>OX465597.1:230771015-232021015 GCA_950022295.1 Bromus sterilis | reverse complement strand
GAGAGCATCCCAAGAACGACACCGAAGCAAAACCCAAAAGACAACCACTGAATCCTAAGTCCCATTGTTCTGAGTAGATTTGCTATGACTTAGGTGAAAACTTGCTAGCCTTGTTATCTTGGAGAACTGCAATTCTCCTAGACGGTTAGAGTGTCGTCTTCAGAGAGCGAAGAGAAATTGTCGCTTCGAAGTTCAAGTTTGTCAAAGGTTTCCGGGATTCCCTTGATAATCTACCCCGAGTCAAAACTGACGAAGCTCAAGGAGATTGGTGCAGTGGAGCAACGGACGGAGAGAGTTTTGCTCCAGGTGTTCAATCACCAGTCCCTCCAACCAGACGTAGCACTTTGCAGAGCGTGAACTGGTCGAACAAACATCACCGAGTCAAGAGTTCGTTTTACTTCAAGCATTTACTTTCCGCATTGCATTTGCTTCTAGTTAAGCTTCAACATGTTTTGATTCGCTGTGTTTAGTTTCGATAGTAGTTTTGCTTCGCAGTTACTTGTTTTTTCCATCCCTTTCTGTTGAGTTTATGCTTCACTTCAAAGCTTCACTCGAAAATTTGAAGTGACCATTCACCCCCTCCCCCTCTGATCACATACTTGGATTTTCAATTGGTACCAGAGTTAGGCACTCCCTACACTCTGTGTGTTTTGGATTAACCTCCTGGAGGGCTTCCAAGTATGTCTTTTACAGCTATTCTCTCCGACGAACCTATTCCCGTTTTCAATGGGAAGGACTACCCGTACTGGAAGGACAAGATGATGAGAAATATCATTGACGTCAATTCTGCTGCCTGGGAAGTTGTCAAGAATGGAGTTCAGCTCAAGGACAAAGAAAATCCCACGGCTGATGAAATCAAAGGTCTAGCTCATGATTCTGAAGTCTGGGTATTCATCACCAATCATGTGACTCCAGAGAAATATCATGAAGTGAAGAATATTCCATCTGCCAAAGGTGTTTGGGACTATCTTCAAAAGATTGGAGGAGTTTCCACTCAGAAGGATGCCAGAATTGACACTCCCAAAGAAAATTCTACTGATTCAAGAGACATGAGGAGAAGGTGAAATCCATATACAACAGACTCACTACTCTCGCAAATGAGTTGGTTTCTCTCGGCGCTGAAGACATGACCCATCACATGGTGGTGAGAACTTTGATTCGCTCGTTGGATGACTCGTTCGACCACATTGTGCTGACGATCAAGGAAAGGACTGATTTCAGAAATCTTGTTGCTGCTGATATCCTTCAGAGACTCACTACTTTTGAAATGGAAGAGGATGAAAAGCGAGACATAAATGGCTCTTGAAGAAGATCATATGCTCTAAAAGCAAAAGCTTCACACCACTCTTCCCCCAAAGTTAGTTCTGCTTCCGTGCTGAATATGATGATCCTGCAAGCATCGGGAAGGATTTGGCATTGATCATGAGATGCTTCAACCGCTTCCAAAGAAAAGGTTTTCCATCACCGAAGAAAAATTACTCATCATGGAACTCAAGTAATTCTTCCCACCGTTCATCCTCACGAAGCTCTCCATCGAAGGACAACTGCTGCTACAAATGCAAGAAACCAGGCCATTACATTGTTGATTGCCCATTGTGGGAAGCTGAAGAAAAAGCAAAGCATTCACTCAGAGATTCCTCAAGCAAGTCTCACAGATCCTCCAGAAGCTATGAGTCAAAGAGACTCGATTCCATCTCAAGAAGAGACAAGAAGAAAGATTCTGATGATGACAAGAAAAAGAAGTATCACAAGAAGCGTGAGAGTTATTCTTCAAAGACACACTCGTCTCGGCGAAGCAATTCTCATCGTGCCAAGGCCTATCTGGGTCAAGAGATGAATTCTGAAGAAGAAGCCTCTAGGTCCAAAGAAGAATCAGGCTCAAGATCAGCGTCTGGATCTGATTCTGATGGTGTTGCTGGATTGGCATTTCCTTCGGCCGGTGCTTCGACCTCCTTCTTCACCAACATCAGCAGTGAAGATGAAACTCTTGCATACTGCTTTATGGCCAAGGCAAAGGTATCTTCATCCAAAGTTACCTATGATACTTCTGATTTCTCTTCATATGAAAGTGACTCAAAGATAAGCTATGCTAAACTTGCTAAAATTGCTTCAATCCAACAAGATGAACTTGATTCGCTAAGAAAAACTATTAAGAAATCAGAGGCTATGTTGATCGATGAGATAGAGAAAGGTCAAACTTTAACTAATGAGCATGCTTCTCTAAAGGAGAAGTTTGAAGAACTCTCCTCTCGGCATGATCTTCTTTCAGTTGATTATGAGAAGCTCACCTATGAATTTCTTCAGAGGAAAATGGCTCTCGAAAAACTGAAAGAGGCTCATGAAGAGTTGGAAAACGTCAATCTCTCTATCATGGCTCAACAAGGTTCTAAAGAAAATCATAATTCTGATTCACCATGCTTAACTTGTTTGGAACGAAGCAAAACTGACTCTAAAGGCAAAGCAGCTATTGTTATTGATGATACTAATGCCTCTGATGAGGAAAACTCTGCTATTACCGAGGAAATCCTCAGGTTGAAAGATTTGTTTGAAACAGGACTATTCAAAAGTGTTCAAGGACACCAGTACCTTTGTGATATCCTAAAGAAGGCACTCCTTCACAGGAATCCTAGGAATGAAGGTGTTGGCTTTGAAAGGAAGCTAAACCCTCATGGCACTTACTGGGAGCCTGAGCAGTACCCAAAAACCGTATGGGTTCTAGCGAAGGATAAGCCTATAGATATTGCTAATATTTCAGGTTACAACTGCAAAGTTGATAAGGCTATTGTTGATGAATCACTTGATTCTGACTACAAGCTTGTCAAGAACCAGGAAGGAAAGGTTACGGCCGAATACATTGATGCCCCTCCAAAGAATGGGTTCTATAACAGAAAAATTTGGTTGCGCAAGTCACTCGTTGAGAAATTTCCTGCTAACCATTCTATGCAGGGAAAGTCTTCGGTACCACCGAAACACTTCTATTCTCTCGAGGAGAGAAATGATTCACTGGTTCCCGAATCAAATGTTCCTCAACAGGAATACTATCACACTGGTCGTTATACTTATCGACACCGTGATAATAATGATAATATTGCATATGCTCATTCATATCCTAACCCTTCATAGAGGAATTACATTTATGGTTTACTTGATGGTCCCCCTAGGCAATATAACCCTGTTCTATTTGATATTGTTTCAACAAGTGCTTCCACCTCTTCTCAGTCTCTTGCTCGTTTGTGGATGGTTAAGAAGAAGTAATTCTTCTGCAGGGTTATGTCCCTGGTGGATCCGAATGGGTCATGGACAGTAGTTGCACTAATCATATGACCGGAGACAAGTAGTTATTCACCAAAGAAAAACTATCTCAATCTTCTCAGAAGTACATTACTTTCGGTGATAACAACAAGGGTAAAGTTTTAGGCTTGGGTAAGGTTGTCATATCGAAAGATAAGCATATTGACAAGGTTATGATTGTTCAATCTCTTGGTTATAATCTCATGTCTATTTCAAAGTTATGCGGTATGGGTATGCTTGTTCTATATTCTGCTTCGCGCTGTGTTGTGTTTTCACAGGATGACTATACATTTGTCTTCGAGGGTTACCGAAAAGGAAATTTATATATTGTTGATTTTTCTTCAGGCCCTACTATATCCACATGCTTAATGGCAAAAGCTTCATCTGGATGGTTATGGCATAGAAAACTTGGTCATGCAGGGATGAGAAATCTTCAAACACTAGTGAAGAAGAAGCATGTTATTGGCCTTAGCGAAGTAAAATTCGATAAGGATCGTCTCTGCAGTGCTTGTGAAGCTGGAAAAAATACAAAGAAACATCATTCAACGAATACTATCATGACTACTACTCGTCCTCTTGAATTGCTTCATATGGATCTTTTTGGCCCTCAAAATTATGCAAGTCTGGGAGGAAACAAATATGGTCTCGTCATTGTTGATGATTTTTCTCGCTATACTTGGGTTTTCTTTTTGGATGACAAGAGAAAAGTTGTTGAAATCTTCAAGTCATTCGCTAAGAGAGCTCAAACAGAATATGAATTATCTCATAAGCATATCTGAAGTGATAATGGAACTGAATTAAAAAATACTCATATTGAAGATTTTCTTGATGATCATGGCTTTACTCATGAGTTCTCAGCTGCTTATACACCTCAACAAAATGGTGTAGTTGAAAGAAAGAATAGAACTCTTATGAAATGGCCAGAACAATGCTTGCTGAATACAAGACTCCAATCAGGTTCTGGGCTGAAGGAATTAACACTGCATGTCATATCATCAACAAAATTTACCTTCACAAATTTCCGAAGAAGACTTCACATGAGCTTATCACTGGAAACAAGCCCAATGTTTCATATCTTAGGGTATTTGGTGCTCCTTGTTTTATTAGAGATATGAATCATAGCTCCAAAATTGCCCCTAAGGCACATGAAGGTATTATACTAGGTTATGGCTCAAACTCTCACACTTATAGAGTGTATAACTCCCACTTTGGGAAGGTTATGGAAACTGTAAATGTAAGGTTTGATGAAACTAATGGGTCTCAAAAGGAGAATTTGCCTCATGATCTAGATGAACCTCCTCTTGATGAAGTGATCAGGTCCATGACCATTGGAGAGATTCGCCCTGTCGAAGCAAAGTCTCAACAAGCTAACATGGATGATGATGGCCCAATGTTCCCACACATAGCCCATGGCGCTGGATCTCAACATCCTGAAGCTAATGATGAACATGTCGATGAAGAAACCTAGGAACGAAGAAAATGCAGATCCTGAAGGAAATGCTAATCCCGAAGGAAATGCTGATCCTGAAAGAAATGCCGATCTCGAAGGAAATGCTGATTCCGAAGAAGAACCAGAGCCACAAGCTAATGAAAATGCATTGTCTCGAGTGCGAAGAAGAGTTGATGTTGATTCAATCCTTGAAGAAATTCAACAACCCGGTAGTCCCACAAGTCCCCGTCGTACTCGTTTGGCCAACTTCTGTGGAAAATTTTCATTTGTCTCCATGCTAGAACATTCAAATTTTGATGAAGCCATGAAGGACCAAGATTTGTTGACTGCTATGCTCGAAGAACTTAACCAATTCGAGCGAAACAAAGTCTGGTCCTTAGTTGAAAGACCTGACCACACGAAGCACAACATCATTGGTACTAAGTGGATTTTTCGCAACAAGCAAGATGAAGATGGTATTGTGGTAAGAAACAAAGCACGACTGGTAGCACAAGGGTACACCCAAATCAAAGGTATCGATTTCGGTGAAACCTATGCTCCAGTTGCTCGTCTCGAATCTATTCATGTTATGCTTGATTTTGCAAATTTCAATGGTATCATGCTTTATCAAATGGATGTGAAAAGTGCTTTTCTTAACGGAAAAGTCGAAGAAGAAGTGTATGTTATGCAGCCTCCAGGTTTTGAAGACTCGAAGAATCCTCACATGGTGTACAGGTTGCACAAAGCTCTTTATGGGTTAAAGCAAGCACATCGTGCTTGGTATGACACCATGAAGGATTTCCTTCTGAAGAAAGGCTTCAAACCAGGAACAACTGACCCAACTCTTTTCACTCTTTATTATAATGGTGATTTGTTTGGATGTCAAATATATGTTGATAATATTATTTTTGGCTGCACAAACACTGAAATCAGCGAAGAATTTTACAAAATGATGTCGAACAAATATGAGATGTCTATGATGGGTGAATTGAAGTTCTTCCTTGGACTTCAAATCCGTCAACAGAAGAATGGCACCTTTATTTCTCAAGAAAAATATCTCAAGGATTGCCTGAAGAAGTTTGGACTCACTGAATGCAAAACGAGTAAGACTCCAATGCCTACCAATGGCTTCCTAGATGCAGATGAGAAGGGAAAACCCTTCGATCAAAAGAAGTATCGGTCTATGATTGGTTCTCTCTTATACTTATGTACATCTAGACCTGACATTATGCTTTCAGTATGTATTTGTGCTCGCTTTCAGGAAAATCCAAGGGAATCACATCATACTGAAGTAAAGCGAATTCTTCGATATCTAGCTCACACAGCTACCTTGGGCTTGTGGTATCCCAAGGGAACTCAATTTGATCTCATTCGGTCTTCTGATTCAAACTAGGCTGGTGATCGTGTTGATAGGAAATCTACTTCAGGAACTTGTCATTTCCTTGGAAGATCACATGTGTGTTGGGTTTCTAAGAAGCAAAATTGTGTATCAATATCAACTGCTGAAACCGAATACATTGCTGCTGGCTCATGCTGCACTCAGATTCTTTGGCTTAAGCAGACGCTGAAGGATTATGGTATTCATGTGAAGAAAATTTCTCTCCTCTGTGATAATGAGAGTGCAATCAAAATTGCTCACAATCCCGTGCAGCACTCTCGCACAAAGCATATTGACATTCACCATCATTTTCTCCGTGATCATGTTCAGCGTGAAGATATTGTGATTAGTCATGTCAGAACTGAAGATCAACTGGCTGATATTTTCACGAAACCATTGGATGAGAAAAGGTTATGTGCATTAAGGTGTGAGCTCAATATTTTGGACTCACGAAATGTTCAGTAAGACCGAACCTTATCTCCCTGTAAATATTCATTCACTTCGTTTTTGGATTTGGTTTCGATTTTTTGTTTTTCCTTCCATTTGTATCTTTTATTTTGATTGTATTTAGTCCTCCATACTTATTACCTTTAGTTTCGTTGTTGTTTTTCTTCGAGGTAATAAGTTTCGGACCCTACCACTTCTGTCATTTTTTCTCTCTTACTCTATCTGTCTAAAAATGGTTGAGCACATTTGAAACGGAAAGTATTATGCTTCGAACGTCATTGAGTTCTGAATCATATGCTTCCAACTTTATCGAAGTTTTTCCTCAATACCAAGACTTTTTCTTTGGTCGTTGAGATCCCCTCTATTCCGGGTCGTTGAGATTCTCTCGCGATACGCTACCATATCCAGACCATAGAATCTGGAGAGTCGGTTACTGGGCGCCGTTTGATCCGATCTGACAACTCCTATCAGGCCAGCCCTATATAAGGCCTCCACCCCAGCGACACCAAACCACCCTCTCACTTCATCTCTCCCGGAACCCTAATTCTCCCAAGCGCCTCCGAGCTCCTTCTCCCCGACGACGACTACGCCGCTTGGATGCCGGACAGCCGCCGCCGTGGACTTCACGCCGTCGTTGAGAACGTCCTCCGCCCCTCGCCGTCGTAGTTCCTCGACGTCACAAAGATAGGGTACATCAAGACCTCGATCCAATATCTCTCCCTCTCTGTTCATCCTCATCGTGATTGGATCCGAGTCCTTAGAACTGCTTTTCGGTTGATTTTGTTAGGTTTTATCGATCCGTGGGATCCGTGATCTGTTGGGAAACCTATTTTAGCTGTCAAAGGCTTCCCATCTTGGTTCAGGTTAGAAGCTAGGGTTTTGATGAATTCTTTGCTATGCTAGGATTCGTAGATAATTGATGTCAGTTGATATATGTGAAATCTAGCTCAGAACAAGCCAGAATCACCACCCACATAACTCTGAATCTCTTGTCAAAATTATTTGTTTTGGTTGAAACTTTTGCTAGTGCTCAATCCATATCCTTTGCCTTTTTCCCTCGTTTACCCTTTTATTTTTCGTAGGATGTCTGAGAATTTTGGCTATGGTGATGAGTCACCTGCTCTGGACAATCTTCTCGAAGATGTTCTTGAGCAAAAGGTTGAGAAAAGGAAAGGGGGCACAACGAAGACGAAGAATAATGCTCGTGGAATTCCTGAAGCAATTCGCAAAAAGTTCAATATGACACCCCTCCTGAAGAAGATAAAGATCAGTGTAAGCTTCGCCTTCAAGGGATTCGGAGGTATTGGGCTATCAAGTGGTACAAGTACAAAAGTATCCCTGATTGGAAGTGGGCAATGTAGTTTGCCTTCCACCCTCCTTACCTATATACTTCACACATGTGCGGGAATTATACCGAAGCAAATCGGCATCTATACTACCCAGTTCCACCGAAGCTTCGTCACCCCAACACAATCAAAACTCCTGCTGATTATCCGGATGAACAATTGCGCTTAGAAATTGCTGCATAAAAGAAGCGCATCAAAGACGAGAAGAAGGCAGCCAAGCTTGCTGCTGCCGATGTTGCTGGAGAAGGCCAGAGATCTAAGAAGAAACGGAAGCTAAGGAAGAAATATGCCTCACCTCCTCATGCCTTCACAGATGAAGAGGAGCATGCCAAACAAGATCAAGCCAATCTTGAAGACTCAATGCACGCTGAGTCTAATGTTGAAGCTGATGACGAGTCAGAAGCTGAAGCTGATGATGAATCCGAGCCTGCTCCTCCAAAGAGAGAAAAGCTTCGAGTTTCTTTGAATAAGAATCATGGAGAGAAACCTGTTGCAAAAGGTCTAAAGATTCAGGACCCATCCGACAAGTCCGCAGCTCGCTCCACCATTGACATGACCAATTTGTTGGTCGCAAAGCCATTGGCCTCCAAGCCTCTGGCTGAAAACCTCAACACTGAGAGGCGCTCGAAGCGGAGGCACGACCCATCGAAGCAACAGCAGGCTGAGAAAGTTGTTGCCCCAGTGAAGCCAAAGCCATCTGCTGGTCCAAAGTCTTCAATGAAGCGCAAGGTCACCGAAGAAGAGCTGAAACAGAAAGACCTCGAGGAGGCACTTGAAAGAAGCATTCTTGCCCGAGATTCTGCCGCCAAGCAGCGAGAAGCACAAGAAGCAACGCGAAATCCACGCTGGAAGTTACTGAAGCCCTCTGGAAGAAGTGCGAAGCAGAAGATCCTGAAGCACTTGATCTCGGTGATGTGTACATATCTGGCTCAATCGAAGCCATGATCACCACCATGATCGGCCAGCTGAAGAATTTGCATTCATGAGACAGGGCTGAAACAGCCAAGATCCACATCTACAAACAGCGTGCTGAAGCTGAAACAGATGAAGACTTCAAGGAGCTCGCTCTGAAAATGATTCAGAAAGTGACTGATGTGAACACCACCACCAAGGACAACATCAAAATCTATAGAGGGAAGATAAAATCTACTGTCGAAGAAATGGTTAAGACCCATAATGCTTCCATCATGGAACAGGATTCCAAGAAGCGCAAGGAAAAACTTGAAGATAAACCAGCTGCAGCAAAAGCTTCTGAAGCCAAAACTGCAAATCCCTCTCCAAAGAAGAGGACCTCCAAGAGGCGCAAGATGACACTTGCCTCGGCTGCAGACATGGACATAAGTGATGAAACGCCTGTCCAACAGACACAAGACCCCACTCCCACTCCCGCACCTCAGCCGAAGCCTAAGCCATCCAAACAGCAAAAGCCTCTAACTCCACCTACCAAGACTCCAACTCCTCCACCAAAAGCTTCAACTCCCAAACGTACCCCTGCTCCCCGCACTCCCGCACCAACTCCACCCTCCGCAGAACCCACTCCACCTCACGCTCCAACTCCACCGCAAGCTCCCTCCCCCATACCTCAAAAAGCTCCAACCCCACCAGCTGCTGATAAGCCTCGCTCACCTGCTCCCCAGAACTCCCCTCCAGAAGCAAATGAACCTCACCAACCCACTCCCTAAAATACTAGAACTCGCGATTCCTGTGACTTTTCTCCTGCCAGAACTGCTCAAAAGTCTAAAGCTCATGTGCCCCAGCCTGAAGCACATGATGAACAAGAACAAGTAAAGATCTTGAACTCTTCGTAGGAACAAGCATTGATTGTTGCCCAGACTGCTGGCACCTCACAGGTTGCCGCACCTGGACCTCTGCATAGGCTTCAATCTTCTTGCCGTCCTAGCCAAGACACTCAGCTGGACTCTAATTACCCTCCTGAAACTTTTCCAATTTTCAAGGGTGATGGTTGTTCTTCGCGGCACGGACCAGAATTAAGTTTGGAACGGCATCAGAAAAGGCACCGATTCTTTGGCGTCAATCCATATGCTTCTGGACAGCAGAACAACAAATTCTTTATACCAAAGTCTACTGCCAAAAAGGTGTGCTTTTCCGCCACAGATATCTTGGTATGCAAAGTCTTTCATACGCAACATGCTTTCAGAACATCACCAAAACCATTGAGAATCAGAATTTAACTTGGTTGTTTTCCTTGAGCACTCCCTTCAATTCTGAACTCATCAAGCAATTTTATGCCACACTATATGTTTCGGGTGATGCCAATGAGCCCAGCTCTTTGATTCTCGAATGGATGATTCAAGGTGAAATATTCAGAATGTCTTCGGCAGAATTCATGGAAATTGCTAATATTGCAAGGCATACTAGATAACATGAAAAGATTCCCATGGAGCCAGACCTGACTGAAGAACAATTTGAAACATTGCTGGACACAGATATCATGGCTGACTTCATTCCAGAAAACATTCACCCGAAGCATTTGATTTTCATCTCCAAGACTTGGTTTTATATCTTGTTGAAATCCTTGATTCCGCTGAGTACTACTTCGGAGGAATAGAATCTTTATCCTGAAGTCAGGCATGCAATAATGAAGCTCACACATGGTCTGGTGCTTGACTTCGAGGATTGTATTCTTCGTAACATAGTACATGCAGCAGAACTTCCATTTACTCTAAAGCCATATGCTCCCTGGCTTCAAGTTGTCTGCAACTATAGCCGCAATGAAGACTTTGTGGTGCGTCATCATCCGAAGCTTTTCACACCTCCAGTGCGCGACACTTTGGAATTGCTGAGGAAACCCAACGACATCTCTTCAACATATGTTGGGGTGCATCATGAAGTCAATGAAAGGAATATATCGAAGCGATTCCAAAAAGACTGCCATCAATTCGAAATTAATCTTCGGTCGCAGCAATTGCTTGAGAACTTCATTGAAGCCAATCTGAGACAAATGCAGTTTCTAGCAGATGAGATCAACCGTGTCGGCAACATCTCTCTGAATAATAATCAATATCTTTGTGTGCTGAAGCGTCATTCCTGGAAAGGGCTCAGAAAATTCAACTCTGTCAAGGGCCTTCGCAAAGATCGCATCTTCAAATAATATGAGCACCTCCAGCGAAACTTTTCAAGAGATGACATAGTTGACCGCCCGAATCAGAAGCTCCCGGCTCTTCATAGGATTGATTGAGTGTTCTTCGTCAATGAGCCAGATCCCATCAGGCCCAACACCGTCTCAGAGAACGACTCCGTAACTTCAAAGGACGACGCCGGCCTCGACGACAGCGACCTCGACATCGACCTCATCACCCAGAAGAATCTCGAAGTTCTTCCTTCTCCTGAGTCGGAGACCAATCTTCTTCGGGCGATTCATCGTCAAGAGCTTCGTCGGGATCCAAGGGTGACGATGTCGTTGTATAGTTCTCTCGATCCACTTCCCAACATTTTTCCAATCGTTGGCAAAAAGGGGGAGAATATTGGCATCGATGAGTTAGATTTGCATCGGGGATAGGGCTTCTTCTTTTGTTTTGCATTCACTTTTGGTTAAGTTAAAAAAACATTCCATTCCCGTCGATTGGGTTGTAACTTAGGCTTACATTCGGTTGTGATACTCTTGTGATACACTTATGTTTTAATAACACCTTGCTCGCAAGTATTGCTTCGTATTCTCTATCTTTTAGGTGGTTATTACTTTAAGTCACAGGTCATTGGAAGGAATTGCACATACATATGGATTTATATTCTCACTTACAATTGCCTTCACTAAGATATTTGTTTTGCGCTTGTAACAGCCCAGATTTCACAAAAATTAAAAATTTTGTTTTCGGTGTGAATTGTTTGATTGTCTGAATTGTTTGCGGTGTTTGCATCCCCGATTTATCGATCGGCGATTATTTTTCCCCCTCTTATCTCGTACCGGACGGATACCGACCCTTGCCACCCTGACAGTCGACCTTTGCGACATCGGGTTTCACCCAATCACCGTGGCGAAAACCGCACGAGACCGGCCGGAGCCAACGGAACGAAAAACCCCGTTTAATAATTAAATGGGTTATTTTTATAGCGCGCCGGAATGTGTTCTCGGAACGGTTCCAGCATGAGGTGAACGCCGCCGGCTCGACGCGCTGATCGCGCAGTTCGAAGTTTTACCCGAATCGGAGGTCCTGCGAACCCCCGCCGGTCAGAAACGTAGACACCGCGCGCGCGAGAGAAAAACCGGGGATGTTTTTGCAAACTGCCAGCAACCTGGGCTATATAAATACCACCACACTTCCACCCATTTCTAGTGTTTCCCTAGCCACAAAATTGCAGCCACCCCCATGGAAAATTGCCCCATTTTCGCAGCTTTACCCCCAAAAATCCGAAACCCTAGCCCAGATTCTTTTCCAGCCGTCGGATCTGGTCCGGGAGGGCTCAGATCATGCCACGTTAGCACCCAGTTCCAACCTCCTCTCTCCTATCTCCCGTGGAACCCCCGCCGCCGGGCCGGATCTGGGCCCCGCAGGCCCGCGCCGCCGCCGCCAGCCATGGAAGCCAGCCGCCGGCCAGGCCGCCGCGCCGCCCCTACTCCGGCGCCGCCCCTCTCTTGTGTGCCCCTTTCCTTCCTCCCTCTCCTCCTCTGCCTCACCCCCTCCCTCTCCTCCTTGCAGGGACACCGGAGCAGCAACGGCACCGCCGCCTGCCATTGGAGGCCGCCCGAGCTCCGCGCGCCCCAAAGCAACCCCACCACGGCCGCTTGGCCAAGGCCCCACACGGATCCAGCGATGCCGCACCGGGATCCGCTGCCGCCGCATCCTTCCGGGCCTCTCCGACCAGCCCCGCTAGCTGCGCCGCCGGTCGCAGGCTGGTGGCCGCCGCCGCGACCTCGGTCATGTCGGGATGGACTGGCCAGCCTCCGCCGCAAGTGGGCTGCCCAGCTCGTCCAAGGCGGCCCAACCACCCGAGCCGGCTCAGTCCAGGCTCCCAGACCGACTTGGGCCGAAGCCCAGCTGGGTGAGGCCCGACTCCTTTTTTTCTGTTTGTTTTTCCTTTTTCCAGATTTTGCTAAGTCCCTGGTATATTATTGTTGCTGATCTGTTTTTGCGCCGTAATTTGAGAGTGAACCGTAGCCCGGATCGTGTTGCGCCCAATAGGAAAATTGCTTAGAATTGTGTGTACTTCAATCCATCTTTTGTGAGAATTTTGATTTGAGGCCATCTTGATGTTGTTAATCTGTGTTGAAGAGGGCATCAGGCCGTTAATTGCTACTAATTTCTGTTAGTGTGGTGTTGCTGTTATTTTATTGCAACTTTGGTTGATGATTGTGACACATCCATGAGGCCTATTGCATTGATTCTTTTTGCATACTATTAAGCATCATGTCTACTTCCATTACATGTGTTGCATTGTCATGATATGATTGCTGGTCATCTAGTTATTCCGATCCAAAGTTGCTATGCCACTGTTTTTGACAGCCACCTCTGTGTTTCTCTAAGTCTGTAACGTTCCGATGCCATGTTGCATGTTTAATATCTTTTGATCTATGATGTATATGACCTTGATTCTTTTTTGTACTTGATCACCATCATGTCTAGTTCATGCTCATATATTTCTATATCATGTTGCTGCACTTTTTCATATAGTTATACCCCTGTTTATACAGCATAAAATAACAGTTTCTGCCATGTTTTCGTGATTTTCACTAAGTCCATGACCAGTAATGTTTTATTGCATTATGCATGAGCTATAATTAGTTGTTCATGATGCCTTTTTGCATGATTCTTTTTGCATGCCTTCTCTTCCATGTCTACTTTAGTTACATATCATTTGTGAGCGTTTTTGCAGTCATTATCCTGTTTATGCAATGCTCTAAAGTGAGCTTCCCGATGTTGGCAGATTATGCCCGTAACTTGTTTTGGTTGTATCTTTTTAACCGTAACTCCGTTTGGGGTGTTCTTTATATGTAACTATGTAACTTGATTATTTTTTCGTGTACTTTGTGCTTATGCTATTGTTTCCTGTTGTTAACCAACCTAAAATATGGATTAGGACAGAACAGTACCAAATCTTTTAATTGTCGTGGGGTACTTAGTGTTATGCCATGTTTAGGTTGTGCCTTACTTAAATTGACTAGCATAGATTGTTTATCTTATGATTCACCTCTTGCCATGTCTGAGTGCTATGCCATTCTTGAGTGAGATGCCATGTTAACAACCTTTGCTGAGCACCTGTAGCTAAACAACTTGAACCGTTCTAAATGTGCGGTATCGTCGCGTGTGACGAGTACTCCACTTAACCTGTTAGTAACCGCTCTCGACGGTAGGTGCGATCTCTCGTGTTGCCTTCTTGTTTATGCTTGCTCATGTTTTCTTCGTAGTAATAGATCCTTGCTCGTTGATTGCTTTCCAGTGTTTACCGTCTTGTGTGCTTCCGCGGGTACCTTCGGAGACGATGCGAGCTTGCGATCAGCTACACCTTCGGAACCCGGCTTATCAACAGGCAAGGACTATGAATTACTTATGATCCATTCTATTTCAACCAGCAGTTTGCGTGCTATTCTAGGCTAGTTCGATGTTTGATCCTACCACATGTTTACAGCCTCTTTCAAACCGATACAACCATGTCCCCTCCCAGCAAACCTTGTACTGCTATGTTACTATTGCTCGTTGCTCAGCCCCTGCCTAGAATGCATGCTTAGGATGCTACGATGTTACCCTGTTACTCCTTGGTTTGGGCTATCACATTATTATATTATTGTTGATGATATGATTATTATAATGTTGACTATATTCGACGAAGGATGGAAGGTCTAGGCTATCCCGCCCCGACGCTTTTTTCCATTCGAGTCACCTAGGATCCGAGTTCTGGGTATTGGTTTTAAGACTGAGCGTGCCTAACCGCGTGTGGGATTTTATGGGCTCCCCTTTTCTTACCTACCTAGCTTCAAACATTTCTAGTGGTGGCCCAAGTTGATTTACCATTTGAAACCGTGTGTGTGCTGGTCGGCCCCCAGTAGTTTTCAAACCAACCCGGACCAGTGAGGACATAGTTCCCTTGCTGGCCCACCTTGTTCGGCTGAGGACCCGGTTTCCCATGTGTGATCAACCGTCTATCCAAACCTGAGACAGACGGTAGAGACCGATTCGAGAGCGCGGCCGGCTTTTGAGTTGGGTGTCGACTCACCGGGGGCCACCCGGATTTGTTCGTTGTTAGCTAGAGGGACCTGTCGTTTTGGATCTCTTGGAACTAAATCATAAAATGGTTGCCTGTGATGGGTAGCAACTAAGAGAGATGGGCGTGCATGCGGAACCTTGTAATGGGCAGTTGGTACACCCCTGCAGGGTTAAATCTTTTCGAGAAGCCGTGTCCACGGTTATGGACGACTTGAGACCTACTCCTTGTTCATAGACAACAACAACTGAGATAATCTTAATATAACTTGATCAACGTGTGTGTGCCTTGACTTCTTATTCTTCGTCGGGATGCGAAGAGGAGGACAAGGATAGGATAGGTGTTATGTTTGCATAAGTAGTTGATAGCAAGACTTTTTGGAGGCGATTCCTCATCGAATTCTTGGCTTCTTATCTTACTCTCTGGATCGTTAGCCACTTCATAAATGCTAGTGCGGCAGCAACCTCACCAATTACCACTTCCTTATCGTAAACTACTAGTTGTCCTAGAATGACGAGTGATGAAGTCCTTGCTGGGTCAGTTGACCACTACACTTGGATGTTGAGTACCTCTGTACTCATGATACTACCCCCAAACTCTTTTCAGGGTTCTTGATCGACAACATGTATGGTGATCGACGTTTCACATGGAGACTCGACGACGACTAGTTAGGCGGATCCCGACGGAGGGCCTGGACCCGTGTGGTTATGGGATCGATGTTTTTCTCTTTGCCAGTAGGCATTTGATTTTAGTCTGTACTCATACATGTATCTTCCGCTGTTGTATTGTATTAAGGCAGTTGTATGCCGATTGTATGAGATGTTGTATCCTTGTATCTGTAATGTTGTCATATCATGTTGGAAATCCGGGGCATATGACTTTGTCATATGTCGCGGTGGGACCGATATGTGCTTCGTCCTCGGATCTTACATCTCTCCAACGAAGAAATATTCCTCAAGAATTTTACTTCGATCATATAAATCTTCGATGCTTGCATTCAGGGTGGAGTTAAAAACTTCATATCTTAGAGTTTGTCCCATCACTTCACAAAAACTTCTATATCATTTTTATCGATGCCTGTTTTGTCAACAATAGTCCAAAAAAGGGGATATTGTAAGAGCATTGTTATCCCCCCATGTGTTTTGGATATTGGTGGACAAGACAGTAGAGGAACTAACAATGTTTTCTAGTATAAACAGTTGATTAGGTTTCTAAAGGACAAGCTAGGTAATAAAGCTTCAAGGAAGGTTTTCATATTATCTAAGCATTACCCTTTGAGTGAAGCTCAATCACGGAGGATGACCCCCAAAAATGAAGGTGTCCTGAAGCTCAACTCATTGATGGAAATGAAGAAGACGGCGCAAGACTTAGATGTTTTTCTATAGTTTTGTAACAGCCCAGATTTCACAAAAATTAAAAATTTTGTTTTCGGTGTGAATTATTTGATTATCTGATTTGTTTGCGGTGTTTGCATCCACGATTTATCGATCGGCGATTATTTTTCCCCCTCTTATCTCGTATCGGACGGAGACCGACCCTTGCCACCCTGACACTCGACCTTTGCGACACCGGGTTTCACCCGATCACGTCGTGAAAACCGCACAAGACCAGCCGCAGCCAACGGAACGAAAAACCCCGTTTAATAAGTAAACGGGTTATTTTTATAGCACGCCGGAAAGTGTTCTCGGAACGGTTCCGACGCTAGGTGAACGCCGCAGGCTCGACGCGCTGATCGCACAGTTCGAAGTTTTACCCGAATCGGAGGTCATGCGGACACCCGACGGTCAGAAACGTAAACACCGCGCGCGCGAGAGAACAACCGGGGATGTTTTTGCAAACTTCCAGCCACCTGGACTATATAAAGACCACCACACCCCCACCTTTTCTAGGGTTTTCCCTAGCACAAAATTGCAGCCACCCCCCTCACAATAGCCCCAATTTTCGTAATTTAGCCCCATTTTCGCCCAAACCCTAGCTCCCTGCGATCTGGACCGTCGGATCGGCCGATCCAACAGCGCAGATCCACCCAGCCGCCCACCTCCTCTCTCCCTCTCTCTCCTCTCCACCCGCGCCTGTGGAGGACGCCGCCGCGCTGGCCTCCGGCCGACGCCGGCGTCCAGCAGCCGCCGCGCCACGCCAGGTCGCCTCTCACCCATGCTCCTCCTCTCCTCCTCTATCCTCACCTTCGCCTCCCTCTCTGCCTGCAGGTTCGCTCCGCCGCGCCGGCAGAAGCTGCGCCACCGCGCCATGGTGAGGTCACCCGACCTCGCCGCCCGCCCGTAGCCACCGCCGCCGACTGGAACCGGGCGGATCCGGCTCGATCTGGCAATCGACGCCGCCTGGTGGGCCGGCGCGCCCACCACGACCCGCTTGCACCGAGCCGGCCGACGGCCTCCTCACGCCCAGGGTGAGGCCGAAGTATCCGACGCCCACCTCTGTGAATTGGGCTGAGCCCAGTGGTAAGTCCTGAGATATTGTGCTGCTGATCCCGTTTTGCAACGTAATTTCCCGTTGACTCGTAGCTCCGAATGAAGTGATTCTTTTTTTGTTTGGTTGTGCTTTGTGTGCTCTAGAGTTCATCTTTAGTAAGTTATTTATTTTGAGGCCATCTTGATATTGTTAATCTGTGTTGAAGTGGGCACCAGGCCGTTAAACTGCTAATAATTGCTGTTATGTGCTGCTGTTGTTATTTTATTGCAAGTTTGCATGATGATTGTGACACATCCATGAGGCCTATTGCATTGATTCTTTTTCCTATGTGTTAAGCATCATGTGTACTTCATTTCCATGCTTTAACTTGTCATGTTTGGGTGATTTAGCTTTATTAAATCTTGCTCCAAAGTGGTGACCCTGATGTTAATGCGCTGCTGTGCTGAAAACTGTTAATATGTTGCAACTTCGGGTGACGGTTGCGTCGCAACCGTTTATCGGAATTGAGTGATCCCAATTGCATATTGTTAAGAATCATGTCTACTTCCATTATATGTATTGCCTTGTCATGATATGCTTGCTGGTCGTATAGTTATTGAGCTCCAAAGTTGCTATCCCTCTGTTTTTGACAGCCACCTCCGTTTTTCTCTAAGTCTGTAACTTCCGATGCCATGTTGCATGCTTAATATCTTTTGATCTATGATGCTTATTTGCATGATTCTTGTTGCCATGCCTTCCCTGTCATGTCTACAATAGTTCCATATCATTTGTGAACATGTTTTCATTGATTATGCTCTTTATGCGTTGCTCTAAAGTGTGCTTCGTGATGTTGGCAGATTGTGCCCGTAACTTGTTTTGCTTATATCTTTTTAACCGTAACTCCGTTTGGAGTGTTCTTTATATGTAACTTGATTAGTTTTCCGTTTACCATGTGTTTATGCTATTGTTTGCTACTGTTAACCAACCTAAAATATGGTTTAGGGCAGAACAGTACCAAATCCTTTAATTGTCGTGCGGCACTAAGTGTATGCCATGATTAGGTTGTGCCTCACTTAAATTGACTAGCATAGATAGTTTATCTTATGCTTCACCTCTTGTCATGTTTATGTGCCATTCTTGCTTGAGTTGCCATGTTAACAACCTTTGTTGATCACCTGTAGCTAAACAACTTGAACCCTTGTAAATGTGTGGTATCGTCGTGTGTGACGAGTACTCCACTTAACCTGTTAGTAACCGCTCTCGACGGTAGGTGCGATGTCTTGTGTTGCCTTATTGTTGATGCTTTCTCGTGTTTGCCTCGTAGTAATAGATGCTTGCTCGTTGATTGCTTTCCAGTGTTTATCGTCTTGTGTGCTTCCGCGGGTACCTTCGGAGACGATGCGAGCTTGCGATCAACTACACCTTCGGAACCCGACTTATCAACAGGAAAGTACTATACATTATTTATGATCCATTCTATTTCAACCAGCGGTTTGCATGCTAGTCTTGGTTAGGTTTGATGTTTGATCCTACCACATGTTTACAGACTCTTTCAAACCGATACAACCATGTCCCTTCCCAGCAAACCTTGTACTGCTATGTTACTATTGCTCGTTGCTCAGCCCCTGCTTAGTATGCATGCTTAGGATGCTACGATGTTACCCTGTTACTCCTTGGTTTGTGCTATCACATTATTATATTATATTTTTGTTGATGATATGATTATTATAATGTTGACTATACTCGACGAAGGATGGAAGGTCTAGGTTATCCCGCCCCGACGCTTTGTTCCATTCGAGTCACCTAGGACCCGAGTTCCGGGTATTGGTTTTAACACTGAGCGTGCCTAATCGCGTGTGGGATTTTTTGGGGTCCCCTCTTCTTACCTACCTAGCTTCAAACATTTCTAGAGGTGGCCCAAGCTGATTTACCATTTGAAACCCGTCTGTGTGCTGGTCAGCTGCAAGTAGTTTTCAAATAACTCGGGCCAGCGGAGACAGAGTTTCTCTGTTGGTCAACACTTGGTGAGCTAGGGGTCCCCTGATGTCAGGTGTGATTTCCCGAGCTTAGCCGTACGGAAGAGTCAGATCTGAGAGCGTGGCCGGCTTTTGGATTGGGTGTCGACTCCCCGGGGGCCACCCGGATTTGTGCGTTGTTAGATAGAGGGACCTGTCGTTTCGGATCTCTCGGAACTAAATCATAAAATGGTTGCCTCTAACGGGTAGCAACTGAGAGAGATGGGCGAGGATGCGACGCCTCGTAATGGGCAGTTGGTACACCCCTGCATGGTTAAATCTTTTCGAGAAGCCGTGTCCACGGTTATGGACGACTTGACCCCTACTCCTTGTTCATAGAAAACTACAACTGAGATTATCATAAATAAAACTTGATCACCGTGTGCGTGCCTTGACTGCTTCTTCATCATCGGCTGATGATGGGGAGGACAAGGATATGATAGGTGTTATGCTTGCATAAGTAGTTGATAGAATGACTTGTTGGAGGCGATTCCTCATCGAATGCTTGGCTTCTTATCTTACTCTCTAGATCGTTAGCCACTTCATAAATGCTAGTGCGGCAGCAACCTCACCACTTACCCCTTCCTTACCGTAAACTACTAGTTGTCCTAGAATGACGAGTGATGAAGTCCTTGCTGGGTCAGTTGACCACTACAGTTGGATGCTCAGTACTTCTGTACTCATGATACTACCCCCAAACTCTTTTCAGGGTTCTTGATCGACAACAGGTATGGTGACCGATGTTTCACGTGGAGACTCGACAACGACTAGTTAGTCAGATCCCGGCGGAGGGCCTGGACCCGTGTGGTTATGGGATCGATGTTTTCTCTTTGCCAGTAGGCATTTAATTGTAGTCTGTACCCAGACATGTATCTTCCGCTGTTGTATTGTATTTGAGGCAGTTGTATGCCGATTGTATGAGATGTTTTATCCTTGTATCTGTAATGTTGTGACATCATGTTGTAAATCCGGGGCATATGGCTATGTCATATGTCGCGGTGGGACCGATATGTGCTTCGTCTCCGGATCTGGATGGAAACATCTAGATCTGGAACAGTACCGCATATTGGGCCTTACAAGTTTTGTTTATGTTCCTTGAGTCATAGGACAAACCGTACTATCAAGAGGGGTTTTAGTTCGTGGACACCGAAGTTATTGTGAAAATGCTCAGATCAAATCTTAACCAAGTGAGAAGCCAGAGAGAAGAAATCTCATGTGCACTGAGTTACGTTTCGGCAGCAAAGACTTCGTTCTATGGCTTCTGAAGCAGAACTAAGTCCGTGAGTCAGCTTTATTTGTTCCACAAGTAAATTTGCGCAGTAATGACAAATCCGATCGTTGTGGACACGCGTCAAGCTGTCGCTTCGGGTCAAATCAGTCATTTCGCACCTCGGGATGGCAAACTATAAATACGCCGCCCCCGCCTCCATTTGTGGATTGCTGCTCTGAGAATATTCCTGGGAGAAATTGAAAAGAGCATCCCAAGAACGCCACCGAAGAAAAACTCAAAAGCCAATCACTGAATCCTAAGTCCCATTGATTTGAGTAGATTCACAATGACTTAGGTGAAAACTTTCTAGCCCTTTTATCTTGGAGAACTGCAATTCTTCTAGACGGTTAGAGTGTCACCTTCAGAGAGCGAAGAGAAATTGTCGCCTCGAAGTTCAAGTTTGTCAAAGGTTTCGGAGATTCCCTTGATAATCTACCCCAATTCAAAACTGGCCAAGATCAAGGATATTGGTGCAGTGGAGCAGCGGACGGAGAGAGTTTTACTCCAGGTGTTCAATCACCAGTCCCTTCAACATGACGTAGCGCTTTGCAGAGCGTGAACTGGTCGAAGAAATATCGCCGAGTCAAGAGTTTGTTTTACTTCAAGCATTTACTTTCCGCATTGCATTTGCTTCCAGTTAAGCTTCAACATGTTTTGATTCGCTGTGTTTAGTTTCGATAGTAGTGTTGCTTCCCAGTTACTTGTTTCTGCTATCCCTTTCTGTTGAGTTTATGCTTCAGTTCAAAGCTTCACTCGAAAATATGAAGTGATCATTCACCCCCTCCCCCTCTGATCACATACTTGGGCTTTGACAAAGCTAAACTTGGGGGCTACTGTCGGGGGATTACTCACAGTTAAGATCCAGCCAGAAGGCAACACCCAAAAGGTAGACTCATCCAGAAGGCAGCATCCAAAAGATAGACTCGGCCAGAAGACATGGACTCCTTTACATGATCTGTGAGTCAGCCTTTTACAAGACTCGTGAGTCGGCCTTTTACAGGATCCGTGAGTCGGCATTTTGTAGGTTCCGTGAGTCGGCCTTTTACAGGATCCGTGAGTCAGACTACTACAGTAAAATAGGGTCTGCAATACTTAGAGTAGGACTCGGTCCCACCTTCAGAAAGAAGTCCCGCTCTTGGAAGGAGTCCACTTAACTTGTAAGGCTACAAGACTTAGGGTAGGACTCGGATTGATATCCGACTTGTAATACAAGATGAGACTAATTTGTATCAGGATAGGACTATACATGTAATCCTCCCCCTTCCACCTATATAAGGAGGGGTAAGGCGCCCATAGAGGCCAAGGTCGGCAAAAAACAGATTAGGTTTTCTAGAGAGACCAAAGTAGGTTTTCGACAAAGATAGAGTCAACAGACCCCAAGAGGCTCTGGATTAGAGATTAGTCCTGAGTGATCTAAACTTGGGGCAACTAGACACAACTGTAAAAGAGTCGGCGACACGCCGACGACTCCCCATGAGCAAAGAAATAATACCTAGCCACAAACAACATGTAGGGTTTTTACCGGATGATGTTTCCCCGTGCCCGAAGCTGTATAAAATCGTGTTTCTCTTTCTCTGTGATGTTTCTTCTTCCTCGTACACTCGTAGCAAAGGCCCCATAAACAAGTTCTCTCATGAGCACATCTGTCGTGAATTTCCCACGATAGGGGAGGCATGGGGCGGCCGACAGTGATGGAGAAGTGGGCGGCTACGTCGAGGAGAGGGGCGCCGGCGTGGAGGAGCGGGGCCCCGGCGTGGAGGAGAGGGGCCCCGGCGTGGAGGAGAGGGGGGCCGGCATGGAGGAGAGGGGCGCCGGCGTGGGATAAGTGCGGTGGCGGCAGAGTGTGGGAGAGATGTTGTGAGGGTTAGGCCAAACCCCCTGCGGTATATTGGTGCTCCTGATAACAGTAGCGCCTGCCCACAATGGGCGCTACTGCTAATAAACTAGTAGTAGCGCGGCCCCACAGCAGGCGCTGCTGTTACACCTAGCTAGTGTGTGGGCCTCTGGGTTAAGTTAGGTCCAGTTTTGCAGCAATGCGCGACAAGGGAAGACGCTACTGCTACTGTGATAGTAGTAGCAGGCTTTCCACGGGGGCGCTACTACTACAACTTATTAGCTGGGTTTGGTGGGGACCACCTTAACAAGTAGCGGGTCCTCGCGGGAGGCGCTACTGCTAATGTCCTAGAAATAGCGGGCCCCAATAAAAGGCGCTACTACTAAGTAGCTGTAGCCCCCCCCCCCTCTTTTCGGGGCTCTAGTGTTAAGCCTCTAGCTATAAGCTTTTTCCTAGTAGTGCTCGAATGCATTAATAATTGTTAATAATTACAACTTACTATTGTACAATGTTGCAGCACCTTCTGTTGCATTGTTACTAAGCAGTTATGCTTTATATATAACTGTTGGATATTCTCTTCTCATGCTGCAAGAATCATCGGAAGATGCTAGTCTTCGATAGGCCTAGCTTCTTATCCTTATTCTAACTTTTTGCAGTTCGGCCCACTATATAGCCTCCCCTTTCCATTTGATACAAATGCTTAACTCCTTAGTAGCCGGACGTAAGACTCGCGGGTATGCTAGATACTCACCCCCCCTCTTGATTTTCTGTCTTTGTTCATATACCCGGATTACTGCAACCAGACGCTGGCGCCCAGGAGCAGGAGCACCCGGAGGCACCTACTACGACAATGAGTTCCCCGGGTACCAGGAGTAGTTCGGAGGTTCCCAGGAAGGAGGCATTTCCTTTTCGATATGATGTTATTTATGCTAGCCTTCGTATGGAAAACCTTAACTAACTATGTCTGTACTCAGATATTATGGTTTGTATAACTTATGTATTCGGGTCCGTGCGACCCCCCTTTCTTGTAACATATTTGTTTATCCTTTTGTGTTTAGTGTTGTGTTGTGACATTCTCACTGTGGCACCTTCATCTCGATAATGTACCCTGCGTGTATGATTATTGTACATGATCGTAAATCGGGGGCGTCACACCGGTCTCTACCTGCGCCGCTCCCAACACCTGTTGATGGCCAAAGGGATGGATCTGAGCGGCTCCACCCAACCTCCAGCAAGCTACCCCCCCCCTTCTGAGTTCCACCTTTACTGCCTGATACGTCCCAAACGTATCTATAATTTCCGCTTTTTCCATGCTCTTTTGGGTGACATTGCTATGGGTTTTGCTACACTTTCGTACCTTTTACACATATTTAGACTAACCTACTAACTCAGTGCACCCAATGCTAGTTTTTGTCTGCTGATGTCTGTGGATTGAAGGTTTTACCCATATTTACAGAGCTACAAAAATTCCAACAAAAATATACAAAAATTCAGCGCAACAGAAGCTTCAGGGATCACCGAAGGAGGGCCAGAGGGAGCCACCCCTGTCCCAGGCGGCCAAGGGGCGCGGCCCCAACCTTGGTCGTGCCACTAGGGCGCTTGGGGGGAGGAGCCACCCCCTGGTGCCCCCTTTGGCTTATATTTACCCTCGACCTAAAAACACCTGAGAGGAACCCTGCATCGCGATTTTCACCTCTGTTCCGCCGCCGCCTCGCTTCCAAGATCGGGAGCACCAGAAGACCTCTTCCCGGCACCCTGTTGGAGGGAGGATTGACCTCCGGGAGCTTCTCCACCGCCATGAGCGCTTCCCGGATGTGCCGTGAGTAGTCCTCCTTGGACCATGGGTCCATGACCAGTAGCTATGTGATGTCTTCTCTCCAATCTTGTGCTTCAATTCTTAGCCCTTGTGAGCTGCCCTACATGATCAAGGCATCTATGTAATTTTCCTGCTATTGCTGTGCTGAGTTTGCTAGGATCCGATGGATTATGAGATTATGTTCATATTTTGATGAGTTATATATTTGGTTCTCCTTTTATATATTTTTATTGAGTAATTATTGCATGTTGTGCATAAAGTATGCTTATGGTGGGTTGCCGGAGTGACAGAAACCTGAACCCCAGTTCGCACCCTTTTGCACGAGGGATTGTTGGGTCCTAAAGTTTATTGCTATGGTTAGGATTTTGCCTTAATTTCTCTCTTGTATTTGCGGATGTTTGCAATAGGTTTAATCATAAGAGTGTGCTTATGTTAGTCTAGAAGGTACACTAGCATAGGTTCACGCACACAACACTTATCAGTACAAAACATAGTACCGATACGGAATATGGAGAAGGCACATGACTATCTCTCCCGTGTGTCCTCAAGAATGCTTTAGTCTTTATAAGTTTAAATCCTTTGGTTTATCCTTTGCACAAAAGTACTGGGCCACCTTGCTGCACCTTATCATAATTTACTTTATTTGATTTTACTCTCTTATTTCTTATACAAGAAAACCCAAAAAAAATTACCTTTCAGTACTTGCAATTATTCCTATCTCAAGATCACTTGTCAATACCTTCTGCTCCTCGTTGGGTTCGACACTCTTACTAATCGAAAATGCTAAGATAGATCCCTACACTTGTGGGTCATCAAGACCATTTTTCTGGCGCCGTTGCCGGGGAGCGTAGAGCTATTGGCATGTGAAACTAGTGAGGAAACCTATATATTGTAAGTTCTGATTTTATTTTGTTGTTGTTACTTTTAGTCCCTATGGACAACTCTGCTCTTGGTACTTTACTTGCGGGGAACTGCCCCACCGTTACTGTGGTGGAGAAGGCTCCCACACCTATTGAAATTGTGCCCTTTAAAATACCAACTGGTATTCTTGATTGTGTTATTGCTAATCGATATGCAGGAGATAGACACCCACGTGAACACTTGTAATATCTTTCACAACTATGCTCCTTATTTAGGCCCTCAGGCATATCGATGGACTTTGTTATGAGGAAACTATTCTCTCTCTCATTAAAAGATAAGGCTTTGGATTGGAATAGGCTTCTTGATAACTCTCATTTACTAAATTGGCAAGAACTTATGCCTCTCTTTTATGCAAAGTTTTATCCTCTTCATGAAATATATCGAGACATGAACTATATTTATAAATTTTGTTCTCGTGACGGAGAAAGCATCGCTCAAGGTTGGGGGAGATTGAAATCCATAATGCTCAAATGCCCCAATCATGAGCTAACCAAGGAAATTATTCTTACAAATTTTTATGCAAGGTTTTTGTCGTCAAGATAGAGAGATGCTTGATGCCTCCTCTAGTGGGGTATTCCGCACCAGAAGCGTTGAAGAAAGGTGGGATCTTATCGAAAGGATCCATAAGAATGCTGAAGATTGGGAGATTGATAAAGGTATTGAACCCATTATAAATTATGAGCATGATTACATTGAAAGCTATGTGAAAACTGATTACTTCAATACCTTTTGTGATAATATTGGTCTTGATTCCCAACTGCCGATTGATTTTTGCAAAAACTTTGCCTCTCATATGGATTCCTCTAAAAATAAATAGGATCAACATCATAAGCCCTTTAAGGAATTACATGTTGATATTCATGTTGCTAACCCTACCTTGCCTGCAGTTATATATGAAAAGCCCCTTTTTCCCGCAAGGATGAGGGAGCATTCTTGTGTGACAGGCATATTCAATAAAAGTGAGAGAAGAACTGATGAGCCTAAGGACCAGATCAGGTCGATCCTCAAGTTGCATTGGTTACAGACCTTGTTAGCAGTGATACTATAGATTCCAATATAACTTTTTGTGTTGCTTCCACTAACCTTGTCACAGCCAAGAATGAAGAACCAATTTCAAGTACTCCAGTAGTATATGTTAAAATAGAAGACCTTGTTAGCGGATCGAGTGCTAGTGTTATTCCTTATTCACCCAATCAGGAGATCATGGGTGAGATTTCACCTTGTGAACTTGAAGAAATTGATGTTACTATTTATCTTGCAAACAGAGAAACTATCTCTCCTATTAGAATTGTGAGAGATGTTGAAGTCACATGCGGAAAGGTGAATATCCTACCAACTTTCTAGTACTTGGTTCAGTGCAAGATAATTTTTCTCCTATTATATTCGGTAGACCTTTTCTCAAAACTTGTGGAGCTAAAATAGATTGCAAGAAAGGGAAAGTATCTGTTGAATTCAATGGTGAGCCATATGAATTTAACCTTTCTAAATTCTCCAAACAAACTCGTGGTACTGATTTTCCTAGTAACGATAAAATTATTGAAGATATTGCTTCTATTGCTCTACCTCGTGACGATTCTTCGCAGCAATATATGGAGGACCATGAGAATGATATGCATATGCAGGAAAGAAATGAAATAGATGAAGCCTTCTTGAGACAACCCTCTATCCTAAAGAAACACCTTCTGGTTGAACCTTTAGGAATTTTATCACAGCCAAAAGAAGACCCGATGTTCGATCTCAAGCCTCTTCCCGATACGCTCAAGTATGCTTATTTAGGTGAAAAGAAAGTATATCCTGTTATTATCAAGGATACCTCATATAAAGCAACACATATTGTACGACGATTTGACTATCAGTTGCAAAATTTAGAAAGAGATACGCATATAAGTGTTGTAGCATATGCGTTGTAGACTTACAGTTCTTTACAATAGTATCCTACATAGAATACAACAAATCTTACACGTTGGCATGTATATGTTGCAAATTATATAAGTCATAAAACTGCAAATATACATAATAAAAAATAAAAAATAATTATATAGTCGGTACACGAATGTGGCGTAAAATAATGTGCTAACCGTCCGAGCAAAAATCAAATTGTGCGTTGTTCCTTCCTTTTATTCTCCGATGCAGATCCTTGGCGGAGGCAGTGGGCCACCCTCCACCTTGGAATTATATATAGCCCTGTATGGAAAAGTGATGGGCTTGGAGAAAAAAATAAGGCCCTGGTTCGTGCTAAAGCGAACACACAAACCAGGTACGGTCGATCTCTCCTAAAAAAATGCACGGTCCGTCAAACCTGTTTTTGCACTCGATCCGCCTCATGCACTCGATCCGCCGCCTGGAGCCAGCCGAGCCGCCTGGCTTGCCGTCCTTGCGCGGCCTCCCGGAGCCACCGTAGACTGCCCTGTGGTACTAACCTGCCTGAAGGCTTAGCCCCACGACCTGTCACGCCTTGCTTGGCACCCGGTCGGCTACTATGCGTGCAGGCGCCGCACGACGGACCACCGAGCATGAGCGCGCCCTGCTGACCGGACTACCGGAGCCGCCCAGTCCCTTGTTCAGCGCTCGCCGCAGCCTCTGATCCTCCGAGCCTCCCCAATCCCCATCGCCTGCTCAGCTCCAGAGGTACGTATACCTCATCCCGGCGTCCCCTGATCTCTGAATCTCTATGCTTTCGACGAAATAACATGAAATTTGTATGCAGTAAATATTTGTCCACGATGGTCAATTGTTTTGAAGATGAAGCCTCGAGATAATTTTGATATAGGTGACTGAAGAATAAAATGATGTGGAAACAGAACCTCATCATGTCAGCAAATTCTTCGAGCTTTTCGATACTGCCCATCAGAAACAAAATTCAATGAGAAGAGATATAGAAGGAGAAATTGTAGATGCTCCTATAGTGCCAAGTGATGGTGAGTTTCCAATACATCGACAAAGGTCAATTTCCAATGTGATCTATTATTTACATTCTTAGTATCGTTGCTGCAAATTATGTCATTTTGGATATGAAACTTAGTACTCTATTGCTTCTGCATGATGCCGGTTCGATGGATAATGAAAGTCACGGATCTGAAAATGTGGTTCCTAGTTGAAGTGACGAATTCATTACTATATTTTTTTTATGTCCATGTACTTTATAATTCGGACAACATGATTTGTAGGTATAATCACTTGCGAGGAACAAAAGTAGAGTGTAACTGTTAATCACTTTGCACCAGAATAATGTAGTTGTAGTTTTTCTTCAGTTAGCTGCAACGTTTCTTCAGTTTGCTGTTTCTTCTGTTAGCTATACATTTTCTTCAGTTAGCAGTTTGTTTGGTACACGTGAGTTGAATTTTAGTTCATCGTTGATTCACACCGTGAGTAAATCCTAGCTTGATTTCCAACATAGCCATGGAAGGACTCCGGAGCATTTGGGAGGTGGAGGACTCCAGCCAGCTAGAGCCACGATACCACATTCATTGGCGAGCGCACGGGATGACGAGGCGAGATAATCTGCACCACCGTTGGAGCACTATCGCCATCACCACTTCACCACCACCACCACCCCACATTCGACATCAGACTCACCAAGAGAAGAGAAAACTTCAGATGCCTTGACCCTCCGACACAACTGCAGCACGCTTCCTAGCACTGGGCAACACGACCTGGATCGGGAGGCCGCGACTACTCACCACCAGCAGCACCGTTCGGTGGTACCACCACCAAACAGACAAGCTGCGCCACCCATCCTCATATCCAGATCCAGAAGCAACATGGGTGAAGCCCCGCCACCCACACCGTGATGGTGCACCATCACCTCCCAACACAACTACCGATGGAAACCGGGCATCCCCAATTCCCCGCCGCCGGACTCTGCACCCCTCTAGCGTCCGACCCACGTAGTCGAAAGCTCAAATAGGGGAGGAGGGAGAGTCCCCGCCGCTCCAGCGGCAGCAAGGGGGACGAGCGGATGGAGAGGAGTTGTAGCGTAGGCGGCGGATCTTTGGCATGATGAACGACAACTAGTGATCTCGGATGACAATTATACATGTCGGTCGGAACATGGAAGCTAACAATTATACATGCCAATTGTACATTTTTTATTTCACCCATATTGCACTGAAGTTGTACAAAACATAGACGAAGCACTGAATTTGTACACACATAGATGAAGCACGTTTTGTTTTTTATTTGGATTTTTTTTATTGGTTTCGCTCCAATTTTCTTTTTCCCTCCATTCTCTCCCGCCAATAGCGTCTAATATGGAAACAAAAAATAGTACGCGCGCTTCAATTACGGTGGCCCCGCCTGTCATGGGAATCTAGGATGGGTCAAATAGATCGCGATGAGCTAACCACGCAAATAAAATCGGAAACCTCCCCCCCATATCAGCACGGTTCTCTTCCTCGTGTTGTACTTGATCCATCCCACGTCGGCGGCCGGTGGAAGAAACATCACCACGAGCGGAGCAAGGTTAGTTGCCAATCTACTCTCCTACAAGTCATCCTCTCTTCCTCCACACTAACAATCTGTTCTTTAAATCAATTCACATATGTCTTGCAAGGTAAGTCCGGCTGGTAGATTCTCCAAATCCGCTTGGTACATGGTGTCTGGTGGAAATAATCATGCAAGTTCATTTAGTGAGTGCCCTGCTCCTTATACCATCTGACATTGATTCATATGTTTGATTTAATCATTGCAAAATTTTACCATTGTTTATTACTGAGATAGAGAAATTATTTTTGTGTGCTAGGATTACCTCTTCCCATGGACCCTATCCAAATTCTTTTGTTTGGTGTCGCTCCCAGGTTGAATTGTAATTTTTCAAATCTTGGTGTGCTATATACTATACAACATGTTTGGCTATCTTAGGGAAGGGTAATGGCAATTAGTGGTTGGAGTTTAATACAGGGTTGGGCTTTGGAAATAGACTTTGATCCATACACTATTTGATTTTATTTGACTACTTGTGAGAATCGAGAGAGAGTTACAGTGGAAATACCGAAAGACAGTCTATCTGAAACATATGGCACTAAAACAACTAATTCAGAACATTTACATTAACAAGGAAATGACACAGTGATGGATTAGCTGTGTGCATCGATAGGAGCAGGCTCATCCTCCTTTTCTTTCAAAATAAAAAGCAAGGTGATGGATAAGCGTACTACCTTAACATCGTTTCCCAATGCTCTTGTCATTGCGTTCAGTGCAAAACCAGAAGAAGCTGAGACAAGGTACGGCCTTCTATAAACAGTATCATCTTCCTCCTTCATCATTTATGAACCACTGCTAGTCAAGGCCTTATCACTAGCCCTGAGAGGATCATGAAAGAGTTCAAACAATATTATATTAACCAAGATGGTTATATAAGGTCTATGCAAAAACACTAAGCAGAAAAGGACCCAGTTATATATTAATCTGTAAAACTGTGACGGGATTTTACAGAAGGGAAAATGGTTTTCTGTGTGGTAATCCAATTGAATCCGCCCTTATGTTCCTGATTTCTGATCAAGTAGCCAACATATGTTGATAGCTTTTAGTCTACCAGGGATGACCTGCTATGTTGGTCTATATACTCTTTGAGACTTATGCTTGAACTATTATATTTAACTTTCTGGACAACTGCTAGTATTTTCTGAAGCCTAAAATATTTGGTTTCAGAGTTTGAAATTTATAAAGAAGTTGACAACCAGAGTTGCATTATGTACTCATAGTACTGTTGTTGTTTATAAATATACATCCAAATATTGTAGCATTAGTTATTTTCACCACAAATTAATCGACTGACACCTCATGCCTACTGAATGAACATTGAGATGTAAATTTACACTTCAGAGTAATGGTTTCTGTCTTATTTCATCGTTTGTTTAAACTTTTGGTCATTGTCATGTTGCAGCGGATATGTCACGAACAAGAATGACTTGAATACAATGAAGAATATATGATGGAAGAACCGATCGAGCATTATAATCCTGTTCCAAATATGGTTCAAATGGTGCAGATTTGCAAGAATAAAAAAAATTCTGTTCCAAATAAGGTTTGTCTATTTAAATACTCTTTGGAACCTGTCATTGCTGAGGATTAAGTAGTTACGCTTGCAATTTTTGCAATTACGTATACAATATTCAAAACTTGATGTGTATCATTTTATCCTAGATCAAAGAAACCATAGTTTATAATGGTGGCAGTGCACGACAACTAGAAAAAAATCTACTGCACACGAGGTATCTTCATAGTCTCATACAAAAAATTATGATCAAATTATAGTGCTCACATTTTTATCTGTTTACTTGTTGCTATCAGATTGTTGTCCATGACCAAGAAACTTCTGATCATAACTTTAGTTCACGTCAAGGGGAAATAGATTTTGCTACACATAAGGTATATTTCCATTACCATATAAAATATGTTCTGTATGTTGTTCAGAACAAAGAAACATTGTGTGAGAATGTCAGTGCACGTCAGGCAGAAAAACATCTGCTGTAAACAAGCTGGTTTCTTTTCATAATCACATATGAATTTGTTTTCAAACTATAGTGCGGGCTTTTTTATTTCTTTATTAATTCTCCTTTCCTATCAGACTATTGTCTAGAGAAAAAAACTAACAAAAGGTTTTAATGCAGGCAGTAATTGTGCTCATAGTGGTTCGCTGAGTTGGTTAGGTGCCAATGAACTACCTGTAAGAGTACTCAAATTCATTTTATATGTTTCCATGTTTTTTTTCATTTTTTCATATAATGAATTTGATTTTCTCTAAAATGTAGGAACTAAAGTATTCTTCAAGAGCCTGAAAAATCATAATAGGGATGTATCCCTTGCTACAATTGTAAGTTATGATCCTAAATTTAAACTTGATGGTGATGAAATTAAAAATGAATTCTGGGCAGTGCATATCGATGTGGCACTCGTGAAAATTGATAATTTGGTGCGGAGTTGCAAAAATTGCAATACTCTCGGTAATGCAGTTTTGTTGCGTGGCCTTGAACCTTTGTACGTGACTAATATCTTGCCTCCACTACTACTTGCATCATGGTAATGCATTTTGTGTTAATAACTTAATATATAATTTTCTTTTCTTTTTTGTAGATTCAAAAGATAGATGGATGAGTATATGGATGTGTGGCAAGTATACTGCAATGATGATGTCGATGTTCTGTTTCATGATGATAATGATGATGGATGCTTTTAGTTTTAGTTATATTGAAGGCATGATGTTCCTATTGGATGTTGTTCATCGGTTAAGTTTTAGTTAAGTTGTGGCAATGTTGATGGCTGATTTTAGTTTGAGTTGTAGTGTCAAGAAACACTTAGATTATGCATCAAATTTGGATGATGTTGCTCCTGTAATACCTACTATTTAATCCAACGGTTTTATCTAATAAATGATTTCTTCCTCTCGTGAGTATATTCTCTTGTTTTTCCTTCACTTGAAATATATAATTATCACCTTTACATGGTGCATTTATTTAATTGCTAGCAATATATATATATAATTATTATATTTACACTATATATGTACCAACACTTGAAGCGTTGGATATTCTCCGTTGCGAGCAATGAGATTTTGACTCCTCTACATTAATCACCAACATATAAAAGTGTTGTAAAAGTCTACTTTATCTGTTGTAGTCTTACAACGATACCTTTTACCAACGATAGTTTAAGCGTTGCATTATGTGGATGCAACACTGGATAAGGCTACGCATCCGAAACCGTTGGTAATGAAGCTAGCAACACATATATGGACATGTAGATACCCCAAAAAGCGTTGCTATAGGAGGGGTCCTGTTGTAGTGACTCGGCATATACATGAAATTGAGCCAAATATGGATCACCCTTCCTATAAGCTGATGCATACATGACCTACGTTCTTCGTGATAGTGTAAACATCAACAGGTTCTACTAAAAGCCTATCGAGTTTGACACTATTACCGTGAACGCTAGAACAAGTCGTGTGATGCTTGCCTACAGAGAAGTTTCGACTTACACGAAAAAAGCGACCAACTTCTCTTTTTCACAAGTCAGATCGAAGCCTCTTACTGACGAGTCGGCTGATCCATAGCTAGTGTTGTTGAAGAAATGTTGAGACAGTCACGCGTACGGCCGGTCTTCTATATGAGCTCTTTAGATTTTTTTCATTTCATGAAGCATATTTTTATTCATTTTCTTGCTGAAACATATACAAGTAGTCTTTTTTTATCATAAACCGGCTTACTAAAAGCCGGTACTTGGGGGCTATGGTTTGGCTCTACTACGATTCGACATGAGAGTGAATTAATCATGCCGACTCATGGAGGCTACACCTTGAATTTTGCTACTCCCTCCGATCCAAATTAATTGACGCACACTTAGTATAACTTTGTACTAGAGTTTTACTAAGTGTGGGTCAATTAATTTGGATCGGAGGGAGTACTATGATTCGACATGAGAGTAAATTAATCATGCCGACTCATGGAGGCTACACCTTGAATTTTGCTACTATGATTCGACATGAGAGTAAATTAATCATGCTGACTCATGAGGGGTACACCTCGATTTTTCTTCTATTATGACTCGACATGATGTTACCATGGACTATGTCGACTCATGAGGGCTACATGTTGATTCTACTATGATTCGGCGTGATATGCGATTAATAATCCCGATTCAGATGCAAACGCGGGGTGCGGCAAGGGGACCCCTTGTCCCCGTTGATTTTTGTCCTCGCAGCAGATCTCTTGCAGGCGGCGATCAATGATAATTTTTGTAAAGGGGAACTTCACCTGCCTATCCCTATACATAACTCGGACTACCCTTTGTTGTAGTATGCGGATGACACGGTTGTGGTTGTGCCTGCGGACCATGCACAAGTTCTGAAAATCAAAATGATCATGCAAGATTATGCAGCGTATGTAGGTCTTCGCATCAATTTTCATAAGTCGACCCTTGTTCCAATCAACACGCAGCTTGGTCTTGCTTCTGATCTGGCGGTTGTGCTTGGTTGCAAGGTTGGTTCCACGCCGTTCACGTATCTTGGGTTTCAATGGGGACGACTAGACCATCTGTGACTGATTTTTTACCAATGATCGCCTCTGTTGAAAGGCGTATTTCTGTGGCTGCCTCTCTGCTCGACTACGGATCCAAATTGACACTGGTGAATTCTGTTATTACTTCGCTCTCTGTGTATTCTATGTGCTTGCTCAAACTCCCCTCTAAGGTGATTGAGCACCTGGACCAGTTGAGGAGACGTTGACTGTGGTCTAAATCTGGTGATAGAGGTGAAAACTCATGCTCCCTCGCGGCTTGGTCGCTTGTTTGTAGACCGAAGAGTAAAGGTGGAGTTGGTGTGATAAATCTTAAGGTGCAGAATCAAGGGCTTGTTTTGAAACAACTACATAAATTTTATAACAAACACAATATACCCTGGGTTGAATTGATTTGGAGTTCTTATTATTCGTCTGGGTGCCGCATGCGATGGAGGCATGTGGATCCTTTTCGTGGCGTGATGTGCTTGAGCTCTCCCCTATTCTTAGAGCTGTCACGAAAATAAGAATTGGGGATGGTTCTTCGGCTCTTTTTTGGAAGGACTTATGGGCCAGTGAGGTTCTCCAGGAGGAGTTTCCTAGGTTATTTTCCTTTGCTAAAAAGGTAGATGTTAGTGTCCAAAAATTTTTAACCGCTGATATGCTGGGAGAAAATTTCTTCCTCCCCCTCTCAGCTTTGGCCCATGAGGATCTGTTAGCCTTGCAAACTGATACTGCGGATGTTGTGATGACTGCGTGGGTTCATGATGAATGGCGCAGCATCTGGAACAATAACAAGTTCACTTCCAAAAATTACTATCTACATTGTTTCCTAGCCGTTCAAGTGGACGCTGCCTTTGGATGGATCTGGTCCTCTAAGTATAACAACAAATGGAAGGTCTTCGCTTGGTTTCTCTTGGCTGACAGGTTGAACACCCGTAACATGCTGAAGAGAAGGAATTTTGTGATCCAAGACAATAACTATGGTTGTGTGCTCTGTCCCGCATCACATGAGGAAACCGTGGAGCATCTATTCTTCTTGTGTCCTTTTAGCAGAACGTGTTGGGCTAAATTGGGAATTGATTGGCCTGATGAGGGGAATAGACTGAACTTGATGCATATGGGTAAGGAGAGTTGGCTTGAACCCATGTTCATGGAGGTGTTCACTGTAGGTGCTTGGGGATTTGGAAAGAGAGGAACAATAAACACTTCAGAGGCATTCCCCTTTTAGTACACTCCTAGACTCTCACATTCAAGGAGGATTTTGATCTACTTAGGCATAGGTCTAAAACTGAGCTTGGTCCATTTATCACTCACCTTGTAAACTCTCTCTGATAGTGTTTTTTGAAGCTTCTCTCTGATAGTGTTCTCCTGTCCCCACCCCCTGTAAATTCCCCCTCCCCCCATGTAAATCCCTGACTCTCTCTGCTAACATCTTGTAACCCCCCCCCTCTATCAATAAAAATTCAGTGGGTGGTCCACCCACTGTCATTGAAGCTTCAAAAAATCATCCTGATTCAAGGGAGCTGAATATTGATTTTGCCGAATTTTACTTAGAACTAGCACGAAAATGCTCATTCTTATACACACATATATGATCCAGATAATACCACGGCAAGCAAGGATGCACTGACTCTCATTTTAGGACACGGTGAAAATTAAGCTTGTTAAAGATATCACTGGAAAATACTATGTGATGAGTCGACTCCTTATTTATATTGGCTTCATCAAAATTTGATGATAGTCGGCTTGTGTCTCTATGGGACTCCAAAACCCAATACATAAAAAATCTTACTCCTTAGAGCTAGGAAAACAAACCTAGCAAATCATATCTACTTGGAAGGAGACTAACATATTCAAACACTTCATAAAGCAGTGGACGGCTTCAACAAAATTTGCCGGCTTTGACATATAATACTTGCCGACTTCAGAAAACCAGCAAGAAATTGTAAGTCCCAGGTTGCTGCAGGAAAAACAACCCGACACTTGGGAGCCACACTACTTCGACGCAAATTTCACAAGTAAAAATTTCCAGGTTGCTGCAGGCAAAACAACCCGACACTTGGGGGCTACACACCAGCATGGTTATTTTATATACAAAACTCAAAGTCATCACGAGGTGATAAACTCAGAGCTTGGGGGCTACAGGTGATATGGATATAAATTTCCCATAAAAATTTTGAGTCCTTTGACAAGACCCAGAAGAGCAAGAGGCAACATTGGACTCAAAGGTGGAAGAGCCCAAAACTGAGTAATATCGGGTTCATTAACATGAATCAGTGGAGCAAATTACCCTAATGGTTTGGCCTCCAGACTCAGTCTTTTCCCTTACTATTCATTATATTGGAAGTTTACCATGGAAGCACACCTGGCTTTCCATTCTACGACAATCTCATTGCCAAGGGCAAGCAAAGAAAAAATGAAGCCCATGCCAAGATTGCGTCCAAAGTGTAGGAGCAAAGTTTTGCCCCATGTGTTTTGGATATTATTGGACAAGACAGTAGAGGAACTAACAATGTTTTCTAGTATAAACAGTTGAGTAGGTTCCTGAAGGACAAGATAGGTGATAAATCTTCAAGGAAGGTTTTGATATTATCGAAGCATTACCCTTTGAGCGAAGCTTAATCACGAAGGATGACCCCCAAAAATGAAGGTGTCCTGAAGCCCAACTCATTGATGGAAATTAAGAAGACGGCGCAAGACTTAGATGTTTTTGTGTAGTTCTTTTTATGTTCCTTGAGTCATAGGACAAACTGTACTATCAAGAGGGGTTTTAGTTTGTGGCCGAAGTTATTGTGAAAATGCTCAGATCAAACCTTAACCAAGTGAGAAGCCAGAGAGAAGAAATCTCATGTGCACTGAGTTAAGTTTCAGAAGCAAAGACTTCGTTCTTTAGCTTCCGAAGCAGAACTAAGTCTGTGAGTCAGCTTTACTTGTTCCACAAGTAAGTTGCGCAGTAATGACAAATCCGACCGTTGTGGACACGCGTCAAGATGTTGCTTCGGGTCCAATCAATCATTTCGCACCTCGGGATCGCCAACTATAAATACGTTGTCCCCACCTCCATTTGCTGGTGGCTGCTCTGAGAATATTCCTGAGAGAGACTGAATAGAGCATCCCAAGAACGACACCGAAGCAAAACCCAAAAGCCAACCACTGAATCCTAAGTCCCATTAATCTGAGTAGATTCGCTATGACTTAGGTGAAAACTTGCTAGCCTTTTTATCTTGGTGAACTGCAATTCTCCTAGATGGTTAGAGTGTCGTCTTCAGAGAGCGAAGAGAAATTGTCGCTTCGAATTTCAAGTTTGTGAAAGGTTTCGGAGATTCCCTTGATAATCTACCGTGAGTCAAAACTGGCCAAGCTCAAGGAGATTGGTGCAGTGGAGCAACAGATGGAGAGAGTTTTGCTCTAGGTGTTCAATCACCAGTCCCTCCAACCAGACGTAGCACTTTGCAGAGCGTGAACTGGTCGAACAAACATCACCGAGTCAAGAGTTCATTTTACTTCAAGCATTTACTTTCCGCATTGCATTTGCTTCTAGTTAAGCTTCAACATGTTTTGATTCTCTGTGTTTAGTTTCGATAGTAGTTTTGCTTCCCAGTTACATGTTTTTTCCATCCCTTTCTGTTGAGTTTATGCTTCACTTCAAAGCTTCACTCGAAAATTTGAAGTGATCATTCACCCCCTCCCCCTCTGATCACATACTTGGACTTTCAATTGGTACCAGAGTTAGGCACTCCCTACACTCTGTGTGTTTTGGATTAACCTCCTGGAGTGCTTCCAAGTATGTCTTTTGCATCTATTATCTCCGACGAACCTATTCCCGTTTTCAATGGGAAGGACTACCCGTACTGGAAGGACAAGATGATGAGAAATATCATTGCCATCAATTCTGCTGCCTGGGAAGTTGTCAAGAATGGAGTTCAGCTCAAGGACAAAGATAATCCCACAGCTGATGAAATCAAAGGTCTAGCTCTTGATTCTGAAGTTTGGGTATTCATCACCAATCATGTGACTCTAGAGAAATATCATGAAGTGAAGAATATCCCATCTGCCAAAGGTGTTTGGGACTATCTTCAAAAGATTGGAGAAGGAGTTTCCACTCAGAAGGATGCCAGAATTGACACTCCCCGAAGCAAATTCTACCGATTCAATATACATGAGGGGGAGAAGGTGAACTCCATATACAGCAGACTCACAACTCTCGCAAATGAGTTGATTTCTCTCGGCGCTGTAGACATCACCCCTCACATGGTGGTGAGAACTTTGCTTCGCTCGTTGGATGACTCGTTCGACCACATTGTGCTGATGATCAAGGAAAGGACTGATTTCAGAAATCTTGTTGCTGCTGATATCCTTGAGAGACTCACTACTTTTGAAATGGAAGAGGATGAAAAGCGAGACATAAATGGCTCTTGAAGAAGATCATATGCTCTAAAAGCTAAAGCTTCACACCACTCTTCGCCCGAAGTTAGTTCTTCTTTCGGTGTTGAATCTGATGATCCTGCAAGCATCGGGAAGGATTTGGCATTGATCATGAGATGCTTCAACCACTTCCAAGCAAAAGGTTTTACATCACCGAAGAAAAATTACTCATCAAGGAACTCAAGTAATTCTTCCCACCGTTCATCCTCACGAAGCTCTCCATCGAAGGACATTTGCTGCTACAAATGCAAGAAACCAGGCCATTACATTGTTGACTGCCCATTGTGGGAAGCTGAAGACAAAGCAAAGCATTCACTCAGAGATTCCTCAAGCAAGTCTCACAGATCCTCCAGAAGCTATGAGCCAAAGAGACTCGATTCCAGCTCAAGAAGAGACAAGAAGAAAGTTTATGATGATGACAAGAAAAAGAAGTATCACAAGAAGCGTGAGAGTTATTCTTCGAAGACACACTCGTCTCGGCGAAGCAATTCTCATCGTGCCAAGGCCTGTCTGGGTAAAGAGATGAACTCTAAAGAAGAAGCCTCTAGGTCCGAAGAAGAATCAGGCTCAAGATCAGCGTCTGGATCTGATTCTGATGGTGTGGCTGGATTGGAATTTCCTTCGGCCGGTGCTTCGAGCTCCTACTTCACCAACATCAGCAGTGAAGCTGAAACTCCTGCATACTGCTTTATGGCCAAGGCAAAGGTATCTTCTTCCAAAGTTACCTATGATACTTCTGATTGCTCTTCATATGAAAGTGACTCAAAGATAAGCTATGCTAAACTTGCTTAAATTTCTTCAATCCAACAAGATGAACTTGATTCGCTAAGAAAAACTATTAAGAAATCAGAGGCCCTGTTGATCGATGAGATAGAGAAAGGTCAAACTTTAACTAATGAGCATGCTTCTCTAAAGGAGAAGTTTGAAGAACTCTCCTCTCGGCATGATCTTCTTTCAGTTGATTATGAGAAGCTCACCTATGAATTTCTTCAGAGGAAAATGGCTCTTGAAAAACTGAAAGAGGCTCATGAAGAGTTGGAAAACGTAAATCTCTCACTCATGGCTCAACAAGGTTCTGAATAAAATCATAATTCTGATTCACCATGCTTAACTTGTTTGGAACGAAGAAAAACTGATTCTAAAGGAAAAGCAGCTATTGTTATTGATGATACTAAGGCCTCTGATGCGGAAAACTCTGCTGTTACCGAGGAACTCCTCAGGTTGAAAGATTTGTTTGAAACAGGACTATTCAAAAGTGTTCAGGGACACCAGTACCTTTCTGATATCCTGAAGAAGGAACTCCTTCACAGGAATCCTAGGAATGAAGGTGTTGGCTTTGAAAGGAAGCTATTCCCTGATGGCACTTACTGGGAACCTGAGCAGTACCCAAAAACTGTATGGGTTCTAGCAAAAGATAAGCCTATAGATATTGCTAATCTTTCAGGTTACAACTGCAAAGTTGATAAGGCTATTGTTGATGAATCACTATTCTGACTACAAGCTTGTCAAGAACCAGGAAGGAAAGGTTACGTCCGAATACATTGGTGCCCCTCCAAAGAATGGTTTCTATAACAGACAAATTTGGTTGCGCAAGTCACTCGTTGAGAAATTTCCTGCTAACCATTCTATGCAGGGAAAGTCTTCGGTACCACCGAAACACTTCTATTCTCTCGAGGAGAGAAATGATTCACTGGTGCCCGAATCAAATGTTCCTCAACAGGAATACTATCGCACTGGTCGTTATATTTATCGACACCGTGATAATAATGATAAGATTGCATATGCTCATTCATATCCTAATCCTTCATAGAGGAATTACATTTATGGTGTACTAGATGGTCCCCCTAGGAAATATAACCCTGTTCGATTTGATATTGCTTCAACAAGTGCTTCCACCTCTTCTTAGTAACCTGCTCGTTTGTGTGTGGTTAAGAAGAACTAATTCTTCTGCAGGGTTATGTCCTCAGTGGATCTGAATGGGTCATGGAGGGTGGTTGCACTAATCATATGACCGGAGACAAGGAGTTATTCACCAAACAAAAATTATCTCAATCTTCTCAGAAGTACATTACCTTCGGTGATAACAACAAGGGTAAAGTTTTAGGCTTGGGTAAGGTTGTCATATCAAAAGATAAGCATATTGACAAGGTTATGCTTGTTCAGTCTCTTGGTTATAATCTCATGTCTATTTCAAAGTTATGTGATATGGGTATGCTTGTTCTATATTCTTCTTCGCGTTGTGTTGTGTTTTCACAGGATGACTATACATTTGTCTTCGAGGGTTACCGAAAAGGAAATTTATATATTGTTGATTTTCTTCGGGCCCTACTATATCCACATGCTTAATGGAAAAAAGCTTCATCTGGATGGTTATGGCATAGAAGACTTGGTCATGCAGGGATGAGAAATCTTCAAACACTAGTGAAGAAGAAGCATGTTATTGGCCTTAGCAAAGTAAAATTCGATAAGGATCGTCTCTGAAGTGCTTGTGAAGCTGGAAAAAATACGAAGAAACATTATTCAGCGAAGACTATCATGACTACTACTCGTCCTCTTGAATTGCTTCATATGTGTCGGGAACCGGGGTTAGCGTATGCAAGCCTCGCTACAACACAATCATATGGAGAGCCGAGAACCGTACCCACTTGTCTAAGCAGACAAGGCCAAGCACAAAACGTTCTCGGAAAGCATCGAACATGAGGGCATCCCATCCAGGCCGGATGATCAAATGAAATGGGTCCTCATCGTCCGCACACAAGTCTAAATGATATGGGTGGTGAACTCCCATACTCATAGACAAGTCGCCTCAACCATACTATCGATTGTATTATAACAATTACATAGACTTACTCCAGCCCGATCACTTAGTCGGGGTCTAGGGCGGGCTCGATCATACAACAAAGTGTGCACGAGATAGAGTATCGAGCAATCGCATCGCGATGCCCCAAGCTGCGCACATCTAAGGGCCACTTGGTGTATAAAAGACCGCCAGCCAGATCACAACTAACGTCTCGAAAACCCATACTAAGACATGCATGATATAATCATACACGCAGCAAACATGCCTAGTATGAATAGCAGGTATAATTGCAATTCTCTACAAAGTTTACAACTTTATTGATAACTCTTACAGAGTGCACACAGAGATCACGAGTTTGTGATCCAACATTACATCAAACATGCGGAAGCAAAGTAGGTCTGAGTACAGACAAGTTTAACAAATGGCTTAAGAAGCCTTATTTAAACACAAGCCCTCCACGAGGGAACCAGTCGTCTGACTGGGACTACTCTAGCTTGGTCTTCAGTCGTCGAGCTCGATGAAGAAGCCACCGTCGGGGTCAGTGGATGTGATGCCCCCAAAAATCAGACCGTGTACAGTAATCATACACGCAAGGTACACGATCGAGATCAAGGACTCACGGTGAGATATCACAACACAACTCTACAAATAAAATAATACAAGCCAGGGTCCACGAGGGCTCGAATACAACAGCTCGAGAGCACAAGTCAGCGGAAGCAATAGTATCTGAGTACAGACACAAGAATACAAGGTTTCCTTAAGAAGGCTAGCACAAAATCATCACTCGATCGAAAAGGCAAGGCCTCCTGCCTGGGAACCTCCAAACTACTCCTGGTCTTGGTCATCGGGGATTTTCACGTTGTGGTGGTCGGCATCGGGAATCTCCTGCTCCTGGACTCCAAAGCTCCAACGCCGACTGCAGCGGCCGATCAGGAAAAACAAAAAGGGGGAAATAAAGCAAAGTTGAGTATCTAGCATACCCGCGAGTCTTACGTCCGCTACTAAGCATTATGCATTTGTATCAAAGGAAAGGGGAGGCTGTATATAGTGGACTGCAGGATAGAAATCAGAATAAGGGTAAGAAGCTAGGCCTATCGAAGACTAGCATCTTCTGACGATGTCTTTCAGCACAAGGAGAGAATCAGCCAACAGTTTATATAAAGCAATAAAGTAACAATGAAGCAGAAGTTGCTGCAACATTGTATAATATAAGTTGTAATGATTAATAATAATAATGCCTCCGAGTTCCCCTCCTCGACTTCCCTGCGAGGAAGAAAACCCGGAACCATACAGTTTAATAGTAATAGTTTGTAGTGGTAAGATCCAGCTTCAGCATAAAGCGTCCTGTTACGGTGGACACGGCTATTCGAATAGATTAAACTCCCTGCAGGGGTGCACTACTGTTCAGCCTGCACGCTCGGATCTCCAGGGTGGCGTACACCTTGTTAGGGAATGCCCCACCGAGGTTATCCGACACGACGCAGCCCATCCTAGGCTCAACAGAGAGGCTATCCGCCGGACTATATCCTATGCGCCAAGGGGTCTAGGTCCCAAACCCTTGCACGCTCCTGCATGGTGCGAGTCTGGCCGGTGAAACAAAAGCAAATCCAAACACACCTGCTGCAGCAAAGAAGACAAGACCACTTCCCGACGATCAGGCCGCAGTACTGCTGACGTCTGACGAGCTTTTGGACAAACTACGACGCAGGGGAGCCCATAACTCCTTATCCCACGTGAAGGTAGTGCGTACAGACCAACGGGTCTCTCAATTCATCCGCCGAACCATTTAGCATTTTAATTAACCTGCGTGACAACCGTTATCGTTGCCTCGACTTAACCGACCCGCGGTCAACGACAGCAGTCAGGACCACCAGTACATCGGTGCCTGCCCTATCGTCCCACCAAGTCACTACGGTTACCAACAAGGTGAACCTTCTCCTTACCTTGTCTCGCGTGTTCTCTTGGTAGAGCTCGACTTTTCGTAGTTTGGTAATTCTCGGGAGATACAAGCAGGGGCCAAGCACGCCAGTAACGTCGGTCGTACCCTCCCTGTCGCTCCCGACAATATACTGCTCGCGGGCACCGTTGGGTCGCCCGACTCTTACCTTTAAGGACACCAATTGATTCGAGTGCCTACCATTAAGTGAAACCAGGAGGAATCACCCTCGATGGCACACTTAACGAGGTTCGACAGAGACATCAGCGGAATGAACTAAAGAGGAATATTCTCGTCTCACCCCGGTGGTGCCGAGACACCAGCGGAATGAACTAAAGAGGAATGCCCTCCTATCATCCCAGTGATACTACGCTACTGAGCCGACGAGAGTTAATTACGAGTCAGTCCCCTCGTAAGTCAAACTCGAAGCGACTCGGCAGAGTCTCGCCGTTGTAGGTTCCCTAGGGCGTCTGCATTGATCTGTACCTGTTACAGTTGTATATATTCTTGTATCCGCGTCACTCCCCTGAGTGTCCACGGCCCGCTATCTAATCCTAGCTAACAATGCGCAGGGCTCACTGCTGAATATATTATCTAAATATAGCAGGCAGCATAGGATAAGGAAGGTACATCAAGGGGCGACAAAATCAGGTTATGCAATTGAATAGGATTGTAACGTAGCAGCAGCAGTAAAAATGCCTAGTGCAAGAAAGTACGGAAAGGTAGGCAATATATGCGGAAGAGAATGGCTCTGCTTGCCTAGAAGCTCGACGGTAGGGGTACGGTCGTCGACGAAGTAGTCGATCACAGGGGCATCGGCAGCGAACGTCGAGACTATCGGACAATAAGAGAGGGGGAAGAAACAATAAATACACGACAATAATAGCAATACAAAGGTATGACACAGCAGATACAAAGCAACGGGGCTCTAACGCAGTGCAATGTGTTATGCTCGGAGTGGGAATTCATCCGGGGATGAAATACCGGCTCCGGGGAAATTACCGGACAGTGTTCGGAGGGGGAAAGGTACCATGTAGGAGGTGTCGTGGACATCTGACAAGCATATGGATGGTGTATCCGTGTTAGTTGATCCATTCCGAACAACTTTCATGTTCAGAATAAATTCATCCGGATACTTTAACAATACCGAACAAATCATCGGACAGACGGTCCGGAGGGGGAAGGTTCTATGTTTGATATGTTAGAGGGGGTGGTTGGTATACGGATAGCGTATCCGTATTCGTTATATTATTCTGATCAATTTTCATGTATAAAGTTTTTGAATATGAATTACGGTTTAAAAGATATTCAGTTTCTAATATTTAAAAGCTTTAAGGAATTTCTTTTATTAATTAAATCCATCATTATCCACAACATTATCCAGAATAGTGCCACTGACATGTGGGGCCACCCTGTCATAGGCTGAGGCCTTTGACTGGTCAAACTGACCAGGGGGTCCCACCTGTCAGCCAAACAGTAAATAAAATTCATTTTATTTAATCCTTACAAGGGGGACCCATCAGTCATACTCACATGTTTAATAAAACTACTAAATATCTAAACATCACATGGGGTCCACATGTCACTGACCTATTAGTCTAAACAAAGTTTAATTAGCAGGGATTAATCTGTAAGGGCCCACATGTCATACCAATGGGTTAATCAAATCATTTTTATTAGTTTAATTCTCTGGTTGAATTAACAGGGGACATGGCCCACTGTCAGCGGTTCAACCCCCTGCGCTACGCAGGGGCATGCCGGCGTCGAGCCGGGCACGGTGCTGTGGACATCCAGCCAGCTCCGGCAAGGGGAGGGGCGCCGGGAGAGTTTGCAGGTGCATGGGCACGCGGTTGCGGGCACCCGCAGAGCGCGGCCGAGGCGCGGGCATCGCAACGGAGCACGGCGCGGTGAGCCAGAGATCAACCGGGCGCGTCGCCGACGAGCAAGAACGGTGACGAGCGCCAGCAGGAGGCGCGTGCGAGTTAGGGGGCCCGGCCGGCGCACGCGGCCGCAGCTGCGACAAGTAGTAGACGTAGTGTGCTACGCGAGGGGCGGAGGAGCAGAACACCGGCGATGGAGGGCGGCGGACATGGCGTCGACGGGGAAGAGCCCTACAGCGGCCAAATCGGAGGGGGGAAAAGGGGCAGACGGTGTGGTGGCTCACCGCGGACCGGTAGGGAGGGGCAATGGGCTCGGGGAAGGGTTGTAGTCGACGGATTCGTCGCCGGTGAGCGATGGTGGTCCGCGGCGGGGAGAAAGTGGGGGCGACGTCCCCGGGCCATCCCAGCTCAATTCCTCGAGCGTGAGGGCGTGGACGACCCCGAGGAGGCTGTTGGACAATGAGGAGCGGTGCAGCAGGGCCGTTGGCCGCGCGGGTTCACCGGATGGCGACCATGGCGGGCTGGACGGGAATAAGGAGGACGATGGCGACGCGAGGGAGGGGGAAACTTGGGAGGGAGAGGTCCTAGGGTTCCGGGGGGCTCGGGGACCTAGTCTTGTTGTCGTCCATGGCTACAGGGGGGTGCCGCTGTCGCTCATCGCGCGGCGCATCGCATCATTGGCGGGTGTGTTGCCGACACGCAAGGAGAGAGAGGGAAGGAGGGAGAAGGAGGCGGGGTGGGCTGGGCCGATGGGGGAGGGAAGATGGGCCGGGGTGGGCCTCGGGTGGCTATGCCCAGGGCGTTAGTATAGTTATTTTCTTTTATTTGATTCTTTTTCTTTTTCTTTTCTGTTCTTTACTGTTTGTATTTTATTTGATTGCTTAGACATTTTTTTTAAGCATGAAAGATGCTCCTAAATTATTGTTGCACTATAAGCCATTGCCACAAAATGTCTTGGGCACAAATAAAATCCTTTAATATTTTAATAAAATATTAAATGATTAAAATGGAATAAACAAGCTACTATTTTAATTGTTTCAATTAATTTAGAGATTAATAAAATCCCAAAATTGGTGTAACATGTTCCACTGAATATTTGTGATTTTATAAAAGTAGTTTCACAAAAAAAATTGGAGAAAGTTTATTTTTCACTTTGGTTTTAATATTTCACCAAAGGCAATATGAGCATTTGATTTGAATTCAACTCAAAGGCAATTGACTTGAGCTTGGAATTGTTTTGATTCATGATGACCAAGATCCATGATCACAATGCATTCAACAATATCAAAAGGAGAAATTGAATTTGAACTGAACCAAGTTCATCAAAACAAAATTTTGATCCAGGCCATGTTGAGCAAGAGAGATTATCAACAGTGATTAGCAACAGTAATCCTGATTACTGTAGGTGATTACTGTAGCGTGACACACGGGGTGTTACAAATCTCCACCACTACAAAGAATTCTCGTCCCGAGAATTTAAAGGTAGTGTAAGGGTTAAAGTCTTGGTTTCGTATTCTAACGAATCTTCCGGTTCTTGTTGTCCATCTCGAAGAAGTTAATCCTTCTCGTTGATGTCTTCATTTCTTTGCATCGTTGCATCTCGACGAGTTATCATCCTTCATTCAGGGTCTTCACCGTACTTACGAATAGGCTCGGGGTAAACTCAAGGGGTCGGATCGGTACCAGGTTAATCAACCAAGGTTGTCCGAGGGAATGGGGTGCAACGTATCTCTCGAGTTTAAACTCAGAGAAATACATCGAGAGAAACAAGAGGAGGTATGAGAAGTACAAGCGGACATGCATGCATTTGATGCCGATGACGGATGCTGAAAAAGGGGGGTCCAGCGCATCGGGCATAAGCACTGTGTTTGGGTATTGGACTGAATATCATAAGGTATGTGACTCGTGAATGGCATACGAGGTCAAGCAAGAGGAATAACCTCGAGAACAGAAAGGTACAAGAGAGACAGGTTTCAATCCTGTGGAACTGTGGGTTATGGGCTCACATTGAATAAAAAGGGTGGTGACAAACAATGTGATCAAGTTGCAAGGTAAGTCAGAAAACAGCTTGTTAGCTATGTCGGCAACAACGTCGGTTCCAAGGGCGAGGGACGAAGAGAACCATTTTCCTGCTCGTTAATACGAGGCGGACCAATTGGCAAAGTTCTCGTTCCGGTGGCTACCGAAATGTCATCAACAATGGCAACAAGGGTTACTGACGAGGTAGTACACCGAGGTGTTCACATAAGCAGGGAATCATCGCTGCTCAGATAATTTATATCACACGAAAGATAAAAACGACCAATGGAAGGTAAAACATGGTTGTCTGATCAAACAGACCAACGGAAAGGTAAATGTCATTGTCTGATCAACAGACCAATGGACGGGGAAAAAGTGATGATACACAAGTATCACGTGTATAACCTTCCCAAGGGAAAGCAGAGCACGATATATATGATCAAGTTGTATTGGCACGGAGACAAGGGAGGTTGTCGACGATAACACAAATCATCGAGGGGCAGGGAGGGTATTTCACACAATGAATCCAATTGACACATGGAATAAGCCATGTAAGAATAGTCGGATAGTAATCCACAAAAAGGTCGGATGGTTCGCAAAGGATCCGATGTGAGTATGGGCACTCAACCAGAAGGGGAAAGAATGCCAAGGCATCGGGTGACAGAAGCACCGGAATAACTTGATGCTTAAGTACAAGGAAATTGTGATTTCCAGATCGGGAGGTGGATGCAATTATCCACACGGACTTATCGGTGGCATGGGATTGCAAAGGCGATGAACACGTAGGATCTCGGGAATTCATCGGAGAGTATCCGTCGAAATCTTCAGGTGGATCAGGCAATCATCGAGAATGCAGAGCTCTCCGGGAGGAAGGAGGTACGTGAACCTAAGTCAGAGTTATTAAAACTTTACCAGCAAGGATAAGAGAGCAGAGTCCCAGAGCATAGGTACGGAGAAAAAGATCCTAATACCAAAGATATCACACGGGGTGATAACAATGTGGGCCCGTAAGCCAAACATTAAGTTAGCAAAGTAGTTTTGCAAAGTCTAGACTCAACTTTGACCGAGGAGTGGTTAGGGGCTTCCTACTGGCAGTCGGCTCTGATACCAACTTGTGACGCCCTCAAAAATCAGACCGTGTACAGTAATCATACACGCAAGGTACACGATCGAGATCAGGGACTCACGGTGAGATATCACAACACAACTCTACAAATAAAATAATACAAGTTGTTTAATACAAGCCAGGGGCCACGAGGGCTCGAATACAACAGCTCGAGAGCACAAGTCAGCGGAAGCAATAGTATCTGAGTACAGACACAAGAATACAAGGTTGCCTTAAGAAGGCTAGCACAAAATCATCACTCGATCGAAAAGGCAAGGCCTCCTGCCTGGGAACCTCCAAACTACTCCTGGTGTTGGTCATCGGGGATTTTCACGTTGTAGTGGTCGGCATCGGGAATCTCCTGCTCCTGGACTCCAAAGCTCCAACGTCGACTGCAGCGGCCGATCAGGCAAAACAAAAAGGGGGAAATAAAGCAAAGGTGAGTATCTAGCATACCCGCGAGTCTTACGTCCGCTACTAAGCATTATGCATTTGTATCAAAGGAAAGGGGAGGCTGTATATAGTGGACTACAGGATATAAATCAGAATAAGGGTAAGAAGCTAGGCCTATCGAAGAGTAGCATCTTCTGACGATGTCTTGCAGCACAAGGAGAGAATCAGCCAACAGTTTATATAAAGCCATAAAGTAACAATGAAGCAGAAGTTGCTGCAACATTGTATAATATAAGTTGTAATGATTAATAATCATAATGCCTCCGAGTTCCCCTCCTCGACTTCCCATGCGAGGAAGAAAACCCGGAACCATACAGTTTAATAGTAATAGTTTGTAGTGGTAAGATCCAGCTTCAGCATAAAGCGTCCTGTTACGGCGGACACGGCTATTCGAATAGATTAAACTCCCTGCAGGGGTGCACTACTGTTCAGCCTGCACGCTCGGATCTCCAGGGTGGCGTACACCTTGTTAGGGAATGCCCCACCGAGGCTATCCGACACGACGCAGCCCATCCTAGGCTCAACAGAGAGGCCATCCGCCGGACTATATCCTATGAGCCAAGGGGACTAGGTCCCTCACCCTTGCACGCTCCTGCACGGTGCGAGTCTGGCCGGTGAAGCAAAAGCAAATCCAAACACACCTGCTGCAGCAAAGAAGACAAGACCACTTCCCGGCGATCAGGCCGTAGTACTGCTGACGTCTGAAGAGCTTTCGGACAAACTACGACGCAGGGGAGCCCATAATTCCTTATCCCACGTGAAGGTAGTGCGTACAGACCAACGGGTCTCTCAAGTCATCCGCCGAACCATTTAGCATTTTAATTAACCTGCGTGACAACCGTTATCGTTGCCACGACTTAACCGACCCGCGGTCAACGACAACAGCCAGGACCACCAGTACATCGGTGCCTGCCCTGTCGTCCCACCAAGTCACTGCGGTTACCAACAAGGTGAACCGTCTCCTTACCTTGTCTCGCGTGTGCTCTTGGTAGAGCTCGACTTTTCGTAGTTTGTTAACTCTCGCGAGATACGAGCAGGGGCCAAGCACGCCAGTAACGTCGGTCGTACCCTCCCTGTCGCTCCCGACAATATACCGCTCGCGGGAACCGTTGGGTCGCCCGACTCTTACCTTTAAGGTAACCAATTGATTCGAGTGCCTACCATTAAGTGAAACCAGGAGGAATCACCCTCGATGGCACACTTAACGAGGTTCGACAGAGACATCAGCGGAATGAACTAAAGAGGAATATTCTCGTATCACCCCGGTGGTGCCGAGACACCAGCGGAATGAACTAAAGAGGAATGTCCTCCTATCATCCCAGTGATACTACGCTACTGAGCCGACGAGAGTGAATTACGAGTCAGTCCCCTCGTAAGTCAAACTCGAAGCGACTCGGCAGAGTCTCGCCGTTGTAGGTTCCCTAGGGCGTCTGCATTGATCCGTACCTGTTGCAGTTGTATATATTCTTGTATCCGCGTCACTCCCCTGAGTGTCCACGGCCCGCTATCTAATCCTAGCTAACAATGCGCAGGGCTCACTGCTGAATATATTATATAAATATAGCAGGCAGCATAGGATAAGGAAGGTACATCAAGGGGCGACAAAATCAGGTTATGCAATTGAATAGGATTGTAACGTAGCAGCAGCAGTAAAAATGCCTAGTGCAAGAAAGTATGGAAAGGTAGGCAATATATGCGGAAGAGAATGGCTCTGCTTGCCTGGAAGCTCGACGGTAGGGGTACGGTCGTCGACGAAGTAGTCGATCACAGGGGCATCGGCAGCGGACGTCGATACTATCGGACAATAAGAGAGGGGGAAGAAACAATAAATACACAACAATAATAGCAATAAAAAGGTATGACACAGCAGATACAAAGCAACGGGGCTCTAACGCAGTGCAATGTGTTATGCTCGGAGTGGGAATTCATCCGGGGATGAAATACCGGCTTCGGGGTAATTACCGGACAGAGTGTTCGGAGGGGGAAAGGTACCATGCCGGAGGTGTCGTGGACATTTGACAAGCATATGGATGGTGTATCCGTGTTAGTTGATCCATTCCGAACAACTTTCATGTTCAGAATAAATTCATCCGGATACTTTAACAGTATCGGACAAATCATCGGACAGACGGTCTGGAGGGGGACGGTTCGATGTTCGGTATGTTAGATGGGGGTGGTTGGTATACGGATAGCGTATCCGTATTCGTTATATTATTCTGATCAATTTTCATGTATAAAGTTTTTTAATCTGAATTGCGGTTTAAAAGATATTCAATTTCTAATATTTAAAAGCTTTTAGGAATTTCTTTTATTAATTAAATCCATCATTATCCACAACATTATCCAGAATAGTGCCACTGACATGTGGGGCCACCCTGTCAGAGGCTGAGGCCTTTGACTGGTCAAACTGACCAGGGGGTCCCACCTGTCAGCCAAACATCAAATAAAATTAATTTTATTTAATCCTTACAAGGGGGACCCATCAGTCATACTCACAGGTTTAATAAAACTACTAAATATCTAAACATCACATGGAGTCCACATGTCACTGACCTATTAGTCTAAACAAAGTTTAATTAGCAGGGATTAATCTGTAAGGGCCCACATGTCATACCAGTGGGTTAATCCAATCATTTTTATTAGTTTAATTCTCTGGTTGAATTAACAGGGGACATGGCCCACTGTCAGCGGTTCAACCTCCTGCGCTACGCAGGGGCATGCCGGCGTCGAGCCAGGCACGGCGCTATGGCCGTCCAGCCAGCTCCGGCGAGGGGAGGGGCGCCGGGAGAGTTTGCAGGGGCGTGGGAACGCGGTTGCGGGCACGCGCAGAGCGCGGCCGAGGCGCGGGCATCACAACGGAACACGGTGCGGTGAGCCAGAGCTCAACCGGGCGCGTCCCCGACGAGCAAGAACCGCGAAGAGCGCCAGCAGGAGGCGCGTGCGAGTTAGGGGGCCCGGCCGGCGCACGCGGCCGCAGCTGCGACAAGTAGTAGCCGTAGTGTGCTACGCGAGGGGCGGAGGAGCAGAACACCGGCCATGGAGGGCGGCGGACATGGCGTCGACGGGGAAGAGCCCTACGGCTGCCAAATCGGAGGGGGAAAAGGGGCAGACGGTGTGGTGGCTCACCGCGGACCGGTAGGGAGGGGCAACGGGCTCGGGGAAGGGCCTTAGTCGACGGATTCGTCGCCGGCGAGCGATGGTGGTCCGCGGCGGGGAGGAAGTGGGGGCGGCGTCCCCGGGCCATCCCGGCTCAATTCCTCGAGCGTGAGGGCGTGGACGACCCCGAGGAGGCTGTTGGACAACGAGGAGCGGTGCGGCTGGGCCGTTGGCCGCGCGGGTTCACCGGACGGCGACCATGGTGGGCTGGACGGGAATAAGGAGGACGATGGCGACGCGAGTGAGGGGGAAACTGGGGAGGGAGAGGTCCTAGGGTTCCGGCGGGCTCGGGGACCTAGTCTTGTAGTCGTCCATGGCTAAAGGGGGGTGCCGCTGTCGCTCATTGCGCGGCGCATCGCGTCCATGGCGGGTGTGTTGCCGACACGCAAGGAGAGAGAGGGAAGGAGGGAGAAGGAGGCGGGGTGGGCTAGGCCGATGGGGGAGGGAAGATGGGACGGGGTGGGCCTCGGGTGGCTATGCCCAGTGCGTTAGTATAGGTATTTTCTTTTATTTGTTTCTTTTTCTTTTTCTTTTCTGTTCTTTACTGTTTGTATTTTATTTAATTGCTTAGACATTTTTGTTAAGCATGAAAGATGCTCCAAAATTATTGTTGCACTATAAGCCATTGCCACAAAATGTCTTGGGCACAAATAAAATCCTTTAATATTTTAGTTAAATATTAAATGATTAAAATGGAATAAACAAGCTACTATTTTAATTGTTTCAATTAATTTAGAGATTAATAAAATCCCAAAATTGGTGGAACATGTTCCACTGAATATTTGTGATTTTATAAAAGTAGTTTCACAATTTTTTTTGGAGAAAGTTTATTTTGCACTTTGGTTTTAATATTCCACCAAAGGCAATATGAGCATTTGATTTGAATTCAACTCAAAGGCAATTGACTTGAGCTTGGAATTGTTTTGATTCATGATGACCAAGATCCATGATCACAATGCATTCAACAATATCAAAAGGAGAAATTGAATTTGAACTGAACCAAGTTGATCAAAACAAAATTTTGATCCAGGCCATGTTGAGCAATAGAGATTATCAACAGTGATTAACAACAGTAATCCTGATTACTGTAGGTGATTACTGTAGCGTGACACCTGGGGTGTTACAGTGGGTTCATCTAAAACATAGAATAAGCAAACGTGAGTACAAAGTCGTACTCAGCAAGACTTACGTAGGAACTATACTACTCATGCACATGTATCAAGGTAAAGGGAGGTGGGGTTCAAATGCAGAAGTGCCAGCTTTGACTTGGCTAGTCCTGAACTACGAGTACCAGACTTGAGGTAAGAAGCGTACACGAGTCCACTACAAGTCTCCAACCAATTACACCACTATGGTGCCTTCCTCGACTTCCCCACGAGAAAGCACACCATAGCACTCACGCTTATCTTGGCAAGTTTTATAAGTATTCAGTTCAAGTTGTCTAATAATCGAGCACAGCTTTCCAAGTAGTCCCTTACCGCGGACGCGGCTATTCGAATAGTTTATTAACCCTGCAGGGGTGTACTGCTACACACATGAAACGATCAGTTACCGCCGGGATCTCGTCACCCTTCAAGCGGGTGTCGGCGAGGATAATTTCCACAACTTTTACCTCACAGCCAACTCAAGTACAATAGAGACGCCTATCTGGGCTGGAATCCACATCGTGAACCCGGCCGGTTTACCGATGTGGTCCCAGAAGATGTGTGCAGGGTCCCAAGCCGGTCTGAATAGCCGTTCTTCCACTTCGCGGACCGTGCCACAGACCCACCAGAACTCCGAACTAATGCGACTCATTGAACTGAGAAGGGGTGAGTTAGTAGGTTGAGCGGGGGTCCGTGTGCCCAACATGTGGTAGTACTCTTCGTCTTGGATCACCACACAAGAACTCGGGCTTAGGGCGGTGTTCAACGAGACAACCCACTGTGTACTCCTACACAGCCTCTCATCGTTCACCTTGTATTAGGATAGATTCACCAACACAGTTTCACTTTCATCAACACCATGTTCACTATCATCCCGACTCACATCAAAAGAATCCTCATTGTAAACCCTAAGCATGCAAAGAGCAGTAACAGTTGCAGGGGCCACATGATATCAAACAACTCCTATGTCAGCTAGGATTGTGGTTTGCTTACTACTGTGACAAGATGATAGGTCATGCATCGGATATGGGTTCAACTATGCGGTAGAATCGATACAAGGTGATCTCCTAAACATGCATAAGAGAGACTGAGAGGGAAATGGGATTTTATAGACATGATCAATGGGGTTTGCTTGCCTTGCTGACGAGGTTGGATAGCGGTGTCTTCAATGAAGGGGGTGGCCTCCGGTCCGGTTGCACGTCTATCGAGCAAACAAAGCAATCAAGGGATAAATATACTTGCAATGCTCAAGCACATGATAAATATTGTATTGGTGATGTTCATGGTCGCAATGTGTTGGTAATTCCATTTAAAAGAAGCCAATTGCAAACTCATTTGCAAATGCACATCAAATTTGAATTCAAAAGAATGCCATATGCATGTTTGCTACTGTTCACCCATTTTAAAATGATCAAACATAGAAACAAGTTGCATATTCACATTCCTTGCATTTTTCTGATAATTTTAGACATATTAAATGCCTTATTTGGAGTTAAAATGAATTAGTTATGAATTTCCAAAGTTTAATTCATTTTCTGGATTTTCTGGAATTAAATAAATTGATTTAACCAATTATTGCGTCACCCTGATGTCATTGTGACGTCAGGGGGGGGCTGACTGGTGGGCCAAGGCTGTCAGTGGCTAGGGGGTTTAATTAGCTCATGTTTAATTTAAACTTGCTTAATTAGGCAGCCTGGGCCCACTAGTCAGTGGCCCAGGGGTGATTAGGAGAGTCATGAGGGGGCTCTAATGGTGGGGCTCAACGTCGGCGGCTTCCAGACGGCCGCGCCTCGCCGGAATTCCTCTGCAGGGCTCGGGGGAGGGATTGGAGTGCACCAGCACGTCGCTCGTGCTCCCGCGCGTCCAGTGGACCCATTGGGGGGTCACTGGCGTGCTCCAGAGCTCGGGGGCGTCAGCCATGGCGGCGGCTGGGCTCGGGCAACGGCGAACTCGCGAGTGAGAGCACGAGGAGAGTCACGAGAGGGGGCAAACAAAGCGGAAGCTCACCCCAAACTTGTTGACGAGCTCGTCGGATCCGGAGCGGAGCTGGAGGACGCGGGATTTGACGTCGGAGTCGTGGCGGCCGGCGGTGAAGAAGACGAAGCCCACGTCGCCGGAGTCGTGCCCTTGCTCAAATTGGGAGGGGGATTCGAAGGAGACCTCAGCTGCGCGTCGAATGGACACGAAGGCGGGCGCTGGTTCGCTCAGTGGCCACGCCGGAGCAGCTCCATGGCCGGCTAGGGTTTCGGGACCTTGCAGTTCTTCGCCGATGAGGAGGAAAGGATGCCAGGAATGGGCTAAATAAAGCACGGGGCGTCTCCCAGACGTGCGCGGCTGCGAGATGAGGCACGGGAGGGCTGAGGGGAAGCCACGGCGGCAGTTGCGGCATGCCGGGCACGTAGCTGTGTCCTCGTACCCGGGGAACACGACAGGGGAGTCCCCTGGTGGGCTGGCGCGGCTGGGGAAGGTGGGCTTCGCCCAGGGCGTCAGGTAAGCCTTCTTCCCTTTTTCTGTTTTTCTTTTCTATTTTCTTCTGCTATTTGTTTTGGTACTGCTAAATAAAATAGCAAACCATTTTATAAAATTCTGAAACTTTTTACATGGCCTCATAATATATCAGGCTAGCCATTTATAAAGTTTGGCACTTTTTAGAATTAAAATTAATTGAACTTTAAATCAAATAGGGGTTTTTAATTAATTCCAAGGCCTTGTTTGAATATTTGAAAAATCCATGAGCATGGGAATTCTACCACATCACTTTTCATGTGATCACACTCATTTATGGGACTTTTCAAAAATGCAAAAGGAATTTTTGGAGCAACTTTTTATCTGGCCATTTGAATTAAATTCATCTAGGTGGGTTCCTTCTCCCATTTTGCATTTGAATTTGATTTCAATGATTTCTTTTGAAATTTTTAACACGATGCAAAGTGACATGCTAATCTAGCACATACCTCACTTGGGGTTGTGACAACTTGGATCTTTTTGGTCCTCAAAATTATGCAAGTCTGGGAGGAAACAAATATGGTCTCGTCATTGTTGATGATTTTTCTCGCTATACTTGAGTTTTCTTTCTAGATGACAAGAGAAAAGTTGTTGAAATCTTCAAGTCATTCTCTAAGAGAGCTCACACCTAATATGAATTATCTCATAAGCATATCCGAAGTGATAATGGAACTGAATTCAAAAATACTCATATTGAAGATTTTCTTGATGATCATGGCTTTACTCATGAGTACTCAGCTGTTGATAAACCTCAACAAAATGGTGTAGTTGAAAGGAAGAATAGAACTCTTATTGAAATGGCCAGAACAATGCTTGCTGAATACAAGACTCCAATCAGGTTCTAGGCTGAAGAAATTAACACTGCATGTCATATCATCAACAAAATTTACCTTCACAAATTTCTGAAGAAGACTTCACATGCGCTTATCACTGGAAACAAGCCCAATGTTTCATATCTTAGGGTATTTGGTGCTCCTTGTTTTATTAGAGATATGAATAATAGCTCCAAAATTTCCCCTATGGCACATGAAGGTTTTCTACTAGGTTATGGCTCAAACTCTCACACTTACAGAGTGTATAACTCCCACTTTAGGAAGGTTATGGAAACTTTAAATATAAGGTTTGATGAAACTAATGGCTCTCAAAAGGAGAATTTGCCTCATGATCTAGATGAACCTCCTCTTGATGAAGTGATCAGGTCCATGGCCATTGGAGAGATTCGCCCTGTCGAAGCAAAGTCTCATCAAGCTAACATGGATGATGATGGCCCAATGTTCCCACACATAGCCCGGGGCGCTGGATCTCAACATCCTGAAGCTAATGATGAACATGATGATGAAGAACATAGGAACGAAGAAAATGCAGATCCTGAAGGAAATGCTAATCCCGAAGGAAATGCTGATCCTGAAAGAAATGCCGATCCCGAAGGAAATGCTGATTCCGAAGAAGAACCAGAGCCACAAGCTAATGAAAATGCACTGTCTCGAGTGCGAAGAAGAGTTGATGTTGATTCAATCCTTGAAGAAATCCAACAACCAGGTCATCCCACAAGTCACTAGTAGGAAATAGGCTACTGCTGGCGTACAGGTTTTCCCTACCGCTGGCGGGCGAGCGTACGCCAGCGTTGTCCCGCCAGTGGTAACAGGTACCGCTGGCGTACAAACTGTACGCCAGCGCTACCTTCTCTTACCGCTGGCGTACAAGAAGTATGCCCGCTAGAGGTATGCTTCTGGCGTCCAGATCTGCCCGCCAGTGGTCAACAATATGTACGCCAGCAGTACAATTTCTGGATTTGGTACTGTCCGCCAGCAGTAACTTTTCTGTACGCCAGCAATATATTTTCTGGAATTACTTTTCTGCTAAAACTAGTTATTCCAGCAACACAAATACTCAAATATTTTCACAGTTTACCAACACAATACAAATACACAGAATTCATAAGTTCAAATATACAAGAGTGATCAAATATTGTTACATCACATTACTAACCAAAATAGAGAAGTTGTGTAGTGGATCACACATATTGTATCACACATAGATCACAAACCGAAAAATAGACAAGCTGGGAGTTACATCACTACATTGTATCACACACAAACTACATCTCGATAGTTGGACTTCATTGTATCGCATACAAGAGAATGGTAAAGACGATGAGCAAGAAGGGGATCACGAGGAAGTTGGACTTCATCCGGTGGTTCTTCCTCTCTTGCCCTTGCCGGTAGTTCAAGTACCGAGCTTCCGCCTTTGCTTTACTCTTGTAGCTCTTGTAGTTGTTGCCCTTGTACTTGTTCACTTTCTTGAAGCAATCTTCCCAGTGCTCATAGACTCCTGGAACGCTACCTTCGTACACCACATACCACTTCTTCATCTATAAAAGACATATATAAATATTAACCAAGATAGTTAAAAAGGAAGATGTGTGTACATTCATGCATTATAAAAGAAGACTTAGTTCAATGTAAAACTAGCTACATGTTCATCATGCATAAAAGAAGACTTAGTTCATGCATCATGTAATACGTACACAAGTTCAACATGAGATAAAGTTTACAACACATGTTCATCGATTGTTCGAAAAAAACTAGCTACATGCATAGAGAACACACCCTCTCACTTCTTGCTCGGCTTCGGCTTCGACTTCGGCTTCATCTTCAATGGAGGTAACGGGAGACAACCTTGCAATGAGTTGAACGGTCTGTCATCGCCATGTTGATGTAAGAGGGCTTCTATTTCAGCGTTAGGTGGTGGACGATGACTGTAGAAGAACACCCCATCGCTATGTATGACATCCATGGTGATCGTCCGCGCGATCATTTGCTGAATTCGGCCGAACTCCTGTCTTATTTCGGCATCGGAGGACACCGCCAAGGTATCGCACCATTTTGCGAGAGATGGCGAATATTGTAGTCGTTGTTCATCCTTTATATACTCTCGCATATGATAGATGACGTACCAGGCCTCCCTCGTACTGCCTGGCGCCTGCTTGATGCAGGCGAACTCAGTTTTATGTATGAATGTGTACTTTCCTCGCCTTTGATTTTATCTTTTTATGATGCCCTCCCTATAAGAGTAGACAGTGAGAGCATCATCTAGAACATCTTTGATTAGCTTGTAGTCTTTGTACTTATGATGACTCCCCGAGTCGAGATATATGGCAAGCGAGTCTTTCGGCTCCAGAGTGATGATGGTGCCGTATTGGTTGCTACACAAAATAGTTCATGGTTCAAAGAGATTATCAGCCTCAGATTAGTTTAACGATAGGAAATCTACGAAAGCATGTTACGGCTGCAAGCGAGAATGACTTAATCAGGAAAGTAAGGCATGAGAAAGATGTTATTGGAGGGATGATCCATGAAGAAATCTTCGATGTACTTCGTTGCCGCTACCTTACCCTTAGGGTTGTTCAAGAACATTTCTTGCATGTAGAAGGGGTCCATTATAGCGACATTCGGGGTATTCTCTTTGATGAGCTGGTGAGCCAAGCTGAGCGCAACCAGACGGACCATGGATGGGTGGAGCGCATTCATGTGGAACATGTCAAAGATGTCATTAAACCTCAAGAAGAACAAGTCCCCTGGGTATTGATCCACAAAGCCCAAGCCCTCTGATACCTTTCCTATGAAAAGCGGGTATGTTGGATTCTCATCATTGGCAAGATTCGACTCCACATAGAGAACAGAATTATGGAGGCTCCTCATATCCGAAGTGACGATTTCTAAAAAATTTGGTGGCAACATAGGTTTACCCAACTCATGGATCGGATGCCAGTTTATGATGGGTACCTTGTCTTGGACCCGTATCGGCTTCCTACACCCCTCCACCGGCTGGATGTTGGAGTCAAAGGCATATTTCTTAATTCTTTTCCGCCCCGTCGTCTTCCTGCTACGCTGCACAAATGAATCTTGGAGCGCCTCTTTGAGTGTGTCTTGGCTGAGACCAGCTGGATCACCAGGGCTGAAGGGGCTGCTTCTGGCGCTCCTTGAGAAGAGAATAGACGCCTCGAGCAAAATTTCTCTGTCTGATCTGCGCGGCAGGAGGGAGGACCCTGGCTCGGACCGGAGACTAGTGTATCATCAAGAGGACCCTCGCTGGCAGCAGGTAATACTTCCTCGTAATCAACGAGGAAGTCTTCGACGCGAGCATCATTGTCGTCGTGATCAAGATCCGCAGGTTGGCCTCGTTTTGCTGTGGGGTGGTGATACAAGAGTCCACACGAATCAGTTCTTTAGGCCATAGCATGGGCCAAGACAAGCATTGTTCGAGGTTCAACTCGCTATCGGCTTCGGGGGGTTGAGTCGGAGGATCCAAATTGGCGCAACCCGGAAACACCCGGTCCAATGCAACCCTAAACATGGTATCGGCCATAGGCACTGTGTGGAACACACGGTTAAGTGGTGCCACGATACGTGCCTTTTCCACGTCCTTCAGCTCATTGTTAACTTGTAATAGCAATGTGCATCCCATCTCGTCGGCCTGCGAAAACATGTAAGGCATTAGAGAGGGGCAAGCAAGCGCAAATTAAACTAGTCGAGACTTTTGCGGCGCTTATTTACCGTCAAGGCATTGAGCTCTTCTAATGAGGAAGCACCGCGGACGGCCGCCGGCGTGTAAGAGATGGAAGGGCTGCTACGAGGCGCGGTGCCGGCCGGCTATTCATCCCTCACACCTTGTGGAGTGTTGCCGGTCGCCGTCGTATTCTCCAAAATAGGCGGCTCATTATTCAAGCCGCTGGCACCTAAGGTGATCACTGGGAGAGGCCCTAGTCGGCCTCCGTCGATCCATTCCGCAATCGACTTCATCATGGTAGGAAGGAGGTTGTTGACCGTCTGTGTCACTTGCGCCGAGATTATGTTGGGCATCTCAGCTTTCACGGTCTCCAATTCTTCCCTCACATTCTTCTCTTCGTTCTTATTCCTCTCCTTTCGTGCCTCCTTGGTCTCGGGGTAGTAAAATGAATGTTTGTGACTGAGTCCGGCGCCCACCACACGGCCACGATGCGGCGGCGCTGACACCGGCAAGTCCTTTACCCTGTTTAGCGCCCTTTCAAAAGAGTTGTCAAACAGCACCTGGGTTGAGGATCCTTGATATTGAGCTAATGATTCTTCCTCCAGAATTTTGTTCTCAAGGTCCTTGACCTTCGCGTTCGTGACTAGCTCCTTGGTTTTTGGATTTACCCGGTATCGAGCCCGCACAAATCGATTTCTGAGCGGGTTCTTAAACTTCGGGTAGGGGTCCGGCCCTTTCCTTTCCGCGTCCTCCTTATCCCAAACTGGCTGCTTTGCGGGGTAACCACGGCTTCCGAGATTGTGGGGAGCTACGTTCTTCTTATGCATATCTTTCCCCCACTTCCTAAGCGCCTTAGTTGCAGGTAGGTCATGTTTGGCCTTGAAAACATTGAAGTCCTCTTCCGAAATTGAGGGCTAGTGGCCCTTGATCTTATCAAAATCGGAACCCGCATCAAGCTCCTGCCTCACATACCCTTTCCAAGTGGACAAGGCTTTGCTGAACTTGCCTAGGGCTAATGTGTTCGCCAGATTTTTCTTGATATCAAGGTTATCATAGGGTTCCGGGAACTTGTATCGTGCGTGCAACCACTGAATGAGGAGGGTGGCCAAAGGTTCGTTGCTTTTTGACCTTAAGTCCTCTTCATTGAGGTTGACAAGTTCTCGAAGAATGCATCCAATGTTGCTGCCGTACCCTTTTGCAACATGAACAGGAAGTGTAGGCAAACCGCTAGCGGGGTCCACCTCCATAAATTCTTCCCGGATGGTGCGGAGCTTGTTTGGGCCCCTTTCCTTACGCTACCGCTTGGCTTCGCTACCAGATGTCGCGTTGCCATCCCCGGCACCACTAGTAGTGGTCTCATTGCCTGCATCCCCGTCTTCATCATGTTGATCAGCGTCAAAGTGTTCACCCGCAAGCATTGAGAAATAAGGATGATGCTCCTCAGGATCGACAGGTACCCGAAAACCACCGGCTTCATCGTTGTTTGACATCTATTATAACCATTTAAAAATACTACTAGTAAGTGGGATAGGTTAATGCAAAATGAGTTATAAAAATGTAGCATGTGTGTATACTAGGTCATTTAAACAGTAGAAAAAAGAGTTAAATTTCTCATAATCAGTATGCACTAAAAATATATATATTACTTCTGCTATGTCCTATTTTTAGCATAAGTCATGCAAAAATTCCCAGAAAATTTTGGCATGACCTTTGCTGAAAATAGGACATATGGAGTACCCGAATTTGCCGGAACGGAAGTTAATCAACATTCCGGCAATCTCAAGGCCTCATGGGTACCTGCAAACTGGACCAAAGCATATATAGCTACAAGACAGCAGCACAACCAACAACACAAAACTCATATAGACCACACCAATCACAGTTATAGCTAGAGCAGCACTCAGCAGCACACACCCAGCAACACACATTCACCAACACATACCCAACAGCACTAGAAAACCCATATAGACCAGGGCACACACACAAGTAGTAGCCATGAAGAGATCACCTCGAAGGTTGGAGCACACGGGGCTGTGGTAAGGCATCCTGGGTGCGGTGCGGCGAATCGTCTTGCTTTTCTATAATATAAGAACATATATTAGGAATGGGCATAACCACCTAATTAACAAAACAGTAGCAAAATAGGTTATAAAAATATACCAAAATGCTACCCTATGTAGTCTCCTACCAAGCTCATTTCAGTATTGAGTGATTCACCCACCACAGCAAGAAGATAAACCGATGTTGGAGTGTGATGTAGTACAAGCTTGGTGCAACTTGTAAACTATCTCAATTTGTTACTAACTCTAGTACAAAGTAGGCCAAGACAACTATTTTAGAACGGAGGGAGTACTTCATTAGCAAACCACCACCAAGGTTTATTGGGCCAAGCTAGATTTTCTCATATTTTAAAAGAACACATTATATGTAGCATCTATTTAAGACACCTATGGATTGAAAAATTCTAAGGATTGAAATCCTAGAATCCAAAGAGGCCTTGAGTTGTTCCATTTTGGCAGTAGCCCATGACACTACTGAAGTAGAGTAATGGTGATCATCAGATGCCCACACAGAGCTAACAACAATGGGGTTTCTCCCTGTACATTCACCAAGGTCAGCAGCCCTATGATTATCTTGGAGCATGGAAAAGTATGTGTGCAGAGAAAGTGCAGGATAGTGTAGTGTATTCAGCATGGAGCATGGGCAAAATCTGTAATTAATTCAGTTTTTTCCACAAATTTCTACTACCAGGGAAATGTAGTTATCTTTTTGATCTAGGTTGTTTGATCTAGGGCAAAATGTAGCTAGCTTTATTGGTTAACTAGGAAACTTGCCCGTGTACAGAAAGAAGCTGCCACTTTATACATAGTTTTTAAATCCAATTTCAAAAATAAAATCAGCAACAAGGATAAACTTTGGCACTTATAACTACTCAAAAATACCCCACACATTCTCTATACATCATCTATTTCTACAACATGGGATGAATTTGATATAAAATGCATCAAACTGACATACACCGATACACAAACACATAGTTTTTAAATCCAATTTCAGTTTTAAAAAACCCATTCATAGAGCATGGCTTGCATTGTCATAACTGAGATCAATTCAATTGAGAGGACGTCATAGATCTTGGTTGTATGGAAAAAAAATCTTGAAACTGAGTGGTTGAAGAGGAGGGAAGCAGAGGGAGAAGTGCTCACCAAAGAGGAGGTCGTCGTGCGCGGTTCAGTTGAGAGGACGACGGCGTTCCTCGGGTGCTCGCTGTAGCCCTAGAAGGGGTGCTCGCCGTAGCCCTAGCTCGGGTGCTCACCAAAGAGGAGGGTCGCCGTGCTCCTGTGCAGCGACCCGAGGAGGTGTGGGCGCGGGCGCGACGACGTGGAATTGCACGGGAGGTGTCCACGTGGTCCACGGGGAGGCGGCGATGGGAGGCGGCGGCGGCGCGGGCTGGAAGATAAGAGAGAAGGAGTGGAGTGGAGGAGAGATGCGCACGGGGTGGGTGGGCTGGCCCATAGTCAACAGGTACACAAGTACCGCAGGCGGACAGGCATAAGCATCCGCCAGTGGCAGCTCCTTTCAATGGCGGACGTTATGTAGGTGTCCGCCAGTGGTAGTTTCTTTTCTCTGGCGGTCGTAGTTAGTCGTCCGCCAGAGGTGAGCCTACCACTGGCGTACTACAGGGTTGGCCGCCAGAGCTCTTTTTTTGTATTTGTTTTTTTTATTCTTGATGATATTTGCTTTTCTCTTTATTTATTAAAAGGGTTGTTTTCATATAAAAATGGTCAAAAAATTTATGACTTAATAACATAATTGCAAGTATTCAAAGATATATATTACAAAAGAGAGGTACATATAATAAGAGTGTCATCGAATATTAGTTCATCGATACAACAAGTTTGTAGTCTCATACAAAAGAGAAATCAATACTAGCTAGTTTCTTCGCACACAATGCGCGTCTTTCTCAGCGTTTGCTAATTTTCTTGCCTTTTTTTGTCGCAGTTGCATAATTTAGCCCGACATCATAACTACTTCTTTTGAACGGACGACCTGACCTAGGTAGCGTCGTTCTGCTCCTTCTTGTGGTGTATTTTGCCCTATCGTCGTCATCTTCATCATCTTTGATATTTGGGTCGCCGAACATATCGAAGTCGTCTTCGTCAGCCATTCCTATGATGTTTCTTTTGCCTCTCCTCACGACCATGCGGCTAGGCCTACAGGGGTCTGTTATGAAGAAGCATTGCGACACGTGCTTAGCCAAAACCCATGGCTCATTTTGCGCAGTGACTTTCACGCTTGATGAAGTGCTGTCGGCTTCGGGTATAACCATGGTGGTGAAGTATTTGTTTTCTTTCATGACAGTTGATCTCCTAGCCCATCTGACACGAAACATCGTCACCTTCTCTACAGAGTAGTCAAGCTCCCATATCTCCTCGATCCTTTCGTAGTATCTTAATTTTTCATTACCGATTGAGGATACCATCGTAACTCCTTAGTTTTGATAAACATAACTTTTATCCTTTTCTTCCGTGTAGAATGTGAACCCATTTATATCATATGCCTGAAACGTCGCAACGTTGGGGGAGGGACCATGTGCCAAAGCATATAAGAGTCTGACTTCTGTACAATCCATTGGTGGATCAGCGATAAGGCGTTCTTTGAACCAACGCAAGAAAGTGGAGTTGTGCTCTCTGATTAATTCCCCATCAGTCCTTTCCCTACCTTGGTCAATGTACTTCTTCCTAATGATTTTTTCGTGCTCTTTGCACCAGGGATCGACCATTTCAAGGTGTTGTAGAGCTACCAAGTTTTCCCTGTTAAAGTCGACGCATCGTTTTTCAAAGTCCACATGCAATTCCCTCCGGCCATTCTTGTGGCCTACTCCGTCGAGCCTGCCAAGGTGCCTGTTTCTGGGTAGGCCAATAGGGTCATCGACTTCGCCCAAGAGATTCGTGCAGAAGGAGATGCACTCTTCGGTGAGATAGGCCTGAACGATGCTTCCTTCCGGACGGGCCCTGTTACGAACGAATCCTTTGATGACTCCATTCATCCTTTCAAACGGCATCATGTTGTGCAGGAACGCCGGTCCGAGGTGGATGATATCATCCACGATATGGACCAACAGATGCACACAAATATCAAAGAATGCGGGTGGAAAGTAAATCTCAAGTTCGCATAATATCACAACGATCTCTTCCTGCAACCTTGTGAGTTGCTTCCGTGTAATCGACTTTCGAGAGATCACGTCGAAAAAGTTACAGAAACCGAAAAGAGTTTCGCGTACGTGCTTGTCCATTATCCCTCGAATCGCAACCGGAAATATTTGCGTCATCATCACATGACAGTCATGAGACTTCATCCCGCTGAACCTTTGTTTCTGTTGGTCTAGATATCTGCTTATCAGCCCACAATAACCGAAAGGGGTTTTCACTCCTAGAAGGCACTTGATCAATTGTTGGAGTTCGTTCTCACTTAGAGTGAAACAGGATGGGGGGCAGTGGTAGTCATTTTTCTTAACCTTTTTTCCCTTGTGTCGGTTCGTCTCCTCATCATCCGATGACTCGATTCCCCCGTGAAGCTCTTCCCTAATACCTAGATGTATCAGGTCATTTCTTGCTTTCGGACCATCTTTGGTTTTTTCCGGCATGTTGAGCAGAGTGGCAAACAAACTCTCGAACACATTCTTCGTGATATGCATTAGATCAAGGCAATGAGGCGTATCGAGAACAGGCCAGTACTTCAAGTCCCAAAACACAGACCTCGTCTTCCATATCTCGAGGAGCGGTTTTGGCGCCTTTTGCTTCTTTCCTGGCTTAGGGCACTGATCCCAATCATTCAGCAACTCATATATTTCTTGACCGCACCTCTTACGTGGAGGTCCCCGGAGCTCATCTTCACCATTGAAAAGGTCTCCACGCCTTCTCCACGGGTCATCCTTGTGTAACCACCTTCGATGCCCCGTGTAGACAGTTTTTGAAGACCCGGGATCTTTCTTAAGCTGCATAAACGTTGGATCATCCATGCACCTCATACATCCCCAATGTCCGTGGCAAACCTGGCCTGCGACATATCCGTGGACGAGTTAGTCGTGCACCGTACAAAGCAAGGAGGCTCTCATAGGGAAATATTCTTCTGCGACGGCATCCCATGTGTTCACACCTTCCCATAACGTGTCTAGCTCATCTTTCAGTAGCTTTAGATACAGATTGATGTCGTTGCCTGGTTGTTTTGGCCCTTGAATAAGCATGCACATGTGTATGTACTTACTCTTCATGCATAACCAGGGGGAAGGTTGTATATCCATACAAACACGGGCCAAGTGATATGTGTGCTGCTCTGGTTGCTGTATGGATTCACTCCGTCGGTGCTCACACCCAACTTGAGGTTCCTCGGATCTGCCGCGAAACTTGCGTCGACGCTGTCTAATGCTCTCCATTGGCTTGGGTCCGAAGGGTGTGTCAGAACTGCCTTTTCACATCGTTTTGGATATTTCAACACTACATTTTTTTCTGTCCGCATGCCACCGCATGAGCTTTACTTCCTTGTAGTTCGCGAAATACCGCTGCAAACGGGGAATGAGGGGAAAGTACCACACAACTTTCCGAGGTTCTTTCTTCCCTTTCTTGTATCGAGCGGCATTGCACACCGGACATGTGATCATGTATGCGTCCTCTTTCCGATAAATGTAGCAATCATTGATGCACACGTGGTATTTTTCATGCGGTAAATCAAAGGGGCACACGACTTTCTTGGCCTCATCACAACTTGTAGGACACGAGTTGCCCTCTGGAAGCTTACTCTGCCAGTATTGCAGGCTAGCGTCGACGCTTACGTCGGTCCATTTGTGTTTTGCCTTCATTTTGAGAACATCGAGAGCTACTTTCAAGCGAGAGTCTTCCGATCCACAACCTGGATACAACGGAGTATTCGAGTCTACCTCCAGTTGTGCTAGCTTAGCTTGCTCTATACTAGCAGATCTGCAGTTAGTCGTCTTCTTTAGAAGAAGCTCTTTGAGATGAGGGTCCCGCACGGCTGAAGCTAGCAGTGTTTGCATGCCATCGTCTTCGGTTATGTGTTGTTTAGCATCTTCTAGATCTCCAACATCATGTGCGGGAGGATCATCAGGCGGCTCTTCGTCTTCTTGCTCGTGATAGTTATTATTGTCATGCTGATCATGATCATCCGCCGCACCATCATGGACTTCATCATCATCATCTGCATCAAGCCACTGAGTGTGGCCATCCATGAAACCATGTATTAGCAGATGCTCCAGCAACTCTCCCGAAAAGGGGTTCAGCAAGCCCACTTTTTTGCATTTGCGACACGGACATCTTATCTCCATGCGGTTATTTTGTATCATGTCGTCTGTAGCGTATCTCAAATATTTGTTCACGACACGTTCACTCATACGGCCGGGCGCCATATCGCCTGCACGTGATATAGAATCACAAGACAAGTAAAACAATAATTTTTCATGAAAAAATTTGGCATGACCTTCCTACAAATAGGACTAAGAGAGTGTCAAAATTTGCCGAAACGGAAATGAATCAACATTCCGGCATAATATTGACATCATTTCCTGCACAATACAAGAATAGTAGATATATGAACCATCACATATCCGGCAAAATTTCATCATCTACTATATGCATGCATCATCATCATCAAGAGAATAACACACACACACACACACACATATATATATATATATGCATCATCACATATCCGGGCACAATACAAGAATAGCACAATTATGTTGATCCCTCACCTTAAGTGAGGCAATGTAGGAGAGGAAGAGAGATGTAGATAGATCTAGCTAGACCTAGGAGATGATATATTTGGATCCACACCAAAAGGAGCTAAATTTGGTTCTTTTGTGGCCATTTCTTTTGGTAGAGAGGAAATTAGAAGGGTAATGGAGCTAGATCTATCACCTAAACTAGTTTTAATTGGTTAGAAAGTGTGGTGGAGATGGGGGGAAGGGGAGGAACTTTGAGCTAGTGAGAAGAACAATAATGGTGTTGCAATAATGGAGGGACATGGTGGCAGCCGAAGCATCAATAATTGCACAGTATTACCGCTGCCGTACAGTTCTTCTGGCCGCCATAGCTACATACGTTAGCACTGGCGTACGAAATATAGTGCCCTCCAGCAATAGAACCTTCAGCTAAAAGTAATTTCGGGGCAAATTACTTCTGGCGTACAAACAAATATGTACGCCAGCGGTGACTGCACTAGCGCTGGCGGGCGTGGCAACCGTACGCCAGTGGTAGTTAGCCCCGCTGCCTAGCCCGGGGCAAGTCGTTCCTCTGGCGTGCACCAACATTTGTACGCCAGCGATACCACCTACTTCCCTGGCGTGCACACATTTCTGTACGCCAGCGATACTATCACTGGCTTACAACTTTTTGTGTCCGTCAGCAATAAGCTGGCGGCTATAGCCTATTTCCTACTAGTGAGGCGCTCTCGTACTCGTTTGGCCAACTTCTGTGTAAAATTTTCATTTGTCTCCATGATAGAACCTTCAAATTTTGATGAAGCCATGAAGGACCCAGATTTGTTGACTGCTATGCTCGAAGAACTTAACCAACTCGAGCGAAACAAAGTCTGGTCCTTAGTTGAAAGACCTGACCACACGAAGCACAACATCATTGGTACTAAGTGGATTTTTCGCAACAAGCAAGATGAAGATGGTATTGTGGTAAGAAACAAAGCACGACTGGTAGCACAAGGGTACACCCAAATCGAAGGTATCGATTTCGGCGAAACCTATGCTCCAATTGCTCGTCTCAAATCTATTCATGTTATGCTTGCTTTTGAAAATTTCAATGGTATCCTGCTTTATCAAATGGATGTGAAAAGTGCTTTTCTTAATGGAAAAGTTGAAGAAGAAGTGTATGTTATGCAGCCTCTAGGTTTTGAAGACTCGAAGAATCCTCACATGGTGTACAGGTTGCACAAAGCTCTTTATGGGTTAAAGCAAGCACATCGTGCTTGGTATGACACCCTGAAGGATTTCCTTCTGAAGAAAGGCTTCAAACCAGGAACAACTGACCCCAACTCTTTTCACTCATTCTTATAATGGTGATTTGTTTGTATGTCAAATATATGTTGATAATATTATTTTTGGCTGCACAAACACTGGAATCAGCGAAGAATTTTCCAAAATGATGTCGAAGAAATATGAGATGTCTATGATGGGTGAATTGAATATCTTCCTTGGACTTCAAATCCATCAACAGAAGAATGGCACCTTTATTTCTCAAGGAAAATATCTCAAGGATTGCCTGAAGAAGTTTGGACTCACTGATTGCAAAACGAGTAAGACTCCAATGCCTACCAATGGCTTCCTAGATGCAGATGAGAAGGGCAAACCCTTCGATCAAAAGAAGTATCGGTCTATGATTGGTTCTATCTTATACTTATGTACATCTAGACCTGGCATTATGCTTTCAGTATGTATTTGTCCTCTCTTTCAGGAAAATCCAAAGAAATCACATCATACTGAAGTAAAGTGAATTCTTCGATATCTAGCTCACACAGCTACCTTGGGCTTGTGGTATCCCAAGGGAACTCAGTTTGATCTCATTGGGTCTTCTGATTCAAACTAGGTTGGTGATCGTGTTGATAGGAAATCTACTTCAGGAACTTGTCATTTCCTTGGAAGATCACATGTGTGTTGGGTTTCTAAGAAGCAAAATTGTGTATGAATATCAATTGCTGAAGCCGAATACATTGCTGCTGGCTCATGTTGCACTCAGATTCTTTGTCATAAGCAGACGCTGAAGGATTATGGTATTCATGTGAAGAAAATTCCTCTCCTCTGTGATAATGAGAGTGCAATCAAAAAATTTCACAATCCCGTGCAGCACTCTCGCACAAAGCATATTGACATTCGCCATCATTTTCTCCGTGATCATGTTCAGCGTGAAGATATTGTGATTAGTCATGTCAGAACTGAAGATCAACTGGCTGATATTTTCACGAAACCATTGGATGAGAAAAGGTTATGTGCGTTAAGGTGTGAGCTCAATATTTTGGACTCACAAAATGTTCAGTAAGACCAAACCTTATCTCCCTGTAAATATTCATTTACTTCGTTTTTGGATTTGGTTTCGATTTTTTGTTTTTTCTTCCATTTCTATCTTTTATTTTGATTGTATTTAGTCCTCCATACTTATTACCTTTAGTTTCGTTGTTGTTTTTCATTGAGGTAATAAGTTTCGGAGCCTACCACTTCTGTCATTTTTTCTCTCTTACTCTATCTGTCTAAAAATGGTTGAGCACATTTGAAACGGAAAGTATTATGCTTTGAACGTTATTGAATTCTGAATCATATGCTGCCAACGTTATCGAAGTTTTTCCTCAAGACCAAGACTTTTTCTTAGGTCCTTGAGATCCCGTATATTCCGGGACGTTGAGATTCTCTCGCAATTCGCTACCATATCCAGACCGTAGAATCCGGAGAGTCGGTTGCTGGGCGTCGTTCGATCTGATCTGACAACTCCTATCAGGCCAGCCCTATATAAGGCCTCCACCCCAGCGACACCAAACCACCCTCTCACTTCATCTCTCCCGGAACCCTAATTCTCCCAAGCGCCTCCGAGCTCCTTCTCCCCGACGACGACTGCGCCGTTTCGATGCCGGACAGCCGCCAACGTGGACTTCATCGATGAGCACGTCCTCCGCTCCTCGCTGTCGTAGTTCCTCGATGTCAGAAAGCTAGGGTACATCGAGCCCTCGATACAATATCTCTCCCTCTCTGTTCATCCTCATCGCGATTGGATCCGATTCCTTAGAACTGCTTTTCGGTTGATTTTGTTAGGTTTTCTCGATCCGTGGGATCCGTGACCTGTTGGGAAACCTGTTTTAGCTGTCAAAGGCTTCCCATCTTGGTTCAGGTTAGAAGCTAGGGTTTTGATGAATTCTGTTCTGTGCTAGGATTCGTAGATAATTGATGCCAGTTGATATATGTGAAATCTAGCTCAGAACAGGCCAGAATCACCACCCACATAACTCTGAATCTCTTGTCAAAATTATTTGTTTTCGTTGAAACTTTTACTAGAGCTCAATCCATATCCTTTGCCTTTTTCCCTCGTTTACCCTTTGCTCTTTCGCAGGATGTCTGCAGATTTTAGCTATGGTGATGAGTCACCTGTTCTGGACAATCTTCTCGAAGATGTTCTTGAGCAAAAGGTTGAGAAAAGGAAAGGGGGCAGAACGAAGACGAAGAATAATGCTCGTGGAATTCCTGAAGAAATTCGCAAAAAGGTCAGATATGACACCCCTCCTGAAGAAGATAAAGATCAGTGTAAGCTTCACCTTCAAGGGATTCGGAGGTACTGGGCTATCAAGTGGTACAAGCACAAAAGTATCCCGGCGTGGAGGAGAGGGGCGCCGGCGTGGGACAAGTGCGGTGGCGGAGGAGTGAGGGAGAGATGTTGTGAGGGTTAGGCCGAACCCCCTGCGGTATATTGGTGCTCCCGATAACAGTAGCGCCTGCCCACAATGGGCGCTACTGCTAATAAACTAGTAGTAGCGTGGCCCCACAGCAGGCGCTGCTGTTACACCTAGTTAGTGTGTGGGCCTTTGGGTTAAGTTAGGTCCACTTTTTCAGCAGTGCGCGACAAGGGAAGGCGCTACTGCTACTGTGATAGTAGTAGCAGGCTTTCCACAGGGGCGCTACTACTACAACTTATTAGCTGGGTTTGGTGGGGACCACCTTAACAAGTAGCGGGTCCTCGCGGGAGGCGCTACTGCTAATGTCCTAGCAATAGCGGGCCCCAATAAAAGGCGGTACTACTAAGTAGCTATAGCCCCCCCTCTTTTGGGGGCGCTACTGTTAAGCCTCTACCTATAAGCTTTTTCCTAATAGTGCTCGAAGGCATTGATAATTGTTAATAATTACAACTTACTATTATACAATGTTGCAGCACCTTTGTTGCATTGTTACTAAGAAGTTATGCTTTATATATAACTGTTGGCTATTCTCTTCTCATGCTGCAAGAATCATCGGAAGATGCTAGTCTTCGATAGTCCTAGCTTCTTATCCTTATTCTTGCTTTCTGCAGTTCGGCCCACTATATAGCCTCCCCTTTCCATTTGATACAAATGCTTAACTCCTTAGTAGTCGGACGTAAGACTCGCGGGTATGCTAGATACACACCCCCCTCTTGATTTTCTATCTTTGTTTATATACCCGTATTACTGCAACCACGCTGGCGCCCAGGAGCAGGAGCACCCCGGAGGCGCCTACTACGACGTTGAGTTCCCCGTTGAAAAGGAGTAGTTCGGAGGTTCCCAGGAAGGAGGCCTTGCCTTTTCGATCTGATATTATTTGTGCTAGCCTTCGTATGGAAAAATTAACAAACTATGTTTGTACTCATATATTATGGTTTGTATAACTTATGTATTCCGGTCCGTGCGACCCCCCTTTCTTGTAACATAATTGTTTATCCTTTTGTGTTTAGTGTTGTGCTGTGATATTCTCACTCTGGCACCTTGATCTCGATAATGTACCCTGCGTGTATGATTATTGTACATGATCGTAAATTGGGGGCGTCACACCGGTCTCTACCTGCGCCGCTCCCAACTCCTGTTGATGACCAAGGGGATGGATCTGAGAGGCTCCACCCAACCTCCAGCAAGCTACCCCCCCCCCTTCTGAATTCCACCTTTACTGCCTGATACGTCCCAAACGTATCTATAATTTCTGCTTTTTTCCATGCTCTTTTGGGTGACATTGCTATGTGTTTTGCTACACTTTTGTACCTTCTACACATATTTAGACTAACCTACTAACTCAGTGCACCCAATGCTAGTTTTTGTCTGCTGATGTCTGTGAATTGAAGGTTTTACCCATATTTATAGAGCTCCGAAAATTCCAACAAAAATATACAAAAATTCAGTGCAACAGAAGTTTCGGGAATCACCGAAGGAGGGCCACAAGGGAGCCACCCCTGTCCCAGGAGGCCAAGGGGCGCGACCCCAACCTTGGTCGCGCCACCAGGGCGCCTGGGGGGAGGGGCCATCCCCTGGTGCCCCCCTTTGGCTTATATTTACCCTCGACCTAAAAACACCTGAGAGGAACCCTGCATCGCGATTTTCACCTCTGTTCCGCCGCCGCCTCGCTTCCAAGATCGGGAGCACCAGAAGACCTCTTCCCGGCACCCTGTCGGAGGGAGGATTGACCTCCGGGAGCTTCTCCACCACCATGAGCGCTTCCCGGATGTGCCGTGAGTAGTCCTCCTTGGACCATGGGTCCATGACCAGTAGCTATGTGATGTCTTCTCTGCAATCTTGTGCTTCAATTCTTATCCCTTGTGAGTTGCCCTACATGATCAAGGCATCTATGTAATTTTCCTGCTATTGCTGTGTTGGGTTTGCTAGGATCCGATGGATTATGAGATTATGTTCATATTTTGATGATTTATATATTTGGTTCTCCTTTTATATATTTTTATTGAGTAATTCTTGCATGTTATGTATAAAGTATGCTTATGGTGGGTTGCCGGAGTGACAGAAACCTGAAGCCCAGTTCGCACCCTTTTGCACGAGGGATTGTTGGGTCCTAAAGTTTATTGCTATGGTTAGGCTTTTGCCTTAATTTCTCTCTTGTATTTGCGGATGTTTGCAATAGGTTTAATCATAAGAGTGTGCTTATGTTAGTCTAGAAGGTGCACTAGCATAGGTTCACCCACACAACACTTATCAGTACAAAATATAGTACCGATACGGAATATGGAGAAGGCACATGACTATCTCTCTTGTGTGTCCTCAAGAACGCTTTAGTCTTCATAAGTTTAAATCCTTTGGTTTACCCTTTGCACAAAAGTACTGGGCCACCTTTCTGCACCTTATCATAATTTACTTTATTTTATTTTACTCTCTTATTTCTTATACAAGAAAACCCAAAAAAAAGTTACCTTTCAGTACTTGCAATTATTCCTATCTCAAGAGAACTTGTCAATACCTTCTGCTCCTCATTGGGTTCGACACTCTTACTAATCGAAAAGGCTAAGATAGATCCCTACACTTGTCGGTCATCAAGACCATTTTCTGGCGCCGTTGCCGGGGAGCGTAGAGCTATTGGCAAGTGAAACTAGTGAGGAAACCTATATATTGTAAGTGCTGATTTTATTTTGTTGTTGTTACTTTTAGTCCCTATGGACAACTCTGCTCTTGGTACTTTTCTTGCGGGGAACCGCCCCACCGTTACTGTGGTGGAGAAGGCTCTGCCACCTATTGAAATTGTGCCCTTTAAAATACCAACTGGTATTGTTGATTGTGTTATTGCTAATCGATATGCAGGAGATAGACATCCACGTGAAAACTTGTAATATCTTTCACAACTATGCTCCTTATTTAATCTTGCAGGCATATCGAAGGACTTCGTTATGAGGAAACTATTCTCTCTCTCATTAAAAGATAAGGCTTTGGATTGGTATAGGCTTCTTTATAACTCTCATTTACTAAATTGGCAAGAACTTATGCCTCTCTTTTATGCAAAGTTATATCCTCTTCATGAAATATATCGAGACAGGAACTATATTTATAAATTTTGTTCTCGTGATGGAGAAAGAATCACTCAAGGTTGGGGGAGATTGAAGTCCATAATGCTCAACTGTCCCAATCATGAGCTAACCAAGGAAATTATTCTTACAAATTTTTATGCAAGGTTTTTGTCGTCAAGATAGAGAGATGCTTGATGCCTCCTCTAGTGGGGTATTCCACACCAGAAGCGTTGAAGAAAGGTGGGATCTTATCGAAAGGATCCATAAGAACGCTGAAGATGGGAGATTGATAAAGGTATTGAACCCGTTATAAATTATGAGCATGATTACATTGAAAGCTATGTGAAAACTGATTACTTCAATACCTTTTGTGATAAGATTGGTCTTGATTCCCAACTTCCGATTGATTTTTGCAAAAACTTTGCCTCTCATATGGATTCCTCTAAAAATAAATAGGATCAACATCATAAGCCCTTTAAGGAATTACCTGTTGATATTCATGTTGCTAACCCTATCTTGCATGCACTTATATATGAAAAGCCCCTTTTCCCGCAAGGATGAGGGAGCATTCTTTTGTGACAGGCATATTCAATAAAAGTGAGAGAAGAACTGATGAGCCTGAGGACCAGATCAGGTCGATCCTCAAGTTGCATTGGTTACAGATCTTGTTAGTGGTGATACTATAGATTCCAATATAACTTTTTGTGCTGCTTCCACTGACCTTGTCACAGCCAAGAATAAAGGACCAATTTCAGGTACTCCAATAGTATATGTTAAAATAGGAGATCATAATTATTATGGGCTATGCGATTTGGGATCGAGTGCTAGTGTTATTCCTTATTCACTCAATCAGGAGAACATGGGTGAGATTTCACCTTGTGAACTTGAAGAAATTGATGTTACTATTTATCTTGCAAACAGAGAAACTATCTCTCCTATTGGAATTGTGAGAGATGTTGAAGTCACATGCGAAAAGGTAAATATCCTACCGACTTTCTAGTACTTGGTTCAGTGCAAGATAATTTTTGTCCTATTATATTCGATAGGCCTTTTATCAAAACTTGTGGAGATATAATAGATCGCCAGAAAGGGAAAGTATCTGTTGAATTCAATGGTGAGCCATATGAATTTAACCTTTCTAAATTCTCCAACCAAACTCGTGGTACTAATTTTCCTAGTAACGATAAAATTATTGAAGATATTGCTTCTATTGCTCTACCTCTTGACGATCCTTCGCAGCAATATATGGAGGACCATGAGAATGATATGCATATGCAGGAAAGAAATGAATTAGATGAAGCCTTCTTGAGACAACCCGCTATCCTAAAGAACAACCTTCTGGTTGAACCTTTAGGAATTTTATCACATCAAAAAGAAGACCCGGTGTTCGATCTCAAGCCTCTTCCCGATACGCTCAAGTATGCTTATTTAGGTGAAAATAAAGTATATCCTGTTATTATCAATTCTAACCTTTCAGGATATGAAGAAGAGCGATTATTGGAAACCCTTCGTAGACACCAAGGTGCTATTGGATATACCCTTGATGACCTCAAGGGAATTAGTCCGTCTATTTGTCAACATACTATCTATCTTGACCCCGATGCTAAACCGGTTGTTGATCATCAACGACGGTTGAACCCAAATATGAAGGATGTTGTGAGGACCGAGATCCTCAAGCTTCTAGCCGCAGGTATTATCTACCATATATCTGATAGTAAGTGGGTAAGTCCAGTGCTTATAGACGTATGCCCTGCTACTTTTCAAAGGTGTATGTCTGCTATCTTTCGTGGTTTTGTGAAGAAATTTTTGAGGTCTTCATGGACGATTTATCCGTCTATGGAAACTCTTTTGACCATTCTTTCCACAACCTTAATAAAGTTTTGCAGAGATGTGAGGAGACAAACTTGGTACTCAATTGGGAGAAGTGCCACTTTATGTTCAACGACGGGATTGTTTTTGGCCACAAGATTTCCGAGAGGGTAATCGAGGTGGACAGGGCCAAGATCGAAGCAATTAAGAAGATGCCCTATCCTAGGGACATCGAAGGTATTCATAGTTTTCTCGGTCATGCTGGTTTCTATAGAAGATTTAGTAAAGACTTTTCTAAGACTTCGAGACCGCTAACTAATCTTCTCCAGAAGGATATTCCTTTTGTGTTCGATTAAGATTGCAAGGAAGGCTTCTAAGTTCTTAAGAAAGCTTTAATAACTGCTCCTATAGTTGAACCACCTAATTGGAATTTACCTTTTGAGATTATGTGTGATGCTAGTGACATTGTTGTTGGAGCTATGTTAGGACAAAGGGTTGATAATAAATTGAATGTTATATATTATGCTAGCAAGACCATTGATAGTGCTCAAAAGAATTATGCTACTACTGAAAATGAATTTTTAGTGGTAGTATTTGCTTGTGATAAATTTAGACCTTATATTGTTGATTCCAAAGTCATTATCCACACTGACCATGCTGCTATTAAGTACCTTATGGAGAAGAAGGATGCGAAACCTAGACTTATCTGATGGGTTCTTCTTCTTCAAGAATTTGATTTGCAGATTGTTGAAAGGAAAGGAGCGGACCATCCAGTGGAGGACAACCTCTCCAGGATAGAAAACATACCATATGACCCTATTCCTGTTAATGATAGTTTTCCTGATGAACAATTAGCTGTTTTGAGAATACAATCTATTTCTGATCCTTGGTTTTCAGACTATGCTAACTTTATTGTTACCATGTTTTTACCTTCAGGTTTAACATTTCAGCAAAGGAAGAAATTCTTCCATGATTTGAGGTATTACTTTTGGGATGACCCACATCTTTTCAGAGAATGTGCAGACGGGATCGTGACAAGATGCATACCGGAGCATGAGCAGAAGGATATTTTGAGGGATTGTCACGATAGTCCCTATGGAGGACATCATGCCGGTGAGAGAACCGCACACAAGGTTCTCCAATCAGGTTTTTATTGGCCCACTCTCTTTAAAGATGCTAGAAAATATGTTTTATCTTGTGATAAGTGTTAGAGAGTTGATAACCTTGGTAGGATAAATGAGACGCCTATGAATTACTCTCTAGTTATTGAGCCTTTTTATTGTCGAGGTTTTGATTTTATGGGTCCTTTTCCTCCTTCGCACAAGTAGACTCACATATTACACTACTAGGATAATAGCCTCCAGCAGCGCGGGGTAAAGGCCCATCAACTGCGCGGGGTCCCCGCGCTGATGATAACGCGCTGCTGCTAACTTCCATCTACAACGCGGGGTACCTGCACTGTAGATAATCTGTAGTTAGCAGCGCACTTGCCAGAAACCGCGTTGTGGGTGTGTATGTCCATTTGAATCGCGCCTTTCAAGCTCGCGTTGTAAGAGCTAATTTGTAGGTCAGGGTACCCGCGCTGCTACTGGTCTCAGGACTCGTGCTGCTGATATTTTCATATTATTTTATTATTTTATCCTGATTATTTTCTTTGTATTTATACAATTTTTTATATATTTCCAGCATATAAAGTAACATCACACAAGTAGCAGCACACACATTGGTTCTGATTCAACATGTTACAATTATCATCATAGTGACAACACATCATCATGAAATATACAACTCTCCAATACAATTCATACATGCATGTTTCACGATCGAAACTACAATATATTTCTATACAAGAGAAGAGTCATCACAATAAAAAAATGAAGCAAGTAGGAGGTAGTTTCTGAGCCCATTTTTATTCCTCTATACATCTAGTATCGTGAACCTCAACTAGCTAGCTTCGGCCTCGATTTTGCTTTCGAACCCTTTGTAGCTGCTACCTCAGAAGCGGTTGACTTGGGCGTGACACTCTGACCACTCATCATATACTCCCGGACGCCTCCCAATGTACACGACGTACCACTTCTTCTTCATCGATCTATATGTCAGAAAAAAACTCAAAATATATCGATGATATAATATAACAAAGAAACATGAATAAAATATTTAAAATGTTATCAAATACAAGCAACCACATAGTAAACATAACAAAGTTCACCGTACCCAAAATAGAGCGCTACATAAGTTTAAAATAACCGATTACATCACAAAGTTCATCATAGAGAAATACAAAGTTCTGCTCTACACAAAACAAACAATCTCGTCATCGTCAATCATCACTTTTGAATATCCGGAAGGACGCAACCTAGCTTTGTGAAGGGCTTTCGGTATTGACCCTGCCAATATCGGCGAGTGTCGACAGATTTATGGTACTGTGGCCCCACGTAGAACATGCCATCCTTCTCGACGACATCTTTCATGATGATCATTGCGAGGCGATTTTGGAAGCGGTAGAATTCAAGTCTGAGAGCATCATCCTTCGTGCTTGCTAGGTTATTGGCCCAGTCGATGACATGTCTATCGGATCCAGATTTCATTCTAAGAATTTCTTGATCCCTTCTGAACTCATTCATATGATGGATGACGTATAATTCATCCTTCTCACTTGTTGTCGGTTGCTGGAGGCAACAAAAGTTAGTATTATGGCCGAAACATGCAACGCCTTGTCTCTTTTTGGGGACTATGATGTAGCCACCCATGTTTCCGAAGGTGAAGAGAGCTCTATCGAGAACTTTTTTGATGTGGGTATAGTCTTTCTTCTCCTTGTTCTTGGTTGAGTCCAAATAGAGTGCGTGGGATACTTGCGAGAATAATACGATAAGGATGCAATGCCCATTGCGTAAAAATAAGTTAACAGCAAATTAACATCCATATGCGTACGTGTGAAGTAACAGTTGGATGCGTTAATAAAGTGTCTTACGAATCACTTACGTGGGATGACACGGCAGAAGAATAATTTCCTTGTCCTTATTGTCCAGCATGAATTTTTTGATGTACTTCTCAGCTCCCTTGCGTTCCTCGTCCTCCAGATTCAAGAAGATGTTGAGCAGCCACCAAACATACTAAGCCCGAACACAATGCTAACGGGCATTCGTGCGGGTTTATCTGCAACACAGCCTGGGCCTGGGACAAAGAAGAAGCCAAGCATAGGAAGAGAGGGATGAAAGGCGGTAATGCTGCTTCCATGAGCCAGCCGCCACCGGTGACTCGGGTTCACGACAGTGTACCGGTTTGTGATGCACCGGTGCTCCATATATCGGGTAGGCCGATGCTACCAGCGAATGTACTGAAGGGCTTAACGCCGGAGCTTAGGAGACTGCATGACCATGTCTTGTCTACGGAGCTAAGTTTTCTTCGAGCCCCTACTGGCATAGCGGGATACCCGCTTTACACTGCTAAGGTGCCCCCAGGCTTAGACTTCAACAATATTTGCCCCGCTGACTTGATCTTTCTTCGGTTTGATTACATCTTCGAGATGTTACACATGAGAAGGGTCGATTTTACCTTCGTCCTCCTTTATGCGCTACATCTGAACTACCTGGTGAAGAAGGAGGAACTCTCACAAATAACAGTAGGGGACCCATACTACATGTATGAGCTTTGCACCTGGTGTAGGCATCAGGAGGCGTGTCATCCAGGGAGAATTTTCTGAACAAAGACTTCTTGCACTGAAGGCTATCATGTTCCTTTTGGGTTTGGTCGGGGATTTCAAGACCGATATGCTCAAGGTTGAGCTCAAAATTATCATCAGGTTGAGCGTCATCATAGGTATGGTTGAGGTTAAGGTATTAGTCAGGATTCGCATCCTCCATGTTATCAGGTGATGGATCCACGGGGGCGGCATGATGATCCACGGGGACTATTGAACCTCCTTCAAGTCCTCTTCCATGATCGCCCAAGCCAAAGGATGGGAACTTCATAGGTGGAGTAAAAGTGGCATTACCTTGGGTCAGCGTCGCAGCGGCAGGCTCCGCGCTGATAACCACCTTCGGCCACAATATCACCCAACCCTTAGATCCTCCAAGATATTCCGGGCGTACTTCTCCCATACTAGGAACAGGAAGAGGCAACTTAGAGTACTCGTTTGATAGCAAACGAGACACCATAATTTTGAAGATGTTGTCGGGCATGGGAGTGTCGTGGAAGACCCGGTCCAATGGATTCATGAGTGAAGCTTTCGCAACATCCACTACCTGGCCGTCGATGTTCAATAGGAGGGTGCATGGACTATCGTTTCCCTATGAAGACATGTGCGGCGTCAGATATCGAATGTCAAAGAAATGGAAGATTGAATATGTTGATGAGTGTGAGACGCATAGTTACCTTGATAGATTCGAGCTTAGCTAATGGGGAAGGTCCGTGGGGCAAGCCAGAGCTGCAGGAGGGGCTTCTATAAGTGACAGTGGATGGTGCGACGAGTTCGTGCCCGGTTGCATGTGCGGGTGCGATGCCGGTGTTCACCGAGTTTCTCCCGATGAATCTAGGAAGGGGAAAATGATCTGCATTGGGATTTTCTTTCGTCCACTTCTTCATAGCCGGCACCAAGGCAGAAAAGGTAGATTTAAGCTCTTCCCTAGCCTCTTCTCTGGATGAAGCTACTGTTGTCGCGACCAGGTTAGCCTAGTTCTGTTCCGCCTCCGCCAGGACCTCTTCTCTGGCATTCCGCGTGGCTGCCTCGACCACCTTGTGCACATCGTCAAGGGTCACTGTGTTGAACCTTCTTCTTTTCTTACGTGTCTCCTTATCCTCCTTGTAGTAGTTACTCCAGGAGGCCCCGACTTCGGCGTTGGCTACACGTCCATACTCTGGCGGGTCGTGCGAGGGCTTTCCCTTCACTTTGTTCAACGCCCGGTTGAAAGGGGTGTCCCACGCGTACTTCGACGTATGAGACGACGACTCTCTTTCTGATGCAAACCGTAGTTTCTCCCTATACAAACAGATCGACATGAACCGTTAGCAAGTTGATCATTAGAAGCTAATTAAGGTGGTAAATAAGAAAATTACCATTTCTATTATGACATTCCTCATCGGGGTGTCCGTGGTCCATTCCCCGTTTCTCGTTTCTCTTGTGTACCGGGCCCTGATGTAGTCACGTGCCAGCGGATCCTCGAACTCCTCCCAGGGGTCTGGCTCCCGCAGACCTTTCGGGCGTGTCGCGTCCTCCTTATCCCACACTTGCCTCTTCCCAGTGTAACCACAGCTTCCGAGGCGTGGGATCCCGACGTTCTTCTTCTAAAGACCCTTGAAATATTGCGACCTCGCATGGGTTTCAGGGTCTTCGCAATGAACCTTGAATTTTTTGTAGTCTTCTTCCTATATAGGCAGAAAGTGACCCTTGATCGTGTCGTACGATGAACCTTCTTTCCCAATCTCTACTTTCACCATATGTTTACAGTTTCTCAAGGCTTTGCTAAACTTCTTGAGGGCTTTTGCATTTATCCCCTACATATTATCATATTTCCACGGAAGTACTTCTTCTTTCCGGCTGGGGAACTTGAATCTCACATGAATCTTCTCTAGGAGGTGGTTCTCCAAAGATCCTTCGGGTACTTCTCTAATGTTTGTTTGGTTTATATTGACGGTCTCGCGAAGGATGCACGACATGTTGTTGTCGTAGCCTGCCGACACCTCCGGCAGACTTACGATGTCGAAGGTGCCAGGGTACACCTCGTGGACATCAAGTCTTCCGACGAGGAGCTTGTTTGGGGGCCGGGGTTTCTGCTTCATCTTGGTCCTAGACCCATGGATAGCACCATCCGTGGTCTGGTGGCACCATCCGTGGTATGTTTGGCACCATCTGTGTCGGTGGTCTCGGTGTTGCCCCCCTCTGTGTTGTCACTGTCAGCAGCATGCTCTATGATGCGAAGGGGTTGTTGGGCCTGCGACCCAGAGTCCTGACTAGTTATATAGTCAAAAAATTCTTGAGGCTCTTCGATGGGTTGCTTAATAGGGCCGGCTTCGTCGTTATTAGCCATGTTTCCTATAGGATTCAATTTGGCGGTTTAGTTGTAGAAAAGAATGAGAAATTAATAATAACATTTGCAAAATGGCCTATGTTTTGCCGGAAGGTCGTTTAATTCCCATTGCGGCAAATCCCGGGCACTCGATATGTCCTACTTTTCTAGCACAATTCATGCCGAAATCCACGAATTTTTTTGGCATGACCTTTGCTAAAAATGGACATATCGAGCGCGTGGAATTTTCCAAAACGGAAATGAATCAACATTGCGGCAAAACATAAGCCACTCGGATCCCTGCAAACATAATTTTTGTAAAGGCACAATGGCCATAGAAAAATAAAAACAAATATTCACTTGCAACTTAATTAAAAACCTATTCTAAAAAGCACAACTGTTAATTCAAACATTCTAATAACAACAAATTTTAATACACCAAATTTTTCTAATCACCCATTTTATATAGCTAACAACTAAACATTTGTTTTTCAATTTGCAATTTTTTCTAATAATAACTAACAATTTGGTTTTATACGAATAAAATTTGCTCCAATTTGAAAGGGGAGGAGGAAAGGGACCAACGGGTCTTACCTCGGGCGGCAGGGCGAGTAGGCCCGGCGGGGAGGTGGATCCCAAGCAGCGCGGTGGCCGGTAGCGGCGACACCCTAGGGTTGGCAGCGGCGACGCCCTAGGGTTGCTGGCGGCCGGCGTCGAGGGAGAGGGTGAGGACGAGCGGCATCGAGGGGGCGACAGCGAGGAGGAGCGGCGTCGAGGGGGCGGCGGCGACAACAACGGTGGTGTGAGTGAGAGTGTGGTGTGGTGTGAGTGAGTGTGTGTGGCCACGGGCAGGGTGGCCCTGTTTGTAACAGTACAACATCATTTACAGTGCGGGTTAGCGACACCGAGTTGTAGATGTTTTACATCTGAAGCGCGGGCGTAGATACAATGCGCTGTAGAAGTTCTGTCGTCTGAAGCGCGGGTTAGCTACGCCGTGCTGTAGATGTACCATCTGAAGCGTACGTGGCCTAGAGTAACCCGCGTTGTAGATTATTTATTATTTATTTATCCTGTTTTTTTTTAATTTCAGTGTTATTAGGGTTAGGGGTTGGATTAGGAGGTTAGTGTTATTAGGATTAGGTTGAATGGGGGTCGCCATATTAAGCAATGGCACAATATATATAATATTAATTAATTGCTTATTATACAACATGATTACATCATATAATAAGTGCTTATACAAAAAACTTTTCCGGTATTGATAGTTTCTCCCGAGATGATTAACGTCGATGACATTTCTTCGCAGTGATCTTCTTTCCTTTCTTGTTCGGTGCCGAATAATTTATCCCCTCATCGTGACTTTTCCTTTTCCAAGGATCACGATCTTTCTTAGGTAATGTAGTTTTGCTTCTTCTTTGAGGTATGGTTCATTTTCATCATCATCTTCCCTCATCGGGTCATCGTACTGGTTATAGTCCTCCTCACTGGAAACTCCATCAATTCCGACGATGTTCCTTTTGCCTCTCCTCACGACAACACGACAGGGGTTGTTTGGGTCGGTTATGAAGAAGCATTGGGTCATGTGCTTAGCATGTACCCATGGCTCATTTTTTGGGGTGACATTCACGGTACCGATCTTGGCGTCAGGTATATACATGGTGGTGAAATAACGATTCTCTCTTACGACGCTCCTAGCCCATCGGACACGGAACATCGTCACGTTGTACTTTCCGAAGTACTCAAGTTCCCAGATCTCTTCTAGCCTTTCATAGAATCTTTCATGTACGCCATCGTCTTTCATGGATTCCATCATCACCCCTGAGTTCTGAAAATCACTTTTTATCTTTCTCCTTAGTGTAGAATGTGTAACCATTGATGTCGTATACCTGATAAGTGGCGAGGTTGACCGCGGGGCCATGTGCTAAGGCGTATATCAAATTTTCATCGTCCATACAACCCTGTTGCGGAGGATTAGCCAGAACGTGCTCTTTGAACCAACACAAGAAAGAAGAGTTGTGCTCTCTAGTAACTTCGACGTCTGTCTTAGTTATCCCCAGGTCAAGGTGGTACTTTTTTATGATGTCTTTGGGAAGTGCCAAGAAAGGATCTATTAGTTGTAGATGTTGTAGCACTACTAAGTTTGCTCTGTCAAAATCTGTGCGTCGGCACGAATAGTCCACATGCCATTCCCTTGAGCCAGTGATGTGACCAACTCCTTCGAGTCTGCCAAGGTGCTTCTTGACGGGCAAACCAACAACAAGGTTTTCGAAACCTAGATAACTCTCGCAGAAAGAAATGCACTCATGGGTGAGATAGCCCTGTATGATGCTTGCATCCGGATGGGACATGTTATGAATGAAGCCTTTTAGGAACCCATTCATCCTTTCGAATGGCATCATGTTGTGCAGGAATGTCGGGCCGAGGTCGATGATGTCGTCGACAATATGGACACATAGATGCACCATGAAGTCAAAGAATGCAGGTGGGAAACACATCTCAAGCTCACATAATATGACAACGATCTCTTCTTGTAACCTTTGGAGCTGTTTCACACTGATCGACTTTCGAGAGACTGTGTCGAAAAAATTGCATAAACCAATTAGTATATCACGGACGTGCTTATCCATTATCCCTCTAAGTGCAACCGGGAGTATTTGGGTCATCATCACGTGACAGTCATGAGACTTCATCCCGCGAAACCTTTTCCTCTTAATGTCTAGTTATCTACTTATCTTTCCACAGAAACCGGAACTAACTTTGATTCCAATAAGGCACTTGAAAAATCGATCGATCTCCTTCTGACTTAAGGTGAACCAAGAGGGGGGGGCAATAATGTTCTTTCTTCTTCTTGGCTTTTTTTCCCATGTCCATCTCCGTCTCCTCCGGGGGTGCTCCGTGAAGATCTTCCCTTATACCCAAAATTTTCAAGCTAGTTCTTGCCTTTGGCCCGTCCTTAGTCTTCTCCGGCATGTTCAGAAATGTGCCAAGAAATCTCTTGAGAATATTCTTCGTGATATGAATTTGATCAAGGATATAAGGAGTGTCGAGGATCTTCCAGTACGGCAAATCCCAAAAAACAGACTTCGTTTTCCATACCCTCAGGAGTGGCTCCGGTGCCTTTTTCTTCTTTCCCGGTGAGGGGCACAAGCATTGCACTTCGAACAAATGGTTTTTTCTGTGTTCTCGTTCCGATAAATGATGCAATCGTTGATGGCTTGATGCATGCATGGTATCTAATGTCTGGAAAATCAAGAGGGCACACAATTTTGTTGGCTTCCTCGATACTAGTAGGACACACGTTCCCCTCGGGATAAGTTCCTTGTAGAAAATTCAAATGCTCATTGAGGCTTGTGTCAGTCCATTTGTTTTTTGCCTTCGTCTTTAGAATGACCGAGCGTGAAACTCAAGCGGGTGTCCTCTGGTCGTCAACCTTCATACAGTGGAGTCTTCGAGTCTAACTCCAGTTGTGCCAGCTTGGCCTCCTCTCTAGAAGCAGCTCTTTCGCTAGTCGTATTCTTGCGAAGCAGTTTTTGAACATGAGGGTCTTGCATGACTGAACTTAGTACAAACGAATCAGATTGTTGTGTTCCAGCGTCTTATCCATGTCCACCATCTTGTTCTTCATTTACGACATCTTCTTCATGTCTGGCATCTTCTTCATGTACGAAATCTTCTCCATGTCTGGCATCTTCTTCATGTACGACATCTTCTCCATGTCTGCCATCTTCTTCATGTACGACATCTTCTCCATGTCCGGCATCATCTCCATTTCCGGCATCCTCAAAATCATCTTCACTTATCCATCGATTGTAGCCATTCATGAAACAATGAATAACCAGGTGCGCCTTCAAATGGCCACCTTTAAAATGGTCCATCTAGACTTGTTCTTTGCATTTTCTACACGGACATTTTATCTCCTTGCGGTTATTTTCATGCATGTCGGCCACCGTGGCTTCCAAGAATCTTGTCACGTTCATTAAATTCTTCTTCATGTTGCCTGTACGGTGTAACTTAATACAAAATCAAAACATTTATAATCATGCATATATATGCATTAAACTCTCTTACAAAAATTCGGCATGACCTTTCGTAAAAAAGGACATATAGAGTTTGCCCGAAATTCACCGAAACGGAAATAAATAAAACTTTGAGCAAAACATAGGAAACTTTCATCATGTCATGCGTGCACATCATTCGATGATTCGACAAATACATAACCAACTTGATCATCATCATGTAACACATAATCCAATTAACCTCTCTCTCAAGTGTCATACACACAAAAAGTCATCATTTTCAAAAAGCACAACTTTTTACTCACCTAAATATGAAAGATGATCTCCTTGCTAGTTGGGAGGAAAGATGATCAACAGAGGAAAAGAGAGTGTGGGGAGTACATCTATTTGGTAGGAGAGATGATCAAGAGAGGAAAAGAGAGTGTGGGATCTAGTTGGTGGGAGAGAATGCAATGCAAGAGAGTAAAAGAGAGCTACCTACATCACATATGTAGGAGCAAGAAAGATGAGCAAAGGAAAGAGTGAGGGGAGCAATATTGATGGAGATGGTGGAGGACAAAGAAGAGTGTGAGGAGGAAGGGGAGAAAGAAGAGTGTGAGGAGAAAGGGGAGAAAGAAGAGAGGGAAAGAGAGCATTTAATGCACTCTCAGTGCAACATCAGTAGCGCGGGGCAGGGCACCACGCCTCAGCTAGTTGAATCATCTACAATGCGGGCTTTAAGACCCACACTGCTGGTTGGTGGGACCACTTAACTGGGCCAAGGCTAGCAACACTGGAAGCGCGTACCTAAAGGCTCGCGCTGTAAATGTCATAAAGATCTACAGCGCGGTCTATTAAGCCCACGCTTCTAAATTGGCCGGGCACGGAGCCGCGGTTGGGATAACTTGTTAGCACTATGGGGTCCTAGTGCACGCGCTGCTACTGGGTGCCCACCTGAAGCGTGACCTAGATGCATGCGCTGCGAATAGTTTTCTGCAGCGCGGGTCATGTTGCCCGCGCTGCTAGCGGCCATTCTTGTATGGCCAAAATCCTAGTAGTGTTAGTAGCTGTTGATTATGTAACCAAGTGGGTTGAAGAAATCCCCATTGAAAGTGATGATCATAAAACATCTTTGAAAATGCTCAAAGATGTGATCTTTCCTCGGTTTCGTGTACCAAGGTACCTCATGAACGACGGAGGATCACATTTTACACATGGTGCTTTTAGAAAAGCTTTAGCAAAGTATGATGTTGACCATAGGATTGCTTCACCTTACCACCTTCAAACGAGTGGGCAAGTTGAGCTCAAAAATAGGGAGATCAAGTTGATCTTACAAAAGACAGTGAACAGTTCTAGAAAGGACTGGTCCAAAAAGTTGGGAGATACCTTGTGGGCATATAGAACTGCTTATAAAAATCCCATGGGCATGTCTCCGTATAAGATGGTGTATGGCAAGGTTTGCCATTTGCCTTTAGAATTAGAGCACAAAGCTTTCTGGGCCGTTAGAGAGCTTAATGCTGACCCTAAACTTGCTGGTGAAAAGCGTCTCATGAAATTGACTTCTCTAGATGAGTGGAGAAGTTAAGATTATGAGAGCGTGAGAATGTTTAAGGAAAAGGTAAAGAAGTGGCATTATAGGAGAATCTTGAAACGTGAATTTAATGTTGGTGATAAAGTTTTGTTGTTTAGATCTCATTTCAGGTTTTCTCCAGGTAAATTACTTTCCAGATGGGAAGGACCTTCTCACCAGATTCTACCAAGTCTCCAACCAATACACCACTATGGATACTTCCTCGACTTCCCCACGAGGAAGTACGCCATAGCACTCACGCTTATCTTGCGAGTTTTAGAGTATCCATTCAAGTTGTCTAATAATCAGGTACAGGTTCCTGATGGCACGAATTAACGCCCCCTCGTTGGTTACCCAAAGTGGAAGGTTGAGATGTAGACAGCGGCAATTTCCCTCGGTGAAGATACCAAGGTTTGTCTCCAGCAGGACTCCGGCAACGACAGGTAGGTGACAACGGCGCCAGAGATTGGCGGTTGGTGTGGACCTGCACACACAACAGATAACTTTGCTCCCAACGAGTACAAAGGGGTTGTCAATCCCTCCGGCCTTGTTGTTTACAAAGGATAAAACGCACAGGATAATAATGATAGTGATAGAAACGGAAAAGTAAATAAAGCAGTAAATTGATAGTGGGTATAAACAGTATTGGAAATATGGACCGGGGTCCTATGATGTTCACTAGTTATGTCTCTCTCCCAAAAGACGATAAAATAGCCATGCGAGGTAAACAAATTACAGCTGGGAAATTGACAGGATTATGTGCGCAAACCAATGCTAATTATGCTATAAAGAAAGGAAGAGGCTCAAAAGCTTGGGTGGTACACCAAGACAAGTAGACCAAAATCCATCCGCATCTACCTTCTAATCATCCACCTTGAGATATCTATCCACAACATCTCGCTGGTATTAAGTTGTGAATCCCACCCAAAGTGTAAACTCATAGCAACAGACAACTGCATTAAAGAACTTTGCGTAAAGTAAACAATCCTTGCACCCGCAAGTACAATCACCGTTGTTTTCCCCCTTGTGGCAACAACACGTCCCCTAGACTCATGTTTCTGTCACTCAAGCTAGTCATCGGGGGGCATGAACCCACAATCATGCATAACGCTCCCTCTTGGAGTCACTACCTACTACTTGGCCAAAGCAATAAACAGCAACGGAGAACATGCAAGAATTACTCAAGAACATAAATATAAAAGAGGAGAATCAAATATATTACTCAAACACAATCTGAACATAATCTCATAATCCATCGGATCCCAGCAAACTCAGCATAGCAACAGCAAAAATATTACATAAGTGCCTCGATCATGTAGGGCAACTCACGAGGTCTAATCCATGAAGAACAAAGAGGGGAGGAGAACATCACATAGCTACTAATCATAGACCCATGGTCCAAGGTGGACTACTCATGGTTCATCCGGGAAGTGTCCATGGTGGTGGAGAAGCTCCCGGAGGTGGTTCCTCCCTCCGACAGGGTGCCGGGAAGAGGTCTTCTGGTGCTCCCGATCTTGGAAGCGCGGCGGCTGCGGAACAGAGGAGAGATCACAAAAAAGGGTTCCCGTCTTGGGGTTTTTGCGTCACGGGGAATAAATAGGCGAAGGGGGGCAGCCAGGGCGGCCACCGGGGTCCAGGCGGCCGCCTGGCGCGGCCCCACCCTAGGGCGCGCCGAGAGGGCGCCTGGGGCCCTAGTGGATCCCCTCTGGGCCCCCCTCGGTGATTCCCGAAGCTTCCTGCACGCTGATTTTTTATTGGTTTTTTCCCAAATTTTTGGAGAACTTTTAATATGGGGGAAACCTGAAATAGAAAAAACAGCAGAAAACAGGAACTGGCACTGGGGTGCACTGAGTTAATAGGTTAGTCCAAATATGATCAAAAGTGTATGGAAGTTCATCAATATCATAGCAATATCACACAAAAGAGGCATGGAGCAAGCAGAAATTATAGATACGTTTTGGACGTATCAACATCCTCAAGCTTAATTCTTGCTCGTCCTCGAGTAGGTAAATGATAAAAGCATAATTTCTGTGGTGACATGCTAACAACCATGTAAGAACTTTTAAGTAAAGCAATCAAGGCATGTAATTCAATTCAAGTCATAACAGGCAAGAGTCTATATTTAGTATTGAAACAAGCAACATAAGAACATAAAGGTGCAAGATCTCTCGCTGTCTGTAACTCGAATGTCTCCAAATGTTGTTTGCGTGCAAGAAAGGGGATATGGATATACGAGAAAAAGTATTTTTGTGTTGATAACTTAATCTACTAAAGTTTCACACTTGGTCTTCTTTGGAATCTTATCTTGACTCATCCCCAAACCACTAGCCAGGTACAAGTCAAAATGATCCACTCCTTTTCGACATTTTGAGCAGTCATGCAATGGATGAGCGTAAGCAAGAAAGTTGAGACTTAGGATGGAAAAGAGAGAATATGGTGGAGGAGGAAGACAAAAAGGTGAGAAAGGCTCACATCAATTAGGACAATCATAGGCGAGAGAAAGCCAAATGATAAATATGATGTGAGGAGTAGGGATTGCCATGCAACGGATGCACATATGAGCTAAGGTAAGCTCTCCAATGGAACTAGTGGGGGTGCATCCAACTTGCTTGCTCAAGAAGACCTAGAGCTCATTTGAGGAGGCTCGTCATTGGAATATACAAGCCAAGTTCTATAGTGTGAAGGTCCCCACATAGCTATATGCATAAATGATAATCTCTATGGAGTACAAGATATAAGAGGGAGTACGAGTGTGGTTCTCTCAAAAGGAATAGTAGTGTGCCCCTTCTTTCTTTTTATTTCTTTTTATCTTTTTTCTATATATTTTTGTATTTTTTGGTGGCCTCAATGGCTCTCTCTATTTATCTCATTTGTCCTCTTTGGGATCTTTTAATTTCCACTTTGGGATCTTTTCCTCACTTTAGGGGCAACACTCTATATATTACAAGAAGTATAGAAGATCTTTCACACTTTACAAAAGTACTCAAATCATAAAGAAGATGTAATTATCATGATGTATGCAAATGTATGCCTCTGCCAGTGTAGCAGGATATGCAATGATACAAGAGCGTCATGTAGCAATGATTAGGGCAAGGCCCAACTAGCATGCGGCTCATCGATCAAGCAAGTACCATGTATGACATGAAGATTAAGTCATGAGAAGATGGATGTTGCATGGCAATATATCTCGGAAAGGCTATGGAAATGCCTTGATAGGTAGGTATGGTGGCTGTTTTGAGGAAGGATATAAGAAGGTTTATGATGACAGAGCGTATCTTGCCAAGGGTTTGGATGTACCGGCGAAAGTGGACGTCAACTCTCAGAGTTAGAAGAAAGCAATGCACGGCAAAGGAGAGGCTAGAAAAATATGGGAAGGTGGAAGTGTCAACTTTCGAATACTCACATTAGTCCGAAGAACTCATGCACTTATTACCTGTAACTCTCAATCTAATAAGGAGGTTTCACAAAGAGACAAGTACCCCGAGGAGGAGTGTATGGGGGTTTGGTTATCCTTGCGCATTCTCGACTCATGGTACGTGAGTGTACTCTAATATTCGACCCCTCAGAAGAGTAGTGATCCATCTAGTAGCTAAATTTCTCAACTAATTTTGTAAGTTTTGGAAATAAACACGGATTTCCAAAAATACGACATCTATCACTAATAGGCTAAAGCTCTTGACACCAAAAGTCCAAACATTACTCAAAACAATACCTCAAAACTATTGCAAGTTACTACTACAATTGAATAGCAACCTCAGTTACCTACGTTAAGTCAAGACACAAAACTCAGTGCAACAGGCAAACTCTCTAAACAAGATAAACATGAAAACTCAAGAGAGTTCCAGCAACAAACTAAACAAAAGATCTTTAAAAGATAAACATGAAAACTAAGAGCTAAACATGACAGTAGCTATGAAAAGATAAAGAACACACACAGAAAAGATAAGCATGAAAAGTCCTATGTTGTGTTCGAGATTTTGGAAGTGGAGCGTGTTTCTCTCCCACACAAAGAAAGCTGGGTTCTAACTTGTTATGAACAACAAGCAAAGCTAAAGAAAACTTAAAATAAAACCTAAGAGCTAGACGCTCCAAGCATAGCACATAACGTATGAAGTGATAAAAATATAGTGAAACGAGAGACGAACTGTCAGAACCCTCTGTTAGGTATGTGCTAGGATCAAGTATCACTTTGCATCATGGAAAAAAATTCAAAAATAAAATGAAATGGGAGAGAGAACACCCCCAGATGAATTTAATGCAAATGGCCAGAATAAAAGTTGCTCCAAAATTTCCTTTTGTATTTTTGAAAAATCACATAAATGAGTATGATCACATATAAAGTGATGTGGTAGCATTCCCATGCTCATGGATTTTTCAAAAATTCAAAACAGGAGATTGGAATTAAATTAAACCCCTATTTGAATTAAACTTCAAATAATTTGAAATTTAAAAATGTTCAAACTTCATAAGTGGCTAGCCTATTATATTGTGAGGCCATATAAAAAGTTTTAGCATTTTAGAAAATGCCTAGCTATTTTTTTTAGCAAGGCAAAACAAATTAACAAAAAGAAAGGAAAAACAGAAACTAAATAAAAAAGAAAGGAACTCACCTGGCCTTTCTGCCAACTAATCCCCCAGCAACCCAGCTAGCCCAGCCCAGCCCGCTAGAGCCTTGTCGTCTTCCTCCCCGCCAGCCGAAGCAGCTCGCTGTCGAGCATGCCACGGCCGGAGACCGCCACGACGACGCCCTCGACGTTCCAGGCCTCCCCAAAGGCTACCCTCTCGCCACGGAGACGAGGAGAGTGCGCTGCTTCACTTTCCCCTCCTCTCTGTCGCTCGAACTCTCTTTGCTGCCCATTTCCACCGACACCGAGCGCCACCGCAGTTCGTCGTTGTTCGAAGACGTGGCCACCGTGAGCTAGAGGCCAAGCTGCCATGTCCCCCTGTGATCGTCGCCGTCGACTCCATCGCTCCGCAGGAGATGGCGACTTGATTTGGTTCTAAGAAGACGCAAGCTTCATCGAATCGCCGCCGGCCACCGGAGATCGACGTCTTCGATTCGTCGCCACCAGAGCATCCCGAGCCCGATGACCGTCTCATCATCCTCGCGGTGAGCTCCTGAGTCTTTCCCCCAACCTCTTGGCGCCCCGCTGTTCTTCTAGCCCTAGCTGCCATGGACACCGGAGCACAGCGCCCCCGCGGTTCATGTCGACGAGCATCCATGAAGCTTTTGAACCCGCAACCTTGTCCAACGTCTTTGCCTTGATCTGCTGCTTCAAACGCGACCATCCCCGCTTCAAGTAGTGCACCGTAGCGAGCTTTTCCTCTCCGCCGTGCTTCTGCCACCGCAAACCTCGCCGCCGCTCACTATTGTCACAGGCGAATAGCCTCCGGCGTGCCAACGTGGCACGGGTTAGCTTAGGCTAATCCCCCCCCCACTAAGCACCCACTAACACTGGGCCCCAGTGGCTTAATTAGCCACTGGCTAATTTAAACCAGCCGGGTTAATTAACCCAGACACTGACAAGGTGGCCCCACCTGTCAGCACCCCCCCACGTCACCTTGACGTCATGCTGACGCATTAAATTGTTTTTCCTATTTAAAGAATTATCAGAAATTCCAGAAATTGAATTAAACTTTGGAAATTCATAACTAATTCATTTTAACTCCAAATTAAACATATAATATATATAAATTTATCAGAAAAAGGCAAGGATTCTGAATATGCAATCTGTTTTCAAGTTTGACCAAATCAAATTGGGTGAACAGTGGCAACATTGCATATGAACCCTTATGGAAATTCAATTGGAGTTTGATTTTGCATTTCAAATGCAATACACTCCTTTTAATTGGAATAACTCACACATCAGGGACACATACATCAAGTTTCAACCTTCAACTCATGTGTTTGAGCATTGTCTTATTATTTTTGTGATGTTTGTGTTGTTTGTTGAATAGAGGTGGAGCCGGAACCGGAGGCCACCCCCTTCGTTGAAGACACTGTGTTTGAACCTCGTCAGCAAGGAAAGCAAACCCCCATTGATCATGTCGATAAAAACCCATTTCCCTCTCAGTCTCGCTTATGCATTGATTAGGATGATCACCTTGTTATCGATTCTACCGCATAGCTGAACCCATATCCGATGCATGACCTATCATCTTGTCACAATAGTAAGCAAACCACAATCCTAGCCGACATACGAGTTGATTGATATCATGTGGCCCCTGCAACTGTTACTGCTTATTGCATGCTTAGAGTTTACAATGAGGATACTTTGATCTGTGAGTCGGGATGGTAGAAATCATGTTGAAGAAGGTGAAACTGTGTTGGTGAATCCACCCTAATACAAGGTGAACGATGAGAGGATGTGTAGGAGTACACAGTGGGTTGTCTCGTTGAACACCGCCTTAAGTACGAGTTCTTGTGTGGTGATCCAAGAAGAAGAGTGCAACCACACATTGGGCTCACTGACTGTAACAACCCAAAACTAGCAAATCCAGAAAAATTTGCACTTTTATTTTTCCCATTGGGGATAATAATTTGCACATTTAATCCTTGCCGTAATCCATGTGACAGAAAAATGCTTAAGCATTTTTCATGTTATGTAAAAGGATTATTTCCATTTTTGGCCTTCGCCATTTTCTCATTGCTTCATCTTTGACCCCCTAAGCTACACCTTTGGGATTTTAACATGTAACATGATTAAAACCCCTGAAAAATCCCAAGATTTTAGCCCTTCTAGAAAATGGGGTTGTAGTTCAAATTGCATTTGAAATAATTTAAATGCCTTTTGAAATACTTAAACATTTTTGACCCAAATCATTTTCTAAAAATCCTATCGTTGCAAAGGATCCATAATCATATTTTTGTATGACTTTTGGAATTCATTGACCATTTTCTTTTAGCCTTTTTCTCTGCTGTCTTTTGTAAAAAGAATAAACGCAGAAGTCTTCCCCCTAGCCATTTTGGCCCCCTCTCCATCTCAGCCCAGCCCAACACCAACTCCCTAGCCCCAGCCCAACCGAACACCCCCTCCTTTTTCCCTGCACATGGAGGACCCCCTCCTCACACCCCTCACGGTCATGGCGTGGAGGAGGTGGAGCCCTCCTTCCAGCCTCTCCTCGCCCCCTCCTTTATCTACCCTCCTCTCGAACCCTAGCCCTCTCCTCTCCCCATCTCCCGAGGGCAGCCCAGGGAGGTTCTCCTCCTTTTATTTTATTTTGAGTTTGCTGCAGATTCTTTCAATCTGTCCTGTTTTTGCATTATTTGTATTATGTGCATCCTAGCTCCAAATAATTGATGTCATTCATGATTTTGGGGTAGAAAAATATGAGTAACGAGATGGTTCTGTTCATATTTCTATTTGAGCTAGCATTATTTGGCGATGGTGCATTTTGCACATAACCCCTCGTATGTTGCACATGGTGCAATCCTTCTTTCTTTTCCTTTTCATTTTTCGATCACCATAGTTCCGCGATGACCGTAGCTGCCGGTATCGTAATCTTGTGTTTTGTTTCATTGCTTGCAATAGAATGCATTAGGTGCATCATATTATGCCATGCCATTTTTGCATCTCTTTAAGTTAAGGAATCCCATCTCGAGGTCTATCTTCATGAGTGGGCAATCCTTGTTCATGTCTTGTTTAATTCTCCGCACATGCCATGATCATGCATCATAATAATTATAACATAAGGATCCTTCGGATCCATAACTCACCTACAAAATGCATAGGAAGGTTGTCGGTAGCATTGCACACTTGCTTCCCGATGCTTCTTTTAAACTTGCTCGTCCTTATATTCATGCCATGATATTAAAATGACATGCATCATACTTGACCATGCTTGTTTGTTTATTGCTTGCTCGTGATTGCTCCGTAGTGATAGTGGTATCACCGTTGATTGCTTTCCAGTGTTTATCGTCTTGTGTGCTTCCGCGGGTACTCTCGGAGACGAAGAGAGCTTGCGATCAACTACACCTTTGGAACCCGACTTATCAACAGGCAAGGACTATGCATTACTTATGATCCATTCTATTTCAACCAGCGGTTTGCATGCTAGTCTAGGATAGGTTCGATGTTTGATCCTACCACATGTTTACAACCTCTTTCAAACCGATACAACCATGTCCCCTCCTAGCAAACCATGTACTGCTATGTTACTATTTCTCGTTGCTCAGCCCCTGCTTAGTATGCATGCTTAGGATGCTACGATATTCTTGTTGATGATATGATTATTATTAATGTTGACTATATTCGACGAAGGATGGAAGGTCTAGGCTATCCCGCCCCGACGCTTTGTTCCATTCGAGTCACCTAGGATCCGAGTTCCGGTTATTGGTTCTAAGACTGAGCGTGCCTAACCGCGTGTGGGATTTTATGGGGTCCACTTTTTTTTACCTACCTAGCTTCAAACATTTCTAGAGGTGGCCCAAGCTGATTTACCATTTGAAACCGTGTGCGTAACTGGTCTACAGCTAGTGTATTTAAAAACAACCCGGGCCAACGGAGACATGGTTTCTCTGTTGGTCCACACTGGTGAGCTAGAGAAGTCCCCTGTTATATAGGTGAGGCTAACCCCGACCTTGGCCATACGGAAGAGTCCGATCCGAGAGTGTGGCCGGCTTTTGGGTTGGGTGTCGACTCCCCGGGGGCCACCCGGATTTGTTCGTTGTTAGTTAGAGGGACCTGTCGTTTCGGATCTCTTGGGACTAAATCATAAAATGGTTGCCTATCATGGGTAGCAACTGAGAGAGATGGGCGTGCGTGCGGAGCCTTGTAATGGGCAGTTGGTACACCCCTGCAGGGTTAAATCTTTTCGAGAAGCCTTGTCCACGGTTATGGACGACTTGAGACCTACTCCTTGTTCATAGACAACAACAACTGAGATAATCTTAATATAACTTGATCAACGTGTGTGTGCCTTGACTGCTTCTTCTTCGTCGGGATGCGAAGAGGAGGACAAGGATAGGATAGGTGTTATGTTTGCGTAGTAGTTGATAGCAAGACTTGTTGGAGGCGATTCCTCATCGAATGCTTGGCTTCTTATCTTACTCTCTAGATCCTTAGCCGCTTCATAAATGCTAGTGCGGCAGCAACCTCACCACTTACCCCATCCTTACCGTAAACTACTAGTTGTCCTAGAATGAAGAGTGATGAAGTCCTTGCTGGGTCAGATGACCACTACAGTTGGATGCTGAGTACTTCTGTACTCATGATACTACCCCCGAACTCTTTTCAGGGTTCTTGATCGACAACAGGTATGGTGATCGACGTTTCACGTGGAGACTCGACGACGACTAGGTAGGCGGATCCCGACGGAGGGCCTGGACCCGTGTGGTTATGGGGATCGATGTTTTTCTCTTTGTCACTAGGCATTTTCTTGTAGTCTGTACCCAGACATGTACCTTCCGCTGATGTATTGTATTTAAGGCAGTTGTATGCCGATTGTATGAGATGTTGTATCCTTGTATCTGTAATGTTGTGATATCATGTTGGAAGTCCGGGGCATATGGCTATGTCATATGTCGCGGTGGGACCGATATGTGCTTCGTCCCCGGATCTGGATGGAAACATCTAGATCTGGAACAGTACCACATATCGGGCCTTACAACTTGGTATCAGAGCCTTACCGACCGTAGGGTCCCTTTTCTGGCCGAAGAAGAGTCTAGAAAAAAAACTATTTTGTATTTACTAAGTTAGCTATCGGAGAGTAGGATTCTTTTTACTCCTTATCCCCTCACTCTGGTAAGGAAGTGTGACGTAATATTTTCTCCTTCAACTTATCCTCTTCAAAACCAATCTAGGTTCTCGTTTAGGAGATTTCCGTTGGACCAATACTTTATCTGCAGCGGGTTGGTCGGCGTACTTTGAACTGGCTGAGCATGGCTCGTGGGTTGACGCTCTACATCGACAAATGTGCGGCCCACGTGAAACAGCGAACCGGGTTGCCTGGTTATTGTCCAACTAATGGATTCTGAACCTCCCGCTTCGTCTGTCCCCCTTTGTCCGCTTGAGTCGGCAGTGTGTGTGGATCCTCCTCTGTCCCGTCTCGTTGTCCAGATTTTCGCACCTTCCTGAGTGATGTTATTGTAGAAATGCTAGTATGGTATTGTTTCGATTCGGATTCTCATTTTCGTGGCATCCAGTAGTACCTAGGTAATCTTTTACAGAAACCTCGAGTTTCTTTCCCCGAGTGGAATCAGTTTTGTTGTGATATCATGTTGGAAATCCGGGGCATATGGCTATGTCATATGTCGCAGTGGGACCGATATGTGCTTCGTCCCCGGATCTGGATGGAAACATCTAGATCTGGAACAGTACCGCATATCGGGCCTTACAACTTGGCATACCGTTGGGCATAGTTTTGTTGTGATATCCCCTTGTTGAATCTGAGCTTTCTCTCGATCAGCTTCCCACACCTTCGGAAGTTTTCTTCATCGATATTGGTAACTCCAGTCAGGTTGGATCCTGACGGAGGCAAACATCGTTGTCACGATGTACAAAGCCCATGTTGGTGGTGTCGGGAAGTTTCACCTCTCGTTCGATCTTCCTTTTGCAACATCTCGGTCCTTCCCCCCGGGATTATGCTAGATCTCGGGACGAGATCCCTTGTTGGTGGTGGCCAGTTGTAACAGCCCAAAATTAGCAAAATCCAGAAAAATTTGCACTTTTATTTTTCCCATTGGGGATAATAATTTGCACATTTAATCCTTGTCGTAATCCATGTGACAAGCAACGGCACGCCCAACTCCGCTCCCTCCCCGGCGTTAACCCGTGCTCCGCCGACCGGGTCGAGAAAAGGATGATGCTCCATCGCCCGTACCGGATCCATCGACCCAGCGGCCGGATCCACCGAGCCATCGAACGAATCTTTCGACTCGCGTCGGGATCCCATGCCTTGGTCCTCCCTGCCTTCTCCTCCGTCAAAATCGGGCATCCGGAACATGCGCGCGGCTGCTCCAGCCAGAGGAGGGCGCGGGGTGTGACGCAAGGGCGCGTGGTCCAGTCGGGCACCACATCATCGGGCACCACCTCACCGGGGCGCGACTCAGGCAGCAAACACCGGCGGCCAACTCAGATCCCCCGAACCCAGGTGCGGGATCCAGCGGTTGTGCGTCTTTTAGTTAATCTATTCTCTGTTCTGAGATATTTTCTACTATGTTAGGTTCTAAATTTAGATACTACAGAATTGACGACTTGAATTAAGTTGGGATGCTACCTTAGGATTGAATAATGATCTAGTGTTAGATTCTGCTGTTTCCACAGGAGGCAAAGAGCCTCTATTGTTGCCTCTCTTTTTTTTCTGCTGCGAGCAAGTTGGGTTTCGGCCCACTTCAGTTTTTTGCCCGTGGGCGCTTCTTAGCGAGTTGCTCGCGCGGCAATCGGGCCCCTTTTCTCGAGGGCAGCCCAAGGAGGTTTTCCTTCTTTTATTTTATTTTGAGTTTGCTGCAGATTTTTTCAATCTGTCCTGTTTTTGCATTATTTGTATTATGTGCATCCTAGCTCCAAATAATACATGTCATACATGATTTTGGGGTAGAAAAATATGAGGAACGAGATGGTGTTGTTCATATTTCTATTTGAGCTAGCATTATTTGTCGATGGTGCATTTTGCACATAACCCCTCGTATGTTGCACATGGTGCATCCTTCTTTCTTTTCCTTGTCGTTTTTCGATCACCATAGTTCCGCGATGACCGTAGCTGCCGGTAGCGTAATCTTGTGTTTTGTTTCATTGCTTGCAATAGAATGCATTAGGTGCATCATATTATGCCATGCCATTTTTGCATCTCTTTAAGTTAAGGAATACCATCTCGAGGTCTATCTTCGTGAGTGGGCAATTCTTGTTCATGTCTTGTTTAATTCTCCGCACATGCCATGATCATGCATCATAAAAATTATAACATAAGGATCCTTCGGATCCATAACTCACCTACAAAATGCATAGGAAGGTTGTCGGTAGCATTGCACACTTGCTTCCCGATGCTTCTTTTAAACTTGCTCGTTCTAATATTCATGCCATGATATTAAAATGACATCACTACAAAAAATCTGTTAATCCATGACAGATTTCTGATGACGTTCTTAGAAAATGTCACAAACGGGTCAGTTAGGCTTAGCCAGGCTCAAACTTTATTTTTCTAAATCATCGAAACCGTCATGACTGGTTCCAACAGCTTTCAGATATCCTCCCTGGTGTCAAGGCTGCAATCTGATTGGTTCGGACGACCCTCCCACGGATCGCCGTTTAATCACCGTCCATCTCATCTGGATCCAACCGCAGGCTCACTCGCCCCTCTCTCTCTTTTCTTACTCCACCCGAGTCCCCGAGCCACCGGATGCTCTTCCACTGGGGAGGAACGAAGTCCGTCAATCCCGTGCTCCGTCTTCTTTCCACCTCCTGTGATCTCCGCCATCCCACCTCCCCGATTCATCTCCAGGTCGAGGCTTCCGGAGTCTGCATCGAGACAAGCAACGGCACGCCCAACTCCGCTCCCTCCCCGGCGTTAACCCGTGCTCCGCCGACCGGGTCGAGAAAAGGATGATGCTCCATCGCCCCTGCCGGATCCATCAACCCAGCGGCCGGATCCACCGAGCCAGCAACCGAATCTGTCGACTCGCGTCGGGATCCCATGCCTTCGTCCTCCCTGCCTTCTCCTCCGTCAAAATCGGGCATCCTGAACATGCGCGCGGCTGCTCCAGCCAGAGGAGGGCGCGAGGTGTGACGTAAGGGCGCGTGGTCCAGCTGGGTACCACATCAGCGGGCACCACCTCACCGGGGCGCGACTCAGGCAGCCAACACCGGCGGCCAACTCAGATCCACCGAACCCAGGTGCGGGATCCAGCGGGTGTGCGGCTTTTAGTTAATCTATTCTCTGTCCTGAGATATTTTCTACTATGTTAGGTTCTAAATTTAGATACTACATAATTGACGGCTTGAATTAAGTTGGGATGCTACCTTAGGATTGAATAATGATCTAGTGTTAGATTCTGCTGTTTCAGACTGAACATAGCTTTACTCTTGTATTAGATTCTGAAATTACCTTAGTATCATAATTACCTAGCCTTATGAGCTACTGCCATGCTTAACTAATAATTGAAGGTCCGTTCATATTGCAATCTATGCATGAAAAACTCAATGGCTACTAATTAACCAGGTGATCTCTCCCTGACTCCCGTTCATTTCCTACCTCTGAATTTCCTCGATCATGATACAACCCATGCATGCTGCCTAGCAGGAGCCCCTTTGAATTTTCAGCCTCTAAGTCTTAATTAAAGTAGAACTGCCATGTGTACTGGGACTAGATTATCATGCACATATGTTCATGGCTCGATCCATAATTTATAATTATTAAGAAGAAAAGTCTATACTGTGGTTAATAATGCTTGGATGATATGCACATGTTTTCTCAAATGGTCCAAGTCTCTGTACAAGATTTAGTATATGATTTTTCTAACTAGTCATTAACCCGTGCACCCGCACGGGCTAGCTATTTAGAACTTTAGGATAATAATAATATATATAAACATCTAATATTTTTGTTCAATGATTGTAGGGAAATAGGAGTTATAGTTTGTTTATCAACTTGCTATTAGATAGTTTGCATGAATTTTATGTTTTTTGTTGTCCCATCTCTTATAATTCTTAAATACGATGTGTCGATGACATGACTATGAAGCCAGTATTGGTGGGAAACGTCATTGTAAATGTGAAGTTCGTTTTATGTGTTATTTCCTATGAACCTATGTATCCAAAAAGTCCAAATATTAAATATAGGAATATCTGTTTAGAAACGTCATTGTAAATGTATTGTTCGCTTTGTTACTTCCTTTGAACCTATGTATCTAAAAAGTCAAAATATTAAATATAGGAATCTATGTTTAGTTTAACAGATTGTCTGGTGTGATGAAAGTAAATACTCCTAGCATCCATATTCTTCTTTCTTACTCAAGAAATAATATTTTATCAGCCACAACTTGTTGGATATGTTGTATCTATATTCCATTCAGAGGCGTATTATCATATCAAGATGTGAGGGCAATCATCTCCTTTCATGTTTTTGTCGTCGAGAACGAATGCAAGAAAATGTCCTATGGGTAACAGATGCAATTCCATAACCTTAGGAAATACATGTGCCTACACTATCTTCAGCACACCTCATGTACTGTATTCCATTAAAAATGAATAGTTACCTTAACTTTATTTCTCTCGATACTGACGCCAAGTGACAGTAACACGAGTGTTAAATTCTGCTCTTTGTTATACTGCATTTTATTTACAAAAAAATTGATAGATACCTTGAATTTACTTTACATGCATGCTTCAGTTAATGTTTAGTATACTGATGAAAATAATATATTGGAATGGGGATTCATAAATATTTTGGTCTAAGATTTATATTTACTCACTTAACATTGAACTATACAAATAATATATACCCAGACACGTAAATATGAGAACTTCGTCATGCGTCGTCCATAAACAAATTTTAAGATTTAATGATGTTACCACGAATTCATTGTTCGATGCACGTATGTACACATATGTGTGAGGCATGCATTGTCCTAAAAAGGTTTATTAAATAGAAGCATTATGGGAGACATCTATATGTTTCGTTGCAGACAATCTCACCATGAAGTCCTAAGGACTGTTATTAAAACTGGGCATTCATGACAGCAGATAGAGTAACTTGATGTCGTAGTATATATATGAAGAGAAGTATAACTGACAATATAAGATGATTTGCCAATTAATTACTATGATGAGTTTTCTGCAGCGCTGTACCATCTTTTGAACATTGCAATTTTGTTAATTCAGTAAGTACTAACAATACTTATGCATGTGACTAAACACGATTATATCATAATTTTTTGCGTACTACCCGATTTTTATCACACCAAGTGACTTGTATACCTTAGGGATTCAGCTGAGGACACGTCCATTAGAAGACAACAACATATTTTTATCTTGTAGCCAGGCCAGACCTGAAGGAGCATCGAGTAGGGATACGTGCTATCACTGAAAACGAACCAAAATTGCCATCATCCGAGAGGTACAGGGTGCCACTTTAGGCATTGCAGATTGCAGACTGCGCCAGCTGGTTCTCCACCCCTTCCTCCAAACTGCAATCTAGTAAGCCGAAGTGCTGCAAGATACTGCATGGAAAAGGCTGATTTTTTTGCTGCTGGATTTTTTACTGAAAGGACTGTGCGATAGATTTAGTTAAAAAAAGGCTCACTTTTATTATGTCATAGTAAAACATTACCATGCTGGGCGATAAATTTTTTGCTGCTGGATTTTGTACAGGAAGAACTTTGCATTGATTTTCACGTATATCAAAATTACGGTAGTCTTATATTCACTTTGGCATTTTGATTTTACTTTGTTACACAAAATATTATGTACTTAAAAGTATACATGCATGTGGGAAAGATTCAGTTTGTACATGCTCCATAAAATGCTTACATAAGAAATATTGGTGTAAACTGATTAGTGCTCCATCTTTTTTTGTGATATTTCTGCCAGCCTTGGAATATATATATATATATATATATATATATATATATACACAGACGGTCTATCCTGACATCGATGTCAGAATAACTATTCTGACAACTTTCTGAACTGCAAGAGAAAGCTACGTGCACTGCTTCTGTCTACTGTTTCCAACCTCATACGAGGGCGCAGAGAACTGCTTCAGCGTTCTAGCGTATCAAGTTAGGTTTGATTGACTGCTTGTTTAATCGCGTTCACGATAATCCGCGATGATGTATTGTTTGCTAAAACACTAATTTTTGCGAAAAAATCATCGGAATCGAAGTAGATGGCGGAATTGTGTCTGTTCTTCGTCGAGAGCAGCACGCTGTCATCGTTTTTGTCGGGTTCAGGATCAATTACGCCGCAAATTATTGTGTTTTGTAAGATCGCGAATTTATTTTGTGTTAATCCGCGACGAATTGACTTGCTAATTCGTCCATTTGGTTGGTTATCTCGCCGAATTTCTGTCTGTAGACGAAGAAATCTGCCCCCGTGGGCGCGTAACGTGTTTCGACTTGTGCCACGATTTGTCAAAAGCACGGTTGATATGTTGCGCATTTTCTAATTGTTGTTGTTTACGTGTTTGCGCGAATTGCAGAGGGATCTGGCAGATCGATTTGTTAGTTAGCAAATTGTTTTTTAATGTGCACGCACAACGAGCTGCAATGGTCTTTAATGTGAGCTGCATTTTATCACCGTATAGAAGCGCATCTGATCATATGTTCGAACTGCATTGGTTCTTATTTTGCATCTTTTTTTCTCGGTGTCCGCTGTGTATATATACAGCTGGGTCCATTGCGACCCATCTTATCTTATCCGCGGAGGCCATCTGATAGTTCCCTCCCCTCCCGCAACCCCCACCCTCGTGTTACCATCAGATCCGTGATCTCTCTCCCCCCCAACCATATCCTCTTCCCATCAGTAAAATGGATTGCTTGTGCGGCTGCTTAGCAAGGATGGAGCCTATGTTGGAGACCTGCGTGTTCTCTGAAGGCCTTGTTCGGAATCACAAGCAGCGGCACAACTCTCTCTGTTCTCTTCTGTACTCTCCATTCATTGGATTTAGAGCTCCATTCGTCCACCAAATGACCCAAGTTGATGTCGATGATTCATGGGTATGTATAATTCATATTTTTTTGCCGCAGTAGTAGTGAACTACTTTTTATATAGATCTTTATATTATGAAGATTTCAACAGAATTTAGTTTCTGAAAGTAGTAGTGAACTTCTTTCATTTACAAGGGGTTTTATATTCTTTGAAGACACATTTTTCTGAGCAGCACTAGTGAACTGCTTTCACATATATCTTTCAACAGAATTAGATTGTGAAGAAGCATTTTTTAATTTTTTGTGTATTTTAAGTGAACTACTTTTATATATAGTTTTTTTATTATGAAGATTGTAAACAACAACATCTGTTGAATATTTCCTGTGCTACACTTTATTTTATAATTTTTTGTGTTTTCTTGTGCAGAAATTTCCTTCTGGTCTAGTCAGGGTTTCAGAAAGTTGTGTCAACCTGGTCTTTGTTAGCAAGAATGGGTATCATAATGTTGACGTCATGTACTCTGTCGACTCTGATGATTGTTTGGTTCTCAAAGATGGTTGGAAGGAATTGGTGGAGGAATCTGGTCTCCAGGCTGGGGATGTTGTCATGGCTATGTTTTATAGGCATGCAAATTGTTTGGAAATCAAGTTAAATTTTCTTTAGCTCAGTTCTGTTATAATAATGTGCCATACTGTATGGCATTTAGTTACCATGTAAGTTTGAATGGCGAAAACCTTTTTCGGAAAAGGCAGTGAAACATTTTATTAATATTTTTGTCCACTTTTTCTGCTGAGAATGGCACGCGTTCCCTGCTTCTTTTTCGACAAGATTTTTATCAGTGTACTGCTTTTTTAGGAGTGAACAATAGTAGAAGTGAACTGCAGTTGAAGAGATATACAAAATTGAAGCACCCAGATAGCTTCATTTTTCCAAGCAGACCACACACGGAACTACAGTTGTAATAAAAGAGGATTGCATCAACTTTTGTATGTGAACCACTTCGATAACACATTCAGAATTTTTCTAAGCAGACCACACACGGAACTACAGTTGTAATAAAAGAGGAACTGCATCAACCTTTGCATGTGAACCACTTCGATAACACATTCAAAGTTGGAAATTGTTCATATGTACAAACCAAAGCAAACATAAACCACTTAAGCAAATATTGTTCCAAAGCAAACTACAACGAAAGCAAACTTTTCTTGACCTATGCAGAAGGAAATAACTCGAGCACTCGTGACTTGAACCCCTTTGGTTTTACCAGCATATGGACTGCATCATCAGTTCCACTCAGCCCAGCCGGAGGTGGAAGGTGATCATGCGCTTCCCTTGCCCCAGCTCCCCTTGCCCCAGGATCCCCGCGGGCGCTTCCTGGTCCGCTCCTTTATAGCGCGTGTGAGGCCGTCCTGCACTGTTGTGATGCGGTTCCATATCTCGAACGCAGCGTAGGCATCCTTCGCAGCATACTCAATGTGCTTGGTGAGAACGTCATTCCAGTGGTTGTGCTCTTCATTCGTCATCTTGCTCTTCATGTCCGCGTAGTAGTCGTCGATGATGGCGGCTGACACATCGCCAAGTGAGTCCAGCTCCTTTGTTCCTTCAGGCACCCTCCAGTTCTCCTGAATGTCGGTGAAGTTGGACACGTACAGGTTTCTCTGCAAAAGATTTTCTTTGTCCTGGTCTATGCTGAAACCAGCGAACTCGTACCTACGTGGACCACAAGTTATTCATTAGAGAACTGCATACAGACGGCAAACAGAACCGCATACAGACGTCAAACATAACTGCATACAGAGTCAAAGAGATATCCACAGGCCTGTAACTATGTACTACACTAGGTATAAAAGAAGTGCTTACTTCGAGTTGGCGAGGAACTTGTCGAAGGCGATGCATCTCTCGCCCATAGTAGTGCATACCTGGAAAAGGAGCACCGCGTGATCCTTGCCTATTGAGAGCTGAATCAGGGCGGCTTTCCTCCTGTCAGGTGTGTACTCGACGTCGATGCCGACGATCTTCTGGCGGCGGCCCTGCAGAGCTTCCTTGTAGTCGTTGATGTACATCTCCACGGTGCTCACGTCGTTGGTGTAGACCACCGTGAGCACTGTCTTGCCGTGCGCCTCGACATCTTTGAAGATCTTGGTGAACGGCATGGCTGTAATGAGGAGGAACAGTGGGGGAAGCGTAGTAGTTTGCGAACAATCTAGCGTGGGACGTCGGAATTTAAAGGGGAGCGGCAGCAACATCTGCCCAGCCCACGTTCTTCTTCTCCAACCGGCACGGGGAGTGGGGGCGATCGTGGTTGCGCCCGTTGGGATCGTGGCGATCGTGGCCTTAGTGCTTTTCTTGAACCGTGCGGATAGAGGAGCAGGGCGCGCGGTGATTCGATTCAGTCTGGAGATCGTGGCCCCATTATTTTTCGTGGGCGGCTCTTAAACGAAGCAACTGAAGAGATTGGAGGCGAACTGCATCAATTTTCATTAACCGAACTGCATCAATTTCATTAACCGAACTGCATCATCAAAATAGACCGAGCCGTTGTTGGTTCCTGTATATGACTTGTGGGCCGATAAGGTAGATTTTTTATGTATAACGCGCGTCGCTGACTCGTGGGCCCGGATGGAGTCATTAACCCCCCTGCCTCCTCTGCTTCTCTCTGTCCCCTCCTCATTCTCCCCTCCGCCCCCGCAGGAAAAAAAACCCCGCTCGGTCTCGCGGCTGAGAGGGACGACGCCCGCAATCGCCGCCGTCTGCCGCGCCGTTGCCCTGCTGTTCCGCCGCTCGTCCCACGGTTAGTCCCTACCGTCTAGTGGCTCCATAGATATCCTTTCCTCTTCGTCGATTTTCGTCGGTGGAAATCGTCATCGTCGCCCCCGATTTGTTTCTATGGTTAGTTTTGGAGCGACTAGCTTCTTTTTGCTTTTTTAACTGTCGTTTTCCAGGCTCGAATCGCAACATGCGTTTGTTTTTAAGAGGAGGTTGTGGTATTAGTGGCCTCGAAATCCTAGCAATGTCCACCTAGGTTTTTTTTATCTGTACGCGCTCAGGTTTGCTTTTCTAGGGTTTGATTATTTTATCTGTTGTTGTTTGCAGATTTAGCATGGCTTCTCCTACTAGAAGAAGTCCAAGGTTTGGAGGAAATTGTATGTGAACTGCTTTCCCATATCATTTGTTCTTTTTCTTTTCTTTTTGTCACTACGCTTCAGGCTGATTCTTTTATCTTTTTGTTTTACAGGTTCTTCATCACCCATTGATGTCTCACCAATCAGCGCGTCCGCTCCATCTGGTAATTTACAATGTCTCATTTGCCCCTGTTGCCATAAGGTTGTTATGAAAATCTTATAGCATCTTCCTTTTTTGTTATGGGAGAACTGCATTATATATTTTACTTACAAACGTACATGTGTTTTTAGACAAGTTTGTGAAATTGATATGAACTGCAACTAGTTAATGTTTTTAATTTTATTTTTTCTTTGGAATGAAGTGCAATAAGTTTTTTCTTTTTTCATATGCTAATGAACTGCATCAAGGTATTGTGTCTCCATAAATCTTTTATATTATTTTTTTAGGTAAAAGTGCACTGCATTTATGTACATTGCCTTTTTTTGCCATATATGTGTGGCCCAATATATATTAGCTGTATTTAGTTTACTTTTTCCTCTCACACACATACTTTCTTCCACCTACAGTTTTATTCCCTGGTGGGTCTGGTGGTGGGGGGTTAACTATTTGATTACCCGTTATTTCTCAGCCAATGTTGTCGGGGACGGGACATCCTGTGTACCTGAAATTACCGATACTCAGTCACAATCTGTTGATGGCACAGAACCAGTGACTCAGGATTGGATGGTTCTCGATCAGATTGCAGCTGACAACGAGAGGAAAAGGCAGAAAGCGATTGCGCTTGCTAATCGTTTCGAGAAGGAGCACAAGGTGAAGCAGGATCAGAAGGCGAAGCGAGTAATGTTTGAGGAGGGCAAGGAGATAGGAAGGAGGATTGCAGACTCAAATAAAACTGCTAAGTTTGTCCCTTCAAAGAATACTGTGAAGAGAAAACTCAACACTGTTGCAGAGGAAGGCTTAATCTCTCCACGGCGCAGTCCCCGGGTTGATTGCTCAAAGAGGCCCAATTATGCCGAGGTTCAAAGAAAGCGGCCAAGTGCTGACGATTACTCTGGTGTTGATTTTGATGGCCCATCCAAGCGTGCACGCTCAAAGACAGCTGCAGAAATGCTTGACAACGACTCTGGTGAGGAGGATTCTGACGGGGAGGATAATGATGCTGCGAAGGTATCTTGCTGTTTGTCACTCTTTTTTTGGTGATGTTTTTTATTGCTGCTTTTAATTTATTATCATCTTGTTTTTATATAGAAGAGAACTGCATTTATTTTTGTATATGAGTTTGTTTAAGGGGAGGTTGGGGGGGGATTGGGGGGGGGACCCCCCATATATGTTTTAACAAAAAATAGAAGATAACTGCATTTTAATACCACATTCTCATATCATCTTGTTTTTATATAGAAGAGAACTGCATTCATTTTTGTATATGTGTTTGTTTAAGGGGAGGTTGGGGCCCCCCATTTTTTTGGTTTAACAAAATATAGAAGAGAACTGCATTTTAATAGCACATTGTCATATCATCTTGTTTATATAGAAGAGAACTGCATTTTTTAACAACTCACTGCCAACTCATTTTCTTTTTGTTACATAAGAGAACTGCATTCTGAAGATAACATTCAGATGTTAACGTGAATAGCATATTTATTTCTTTTTTTGTAGATTGGCAATTGTTCCAAAAGGATGAAGTCTGAAGACGATGCTACGGGGGAATGGCGATTCAACAAGACTGTTCGGCTGTCTATCCCAAATGTATGTAAAGCCGTTGATTTGTTGAAGGAGCCGCACAAAATTTTGGTTCAGCTAGCAGGTTTCGGCATTGTCTTCAATCTGAAAGTGAAGAAGAATGTGTCTCGTGTGCTTATGTGCAAGTTGATGGGAAAGATCAACCCCGAGACGATGAAACTAGACTGTTGGCCAAACAAGGTTCTGGAAATAAATCGTGAGGCTGTTCATCACATTTTCGAGTTCCCTATGGGTACTCGCACGGCTCCCAGGCCTGCCGAAAGCGTCCATGATGATTCTCTGGCTACTCTGAAGGACGATCTTGGTTTTAACAAATCTCGTAGCATAGATGTGAAAGATCTTCTTGAACTACTCCGTAACTTGGTTAATGATCCTGCGAAGGTTGATATGGCTGTGAAGGTTTTCTTTCTCATTGTTTTTCAGAGTTTTCTTTGCCCCAGCCCTGCCACTCGATTGTCTAGGGTAGCTGCCATGGTTGAAAACCTAAACTTTGATTCCATGGCTGAGATGGACTTTTGTCAGCTAGTTGTTGATGAGCTGCAGGCTGCAGTGTATAAGTGGAATTCTGAAGGGAGCAAGAAGAACTGTGCTAAGGGCTGCACCATTGTGCCTCTGTTCATGTACCTTGATAGCTTGAATCTTCGCAATGTATCTGTTATGCATACACGCACGCCACGTGCTGCAATTCTGTCCCATCAGGAGTTGAAGAAGATTCACAACGCCGACATGATTGTAAGGGGAAAGATTCATCTGAATACCTACAAGTTTGGCAAGTTGCCTGTATGTTCACAATTTTCAGTTTCTTTATGTTTTGCCATTATCTTATTTTTTGTTTTTTCGACATGCTAAATGTGAACCTCTTACTTTCTTACATGTGCACTGCTTTCTTTTTTTGTTCAATGGAAGGCGATAGGGGACATTGTGTACAAGCGGACTGCAGCCGCTGAACTGCATCCCATCTTCCGTGAGCCTCTTGCTAGGGGTTCACCAATTCGGCGGGTTGATGGTGTTGCCAGGGGGTCTGCAGGCGGTTCTCACAGCGAGGCTCATGATGACCGCAATATTTTCGTCCAGGTTGACGAGCTTCTTGACAGGGTTATCAATTTAACTTCCGATCTCCCAACATCCTGCGCTAGGATGAGGAATATTGCTGGACTGTTTACTCCGACATGATTGTAAGGGGAAAGATTCATCTGAATACCTACAAGTTTGGCAAGTTGCCTGTATGTTCACAATTTTCAGTTTCTTTATGTTTTGCCATTATCTTATTTTTTGTTTTTTCGACATGCTAAATGTGAACCTCTTACTTTCTTACATGTGCACTGCTTTCTTTTTTTGTTCAATGGAAGGCGATAGGGGACATTGTGTACAAGCGGACTGCAGCCGCTGAACTGCATCCCATCTTCCGTGAGCCTCTTGCTAGGGGTTCACCAATTCGGCGGGTTGATGGTGTTGCCAGGGGGTCTGCAGGCGGTTCTCACAGCGAGGCTCATGATGACCGCAATATTTTCGTCCAGGTTGACGAGCTTCTTGACAGGGTTATCAATTTAACTTCCGATCTCCCAACATCCTGCGCTAGGATGAGGAATATTGCTGGACTGTTTACTCCTGGCAAAGGACCTTCTGAAGAAGAAATCGATGCCGCTCACAATTTTGATTGTGGGCAGCTTCAATTCCTTAATATGTCAGTTTCGAATGTCAGGGCGGCATTTGTTCAGTTCAAGCATTCCCAGGATGTCAAGTGCGCTAGGTCTGAGCAGGAAGCTGAGGCACTTGTGAAGGAAATGGACAGGCGGAAAAATGTTGTTAGGGATTCCTTGTCTGATCGCGCTGCTGCTGATGTATGCTTCTTTTCATGTCATACGTGAACTACTTTTGTATCAATTTTTTCTTTTGTTTTTAATATTCTTTTATTTTCCTATGCCATTGACATTTGTTTTTTGCATGGTTTTTAATTATTGCAGTGCGGAGGAGAGTCTTCTAACGCAAACGCGCGGCCCAATAATGACCCGGACGACCAATGTGCTTTTGACTCGGATATCGTGTCTGATAGGCAGCAGCCCCCTGTTGTTGATGCTGCTAGAGACAACCTTGTCGACGAAGGCGTCATAGACAATGTTTGAATTTTTTGTATCTTTTCTACTATACATTTTCATTATGTTTTAATGTTGTTGTAGTGTTTAAATTAAAGATTCATATGCGGACTAGCAGCGGCAGTGAACTGCAGTTTATTCTTTTACGTAGTGTCTAAAAACAAAGAAGTACAACTGCACAAGCAGTGGTAGCAAACTGTAGTTTATTTGTTTTGCAGTTTAAAAACCATAGAATTATACATGCACCAGCAGCGTCAGCGAACTGAATTTTCCTGAAAAAATATGTAACAGAGAAGGAGTAGCATTTTTTCCAGCAGTGAACTACAAATAATATGTTTTTTAGAACTGCATTTTGTTTTTTTAGGATCGCGAAACAATTGTTGAAATTAATGGGAAGGAAGCATACGGTGGCGCTGATAAGGTTGACGAGGATTACGTGTCCTGAGAGACGGAAGGAGAAGCTGGTCTGGTGAGCACAGAGAACTTCATTCATGTTATTATTTATTTTATATTTGACGCGTGGTGCATTTTGGTTTTTTCGCTTTTTTCGCTTAGTGAACTGCATCAGCATCATTTTGTTTAATGTTTTGTTTTAATTCATCAGGGCCGTGTGTTAAATGATGAAATCCAAGGGGAGCGCACTACAGAGGCTGACAATGTAGAAGTGAGAGAAGGAGGTGTTGCCAATGTGGAGGTTGACAAGGCAGATTTCAGAGAAGCAGGCGAGGGCTCTGCCGAGGCTGAAAAGGCAGAAGAAAGAGAAGGAAGGGAGGATTCTGTTGTTGCTGATAACGCAGAAAGGGCTGAAGGAAGGGAGGATGTAGCGGATGCTGACAAGGCTGGAGAGAGAGAAGGATATCCTTGCGCTACAGCCGAAACTGCAGAAGAGAGCGAAGGAGCTAGAGTTGTAGCTGATGCTTCGGGCACAGTTGCCGGAATTGTTCGTGTTGCTTCGCCATCTGTTTTGTTGTCTGGCAATAATATTCCCGAGATTTTTCATGTTTCCCCTCGCGCCACCGAGCATCCTCAAGGCAATTTGGCTGGGACCAATCTGGATGTTCTAGGTGAGACAAGCAAAGCTGCGGTTGAGACTGTTTTGATCGGATCTGAAGAGGAACAACCAAGTAGTGTGCAGAACATGAGCATTCTGGACGATGAAGTCACTGGCTTGGATAAGTTGACTCTCAGCGAAGATGTCTCCGCGGATGTGCAGGATGTGGACTCCAAAACCGAAGGTAAGTGAACTGCATTATTTTTTGTTCTAGTCTGGCTAAACTTATGGTGTTTTATGCTCTATTTGTCTGACATTGTGGTTTTTCTATGTTTTTTAGATGAGGAATTACCTGTTGTCACTTCGTCCAGTATCGATCCAGCTCTTCTGAGGAGATACAATGAGTTATTTGATGCTGTTACGAGGGCTAGGAAGGATAAGAAGAAGAAGTATGTTCTTTCTCTTCGTCCTTATATTTGCTTTATTTTTTGTTTTTATTTTTGCAAGGTACATGCAACTTATTACCTTTTTTCTGCGATTTTTTCTTATATTCCTGAAGGGATTTAGTTGCATTCAACGAAGAGTTCGGTGATATTACTGTTGGTCATGTTGGCGAGTCGTTTTGGGCATACGGAACGCTGAGCACTCGTCTTGCAAATATCGGTGTATCTATGCTAGCTGAGAGGTTTAAAGGATCACAAACTATGATTGTCCCGTATAACCTATGTGTAAGTGTTTCCTTTAATTATATCACACGCCTCCCCGCGCTTATGTTTTATTGTGCTTATTTTTCAGCGGCCACATTAACTTTCTTGGTTTTGTATTTTTTAACAGAATTCAATTTCGAACGGCGGTTCCACAAATAGGGCTCTGAAAAGGATGTTTTCTTCAAGCGCAGAGGAACGTGTGGACAAGAAAATTTTGGTATTGCATCATTTTGCTCTTCCCAGTCATTTTTAGATGTAGTTTCTTTTTTTCCTTTGTTCTCATCCGGTTTGTTCTATTCAATTTTTTAATCAGATTATGTTCACAACATTTGATCCTCCTCCTGCATCAATGAAGGATGCGATTGGCCACTACTGCTTGGTCACTTTAAACCTGTCTGCAAAGCGATTTGAGTTTATTGAATCAATAAATGGCCCTGATAGTGAAGATGGAAGCATTGTATTTAGGAAAATGGTTAAGAACATCAAAAAAGTCAGGAAAGACGGCAGCGCAAGCTGCGATGAGCCGTTGAACCCCCCCACGCTTGACGGCTTTGTGTTGAGTCATGTCAATGTTCCACAGCAGGGCAACGGGTTCGCACTTGTTCTTCTATCTTTTCTTATTAGTATATTTTTTGTGTGCATAGCGTGATGCTTTTGCTTTAATGAACCCAGAAGCATTTCTCCGTTTTGAGCGAACTGCATTAACAATGTGTCATTAGTTTCTTTTTCCTTTTGAGAGAACTGCATTTACAACCATTGTGTTATAAGTTGTTTCTGTGTTCATTTGTTTTCTTTTGTTTTATATTGAGCTGAACTTCTTTACTAAATTAGTGCCACATTTTCCCCCACTTTTATACTTTTATTTAGAACTGCATCAGCGTTCGGTATAGCGAACTGCATTGGTTTTACTAGTATCAGAAGCAATTCGTTCTTGAGTGAACTGCATTTATTAATGTGTTTATTTTTTTTCTACATGCATGATTGTGGATTTTTCATGTTCCAATTCATGCAGAGCTGGGATGGTGAAGTTGTTGCTAAGTTTCGCAAAGAGCACATTGGCTACATTCGGAAGGCAATGCTCTATAGTTGGCTGACATCTTCGTATTGCTGTCTAGACTTGACATCCTTTTTAATTTTTAAAGAAGGTTATTACTTTTTTTTTCGTCCGCACAACGTTTTTTATATTAAGAGACGGGGGGAAGTCGTACTTTGTTTTGTTAATTATTTTAGTACAATATAGGACTGCATGATCATTGTCATAATCATTTATACATGGACTGCATGCACGTAACAACTTTTATCGTTTTGTACAAAAGTGCACTGCATTAAGTTTCATGTGTTTTTTCTTCATAGAAAAAGTGCACCGCATTACACAATGCCTGTTAGTATGTTGCATTATTCCCTTTTTTATTGAAATTCATGATTTTTTTCGCAGGATTTGATGAAGGCGCGTACCAAGGCGGAATTTCATTGTTTGAAACTCAGGTCCACACTCCAACCATTAAGAATTTTGTTATTGAAGACCCCCCTGTCAAGCATGCAAAGGAACCTGTGTGTAAGAGGACGAAGAGTGCACAATCTCCTGCGAAGCCTGTGAAGAATGCACCCAGTAAGAGGTCCAGGAGGGTAGTCAGCTCTCCGAAGGCCGGAAGCACTAATGAGGACTTTATGACTCTGCCACCAGTTCGCAAGAGGACGAGGAGTGCAGCTGTGGAACGTCAAAATGAAAGTGAGGCACTTATTCTATCCAACAAGAGGGTTGTGCAGAAGCCATCAAAATATAGAACACCGGTACAGAAGTTGCAGCCTGCGAGGTTCAGCTCTCTAGTGGAAGCGAGGAAACTATTGGAACTTGTGTCGAGCCCTGCGTTCAGGAAGAAACACAGCCACTCAGTTCCTTTTTCTATAGTTTTCTTCTTTTCTTATAGCTGTAGCTACGTCGTTTATTTTGTTGTTGTGTTAAGAACGCCTTTTATTTGCGTTCCTGACCTTATCCCCACTCGCTGTGTCGTTTTTGTTGAGCAGGTCCGCGCTGTTCATGTACATGAATCCTATCGAAGTATACATTGCGTCTGTTGACTACATGTTCTTAACTTTCTACAAAGCGGGTTTCATGGACTCGGATTTGATGGATCATATCATTAATTACTGGAAGATTGACCAGCGAATGAATGTGGTTTACTGATCTGGTGAACGCGTTCTTCTTTCCCCTCTATTTATCACGGTATTTCTCATTCCTCCCCTTTTTTTATTTTTCATTGCTGTAGGTGAACTGCATTGCCAGCGTATAATACAAAGATGTTTCTTTTAGGCGCGAACTGCATTGCCACTGTATAATAAAAAATATAGCTTGTTTGAATAATTTTATTCAAAGCTCAAGAAATGTCGTTTTCTCGGAACTTACTAGTGAACTGCATACGTAACTCTTTTTTTCACTCATCCCAGACCGAACTGGATTAATATGTTTTGCTTACATTAGAAGTTCCTTTTTTATATTTTCCTAGACGAACTGCATTAATGCATTTTTTATGAATTAAGTATGTGCTTCAAATGAATGATCACGCGAAGAGAGATGAACACGGAAACGTCGTGTTGCCCTTTGTGCACACCAAGTTCAATGTTGAAGATGCAGCAAGGTAGTTCAAATCATATGTTCGTGATGATGAGAACCTTCTTAATTGTAAATTAGTAAGTTCTCAGATTTTCTGGTTTTCATCTCGATGTTCTTATTTTTTGCGTCATTTTTTTTCTAGTAATCCTGTTCCCCACTCAAACTGAGAAACACCTTTGTTGAAAACCAATTCAGATCCTGTTACCGCGGATGAAAGATCAGCACTACTCTTTATACACGATGAACAGGCATCGTGAGACCCTCGATATCCATGACACTAGGAGATACCATGGATCGTTTGATGAAACGACGAGGTGGCGTAAGTCTGACTACCACAGCGACCACACTGAAATGGTAAAATGTTTGCTTTATTCATCTTTGTATATTTTCGTTTTCACATGTATACGAGCTGAACGATGGTTTTCTTGACATGTACTTGTTGCTTGCATTTGTCTATGTCGTATTTTCAAAAGATGATCAGGATGACTGCTTTGATGAAGAAGGTTTACGGAGAAACGGAATACAATAAGAAGGAGTCGGTAGACTGGGTCGATGTTTCAAAGAAAGCAAGCTTTTTGGGCACCCCTGCACAGGGCCCCAATGAGTGCGGCTTTTTTGTTCTAAAGATGGCTCAGTTTTATGACGGCAGAAGCTTTGTTGTGAAGTTTGAAAAGCGCAATGTAATCCTTCATTTATTTTCCTCTTCCTGTCTGCAGCAGTATCACCTTTTTTGTGAGTTGCTGTTTTGTTTTATCTTTTGTTGCTGTTTTTTGATCGCAGGAAGCAGATGTCGCGGAATGGAAGGCTGAGTTCCTATTCCAGATTCTGTTCCACCCTGACAACCTGGTCCTACCGAGCGAGTTTCCTGAGGAGCTAAAAAATATGTGCAAGTCTCTTGGTCTCACTGCCAAACCTGACTCGCAGGAGCAGGATGAGGCATAGAACAACAACAGACCTGTTTGATGATGTTTTTAGAAACTTCATTGTAAATAGTGTTGTCGCTCTTTTTTATTATGTATGGGATCTATTAAACACTAGGATGTTGTCCTTTCTCTGTACATCTATGTAATATAACGGAGAAAGCAAACTCTGTTTGACTAAATATATAATGTAGTGTCATCTAATTTTTATCTTTGTCAGCGGAAACTTTGTCATCTGAGGATGTGTTTTTCTGGTGGGTTGGGGGGGTGGGGGGGGATCCCCCCCACACACACTTGGTTAACAAAATATCTATATAATATATAACATTTTTTGCAAAGCGCACTGCATTGCGCAAAAGAGGGCCTTCAATGCTTTTACAGTGTTTGATAATCAAAAAGTTTTGGAACACAGAACTGCATTTGTGCGCTAATCAAGAGCTCCATTTAAATTTTTTTTATATTAAGCGAACTGCACTGGTTACACACTGTCTCACTGCATTGTTTTTGGTAAGCGGACTGCAATGTACACATGAAGAATCCGAGTCTCTACTACATGTAGATTATTGTTTATTTTCATAACCACATTTTTTTCTTTTTCTCTCCATATGAGCTTGTGCAAACAGTAGAGAACTGCATTTTTTTAACATTGCACTGCCATCCCAGCTTCTGCACACATAAGAGAACTGCATTTTTATATAATCTATTATTGTTTTAAAAACAGAATAGAACTGCATGTTTAAAATGACACTCATATCTCATCTGCATTTCATTTTCTAGAGAGAACTGCATTTTCCTCAATCGCACCAGCAGAGCATTGAATACAAAGTATACCTGTTTTTTGCGCTATATATATTAAATTGGACTTCAACATTATATCTCGAAGTCTATTTTTTTTGCTGTCCACTAAATTCAAGTTATCTCTATTATATGCTACATAAATGGATGAAGTTGATGTATGTAAAAAGGCTACAATGTATGTGTGCTGAGCTACGTCCTGTTCCTGCTGCTTCTTCTCAAAGTGTGCACTGGAATTGCTTCATTGTTTGTCGCTCCATTTGTTTTCTTCTTGTTGATCGTGTTATTCCTTGTAATGCGCCCATGCGGTTGTGATGCTTGCCTATGCTCTGTTTTCTTAATGCCCTTTCCCTTCGATGTTAACGCTGGTCCTTCACTGTCTTCATCTTCATCTTCATCTTCTTCTTCGTCTTTTCCTTCTTCCTCATCATCATCTTCTTCCTCATCATCATCTTCTTCCTCATCTTCTTCATCTTTTGCTTGTTCTCTCTTTTGGGAAGTTCTTGCATTATGCTTCTCTCTCTTTTTGCAGATGCTGCACAGTATTCTCTTTTTCAAATCTTCTTGTTGGTCATCTTGGTCATATGCGGTGGCATTTTTGGCCTTGATTTTTTCTAGCCTCTGCTTGCATGTTCTCGAGTTGTGCCCTGCAATCTTGTCGCATGATTTGCACATCCTCACTCCTAGTGGCCTCCCTTCGCTGTCCAGCTCTGGCACAGGCTTGTTCTTCTTTTCAGAACCTACATCCTTTGCTGCAGCTTTTTTTTTGTTGACTTGCTCTCCTTCTTTCTCCCTTTTGTGTTTGATACAGGTGGGGGAAGAATTGTTTCTTCCACAGTAGGAGCTGCACCATCAGCGTCATGTTTGTGCTCATCTTCCTTTTCCTCACTCTGTTCATTCTTGTTGTTCTCCGCCTCTTCTTCGTTCAACACGTCGACTTCTTCTATGAGTGCTCTCATCCCGTATAACGCTCTGTGGAACCCGCTATCCGACTTCACACCCCTGTTTGACAGGTCCATGGATGTTTCTACAAGTAGCCTCCTACGGCAGAACATTGAACTTCCATCTGGAGCAGTTTGTTTGTAGTCTCTGCGGTCAAATGTTGCATTTTGTCTCGCGTTCCGTGTGTACCTCTTTAATATGTACTCCTCAGGTATCTTGTCCACTCGCAGCTGATCCAACATGCAAACGATGTGTACGCAGAACAGGCCTGCAGCAAATATTCATTTTTTTTGGTTGTCAGTGCGAGAAAACTTTAATGAAATATGTAACAGATAATTTGGGGTTTGTGAACTGCATAAAAAATATGTACTTTTATGTTTTTTTTATTCTAGTGAACTTCATTATGCTTTTTTTGTGCCTTATTTTTCTCGTCTCACTGACCTGTGTGTGTCCACAGTTTGCATTCGCATTCATAGATATCATTCGTCACGTCTGCGACAACTTGGAACTCATGTCTTGCCCAGTCAAAATCATCGGACTGGTTGTAGTGGCGCACCAAATACTTTGTTGGGTTGTCATGGGACTGCTATGATCTGAATGCAGTGCTCCGGTAGTGCGTTTTCTTGAAGTCAGCAAAGACCGCCCTTGTGTAAATCCTGGATAGTTGAACCTCGAAACCAAACTGAGTAGTAGTTTTAGTTTCCGCCTGCATTTTTTATATACAGAAGAGAACTGCATTTAACATCACACTTTTCATCTCATTTTTGTTCATACGGAAAGAGAACTGCATTTTTTAAGTTGAAAGGAAAATCAGTAGCGAGTCTGAACTGCGTATATGTGCTTCATAAGATTTTTGTACCATACCTCATTAGCCATGGTCTCTTCATGCTCGTTGCCCTTCCTCGTCTGGATGCATCTGTCCACCTGCGACGCAAATATGTGCAGGTCGTGTCATTCCTTGACAAAGTTTCTCTTGAAGATCCGGTTCATGCTTTCACTTCTTTGTGTTGATGTCATCCGTGCACAGAACACCTCCTTGTAGTAAGTTGATATCCATTCTTCTCGGTCTGTCCAGAGCGCATTCATAATTTCATCATTCTGCAGGTTATACTTCTGCATGAGGTCATGCCAAGCGCGTTCAAACTCCGATGGCATCAACGAATGGTTGAGAACTGATGTCAGCTCATCTTTGAATGTCTCGTATGCTTTGTACAACAAGGACAGAAGATCCTTGTATTTCTTTAGTATATGCCAACGACACAACTTGTGCAGCGTGCCTATTAGCGTATTCTTTATCGCCGCATCCATTGAGGGGCATTGATCTGCATGTTTTGTTGAAAACAAGCAGTCAGTTAGTTTGAGAGAACTGCATTTCTTTTCTTTTTTTGCTTTTTCTCCATTTTCTTTTTTGTTTTGTGGATGTAAGAAATGGACTACAAAAAAGCTAGCATTGAACTGCATTTTTTAGTTTACCTGTCATGATGCAGATTGGCCGCTTGTTGTTCATGCCACGCAAGAATGTCCGGAACACCCACTCGAAAGATGGTATTGTTTCGTCTCTGACGAGAGCCACGACAAATATTGTACTTTGTAGGTGGTGGTTTACTCCAACGAACACGCCCAGAGACATGTGAAACTTGTTGGTCTTGTATGTTGTGTCGAATGTGACAAAATCTCCAAAATCTTCATAGGAACCCCGGCAGATTGCGTTCGCCCAGAAGATGTTTTGCACACGGTTATCGGCATCTTTGTTGTAATCATAGAAGAACTCTGGATTTATTTCCTACATCTTCTCAAAGAAATCTAGCAGTTTCTTCACATCGTCCTCAGTTTCCTCCTTTGCGAACTGGTACTTCCTGCAGTTTGAAAGCAGAACATACCTCAGCATTAAACAACACACAGAAATCCTCCCTTGTTTTTCGTGTGCCAAATCCTGCATGCCTTGCATATGTGTTGTAGAACTCGTGTGCTGCCGCGAAAGAGGTGAACTGCATACCTTTCGCAGGCACAAGTTCTTGCAGCAAGCTCGTGTTCTGCACCGCAACATGAAAATGATTTTCTTTTTGTTAATGAAAGAACATGGAGGCTGAATTTTTTTTCATAAGTGAACTGCAGCAGTAAATCAAGGAAGCTTACATGTGTGTACTGCTTATTCTCCATTGGTGTTTGCATCTCACCAATGTTTATTGGGCATGGAGGAGTTACAACAGACCTGTGTAATCGAGGATCTCGGGGAGGCAGAAGTGATGAGAACTGTACTCTCTTTGTTGCCTGTGTCTTTTTCTGATCCGGGCGTTGATCCATTTGATGTGTGGCAGGCGGCCTCGGCGGTATCCCACTGTTTCTGTGTCGACGAACCGGTTGCTCCCGAACCGGATCGTGTTCAACATTGGTTTCCGGAGGCGCAACATCGTTTTGTGGAGGCTCAACATCATCCACTCTTATCTGCTGACCAAATGTTGCAATAACGTCCGTGTAACTTGGCTGCATAACTGTTATGAGTTGCTCTTCATCGTCGTCATCATCGTCGTCTCGCTGTGCTTGCTGCCCCATGTATATCAGTTCATCGTCCTCCTCATCTTGGCCGCTATGTTCTATTTTGTCTTCATCTTCGTGCTCTACATCTTCCTCTGCTGAGTATGCAGTTCTGCTCGTCGTGTTGAAAAAATCTCAAGGTATCTCTGGTGTTATCTTTGCGGCCATCTCCCACTCTTCTCTCTCAATGCAGTTCAGGGGCTGATTGCCGTGAACCACTCGCTGCATCTTTTGGCTTCTCTGCACAGCTTTATCCTTCATAGGAGAATAGGCAGCGAACTGCACCTTAGTATCTAATTCAAAGTGGTACTTTATATTTATTTTTTGAGAATAGTGAACTGCACTGTTTTTTTAGATACTATATGTCAGTTCTGTATGCAAGAAGGAAAAACTGCACTGAACTGCAATGTTACTTTTTGCAGTTCAGTTAGTGTGAAACTATATTTTTTGTATGCAATGTACTCCCATGCAGTTCAGTCGAAAGACACAATGCTCAACAACATATAACAATGTGCACTGCATTATTTTTCACAAACTACTACATATTGTAAGCCATGGGGAGAGACGCGAACACATTTTTTACGCAAGAACGCACTGCATTTCAAAAAACAGAGCACTGCATTATGAAATCACGTAGTAGGACTGCTTACATTAGTTAGTGACGCGACCTTCCTCTTGAAAGCCGCTCTACTGTTCTGTAGTTGCAGTTCGGCTTGTTGTCGACGTGCAGCCCAGCTGCATTGCAAGAACACATGGACCTTCTCAACCTGCGCCATCGTTGCTGGAGAAGGCTGTATGGGCGATATGACCATTGCAGTTCGCTCCCACGACGACTGTGTGTTTGCCGGAGAAGGCCTCCTTGCAGTTCGCTTCCCTCGACCATGCATCACCGTGGCTAGATGCCTCGCTTTGCTGAACGGCGGCGGATCTTGCAGTCTAGCAGATCGGAACTGAGGCAGTGGTGGAGTTGCAGGCGGTGGCGGCGCTGAATTGTGGAAGGATCCGTCGAATCCGCGCCGCATAGCGGCTCTCTGCGTCGCTCCGCGCCACCGCCGGTAGGGGTGCGCTGCCGCGCCAAGAAGCTGGGAGAGGTTGGGGTCTCCGCCGGATCGGGCGCTGCCGCGCCAGGGAAGCTGGGAGGGGTCGCGGTTCGCCACCGGATCGGGCGCTGCCGCGCCGGGAAGCTGGGAGGGGGTGGGAGGGGGTGTTGTTAGAATAAGGATTAGTTGTTAGAATAAGGTCTTAAGAGGTGTTGTTAGAATAGACCCAGCCTATATATATATATATATATATACAAGATGTTTAGTCTCATTATACATGGTTTGCAAATCCACAAGCTTATGTAATGTCATGATAAACACCATTTCTTAACATGTGCATCTTTAGAAAAAAATTGTATTCATTAGCAGTACACAAATAGGTAGTAAAATGCTTGGCATGAAGAACAATACAAACTTGTTTGTTAGTCTGTAGCTTGCTTCTTGAAGATGAAATGCTTCTGCATTTAGTTTGCTTGAATGATCTCACTAGTCTTTTTTGCTAATAGTACCAAATAATATGTAAAGTGGTTTATCAGTTCAAACTACATATGTTTAGAATCGGGAAATTCCTACAATGACTATGAATGTACCATCAGTACAATAGATTTATGTCTAAGTTGGTGTGCTATTGATAGTAGATGCTTGCGAATTTGTCAGTCTGTGCGCATGTGCTAAAGGTTGGTTTGAAGTAGAATACATGTTTGATTTTTCTGTTGTGTGCCTTGCTTCTATGTATTTTTTTCTTTGTTCCCCCCTCAACAACACTTTAAACTGGGGTGTATGTTTAAGAATCAGTTCAATAGTCTATTTCATTCATATAAATCCTTACAGTGCCAATCTTGTATAGCAAGTTGGTGTTGTATCTGATTACAATTTTACTGTTTCAATAAACATGAACCCTTTTTTTAATATAATAACTAGGAACTTTTCTTGTTTTGTTCAAATACATTGCATGTGTTACTGTTTGCACTAATAACTTTTAGCTTTGGTTTGACGGTTCTCTAGAGTATTGGACATGGCTTGATTGAAACACCATCGACCTCAATTGGCATCGTCTCGGTGAGGGCGAAGGGCGACAAATGCTTGCTGGCCTCAAAACATGTTTTTTATTAAGATAGGTATAATGTTTCCTGTGATGTTGTAATGTTGATATTATGCTCTTATGGTTCCGCGTGGTTTGTACGATGTTGCTATATTTCTAATGTCTTAATGTGACCTTATTGATAAATGTTGATTGATATGTTATTGAGTAAGACTATTTTTTTAACTCTATGAAGCCTCATTGAATTGGCTAAACTGTTAATAGGTGCATCAAAATTATTAATGTAAATGATATGAAACAAAAATAAAAACCCATGGGTTAAAACCCCTAATTGGGTCATTGCTAGATGCAATCAATTGAGTCCACTGGGCTAATATTATAATTGGGCTGATAACTATATGGGCTGCCACGTCAGATCCCTATTGGCTTCCATGTCATCCAATGCCATGGCATGTAGCTAACGCCGTTACCTGACATGGATCCATGACACTCAAGCACCGTCATAGATCCGTGACGGTTTTATTTATCCGTCATGAAGTGTGCGGTGGTCAAATTATGACGCGATATACATGATGGATTTCAAATCCGTCATGGGTGTCCTTCGATGACAGTTTTGTGCTCATGTGTGACAGTTTGAATCTGTCATGGATTAACATATTTCTTGTAGTGCATGCATCATACTTGACCATGCTTGTTTGTTTATTGCTTGCTCGTGATTGCTCCGTAGTGATAGTGGTATCTCCGTTGATTTCTTTCTAGTGTTTATCGTCTTGTGTGCTTCCGCGGGTACTCTCGGAGACGATGTGAGCTTGCGATCAACTACACCTTCGGAACCCGACTTATCAACAGGCAAGGACTATGCATTACTTATGATACATTCTATTTCAAATAGCGGTTTGCATGCTAGTGTAGGACAGGTTCGATGTTTGATCCTACCACATGTTTACAACCTCTTTCCAACCGATACAGCCATGACCCCTCCCAGCAAACCATGTACTGCTATGTTACTATTGCTCGTTGCTCAGCCCCTGCTTAGTATGCATGCTTAGGATGCTACGATGTTACCCTGTTACTCCTTGGTTTGGGCTATCACATTATTATATTGTTGTTGATGATATGATTACTATTAATGTTGACTATATTCGACGAAGGATGGAAGGTCTAGGCTATCCCGCCCCGACGCTTTGTTCCATTCGAGTCACCTAGGATCCGAGTTTCGGGTATTGGTTCTAAGACTGAGCGTGCCTAAGCGCGTGTGGGATTTTATGGTGTCACCTTTTCTTACCTACCTAGCTTCAAACATTTCTAGAGGTGGCCCAAGCTGATTTACCATTTGAAACCGTGTGCGTAACTGGTCTGCAGCCAGTGTATTTAAAAACAACCCGGGCCAACGGAGACATGGTTTCTTTGTTGGTCCACACTGGTGATCTAGGGAAGTACCCTGTTATATAGGTGAGGCTATACCCGACCTTGGCCATACGGAAGAGTCCGATCCGAGAGCGTGGCCGACTTTTGGATTGGGTGTCGACTCCCCGGGGGCCACCCGGATTTGTTCGTTGTTAGTTAGAGGACTTGTCGTTCGGATCTCTTGGAACAAAATCATAAAATGGTTGTCTATCATGGGTAGCAACTGAGAGAGATGGGCATGCGTGCGGAGCCTTGTAATGGGAAGTTGGTACACCCCTGCAGGGTTAAATATTTTCGAGAAGCTGTGTCCACGGTTATGGACGACTTGAGACCTACTCCTTGTTCATAGACAACAACAACTGAGATAATCTTAATATTACTTGATCAACATGTGTGTGCCTTGACTGCTTCTTCTTCGTCGGGATGCGAAGAGGAGGACAAGGATAGGATAGGTGTTATGTTTGCGTAGTAGTTGATAGCAAGACTTGTTGGAGGCGATTCCTCATCGAATGCTTGGCTTCTTACCTTACTCTCTAGATCGTTAGCCACTTCATAAATGCTAGTGCGGCAGCAACCTCACCACTTACCCCATCCTTACCGTAAACTACTAGTTGTCCTAGAATGACGAGTGATGAAGTCCTTGCTGGGTCAAATGACCACTACAGTTGGATGCTGAGTACTTCTTTACTCATGATACTACCCCCAAACTCTTTTCAGGGTTCTTGATCGACAACAGGTTTGGTGATCGAGGTTTCACGTGGAGACTCGACGACGACTAGTTAGGCGGATCCCGGCGGAGGGCCTGGACCCGTGTGGTTATGAGGATTGGTGTTTTTCTCTTTTCCATTAGGCATTTGCTTGTAGTCTGTACCTAGACATGTACCTTCTGCTGATGTATTGTATTTAAGGCAGTTGTATGCTGATTGTATGAGATGTTGTATCCTTGTATCTGTAATGTTGTGATATCATGTTGGAAATCCGGGGCATATGTCTATGTCATATGTCGCGGTGGGACTGATATGTGCTTCGTCCCCAGATCTGGATGGAAACATCTAGATCTGGAACAGTACCGCATATCGGGCCTTACACTGACCCCTCTCAACCTAGTACCTCACCCCGTTCGAACCCCAGAAGTCGCATTAGTTCACAAGTTCTGGTAGGGTTGTGGCACGGTCTGCGAAGTGGATGAACGGCTATTCAGACCGGCTTGGGACCCTGCACACATCGTTTGAGGCTGTACGGGAACCTCGGCCGAACTTCCATACGGATCCCCCTCAGATAGGCGACTCTCTGGACTAGATCGGAGCTGTGGGCAAAGTGTTGTGGTGAACATCCTCGCCGTCACCCCTTGAATGGTGACGAGACCTGGCGGTAACTGATGGTCATGTGTGTGTAGTAGTACACCCCTGCAGGGTTAACAAAACTATTCGAATAGCCGCGTCCGTGGTTATGGACTGCTTGGAAAGCTTAGCTTCATTATTAGACTACTTGAACTAGATACTTATAAAATTTTCCAAGATAAGCGTGAGTGCTATGGCGTGCTTTCTCGTGGGTAATCGAGGAAGGCACCATAGTGGTGTAATTGGTTGGAGACATGTAGTGGACTCGTGTACGCTTCTTACCTCAAGTCTGGTACTCGTAGTTCAGGACTAGCCAAGTCAAAGCTGGCACTTCTGCTTATGAACCCCACCTCCATTTGCCTTGATACATGTGCATGAGTAGTATAGCTCCTATGTAAGTCTTGCTGAGTACGACTTTGTACTCATGTTTGCTTATTCTATGTTTTAGATGAACCCACTGAACCCGAAGGTGGATTCTTCCTCGGGCTCGACGACTAAAGCCAAGCTAGTGTAGTCCCAGTCAGACGACTTGTCCCTCGTGGAAGGGCTTGTTTATAAATAAGGCTTCTCAAAGCCATTTGTTAAACTTGTTTGTACTCAGACCTACTTTGTGTAACACCCTCAGATCCAGTACAGTAATCACTACAGTGATTCCACTGTTTAAGGCTCATTACTGTTGATGATCAAGCCATGATCACCTTTGATCATAGCTCTGTCACTTTCCAACCCAGATAAAATTTTCAAATTGGGTAAATTATAAATTCTCTCCAAGACTTGTGGATTCCTGTCCATCATTTGATCATGGTTAAACCAAAATCACCTTAGTCATTTGCATAATCTCAAGTCAATGATAATCATGAAACCCATAAGGTTGGATTATCCAAATTGCCATAAACTTTAAAATGGAAATGAAAATCTTTGTCAAACCAAAATTTGTGGAACATATTAAATAAAATGCCTAGCAATCTTAGGCCATGATAATGTAGTAATGGATGTTTTATTAAAGTGATTTAGAATTATGAAATAAAAATAAATGCTAGGGAATTATTAAATTGCCATGGAAATAAAATAAACAAGTGGGAATTTTAAATGAACTAAAAATTATGAAAACAAGTCCAAGCCATTTGAATTGAAATTCAAACAAACCCTAAATGTCTTTTGATGAATATTAAAAATATTGTGACAATAAAATCTTTTCCAAAAATCTTGGAACCACTTTTATAAAGTCCCCAATAATCATTGGACCATGCCAATGTGGTCATAGGTATTTATAGTACTATGGAAAATTCCAAACAAATAATAACAGTGCTAAAACAACACTATTTGCCTTTTGCAAATTCCAAATAAATATCTAGTGACTTTATAAAGTCCCAACCCTTTTTTAGCCCTCTCGTATGATGATGTATTAATTATGGTACAAGTGGCATATTTTTCTAAAATATAAAAGGCATCAAAAGAAATTCAAAAGAGAAATTACAGAAAAGAAAAAGAAAATAAAAAACTAAAGAAACCTATCTACCGCACTGGACGAGGCCCACCCCAGACCCAACCCCCCCTCTCTCCTTCCCCCTGTCCCTTCTCCCACCTGCCCTCACACTGCCATGGCAGAGAGAGCACGCCGCCCCCCCACCCCACCTGCCCCTCACCTGCCCCCCCCTCGCCTCATGGATAAGGCCGAGGCCAGTTGCCCCCGAACCCCCCTGCCCACCTTCCCCTTCCCCCTCGCCCCCTCTTCCTCTCCATGGGCTCAGCCATGGCGGATCCGTGGCTGCGCCGACGAATCCACGCGGCCAACGATGGTAATAGCACCCCCCGACGTGTCCAGACGCCTTGCCGCGCTCCTCTTCGTCTTCACGAGCTCGTCTGCGCCCCGTGTGCACGCTCACGTCCGTGTCGGCACCACCGCCGCGACCCCCTCACCACCTGCGCGTGGCCGCCGCCGCCGCGGCTCCTTCGCCGCTAGTCTTGCCGCCGACGGGCTCGTCTCCGACATGCTCACGGGGCAGCCAGATGTCTAGCCCCCGATTAATTAGTCAGTGGTTAAGTTGAGATGAAATAAAATCCCTAGCTCTATGACACATGGACCCAGCCTACTTAACCTTTGGGTTAGATTAAAATAGCTGTTAAATGTAACATGTGTGACTGACTAGTGGGCCCAAAGCCTTTAGATTAAATAAAACAAGTGATATTTGACTCTGTGTCACTTACACATGGGCCCCCCTAGATATTGTGGATTTAATAAAATATTTAAATGATTTAATTACATAGAGTGTATGACATGTGGGCCACCCCCACCATTTTAATTAACAAAATTGTTTTATTAAAATGGGTCACTCACATGTGGGTCCCTGTTGTCAGGGTTGACCCAGTCAAAGTTACTATTCTGGATAATGTTGTATTTAATAATAAAAAGAAATCCAAAAAAATTGATTTAATTGTTTTAAAACTTTAAAATTCAATATCTTTTAATCCGTAAGTCAGATGAAAATATTTTATACATGAAAGTTGATCAGAAAAATGTAACGAATACGGATACGCTACCTGTACACCCACCACCCCCTCTAACATACCGAACATCGACATTCCCCCCTTCGGGCCGTCTGTCGATATTTCTCCGGTGCCGGTAAAACTCCCCGGATGAATTTATTTCAAACACGAAAGTTGTTCGGAATAGATCAACTAACCCGGATACACCACCCACACATGTGTCGGATATCCACGACACCTCCGGCATGATATCTCCCCCCCTTCGGACACCTTGTCCGATAATCACCCGGAGCCGGTATTTCATCCCCGGATGAATTCCCGCTCCGAGTATCGTGCATCGTACTGCGTTAGAACCCCGTTTACAATTCATCTGTCATGTCATGCTTTTGATTGCTATGATTGCTTTGTATTTACTGTTTCTTCCCCCCCCTTTAATCTTCGGTAGACCCCGCTGCTGCCGTCGACTACACCGATGCTGAGTACGACTACTTCGTCGACGACCGTACCCCTACCGTCGAGCTTCCAGGCAAGCAGAGCCATTCTCTTCCCCAGATATCGACTATATTTCCGTACATTTCTTGCACTAGGCATTGTTACTGCTGCTGCTACGTTGCTTACCTATTCAATTGCATAGCCTGTCATTGTAGCCCCTTGATGTACCTTCCTTTAATCCTATGCTGCCTATTTTTACTTATGCATTATTCAGCAGTAAACCCTGCGCATTGATAGCTAGGTTTAGAATAGAGGGTCGTGATCACTTTGGGAGTGATTGCGGAAACGATATATTACAACTGCAACAGGTACGGATCAATGCAGACGCCCTAGGGAACCTACAACGGCGAGACTCTGCCGAGTCGCTTCGAGTTTGACTTACGAGGGGAATGGACTCGTATTTCACTCTCGTCGGCTCAGTAGCGTAGCATCACCGGGATGATATGAGGTTTACCTCTTTAGTTCATTCCGCTGATGTCTCTGTCAAACCTTTTTAAGTGTGCCATCGAGGGTGATACCTCCTGGTTTCACTTAATGGTAGGAACTCGAACCAACTGGTGTCCTTAAAGGTAAGAAGTCGGGCGACCCAACGGTGCCCGCGAGTGGTATTGCAACGGGACGACAGGGAGGGTACGACCAGTGTACCGGTGTGCTTGGCCCCTTATCGTTGGCCGCGAGAGTTACCAAACCACGAAAGTCGAGCTCCTCCAGGAGCACACGCGAGACAAGGTAAGGAGACGGTTCACCTTGTTGGTTACCGCAGTGACTTGGTGGGACGATGGGGCAGGCACCGATGTACTGGTGGTCCTGGCTGCTGTCGTTGTCCGCGGGTCAGTTAAGTTGAGGCAACGATAACGGTTGTCACGCATGTTAATTAAAATACTAAATGGTTTAGTGAATGTCTTGAGTTGGCTATATGCCATGTACGCACTACCTACCCGTGGGAATTACGAGTTTATGGGCTCCTCTGCTTCGTAGTGTCGTCCGAGGACTCTTCATACGTCAGCAGTACCGCGGGCTGATTGCCGGGAAGTGCGCTGTCTTCTTGGCTCGAGCTGTGTTGTTTTTGTTACGGCTTCCCGGCCACCCACGCACCGTGCAGGAGTTCGTCAGGGTTGGGGTCCAAGGCCCTGAGTACTTAGGATTTAGACCGGCGGATGGCCTCTCTGTTGAGTTTGAAAGATGGGCTATGAAGTGTCGGATAGCCTCGGTGGAGCGTTCCCTAACAAGGTTCCCGCCACCCTGGAGATCCGTGCGTGTAGCGTAACACAAGTGCACCCCTGCAGGGAAGATTAATCTATTCGAATAGCCGTGTCCACGGTAACAGGACGCTTTATGCTGAAGCTGGATCTTACCACTACAAACTATTATTATTAAATTGTGTGGTTCCGAATTTTCTTCCTCGCGGGGTTGTCGAGGAGGTGAACTCGGAGGCATTGTTAATTACTACAACTTATTATTATACAATGCTGCAGCAACTTCTGTTGCATTGTTACTTTATGCTTTATATAAACTGTTGGCTGATTCTTACCTCATGCCGCAAGACATCGTCGGAAGATGCTAGTCTTCGATAGGCCTAGCTTCTTACCCTTTCTCTGGATTTCTATCTTACAGTCCACTATATACAGTCTCTTCTTTCCGTTGATACAATGCATAATGCTTAGTAGCGGACGTAAGACTCGCGGGTATACTAGATACTCACCCTGCTTTATTTCCTTTACTGTTTTTCCTGATCGGCCGCTGCAGTCGACGTTGGAGTCCAGGAGTAGGAGATCCCCTATGTCGACCACCGCAACATGAAGATCCCCGATGCCTTCTACGACGTCGAGTTCCCCGTTGACCAGGAGTAGCTTGGAGGTTCCCAGGCAGGAGGCCTCGCCTTTTCGATTGTTGTTGATTTTTGTGCTAGCCTTCTTAAGGCAACCTTGTATCATTGTGTCTGTACTCAGATACTATTGCTTCCGCTGACCTTGTGCTCTTGAGCTGTTGTATTCGAGCCCTCGTGGCCCCTGGCTTGTATTAAACAGCTTGTATTATTCTATTTGTAGAGTTATGTTGTGATATCTCACCGTGAGTCCCTGATCTCGATCGTGTACCTTGCGTGTATGATTACTGTACACGGTATGATTTTGGGGGCGTCACAAGTTGGTATCAGAGCCGACTGCCTGTAGGAATCCCCTAACCACTCCTCGGTCGAAGTCGAGTCTAGTATTTGCAAAACTACTTGCTAACTTAATGTTTGGCTTACGGGCCCACATCGATGTCACTACGTGTGATATCTATGGTATTAGGATCTTTTTCTCCGTACCTATGCTCTGGGACTCTGATCTCTTATCCTTGCTGGTAAGTTTTATTAACGCTGGCTTTAGGTTCACGTACCTCCTACCTCCCGGAGACCTCTGCATTCCCGATGATCGCCTGATTCACCTGAAGATTTCGAAGATTACTCTTCGATAAATTCCCGAGAACCTACTTGTTCATCGCCTTTGCAATCCCGTGCCACCGATATGTCCGTATGGATAATTACGTCCACCCCCCGATCTGAAAGTCATAATTCCCTTGTACTTAAGCATCAAATTAATTCGATGCTTCTATCACCCGATGCCTTTGCAATCTTTCTCCTTCTGGTTGAGTGTCGATACTCACATCAGATTCTTTGCAAACCACCCGACCTTTGGTGGATTATTATCTGACTAATCTTACATGGCTTCTTCCATGTGCCGATTGGATTCATCGTGTGAAATACCATCCTTTCCCCTCGATGATTTGTGTTATCATCGACAACCTCCCTTGACTCTCTGCCAATATAACTTGGTCGTGTATATCGTGTTGTGTTTTTCCTTGGGAAAGATATACACCTGGTACTTGTGTATCATCACCTCGTCCTTTCCATTGGTTTGTTTAACCTTTCTTGTAATATGTCTTATTTGAGCAGTGATAATTCACCTGCTTATGAAAACACCTCGGTGTACAACCTCGTCAGTAACCCCTTGTTGACATTGTCGATGACATTTCGGTAACCACCGGGACGAGAACTTTGCCAATTGGTCCGCCTCGTATTAACGAGCAGGAAAATGGTTCTCAATGTCCACTGCCCCTGGTATCGATGTTGTTGCCGACATAGCTGACAAGCTAATCTCTGACAATCCTTGCATCGTGATCGCGTAATATGCCACCACTATAACCCATAGTTCCACAGTACCGAAACCTGACTCTTGTCATCGACCTTGTGATATTCCGTCCGATATTAGACTCAGTGATTGTGTCTGATGATCGGGGAACCTTTCCTATCTTCCGTCATCGGCATCGAATACGTGCCTATCCTCTTAAAACTTCTCACGATGTACTTCCCTGAGGTTAAACCCGGAAGGACTTTGTACCCCATAACCTTGAGAAACCCCATTCAACTGATCTTGTATCGATCCGACCCCCTTAAGCTTTACCTCTTAACCTGTTCGTAAGTGCGATGAAGCCCCGAGGAAAGGATGAAAACCCATCGAGATGCACCGATGCAAAGATATGAAGGCCTCGACGTGAAGGATTAATTTCTTCGAGTAGGACAACAGGAACCAGAAGATTTGTTAGAAGGCAAAACCGAAACTCTACCCCTTACACTACTTTTAATTCTCGGGACGAGAATTCTTTGTAGTGGTGGAGATTTGTAACACCCTCAGATCTAGTACAGTAATCACTACCGTGATTCCACTGTTTAAGGCTCATTACTGTTGATGATCAAGCCATGATCACCTTTGATCATATCTCTGTCACTTTCCAACCCAGATAAAATTTTCAAATTGGGTAAATTATAAATTCTCTCCAAGACTTGTGGATTCCTGTCCATCATTTGATCATGGTTAAACCAAAATCACCTTAGTCATTTGCATAATCTCAAGTCAATGATAATCATGAAACCCATAAGGTTGGATTATCCAAATTGCCATAAACTTTAAAATGGAAATGAAAATCTTTGTCAAACCAAAATTTGTGGAACATATTAAATAAAATGCCTAGCAATCTTAGGCCATGATAATGTAGTAATGGATGTTTTATTAAAGTGATTTAGAATTATGAAATAAAAATAAATGCTAGGGAATTATTAAATTGCCATGGAAATAAAATAAGCAAGTGGGAATTTTAAATGAACTAAAAATTATGAAAACAAGTCCAAGCCATTTGAATTGTAATTCAAACAAACCCTAAATGTCTTTTGATGAATATTAAAAATATTGTGACAATAAAATATTTTCCAAAAATCTTGGAACCACTTTTATAAAGTCCCAAATAATCATTGGACCATGCCAATGTGGTCATAGGTATTTATAGTACTATGGAAAATTCCAAACAAATAATAACAGTGCTAAAACAACACTATTTGCCTTTTGCAAATTCCAAATAAATATCTAGTGACTTTATAAAGTCCCAACCCTTTTTTTAGCCCTCTCGTATGATGATGTATTAATTATGGTACAAGTGGCATATTTTTCTAAAATATAAAAGGCATCAAAAGAAATTCAAAAGAGAAATTACAGAAAAGAAAAAGAAAATAAAAAACTAAAGAAACCTATCTACCGCACTGGGAGAGGCCCACCCCAGGCCCAACCCCCCCTCTCTCCTTCCCCCTGTCCCTTCTCCCACCTGCCCGCACACTGCCATGGAAGAGAGAGCACGCCGCGCCCCCCCCACCTGCCCCTCACCTGCCCCCCCCTCGCCTCATGGATAAGGCCGAGGCCAGTTGCCCCCGAACCCCCCTGCCCACCTTCCCCTTCCCCCTCGCCCCCTCTTCCACTCCCTGGGCTCAGCCATGGCGGATCCGTGGCTGCGCCGACGAATCCACGCGGCCAACGATGGCAATAGCTCCCCCGACGTGTCCAGACGCCTCGCCGCGCTCCTCTTCGTCTTCACGAGCTCGAAATCGGACCGGGAGACTCCAGGGGCGACGCCCGCGCCATCTCCCTCCGCCGCGGCCGTCGGCGAACGCAGCCGTGATTCGTGCTGCCCCGGCCACCTTCGCGCTTCGCGTGCACGTCGTTCCCCCCCTGTGAGCTTCCGCGTCGGTTTCATGTCTCCCCTCCTCCGTTCCTCCGTCGTAGAGCTCCCCCCCCCAACGTCGTCGCCGTACTTGCCGCCCGCCATATCCGCGGGCACGAGCTCGTGGATCTCGGCCGAGCCGCGTGCTCCCGCTCCTGTGGCGCCATGGCTCGCCGCGCGGCCATGCCTTACCGCGCTGGCTGCCGCGCCCCTGCTCTCTTGGGCTGCCGGCCACCGCTGTGGTCAACATGGGCGTGTGCGCTGCGCCCGCCCCGTGCGCGCCCTCATGGCCTCGCCGCGCGCTCCGTCTGCGCCCCGTGTGCACGCTCACGTCCGTGTCGGCACCACCGCCGCGACCCCCTCACCACCTGCTCGTGGCCGCCGCCGCCGCGGCTCCTTCGCTGCTGGTCTTGCCGCCGACGGGCTCGTCTCCGACATGCTCACGGGGCAGCCAGATGTCTAGCCCTCGATTAATTAGTCAGGGGTTAAGTTGAGATGAAATAAAATCCCTAGCTCTATGACACATGGACCCAGACTAAACCTTTGGGTTAGATTAAAATAGCTGTTAAATGTAACATGTGTGACTGACTAGTGGGCCCAAATCCTTTAGATTAAATAAAACAAGTGATATTTGACTCTGTGTCACTTACACATGGCCCCCCTAGATATTTTGGATTTAATAAAATATTTAAATGATTTAATTACATAGAGTGTATGACATGTGGGCCACCCCCCCATTTTAATTAACAAAATTGTTTTATTAAAATGGGTCACTGACATGTGGGTCCCTGTTGTCAGGGTTGACCCAGTCAAAGTTACTATTCTGGATAATGTTGTATTTAATAATAAAAAGAAATCCAAAAAAATTGATTTAATTGTTTTAAAACTTTAAAATTCAATATCTTTTAATCCGTAAGTCAGATGAAAATATTTTATACATGAAAGTTGATCAGAAAAATGTAACGAATACGGATACGCTACCCGTACACCCACCACCCCCTCTAACATACCGAACATCGACATTCCCCCCTTCGGGCCGTCTGTCGATATTTCTCCGGTGCCGGTAAAACTCCCCGGATGAATTTATTTCAAACACGAAAGTTGTTCGGAATAGATCAACTAACCCGGATACACCACCCACACATGTGTCGGATATCCACGACACCTCCGGCATGATATCTCCCCCCCTTCGGACACCTTGTCCGATAATCACCCGGAGCCGGTATTTCATCCCCGGATGAATTCCCGCTCCGAGTATCGTGCATCGTACTGCGTTAGAACCCCGTTTAAAATTCATCTGTCATGTCATGCTTTTGATTGCTATGATTGCTTTGTATTTACTGTTTCTTCCCCCCCTTTAATCTTCGGTAGACCCCGCTGCTGCCGTCGACTACACCGATGCTGAGTACGACTACTTCGTCGACGACCGTACCCCTACCGTCGAGCTTCCAGGCAAGCAGAGCCATTCTCTTCCCCAGATATCGACTATATTTCCGTACATTTCTTGCACTAGGCATTGTTACTGCTGCTGCTACGTTGCTTACCTATTCAATTGCATAGCCTGTCATTGTAGCCCCTTGATGTACCTTCCTTTAATCCTATGCTGTCCGAGTCATTCCAGGTTTCTTCATAATTTGATGCATTTGCAGTTCTTCCTCCCAGTTTAGATCTCTTCTAGCCAGAATAACCACACTAACCATCATGTTAGGGTACATTGCTACTTTGACATGTCTGTTGTTACCCCTAGTAAGCCATGGTCATCGTCTAGGAAATCACCCAGTAATCCAACTCCTTAAATCTAGTCACCCGACAGATGTGTATAGTCCATAGTGGATCTTATGCCAGGAACCGCACCAATTTCAAAACGCCCATACAAAATGGCCCCACGTGAGTTAGCTGAGCTTAAAATCAAACTTGAAGCTTTGTTGGCAAAAGGCTTCATCCGCCCTAGCTCATCGCCATGGGGTTGCCCCATTTTGTTCGTAACGAAGAAAGATGGAACAGAAAGGATGTGTGTAGACTATCGCCCGCTAAATCTAGCGAAGGTAAAGAACAAGTACCCACTGCCCAGGATCAATGATCTTTACGATCAACTTGCTGGATCCTCTGTCTTCTCCAAGATGGATTTGAGATTAGGCTATCATCAAATCAGAAATAAGAAACGAGGACATTCCAAAAACGTCTTTCACTACTCGTTATGGTCTTTACGAGTACACCGTCATGTCCTTCGGTTTAACCAATGCCCCCGCCACTTTCGCGCGCATGATGAATTCGATCTTCATGGAGTACTTAGATAAATTTTTTGTAGTTTGTCTTGATGACATTTTCATCTACTCGAAGAACGAAGAAGAACATGCCGAACATCCTAGGCTGGTATTGATGAAACTTCGAGAGCATCGCCTTTATGCCAAGTTCTCTAAGTGTGAATTTTGGCTACCAGAAGTGACCTATTTAGGCCACGTGATTCTACAAAAGGCATTGCTGTGAATCTTGAGAGAGTTCAGGTCGTCCTTGACTGGACTCCACCTGAATCGGTTAAGCAAGTTAGGAGTTTTCTTGGCTTAGCAAGCTATTGTCGCCGCTTCGTCGAGAACTTTTCTAAAGTTGCAAAGCCTCTTACTGAACTCCTCAAGAAAGATAAGAAATTCCAATGGACCCCCAAGTGCCAGGAAAGCTTTCAAGAGCTGAAAAGAAGATAGACTTCTGCACCCGTACTTGCGCCTCCAGACACCAAAAAGGATTTCAAGATCTATTGTGACGCCTCACGGCAAGGGTTAGGATGCATACTTATGCAAGATAGACCTGTGGTAGCTTATGCTTCACGCCAGTTGCGTCCACACGAAGAGAACTATCCTACCCATGATCTTGCACTCGCTGCCGTAGTTCATGTCCTGACAATTTGGCGACATTACCTCCTTGGTAATCATTGTGAGATCTATTCCGGTCACCAAAGCCTCAAATACATATTCACCCAGCCAGATCTTAATATCAGGCAAAGACACTGGATAGAGTTGATAAAAGATTATGACTTATGAATTTCTTACACCCCAGGCAAAGCCAATGTCATGGCGGATGCACTAAGTCATAAGTCGTAAGTCGTATTGTAGCAACCTCATGTTACAACAGTATCAACAAATTCTTCATGAGGAATTTCGAAAACTCAATCTTGAGATTGTTCCTCATGGCTTTCTTTATACCTTGGTGGCGAAACCAACCCTTGAGGATAAAATCATAGCCGCCCAGAAACGTGATAGTGGTATTCGAGAGATCAAGAAGAACATTGCTAGTGGAGTTGCTAAATGTTTCTCCATAAATGATCAAGGTGTCGTTTTCTTTGGCACTTGATTGGTTGTACCACGAAAACACAATCTTAGGAGGCTAATTCTTAAGGAGGCTCATGACACTCCCCTTTTGATTCATCCTGGTAGCACAAAGATGTATCAAGACCTATGCCAGAGATTTTTGTGGACTAGGATGAAATGAAAAATTGCTCAGTATGTTGCCGAATGTGATGTTTGTCGTCGCATTAAGGCCGAACACCAAAGACCTTCTGGCACTCTTCAACCTTTGCCTATTCCAGAGTGGAAATGGGACAAAGTCAGTATGGATTTCATCACTGGCTTTCCAAAACCCAGAAAGGAAATGATGCCATCTTCGTTGTCGTGGATAGACTTTCCAAAGTTTCTCACTTCCTTCCCGTTCGCGAGTCTATAACTGCTAGCCAGTTAGCGGACTTGTATGTCTCTAGAATTGTGTCTCTTCATGGTGTTCCTTTGGAAATCAATTCTAATCGTGGTAGCCTTTTCACCTCTAGATTTTTGGGAAGCTTTCCGAATGCTATGGGAACTCATCTCTCCTTTAGTACAACTTTCCATCCTCAGTCTAGCGGTCAAGTTGAAAGGGTTAACCAAATTCTCGAAGACATGCTCAGAGCTTGTGTTATCTCATTCGGAAAGAATTGGGAGAAGTCTCTTCCATTCGCCGAATTTTCTTATAACAATAGTTTCCAATCTAGTCTGAACATGGCTCCTTTTGAACTCCACTATGGACGAAGATGTCGAACACCCCTGAACTGGTCAGAAACCGGTGAAATACAATTCTTTGGACCGGATATGATCATGGAAGAAGAAGAGCAAGTTTGCATTGTTCGTGATCAATTGAAAGTAGCCCAGTCTCGTCAGAAAATCTACTATGATCGTCATCATAGGCAAGAAAGCTACAATCTGGATGAGAAGGCTTACCTTCGGGTTACTCCTCTGAATGGAACCCAACGATTTGGTATCAAAGGCAAGTTGGCCCCACGTTACATTGGAACTTTCCACATTCTTGCTAAACGTGGGGAAGTTGCCTACCAACTTGAACTACCCCCGCACCTTTCCCGAGTACATGATGTATTCCATGTGTCATAACTCAGGCGTTGCTTCAAGGACCCCATCCGCGAAGTCGACCATGAAACGCTTGATCTCCAAGATGACCTTTCTTATCGAGAGTACCCCGTTCGTAATCTTGATTCCGCAGAGCGTGTCACTCGTCGTCAGAAGATCAAGTTTCTGAAAGTGCAATGGTCACACCACTCTGAGAAAGAAGCCACGTGGGAAAGAGAAGACCGTCTCAGTGCCGAGTACCCCTCCTTCCTCCCGCAGACTTCTGAATCTCGGGACGAGATTCTTTTGAGTGGGGACGAGTTGTCAGAACCCTCTTTGAGGTATGTGCTAGGATCAAGTATCACTTTGCATCATGGAAAAAATTTCAAAAAGAAAATGAAATGGGAGAGAGAACACCCCCAGATGAATTTAATGCAAATGGCCAGAATAAAAGTTGCTGCAAAAATTCCTTTTGTATTTTTGAAAACTCACATAAATGAGTATGATCACATATAAAGTGATGTGGTAGCATTCCCATGCTCATGGATTTTTTAAAAATTCAAAACAGGAGCTTGGAATTAAATTAAACCCATATTTGAATTAAAGTTCAAATAATTTGAATTTTAAAAATGTTCAAACTTTATAAGTGGCTAGCCTATTATATTGTGAGGCCATATAATTTTTTTCAGCATTTTAGAAAATTCCTAGCTATTTTTTAGCAAGGCAAAACAAATTAACAGAAATAAAGGAAAAACAGAAACTAAATAAAAAAAAGAAAGGAACTCACCTGGCCTTTCGGCCCAACTAATCCCCCAGCAGCCCAGCTAGCCCAGCCCAGCCCGCTAGAGCCTTGTCGTCTTCCTCCCCGCCAGCCGAAGTAACTCGCTGTCGAGTATGCCATGGCCGGCGACCGCCACGACGACGCCCTCGACGTTCCAGGCCTCCCCTGAGGCTATCCTCTCGCCACGGAGACGAGGAGAGTGCGCTGCTTCACTTCCCCCTCCTCTCTGCCGCTCGAACTCTCTCTGCTGCCCATTTCCACCGACACCGAGCGCCACCGCAGTTCGTCGCCATTCCGAAGACGTGGCCACTGTGAGCTAGAGGCCAAGCTTCCATGTCCCCTATGATCGTCGTCGTCGACTCCATCGATCCGCAGGAGATGACGACCTGATTTGGTTCTGAGAAGACGCAAGCTTCATCGAATCGCCGCCGGCCAGCGGAGATCGACGTCTTCGATTCGTCGCCACTAGAGCATCCCCGAGCCCGGTGACCGTCTCATCGTCCTCGTGGTGAGCTCCTGAGTCTTTCCCCCAAACCTCTTGGCGCCCCGCTGTTCTTCTAGCCTAACTGCCATGGACACCAGAGCACAGCGCCGCCGCGGTTCATGTCGACGAGCATCCATGAAGCTTTTGAACCCGCAACCTTGTCCAACGTCTTCGCCTTGATCTGCTGCTTCCAATGCGACCATCCCCGCTTCAAGTAGTGCACCGTAGCGAGCTTTTCCTCTCCGCCGTGCTTCTGCCGCCGCAAACCTCGACGCCCGCAATGCTCCGAAGAACCCCAACTCCTCTGCTTAGCCCAAATGGATGCGCGCTTCTCCCAGCTACCCAACGCACCAAACCGCGCACCAAATGGTGGCCGGAAGGACCCTGCCCGTGCACGTCGCCGCTCACTGTTGTCACCGGCGACTAGCCGCCAGCGTGCCAACGTGGCACAGGTTAGCTTAGGCTAATCCCCCCCACAAAGCACCCACTGACACTGGGCCCAGTGGCTTAATTAGCCACTGGCTAATTTAAACCAACCGGGTTAATTAACCCAGACACTGACAAGGTGGCCCCACCTGTCAGCACCCCCCATGTCACCTTGACGTCATGCTGACGCATTAAATCGTTTTTCCTATTTAAAGAATTATCAGAAATTCCAGAAATTGAATTAAACTTTGGAAATTCATAGCTAATTCATTTTAACTCCAAATTAAACATATAATATATGTAAAATTGTCAGAAAAATGCAAGGATTCTGAATATGCAATCTGTTTTCATGTTTGACCAAATCAAATTGGGTGAACAGTGGCAACATTGCATATGAACCCTTATGGGAATTCAATTGGAGTTTGATTTTGCATTTCAAATGCAATACACTCCTTTTAATTGGAATAACTCACACATCAGTGACACATACATCAAGTTTCAACCTTCAACTCATGTGTTTGAGCATTGTCTTATTATTGTTTCGATGTTTGTGTTGTTTGTCGAATAGAGGTGGAGCCGGAACCGGAGGCCACCCCCTTCGTTGAAGACACTGTGTTTGAACCTCGTCAGCAAGGCAAGCAAACCCCCATTGATCATGTCGATAAAACCCATTTCCCTCTCAGTCTCGCTTATGCATTGATTAGGATGATCACCTTGTTATCGATTCTACCGCATAGCTGAACCCATATCCGATGCATGACCTATCATCTTATCACAGTAGTAAGCAAACCACAATCCTAGCTGACATAGGAGTTGATTGATATCATGTGGCCCCTGCAACTGTTACTGCTTATTGCATGCTTAGAGTTTACAATGATGATACTTTGATCTGTGATACGGGATGGTAGCAATCATGTTGAAGAAGGTGAAAATGTGTTGGTGAATCCACCCTAATACAAGGTGAACGATGAGAGGCTGTGTAGGAGTACACAGTGGGTTGTCTCTTTGAACACCGCCTTAAGTCCGAGTTCTTGTGTGGTGATCCAAGAAGAAGAGTGCAACCACACATTGGGCTCACTGACCCATATCAACCTAGTACCTCACCCCGTTCGAACCCCAGAAGTCGCATTAGTTCGCAAGTTTTGTTAGGGCTATGGCACGGTCTGCGAAGTGGATGAACGGCTATTCAGACCGGCTTGGGACCCTGCACACATCGTTTGAGGCTGTACTGGAACCTCGTCCGGACTTCCATACGGAGCCCCCTCAGATAGGCGACTCTCTGGACTAGATCGGAGCTGTGGGCGAAGTGTTGTGGTGAACATCCTCGCCGTCACCCCTTGAATGGTGCCGAGACCTGGCGGTAACTGATGGTCATGTTTGTTTAGTAGTACACCCCTGCAGGGTTAACAAAACTTCTCGAATAGCCGCGTCCGCGGTTATGGACTGCTTGGAAAGCTTAGGTTGATTATTAGTCAACTTGAACTGTATACTTATAAAACTTGCCGAGATAAGCGTGAGTGCTATGGTGTGCTTTCTCATGGGAAGTCGAGGAAGGCACCATAGTGGTGTAATTGTTTGGAGACATGTAGTGGACTCGTGTACGCTTCTTACCTCACGTCTGGTACTCGTAGTTCAGGACTAGCCAAGTCAAAACTGGCACTTCTGCTTATGAACCCCACCTCCCTTTGCCTTGATACATGTGCATGAGTTTTATAGCTCCTACGTAAGTCTTGCTGAGTACGACTTTGTACTCACATTTTCTTATTCTATGTTTTAGATGAACCCACTGAACCCGAAGGTGGATTCTTCCTAGGGCTCGAAGACTGAAGCCAAGATAGTGTAGTCCCAGCCAGACGACTGGTCCCTCGTGGAAGGGCTTGTTTATAAATAAGACTTCTCTATGCCATTTTTAAACTTGTCTGTACTCAGACCTACTTTGCTTCCGCATGTTTGATTAATGTTGGATCACAGACTTGTGATCTCTGTGTGCACTCTGTAAGAGTTATCAATAAAGTTGTACACTTTGTAGAGAATTGCAATGATACCTGTTGTTCATACTAGACATGTGTGCTTCGTGTATGATTATAACATGCATGTCTTAGTATGGGTTTTCGAGACCTTAGTTGTGATCTGGCTGGCGGTCTTTTATACACCAAGTGGCCCTTAGATGTGCGCAGCTTGGGGCATCACGATGCGATTGCTCGTGACTCTGTCACGAGCACACTTTGTTGTATGATCGAGCCTTCCGTAGACCCCGACTAAGTGATCGTGCTGGAGTAAGTCTATGTAAGTGTTATAATACGATCGATAGTATGGTTGAGGCGACTTGTCTATGAGTATGGGAGTTCACCACCAATATCATTTAGACTTGTGTGCGGACGATGAGGACCCATCTCAGTTGATCATCCGGCCTGGATGGGATGTCCCTCACGTTCGATGCTTTCCGAGAACGTTCTGTGCTTGGCCTTGTCTGCTTAGACAAGTGGGTACGGTTCTCGGCTCTCCATATGATTGTTTTCTAGCGGGACTTGCATACGCTAACCCCGAGTCCCGACACGAACTGATAATTTTTGATGAAGAAGGGGATTCACGGGAGCATCCCCAAGCTTAGACACTTGAGTATCCTTGAATATTTATTGGGGATGCATGGGGGCATCCCCAAGATTGAGCGCTTGACACTCCTGAATCTTCTTTCATCATCTTTCCTGCACACTTGAAAACTCCCTTCATACAAAACTCATCATAATCTGATTAGCAAGGTTAGTACCCATATTAAAATAATTTGTTCTCTACTGGAAATAAATATATTCTTGAAGAGCTACTGTTTCTCAAGATTGCCAAAAAGTTTTTGCAAAGAAAAAGCAAGCTTAAGGTTTGCAAAATGAAGAAAAGGCAAAACAGGACAGAATCTGTGAAAAACAGACCAGCAGGTAGAAAAGGATTTTTTAGTGATACTTCTGCAACTCAAATCAAAAAAATCAGAACAGACGAAAGTTCCATAATTGTATAGAGCACTCTGTGTAAAAATTTGAGCTCAAAAGGATGAACTGGGATTTTTCTATGATTTTTCTAGTCACAAGGACAGAATCTGTTTTCTGGACAGCATGTCACAACTTTCACTTCCCTTGTCATATGAGGCTATAAATGGCACAAAGCTTGAAAATTAAAGATACAATGATGTTTCTACAGTAGTAACAATCATCAAGAATACTAAAAACAGAAGAAAAACAAAAAGTAAATCCTAAATTCGTTGCGGGCTGCCTCCCGAAAGCGCTTCTTTAAAGCCATTAGCTAGGCTTGATGCAAATAGATCATGTCTTTTCAAGAAAATAACTAGCCCGTGTGACGGACTCAAACGGCAACTTAATCTTTTTCCTAGGGAATTGTTCCATCCCTTTCTTGAGAGGGAATTGGAATTTTATAATCCCTTCTTTCATATCAATAATAGCACCCACGGTGCGAAGAAAAGGACGTCCCAAAATAATTGGACAAGAAGGTTCACATTCAATGTCCATAATAGTAAAATCAATGGGAACATAATTTTCATTGACAATGATAAGAACATCATCTATCTTCCCCAAAGGTTTCTTTACGGAAGAATCGACAAGACGAACACCAAAAGAACAAGGATCAAAAGGTTTCAATTCAAATATATCATACATTCTTTTGGGCATAACAGAGGTACTAGCTCCAACATCACATAAAGCATAGCAAGAAAACTTATTCAACTTAATTTTAATCATAGGATCCCAACCATCTTCTAGCTTTCTAGGTATGGAGGCTTCGACCCTAAGCTTCTCCTCCCTAGGTTTGATGAGAGCATTAGTGATATGCTCCGTGAAGGCAAGATTAAGTGTGCTAGTGTGGTGGTCTCTAGACATCTTGTGAAGGGAACGAATAACTTCATAAATGTTGCAATTATCAAAATCAAGGTCACTACTATCAAGTAAAGTAGTAGTGGTGTCCTTTATGCTCACTTGTTTGGTAGCTTCTATAGTCATAGGAATTTCTTCTTCTACGGTTGAGGTCATAGCATCACCATTAATAGGTCCTATGGGACTAGGGGTGCATTGGGTGCTAAGAATTTCGATTTCCTCAACCACTTGGATAGTAACAACAGTATGGTGTGTAGGAAGACTCTTAATTTTATCTTCTTCCTCCTTTTCTCTAGCCATCTCTCTTTAATTTTATCCATCATCCTAATGTTTTCATTAATTTTCATTTGGATAGCATTCATAGGAGTGACCTTCCTCTCCTCAAGGGGAGAAGTTCTAATTTTAAGTAATTCTACTTCATGGGCTAAATTGTCTACCTTCGATGAGAGGTTATCTAATTTTTCTAGTTTTTCCTCTACACTCTTGTTGAAGGATTTTTGGGTAGTGATAAAGTCTTTAAGCATACTCTCTAATTCAAAAGTGGAGTTTTTGGTGCTAGGATAAGTGTTGTTGTTCCCATAGTTGTAGGGGAACGGTCTAGGATTGCTACCAAAGTTACTCCTATAAGCATTGTTGTTGAAGTTGTTTCTAGAGATAAAGTTCACATCTAATTGATCTTGAGCAATCAAAGAATTTAAAGGAACATCATGAGGATCAATAGGAGATTGCTTGGTAAGTAGAGACATAATCAAGTGAACTTTTTCATTTAGGGAGGACATCTCCTCGACAGAGTTTACCTTCCTACCTATTGGAGCTCTTTCGGTGTGCCATTGGGAGTAGTTGGTCATCATCTCATCGAGAAGTTTTGTGGAAGCACCAAGTGTAGTTGACATAAAGGTTCCTCCCGCGGCCGAATCTAGCAAGTTCCGCGAGGTAAAGTTCAAGACTGCATAAAAAGTTTGGATAACCATCCAAGTAGTCAAACCATGCGTAGGGAAATTCTTAACAAGAGATTTCATGCGTTCCCAAGATTGGGCAATGTGTTCATTATCCAATTGCTTAAAATTCATAATAAAACTCCTCAATTGGATAATCTTAGAAGGGGGGTAGTACTTCCCAATAAAAGCATCCTTGCACTTATCCCAAGAATCTCTGCTATTCTTAGGCAAGGATTGAAACCAGATTTTAGCTTCATCCCTCAAGGAGAAAGGAAAAAGCTTAAGCTTGACAATATCGCCATCTACTTCTTTGTACTTTTGCATATCACGAAGCTCAATAAAATTATTTAAGTGCAAAGCAGCATCATCTCTAGCACCAGAGAATTGATCTTTCATAACAAGGTTCAGCACAGCAGGTTTAATCTCATAAGAAGGTGTTGAAGTAGCAGGTGTAGCAATAGGAGTGCAGATAAAGTCACTGTTGTTGTGACTAGTGAAGTCACACAACTTGGTGTTCCTAGAGGAACCCATGGTAGCAGCAAGCAAGATAACTATTTTTTTTGATTTTTGATAAAAGACACTAAAGCAAAAACTAAAAGGTAAACTAACAAGACTAAAAAGCAAAGATAAAAGATAGTGTGCAACACCCCTATCTTGAAGAGCGGAGTCCCCGGCAACGGCGCCAGAAATTGCTTTTGATGGTATGAATTAACACCCCCTCGTTGGTTACCCAAAGTGGAATGTTGAGATGTAGACAGCGGCAATTTCCCTCGATGAAGATACCAAGGTTTGTCTCCAACAGGACTCCGGCAACGACAGGTAGGTGAAAACGGCGCCAGAGATTGGTGGTTGGCGTGGACCTGCACACACAACAGATAACTTTGCTCCCAACGATTACAAATGGGTTGTCAATCCCTCCGGCCTTGTTGTTTACAAAGGATAAAACACATAGGATAATAATGATAGTGATAGCAACAGAAAAGTAAATAAAGCAGTAAATTGATAGTGGGTGTAAACAGTATTGGAAATATGGACCGGGGTCCTATGATGTTCACTAGTGATGTCTCTCTCCCAAAAGACGATAAAATAGCCATGCGAGGTAAAAAAATTATAGATGGGCAATTGACAGGATTATGTGCGCAAACCAATGCTAATTATGCTATAAAGAAAGGAAGTGGCTCAAAAGCTTGGGCGGTACGCCAAGACAAGTAGACCGAAATCCATCTGCATCTACCTACTAATCATCCACCTTGAGATATCTATCCAGAACATCTCGCTGGTATTAAGTTGCGAATCCCACCCAAAGTGTAAACTCAAAGAAACAAACAACTGCATTAAAGAACTTTGTGTAAAGTAAACAATCCTTGCACCCGCAAGTACAAACACCATTGTTTTTCCCCCCTTGTGGCAACAACACATCCCCAAGACGTGTCACTCAAGCTAGTCATCGGGGGGCATGAACCCAAAATCATGCATAACGCTCCCTCTTGGAGTCACTACCTACTACTTGGCCAAAGCAATAAACAGCAACGGAGAACATGCAAGAATTACTCAAGAACATAAATATAAAAGAGGAGAATCAAATATATTACTCAAACACAATCTGAACATAATCTCATAATCCATCGGATCCCAGCAAACTCAGCATAGCAACAACAGAAATATTACATAAGTGCCTCGATCATGTAGGGCAGCTCACGAGGTCTAATCCATGAAAAACAAAGAGGGGAGGAGAACATCACATAGCTACTGATCATAGACCCATGGTCCAAGGTGGACTACTCACGGTTCATCCGGGAAGCGTCCATGGTGGTGGAGAAGCTCCCGGAGGTGGTTCCTCCCTCTGGCAGGGTGCCAGGAAGTGGTCTTCTGGTGCTCCCGATCTTGGAAGCGCGGCGGTGGAGGAACAGAGGAGAGATCGCGAAAAAGTTCCCATCTCGGGGTTTTTGCGTCACGTGGAATAAATAGGCGAAGGGGGGCAACCATGGGGGCACCAGGGGTCCACGCGGCCCCCTGGCGCGGCCCCACCCTAGGGCGCGCCGGGAGGGCGCCTGGGGCCCTAGTAGGTCCCCTCTGCCCCCCCCCTCGGTGATTCCCGAAGCTTCCTGCACGCTGATTTTTTATTGGATTTTTCCCGAATTTTTGGAGCACTTTTAATATGGGGGAAACCTGAAATAGAAAAATAGCAGAAACCAGGAACTGGCACATGGGTGCACTGAGTTAATAGGTTAGTCCAAATATGATCAAAAGTGTCTGGAAGTTCATCAATATCATAGCAATATCACACAAAAGAGGCATGGAGCAAGCAGAAATTATAGATACGTTTTGGACGTATCAGTTCCAAGTAGTCCATGACCGCGGACGCGGCTATTCGAATAGTTTTGTTAACCTTGCAAGGGTGTAAACTACACACACATGACTATCAGTTACCGCCAAGTACTCGTCACCATTCAAGGGGTGACGACGAGGATGTTCACCACGACACTTCGCTCACAACCAGTCTATTCCAGCAGTCGACTATCTGAGTTGCCTCCGCTCGAGAGCCCGTCCGGATCAATGAAACAGACTCAAAAAATGCAAGTGACCTAGACGTCACCTTTGGCAGGCGGTTTCACTTCCTCACAGGTCCACCCACATATCTATATGATGCAATCTTTCATTCATTCTTTTTCTATGCATATGCCAAATGGAAAGCCCGAACTAATGTGACTCCTAGACATCAACGCGGATTGAGGTACTAGGCCGAGAGGGGTCAGTGAGCCCAATGTGTGGTTGTACTCTTTGTCTTGGATTACCATACAAGAACTCGGGCTTAAGGCGGTGTTCAACGAGACAAACCACTTTGTACTCCTACACAGCCTCTCATCGTTCACCTTGTATTAGGGTGGATTCGCCAACACAGTTTCACCTTCAACAACACCATGATCACTACCATCCTGACTCACATCAAAAGTATCCTCATTGTAAGCTCTAAGCATGCAATAAGCAGTAAGTGTTGCAGGGGCCACATGATATCAATCAACTCCTATTTCATCTAGGATTGTGGTTTGCTTACTACATTGACAAGATGATAGGTCATGCATCGAATATGGGTTCAACTATGCAGTAGAATCGATAACAAGGTGATCATCCTAATCAATGCATAAGCGAGACTGAGAGGGAAGTGGGATTTTATAGACATGATCAATGGGGTTTGCTTGCCTTGCTGACGATACACGGGTTATCGATCTTCTGCTTCAGGGATGTCCTCCGTCTCGGAAACGCTGTTACCGAAACAATATCAACAAAGGGGGGCAACATCGAAATAAAATGCACAAGCACCTGATAAGTGGTATCATGATGTTCATTGTACTGGTTTGTGGCACATTCCATTTAAATGAAGTGTACTGCAAATTCAAACTCCAAATTCAAATTCAAATTAAGCCATATGCACATTTTCTACTGTTGCCCCATTTTAAAATGGTCAAACTTCAATTTTTTTGCATATTCTTAATCCTTGCATTTTTCTGATAATTTTCCATATATTATATGTTTAATTTGGAGTTAATATGAATATCCTATGAATTATTGAAGTTTAAACGAATTTCTGCCAATTTCTGATTTCTTTTTAATTAGAAAAATGATTTATTGTGTGGCAATGACGTCTCTGTGACGTCAGGGGGGCTGACGTGTGGGGTCACACTATCAGTGGTTCGGGGTTTAATCTCTGTTTAGTTAAATTAAACAGAGGGTTAAGGGGGCAGGGCCCACCTGTCATAGGGTGTGGGGGTCATTGGGGGTTAATTAAGCCGGCCACGTCAGTGCTCGCCGGTGTCATGTCGCCGGTGACATCCGACGCGGCGGCGCTCTCCTGGACGGTGGTGCAGGGCACCAAATGGACTCCCGTGACCACTAAATTCTAGCCCGCAGCCTCGCGCATCTCGCTGGGCATCTCAGTGTCACCAGGAGGCAAAGGTACGACATCGGCGTTGTGGAAGGCGGCGGCCGGAGCTCTGCCGTGGTGGCCACCATCGACAGAGAGCACGGGAAGAGGTGTGGGGAGGGGAAAATGACGCGAAAGCTCACCCCAGAGATTCTGGAGGGGACATCGGGGTCAGAGGGGCTGTGGTGGCGGATAAATCGCCGACGAACTCCACGGCGGCCGGCGGTGACTCGGCGGTGATGTCATCGATTCCGGAGCTCCTTGGTCTCGATTGGTTGCGCGGGAAGATGTATTCATCGATGTCGGTTCTTCTGGGCACCATGGCGGGGCAGATGGAGGCCGTTGGCCACGCGGTTTGCACGTCGGCGCTCCGGTGAGCTCTCGGGTGGCGTGGAAAACGGCGAGGGAGTGGGCAGAGAGAGAGCGGCGAGAGGGGGAAGAAGGTGCGGGGGCTTCTGGGCATTGCGTGGCGCGTAGGTGGGGCCCCGTCTGGCCTGGGGGTGCCTTGGTGGCTTGCGCGGCGGCGAGCTCGCCACCGAGGTGTTTGCCGACGCAGAGGAAGACGACAAGGGGGTAGGAGTGGGCCTGGGCCGTGGGGAACTAGTTGGGCCCGAGGCGTAGGTGGGTGGGTTCTCTTTCTTTTATTTTTTCTCTCTGTAATTGTTTCTGTTATTTATTTTCTGTCCTTTGTTTCGCTCTTAAAAAATAGCAAAGAAATTTATAAAATGTTCAAAACTTTTATGAGGGCTTAGGAGACATATAGCTAGCCACTCACAAGTTTTGGAGATTTTTGAAATTCAAATAATTTGAATTTCAAATCAAATAGGGGTATTATTTAATTTCCAAGACACTTATGGTATTTTTGAAAAATCAGTGAGCCTTGAGTTGGACCCACTCCACTTTACATGTGAACTCACTTGTTTCTAGGACTTTTCAAAAATATCAAAGTGATTTTTGGAGAAACTTTTTATCTGGACATTTGAATTAAATTCTTTAGTTCTTTCTTCTTTCCCCATTTGAATTTCTTTTGAAATTTTTGCATGATGCAAAGTTACTTGCTAACCCTAGCACATATCTAAAATAGGGTTGTGACAATGAGGTCCCTCAAGGTTCCGAGCAAGATCAAGGGAAAGCTCAACCTAATGGTGATGAGCCTATCATTGAGGCCCAAGATCAAGCTCAAGAAAGTGGTCAAGATCAAGTGCAAGAAATTTTCTCTCCACCAACTATGCAAAAACAAGTTCGAGTTTCTCCACGAAGAATTCAACCAAGTGAAGAAGAACTTGAAAAGGAAAGACAAAAAGCGGCATTGAGACTTCAAATGCTTCAACACTCCACCGACAACATCCTTGGACGCATCACAAAAGGGGTAACTACTCGTAAACATTTTGCAAACTTTTGTGAACATCACTCGTTTATCTCTTGTATTGAGACCCTCAAGGTAGATGGAGCTCTTGATGACCCGGATTGGGTAGAAGCGATGCATGAAGAACTCAACAATTTTACTCTTAATAAAGTTTGGTCACTTGTTGCAATACCCAAGGGAAATCATAATGTCATTGGGACCAAATGGGTTTTAAAGAACAAGCAAGATGAGCATGGTCAAGTCACACGTAATAAGGAAAGGTTAGTGGCACAAGAGTTCACCCAAATTGAAGGTTTGGATTTTGGTGAAACCTTTGCCCCCGTTGCCCGTCTTGAGTCCATTCGTATCTTACTTGCTTATGCCTCCCATCATGATTTTAAATTATATCAAATGTTTGTTAAGAGTGTATTTCTAAATGGTCCTTTGAGTGAGTTAGTGTATGTCAAACAACCTCCCGGTTTCGAAGACCCCGAACACCCCAATCACATTTATCGACTTCATAAGGCTTTGTATGTTATCAAGCAAGCACCTCGTGCTTGGCATGACCACCTTACGACGTTTTTAATCGAGAAGAGAGTAAACGGAGATTTGTTTGTATGCCAAATATATGTCAATGATATTATCTTTGGGTCTACTAACCATGCTTGCAGTGCTGAGTTTCAAAATCTTATGACCTAGGAGTTTGCCATGTCTATGATGGGTGAGTTGAAGTTATTCCTCGGATTTCAAGTCAAGCAATTGAGGGGAGGAACTTTTATTAACCAAGAAAAGTATATTAAAGACATGCTCAAACGGTTCGGGTTGGATGATGCCAACCCTATGAAGACTCCCATGCCAACCAACGGACAACTTGATCTCGATCCCAATGGTAAAGATGTGGATCAAAAGGTATACTGCTCTATGATCGGTTCTTTTCTTTACCTTTGTGCATCTAGGCCGAATATTATGTTAAGCGTGTGTATGTGTGCAAGATTTCAATCCGCCCCCAAAGAAATCCATCATATGGCCGTGAAACGGATCCTTTGATATTTGGTTTATACCCCAAACTAAGGACTTTGGTACCCCAAAGGATCTTCCTTCAAGTTGGTGGGATATTCAGATTCGGATTGGCCCGGTGACAAGGTGGATCGTAAGTCCACATCCGGCTCATGTCAATTCTTGGGAAGGTACTTAGTGAGTTGGTCCTCCAAGAAGCAAAATTGTGTTTCTCTATCTACAGCCGAAGCCGAGTATATTGCCGCGGGAAGTTTTTGTGTCCAATTATTATGGATGAGGCAAACTTTGATGGATTATGGTGTCAAATGTGACAAAGTTCCTCTATTATGTGACAATGAAAGTGAAATCAAGATTGCGGATAATCCCGTGCAACATAGACGAACCAAGCATATTGATATTCTTCATCATTTTCTTCGGGATCATGTGGCATGAGAAGACATTGAGCTCTTTCATGTGGGCACCGAGAAGCAACTTGCGGATATTTTCACGAAGCCACTTGATTAAGCAAGGTTCCGTGAGTTAAAGCATGAGCTAAATATCATGGATCTTAGTAACATGGGTTGATGTTCTTGCATGCACACACTAGCTTTTCTATATCTTGCTTACATGTAGGCACATAAGTAGGGGTTAGAATTCTCTCAATGATTCCGACATAACCCTACTTGTGCATAAAATGATCACAATCTTTCACATCCGCCATTTAAAGATGGTACTTGTGCTTCAAAGATGAGTAGTGAAGAAGAGCCCAAGGTTAAAATCTTCGCGGTTCCGTACCACATACACTCAAAGATGGTGACCTTCGGGTCACCGCCTTTTTTCCGCTTAATTGTTTTGTGTGTTTTTCGGGTTGTTTAGACCCTTGTGCATCCCCTTGGATAGGAATATTTTACCCTATAACCATAGATTGCCTATCACATTCCACTCTTATCTTTAAGACGTGCTTTTCATTCTATCTATGCAAGTGCTCTCCTCATACACCTCCCGTAGCGTACGAATTTTGTGGCGATGGGTCTCCAGTAAATATGCCCGTTTTTCACTTAGGGTTGGGGTAAGGGTGGTCTTCCAGCCACCCAGCTCTCTCCCCATGTGTAAATATAAGGTCGAGTTGTTGAAGACCCCGTGCACACGGGCTTATGGCGTGCACACGGCCCCCTGGCCCCATGCACACGGGGTAAGGCTGGTGCCCTAAAAGAGGTCGAGGCCATGGGGAGGCAGTTCCATCCTGTCACTTACCCACATCCCGTTTTCTCTCCAAAGTCACCGCCGTCATCGCCCTTGGGTGCCCCTTGCGCCGCCGCCGGTCTCGTCTGCCGTAGCCACTGCCCTCTGGCTCGGCCCCGGTCACCGCGGAGCGCTGCCATGTCTTTAGGTGAGGCTCCTCCCCTCATTTTGCACCCCATCTCCGGATAGGGTTTGACTTGGGAACGGTGGTGCTTCGCCTTTTTGTGCATTTGATGTGTCCATGTTTCTAGTGTTACCCGCAAGTATTTTCCCAGCCCATTCCTCCACTCCTCGCGAGCACTGAGCAATGGCTGGGCAGGACCCCGTGTCCACGGCCTCCGGGTCGTGCACACGGGCTCTAAGCTCGTCCACACGGGCCTTGCAGCACACCAATTCATGTGATTTGTCTCGTGTTTCCTTCACCTCGTTGTCCTGAGCACTTGCATATGTTCTTATCTTTCGTCTATAGATTCCGACATCGTGAGGTATGTTTGTCGCAAGCGTGCAAGTCCAGTGATGCGTCAGTGGGGCATGTTCAGCCATCCGAGGGAGGTAGCAAGGGCACTCATGCCGCTCGTGCTCGTCGTGCTGCCTCCAAGCGTCCAGTGGTTGAGGAACCAAGCAGCTCCAGTAATGATGATGTTGATGACCCGAATGCTGAGTAGGATGACGAGGAAGAGCAAGTGGAAGAGGATGAGGCTCCTCTTATTCGTGAGCAGCCACCATTCAACCCTCTCAACCGTCCGCTGTCTGAGTGGACCTTGCCTGAGGTTTGGGAGCATCACCAGGTGACTCCATATCTTCGTTCCACAGGTCGTTTTCCAGATCCTCGCTTCAAGAATACCTTTTAGTACAATGTTTATCATCAGTTGATGGTTGTGAAGAAGACCAAGTTTGCTGCTCAGAAGCAAGTGGATGTTGAGAATCTTAAGGAGAATGCTCATATGTACCCTGAAGTTTATGCTGCTTTGGAGAGTTTGGGACTTCTTAAGTTTGTGACTTACTCTCACCCATTCAATGAAGATCTTGTGATGCAGTTCTATGCTACAGTGTTCTTTGAGCGCAATGACACTCGCTCTCTGACTTGGATGTCTGGTACTTCCAATTATACTGCTCCATTCAATAAGTTTTCTAAGATCATTCCATATGAGTTTTACCTTGAGGAGCAGCCAGGGTTTGCACGTGTGACCCTGCTTACCCTTGCTAAGGAGGAGATTAATTTTGCGTATAGGCCCGAGGAGCCTTTTGAGATTGGTTCTGCTCAGAATTTCCTGCCAACCTATGATACTCTTTGCCACATTGTTAGGTATACCATTACTCCTAAGGCAGGTGATTCCAACAAGATTCTGTCCTCTGTGTTTGATTTGTTCAAGATGGTTCATGAGGGCAAGAAGATCGATGTGCTAGACACCATGCATCATGAGATGAGGTAGTGTGTGCGTCTGCACAAATCTTTGATCTATTCTCCTCTCATTCAGGCTCTGATTGAGAAATTTTGCCGCCCTAAGGACATTGCACCTTACCGTGTCAGCATGCCCAAGAGAGATCTAAGGTATAAGCCACTTGTTCTAGCTGAGTATGTTCCACCCAAGCGTGGGCGCAACCAGAAGACTGTTGCTCGTGGTGCCTCTACTGCCGGTGCTTCATCCTCTGCCCGTGCCTCTTTTCAGCGTTCGTTTGCCATGGATGCTCCTACCACCTTCAGTCGCCGTGAGAAGAAGTCTCTTTTCAAGACCGTGGCAAATCTGGTCAAGACGTGTCAGACCATCCAGAAGAGGCAGGTCCGAGATGTCAACCGCTCCAAGGCAGGTCATTGTGCCTACCTTCAAAAGCAATCTGAGAGGAAGAATGAGCCAGTTCAGTTTGCTCGTGAGAACCAGGACAGTGTGTGCACTGACTACTCGTTTCCGCTGGCCAACTGGCGCTTTGATGAGGATAATGATGCGGCGAGCAGACCTCCGGTTGTGTAGCTTCGTTAGCATCGCATTTTCCCTTTTTGGCGTCTTGATGCCAAAGGGGGAGAAGTGTTATATTTACGCTACATTTGTTGGTTAGGTTGCAAGCCATTAGTGAGACTCTGTGTGTTTGTGTTTATGTTGGCTTATCGTACTTTCAAGTTTTTACCTTTCCGTACTCGTATGTGGATGTGAGCCACTCTATGTATCCTGTGTGAGACTATGTGTTATCTATGTCTATCATGACTTGATGTTTTATATGCCTTGCATGTGTTTTTGCATTATGTCATTGGTTTCCATAGTCTTGCTCATTTATTTGCTACCATCTCACATAATATGGTATTGTGCAATGTTTACCTTTACTAGTGTGCATCTCTCATATCATTGCACTTGGATATTTACATAGGGGGAGACCTCATGTTGTATGTGTATTGCATTCAAAAGCAATCATCCTATTATATGCATACATCAAGGGGGAGCTCTCTATGCTAAATAGTTTGCATGGCATCTCTTAATTGCATATCTTATTGCCATGCTCTAACCATTGGTCTCGCGGAGGATTATTTATTTGAAGGATGATTCGCCCCACTACAAAAATATAAAACGCATGGCTATCCGGTGGCTCAAAGGATTTTTTCGGTTTGATTTGATTCATAGGAAAACTGAACTATCAAGAGGGGTCAACGTGGTTTGAGTATGTGTGGGAACACATTTTTTCCTAAGCCATATTTCATCCACCATACAGCCTGGAAGAAGTATATTTATGTGGGCATGGGTATTACGAGATCTTTCCAAAGTGGCCAAGGTGCTGGTGACCCCGTGCACATGGCCCTTGAGGCCGCGCACACGGTATGTTCAGCGCCCTGGCCCCTTCTGGATTACCTGCGGTAATGCCCGTGCACACGGGGTGCATGGCCGTGCACACAGGGTGCATGGCCGTGCACACGGGGTTATGTGGGAAATTGACGGTAGACCCCGTGCACACGGCCTTTAGGCCGTGCACACGGGGTCCAACGGCTAGTTCTCACCTACCCCCACCCAAGTGCTTTAAATACCCCCCTTCTTCTTCCTCCAACCCTAATCCTTTTCCCCTTGCTTGAGCCTCCATTGCTAGAATACCATTTTGCTCAATACTCTCAAGTCCTCTAGCCAAACTTGTTGATCTTTTGGGATTTGAGAGAGCAAGGTCGGATCTAAACTTGCACCAAACCGATTTGTGTTCCCCTCAAGATTTCTACTCCGTTGACTTTGTTGCTCTTGGAGCTTTGGCTCCTAGGCGTCTAGGTGTTCGTCCCGGAAGCTTTCTGGCTTGTGGTGTGCTCCGAGAAGTTTGTAAAGGTGTGGTGGTCGCCTCCAAGACCAACCCCAAGTGAATCGAGGCTCATCCGTTGGCTGTGACTCGAGAAAGGAGAATACTGTGAGCTACGTTGTTGGTAGCGCTCTCAAGGATTGAGCAACGCTCCAACGGAGATTAGCACTCCCTCAAAAGAGTGTGAACTTCGGTCAGCCAAATCTCCGCATCTCCTTGTCACTTGTGGTTTATCCTTTTCCGCACTTTTACTTGTACTAGTTTCTTATGCTTGTTGGCTTGCTATTGTAGTTGTTGCGTAGCATTTGAGTTTAGCTTGTCTGCCACATAGGGTTTTCATTTAGAGCACATCTAGAGAATCTTATTTATCCTCTTAACCCTAAAATTTGGTAATTAAAGTTAAATTTGTTGGTCACCTATTCACCCCCCTCTAGTTGACCATATCGGTCCTTTCAATGAGGAATCGCATCCAACAAGTCTGCTATTAGCTACTTATGCAAACATAAAACCTATCATATCCTTGTCCTCCTCTTCATCACCCGATGAAGAAGAAGCAGTCAAGGCACACACACGTTGATCAAGTTATTAATATTGTCTCAGTTGTAGTTGTCTATCAACAAAGAGTTGGCCTCAAGTCATCCATAACCGTGGACACGCCTTCTCAAAAAGATTTAACCCTGCAGGGGTGTACCAACTACGCATTACAAGGCTCTGCATGCACGCCCATCTCTCTCAGTTGCTACCCATCACAGGCAACCATTTTATGATTTAGTTCCGAGAGATCCGAAACGACAGGTCCCTCTAACTAACAACGCAAAAATCCGGGTGGCCCCTGGGGAGTCGACACCCAATCTAAGAGTTGTCCGCACTCTCGGATCGGACTCTTCCGGCTGACGCAGGCCGGATTACCAGGTCACCTCACATGGGGCCGGGTCCTAGCTGATCGGGTGGACCAACAAGAGAAGCCATGTCTCTGCTGGCCCAAGTTGTTTTAAAAGATATCTGCTAGGAGCAACCCGACAGACATATATGCATGGTTTGCAAATGGTAAATTGGCTTGGGCCACCTCTAGAAATGTTTGAAGCTAGGTAGGTAAGAAAATGGAACCCCATAGTATCCCAAACGCGGTTAGGAACGCTCGTCAAGAGACACAATAGCCGAAACTTGGGTCCTAAGTGAGTCGAATGAAACAAAGCATCGGGGCGGGATAGCCTTGACCTTCCATCCTACGTCGAATATAGTCAATATTATAATAATCATATCATCCACAACAATATAATAATGTGATATCCCAATCCGAGAAGTAACAGGGGAACAGTTGTAGCATCCTAAGCATGCATACTAAGAAGTGGTTAAGCAAGCAAGGTACATGGCTAAACAAAGGTTTGCTGGGATGTGGAGGAACAAGGTTGTTTGGGTTTTAATATGGAAGGCTTAAATGTAAGGTGGTAGGATCAAACAATCGTTCTATCCTATACCTAGGCAAAGTGAGCTGAAAGCTATAAGCATGATAAATGCCCCCCCTTTCCTGATGAGAAGACGAAGCCGAAGGTGTAGTCGATCGCAAGCTCGCAACGTCTCCGAGAGTAACCACAGGAGCACACAAGAAGGAAACACTGGAAAGGAAATTGACGAGCAAGCATCTATTACTACGAAGCAATCACCAGCAAGCAACAACAAGAAGGCAACACGAGGCAACACACTTAGATATCACATCTATCGTCGAGACCGATTACTAACAGGTTAAGTGAAGTATCGGTCACACACACGATGATGCTGTACATTTAGAATGGTTCAAGTTGTTTAGCTACACAACATGAGCCACAGTTGTTAACATGGCATCTCACCCAAGCATGGCATATCACACAATCATGGCAAGAGGTGAAGCATAAATAAACTATCTGACCTAGTCACTTTAAGTGGGGTAAAACCTATACATTGAAACTATTACAGACCCCACGATAGTTATTGCATTTGGTACTGTTCTTCCCTAAACATAATTTTATTATTTTTATTAGCGATAAGGAGCAGCATAATCATAAACTACATGCAATTCTAGTCAAGTTACATATAAAGACAATTTTAATCGGAGCAACGGTTGAAAAGTTATGGCCTATTACATTTACGGTGGAACGCGGTGTAAATAGCAGTGAAACACCATTTAGACAAGTGCAAACATGGCAAGGAGCAATATTTTAATAATCTACATGAAAAACTAATCAATTTTCATGTAGAACTCATCTCGATCCGATAAACGGTTGTAAAGATACGGGCATCGCCAAAAGTTATTACAATCTGCTATTTATTTAAATACAGAAATAGCTAGACATGCTCCTGGGGCGAATCTGCAGCAGTGGAGCCTAATAAGAGCGAGCTCTAGATAGTTAACTAGCGCACCATGCGCTAAACAAACCTGGGCCGAGCCCAACACGCAGCAGGAATAAAAAGGGAAAAAAGGGGGCTCAACACTGCGGGCCTTGCCCAAGTCGCGGGGGTGGGCGAGGGGTAACTGGATCTTGCCCAAAGCGAGAGGTAGCCGCGGGATGGGGTTCGCTGGGTGGGGCGCTGGGGCGCTCCTGGTCAGGGGAAGATGGAAGAGGCCGGCCGAACTGGCGGTGTCGGTTGGACGGGACGACTCGTCCCTATCCCGACTCAGCGAGCCGGCTGCCGGCGGCAGAGGCTCGCCGGTGCGGCGCCGTCCACCAGCGGCGGGACGAGGGCGGAGAGGGGGTGTGGATCCGGGCGGCGCAGGGGGTCGGTGGCGGCTCCGGCGAGCTTTCGGGGCGGCATGATGAGCTCGAGGTCTAGGCCTCCCATGGCGGCTTGAACAAGAACGAAAGAGAGAGAGAGAGGTTAGGGTCTAACTTCGGGTTCTGGTGACGTGGCCCTCTGTGGGCTTGATACGTCCCAAACGTATCTATAATTTCTGCTTGCTCCATGCATGTTTTGTGTGATATTGCTATTATCTAGATACACTTTCATACACTTTTGATCATATTTGGACTAACTTATTAACTCAGTGCACCCCAGTGCCAGTACATGTTTTCTGCTGTTTTTCTATTTCAGGTTTCCCCCATATTAAAGGTGCTCCAAAAATTCGGGCAAAATCAGATAAAAAATCAGCGTATAGGAACCTTCCGGAATCACCATGGTGGGGCCAGAGGGCCACCACCAGGGGCCCAGGCGCCCTTGTGACGCGCCCTAGGGGCTGGCCGCGCCAAGGGGCGCTTAGACCCCTGGTGGCCCCCTTGGCTTCCCCCTTCGCCTATATATTCTCCATGACGGGATTCTTCCGAAGACAGAACCCTTTTTCACGATCTCGCCTCTATTCCGCCGCCGCCGCACTTCCTAGATCGGGCGCGACAGCGGACCTCTTCCCGTCACCCTGCCGGAGGGAGGATTGGCCTCCGGGAGCTTCCCCTCCACCATGGATGCTTCCCGGATGATCCGTGAATAGTCTACCTTGGACCATGGGTCCATGATCAGTAGCTATGTGATGTTCTCCTCCCCTCTTTGTTCTTCATGGATTAGACCTTGTGAGCTGCCCTACATGATCAAGGCACATATGTAATTCTTTTTGCTGTTGCTATGCTGAGTTTGCTAGGATCTGATGGATTATGAGACTATGTTCAGTTTGTGATAGAGTAATATATTTGGTTCTTATCTTTTATATTTTGTTCCTAAGTAATTCCTGCATGTTCTCTGTTGCTGTTTATTGCTTTGTCCAAGTAGTAGGTAGTGACTCCAAGAGGGAACGTTATGCTCGATTGTGGGTTCATGCCCTCTGATGACACGCTTAAGTGACAGAAACATGAGTCTATGGGATGTGTTGTTGCCACAAGGAGGAAAACAACGGTGCTTGTAACCGCGGTTGCAAGGATTGTTTACTTTACGCAAAGTTCTTTTAATGCAGTTGTCTGTTTCTTTGGGTTTACACTTTGGGTGGGGCTCGCAACTTAATACCAAAGAGATGTTCTGGATAGATATCTCAAGGTGGATGATTAGTAGTAGATGCAGTTGGATTTCAGTCTACTTATTTTCGCGTACCGCCCATGCTTTTGAGCCTCTTCCTTTCTTTGTAGCATAGTTAGAATTGCGGTGTGTTTTTAATCCTTTAAATTGCCCAGCTGTGATTTGTTTACATGAAAGCGCAGTATATCGACCAGAGGGGAGGTGAATGGGAGATTTTAAAATTTCTTAAGGAATTTCAATTTCCTCAGGACTGAGGCAATTCGAAATTGAGGAAACTGAACAAATAACGAAGTACAAAAACATCACAGAATGAAGGCATGACAACAAAGCATCATATTGCTAGAGAAACAACTTCAAACATGAGAACTAAAGTGTAACAGATGCAATGCATGAGGAATCAGGGCTGAGTAAACTTAGAAGGGAAGGCATCAGGACAAGTCATCAATGCATAAACATAAGAGTGAAGTTTGAAGAAATAGCACCAGGGCACTGAAGACACGGATTTGATCGACCAGTTCAAGTTGGTGTGACAACTCTACATCTGGTTGGAGAGGCTGAGATTGAACTCACAAGACATAGTCTTCACCTTATTTTCCTTGAACTAAAGTCCTCAGACTCTGACCAATTACTCAGGTGAGTCGTCAAGGTAGACTCCCGAAACCTTCACAGACTTCGTTCACTCAGGGAAGTCACAATTGCATCTTGACTTCCTCAGAACGATGACCTCTACATCGGCTGGAAGATCATAGTCTTCAAGTCAGGCTGGTGGTTTTCCTGACTTAGGTTCCTCAGAGGTGGGTTGCTCTAAATTTACAAGTGTCAGTTTTTCTCTCGGAGCATCCAACCCACAAATGGGGCTGGGGGCGGCTATTTATAGCCGGGGAGCAACCCCATGTGAAAGGACATAAATTCCCACGCACGAAATTACTTTCGTTCCCACCCTTCGGACCGTTGGCTGGACAGGTACCAGCACTCTCCACGCAACACGTGGCACGGTCAGAACGAACACTCTCTTTCTTCAGGAAAACTGGATTGGCAGTTTCCTGACTCCTCAACAAAAGACAGATTCCTCAGTGTCCTGAAGAACAAGGTCTCAGACACCCGAGGAACTGAACTTCTACTGCAGGAGATTTCTCTGGGTTTTCTTCAGGATTTCTATTTGAGCACTTCCTCAGAAATACAGAACTCATTTTCCTCAACCCCTCCAACAGTGCGGTGTTTTCATACGACGCAAGAAGTATAAAGCCTTAATTGTAGACTAAGCTTCAACTTAGGCTTCAACGCGAGGTGCTTCAGAATCTTGATCAGCTTCTTCAGCTTCAGCGGAATGCTTCAGGATCTTGTTTCCTCAGGATTTCGCGCCTCGCCAGTCTTCAGTAAAGACACTGATTTCTTCAATGTTCTTCAAATTTTGGGGGGTTGAAAACGGCGGTTAACCTCTTCTTCAGGTACTGTTCTCTTGTGTATACTCACAAACACATCAGTCCCTTAACCGTTTTGTCATCAAATACTCCAAAACCTCAAAGGGGCACTAGATGCACTTACAATCTCCCCATTTTTGGTGATTTGATGACAATCCGGTTAAAGCTTCAACGGGATTAAATAAGTAATTTTGAGGAATTAAAACTTGAAGAAACAATTCATTCTTTATAGAGATGCTCCCCCTGAGGATACACATTTTTTTTAAGACTTAGTAAATAATTTTTGAAAAACATGAGGAGCTCCCCCTATATACAGAATTATCTAAAACAGTACATCATACAGAATGATTGAGGAATAAACATAGCACTGAGTAAAGTGGTTGCTGAGGAATATCATTAGTAAAAAAATAAACTTGAGGAATATCATGTGGTAACTCAAAAGTATCACACAACCACACACAAAATATCAGTGTACAACTCGTTACAAAAATAGTCTGAAGAACAAGAGTTGTAACCGAGGAACCCCATATAGACCGCTTGAAGACTAACAGATTTCTCCCCCATTGTCATTAAATGAGAAAAAATGAGAGACTATGACTAACGACCCAAAAGAAAGGCCTCAGGGCTGAGGGGAATCAGGCCGAAGGCATGCCATTGCAGTGTGAGGAAAAGCCCCAGTGTCTTCAACTTCTTCAGGGTACAACTCTTGTTCCGAAGAGGAGTCCATTGCCAGAGGTGGTGTTTTGCATCGAGCAAACTAACGAGGCCGAATCTCAGAGACTTGAGGCTGCTTGAGGCCGAGCTTGGCAAGGTCTTCAGGCACAATGACTTCAGTGAGAAGAGCATCAAGTCTTTGATAGGTATGATGGGCATACTGATGAACCTTCTTCTGGGCAGTGTGCATACACGCCATATAGCTGAGGATGTCGCCGATCTGACGCTTTGTCTAGTCATGGTTTCTATCTACTTTCTAATGAAGACTGATGAGAAGCTCTCGGTTAGTCATTATGGGAGCTTGAGTAGTTTCCTCAGTTGAGGCATGGGTACGCTCCTCATGAGTGGTGCAAGACTGAGGCTGTCGAATATTGCCACCAAGAGAATCCTCAGGAAGAACTTCCTCATAGAAGACTTCTTTGCCCTGGGCATTTGACGCAATAGTATGTTTAAGCACTTCAACTGGAGGCAAGTATGTTCGATGATTACCCTGATCAGGCTTATAATTGAGACATGTCTTTGCATAGATCGGCTTCATAATCCTCGGAGCATATGGCTTCAGAATATGAGGATTCTGGGCAGCATCAACCATTGTCCTGAAGAAGAAGTCTGAGACATTTATGGCCCTAGACATGCAGAGGTTATACAGGATATTCTTCATGATGCCAACAACTTCTTCAGTAGTGGATTCATACCCCTGGATTGGGCAGAAAGACTTGGCCAGAATTATCTACAGAGTGCTTGGCAGATACTGAAGCTCAGTCACGAGGAACTTGGTATGATCTGGATCAGGGACTTGAGGCTTCGTGAGAATGTTCATCAGATCATCCCTCAGAAGTGGAGCACCATAAGTTCTGGGAACGGAGGCATCAGAGGGAGTCAGCTGAAGAATCTCAATAATTTCAGGAACTGAGGCAGTATAGTGTTGATGCTCAGTCATCCATTCGAGCACCCAAGTGTTGAAGTCCTTGGGATTGCCTGAGACATATAGAGTAGCATAAAACTGAAGCACAAGCTCTTCATTCCAATGAATGCACTCGGAGAAGAATTGAAGCAGTTTGGCATGGACCAGATCTTGCAGTGCATTGTTGAAGCAAGGAATGTCCTCCATATCTGGATGAGGAATGTGTTTATGAGGAAAGACCTTCTATGCCATGTAAAGAACTGAGGCATAGTAATTCTTCTGAGTGGCAGTCCAGAATCGCAGCAGCTTGCTTGGAGGAGCATAATGATAGGGATTTTGAATCTCAACTTGAAAGAAGCTCATGGCGTTGAATAAGGCATCAGCATTGAAGCTGGGACGTGCATCAGCCTCAAGGTTGCGATAGAAAGGCTTATTTTTCTTAGGACAAAGAGGAAGAGCTGAGGCTTTCTCCAGAGGAGCTGGTGAAGCTGAAGCAAGTGGGGTTGCTTATGGAGGAGCAGTGGCTTCAGCTGTAGCATTAGGGCCAGTTTTCGGGGGGGGGGGATAGCTGGAGCTGAGGGAGATGTAACTTGGCATTCCGCAGAACTGTCCTTTGCAGCTTCAGGTTCAACATTGGTGTTGTGCTCTGCCTCAGTGTCAGCTGCGGGGGGGGGAGCAGGCTCAGGTTCAGCAGTGGGAGTGGCTGCAGCATCAGTGTCATCAGTAGCAGCATTCGGAGCACTAGTGGCTTCCGGTTCATAAGCATCGGAGAAAGAATGAGATGATGCATGACGAGGGGGTGACCCCACGACTCCTGCGTATGAGGATACCTAGTGCGTATAAAGATGGAATGCCCGTTGGAAAGCCTCGACAGGCCCACGACTGGCCCAATCAAGCACCGACGTAGGAGTCCATGACTCATATGGAAGGCACGACTTGGCGCACAAGGCAAGACTAGAACTAGGAAACTATATCCGTAATCTAGTACGGACTCCCCGAGACTTAGCCTAGTATATAAAGGCTGGGAGGGGAGACGTCTTGCTCATCCGATACACAATCTACTCTCCTGGTCTTGCGAGAACTCGCCTTGGCCTCCCTTGTAATCGCCCCCTCACGCAATAATATCGAGCAGGAAGTGATTCTCATGTTAGCCGATGAGTATCGTCCAACCTGTTCCTTCTCTATGACTAACCCAGGGTCCCTGACCATGGAATTTGCCGAGGCTGATCCTCGTCAATTGGCGCCGTCTGTGGGAACCACACAGGTTGGAATCACGATCTCGGCGGTCCCGCCTTCAGAAAATCAGGACTCGAGGACTAGAGCCAAATCTAACCCGCTCGAGGAGTTCAAGTTCACCACAAGCATCTCCATCGCCCCGTCAAGATCACTTAGCCTGCAGCCGAATCAAGTCCAGTACCTCGACGACCGCCAGATCTATCGCCGACGGAAAATAACTCGACGACCTAGAAGACAGGCGCGAGGACTCTACACGGGATCCCCACTCGTAGAGTCGCGGCGCGTGACAGAAGACTCGCCAACCACTCGACGACCCGCCGCCTCCCGGACTCCCGCCGCGCGACAAGACAGGGACTCCGAAACCCAGACCGGCGAGTACTACGGCCCAAACCGAAGACCAGACGAATTCTCCAACTTCATCTGGAACCAGTCGCTCAGCGATGGGATAGAGCTCGACCCAAGACTCCACAACCGAACAGAAGACCACTCGAAGATTTTCCAAGTCTCAAGGAGAAGAAGGCACGCTGGCTCCAGTAAGCTCACAGCCAGAGAGAAACTGGAAGGACCTTGCGTGATCCACTGTTTCGAAGACAGTTGGGGACACCTCAGAGCAAGCCACACCCTAGGAGATTGTCGCCTATTCACCAAACTCTCCAACAGCCTCAAGGAGGAAAAGCAACGTGAAGCCAAGCGCACTCGAAGAAGCGCGCAGTCACCAGCACCAAGTACAGAAAGACAATACCGTACGTCCCATGGGAGAATCTGCATGATCCAAGAAGGAAGACCCTCAAAAACAAAGAAGGACGCCAACACCCTGCAGGCCCGAGCAGCCGAGGGCCTAAAGATAGCAGGAATCTACCAATTTTGTGGCGCCGACACCAGCATCACCTTCTCTCAAAGCGACCACCCGCCCACAGTCCCAAGGCCGGGGCACGCACCCCAGATCGGAGGTTACGACATGGACAGAGTCTTCATGGATGGAGGCAGCAGCCTAAGCATAATCTTCGCCAGCACCCTACACAAGATGCTGATCCACGATCAGTTTGGAAAAAGTCAGGCACCACAATATATGGCGCAGTTCCAGGTGAAGTAGCCGCCTCCATCGGAACAATCGATCTTGATGTCATCTTCGGCAGCAAGCGCAACTTCGCAAAACAAGTGCTCGAGTTCGAAGTGCTCGACTGGAAGTCGGAATAACACGCCATACTCGGGCGACCAGCGTTTGCACAATTCATGGAGGTTCCGCACTATGCATATCTCAAGCTCAAGATGACAGGACCCGCAGGTGTCATCACAGTCAAGGGAAGCTTCACCAAATCGGACCAGTGCGATCGCGACTTCCACAAAGTCTCCGACACGTTTCGAGCCCAACAACAACTCAAAGAAATAGCCATGGTGACGGATAAAAGCATATTTCCACTAGCGAGCCGAAGCGAGTCAAAAGAATTCGGCCGCAATATCAGCGTTGACGGCGACATAATGACCCACCAAGTCCACCCAATAGACCCAGAGAATACGGTCCGCGTATACGCCCACCTCCCAGAAGAACAAGCAACCGCCCTCATAACTTTACTTCGCGAAGAGTGGAAAATTTTCGCCTAGTGCCCAGCCGACATGCCTGGAATACCGCGAGAGTTCACAGAACACGCGCTCCGCATCAAGCCAAACACCAAGCCAGTAAAGCAGGTGCTGCGACGATTCTCAGAGCCCAAGCGCGGAGCAATCGGATAAGAATTCAACCGAGAGACGAAGAAAGCAACCCAGATTGCAAATCCAGTTGTCGGGACCCGGGGTTAGCGTATGTAATTCCGGTCACAATGCAATCACATGGAGAGCCGGGAGCCGTACCCACTTGTCTAAGCAGACAAGGCCAAGCACAAATCACTCTCGGTAAGCATCGAACGTGAGGGGCATCCCATGCAGGCCGGATGATCAACTGAGATGGGTCCTCATCGTCCGCTCACAAGTCTAAATGCTTATGGGTGGTGAATCCCATACTCATAGACAAGTCGCCTCAACCATGTTATCGATTGAATCATAACCCTTACATAGACTTACTCCAGCCCGATCACTTAGTCGGGATCTCGGGCGGGCTCGATCATACAACAAAGTGTGCCACATGACAGAGTCACGAGCAATCGCATCGCGATGCCCCAAGCTGCGCACATCTAAGGGCCACTTGGTGTATAAAAGACCGCCGGCAAGAACACAACTAAGCTATCGAACCCCACACTAAGACATGCATGTTATAATCATACACGCAGCATACATGTCCAGTGTAAACAGCAGGTAATCACAACATGAACTCTCCAAACTCAGTCTTTATAACTTCTGCTAAACAGAGCAGACATGGTAGTTGTATTACAAACAGAGATCACATGTCTGTGATCCAACATTACATCAAACATCAACGGAAGCAAATTATGTCTTAGTAAAGACAAGTTTAAACAATGGCTTAAGAAGCCTGAAAGAAAATACAACGACCCTCCAAAGGGCACAGGCTGCTGCCTGGAACTATACGACATTGGTCCACGGCGAGCTCGAGGTAGAGGCCACCATCAGGGTCAGTGGTCTCGTCTCTAAAACATAGAATAAGCAAACGTGAGTACAAAGTCGTACTCAGCAAGACTTACATCAGAACTCTTTCCAAGTCACAACGTGACCAACTGGTTGCATTGCTACAAAGTTCTCCCACCATTGAAGAGCAGCACCTTCCAGAAAGTATGCCGCAAATAGCACACGATCACTTGGAGCAACATGGGCTGTCTCAAGCTTATGCTCGAGGGAACGAAGCAAATCATCGGCATCAAGGGGCTCAGAAGGACATCGTAATACTGGCGGGTCGAGGAGAATGAAGTCCTGGATGGTAACAACACTAAGATGCTGACGAGAAGTGTTCTTCTCAATACGCTCGAGAAGACGTGTCTGATCACGACGATTCTGCTCAGCCTCCATCATGATTTCTGCCGTTGAGGTTGGTGGTGGAAGTTCTTCACCGTCTATGTTACCAGAACTGGGATCAACACCTTGATTTGCACCTGACATTCTGTGTGATAAGAATCAACAATCAGAATAGGATTTAGGACACAATTCTATGCTAAGATAGAAGACTATAATGCAATAGCATCAAAGCCACAAACGGACAGCATAACGGCTGCACCGGGATGGAAATTGAGACAACCTACAGGATAACGGACATCACTTCCACAGAAACACTATGGAATGATGGCTCAGAAAAGACCACAACACTCCTACAGCTACAAAGAAGCAATCAACGAGATGTCCTAGTAAAGACATAGATGAGCCTAGTCCTATCTTCCCGTAGAATAAGATGAGGATGACTCAGAACTCAGATCGATGAGGATAAGGAGAAAAAAGAAGTCTTACGTTGTTCCCTTATACCCAAAGTAACTATATAACTATAGAATGCTAGACTCGACATCGGCCAATGGTTTGATAATCCTACAGGCAGTCCTGCTCTGATACCAAGTCTGTCGGGACCCGGGGTTAGCGTATGTAATTCCGGTCACTATACAATCACATGGAGAGCCGAGAGCCGTACCCACTTGTCTAAGCAGACAAGGCCAAGCACAGATCACTCTCGGTAAGCATCGAACGTGAGGAGCATCCCATCCAGGCCAGATGATCAACTGAGATGGGTCCTCATCGTCCGCTCACAAGTCTAAATGCTTATGGGTGGTGAATCCCATACTCATAGACAAGTCGCCTCAACCATGTTATCGATTGAATCATAACCCTTACATAGACTTACTCCAGCCCGATTACTTAGTCGGGATCTCGGGCGGGCTCGATCATACAACAAAGTGTGCCACGTGACAGAGTCACGAGAAATCGCATCGCGATGCCCCAAGCTGCGCACATCTAAGGGCCACTTGGTGTATAAAAGACCGCCGGCAAGAACACAACTAAGCTATCGAACCCGACACTAAGACATGCATGTTATAATCATACACGCAGCATACATGTCCAGTGTAAACAGCAGGTAATCACAACATGAACTCTACAAACTCAGTCTTTATAACTTCTGCTAAACAGAGCAGACATAGTAGTTGTATTACAAAAAGAGATCACATGTCTGTGATCCAACATTACATCAAACATCAACGGAAGCAAATTATGTCTTAGTAAAGACAAGTTTAACAAATGGCTTAAGAAGCCTGAAAGAAAATACAACGACCCTCCAGAGGGCACAGGCTGCTGCCTGGAACTATACGACATTGGTCCACGTCGAGCTCGAGGTAGAGGCCACCATCAGGGTCAGTGGTCTCGTCTCTAAAACATAGAATAAGCAAACGTGAGTACAAAGTCGTACTCAGCAAGACTTACATCAGAACTACACTACTCATGCTCAAGTATCAAGGTAAAGGAGGTGGGGTTCAACATGCAGAAGTGCCAGCTTTGACTTGGCTAGTCCTGTACTACGAGTACCAGACTTGAGGTAAGAAGCGTACACGAGTCCACTACCAAGTCTCCAACCAATACACCACTATGATTACTTCCTCGACTTCCCCACGAAGAAGCACACTATAGCACTCACGCTTATCTTGCGAGTTTCATAAGTATCCATTCAAGTTATCTATGATCAAGTAAAGGTTTCCAAGTAGTCCATAACCTCGGACACGGCTATTCGAATAGTTCATTAACCCTGCAGGGGTGTACATCTTCACACGCGTGTCATCACTTATCGCCTCGTTCTTGTCACCCTTCAAGCGGGTGTCGGACGTGGATGAAACCAAGGCACTACCCTCACATCACCTTCTCTAATCCAGGAGTCGACTACCTGAGTTTGTCACCGCTCGAGAGTCCGGCCGGTTCCACGAAACGGACTCAGATAATGCAAGGGACCGAGACGCCACCTTTGACAGATGGTTTCACTGCCTCACAGGTCCACCCACATATCTATACATAAATCAAATGGAAAGCCCGAATCTAGTGTGACTCCTGGACTGGATCGGGTACGTAAAGAGGCCAAACGGGGATCCCATAAAACCCTACATGTGGTCATACTCTTTGTCTTGGATCACAAAACAGGAACTCGGGGCCTAGGGCAGTGTTGAACGAGACAACCCACTGTGTACTCCTACACAACCTCTCATCGTTCACCTTTGTTTAGGTCGGATTCACCAACACGTTAACATCAGCACCACTGTGTTCATTCCATCCCGACTCACAAACATAACATCCTCATTGTATCACTAAGCAGCAAAAGAAGTAACAGTTGCAGGGGCCACATGCTCATCATTCAACTCCTAAATCTGCTAGGATTGTGGTTTGCTTAATACGGTGACAAAATGATAGGTCATGCATCGGAATGGGTTCAACTATGCGAAAGAACGTGTCTCGGTGATCTCCTAAACATGCATAAGCGAGACTGAGAGGGAAGTAGGATTTTATAGACATGATCAATGGGGTTTGCTTGCCTTGTTGACGATACACGGGTCTTAACGGTGGCCTTCTTCTTCGGGGGTGATCACCGTCTCGGAACGTCTGTCATCGGAGGCAATCATCAACAAGGGGGGACAACTTCGGAAGTAAAAATGCACATACACATGATAAGGTTGTCCATGATGTGAATGGTACTGGTTTGTAGCATATTCATCTTAATTGAAGTATATTGCATTTGAAATGCAAATTCAAACTTCAAATTTGAATTCAAATTAAGCCATATGCACATTTGCTACTGTTCCACCATTTTAAAATGGTCAAACATGAAAACAAATTGCAAATTCTTAATCCTTGCATTTTTCTGATAATTTTTCATATATTATATGTTTAATTTGGAGTTAATATGAATTAGTTATGATTTTCTAAAGTTTATTCAATTTTCTGGAATTACTGGAATTATTTTAAACAGGAAAAGGCTTTTCTGCATCAGCATTGTGTCATGCTGACGTCATGGCTGCTGACTGGTCAACCTGACGCGTGGGACCCGCAGGTCAGTGAGTCTGGGTTAAGTCTTTGTTAGTTTAATTTAAGTTGGATCATTAGGGGGGCCAGGGCCCACCTGTCAGCGACCCAGGGTCAACTGATAGGGGGATTAGCCCCCTAATGACAGTGCCCACGTGGCCTCGCCGAAGAGAGGTCGCCGGTGACCCCTGGACGCGGCGGCGGCACGTCCAGCCGGCGGCTCGGGCCACCGTTTGGTGCGCCGAGAGCACCAGGAGGGGGCTCTCGCACCCGCACGCCATGTGGAGGGATCCAGAGGGCCAAAAGGTGGCCGGGAGCGCGACGGCTCGCAGCCCCGCGGCGGCCGGAGCTAGGGCTCCCGAGGAACTCGACGATGGAGGCGCGGGGAGGAGGACGGAGACCTGCTGGAGAGGCGCGCGCTCACCGTGGATCCGATGGCGAGGTCGAAGGCGCCGGAGGAGCAGCGGGAAGGGCTCAATCGCTCACCGGAGACGAGTGGCTGTGGCGGAAGAGCTCGGGGTTGGCGCCGTTTCCGTGGTGCTCCGGCTCGAATTGGAGGCGCAGCTTGATGAAGACGTCGACCGCGGAGCGAGCAGACACGACAGTGGGGTTTCTCGTCGTCGTTGGCCGCGATTGTGCGTGTGCGGCGGCGACCTTGAGCTACGGGTGGCGGGGAAACGACGAGGGGGAGAGAGGGAGAGCGAGCCAAAGGAGGGGAAAGGAAGGGGGGGGGACTGCACGGGGTCTCCATGGCGAGGAGATAAGGACAGGGGCGCCGTGGACGGGCTGACGACGGCGGCATGCTCGCCACGCAGGTGCCCGCCTGCCTGTCCGGCGAAGAAGACGACCCTGCCCTTGGGCTGGGCCGCTTCTACTAGTTGGGCCCAAGCCAGGTAGGCCTCTCTTCTGTTTTTCTTCTCCTTTTCTTTTTCTGTTATTTTGTTTTTCCTAGAATTTAATAGCTAGGCATTTTAGTAAAATGCCCAAACATTTTTATAAATCCTAGGTGACCAGTAGCAAGTCACTTGTAGAATTTGAGCATTTTTTAAATTCAAAACATTTGAATTTCAATTCAAATAGGGGTAAAATTTAATTTCCAAGGCACCTTTTGAATTTTTGAATATTCCATGGGCATGGGAATGAACCCAAACCACTTTTAAAATGATCAACATCATTTATAGGAATTTTCCAAATGTTCAAATGATTTTTGGTAAAAGATTTTTATCTGGCCATTTATTTAAATCCTCAGGGCTTTTCTTTTCCCCATTTTTGAATTTCTTTTGAAATTTTGCATGATGCAAAGGGCACAAACAAACCGTAGCACTTACCCTAGTTGGGGTTCTGACAACTCGCCCCCGCTCAAAAGAATTTCGTCCCGAGATTCAGAAGTCGTCGGGAGGAAGGTGGGGTACTCGGCACGGAGGCGGTCTTCTCTTTCCCACGTTGCTTCTTTTTCGGAGTGATGAGACCATTGCACTTTGAGGAACTTGATCTTCTGACGACGAGTGACACGCTCTGCTGAATCAAGAATACGAACAGGGTACTCTCGATAAGAAAGGTCATCTTGGAGATCAAGCGTTTCATGGTCGACTTCGCGGATGGGGTCCTTGAAGCAACGGTTGAGTTGTGACACATGGAATACATCATGTACTCGGGAAAGGTGAGCAGGTAGTTCAAGTTGGTAGGCAACTTCTCCACGTTTAGCGAGAATGCGGAAAGTTCTGATGTAACGTGGGGCCAACTTGCCTTTGATACCGAATCTTTGGGTTCCCTTCAGAGGAGTAACCCGAAGGTAAGCCTTCTCATCAAGATTGTAGCTCTCCTCTCTATGATGACGATCATAGTAGCTCTTTTGACGAGACTGAGCGGCTTTCAATCGATCACAAACAATGCGAACTTGCTCTTCTGCTTCCTTGACCATATCCGGTCCAAAGAGTTGTCTTTCACCGGTTTCTGACCAGTTTAGGGGTGTTTGACATCGTCGTCCATAGAGGAATTCAAAGGGAGCCATGTTCAGACTAGATTGATAGCTATTGTTATAAGCAAATTCGGCGAATGGAAGAGATTTCTCCCAATTCTTTCCGAAAGAGATAACACAAGCTCTAAGCACGTCTTCCAAGATTTGATTAACCCTTTCAACTTGACCGCTAGATTGAGGGTGGAAAGCTGTGCTGAAGGATAGATGAGTTCCCATAGAATTTTGAAAACTTTCCCAGAATCTAGAGGTGAAAAGGCTACCACGATCAGAATTGATCACCAAAGGAACACCGTGAAGAGACACAATTCTAGAGACATACAAGTCCGCTAACTGGCTAGCAGTTATAGACTCGCGAACGGGAAGGAAGTGAGCAACTTTTGAAAGTCGATCAATGACAACGAAGATGGCATCATTTCCTTTCTGGGTTTTTGGAAAGCCGGTGATGAAGTCCATACCGACCTTGTCCCATTTCCACTCGGGAATAGACAAGGGTTGAAGAGTACCGGCAGGTCTTTGGTGTTCTGCCTTAATGCGACGACAAACATCACATTCGGCAACAAATTGTGCAATGTCTCTCTTCATCCTAGTCCACCAAAATCTCTGGCGTAGATCTCGGTACATTTTTGTGCTACCGGGATGAATTGAGAGGGGAGTGTCATGAGCTTCCCTAAGGATCAGCTGCTTTAGGTCTTCATTCTCAGGAACTACTAAACGATTTTCAAAGAATATCGTTCCTTGATCATTTGCAGAAAAACATTTAGCAACTCCGCTAACAATGTTCTGCTTGATCTCTTGAATACTACTATCTTGTTTCTGGGCGGCTATGATTTGATCCTCAAGGGTTGGTTTCGCCACCAGGGTAGAAAGAAATCCATGAGGAACTATCTCAAGATTGAGTTTGCAAAATTCCTCATGAAGAAGTGGGTGATACTGTTGTAACATGAGGTTGTTACAATACGACTTACGACTTAGTGCATCAGCCATGAAATTGGCCTTGCCTGGGGTGTAAGAAGTTCCTAAGTCATAATCTTTTATCAACTCTATCCAGCGTCTTTTCCTGAGGTTAAGATTTGGCTGGGTGAATATGTACTTGAGGCTTCGGTGATCAGAATAGATTTCACAACAATTACCAAGGAGGCAATGTCGCCAAGTCTTCAGGGCATGAACTACGGCAGCGAGTTCAAGATCATGGGTAGGATAGTTTTCTTCATGTGGCCGCAACTGGCGTGAAGCATAAGGTACCACATGTCGATCTTGCAGAAGTATGCATCCTAACCCTTGCCGTGAGGCATCACAATAGATCTCGAAATCCTTTTTGGTGTCTGGAGGCGCAAGTACGGGTGCATAAGTCAATCTTCTTTTTAGCTCTTGAAAGCTTTCCTCACACTTGGGAGTTCATTCGAATTTCTTCTCTTTCTTGAGGAGTTCAGTCAGAGGCTTTGCAACTTTAGAAAAGTTCTCGACGAAGCGGCGACAATAGCTTGCTAAGCCAAGAAAACTCCTAACTTGCTTAACCGATTCAGGTGGAGTCCAGTCAAGGACGGCCTGAACTCTCTCGGGATTGACAGCAATGCCTTTAGCAGAAATCACGTGGCCTAAGTAGGTCACTTCTGGTAGCCAGAATTCACACTTGGAGAATTTAGCATACAGGCGATGCTCTCTAAGTTTCATCAATACCAACCTAAGATGTTCTGCGTGCTCTTCTTCATTCTTCGAGTAGATGAGAATGTCATCAAGATAAACTACAACAAATTTATCTAGGTACTCCATGAAGATCGAATTCATCAAGCGCGAGAATGTGGCGGGGGCGTTGGTTAAACCAAAGGACATAACGGTGTACTCATAAAGACCATAACGAGTAGTAAAAGTCGTTTTGGGAATGTCCTCATTTCTGATTTTGATTTGATGATAGCCTAATCTCAAATCCATTTTGGAGAAGACAGAGGATCCTGCAAGTTGATCATAAAGATCATTGATCCTGGGCAGTGGGTACTTGTTCTTTATCGTCGCTAGATTTAGCGGGCGGTAGTCTACGCACATCCTTTCTGTTCCATCTTTCTTTGTTACGAACAGAACGGGGCAACCCCATGGCGATGAGCTAGGGCGGATGAAGCCTTTTGCCAACGAAGCTTGAAGTTGGATTTTGAGCTCAGCTAACTCACGTGGGGCCATTCTATATGGGTGTCTGGATATTGGGGCGGTTCCTGGGATAAGATCTACCACAAACTCTACAGATCTGTCAGGTGGTATGCCTGGCAGTTCTTCTGGAAAGACATCCGGGAAGTCACGAACCACCGGATTATCTTCAAGGTCTGGAAGAGGAAGCACATTTAAAGAATGCACCTGGGTTTTAGAGCTTGGTGAGGTGTACTTGATTGTCTGGCCTGATGGATGGGTTAGTTTCACTGACTTGGCTTTACAATCAAGGACAACATGCTGTCTTGATAACCAATCCATACCTAAGATCACATCAATGTCTGAAGACTTGAGGGCTATAAGTGAGGCAAGGAATACTAAACCCTCAATTGCAATTTCATTCTCATGGCTCACCATGGTGGTGTGCCATCTGGATCCAGGGGCTTGCACAACTAAGGGGGTGGATAACATCGAAAAAGAATGTCATGTGACAGTGCAAAGTCCTGGGATATGAATGAGTGAGATGCTCCTGGGTCAAACAGAATCGAAGCTGGGGTGGAATTGATAGGAAGGGTTTCGAGTACAACATCGGTTGACTTGTGGGAATCTAGAATGGATACATGATTCACATAACCATGTTCATAGGCAGGAGGATTGACCTTGGAAGTCTTGGGTGGTGGCTTACCACGACGAAAGGCTTGCTTTGGATTAGGTGTGGTGGCTACATGATTTTGGGGACACTCTCGAACATTGTGGCCTGATTGTCCACATTGGAAACAAACACCACGTGGAATGAAAGGAACTTGAGCACTTGATTGTCCAAAAAAATTCCAAGGAGGAAGATTGGGTTGAGGTGGACGATATATGGTGGGGGGTGGTCTAGAAGCACTTACAGCACGACTGACGTCACTGAAGGGAATCCATACACAGCGTTTTCGAGAAACTGGGCCAGAAGATTGGGCAAACTCACGAACACGCTTGCGAGACTCTTCATACAACTCATTTCCATACTCGGCCTTGAAGGATTTGTCGACTAAGTCCCGAAAGTTGACGAACTCGTGAAGATTCAGGTCATGACGTAGAACGGGGCTAAGTCCCTTGCGGAACCTTTCTTGTTTCTTGGCATCGGTGGATACTTCTTCTTGGGCATAACGTGCTAGACGAGTGAACTCAGTCCTATACTCATGAACAGTCATCTTTCCTTGGGTCAGATTGCAAAATTCTTCTCTCTTGCGCTCCATCAGCTGATCCGGAATATGATATCCTCGGAAGTCATCATAGAACTCTTGCCAAGTCACCACGTGACCAACTGGTTGCATTGCTACAAAGTTCTCCCACCATTGAAGAGCAGCACCTTCCAGAAAGTATGCCGCAAATAGCACACGATCACTTGGAGCAACATGGGCTGTCTCAAGCTTATGCTCGAGGTAACAAAGCCAATCATCGGCATCAAGGGGCTCGGAAGGACATCAGAATACTGGCGGGTTGAGGAGAATGAAGTTCTGGATGGTAACAACACTAAGATGCTGACGAGAAGTGTTCTGCTCAATACGCTCGAGAAGACGTGTCTGATCACGACGATTCTGCTCAGCCTCCATCACGATTTCTGCCGTTGAGGTTGGTGGTGGAGGTTCTTCACCGTCTATGTTACCAGAACTGGGATCAACACCTTGGTTTGCACCTGACATTCTGTGTGATACGAATCAACAATCAGAATAGGATTTAGGACACAATTCTATGCTAAGATAGAAGACTATAATGCAATAGCATCAAATCCACAAAGGAACGGCATAACGGCTGCACCGGGATGGAAATTGAGACAACCTACAGGATAATGGACATCACTTCCACAGAAACACTATGGAATGATGGCTCAGAAAAGACCACAACACTCCTACAGCTACAAAGAAGTAATCAACGAGATGTCCTAGTAAAGACATAGATGAGCCTAGTCCTATCTTCCCGTAGAATAAGATGAGGATGACTCAGAACTCAGATCGATGAGGATAAGGAGAAAAAAGAAGTCTTATGTTGTTCCCTTATACCCAAAGTAACTATATAACTATAGAATGCTAGACTCGACATCGGCCAATGGTTTGATAATCCTACAGGCAGTCCTGCTCTGATACCAAGTCTGTCGGGATCCGGGGTTAGCGTATGTAATTCCGGTCACAATACAATCACATGGAGAGCCGAGAGCCGTACCCACTTGTCTAAGCAGACAAGGCCAAGCACAGATCACTCTCGGTAAGCATCGAACGTGAGGGGCATCCCATCCAGGCCGGATGATCAACTGAGATGGGTCCTCATCGTCCGCTCACAAGTCTAAATGCTTATGGGTGGTGAATCCCATACTCATAGACAAGTCGCCTCAACCATGTTATCGATTGAATCATAACCCTTACATAGACTTACTCCAGCCCGATCACTTAGTCGGGATCTCGGGCGGGCTCGATCATACAACAAAGTGTGCCACGTGAGAGAGTCACGAGCAATCGCATCGCGATGCCCCAAGCTGCGCACATCTAAGGGCCACTTGGTGTATAAAAGACCGCCGGCAAGAACACAACTAAGCTATCGAACCCCACACTAAGACATGCATGTTATAATCATACACGCAGCATACATGTCCAGTGTAAACAGCAGGTAATCACAACATGAACTCTACAAACTCAGTCTTTATAACTTCTGCTAAATAGAGCAGACATAGTAGTTGTATTACAAACAGAGATCACATGTCTGTGATCCAACATTACATCAAACATCAACGGAAGCAAATTATGTCTTAGTAAAGACAAGTTTAACAAATGGCTTAAGAAGCCTGAAATAAAATACAACGACCCTCCAGAGGGCACAGGCTGCTGCCTGGAACTATACGACATTGGTCCACGTCGAGCTCGAGGTAGAGGCCACCATCAGGGTCAGTGGTCTCGTCTCTAAAACATAGAATAAGCAAACGTGAGTACAAAGTCGTACTCAGAAAGACTTACATCAGAACTACACTACTCATGCTCAAGTATCAAGGTAAAGGAGGTGGGGTTCAACATGCAGAAGTGCCAGCTTTGACTTGGCTAGTCCTGTACTACGAGTATCAGACTTGAGGTAAGAAGCGTACATGAGTCCACTACCAAGTCCACAACCAATACACCACTATGGTTACTTCCTTGACTTCCCCACGAAGAAGCACACCATAGCACTCACGCTTATCTTGCCAGTTTTATAAGTATCCATTCAAGTTTTCTATGATCAAGTAAGGGTTTCCAAGTAGTCCATAACCGCGGACACGGCTATTCGAATAGTTCATTAACCCTGCAGGGGTGTACATCTTCACACGCGTGTCATCACTTATCGCCTCGTTCTTGTCACCCTTCAAGCGGGTGTCGGACGTGGATGAAACCAAGGCACTACCCTCACATCACCTTCTCTAATCCAGGAGTCGACTACCTGAGTTTTTCACCGCTCGAGAGTCCGGCCGGTTCCACGAAACGGAATCAGATAATGCAAGGGACCGAGACGCCACCTTTGACAGATGGTTTCACTGCCTCACAGGTCCACCCACATATCTATACATAAATCAAATGGAAAGCCCGAATCTAGTGTGACTCCTGGACTGGATCGGGTACGTAAAGAGGCCAAACGGGGATCCCATAAAACCCTACATGTGGTCATACTCTTTGTCTTGGATCACAAAACAGGAACTCGGGGCCTAGGGCAGTGTTCAACGAGACAACCCACTGTGTACTCCTACACAGCCTCTCATCGTTCACCTTTGTTTAGGGTGGATTCACCAACACGTTAACATCAGCACCACTGTGTTCATTCCATCCCGACTCACAAACATAACATCCTCATTGTATCACTAAGCAGCAAAAGCAATAACAGTTGCAGGGGCCACATGCTCATCATTCAACTCCTAAATCTGCTAGGATTGTGGTTTGCTTAATACAGTGACAAAATGATAGGTCATGCATCGGAATGGGTTCAACTATGCGAAAGAACGTGTCTCGGTGATCTCCTAAACATGCATAAGCGAGACTGAGAGGGAAGTAGGATTTTATAGACATGATCAATGGGGTTTTCTTGCCTTGTTGACGATACACGGGTCTTAACGGTGGCCTTCTTCTTCGGGGGTGATCACCGTCTCGGAACGTCTGTCATCGGAGGCAATCATCAACAAGGGGGGACAACTTCGGAAGTAAAAATGCACATACACATGATAAGGTTGTCCATGATGTGAATGGTACTGGTTTGTAACATATTCATCTTAATTGAAGTATATTGCATTTGAAATGCAAATTCAAACTTCAAATTTGAATTCAAATTAAGCCATATGCACATTTGCTACTGTTCCCCCATTTTAAAATGGTCAAACATGAAAACAAATTGCATATTCTTAATCCTTGCATTTTTCTGATAATTTTTCATATATTATATGTTTAATTTGGAGTTAATATGAATTAGTTATGATTTTATAAAGTTTATTCAATTTTCTGGAATTACTGGAATTATTTTAAACAGGAAAAGGCTTTTCTGCATCAGCATTGTGTCATGCTGACGTCATGGCTGCTGACTGGTCAACCTGACGCGTGGGACCCGCAGGTCAGTGAGTCTGGGTTAAGTCTTTGTTAGTTTAATTTAAGTTGGATCATTAGGGGGGCCAGGGCCCACCTGTCAGCGACCCAGGGTCAACTGATAGGGGGATTAGCCCCCTAATGACAGTGCCCACGTGGCCTCGCCTGAGAGAGGTCGCCGGTGACCCCTGGACGCGGCGGCGGCACGTCCAGCCGGCGGCTCGGACCACCGTTTGGTGCGCCGAGAGCACCAGGAGGGGGCTCTCGCACCCGCACGCCATGTGGAGGGATCCAGAGGGCCAAAAGGTGGCCGGGAGCGCGACGGCTCGCAGCCCCGCGGCGGCCGGAGCTAGGGCTCCCGAGGAACTCGACGATGGAGGCACGGGGAGGAGGACGGAGACCTGCTGGAGAGGCGCGCGCTCACTGTGGATCCGATGGCGAGGTCGAAGGCGCCGGAGGAGCAGCGGGAAGGGCTCAATCGCTCGCCGGAGACGAGTGGCCGTGGCGGAAGAGCTCGGGGTTGGCGCCGTTTCCGTGGTGCTCCGGCTCGAATTGGAGGCGCAGCTTGATGAAGACGTCGACCGCAGAGCGAGCAGACACGACAGTGGGGTTTCTCGTCGTCGTTGGCTGCGAGTGTGCGTGTGCGGCGGCGACCTTGAGCTACGGGTGGCGGGGAAACGACGAGGGGGAGATAGGGAGAGCGAGCCAGAGGAGGGGAAAGGAAGGGGGGCTGCACGGGGTCTCCACGGCGAGGAGATAAGGACAGGGGCGCCGTGGACGGGCTGCTGACGGCGGCATGCTTGCCACGCAGGTGCCCGCCTGCCTGTCCGGCGAAGAAGACGACCCTGCCCTTGGGCTGGGCCGCTTCTTCTAGTTGGGCCCAAGCCAGGTAGGCCTCCCTTCTGTTTTTCTTCTCCTTTTCTTTTTCTGTTATTTTGTTTTGCCTAGAATTTAATAGCTAGGCATTTTAGTAAAACTCCCAAACATTTTTATAAATCCTAGGTGACCAGTAGCAAGTCACTTGTAGAATTTGAGCATTTTTGAAATTCAAAACATTTGAATTTCAATTCAAATACGGGTCAAATTTAATTTCCAAGGCACCTTTTGAATTTTTGAATATTCCATGGGCATGGGAATGAACCCAAACCACTTTTAAAATGATCAGCATCATTTATAGGAATTTTCCAAATGTTCAAATGATTTTTGGAAAAAGATTTTTATCTGGCCATTTATTTAAATTCTCAGGGCTTTTCTTTTCCCCATTTTTGAATTTCTTTTGAAATTTTGCATGATGCAAAGGGCACAAACAAACCCTAGCACTTACCCTAGTTGGGGTTCTGACAGCTGGTTTCTATAGAAGATTTATCAAGGACTTTTCTAAGACCTCGAGACCCCTTACCAATCTTCTCCAGAAGGATTCTCTTGTATTTGACGAAGATTGTAAGGAAGCTTTTGAAGTTCTTAAGAAAGCCTTGATAACCGCTCCTATAGTACAACCACCTGACTGGAATTTACCGTTTGAAATTATGTGTGATGCTAGTGATTTTGCTGTTGGAGCTGTTTTAGGACAAAGGGTTGACAAGAAGCTGAATGTCATCTACTATGCCAGCAAGACACTTGATAGTGCTCAAAATAATTATGCTACTACCGAGAAGGAATTCTTGGCAGTGGTGTTTGCTTGTGATAAGTTTAGGCAGTATATTATTGATTCTAAAGTTATTATTCATATTGACCATGCTGCCATTAAGAATCTTATGCAGAAAAAGGACGCCAAACCAAGACTCGTTAGATGGGTACTCCTTCAAGAATTTGATTTGCAGATTGTCGATAGAAAAGGAGAAGACAATCCGGTGGCGGATAATCTGTCAAGGATGGAAGATATCCCGCACGATCCTATTCCAGTCAATGATAGTTTCCCAGATGAACAACTTGCTGTTGTAAAAGTACAATCTCATTCCGACCCTTGGTTTGCAGATTATGCTAATTTTATCGTTGCAAAGTTTTTGCCTCCAGGTTTTAGATTTCATCAGAGGAAGAAATTCTTCACGGATTTGAGGCACTACTTTTGGGATGATCCACATCTTTACAGAGAAGGTGCGGACGGGACCGTAAGAAGGTGTATACCAGAGCACGAGCAGCGGGACATTCTTCGACAATGTCACGATAGTCCCTATGGAGGACATCATGCCGGTGAAAGGACCGCACATAAAGTTTTACAATCAGGTTTTTATTGGCCTACTCTTTTTAAGGACGCCCGAAGGTATGTTCTATCTTGTGATAAGTGTCAGAGAGTTGGTAACATTAGCAGGAGAAATGAGATGCCTATGAATTACTCACTAGTGATCGAACCTTTCGATTGCTGGGGTTTTGATTTTATGTGTCTTTTTCCTCCTTCACACAAGTACACACACATCTTAGTTGCTGTTGATTATGTAACCAAGTTGGTTGAAGCAATCCCCACTGAGAATGTTGATCACAAGACATATTTGAAAATTCTCAAGGATGTAATTTTTCCTAGGTTTGGAGTACCAGGGTACCTCATGACAGATGGAGGGTCACACTTCACGCATGGAGCTTTTAGGAAAGCTCTAGCCAAGTACGATGTCAATCAGAGGATTGCATCACCGTACCACCCTTAAACTAGTGGGAAAGTTGAGCTCACCAATAGGGAGATCAAGTTGATCTTACAGAAGACAGTAAAAAGTTCTAGAAAGGACTGGTCAAAGAAGTTAGGAGATGCTTTGTGGGCGTATAGAACTGCTTACAAAAACCCCATGGGCATGTCTCCGTATAAAATGGTCTATGGCAAGGCTTGCCATTTACCATTAGAGTTAGAGCACAAGGCTTTTTGGGCTGTCAGAGAGCTAAATGCTGACCCAAAGTTAGCTGGTGAAAAGCGTCTCATGAACTTGACTTCTCTAGATGAGTGGAGGAGTGAAGCTTACGAGAGCGCTAAAATGTTCAAGGAAAAGGTAAAGAAGTGGCACGATAAAAGAATTCTGAAACGTGAATTTAATGTTGGTGATAAAGTTTTGTTGTTTAGATCTCGTTTCAGGTTTTCTCCAGGTAAACTACTTTCGAGATGGGAAGGACATTTTCATATCGAAGAAGTATATCGGTCTGGTGCAATCAAGATCAATAATTTCGAAGGCACCAAACCTCAAGTTGTGAATGGACAAAGACTCAAACATTATATGGCAGGTGATCCAATCGATGTGGATGCAAACATGATATATACAAAGACTCACGAAGAACATGTTGCCGCCAGTTTCAGACTCCGGCAGGAGAAGAATAAGAAAAGGTATGAATTATGGTAAGAAAACATCGCGAACATCAATAAAAGTTTACTTTTCAAATTTTTTGCAAAATTAGGAAAATTCCAAGACCGAGTGGAGCTGGAGAGGAGCTCCAGGGGGCCCAGGAGGCCTCCTGGTGCGGCCCCCCTCCTGGCCGCGCCAGGCACCCTCCTGGGTGCCCTGGACTCCGACTCCGACCCCAGCTAGGCTTGAAACCTTCCTTCTGTTGCAGAAATTTTTTCTATATATTTGCCCGGATAGTCCCGGCCGTATCTCGCGATTTCGTGTGTTTTCCTTCTCGGTCTGTTTCTGCCAGGGTGAAAAGTTGTTCCTAGAGATGTCTTCTTGTGGCTCGAGCGGAGAGGACTTCTTGGGATGGCGTCTACGTCAAGTCCAGAAGGATCTTAATCAAGGGAAGCACGTTGATTGGGCTACCGAAGAAGAAATTGCCGCAAGACAAGCGGAGATGGAGCGCTCCGTGAGAGAGGAATTCACGATTATCACTGCCCAACAACATGGAGGTCCAAGCAATCCCATCACGGTGGGATCTGTCCAACCTTAATATGATCTTTCTCTTAACCTTTCAGGGCCCTCCACTTCACTTGAAGATCAACACATGCTTTCCACCATCTTCGAGGCCTACCGCATCGCAACCAACTCTTTGAAGATTTCCGTGTACTAAAAGTACAAGTGGGAGTCTTGGAGTCAGAGAACCGAACCCTTCGCCGTGTCATCAGGGATCTGAAGAAACAACCACAACAGGATGAGGAGTAAAACTCCTTGGGTAATGGCATCCCATTTGCTTGTTCCAAGCTTGGGGGATTGCCGGGTATCTTTATCTTTGTCTTTGTCTTTAGGAGTCAAATAGAGTGGTATCATGTCTAGGGAAGTTACTTTATGAAATAGGTGTTGCTCTGAGGTCTATCACTCCTTTTGTGGAGAGCTTTGTATCCGTGAGTGTGGGGTCGTCTATGAAGGAATATTAATGAGAAGTCTATTGGTTTCTTCGCTGCACTCGGTATTCACTTCACGCAATCGACATTATGAGCTGATTCTTATGGGGAGTATTGACCTTATATCAGGTATGGCTTCGAAAACTTTATTTAAATCTTGGAAAGTATAGCTTTGGTCATAACAACAAGCATGTTTTTCTCAAAGTACCGACATAGCCAAAACCTTTGTGTTATTATGCTTGAAGTGTTATGTTGACAAGGAAGACAACTTGATGTTTCATGCTAGTTTTAATGTTTATGCTTTGTATTGCTTGCATCTAAGTTGTCATCAATTGTCTGGTCTCTCAAAGCCTTGCTATCCAAAACTCTGTACTAAGCGGAATTCTGCTTGTACTTCCATTCCCTGAAACCAACATCTTCCACTTGAGTCCACCATACCTTCCTATTTTTGGTATTCCACTACCACTCCTAAAGTATATAATTTATGTGCTATCTCTAGATGTTCAAAATCTTCTGTTTTGTGCCACTGATTCAGCTCATGAGGAAGTGGTGGGTAACCCATGATCTTCTTAATTTGGACAAGTTTTATCTTGGGATTGCATGCCTAATCTGCAAACCCCTAATACGAGAAGGGACTGGCATGAGTGCCCAGCTCGTAAAAGATAAATACTAACGCACAAGTTCCTTCGCCCATTTATGAGTGATAAACAAAGGAATTTAAGGGGATGTGATCGTCCCCACATGGGAGCCGTTCCTCGAAACTTGTCCAAATCATGAAGTGAGTGAGTTATCTATCATCATTCGTTGATGGATCATGCACCTCCCAAAGGCCTGTTTTTATTCTGTTTGATCTAGAGATGGCACATGATTTTCCCTGCTTACCCATTTGCACGGGGTTTATCCGTTATTTTGTGCTGAGTCAGTCCTTCCTACTTCCTTCCTTCTTGAGAGAGAACAGACACTTGATGTTAATAAAGATTCTTGCATACAAAGCTGCATTTAAAGTTAGCATGTTACATCTTTGTTGACATTATCTTTTGATAAGTGAGTTGTTTGCGAAGGCTTATGCTGAGTAAGCATCTTCCTTTGTGTTAACATGTGCACTTCTTGACTGATAACATGTTCTTTAGAAAGCTTCAACTGGTTCCATTATAAGTGAAAGAGCAAAAGTAAAAGTTATTAGTTGTTCCTTGACCAAGGCTATGTTTGCCATGATTTCATGAGTTTTCCAGGTCCTAATTTGTTATAATTGTTACTACTTTCTCATAAAGACCTTATGAGTTGAGGTTTCTATTGAGGATGCTTGAGTTTGGTGAGAAATCTTGATGCTTCTTGTCCGTATTCTTTTATCGACGCTTCACTCTCTAAACTTGTGGACAGGTTTACTGAGCTCAGCAATCGCTTGGGGACAAGCGAGGTCTAAGCTTGGGGAGTTGATACGTCCAAAATGCATCACTATTTTATATTGTAATTTCATCCTATGCATTGATATATTCCACTTTAAAGTATTGTTCTTATGTTGTTTTGGCTTGTTTTACACAGTTTACAACTTTCTGGTGCTGAAGCAGAAGAACCAGAATTCAGCGGTGAAAAGTGGACACCAAGTTGCTGAATCAGATCAAGTCCAAATGCGATGAAAATTTACGGGGAGTGTTTTTATGAAGATTGGCTGGGGATCACCGAGGATGGAGGTGAGGTGAGTCGAACACTTAACACTTCACCTTTCATGGGCCTAGAGGCATACATTGTGCACAAAGGATGCTTATGGTGGGTTGCCGGAGTGACAGAAACCTGAACCCCAGTTTGCACACTTTTGCACAAGGGAGTTATGGATCCTTGATCATAATGTTGTGGTTAGGCTTATGCCTTAATTACTACCTTGTATTTGCGGATGCTTGCAAGGTGTGTAATCATAAGAGTACACTTATCTTAGTCTAGAAGGTGTACTAGCATTGATCCACCCACTAACACTTATCAACACAATACATATTACTTGGCAGAGTATGGTGAAAGTAACTTGGCTATCTCTCCCATGTGTTCTCGAGAACACTTTAGCTTTTATAAGTTTAGTTCCTAGGCTTATCCTTGTGAAAGTATTAGGCCACTTGCTACTCCTCAGTTACCCTGTTTACTTTGCTTGTCTTTTACTTTTCTGTTGATTAAACCAAAAACCCCTAAATATTTACCTTTCAGTGTGTGCAGCCCTTTCCTTATCCAGTGTCACTTATCAACACCTTCTGCTCCTCGTGGGATCGACATCCTTATTTATCGAAAATCTACAATTGGTCCCCTAGAATTGTGGGTTATCAAGAATCGTTTATTGGCGCGGTTAACAGGGAAGGCAACCCAACTAAACCTATTAACTTCTCCGCCATCAGTCAGGGCCGGAGCCGGATCACTATGCTCCTACTGAAACAGCAAGCCGGCGAATTGCCGGCTCCGATCGCGCCTTCATCAGGAAGTTGACATGCTTTGTCGAAACCTCGATGGTTGATGAGCCGGCAACGCTCCTTGAACAGGAAAAAGTCCATATGGAAACACAGAGGCAGCTACCAACCAGGCTTTACGGCCTGAAAAACACGGCAGCCACCTATCAGCAGGTAGGGCGGAGCTACTTCAAGAAGAAGATAAGTCAGAACGTACATACTTCTGTGGACGACGTATTCGGATCCCAGCCAACCGACTCCCTTAATGATGACCTACAAATTCCTTTCAAAAGGACGAGTCGGCTTGATACCACCCTTCATCTCACTTTTGTCGGGTTTATTGGCGAGCTCCGAGAATAGGAGCACCCTGACAGAGCCCCAAACCACGATAAGGATGGCTTCTCCAACGCCGACTCATATCGAGAGGAAGACAAATACTCAGATAATGGATCAATTCAATCCATCGGGCAAGGCAGAGTCGGATCCGATCCAGAAAAGTACGACCCAGACGCTCCCTACTTCAACAAATCAGCTCATGAGACGCATGACACTACCCAAAATCCATCAAAAAACTAAAACGACTCAGAATTACGAACCACCAACGTGTGGCAGCGACTGGGTCGGGACAGAGCCGGCTCTGACGAAGAATTAAAAGAAAACCAGAGAAAAGCCTCTGAACATAAAAGTATCACAGAAGCACAAGATCGACTTTCACAGGAGATACGGTGTGACAGGGCTCAAGAGCCGACGGGACAACGGCTTACACCTATAACCAACGCGCTAAAACGCAGAAAGGAGATAGCCGAGGACCTAAAAGGACTCGTGGATGCCATCACCAGATATGCCGAGTCCAGTGAAGCCAAATATGAGGAGTCCCAACTTCAATGTCGGACCCACCACAGAAAATGCAGACGCAACCTGACCTCGCAAGAATACGGTAGCAACCATTCCCAGAGATACGAACGACCGCCAAGGAAAGAAAAACAGGCACCGGGTGTAACATCCCACATGGAATGCCCATATGATACACCATGTTTTGTACCTTGTCTGTTGAACTTCTTACTCCTCATGGTGGATGTTCATGACTTTGCATGTGATGATTTTGAATTGCATTGGGATTGGAGTTCTTTTGCTTTGTGATCAAAGGTGATCAATGTAGTTCAAGTGACATGATCTTGAAATTGTTCTGATTGCATGTCACCTCCTCTCAACCTCATATTTGGCCTAGCCAATTCTTTTGTCTTGCCAAGGATTCTTGCCTTTTCAAATCTTTTTACAACATTCAAAACAGTGGCCCTAGTTCAAATGGTTTTGAATTTTTAAAGGAGCCACATTTTTTGTTGTTGCCAAAAATTGGTCAAACCAATTTTGAAAAATCCAGAATAATGCAAGGTGTGAGATTCTTGAGCTCATGGAATTTTACCCTTGTGTTTTCTTTCCAAAGAATCCCAAATGCACCTTTTCTATTTGGAAAAGGTACTGTTTGCATTGTGGTGATTTTTCTCTGCATCCAAAATTTCCCAAACCAATTTTGGATGATCAATCATGTGGTAAGGAGTATTTAAAAATATTGTGTTATATTTTTCCAATCTCCTTTCCCTGCTCTTTTCTTTTTTTTGTCTGCTGCATTTTTTTTAAATGCAGAGGGGCTTTCCTTTCTTTCCTCTTCTGTTTCCAGAGAAGCCAGCCCACCTGGTCCTGGCCGGTTCGGCCCAGCGGGAGGAACTCCCCCGCACCTTCTTTCTTCTCCCTAACCTCCCGGGCCCGCTTGCCAGTGACCCCTTCTTCTCCTTCCTCCACCTTTTCCCCCCTCGGCGAGGAAAAGCAGAGACGACGAGCAGGGTGGAGCCCTCTCGCCAGCCTCCCCTACTTCCCCCTTTAAAGCCAGGGCTCCGCCCCCCCTCGCAGAACCCTAGCTGCCCCGTTCCCCCTCCTCGATTTCGCCCGCCGCCGCCGCCATGGAGGATTTTGGAGCCCCCTGTTCCGCCGGTAGGGACTCAAATTGGCCGCCGCCTCGCCTTGTCGTTGATCGTTCGCACGCGTACGCGGCCCTGACCACTCATGCGTCCCGTTTTTTTACGCATGTCGGAGCTAGTGGCCGCGGCGCGCCTCGACACCGTCTTCCTCCACGCCGGGACGTCGTCTTCCCCGACGTCGGCCTCGGCGATCTCGTCTCCTCCTCGCCGTGTTCAGGGTCGTCTCCAGCACCACCTCGGTGAGCTCCTCGTCACGTAGCCGTACTGGTGCGACGTCCTCACGCCCGTAGTTCCCGCGTCGCCGTCGTGTCCACGGACAGTCCGTGGCCATGGCGTGGTCAGATCATGCACTAGGCGCATCCAGTGCGTGTCTAGGTGTCGCAAGGAGCTGCCTTGCGCTGCGCAGGTCCCCCCTTTTTGGATGCCGCTGGAGTCTGCAACTGCCCGCCGTGGAGGTGCGCCACCGTGATCTTCCCGCGACCATAGCATTCTCGTTCTCTAGCCGCAGCACGAGGTGTTCGGCAAAATTGGTTCTTGGCAGATCCAGCTAGCCCGGGGAGGTCTCCGTCAGCCCGCCAGTAGCCCCTAGCCGAGTCCACGGTCGCCGCAACTTGCTGCCGCCGGTGGATGTTTGAACCTAGTTCAGTTCGTCAGGAAGTCGTCCCCTTTTTTTGTCTTTAGTTCGCGCCGTGTAGTCTAGGTTTCCTGCGTCCTCCGTCCCGTCGCGAGCTCCTCCGTAGTCCAGCTGGTGTGGCGTCGTGTGCGTGGGTCGTTTGGTCCCGGGATCGAGCTCTAGCTCGGGAGCAAGGAGCTCCCTTTCTTCTCTGTTTTGCCGCGCGCACCTGGAGTTCAGGTTTAGAAGGTGTCGCGAGTTTCAGATGCGCGCGTGGGCTTGCGAGTGAGTTGGGCTAGGGTGGTGCCGAAGCCAGCCCAGAAGAGGCCCTGTCTCCCCTTTGCTTTTTTCTTTTTGTTTTTTTTCAGAGGAGTGGGCTGGGCTTAGGAGAAGGAGAGCAGCAGTGGCTTTCCTCCAAAACCAGCCTAGTGGGGCTGAGCCCCTTTTTATTTTCTGTTTCTTTTCTTTTTTTTCTTTTCTAGTCAAATTCGATTTGAATTTGATTTCAAATTCAAATGTTTTTGGACCTTGGAGCTCTTCACCTTCAATTGTGGCATCCAATATATGAAATTGGGGTAGCTTGAGCCACTGATCACAGTGGTGATGACCATTTTGCATGTTGCCCCCTCGACCTTTGCAGTGGTGGAAATTTTGCAAGTAGGCCCCTCCTTTCTTTTGAATGTGCCGGGTGCTATCCCAAATTTAAATATGACATCTCATATATGATTTTGGGGTAGAAGATTGCAGGGATTAAGATGGTGATGTCCATTTGATGTTTTTTGCAACTCAGTGGACATGGTGTGATCACCTAGCCATATCAACATATTTTCTTTGCGTTGTATTTCTTTCAACTTCAGTGCATGTTGAAATCCTGATCATCTTTTCATTCCAAGTCTCTTTTCATGTCATCTTGAAATCTTTGCATCGTCAAACCAGCCCCTAGCATATTGCCATATGTAAACATCTCTCCGTCTCCGGAATCGATCTTTCATGTTGTAAATATTCCTGTTAATTGCATTGTTGATCATGTCATGTTGCCACGTTACTTACACCAAATTAAGGCTAGGACCAAAGCCATTTTACGTAAATAAATTGCGTATGAAGTTTTTGACGTGTCGTCACCATCCTTCATTTAAATCTGACTGGATAGGGTCACATCATGTCGATTAAACTTGATCATACCATCTTTGCCTGTGCATCGCACCCATTGCTTACTTGTGTGCTTTTCCTTGCCGGTACTTTACGTTAGCACCTGAGACTGCCGAGGACACTTACGTAGAGATTTCCGACACCGAGCCCGAGGAGCCTGCTACGTCTGCTTCGACGACCGATTACCCAGGCAAGGGGAAGATTTATACCATTACTTGATACCTTTCTGCCTACCGCCTAGCTGCAGTCTAGAACATTTGTTTGATCCTAACCACTTGCTCATGCCACATTCAAAACCCGAACAGCCATGATCCCCACATCCCAGCAAAACATTGTATTGCTAAGTTACCGCTGCTCAGCCATTGCTTAGTATGAGTAGGAAAACTTGCTGCTTACCCTGTGCTATGGTTTGGGATATCATGTTATTTAAAGAAGTTGGTTGGTATTTATTATTATATGATGTTAATTATATACTTGACGAATGATGGGAGACCAGGCTGTTCCCTCCAGGTGTTTTGTTCCATTTGAGTCACCTAGGTCCCGAGTTCCGGGTATTGTGTTTCTTGACGAGCGTGCCTAATCGTGTGTGGGATTCTATGGGGTCCCCTTGTCTTACCTATCTAGCTTCATACAATTCTAGTGGTGGCCCCAGCTGTTTTCGAAACAACCCGTACCAACGGAGACATAGTTCCTCTGGTTGGTCCACACTGGTGAGCTAGGTAAGTCCCCTGTTATATAGGTGATATTAAACCCGACCTTGGCCATACGCTAGAGGCTGATTCGAGAGCGCGACCGGCTTTTGAGATGGATGTCGACTCACCGGGGGCCACCCGGAGTTGTGCGTTGTTAGTTAGAGGGACTCCGACGTTCCGGAGTTTCGGGCGCTTACTTAGCCAAGTGGGAACCAGGCGTCCATGCGAAGCCTATGATGGGCGGTTGGTACACCCCTGCAGGGTTAAATCTTTTCGAAAAGCCGTGTCCGCGGTTATGGACGACTTGAGGCCTACTCCTTGTTCATAGAATAACATCAATTTGAATCATAATTAAAACTTGCCTACCGTGTGAGTGCCTTGGTTGCTTTTCTTCGTCCAGGGGGACCGAGAGAAGATCCAGGTTGTGTTACGTTTGACGTAAGTAGGTGGTTAGCAAACTTATGACACGATGTCACGTGCATTCTTGGATCTTACCTCTACTCTAATAGAACGTTAGCCACCATATATGCTAGTGCGACTGCAACCTTTACCATTACCTTGTCTTACCGTAGGGAGGTAGTTATCCTGTAATGATATAATCTCACCCCTGTTTTCCTTTTGTGCTTTTACTGTTTTTCCTGATCGGCCGCTGCAGTGGACTACTACCTTGACCCAAGCACTGGACGATACTTCGTGGAGGTGCCCCCAGAGGATGACGATGAGGACGACCTCGTTCAAGAGATCCTATAGTTGGGCTTCGAGGATCCGTGGGTGGACCATTTATGTGCAGCCCTCTCTAGGGAAATTTGGATTTTGACCGTACTCGGTCGTGATTGTCTTCCGCTTGTTGCATGATATACTGTCGGGTCCACGGACCTCTGAGATGATGTAATAAATTCCAGTGGCGATGTATGCCCTGGACTCTATATATTTATGTCTTAGTATTAAGTTCATTGTTCTTATACCTGTTGTCGAGAATCCGGCAGCGACACGAGTGCGAGTGTCGTGAGTCGGTGGCTCTTTATGCGCTACTAACTTGAGCGGGACGCGAAAGCGACTAACTCGAGTGAGCACCGCATCGGGGGCCTTACACCGGGATTATGACAAAGCTATGAAAGAAGCTTGCCCAAAGCATTCCGGACCAGGCCGCCTCGCTAACCACACCTGGGATCAATTATACTTCATACAGGAGTACAGACGCCAAATCGAGAAAAACATTCTAGAGGCAAGTCGATATGACGACGGACTGGTCGACTCACACAGCCATAAGAGGCCAAGACACCTGGTGATAAGAACATGGACTCGTTCACAATAAGAAAGCCGACCCGGGATATCAAACCCAGGAAACAGGCCAAAGGACGAGACACTCCAACACCTCATCACAGTAAAGAATCGATATTGCTCATTGAAACCTACCGACTCAGGAAGCAAACGAAGAAGTCAGCAGCACGTGTACTTATCAACAAATGAAAGAACATGGGATATCGTCCGACTCCGTCCCTACTACACCTAGAGTCGGCCATCGCCATCTACCATATAAAGTCGATTCTCATCGCACCGGATCTCGCCACTCTATAAACAGTTGACTCTCATTTACTGGCTCTCGCCACATACAATGAACAAATCGATTGTAAAAAATCACCGTCGATTGACTATAGCCTCAACGACTTTTGCATGTATTATATCCTATACTCACTTTACGTGCAATTGTATTATACATATAATACTTTGCATTATTATTCTCTCAGAAACTTGGGGGCCTGATCAACTCTCAAATGTTATCTGAGCACTTATGTGTTTATTTCAGGGATAGCTCAGGGGGACTTGATGATACTCATCAAACCTTTAAAACTGAGAAAACTCGGCACATATGTGTAATTACATGTATATAGATTATTTCAGGGAAATCTTGGGGGCTCGATTACACTCATCGAGTCTTAACGAAGAAAACTCGACATATACATGCGACACTCCACGCCTTATAACCGCTTGTATGGTCGATGCTCATACGATCTAAATACACGAAACCCGGCTAAAAACTCTCAAGTAGAAGTTTTAAAGCAAACGAAAAAAAACGCTGATCAATGTGGGACGACATATAGAGAAGTTCCGACTCATGGATAACCCAAAAAAAATCTCAACAAAGAGAAAATGAGGAAAAGATGAATCCAGAGTCGACTTCTATATGAGCAAATCATAACTTACCTTTTTTGCATATATCTTTATAAGCATATTTTTTTTCAGAGGATTCAGCAATGTGTCCAAACACACACGCCGACTCATCTGGACTAGAACTCGAAATTTTTTTCCTATGTAAACGCGGTTGTTTGTCAGTACACACATGCCGATTGCATTACACTTTGCATCATTGCATCTACTGCATTAAAAATTCGACTTCGGTCGCATTGGCTCTCGCCATATATAAAATCGACTTCGGTCGCATTGGCTATCGCCATATATAAAGTCGACCTCGGTCGCAACGGCTCTCTCCGTATATAAAGTCGACCTCGGTCGCAACGGCTCTCGCCATATATAAAATCGACTTCGGTCGCATTGGCTATCGCCATATATATAAAGTCGACCTCGGTCGCAACGGCTCTTGCCATATTACAAACCCGACGGGACACGTTTCCCAATATTACAAACCCGACGCTACTGCCGCACAAATATTATAAAAGTTTTTCGTCTCCACAAGAGGCTTACGACGGGACATTGGCCTGACTCTGAGACGACGACCTGGCAACATTTGCTGATGGAAAGATCTCATCGTGGCTCTTCATTAAATCCACATCTGCAATGTCATCCATCATCAAGTCATCCTCTTCTCCTTCTGGAAACGGCTCCACAGGGTTCGCCGGATCCGAAGCCACCTTTGAAGGAGGGAGAAGAGAAAACTCAACGGGAGTTGGCAGATTGATCCGACGCCTCTTGTTGCTCTCATCATATCCAGTCTCTATCCGACTGAGCTCAATGTCATCAGCAATCTTGGTGGCAAAAGGGCGAGTTTCTTTATGTACCTTGATGAAATCCTCCTTGGAAAAATTTGACTCATCTGCCTTAAGTTCCGGGAAGCCGGCAGCCAGACGATCCAGCTTCAAACCCAGATGATATGCCTTGGCAAGTTCCAAGCCACGCATCACTCCCATGCAGCAAGCCGACCGCTTTCCCAACTTCACCCACTCAGGTACAACTGAGAGAGGGCCCATCATATCAGTTATCCTCTTCATGCTTGGGGGCTTGGGCTGAGTCGCATAAATTGCTTTACACGCACCCTCAAACAATTGTTTGACCAGGGAAAATGTGCAAGTCGGCTTCATAGCAGGCGTCTCACCCAGAATATCATGATCTTTGCCTATCGAAGAAAACAAAAGAAACCAAAGTCAGCAAGCAACAAAGAAAATTGGAACACCCAGATTCAAAAAAGAAGTTTAGCCGACTCACCAAAGATGGCTGACACAAGCCAGTGAATACTATCCTTGAGTGTCTCCAGCTTCTTTTGTGCCGGCTTTAACTTCCGCTCAGCTGTATCACGCTGAGCCGCTACATCATTTACAGCTCTGGTCAGAACATTTGCGGCTTCATACTTCTCAGCTCTGGTGGCTTCCATTTCTTTGTCCTTCTTTATCAACTCCTCACGGAGCCGGCCAATTTCTTCATCAGCTCCTTTCAGCTTTGCCGACTCTGCAGCGAGCCTTTCCTCCATCTGATGCTTGGATTGCCCAGCGTCCATGGCAACAGCCTACAAGTAATGAAATATTACTAAGTATTCACTTAGACCTATTCCCTAAACAAAGTTACTTGGGGGCTAAAACTACAAAAAACAAACATGACCCGGCAAAAACGTAATCACATTCTGCTGGCTCATGGGGGATACAGTTCAAAGCTTATTATAACTCGGCATACTACAGAATATGTCTATTAACTCATGGCTCATATAGCTTATTTTTCATAACCCAGCATGGTAATCAATCACCAAGCCGGCTTATGGGGGCTACAAACATATAGCATCAAGGACAGTACAGGAAAGTACATACTTCATAACGCCCCCGAAGCTGGAGGAAAATGCCATGCTTCTCTGAAGAACAAGCTAAGGACCGCTTGAACAAATCTTCAAGAAAATTCTTCTCAGATACTGACTCAGTAGGTTGACTTATCACCTGACTCTTGTCATCTAAAACCTTCATTATGGTTGTACTAGCAGGTGGGTCACCCTTCCGAGTCCCATTAATCAAAACTTCATCAGCAACCGCCTTTTCCTTAGAAGGAGTCGGCACAGAACTTGGTGCAACCACCACTTCTTCAGAAAGAATTGTTGGCTTATCGGGGCCGGCTTCAGGAGAATTATCTTTGTATATGTATGATGGGCTTGACTCGTCTAAGCCAGCTTTCTTCAGAGCTTCAGAAACCGAAGTGTCTGGCAATTTTTCAGATATAATAGCCGACTCCTTAGCAAAACAAGAGTCGGCCAGGTCCTTGGGGTCAATTCGAGCACTGCTCCAAAACAAAAATAGAATTTGTTAGCAAGACATACATACAAAAGACAAAGTTACCATCTTAAGAAACACTTACCCACGGTTGATTGGGAAACCCTACATCTGGACAGAAGAACCCTCAGAAGAAGGAGTACCGGTTCTAGAGTCGCCACCCTGATGTTGTCCCTCCGAAATCCCTGCCGACTGATGAGAAGGAGCTGCGACTAAAGTCGGCTTCTGTCGGACCTTTAGAGGTTCATCGCCCAAAACCACAAGAGGGCCCGCCGAGTCAGAACTACGGGTATGCCTCTTGCGACTTTGTGCCTATAAATAAAAACATAAGACACAAGCTTGTCCCAAATCATCATAAAGATCCAGAAAAGATATTACCGGTGGGTTGGTGACTTTGCTCTCTTTACGAGAGTCGGCCTTGAATGGAAGAACTTCCTCTTGTTCTTCTTCATCTTCATCATCGTCCTCCTCCGAGTCGTCCTAAAGGAACAAAAAGGGTAAGAGGAAGACATCACAAAAGAAACAATCAAGCGAATCTTACCGAATGACTCGGGCTTTTAGCATCGACTTCTTCCAGAGGGAGGTCTTGCCCCCACATTCCACCAAGGATCATCTTCCTGGAAGTGAGAATTTGGAAGGTTAAGATCTTTTAGACAAAATTATGTCAAGGAGGAACAACCAAATAAACATACCGGAAGAGCCGGATTGGCTTTACAGAACGGGAGAAGGACGACTTTCTTGATGTCCTCTATGCGCTCAGCAAGAAATTTCTTGCAAGTCGTCACTAGAGCTCCTACAGAAATCTCCTTCTTCGCAAAACACATGGGGTCGTCCGGCCCCGAATATTCACACATGAGTCGATCCCTCATGCTAAGAGGCTGGATTTGCCAACCTATCCAACATTTGATCAGGTCTGTCCCAGAAAGACCATGAGCTAAATGGCCTTTATTCGAGCCATAATTGGCTCATGCTTTTTCTTTTGAGCATCTGAAGGAAACATATTCAGGCCATCATGAAATTCAAGCCGACTCTCATGAAAGCCGGGCAGAGGATTTTCCTTCGCAGGAGTTTCAACGGTGTAGTAAAAGAAAGACTTTTGCCATGTTTTCACATGGGAGCTCAGCTTGAGTGATGGGTAAATCGACTTGTCACGCTTATGGATGGTAACTCCACCGCATTCCAAAGCCGGGCCTCCACTGTACTTAGTCTGCCTGTTGTAGTAATAGAACTCGGCAAATAGGGATAAAGTCGGCTTCATCTGCAGGAAAGCCTCGTGGAACACTTGGAAACAACAAATATTGAGCATCGAATTAGCACTCAGATCCTGAGGATGAAATTTGTAGCAGTGCAGCACATTCCTGAAAAACTTAGAGCCAGGTGGACGGAAGCCTCTGGTGATATGATCAGCAAAAACAACTACTTCATCTCCCTGAGGTTGAGGCCGGGTCTCCTTTCCAGGAGCTCGCCACTTAATTTCAGTTTGGGGAGGCAAAGTCCCCTCTGTCTCCATCTCCTTCAAAAAAGGCATCAGTAACCCAGCTCTTCGACCAGTTAGCCTCTAATGTAGGACACGGAGCTGGAGGTTTGGACCTGCCAGCTGGCTTCTTACTTTTGTCCGCGACGGCTTTGCTTTTATCAGTAGCAGTTTTCCGACCCATGGTACAGAAGTCGGATCTAGAAAAAGAAAGACTGGAGTCGTTCATAAAGCGACTTACAAGGAAACTACACAAACAGTTTTCGCAAAGTACAGTGGAGCGATTGGATCTAACCAACCTGAGAAATAGGTGAAAAATGACGAACAGATCCACGACTTGCGAAAACTGGGAACGGATGCAAGATAAAAATGGATCTATAAACTATGGTTGCACGACGAAGCAATCACTCCCGGAGTTGTCCGCTATCGATCCTATCCTATCTACCAACATGAATGGTGCATCTCCAGCAGGTCATGATTGATCTACTAAAAATAGTAGAGCTTGAAGCTCGCAACAATGGATATGAGTAAAGAACTACAGCGCAATGGAGGTGATGGGAGATTTACCTTAACGACGTGCGAGAATGGCACGGTCCCAGACCGTCTTGCGCAAACGACGAGGGAAGAGCGGCGCGGAATAGAGACGAAGGGAAAAGCTTCCTGTTCTCCGGTGCGCGAGGAAGAAGAAGAGAAGATGTGGATGGGGTAATGAGAATGGGTGTGGGCAGGGGTCAATTTATAAAAGGACCTCTGCTCAAAGCCCGAGGCGTCGCTAACCGCCAGCTAAACGGCAGGAAATCCCTCGATTTTCGTTGAAAACCTAGGCGACATTAATTGCGCCGTCGAAATCGAGGCAGACCATTTAAAGTTCCTTCAAAAGAAACATTTGAAGGTCAGATTCGTTGTTCGACTCTGGAAATATTGGTCGACTCAACCAGAAGAGCCGACTTCATGAAGATCAAGGAATTGAAGCATGATTGAAGAGAAACGACTACCACTCCCAATCAACGTCAAGCATAAAGTAGGCCCTTGATCCATGAAGAGCCGGTGGCAATGAAGAAAATAAAGAAGATTGTTGTGAAGACTGAAGCATAACAACAATCCTGGGGGCTAATGTCGGGGGGATGGATCAGGCCCATAGACCCGGCATTAGGAACCTCCAGAACGATTTATATATGAAGGCCCATAAAGAAGACCCGACTAGGAGTTTGACGTGCCAAGTGTGAAGATTGAAGCTCTAGAAGGAATTCGACTTACCTTGTATAGCTCGTAGAAAACTTGTCAAGTAGAATAGAACTCCATATCGTATAGGAGTCGGAATCTAGGAATCCCGGGACCCGGCACCTTTATAAGCCGAGGACCACGGGAGCCAGGGCTAGAACTTAAATCAAGCTAGGTTTAGACAACTCGCTCCAGAGCCTAGATATCCACGAGACTAAGCCGGCGAAACATCACCACTGTAATTGATACGATCGACTCTTCCTATTGAGGAGTCGATTCCCCAATAGTAAAAAAGCAGGATTAGGTCTTTACCGCACCGTCTGGGCCGAACCTGGGTAACTCGCCGAGTCTTGTGCCTATGTCGACTCTCTCCTCGAATCCTCCTCGCAGAAAAGGTCCCACGATAAGTCCGACTCCACGGACATCTGCCGTGAATTTCCCACGACAAGTCTCCCCCAAAGGAATGAAGCTCAAATACGTCCTCCAAATCAACTTCAGCAATGCCTCAAACAACGAAGCAGAATACGAGGCACTACTCCACGGCATGCGCATGGCAAAAACTTGCGGCGCCACTCGCCTATCGATCTACGGCGACTCCAACCTCGTCGTCCAGCAGGCGATGAGAGACTGTAACGCAGTCGCAGACAACATGACGGCCTACTAGAAGCTCTACAACACACTAGAGGGAGGATTCGACGGCTGCGAACTCAATTAAGTCCCCAGAGCAAATAACACAGAAGCAGACGAACTTGCGAACATCGGATCGACTCGAGGACCAATACCACCAGGTGTTTTCCTCGAGAGCATCACCCAGAGATCAATAAAAGTAAAGCCAGCGATGCCCGAGGAAGTCGCAGAGGCAGATGACGCAGATGAACCAGCGCAGGTGGCAGAAACAAGCACAACCGACAACCCAAGCAGCCAAGCAACCGAAGTCGCAGAGCCAGCCGCACTCGAAGACCCGGCCTGGACAAAACCATTCCTTCGATTCCTAATCGAAGGCGCCTTACCACAGGACGTTGCAGAAGCTCGACGCATTAGTCGACGATCCAAAGCATTCACAGTAATCAACAGACAGCTATACAAGCGCAGCATCTCTCAGGTCCTCCAAAAGTGTATCGATGAAGAAGACGGAAAAGCCCTACTACTCGAGATTCACGAAGGCACCTGTGGGCATCACGCGAGCAGTCGTGCACTCGTGGCCAAGGCCTTTCGACCAGGTTTTTACTGGCCGACCGCCATGAGAAATGCGGAAGATATCGTGCGATGTTGCATCGCCTGCCAAAAGATCGCCAGCAGGCCACACGCCCTAGCATCAGAGCTCAAAACTATACCACTGTCCTGGCCTTTCGTCACATGGGGACTCGACATGGTGGGTCCACTCAAGAAATCCTCAAAAGGAGGACGAACACACCTACTAGTCGCAGTCGACAAGTTCACCAAATGGATCGAAGCAGTACCAATCACTAGCTCAACAGCCCTCACAGCAGTCAACTTCATCAAGTCAATCATCTTCAGATTCAGCGTACCACACAATATCATAATAGACAACGGTACAAAATTCACAGCAGCAGAGTTCCAAAACTTTTGCCAAGAGCTGGGCATCAAAATCAACTACGCATCATTCGCGCACCCACAATCCAACGGCCAGGTGGAGAAAGCAAACGGCCTAATATGTGGAGGAATAAAGAAACGACTCCTTGCATCACTAGAACAAGCGGCAGGCAACTGGCTAGAAGAACTTCCAGCGGTACTATGGAGCATGTGTACCACCCCAAACAGCTCGACCCAGTACAAACCTTTCTTCTTAGTATACGGGTAGAAGCGGTACTGCCGCACGACTTAAATTTGGAGCACCCCGCATCTCAGGGTACGAAGAGGAAGAAGCACTACTGAACGATAAAGATACATCAGATGAAGCATGAGACATAGCGATAACCAGATCTGAAGGATACCAGGACAAACTGCGCACATATCAAAGCAGCCGCCTGCGTACAAGAACCTTCAGCAAAGGAGACCTCGTCTTGCGACTGATACAAGAAAAAGTACATAAACTCTCTCCACAATGGGAAGGGCCATTCATAATCTCGGAAGTCATCGGAGGCGGCGCATACAGGTTGAATAACCCGAACCAATGAGGACGTGGGAAACCCATGGAACGTAGCGAACCTACGCTTGTTCTACCCATAGCCCTCCAAACACCACAGCGGCATCGGCAGCAGCACCGATCAGCAACCCATGTAACACCTAAAGACTCGGTGGCTACTCCCATCAGGAGCGCTGACGCGCACCCGACCAAAAAAAACTTGGAATAACTTAAAAACAGTCACGAGAAGGGACAACTCAGGTAGACAAAAACTTACAGCCTACGCCTGATTCTACAAATCAAATGTAGCCTCGGGGACTACTCCTATCGGGAGCGCTGCCGCGCACCCCGAAGACAGTTTTCCATTACATGGCAGTCAAAGACAGTTTTTCATTACAAGGCAGTCGAAGACAGTTTTGCATTACAAGGCAGTCGAAGACATACAAGGCAGTCGAAGACAGTTTTCCATTACAAGGCAGTCGAAGACAGTTTTCCATTACAAAGGAGTCGAGGACAATTTCCATTACAAAGGAGTCGAGGACAATTTCCATTACAACGGAGTCGCGGACAATTTCCATTACAAAGAAGCCGAAGAAAGCCTACATTACCAAGGAGAAGAACACAATTTTTTCGTTACAAAGGAGTCAAAGGATAGTTACCACTACAAAAGGACTCGAGCAAATACCAGACGGGGTACAATTATCCCAAGGAATTATTACTTCTACATGTATGCTCATGCTAAGATAATTGGCACTTTCATACCACAACTTGACGAGCATCATCACAGACAAAGTAGCAGCTCAGTCTGCGAAGAAGCAGGTTGTCGTCCTCCAGTTCTACAAGGTGCCTCGCCTATGGACGCAGCTGCTTGACGACTGGCTTGATATCTAGTTCATCTTTAGAACTAGAAGAGCAAGCACCATCAGCCGAGGAATCGGCCGAAGACGAAGTCGCGGGAGAAACAAGCGAACCACCACTCGACCCATCGGAATTGTCACTACTTGTTTCCTCCCAGTATGGATCCAGACGATTGCCACCGGAATCAAATGCACGAACAGTGAGAGTATCTTCGCCATCAAAACGACAACAAGGCTATCTCCGTCACGCAGATTCAACCGACGAGAAAACACCCTCCAGCCAGATCCAAGAAAAATCAGGGACGAATCGTCAACCTCCAATTCCACCCAAGAAGAAGGTCGAGAGCATCCTTGAAGATGGACCCTCAAATTAAGATCGGAAGCAATGGAAGAAATAGAGAACGGAAGAGGAATTCGGGCAGCGGTCCAGCCAAGAACACGCAAAAGGAAATCATAGCGCCAAAAACCCTCCTCCATGGAAGAAGAAGAATGTGCCAACGCAGCACCACGACGTCCACCGCGTGAAGAACGAGGCGTGCGGCCACCACGGCCGTGGCGGCCACGACCTCGCCTAGTCACACCATCACCACGCTTGGGCGCCATATGAAAGAGAAGCAGAAGATAAAGGCGTGAAGAATGGATGCCAAGGACATGCAAACCATAGAAGGTATTTATAACACAATCCAAGGGCAAACCAGGAAAACACGAAGAATCCTAGGCGGCGCCATCATTAAATCAAAGACCAAACACGCCGGGCGTCACGAATTCCAAGACAATACGCCTTCACATGGTCAGCACTATTTAAAGGACACGTCAAATCTCGCCTGTTTCCCATACAAGCCTTGGAAATCCAACAGGCACCAGGCAGCACGGCGTCTAAGTCGTCATTATGATTGGCCAGAAGATTCGACGGATTGAAGACTAAGCGTCATCATAGGTCATCAAATACCATGACAACTCCTATCAACGTGACATCTCAAGAAGGACAGATCAAGATAATTGGAAAAAACAAAAGACTGCAAAGGCTACCTATCTCTTGGTGCCAAAAATTTCTGATTCTAAAAAACTTTTACTCCCATCGGGAGTACCTTCATTCGAGCTCGGGTGCTCCCTCACCTGGAAGGAAAATGTGCTCGAGTGATCAATCGCACTAGTAGAAATAAACGTACTTACAGAGTTCGGGTGCTCCCTCACCCTGAAGACAGTAAAGCATTCGAGTGACTACTCGCAAAGACTCAAACAAGTATTGGACAATATGATCTACTCGCACACTCGACGACTTTCCGAGTGGGCGCTTTCCTATTTTCCTCGCCTGAGCTCGCAAAAGACCCCGCTGCGCAAAACGGCCGGGCCGGGACATGCCGCAGAGCGATTTCACTCCCGACCTTTTCCATGTGCTCGCATGATAGAGAGAGCCGAGCGGATGCGCTCAGGCTATTTGCTTAGACTGGCAGCAATTGACCCTATAAGTAATGCAGCGGCATGACTTTGCTAGACATCGATCATTCCAAGTACATGTCGAGGGACGTGAGCTTGATTGGGCTACTGCGGTATTTTCCACTAGTGCAATTCACCAAGGCTCGACCAGTCGACTCCTTGGGCCCTTTTCATCTTAGCAATCCCTCGAAACAGGTATTGTCATGGCTCAAAACTGCCAGCGATCCGCGGGTGTGCCGCGCCTACAAACAATAAAGCACTGACGAATTCGAGACCCTGCGCGACTCTTCGAGTCCCCCAGGCACTCGGGGGCTACTGACAAGGGGGTGACCCCACGACTCCAGCGTATGAGGATACCTGGTGCGAATAAAGATGGAAGACCCGTTGGAAAGCCTCGACAGGCCCACGACTGGCCCAACCAAGCACCAACGTAGGAGTCCATGACTGATATGGAAGACACGACTTGGCGCACAAGGCAAGACTAGAACTAGGAAAATATCTCTGTAATCTAGTACGGACTCCCCGAGACCTAGCCTAGTATATAAAGGCTGGGAGGGGAGATGTCTTGATCATCCAATACACAATCTACTCTCCTGGTCTTGCAAGAAATCGCCTTGGCCTCCCTTGTAATCGCACCCTCACGCAATAATATCGAGAAGTGCTTCTCCTGTTATCAGACGAGTATCGTCCAACCTGTTCCTTCTCTATGACTAACCCAGGGTCCCTAATCATGGGATTTGTCGAGGCTGATCCTCGTCAATGCACCAACTGAGTCTTCAAAGTTCTGAGTGGTGTCTGGAAGAACTTCAGTAGCAGTGGGGGAGTGAGTCTCGAGTGAAAAAATGGTGTGAGTGGGGGACTTCTCCAGCTCATATTCCTCATCCATGATACGAGGAGTTCCTGTATCCTCAATATCAACATCCATGTCCTCAAGTTCAGTGATGATGGGTGGAGGTGGGAACTGAGGTGTTGGAATGATTGGTGTGCCAGACCCAGGCACAATTTCCTTGGAGGGTGGGGTGAAGACGACAAGGCGGCGTTCAGAAGTTTCTTGGAGTCCTGAGGCAGCAGGAGATGTTGTGGAAGCCTCGGGGTTCCTTGATGTCGGAGGAGCTGAAGAAATAGGAGCCCCATCGATTGGCTCCTCAACAGTGGTTTGCAGTGCGGGCCGCTTGGCCGCAGGTGGAGTGGATGGTGGGGCTTCAGGCATGCGCTTGAGGCGTTGTGAGGATTCCTGAGGCATGGCATCAGATTGTACTGGGGCAGCAGGAGGTACTAAGGATAATGGCTGCCGAAGTTTCATCAGGTTGTTCATTTGCTTGGACATGCGTTCATTTGATTTGCCAATGTAGGCGCATTTGGCATTGAACTCAGTAGTGAGCCGTTGAACCTCACATTGATACTCGATGAATTCCTGAGGAGTAACTTTAGTGACAGGTTTCTGCTTGAATTCATTGTGGACATTCTTCAGTTGACGTTTCAACTGCTTCTAAAGGTCTCGGTGATGTATCTCATTGATGAGGAACTGTTGAATGTATAACTTGAGGTCCTTTGGTATATCCAAATCATCAAGAGGAGTATCAGGCTTTACAGACCAAATTTCAATATACTCCAAGATCTTCTTGGGATCAAGGAGAAGTGGGATTTCAGAACCCGTTGCTTCAGCTTTGCGTCTGGCTGCAGCACGCACATACTCAATCTTTTGTTGCTCAGTAGCCACAAAACCGGCCAGATCTTCAAAATCATCTTCATCATCGGAGCTGAAGTTAGTCTGATGAATGGCACCGCGCATGGAAGTTTTCTTCGGAGAAGGTCTTGCGCCGCGTTGAAGAACAGTCTTGGTCTTTAGCTGAGGCTGAGGCATTTTGGTGGAAGCCTCAAGTGCACTTCCATACTCATCAGTGTGAAGCCTTGAGGCAGGAGCAGCTCCAGAAGTTCGCTGGCATGAGGAACTAGGAGCTTGATTCTTTGGTTTGATGACAGGAGTTTTTCGGCGAGGCTGATCGGGAGGCCGAGGCTGAGGCTGAGCAGCAGGCTGAGGCGTAATCTGCACTAAGGCAGCCAAGTCATGGGCCAGACTGGTGGCAAGATGAGCTGTCCTCTTGAGGTAGCGCTGATAAGCATCAGGAAATTCATCGGGAGTCTTCAAGGTTGAGGGGTGAGGAGTGACACCCGGTTCAGGAGGAGGGAGAGCCTTGATGCCCAAAGTCTTCAAGGGCGAATTGACCGCAAACATTTACTCATGCCGAGGATTTATCCACTGGTATGCAGCCCAACATTTAGCCCGTTCCCTCGTGATTTTTTGAACCCGTTTCTTACGATCTCCAGCAGTTTCTCGTTCTGGAGTGCTCAGTTTTGCATAGAGCGTTGGGGGAAAGTCATGAGCTATATCAGTGAGTTTGCGACGAGGACCCATTTTCTTCAGTTGAGGAGACTGATGAATTGTGCATTCGAGCTGAGGTGCAAATGAAGTGAGACTATGAGAACCATAAGATTCCTCAGCTGACATGTACCTGTGACAGAATTAAGTTGCGACGGAAGTGGGGTACTGTGATATGCATTCATAAGGAAGGTATTGAGGAAAGAAAATTAAAGAAGCATAGGTCTCGGTAAGATTTCAGTACTACTGAGGAATTGAGTGGCTTGAAGAATCGTGAAGAATCTTGAAGAAGTTGAAGTACTGAGGAATTAATGGTTGAGACTTTGTCACACCAGAAATGAGGCAAATGCTGAGGAAACCAAAGTTGGTCTTCTCCGGTGACGATGAACTCCGACGTCGACAGCTCAAGAGCTTGAGGAGCTCAAGGGCGGAGGCGCGAGAGAGAATGAGGTGTGGGGAGAATGACCGCGAGGGTGGTGGCTATTTATAGAGGCGTAAAATATGATGGGTCGCGATTTTTGTGGACGAGATTACCCCTGGCGGTTCGGATTTCTTTGGTTATCTCATTGCTGGATATGCACGATGCGCGGTAAAAGCGCAATGATCAAGGGATAAGATTAACGTTAAATTGATGGTCCTCAACTTGAGTAAACTGAGGACAATGAAAGTTTTGAGGATAAAGTTAAAGCTTCAGTTTGAGGAACATGTGAGTTTTCCAATGAACGCATACTTAAGATGGAAAGATTGGACAAGTGAGCACAAAGGGACGGGTCCGATCACATTCACCTAGATGAAGAAACAAAATCTGAAAAACAAAAGCTATAGGTGAATGTTGTTGAGGACAAAACAGTAAGTATCAGGATGAAGACACAAATGAGGAAACTGAGGACCAATAATTTCTGAGGAATTTGGGCGGTGGCGCTACCCACCTTATAGGGAATAAGACACTTGATACCATACAATTGTCATGTGGATCTTGAGTCAATTCCACGTTAATTTCTTCACACTTAGCAAGGTAGTTCCTCATGAATTGAGGAGTACGACGCATCGTGTGTTGTACATCAGGATTCTTCAATATTGTTTAAGCGTTAGTATGTGTGTCCATTCACTGGACATTTGAGGAATCTAAGATATTTAGCTCACACCTCATAGTGCTAAATCTCTTCTCATCAAAGGCTTAGTGAATATATCAGCAAGTTGTTCTTTAGTCTTCACGTGGATGATGACGATGTCTTCCTTCAACACATGATCCCGAAGAAAGTGATACCGAATCTCAATGTGCTTCGTCCACGAGTGCTGGACTGGGTTCTGAGATATCTTGATGGCACTCTCATTGTCACATAGTAGTGGTACTTTATTTTAGGTTGATGTTGTAGTCCTTGAGAGTTTGCTTCATCCATAGAAGTTGTGAGCAGCTTGCACCAGCGGCGATGTATTCAGCTTCAGCAGTGGAGAGGGAGACACAATTCTGCTTCTTCGATGACCAGCACACCAGTGAGCGTCCGAGGAAGTGACATGTTCCTGAGGTACACTTCCTATCCACACGATCTCCAGCATAATTTGAGTCTGAGTACCCAACAAGATCCAGCTGTGTGCCTTTTGAATACCATAAGCCTAGCGACGGGGTGTGAGCCAAATATCTAAGAATTCGTTTCACCGCTTAGTGATGCGATTCCTTTGGTGCCGCTTGGAATCGGGCACACATGCAAAGGCTCAACATTATATCATCCCTAGATGCACATAGTTATAGCAGAGAACCTATCATGGAGCGGTATACCATTTGATCGTAGTCCTTGCCATTTTCATCAGGACCGAGTTGTCCATTTGTAGGCATCGGTATCTTGATACCTTTGCAGTCTTGCATCCCAAATTTCCCCAGGCACTCCTTGATGTACTTCTCCTGAAAAATGAAGACGTCGTTGCGTTGCTGACAAATTTGAAGCCCTAAGAAGAACTTCAGTTCGCCCATCATGGACATCTGATAATGTTCACTCGTCAAGAATTCAAATTCTTCACTGTATTTCTTGTTAGTGCATCCAAATATAATGTCAGCGACATAGATTTGACATATGAATAAGGAATCATCATAGCGTTTGGTGAAAAGAGTTGGATCGAGGGAACCAGATTTGAAGCCCTTGCTGATGAGGAAATGCCTTAGTGTGTCATACCAAGCCCGAGGGGCTTGCTTCAGTCCGTAAAGAGATTTCTTCAATCTTTTAACCATGTCAGGGTTCTTCGAGTCTTCAAAACCTGGGGGTTGAGCAACATATACTTCTTCCTCGATATTACCATTGAGGAATGCACTTTTCACATCCATTTGATATAACTTGATATTATGATGGTTAGAAAATGCGAGCATGATGCGAATGGATTCAAGTCTAGCAATAGGAGAAAAGGTTTAACCGAAGTCGATACCCTCGACTTGTGTGTATCCTTGAGCGAATAGACGATCTTTGTTCCTGATGACTTGGCCATCTTCATCAAGTTTGTTGCAGTAGATCCACTTCCTTCTGATGACATTGTGAACACGAGGATTAGGACGTTTGACCAGTTCCCAAACATCATTCAGTTTGAACTGAAGAAGTTCGTCTTGCATGCCATGAATCCATTCCGCTTCTTGGAATGCCTCAGCAACTTTGGTGGGCTCTGAAATGGACACAAACGAAAAAAGCCCACAAAAGTTAGCTATTCGATTTGCTCTGGCACGAGTGAGAGGACCTGGTATGTGTAACAGCCCAGGATCTCAATAGGAATGATAGACTACTGATGGCGCGAGAGTTGACGGGTGTATTCTTCTCGCCCTTCGTTGGTGAGCCCCAAGTGGAAGGCGTGATGCAGCACAGCAGCAAATTTCCCTCAGTAAAGATACCAAGGTTTGTCTCCAGAAGGACTCCAGAGATGATAAGTAGGTGTCAGCGGCGCAACTGACGCGGACCTGCACACAGACACAAATAACTTTGTTCCCAACGAAGTTCAGAGAGGTTGTCAATCTCTCTGTTCTTGTTGTTCACAAAGGATCAAACACAAGGGATAATGATAGCAACTGAAAGTAAAAGCAGAAAAGTAAATGAGCGTGGAAACAGTAATGATGATATGGACCGGGATACGTGATGTTCACTAGTGATGTCTCTCTCCCAAAAGACGATAAAACTGCTACGCGAGGTAAAAAAATTACAGAAGGGCAATTGACAGGATTATGAACGCACTGCAATGCTAACTATGCTACAAAAGAAAGGAAGAGGCTCAAAAGCACGGGCAGTACGCCAAAATAAGTAGACCGAAATCCAACTGCATCTACTACTAATCATCCACCTTGAGATATATATCCAGAACATCTCGCTGGTATTAAGTTGCGAGCCCCACCCAAAGTGTAAACCCAAAGCAACAGACAACTGCATTAAAAAGCACTTTGCGTAAAGTAAACAATCCTTGCAACCGCGGTTACAAGCACCGTTGTTTTCCCCCTTGTGGCAACAGCACATCCCCTAGACTCATGTTTCTGTCACTCAAGCGTGTCATCGGGGGGCATGAACCCACAATCGAGCATAACGTTCCCTCTTGGGGTTACTACCTACTACTTGGCCAAAGCAATAAACAGCAACGGAGAACATGCAAGAATTACTTAGGAACAAAAATATAAGAGATAAAAACCAAATATATTACTCAATCACAATCTGAACATAATCTCATAATCCATCAGATCCCATCAAACTCAGCATAGCAACAGCAGAAAAATTACAAAAGTGCCTCTATCATGTAGGGGACCTCACGAGGTCTAAACCATGAAGAACAAAGAGGGGAGGAGAACATCACATAGCTACTGATCACGGACCCATGGTCCAAGGAAAACTACTCACGAGACATCCGGGGAGCATCCATGGTGGAGAGGAGACTCCTGGAGGTCAACCCTCCCTCCGGCGGGGTGCCGGGAAGAGGTCTTCTGGTGCTCCCAATCTCGGAAGCGCGGCGGCGACAGAACAGAGGCGAGATCGCGAAAAAAGGTTCTCTTTTCTGAAGTTTCCCATGACGGAGAATATATAGGCGAAGGGGAGCAGCCAGAGGTGGACTAGGGGCCCCAGGCGCCCCCCTGGCGCAGCCAGGGGTGGGGCCGCGCCGGGTGGCCGCCTGGGCCACCCCTGGCTCCCCTCTGGCCCCACTCGGGCTCTTCGCGAATCTTCCTGTACGCTGACTTTTCCTATATTTTTCCCGGAATTTTTCTGGCACTTTTTATATGGGGGAAAACTGAAATAGAAAAACAGCAGAAAACAGGAACTGGCACTGTGGTGCACTGAGTTAATAGGTTAGTCCAAATATGATCAAAAGTGTATGAAAGTGTATCTAGATCATAGCAATATCACACAAAACATGCATGGAGCAAGCAGAAATTATAGATACGTTTTGGACGTATCAACATCCCCAAGCTTAATTCCTGCTCGTCCTCGAGTTGGTAAATGATAATGGCATAATTTCTGTGGTGACATGCTAGCAACCATATAAGAACTTTGAAAAGTAAAGCAATCAAGGTTAGAAACTCAATTCAAGTCATAACAAGCAAGAGTCTATATTAGCATTGAAACAAGTAACAAAAGAACAAAAGGTGCAAGAGCTCTCGCTGTCCGTGTCGGGACCCGGGGTTAGCGTATGCAAGTCCAGTTAAGGCATAGTCATATGGAGAGCCGAGAACCGTACCCAATTGTCTAAGCAGACAAGGCCAAGCACAGAACGTTCTCGGAAAGCATCGTACGTGAGGGGCATCCCATCCAGGCCGGATGATCAACTGAGATGGGTCCTCATCGTCCGCACACAAGTCTAATGATATGGGTGGTGAACTCCCATATTCAAAGACAAGTCGCCTCAACCATACTATCGACTATCTCATAACTCTTACATAGACTTACTCCAGCCCGATCACTTAGTCGGGGTCTAGGGCGGGCTGAATCATACCACAAAGTGTGCACGAGACATAGTCTCTAACAATCGCATCGCGATGCCCCAAGCTGCGCACATCTAAGGGCCACTTGGTGTATGAAAGACCGCCAGCCAGAACACAACTAAGGTCTCGAAAACCCATACAAAGACATGCATGTTATAAACATACACGCAGCACACATGCCTTGTATGAACAGCAGGTACCATTGCAATTCTCTACAAAGTGTGCAATTTTATTGATAACTCTTATAGAGTGCACACAGAGATCACATACATGTGATCCAACATTACATTACAAGTGGAAGCAAATTATGTCTGAGTACAGACAAGTTTAACAAATGGCTTAAGAAGCCTTATTTAAACACAAAGCCCTCCACGAGGGAACCAGTCGTCTGACTGGGACTAGACTAGTTGGTCTTCAGTCGTCCAGCTCGATGAAGAAGCCACCTTCGGGGTCAGTGGCATCATCTAAAACATAGATTAAGAAAACGTGAGTACAAAGTCGTACTCAGCAAGACTTACATAGGAGCTATACTACTCATGCATATGTATCAAGGTAAAGGGAGGTGGGGTTCACTTGCAGAAATGCCAGCTCTGACTTGGCTAGTCCTGAACTACGAGTACCAGACTTTGAGGTAAGAAGCGTACACGAGTCCACTACTTTCTCCAACCAATACACCACTATGGTGCCTTCCTCGACTTCCCCACGAGGAAGCATGCCATAGCACTCACACTTATCTTGGTGTGTTTTAGAAGTATCCGGTTCAAGTTATCTAATAATCAAGCTAAGCTTTCCAAGCAGTCCATAACCGCGGACGCGGCTATTCGAATAGTTTTGTTAACCTTGCAAGGGTGTACCGCTACACACACATGACCATCATTTACCGCCTTTGATCTCGACACCATTCAAGGGGTGCCAGCGAGGATGCTCACCACAACTGTTACCTCATAGCCGATCTAGTCCGAGAAAGTCACCTACTTGGGTTGGTTACCACAATCGTGAACCCGGCCGGTTTACCGAAGTGGACCCAAGTGATGTGTGCGTGGTGCATAAGCCGGTCTCGGATGAGCCGTTCTCTCACTTAGCATCCAGGCCACAGACCTACCAGAACTCTGAACTATTGCGACATCGGGACATCGAAAGGGATGAGTTAGTAAGTTGAGAGGGGTTAGTGAGCCCAATGTGTGGTTGTACTCTTCATCTTGGATCACCACACAAGAACTCGTACTAGGGAGGTGTTCAACGAGACAACCCACTGTGTACTCCTACACAGCCTCTCATCGTTCACCTTGTATTAGGGTCGATTCACCAACACTTTTCTACCAACATCAACGTGATCATTCCCATCCCGACTCACATCACAGTAACAACATGGTATCATACTAAGCATGCAATAAGCAGTAACATTGCAGGGGCCACATGATATCAAACAACTCCTACATTTGCTAGGATTGTGGTTTGCTTACTACTGTGACAAAATGATAGGTCATGCAAAGGAATGGGTTCATCTATGCGGTAGAATCGTAACATGGTGATCATCCTAAACAATGCATAAGCAAGACATGAGAGGGAAGTGGGATTTTATCGACATGATCAATGGGGGTTTGCTTGCCTTGCTGACGAGGTTCGGGTTCGGGGTCTTCAACGAAGGTTGCAACCTCTTGCTCCGGTTCCACCTCTACTCGACAAACAAAGCACGAAGTAGCAATCAATATGAATGCAATGCTCAAGCACATGAAGGAAATGTTGAAACTTGAAGTATAAGTTTTGATGTGTGAGGCAATTCCATTTAAGTGGAGTATATTGCATTTGAAATGCAAATTCAAACTCCACATTTGAATTCAAAATAACCAAGTTGTATATGATATAGTTTGATCATTTTGAAACAACTTCAAATGTGTATGATATGCCTGTGATGTGTGATTGAAATGTAGCATGTTGCCATGGTTCAAGTTGCAAAATTATTTGATTTGAATTTGATTTAATTCCATTTAAATCAAATAGCAAATGCTACTGGTCACATTTTAAATTAAACTCAAACAGAGTTGCAAGTTGTTATTTGGAAAGATAATTTTCTCCTGATCATTTTTCATATATTATTTGTCCAATTTGGAGTTAATATGAATTTTCTATGAATTTCCAAAGTTTGGGGTATTTTCTGGAATTTCTGGAATTCTTTAATTCATTTTGATTTTCTGGAAATTCATAAAATGATTTATTGCGCAAAGCTGACGTCAGGGGGGAGGCTGACATGTGGGGCCAGGGTGTCAGTGACTGGGTTAACTTAACCCGTGGGTTAAATTAATCCAGTGGCTTAATTAAGCCACTGGGCCCACTGGTCAGTGACCCAGGGGTCATTAACTGGGTGCTTAACAGGGGGGTTAGGGCTGACACGCCGGCGGCGCAGCACGGGAACACGATTCCGGCCACGGGAGGGGAAACGGAGGGCACCGGCTTGCTCCTGGAGGTCGTCCGCGACTTCTGGAGGCATCGGGGGTTCACGGGTAGGTCGGGAGCGACGACGGCGACGACTCCGGCGGAAGCAGAACCACGGCGAGGTCATAGTCGACGTTATATCGCACGGTTCGGGCTGATCTCGCGTGCGTTCGAACGCTGGCATGCTCAGGAGCCAAACGCACGCTCTGGTTGAGTCGAAGGGGCACAGGGGCGACCACGAGCTCATCCATGGCGGAGCCCGTGCTCGGCTCTCATGGAAAAATGCAAAGGAGAAGGAGAAATACTCCGGGGTTGGTCCGGGCGGATGAAGAAGCTCACCCTGAAGCTAGCAGAGGAGTCAGGGAGGTCGGGGAGGTCGTGGTGGCGGCGAATTCGACGACGGCGACTTGCGGGTCCGGCGACTCCTCGGTGAAGCTGGCGTCGTCTGCTGAGGCGCTCGGGCTCGATTGGTTGAGGGGAACGACGAAGACGCCTGCTGCGGTTCTTCTGGACACGGCGGCACGGCTCGGGGACGACGGTGGCTGCGTGGACTCGACGGCGTGCTCCACGGCGGTCTTCGGGCGGCGACGAATCGGGCGAGAGAGGAAGGGGAAGACGACGAGGAGGGGGGGAATGAGCTCACGGCGTCTCCAGGCGCGTCCAGGTGCGAGAAGAGGCCACGGGGAGGGCTGGAAGCTCCTCGGCGACGACGTGGCGTCCCCAGCTAGTTCGGTGGCATTCCACCGAGCAGCTTGGAGGCGCGGGGCGGGGAAGAAGACCCCCGTGCCCCTTTGGGCCGGCTGGGCTGGGTGGGCCGACTTCGCCTAGGCGCAAGGTAAGCGTTTCTGAAATCTTTTTCTGTTTAATCTTTCCTTTCTTTTCTGTAATTTTGTTTTGACTTTGGTAAAAATACCAAATCATTTTATTAAATGCTGAAAACTTTTATGTGGCCTCATAATAATATAGACTAGCCACTCATAAACTTTCAACATTTTTAAAATTCAAATGATTTGAATTTTAAAGCAAAAAGGGGTATTTCTTTAATTCCAAGGTACTGTTTGAATATTTGAAAAATCTATGAGCATGGGGTGGGTCCCACATCACTTGATATGTGATCACACTCATTTATAAGACTTTTCAAAACTCTAACATGAATTTTTGGAGAAGATTTTTATCTGGCCTTTTGAATTAATTTATCTGGGGGGTGTTCCTTCTCCCATTTGGATTTTGAATTTGATTTCCAAGATTTCTTTTTGAAATTTTGACATGATGCAAGGTTACTTTGATCCTAGCACATTACCTAACAGAGGGTTCAGACAGTCCGTGACTCGAATGTCTCCAAATGGTGTTTGCGTGCAAGAAGGGGGGTAGGGAATACGAGAAAAACATTTATTTGTTGAGAACTCAATCTACTAAAGTTTCACACTCGGTCTTTTTCAGGAATCTTATCTTGACTCGTCCCCAGGCCACTAGCCAGGTACAACTCAATTTGATCCACTCCTTTTTCAATATTTTGAGCACTCATGCAATGGATGAGCGTAAGCACGAGAGTTGACACTTAGGATGGCAAAGAGAGAAGTGCGGAGGAGGAATACAAAAAGTATGAGAAAGGCTCACATCAATGAGAAAAATCATAGGCAAGAGATGCCAAATGATAGATATGATGTGACGAGTAGGGATTGCCATGCAACGGATGCACATACGAGCTAGGAAGCTCTCTAATGGAACTAGTGGGGGTGCATCTAACTTGCTCGCTCATGAAGACCTAGAGCTCGTTTGAGGAGGCTCATCCTTGGAATATGCAAGCCAAGTTCTATAGTGTGAAGGTCCCCACATAGCTATATGCATAATGATCATCTCTATGGAGTACAAGGATATCAAGGGAGTACTAGTGTGGATCTCTCAAAAGGATAGTAGTGTTGTCCCTTTCTCTCTTTCTATTTCTTTTTCTCTTTTTTCTATTTTTTTGTATTTTTTTGTGGCCTCAATGGCTCTTTCTATGTAACTCTCATTTGTCCTCTTTGGGATCTTTTATTGTGTCCACTTTGGGATCTTTTCCTCACTTAAGGGCAACACTCTATTTTACAAGAAGGTAAAGGAGATCTTTCACACTTTACAAGGTGCTCAAAATCATATAGAAGATGTAACTATCATGATGTATGCAATGTATGTCGTTGCCAGTGTAGCAGGAACATGTATGACATGAAGATCAAGTCATGAAAAGGTGGATGTTGCATGGCAATATATCTCGGAAAGGCTATGGAAATGCCTTGATAGGTAGATATGGTGGCTGTTTTGAGGAAACATATAAGGAGGTTTATGATGACAGAGCGTATCATGCCAAGGGTTTGGATGTACCGGCGAAGGTGGACACCAACTCTTAGAGTGAGAAGAAGGCAATGCACGGCACGAGAGAGGCTAGCAAAATATGTGAAGGTGGAAGTGTCAACTTTCAATACTTACATTAGTCCGAAGAACTCATGCACTTATTATCGGTAACTCTTAATCTAAAAAGGAGGTTCACAAAGAGACAAGTACCCCGAGGAGGAGTGTATGGGGGTTTGGTTATCCTTGTGCATCCTCGACTCATGGTACGTGAGTGTTCTCTAATATTCGATCCCTCCAAAGATTAGTGATCCATCTAGTAGCTAGAGTTCTCAACTAGTTTTGTAGGTTTCGAAAATACACATGGGTTGCCCAAAATAAGACACCTATCACTAATAGGCTAGAGCTCTTGACACCAAAAGTTCAAACATTACTCACATCAAAACATCAAAACTATTGCAAGTTACTACTAGAATTAAATAACAACCTCAATTACCTACTTTCAAGACAAGACACAACTCAGTGCAACAACCAACTCTCTTTAACAAGATAAACATGAAAACTAAAAAGAGTTCCAGCAACAAACTAAACAAAAGCCAAGGCTCTTGCTAAAGACAAACTAAGACTAAAACTAAACATGGCAGCAGCTACGAAAAGATAAAGAACACACAACAGCAAAAAGATAGGCAGGAAAAATCCTATGATGTGTTCTAGATTTTGAAATTGGAGCGTGTTTCTCTCCCACACAAAGTAATACGGGATCTAAATTGTTATGAACAGCAAGCAAAGCTAAAGAAAACTAAAAATAAAACCTAAGAGCGAGACGCTCCAAGCATAGCACATAACGCATGAAGTGATAAAAATATAGTGAGACGAAGGACGAATTGATGATTGTTGATGGAGAAGGGGATGCACGGAGCCATCCCCGAGCTTAGACGCTTGAGTCTCTTTGAATATTTATTGGGGATGCATGGGGGCATCCCCAAGCTTGAGCTCTTGACACTCCTGAATCTTCTTTCATCATCTTCCATCGCACACTTGAAAACTCCCTTCATACATAACTCATCATAAGCTGATTAGAGAGGTTAGTACCCTTAACAAAATAATTTTCCCCCACTGGATATAAAGATATTCTTGAAGATCTACTGTTTCTCAAGAGTGCCAAAAAGTTTTTTCAAGGAAAAAGCAATCTTAAGGTTTGCAAAAGTTAGGAGAGACAAAACGTGGCAGAATCTGTGAAAAACAGAACAGCAGGTAGTAAAAAAAAATTTACGGGCACTTCTGCAACTCAAATCAAAAAACTCAGAACATACGGAAGTTTCAAAATTGTATAGAGCACTCTGTCAAAAAAATTCAGATCAAAAAGATGATCTGGTGATTTGATTCGAATTTTTCTGTCAAGGGACAGAATCTGTTTTCTGGACAGCACGTCACAACTTTTGCTTCCCTTATCATAAGAGGCTATAACTTGGCACAAAGCTGAAAACTAAAGATAAAATGATGTTGCTACAGTAGTAACAAACATCAAGACACAAAAAAAGCAAAAAGAAAAAACCTAAATTCGTTGCGGGCTGCCTCCCAAAAGCGCTTTATTTTATGCCTTTAAGCTAGGCATGATGCAAAAGAAGAATCAAGTTTTATCAAGAGAAAGAGAATAACTAGCCCGTGTAACGGACTCAAAAGGTAACTTGATTTTCTTTCTAGGGAAGTTTTCCATCCCTTTTTTGAATGGGAATTGGAATTTTATATTCCCCTCTTTCATGTCAATAACCGCACCAACAGTGCGAAGAAAAGGACGTCCCAAAATAATTGGACACAAAGGTTCACGCTCTATATCCATAACAATAAAATCAACGGGAACATAGTTGTCATTGACAATGATAAGAACATTGTCGATCTTCCCCAAAGGTTTCTTTACGGAAGAATCAACAAGACGAACACCAAAAGAACAAGGCTCAAAGGGCTTCAATTCAAACATATCAAATATTCTTTTGGGCATAACGGAGGTACTAGCTCCAACATCACATAAGGCATAGCAAGAGAAGTTATTTAATCTAATTTTGATCATAGGGTCCCAACCATCATCTAGATTCCTAGGTATGGAGGCTTATACTCTAAGCTTCTCCTCCCTAGCTTTGATGAGAGCATTTGTGATATGCTCCGTGAAGGCAAGATTAAGTGTGCTAGTGTGGGGGTCTCTAGACATTTTGTGTAGCAATCTAATAACTTCTGAGAGGGTGAAACTATCAAAATCAATATCACTACTATCAAAGGTGGTAGTAGTGTCGTCTAGGCTCACTTGTTTGAAACCCTCTATGTTCATAGGAGTTTTTTCATCTTTGGTTGAGGTATTAGCATCACCATTAATAGGTCCAACGGGACTAGGAGTGCATTGGGTGCTAATAGTTTGGGTGTCCTCAACAATTTGGATAGTGGCAACTGTGTGGTGTGTAGGAAGGCTCTTAATTCTATCCTCTTCCTCTTTTTCTCTAGCCCACCTTTCTTTAAGTTTAGCCATCATCCTAATATTTTCATTAATTTGTAATTGGATAGCATTAATAGGAGTGGCCTTATTCTCCTCAAGGGGAGAGGTTCTAATTTTAAGCATCTCAATATCAAGGGCTAAGCGTTCTAATTTAGCTAATTTCTCCCCTACATTTTTGTTGAAGGATTTTTGGGTAGTGATAAAGTCTCTAAGCATGTTTTCCAATTCAGAAGAGGGGTTCTTGTTGCTAGGGTAGGTGTTGTTGTTCCCATAGTTGGATGGAAACGGTCTAGGATTGCTAGCAAAATTACCCCTATAAGCATTGTTGTTGAAGTTGTTTCTAGCAATAAAGTTCACGTCTACTTGTTCTTGGGCAACCAAAGAATTTAAAGGGACATCATGAGGATCAATAGAGGGTTGCTTGGTAAGTAGAGACATAATTAAGTCAACTTTTTCATTGAGGGAGGTAACTTCCTCGACAGAGTTTACCTTCCTACCTGTTGGAGCGCGTTCGGTGTGCCATTGGGAATAATTGGTCATCATCTCATCGAGAAGCTTCGTGGCAGCACCAAGTGTAGTTGGCATAAAGGTTCCTCCCGTGGCCGACTCTAACAGGTTCCGCGAGGTAAAGTTCAAGCCTGCATAAAAAGTCTGGATAACCATCCAGGTAGTCAAACCATGTGTAGGGCATTTCTTAACAAGAGATTTCATTTGTTCCCAAGCTTGGGAAACTTGTTCATTATCCAATTTCTTAAAACTCATAATGTTACTCCTTAATTGGATAATTTTAGCAGGTGGGTAGTACTTCCCTATAAAAGCATCTTTGCACTTATCCCAAGAATCTATGCTATTCTTAGGCAAAGACTGAAACCAGATTTTAGCGTCTCCCCTTAAAGAGAAAGGTAAGAGCTTGAGCTTAACAATATCACCTTCTACTTCTTTATACTTTTGCATATCACATAATTCAACAAAATTGTTCAAGTGTAAAGCAGCATCATCTCCAGCACCAGAGAATTGATCTCTCATAACAAGGTTTAGCAAGGCAGGTTTAATTTCATAAGAGATAGCTGAAGTGGCAGGTGTGGCAATGGGGGTGCAGATAAAGTCTTGGTTGTTGTGACTAGTGAAGTCACACAACTTGGTTTTTTCAGTGGAACCCATAGTAGCAGCAAGTGTGGCAGATTTTTTTGTGATTTTTAATAAAAGACACAAAGATAAAAACTGAAAGGTAAACTAACAAGACTAAAAAACAAAGGTAAAGGGTAGTGTGCAAATCCCCTATCTTAGCACTCGGAGTCCCCGGCAACGGCGCCAGAAATTTGCCTTGATGGCGCGAGAGTTGACGGGTATAGTCTTCTCGCCCTTCGTTGGTGAACCCCAAGTGGAAGACGTCATGTAGCACAGCAGCAAATTTCCCTCAGTAAAGATACCAAGGTTTGTCTCCAGTAGGACTCCAGAGATGATAAGTAGGTGTCAGCGGCGCAACTGACGCGGACCTGCACACAGACACAAATAACTTTGTTCCCAACAAAGTTCAAAGAGGTTGTCAATCTCTCCGGTCTTGTCGTTCACAAAGGATCAAACACAAGGGATAATGATAGCAACTGAAAGTAAAAGCAGAAAAGTAAATGAGCGTGGAAACAGTAATGAGGATATGGACCGGGATACGTGATGTTCACTAGTGATGTCTCTCTCTCAAAAGACGATAAAACTGCTACGCGAGGTAAACGAATTACAGAAGGGCAATTGACAGGATTATGAATGCACCGCAATGCTAACTATGCTACAAAAGAAAGGAAGAGGCTCAAAAGCACGGGTAGTACGCCAAAATAAGTAGACCGAAATCCAACTGCATCTACTACTAATCATCCACCTTGAGATATCTATCCAGAACATCTCGCTGGTATTAAGTTGCGAGCCCCACCCAAAGTGTAAACCCAATGCAACAGACAACTGCATTAAAAAGCACTTTGCGTAAAGTAAACAATCCTTGCAACCGCGGTTACAAGCATCGTTGTTTTCCCCCTTGTGGCAACAGCACATCCCCTAGACTCATGTTTCTGTCACTCAAGCGTGTCATCGGGGGGCATGAACCCACAATCGAGCATAACTTTCCCTCTTGGGGTTACTAGCTACTACTTGGCCAAAGCAATAAATAGCAACGGAGAACATGCAAGAATTACTTAGGAACAAAAATATAAGAGATAAAAACCAAATATATTACTCAATCACAATCTGAACATAATCTCATAATCCATCAGATCCCATCAAACTCAGCATAGCAACAGCAAAAACATTACAAAAGTGCCTCGATCATGTAGGGCAGCTCACAAGGTCTAAACCATGAAGAACAAAGAGGGGAGGAGAACATCACATAGCTACTGATCACGGACCCATGGTCCAAGGAAAACTACTCACGAGACATCCGGGGAGCATCCATGGTGGATAGGAGACTCCCGGAGGTCAACCCTCCCTCCGGCAGGGTGCCGGGAAGAGGTCTTCTGGTGCTCCCGATCTCGGAAGCGCGGCGGCGGCGGAACAGAGGCGAGATCGCGAAAAAGGATTCTCTTTTCTGAAGTTTCCCGTGACAGAGAATATATAGGCGAAGGGGGGCAGCCAGAGGTGGACCAGGGGCCCCAGGCGCCCCCCTGGAGCGGCCAGGGGTGGGGCCGCGCCGGGTGGCCGCCTGGGCCACCCCTGGCTCCCCTCTGGCCCCACTCGGGCTCTTCGCGAAGCTTCCTGTACGCTGATTTTTCCTATATTTTTCCCGGAATTTTTCTGGCACTGTTTATATGGGGGAAAACTGAAATAGAAAACAGCAGAAAACAGGAACTGGCACTGTGGTGCACTGAGTTAATAGGTTAGTCCAAATATGATCAAAAGTGTATGAAAGTGTATCTAGATCATAGCTATATCACACAAAGCATGCATGGAGCAAACAGAAATTATAGATACGTTTTGGACGTATCAACTACTCATATCAACAAGGTGCACCTTCTTTTCCGGGAGCCCATCAGGAAAGAACTACCAGGTTAAGCGTGCTTGGCTTGGAGTAGTCTTGGGATGGGTGAGCAACCGGGAAGTTGATCCCGGGTACGCATGAGTGAGGACAAAGTGTGCAGAAAAGACTAGTGTTGGTTTGTGAGGACAGTCTACATCCCAGGCGCACCGACCATGAAATCAGTGGTTAACCGGTTGGGAGTGGCCGGGGCGTTATAGCTGGTATCAGAGCCAACCCTGGCGGTTACACGGTGTGTGTGTCGGTCGGTGAGGCTTATATGAAGTACATGTTGGATGCCTGCAACTGGCACGCACAAATGTGTGCCAAAGGGGAACGTTCCTGCTGGGCCGACGGAGACGTCGCTTCCTTTGAGGGGTGGTGTATGTAACAGCCCAGGATCTAAATAGGAATGATAGACTACTCATATCAACAAGGTGCACCTTCTTTTCCGGAAGCCCATCAGGAAAGAACTACCAGGTTAAGCGTGCTTGGCTTGGAGTAGTCTTGGGATGGGAGACCAACCACGAAGTTGATCCCGGGTGCGCACGAGTGAGGACAAAGTGTGCAGAAAAGACAAGTGTTGGTTTGTGAGGACAGCCTAGAGCCCAGGCGCACCGACCATGGAATCGGTGGTTAACCGGTTGGGAGTGGTCGGGGCGTTACAGTATATTGACATCGACGAGGATTTTGTTGACTTAAACTTCATTCGCGACTCGTGGAAGACGAGGTCGATGGTCTTGAGGCGAATCATCGTCACTGTCATCAAATTCATTAGCATCAGCTTCAGGCGCTTCTGGGTCTCAGGCGCCTCAGGATCAGAATAGTCATCGGGATCATTAGCATCCTAATTTGGGTGTTCTTTAGGAGCAGGGGGTATGTGTGTTTCATCAGGATGGTCCACGGGAATGATGTCACTAGAACCCATTTTCTTGATATGTTATTCATGTGAGGCTTCATCTAGAACAGGTGGCAGGTGCTATCTTTGCGAGCCGTCAGATTCATCAAACCGAACATCTACAGTCTCAACAATTTTATGATGACTAATATTGTAGACTCTGTAGGTGTGCGAGTTGATACCGTATCCAAGCATGAAACCCTCACATGCTTTGGGTGCGGATTTGGATTGGTGATGAGGATCACGAATCCAACATGGTGCACCGAATACTTTGAAATAACTCACATTGGGATTCTTACCGACCATTAGCTCATATGATGTTTTCTTGAAGAACTTATGAAGATACACTCGATTGACGATGTGGCAGGAAGTGTTGATGGCTTCAGCCCACCAAATGAGTGGTGTGTTGTATTCAGTCAGCATCGTTCGAGCCATCTCGATGAGGGTTCGGTTCTTCCTTTCAACAAATCCATTTTGCTGAGGAGTGTAGGGTGCTGAGAACTCATGAGTGATGCCCAAGTCGTCGAGTAATTCTTCCATGCCTATGTTCTTGAATTCAGTGTCGTTGTCGCTCCGAATGTGCTTGATCTTCGGTTTGTAGTTGTTCATGACTCGATGGGCGAAGCGCTTGAAGATTGTTGGGGTTTCTGACTTATAAAGAAAAAATGCACCCAAGTATATCGTGAGAAGTCATCAACAATAACAAGACCATACATACTGCCTCCAAAGCTTGAATACTTTGGAGGACCGAATAGATCCATGTGAAGTAGTTCCAGAGGTCTTGTAGTCGTCATGATGGTCTTCGCGGGATGCTTGGCCTTGGTCATCTTTCCAGCTTCACACGCGCCACATAGCCGGTCCTTGGAGAATCTAATTTCCTCAATCCCGAGGACATGTTTCTTCACAACCAGTTTCTAGAGGTTCCTCATCCCAGCGTTTCCGAGTCTTCGATGCCATAGCCAACACTCTGAGGCTCGAGGCATGATGCAAGTAGCGACCTGAGGACCTTCAGAAAAATCTACAATATACAGGTCACCTTTCCTAACTCCTCGAAAGACGATGGAGTTATCACTAACCATATAAACTACACAACCATATTTTCCGAAGAGAACAACGAGGTCAAGATCACATAGCATAGACAGAGACATCAGGTTGTACCCGAGGGATTCAACAAGCATGACTTTGTCAATATGTTGGTCTCGAGAGATAGCAACTCTGCCGAGACCCAATGCCTTACTTTTACCTTTATCAGCGAAGGTGATGGTTTTCTTCGAAGAAGGACTCAGAGATGATTCCATGAGAAGGCTTCTATCACCAGTCATGTTGACGAGGGGGTGACCCCACGACTCATGCGTATAAGACTACCTGGTGCATACGAAGACAGAAGGCCCGCTAGGAAGCCATGACAGGCCCACGACTGGCCCACCACGCACCGACGTAGGAGTCCGCGACTAATATGGAAGGAACAACTTGGCGTACAAGGCAAGCCCAGAACTACGAAACTATCTTTGTAACCTAGTACAGACTCCCCGGGAAAGGCTGGGAGGGGAGACGTCCAGCAATAGACACAATACTAATCTACTCACCTGGTCTTGCGAGAACTCGCCTGGCCTCCTCTGTAATCGCCCCCTCACGCAATAATATCGAGCGGGAAGTACTTCTCCTGTTATCTGACGAGTATCGTCCAACCTGTGCCTTCTCTATGACTAATCCAGGGTCCCTGACCATGGGATTTGCCGGGGCTGATCCCCGTCAATTGGCGCCGTCTGTGGGAACTGTGCAGGTTGGAATCACGATCTCAGCGGTCCCGCCCCCAGCAAATCAAGAATCGAGGACTAGAACCAGATCTAGCCCACTCGAGAAGTTCAAGTTCACCACAAGCATCTCCATCACCCCGACAAGATCACTTACCTGCAGCCGAATGAAGTCCAGCACCTCGACGACCATCAGATCCATCGCCGACGGAAAATAACTCGACGACCCAGAAGGCAAGCGCGAGGGCTCTACTCGGGAACACCACTCGAGGAGTCACGGTGCGTAACAGAAGACTCCCCCACCAGTCGACGACCCGCCGCCGCCCGTACTCCCACCACACACCAAGACAGCGACTCCGAAACCCAGACCGGAGAATACTACAACCCAGATCGAAGGCCAGATGAATTCACCAACTTTATCCGGAGCCAATCACTCAGTGATGGGATAGAACTTGACCAGAGATTCCATAGCCGAGCAGAAGACCACTCGCAGATCTTCCAAATCTCAAGAATAATAAGGCTCACCGGCTCCAGAAAACTCCCAGCCAAAGAGCAACTCAAAGGACCTTGCGCGATCCACTATTTCGAGGACAGTTGGGGACACCTCACAGCAAGCCACACCTTAGGAGATTGTCGCCTATTCACCGAACTCTCCAACAGCCTCAAGGAGGAAAGGCAGCGCGAAGCCAAGCGCACTCGAAGAAGCGCGCAGTCACCGGCACCAAGCACAGAAAGGCAATACCCCACGTCCCATGGACGAATCTGCATGATCTAAGAAGGAAGACCCTCAAAAGAAAAGCAAGACACCTACACCCTGCAGGCCGAAGAAGCTGAAGGTCTAAAGATAGAAGAAATCTACCAACTGCGTGGCGCCGAGACCAGCATTACCTTCTCTTAGAGTGATCATCCGCCCGCAGTCCTAAGGCCAGGGCACGCACCCCTGGTCCTCGAAGCCCAGATCGGAGGTTACGACATGGACAGAGTCTTCATGGATGGAGGAAGCAGTCTAAACATAATCTTCGTCAGCACGCTACGCAAGATGTTAATCCCACGATCCGTCTGGAAGAAGTCAGGCACAACTAGGCCTGAAAACGGAGCGAATACGGTCGAAGAGTAGTGAAACCATATTCGCGACCATATTTTTCTCGGATTCCAAAACGGAGCTGATAGCGTCCAGATACGAATACGGAATCAGAAACCATCGGTCACAAATACGGATCGAATACCTGGCGAATACGGTTCGGTCACGGACATTTGTCGGACGTATGTCACGTTAAAACATATGGCAAGATAACTTCATAATAATATCCATCATATGAACAATATATTTGTTAATTCATAATATATTTTTCTGTCGTTGAAGCGGTGACAAAATTTTTATTCTTAATGTTATACATGCCTCACATGGGAATTACTAAATTATTATTTTTTACAATGAACTTCTAATAAATTATTCTTAAATCAACTAGATTAATTTTGACCATGAATAACATGTGGATGCCTACAATGGATGTGATTCGCAAATTATGAGAATCAGCTCGAGCTTCGTACACACATAGATTGCATCGTGCCCAACATTTCATCTTTTTTTCACCATTTGGTCCTGTACGAATCCTCGTGAACCAAGTCCTCTTCATCGCCTTCCATACTATGTGCACTCACCATCATTAGCACTAGTGGCAAGGGATCACAGTTGCGCATCGAGGGATTCTCGTCGGGGACGAATTTCTGATTTCTCACGATGGATGCTTGTTCTTAAAAAAATTCAGGGTGCTAGTGCCCATGGACCGGGTTTTTTTATTTATCATCAGCACTAGGAACTTCATTATCAGCTGCAGCAGCCCTAGAATTATATTGATTCATCAAAAAATGGTGCGATAGATTTGACACAAGTTAGCAATTATGTATGCAGACAAACATTTACACTTAAAAGATGCTCCGTTGAGAAAATCCAAAACTATAATTTAGTTTGAACATAATCTCTAATTATTTATTCATAAGCAATCTGCTTTTTTTAACTGATAAGGAACCTGTTTTGAAATGTTGTTTTTAATCTTTGATTATTTCGCTCATGTTCTCGCTCGCATGCAACACTAAATCTTTAAAACGAAACTATTGTCTCCTGATTTAATACTTCCTCCATTTTAAATTAGTTGACTCTTATTTGTTTGTATACATAGGTATATAAATAGGAGTCAACTAATTTGAAACGGAGGGAGTACTAACTATAGATTTTTGGTGTTTGTTGACTGTTCACTAACCATGAGATCTAATTGAAAGGGAGAGGAACAGGGGATAGTTAAACCGACTGTGCCTGTCATCGAGGGCTCGAGGCAGAGCCGCAGAGGCAGGACGCCCAGCAACAGCGCCGGCGTGGGAGCACCGAGCGGACGCAGGGAAGGGTTGCGGCGTCGCGCAGAGATGAGGGGGTGGCGATTGGCGAGGGGCGCTGGGGTGGTGGTGTGGTGAGGGTCGCGCCGGGATGGGGTAGACCGGAGCCGGAGTAGGTAGAGAGGGGCGCCGGGATGCACAGGGGCTTGTTGGCGGGATGGGGAGTGGCGACCAGGTGTTGGGCGGCGGGCTGCTATCTGGCGAGTGGCGACAAGGGGCTAGGTGGCGGTCTGGTGACTAGCGAGGGGTAGTTGTGTGCCAGGATGTGTGGAAGGGGTGACGAGGGGCTCGCCGCCCGGATGTGGGGAAGGGTGACGAGTGTTGGCGGCCGGGGTGGAGCTCACAGGGGTGTTGAGCGCGGCGTGCGAGGCGCGGCGCCGGCTATGCGAGCGAACAGGGGAGGCTGGGGAGGGGAAAGCGAGCGACTAGATTTTTTTAGACAAACCGAGCGACTAGGTTTACAGCCGCACGAGCCCAATGGGCCAGACCACAAACAAGCTGGCTGGGTTTCTTCGGATATTTTTCGGATATTATCCGTGAAATACGGTATAAATCCAAATTCGGACGGATACATACAAAATCATATTCGTTTCCGTATCCGAAAAGTATTATCCGTATCTGCGACCGTATCCGACTACTATCCGACCGAATCCGAATTTATCAACCATCAGCCTTCGGTCGGACGGTCGGTTGGAAATTATCCGTACCATTTTCAGCCCTGGGCACAACAATACACGGTGTAGTCCTGGGTGAAGCAGCCGCCTCCATCGGAACAATCGAGCTTGATGTAATCTTCGACAGCAAGCGCAACTTCGCTAATCAAGTGCTCGAGTTCTAAGTGCTCGACTGACAGTCGCAATACCACGTCATACTCGGGCGACCAGCGTTCGCACAATTCATGGCAGTACCGCACTATGCATATCTCAAGCTCAAGATGCCGGGACATGCAGGGATCATCACAGTCAAGGGAAGCTTCACCAAATCTGACCAGTGCGACCGCGACTTCCACCAAGTCTCCGACACATTTGGAGCCCAACAACAGCTCAAAGAAATAGCCATGGTGACGGACAAAAGCATATTTCCACTGGCAAGCCGAAGAGAGACAAAAGAATTCAGCCGTGATTTCAGCATTGACAGCGACACAATTACACACCAACTCCACCCAACGGACCCAGAGAAGACGATTCGCGTATATGCTCACCTTCCAGAAGAGCAAGCAACCACCCTCATAACCTTCCTTCACGAAGAGTGGAAATTTTTCGCCTGGTGCCCAGCCGACATGCCCGGGATACCACGAGAATTTGCAGAACACGCGCTCCACATCAAGCCAAACACCAAACCAGTAAAGCAGGCACTGCGACGATTCTCAGAAGCCAAACGCAGAGCAATCGGAGAAGAAGTCAACCGACTATTCGATGCACAGTTCATCCGAGAGACGAAGAAAGCAACCTGGATAGCAAACCCAGTCCTAGTCCCTAAAAAGGACACCGAGGTACTGAGGATGTGCATCGACTATGGGCCTATCAACAAGCTCTGCCCAAAAGACCACTTCCCCCTGCCAAGAAACGATCAAATAATAGACTCCATAGCAGGATGCGACCTCCTCTCCTTCCTCGACGCATACTCAGGATACAATCAGATCAGGATGAAGGAAGAAGACGAAGAGCACACCTTGTTCATCACCCCCTACGAATTATTTGATACGTCCAAAACGTATCTATAATTTATGCTTGCTCCATGCCTCTTTTGTGTGATATTGCTATGATATTGATGAACTTCCATACACTTTTCCTATTAACTCAGTGCAACCCAGTGCCAGTTCCTGTTTTCTGCTGTTTTTCTATTTCAGGTTTTCCCCTTATTAAAAGTACCAGAAAAATTCCGGGAAAAATATAGGAAAAATCAGCGTACCGGAAGCTTCGCGAAGAGCCCAGGAGGGGCCAGAGGGGACCCAGGGAGCCCATGCGGCCAGAGGGCGCGGCCAGGCCCCTGGACGGGCCAGGCCCCTGGACGGGCCAGGGGGCACCTGGAGCCCCTGGCCCACCTCTGGCTGCCCCCTTTCGCCTATTTATTCCCCGTGGCGAGAAACCCTCGGGGACGGAACCCTTTTTCGTGATCTCTCCTCTGTTCCGCCTCCACCACGCTTCCAAGATCGGGAGCACCAGAAGACCTCTTCCCGGCACCCTGCCGGAGGGAGGAATCACCTCCGGGAGCTTCTCCACCACCATGGATGCTTCCCGGATGAACTGTGAGTAGTCAACCTTGGACCATAGGTCCATGATCAGTAGCTATGTGATGTTATCCTCCCCTCTTTGTTCTTCATGGCTTAGACCTCGTGAGCTGCCCTACATGATCGAGGCACATATGTAATCTTTCTGCTGTTGCTATGCTGAGTTTGTTGGGATCCGATGGATTATGATATTAGTTTCAGATTGTGATTGAGTTATATATTTGATTCTCTTCTTTTATATTTATGTTCTTGAGTAACTCTTGCATGTTCTCCGTTGTTGTTTATTGCTTTGGCCAAGTAGTAGGTAGTGACTCTGTCAGAACCCCAACTAGGGTAAGTGCTAGGGTTTGTTTGTGTCTTTGCATCATGAAAAAATCAAAAGGAAATTCAAAAATGGGGAAGCAGAAAGCCCTGAGAATTTAATTCAAATAGCCAGAGAAAAATCTTTTTCCAAAAATCTTTTGAACATTTGGAAAATTCCCATAAATGATGCTGATCATTTTAAAAGTGGTTTGGGTATTTTACCATACTCATGGAATTTTCTAATATTCAAAAGGTGCTCTAGAAATTAAAGTTTACCCCTATTTGAATTGAAATTCAAAATATATTGAATTTCAAAAATGCTCAAATTCTATATGTGGCTAGCTACTGGTCACCTAGTATTTATAAAAATATTTGGGCATTTTACAAAATTGCTCTGCTATTTTTATTTGGGGCAAAACAAATAAACAGAAAAACAAAATCTGAAGAAATAAAAGAGGAACCCCATGGCCATCTGGCCCAACTCATCCCCCCCCGAGCCCACCAGCCTGGCCCAGCCCGTACCCCTTGTCGTCTTCCTCCCCCTCCCCCCGAAGCTGCTCGCTGGAGGCACGAGAGCGCGCGGCGGCCGCGACGCCACGCCACCAGCCTGCCTGGCTCCCCCTCGCCCTCTTCTGGACGCCACGGAGACGCTCGGAGAACGCCACGCCCTTTCCCCCTCCTCCAGCTCACTCTCCCTCTCTCCTCGCATCGGAAATTGCCATGGCCGAGAGCTCAACCTCGCCGCCGTCGAGCGCCACCGCGGCCAACGGCCTCCCCTCCGTGCCCCATGATGTCTAGTAGCTCCGCAACGTCGCCCCGCACCTCCCTGCAGAAGGAATCGACTCGAAGCCCCCTGGAGACGATGTCCGCGTCTTCCCCGACTCTGGCAAGGCCGTCGTTCGCCGTTGAAGATTCTGGCACCTGCAGCCCCTCCGCAGCCACTCCGTCTTCACCAACGAGCTCAGGGTGAGCTCCTCACCTTTCCCCCCCATTCCGCGCTCTCTTCCGTGTACCGTAGCCCCACCTCCACCTCACCAGTGGCCGGCCGCCGCACCTCGTCGTCGCCGGCGTCGTTTTAGCCCTCCCCGAGACCCCCTGGTGGCACAGCTTGATGCGGACGAGCACGGGGCTTCTTCTCGTGCAAGCGGCGCCCGATTTGGTGGCCAAAATCGCCACCCAGTACCGCGCCGCCGTGCTCGACGTCGCCGGCGTTGAGCCGCCGGCGAGTTGGGTTAAGTTAACCCTAATCACCCAGCTAACCCCCCCTTGAGTCTATGACATGTGGGCCAGCCCCCCCCCCTAATGACTCTGTTAGCCAAATTAAACCGGGTTAATTCCCTCTGTGACTGACCAGCCGACCCCACCCGTCAGCCCCCCCTGTGACGTCACCCTGACCTCATGCTGATGCAATAAGTCAATTCCAGAAAATAGAAATGATTTAAAATATTACAGAAAAATCCAGAAAAGGAGTTAAACTTTGGAAATTCATAACTAATTCATATTAACTCCAAATATAGCAAATAATATTTCTAAAAATATCAGAAAAATCCAAGGATTATGAATATGGGCTCTGTTTTCATGTTTGACCAATTAAAATTGGGTGAACAGTGCAAAACATCCATATGGCTTTAATTCAAATTCAAATTTGAAGCACATTTGCAAATGACTTTGCATTTGACTTCTTCTAAATAGAATTGTACCCACATTGTGACCAAGAACATCACCATTTCAATATTGATCATGTGTTTGATGCATTGCAAATAAATTTATACCATTGTTTGATTGTTTGCTCGATAGACGTGCAACCGGAACCGGAGGCCACCCCCTTCGTTGAAGACCCCGATATCGAACCTCGTCAGCAAGGCAAGCAAACCCCATTGATCATGTCTATAAAATCCTACTTCCCTCTCAGTCTCGCTTATGCATGTTTAGGAGATCATCGAGACACGTTCTTTCGCATAGTTGAACCCATTCCGATGCATGACCTATCATTTTGCCACCGTATTAAGCAAACCACAATCCTAGCAGATTTAGGAGTTGATTGATGAGCATGTGGCCCCTGCAACTGTTACTGCTTATTGCTGCTTAGTGGTACAATGAGGATGTTTTGATTGTGAGTCGGGATGGAAGGAACACAGTGGTGTTGATGAAAGTGAAACGTGTTGGTGAATCCACCCTAATACAAGGTGAACGATGAGAGGATGTGTAGGAGTACACAGTGGGTTGTCTCGTTGAACACTGCCTTCGGCATCGAGTTCTTGTATGGTAATCCAAGACAAAGAGTACAACCACACATTGGGCTCACTGACCCCTCTCGGCCTAGTACCTTGATCCGTGTCGACGTCCAGGAGTCACATTAGTTCGGGCTTTCCATTTGGCATATGCATAGAAAAATAATGAAGGAATGGTTGCATCATCCTAGATATGTGGGTGCACCTGTGAGTCAGGAAAACCATCTGCTAAATGTGGCGTCTCGGTCACTTACATTGTCTGAGTCCGTTTCGTTGATCCGGCCGGGCTCTTGAGCGGTAGCAACTCAGGTAGTCGACTCCTGGAATAGACCGGTTGTGAGTGAAGTGTCGTGGTGAACATCCTCGCTGTCACCTCTTGAACGGTGGCGAGACCTGGCGGTAACCGATGGTCATGTGTGTGTAGTATACACCCTTGCAAGGTTAACAAAACTATTCGAATAGCCGCGTCCGCGGTTAAGGACTACTTGGAACCTGTACCTGATTATTAGACAACTTGAACTGGATACTTCTAAAATACACCAAGATAAGTGTGAGTGCTATGGTGTGCCTCCTCGTGGGGAAGTCGAGGAAGTAACCATAGTGGTGTATTGGTTGGAGATGTAGTGGACTCGTGTACGCTTCTTACCTCAAGTCTGGTATTCGTAGTTCAGGAATAGCCAAGTCAAAGCTGGCACTTCTGCAGTTTGAACCCCACCTCCTTTACCTTGATACATGTGCATGAGTAGTGTAGTTCTGATGTAAGTCTTGCTGAGTACGACTTTGTACTCACGTTTGCTTATTCTATGTTTTAGATAAGAACCGGACCCCGATGGAGTCACCTTCGTGGAGCTCGACGTTGACTAACTTAGCATAGTCCCAGACAGCAGTCTGGTCCCTCGTGGAAGGGCATGTTTGTTGTACAAGGCTTCTCTAAGCCATTTGTTAAACTTGTCTGTACTCAGACCTAATTTTCTTCCGTTGTATGATGTAATGTTGATCACAGACATGTGATCTTTGTATGCTCTAAGTGTATATCAATAAAGAGTACTTTGTAGAGTTATGTGATGATACCTGCTGTTCATACTAGGCATGTGTGCTTCGTGTATGTTTATAACATGCATGTCTTAGTATGGGTTTTCGAAACCTTAGTTGTGATCTGGCTGGCGGTCTTTTATACACCAAGTGGCCCTTAGATGTGCGCAGCTTGGGGCATCGCGATGCGATTGTTCGTGACTCTATCACGTGCACACTTTGTTGTATGATCGAGCCCGCCCTAGACCCCGACTAAGTGATCGGGCTGGAGTAAGTTTATGTAAGAGTTAGGATCCAATCGATAACATGGTTGAGGCGACTTGTCTATGAGTATGGGATTCACCACCCATAAGCATTTAGACTTGTGAGCGGATGTTGAGGATCCATCTCAGTTGATCATCCGGCCTGAATGGGATGCCCCTCACGTTCGATGCTTACCGAGAACGTTCTGTGCTTGGCCTTGTCTGCTTAGACAAGTGGGTACGGTTCTCGGCTCTCCAGGTGATTGTATCGTGAATGGAATTACATACGCTAACCCCGGGTCCCGACAGACTCCAAGAGGGAGAGTATTGCATGATTGTGGGTTCATGCCCCCCGATGACTAGCTTGAGTGACAGAAACATGAGTCTAGGGGATGTGTTGTTGCCACAAGGGGGAAAACAATGGTGCTTGTACTTGCGGGTGCAAGGATTGTTTAATTTACGCAAAGTTCTTTAATGCAGTTGTCCGTTGCTTTGAGTTTACACTTTGGGTGGGATTCGCAACTTAATACCAGCGAGATGTTCTGGATAGATATCTCATGGTGGATGATTAGTGGGTAGATGAAGATGGATTTCGGTCTACTTGTCTTGGCGTACCGCCCGTGCTTTTGAGCCTCTTCCTTTCTGCTTTGCATAATTAGCATTGGTTTGCGCACATAATCCTGTGAATTGTCCAGCTGTAATTTGTTTACCTTGCATGGCTATTTTATCGTCTTTTGGGAGAGAGACATCACTAGTGAACCTCATGGGACCCCCGTCCATATTACTACCACTGTTTACACTATCAATTTACTTTCAGTATTTACTTTTCCGTTGCTATCACTATCAGTCATTATTATCCCGTGCGTTTTATCCTTCATAAACAACAAGGCCGGAGGAATTTACAACTCCTCTGTACTCATTGGGAAGCGAAGCTATCTGTGTGTGTGCAGGTCCAGGTGAAGTTAGCAACCTCGGTTGTAAACGGCGCCATTGTTCACTTCACCACCTACTTGTATCTGTTGGAGTCCTCCTGGACGATACTCAACCTTAGCATTTTTGCGAAGGGAAATTTGCCGCTATCTACATCTCACCTTCCACTTGGGGTAATCAACGGGGGCGAGAAGTTATCTCGTGTATCAAGCAAATTCCTGGCGCTGTTGCCGGGGACTCCACTCTTCAAGATAGAGGAGTTGCACACTATCTTTTATCTTTGCTTTTTAGTCTTGTTAGTTTACCTTTCAGTTTTTGCTTTAGTGTCTTTTATCAAAAATAAAAATAAAAGTTATCTTGCTTGCTGCTGCTATGGGTTCCTCTGAGAACACCAAGTTGTGTGACTTCACTAGTCATAACAACAGTGACTTTATCTGCACTCATATTGCTACAACTGCTACTTCAGCACCTTCTTATGAGATTAAACCTGCTTTGCTGAACCTTGTTATGAAAGATCAATTCTCTTGTGCTAGAGATGATGCTGCTTTGCACTTAAATAATTTTATTGAGCTTTGTGATATGCAAAAGTACAAGGAAGTAGATGGTGATATTGTTAAGCTTAAGCTTTTTCCTTTCTCCTTGAGAGATGAAGCTAAAATCTGGTTTCAATCCTTGCCTAAGAATAGCATAGACTCTTGGGACAAGTGCAAGGATGCTTTTATTGGGAAGTACTACCCCCTGCTAAGATTATCCAATTAGGAGCTTTATTATGAATTTTAAACAATTGGATAATGAACATGTTTCCCAAGCTTGGGAATGCATGAAATCTCTTGTTAAGAATTGCCCTATGCATGGTTTGACTACTTGGATGGTTATCCAAACTTTTTATGCAGGCTTGAACTTTACCTCGCGGGACCTGCTAGATTCGGCCGCGGGAGGAACCTTTATGTCAACTACACTTGGTGCTGCCACAAAACTTCTCGATGAGATGATGACCAACTATTCCCAATGGCACATCGAAAGAGCTCCAACAGGTAGGAAGGTAAACTCTGTCGAGGAAATCTCCTCCCTAAATGAAAAAGTTGACTTGATTATGTCTCCACTTACCAAGCAATCTCCTATTGATCCTCAAGATGTTCCTTTAAATTCTTTGATTGCTCAAGATCAAGTAGATGTTAACTTTATCTCTAGAAACAACTTCAACAACAATGCTTATAGGAGTAACTTTGGTAGCAATCCTAGACCGTTCCCCTCCAACAACTATGGGAACAACAACACTTATCCTAGCACCAAAAACTCCACTTTTGAATTAGAGAGTATGCTTAAAGAGTTTATCACTACCCAAAAAGCCTTCAACAAGAGTGTAGAGGAAAAACTAGACAAATTAGACAACCTCTCGTCGAAGGTAGACAATTTAGCTCATGAAGTAGAATTTCTTAAAATTAGAACTTCTCCCCTTGAGGAGAGGAAGGCCACTCCTATGAATGCTATCCAAGTGCAAATTAATGAAAACATTAGGATGATGGCTAAACTTAAAGAGAGATGGGCTACAGAAAAGGAGGAAGAAGATATACTTAAGAGCCTTTCTACACACCATACTGTTGCTACTATCCAAGTGGTTGAGTAGATCCAAACTCTTAGCACCCAATGCACCCCTAGTCCCATAGGACCTATTAATGGTGATGCTATGACCTCAACCGTAGAAGAAGAAACTCCTATGACTATAGAAGCTACCAAACAAGTGAGCCTAAAGGACACCACTACCACTTTACTTGATAGTAGTGACCTTGATTTTGATAATTGTACCCTTTCTGAAGTTATTCGTTTCCTTCACAAGATGTCTAGAGACCCCCACACTAGCACACTTAATCTTGCCTTCACGGAGCATATCACTAATGCTCTCATCAAAGCTAGGGAGGAGAAGCTTAGAGTAGAAGCCTCCATACCTAGAAAGATAGAAGATGGTTGGGATCCTATGATTACAATTAAGTTGAATAACTTTTCTTTCTATGCTTTATGTGATGTTGGAGCTAGTACCTCCGTTATGCCCAAAAGAATGTATGATATATTTGAGCTGAAACCTTTTGATCCTTGTTCTTTTGGTGTTCGTCTTGTCAATTCTTCTGTAAAGAAACCTTTGGGGAAGATCGATGATGTTCTTATCATTGTCAATGAAAATTATGTTCCCGTTGAATTTACTATTATGGACATTGAATGTGAACCTTCTTGTCCAATTATTTTGGGACGTCCTTTTCTTCGCACCGTGGGTGCTATTATTGATATGAAAGAAGGGATTATAAAACTCCAATTCCCTCTCAAGAAAGGGATGGAACACTTCCCTAGGAAAAATATTAAGTTTCCTTTTGAGTCCGTCACACGGGCTAGTTATTTTCTTGAAAAGACTTGATCTATTTGCATTAAGCCTAGCTAATGGCTTTAAAGAAGCGCTTTCGGGAGGCAGCCCGCAACGAATTTAGGATTTCCTTTTTGATTTTATTCTGTTTTTATTGGTCTTGATGGTTGTTAATACTGTATCAACATCATTGTATCTTTACTTTTCAAGCTTTGTGCCATTTATAGCCTCATATGACAAGGGAAGTGAAAGTTTTGACATGCTGTCCAGAAAACAGATTCTTTCCTCGTGACTAGAAAAATCCGATAAAATCCCAGTTAATCTTTTTGAGCTGAATTTTTTACACAGCGTGGTCTATACAATTACGGAACTTTCGTATGTTCTGAGTTTTTTTATTTGAGTTGCAGAAGTATCCCTAAAAATTTCTTTACTACCTGCTGGTCTGTTTTTCATAGATTCTGTCTTGTTTTGCCTTTCCTTTGTTTTGCAAACCTTAAGCTTGCTTTTTCTTTGAAAAAACTTTTTGGCATTCTTAAGAAACATTAGATCATCAAGAATATCTTTATTTACAGTAAAGGAAAAAATATTTTATTATGGGTACTAACCTCGCTAATCAGATTATGATGAGTTATGTATGAAGGGAGTTTTCAAGTGTGCGAGGGAAGATGATGAAAGAAGATTCAGGAGTGTCAAGCGCTCAAGCTTGGGGATGCCCCATGCATCCCCAAGAAATATTCAAGGAGACTGAAGCGTCTAAGCATGGGGATGCCCCCGTGCATCTCCTTCTCCATCGACAATTATAAGTTCGTCTCTCGTTTCACTATATTTTTATCACTTCATGCGTTATGTGCTATTCTTGGAGCGTCTCGCTCTTAGGTTTTGTTTTTTGTTTTCTTTAGCTTTGCTTTCTGTTCATAACAAGTTAGAACCCAGCTTTCTTTGTGTGGGAGAGAAACACGCTCCACTTCCAAAATTTAGAACACAACATTGGACTTTTTCCTGCTTATCTTTGTTGTGTTTGTTCTTTATCTTTCCGTAGCTGCTGTCATGCTTTGCTCTTAGCTTTCATGTTTAACTTTTAAAAGATCTTTTGTTTAGTTTGTTGTTGGAAATCTCTTGAGTTTTCATGTTTATCTTGTTTAGAGAGTTTTCCTGTTGCACTGAGTTTTGTGTCTTGACTTGAAGTAGGTAATTGAGGTTGCTATTCTTTTTGTAGTAGTAACTTGCAAAAGTTTTGAGGTGTTGTCTTGAGTAATGTTTGGACTTTTGGTGTCAAGAGCTTTAGCCTATTAGTGATAGATGTCGTATTTTTGGCAATCCGTGTTTATCTTCAAAAACCTACAAATTAGTTGAGAACTTTAGCTACTAGTTGGATCACTACCCTTTTGAGGGGTCGAATATTAGAGTACACTCACGTACCATGAGTCGAGGATGCACAAGGATAACCAAACCCCCATACACTCCTCCTCGGGGTACTTGTCTCTTTGTGAACCTCCTTATTAGATTGAGAGTTACCGATAATAAGTTCATGAGTTCTTCGGACTAATGTGAGTATTCGAAAGTTGACACTTCCACCTTCCCATATTTTGCTAGCCTTTCCTGTGTCGTGCATTGCTTTCTTCTCACTCCGAGAGTTAGCGTCCACCTTCTCCGGTACATCCAAACCCTTGGCAAGATACACTCTCTCATCATAAGGCTCCTTATATCTTTCCTCAAAACAGCCACCATACCTACCTATCAAGGCATTTCCATAGCCTTTCCGAGATACGTTGTCATGCAACATCCATCTTCTCATGACTTGATCTTCATGTCATACATGCTACTTGCTTGATCGATGATCCGCATCCTAGTTGGGCCTTGCCCTAATCATTGCTACATGACGCGCTAGTATCATTGCATATCCTGCTACACTGGCAGAGGCATACATTTGCATACATCATGATAGTTACATTTTCTTTATGATTCGAGTACTTTGTAAAGTGTGAAAGATCTTCTATACTTTTTGTAATATATAGAGTGTTGCCCCTAAAGTGAGGAAAAGATCCCAAAGTGGAAAAATTAAAAGATCCCAAAGTGGACAAATTAAAAGATCCCAAAGAGGACAAATGAGAGTTAGATAGAAAGAGCCATTGAGGCCACCAAAAAATACAAAAAAAAGAAAAAAGAAAAAAAAGAGAAATAATAAGAGAGATGGGGGCACACTACTATTTCTTTTTGAGAGATCCACACTCGTACTCCATCTTGTATCTTGTACTCCATAGAGATTATCATTCATGCATATAACTATGTGGGGACCTTCACACTATAGAACTTGACTTGTATATTCCAATGATGAGCCTCCTCAAATGAGCTCTAGGTCTTCTTGAGCAAGCAAGTTGGATGAACCCCCACTAGTTCCATTGGAGAGCTTTTAGCTCACATGTGCATCCGTTGCATGGCAATCCCTACTCCTCACGTCATATCTATCATTTGGCTTTCTCTCGCCTATGATTGTCCTCGTTGATGTGAGCCTTTCACACCTTTTTTGTCTTCCTCCTCCACCTTATTCTCTCTTTGCCATCCTCAGTGTCAACTTTCTTGCTTACGCTCATCCATTGCATGAGTGCTCAAAATGTCAAAAAGGAGTGGATCATTTTGACTTGTACCTGGCTAGTGGTCTGGGGATGAGTCAAGATAAGATTCCAAAGAAGACCAAGTGTGACACTTTAGTAGATTGAGTTCTCAACAATAAAAGTACCTTTTCTCGTATATCCCTATCCCCTTTCTTGCACACAAACACCATTTGGAAACATTCGAGTCACGGACAGCGAGAGCTCTTGCACCTTTATGTTCTTATGTTGCTTATTTCAATGCTAGATATAGACTCTTGCCTGTTATGACTTGAATTGAATTGCATGCTTTGATTTCTTTACTTACAAAGTTCTTATATGGTTGTTAGCATGTCACCACAGAAATTATGCTTGTTATCATCTACCTACTCGAGGACGAGCAGCAATTAAGCTTGGGGATGTTGATACGTCCAAAACGTATCTATAATTTCTGCTTGCTCCATGCCTCTTTTCTGTGATATTGCTATGATATTGATGAACTTCCATACACTTTTGATCATATTTGGACTAACCTATTAACTCAGTGCGCCCCAGTGCCAGTTCCTGTCTTCTGCTGTTTTCTATTTCATGTTTCCCGCTTATTAAAAGTACCAGAAAAATTCCGGGAAAAATATAGGAAAAATCAACGTACCGGAAGATTCGCGAAGAGCCCAGGAGGGGCCAGAGGGGAGCCAGGGTGGCCCAGGCGGCCAGAGGGCGCGGCCAGGCCCCTGGCCGCGCCAGGGGGGGCGCCTAGAGCCCCTAGCCCACCTCTGGCTGCCCCCTTTCGCCTATTTATTCCCCGTGACGAGAAACCCTCGGGGACGGAACCCTTTTTCGCGATCTCTCCTCTGTTCCTCCACCGCCACGCTTCCAAGATCGGGAGCACGAGAAGACCTCTTCTCGGCACCCTTCCGGAGGGAGGAATCACCTCCGGGAGCTTCTCCACCACCATGGATGCTTCCCGGATGAACCGTGAGTAGTCCACCTTGGACCATGGGTCTATGATCAGTAGCTATGTGATGTTCTCCTCCCCTCTCTGTTCTTCATGGATTAGACCTCGTGAGCTGCCCTACATGATCGAGGCACATATGTAATCTTTCTGTTGTTGTTATGCTGAGTTTGTAGGGATCCGATGGATTATGACATTATGTTCAGATTGTGATTGAGTTATATATTTGATTCTATTTTATATTTATGTTCTTGAGTAACTCTTGCATGTTCTCCGTTGTTGTTTATTGCTTTGGCCAAGTAGTAGGTAATGACTCCAAGAGGGAGTGTTATGCATGATTGTGGGTTCATGCCCCTCGATGACTAGCTTGAGTGACAGAAACATGAGTCTAGGGGATGTGTTGTTGCCACAAGGGGCAAAACAACGATGCTTGTACTTGCGGGTGCAAGGATTGTTTACTTGACGCAAAGTTCTTTAATGCAGTTGTCCGTTGCTTTGAATTTACACTTTGGGTGGGATTCGCAACTTAATACCAGCGAGATGTTCTGGATATATATCTCAAGGTGGATGATTAGTGGGTAGATGCAGATGGATTTCGGTCTACTTGTCTTGGCGTACCGCCCGTGCTTTTGAGCCTCTTCCTTTCTGCTTTGCATAATTAGCATTGGTTTGTGCACATAACTCTGTCAATTGCCCAACTGTAATTTGTTTACCTTGCATGGCTATTTTATCGTCTTTTGGGAGAGAGACATCACTAGTTAGCATCATGGGACCCCGGTCCATATTACTACCACTGTTTACACTATCAATTTACTTTCAGTATTTACTTTTCCGTTGCTATCTCTATCTATCATTATTATCCCGTGCGTTTTATCCTTCGTAAACAACAAGGCCGTAGGAATTGACAACTCCTCTGTACTCGTTGGGAAGCAAAGCTATCTGTGTGTGTGCAGGTCCAGGTGAAGTTAGCAACCTCGGTTGTAAACAGCGTCATTGTTCACTTCGCCACCTACTTGTATCTGTTGGAGTCCTCCTGGACGATACTCAACCTTAGCATTTTTGCTCAGGGAAATTTGCCTCTATCTACATCTCACCTTCCACTTGGGGTAACCAACGGGGGCGAGAAGTTATCTCGTGTATCAGTATTCTTCTATCAAACAATGCCCTTTGGCCTAAAAACGCAGGAGCCACGTACCAGCGGATGATGCAAGCATGCTTAAGAGACCAGATTGGCAGGAACGTCTAGGTCTATGTAGACGACATTCTCATCAAAACCTACAGCGCAAACACACTACTCGACGACCTCCGCGAGACATTCGCAGCCCTCAACAAGTACATAATCAAGATCAACCCAAAAAAGTGCGTGTTCGGCGTCCCAGCCGGAAAATTACTCGGGTACATGGTCTCTGCCTGAGGAATCGAAGAAAACCCCGAAAAAGTTCAAGCAATCGCCAAGATGCAAAGGCCAACCAACATCAGAGGAGTACAGCAGCTCACATTAAAACTCGCAACATTGAGCCGTTTCATCAGCAGGTTAGGCGAAAGGACCTTTCCGTTCTACAAACTGCTGAGAAAAGGAGAAAAAATCGAGTGGACCGAGGAAGCCAACAACGCATTCGAAGTCCTAAAGAAGACCCTCTCGACCCCACCAATCTTGGCGGTGCCTAAAGAAAGGGAGAAGTTGTACCTCTACATCGCAGCACGCAGCAGTGTCGTGAGCACAGTGCTCGTTGTCGAGCGCGGAGAAGAAGGCAAAATCCAGAGCATACAAAGACCAATCTACTACCTCAGCACGCTACTCACAAAGCCACAACAGTGGTACCCACACTACCAGAAGCTCCTTCTAGCCATCATTATGACCTCCAGGAAAGTATCCCACTACTTCGACGAACACCCCATCAAAATCGTCAGCAATGCACCACTCGCGGACATCCTCAACAATCCCGGAGTGACCGGCCTAGTCTCCGAGTGGAACATGGAGCTCAGCCCGCGAGACCTGCAGTTCAAACACCCAACAGCAATCAAAGCCCAAATACTCCCAGACTTCCTGGTCGAGTGGGCAGAAGTCCAAACACCAGGTCCCCCAGACCTGTCCAACTCATGGACGATGTATTTCGACGGATCCAAAAGACAGCAAGGAGCCGGAGCAGGGGTTGTACTAGTCTCCCCCAAAGGAACGAAGCTCAAATACATCCTCCAGATCAACTTCAGCAATGCCTCCAACAACGAAGCAGAGTACGAGTCACTACTCCACGGCATGCGCATGGCAAAAACTTGCGGCGCCACTCGCCTCTCGATCTATGGAGACTCCAACCTCGTCGTCCAGCAGGCGATGGGAGACTGTAACGCAGTCGCAGACAACATGGCAGCCTACCAGAAGCTCTATAACACACTAGAGGGAGGATTCAACGGCTGTGAACTCAACTACATCCCCAGAGAAAATAATACAGAAGCCGATGAACTCGCGAACATCGGATTGACTCGAGGACCAATACCACCAGTCGTTTTCCTCGAGAGCATCAACCAGAGATCAATAAAAGAAAAAACCAGTGGAAACCAAGGTAGTCGCAGGAGAAGATGACACAAATGATCCAGCGTAGGTGGCAGCAACGAGCGCAGCCAACGGCACAAACAGCCAAGCAATCGAAGTCGAAGAACCAGTAGCACTCGAAGACCCGGCCTGGGCAAAACCTTTCCTTCGATTCCTAGTCGAAGGCACTCTACCACAAGACATTGCAGAAGCCCAACGCATCAGTCGACGATCTAAAGCATTCACGGTAATTAGCAGAAAGCTTTACAAGCGCAACATTTCTCAGGTCCTCCAAAAGTGTATAGACGAAAAAGATGGCAAAGCCCTACTATTTGAGATTCACGAAGGAACCTGCGGACATCATGCCAGCAGTCGAGTACTCGTGGACAAGGCCTTTCGAGCAGGATTCTACTGGCCGACCGCCATGAGAAATGCAGAGGATATCGTACGGCATTGCATCGCCTGCCAAAAGTTCGCCAGCAGGCCACACGCCCCAGCATCGGAACTAAAAACCATACCGCTATCATGGAAATTGGCCACATGGGGACTCGACATGGTAGGCCCACTCAAGAAATCCTCAAAAGGAGGAAGAATACACCTACTAGTCGCAGTCGACAAGTTCACCAAATGGATCGAAGCAGTACCAATCACCAGCTCAACAGCCCTCACGGCAGTCAACTTCATCAAATCAATCATCTTCAGATTCGGAGTGCCACACAACATCATCATAGACAATGGCACAAACTTCACAGCAGCAGAATTCCAAAACTTCTGCCACGAGCTGGGCATCAAAATCAACTACGCATCAGTAGCACACCCGCAGTCCAACGGCCAAGTGGAGAAATCCAACGGCCTAGTATGCAGAGGAATAAAGAAGCAACTCCTAGCACCACTAGAATAAGCCGCAGGAAACTGGATAGAGGAACTTCCCGCAGTACTATGGAGCCTACGCACCACCCCAAAAAGCTCAACCCAGTATACTCCCTTTTTTTTGGTATACAGGGTAGAAGCAGTACTGCCGCACGACTTAAAATTCGGAGCACCCAGAATCTCAGGGTACGAAGAGGAAGATTGAGAAGAAGCGTTGCAGAACGACAAAGACATAGCAGACGAAGCACGGGACACAGCCATCACAATATCTGAAGGATACTAGGACAAATCACGCACATATCAAAGCAGACGCCTGCGGACCAGAACGTTCAACAAAGGAGACCTCGTGTTACGGCTGATACAGGAAAAAGTGCACAAGCTTGCCCCACAATGGGAGGGGACGTTCATCATCTCTGAAGTCATAGGAGGAGGAGCATACAGATTGAAGAACCTGAAGACCAATGAGGACGTGGGAAATCAATGGAACATAGCAAACCTACGCCTATTCTACCCATAGTCCTCTACGCATTGCCAGAGACATCGGTACCAGCACCGATCGGCAACCCATGCAAAATTCTAAGGAATAAAATACTGTTTCCCAAAGCATCTTACTCAAAAGCACTCGGGGGCTCGAGCATAAACTCCCCCCGAGAGACGCTATCTTCGCTCATGCGACTTTTACTTAAAAGCACTCGGGGGCTCGAGCATAAACTCCCCCCCCCCCGAGAGACGCTATCTTCTCACATGCGACTTTTACTTAAAAGCACTCGGGGGGCTCGAGCATAAACTCCCCCCGAGAGACGCTATCCTCGCTCATGCGACTTTTACTTAAAAGCACTCGGGGGCTCGAGCATAAACTCCCCCCGAGAGACGTTATCCTCGCTCATGCGACTTCTACTTAAAAGCACTCGGGGGCTCGAGCATAAACTCCCCCCGAGAGACGCTATCCTCGCTCATGCGAATTTTACTTAAAAGCACTCGGGGGCTCGAGCATAAGCCTCCCCCCGAGAGACGCTATCCTCGCTAAAAAACGCGACCCTATCTACAAACATCGGGAGACCAAAACACAAGACTCCCGCCAAAAACAACAAGAGCTCCTGCAAATAAAGTCGCATCGAAAAGTGCACGGTTCTTTAGTCTTCACCCGATCGCAAGCGATCACCTAAAGACTCGGGGGCTACTCCCATCGGGAGCGCTGGCGTGCACCCGATCCAAACTTGGGATAATTCAAAAACAGCTACGAGAAGAGACAAACTAGTGAGACAAAAATTCATAAGCCTACGCTTGATTCTACAAATCAAACGCAGCCTCGTGGGCTACTCCCATCGGGAGCGCTGACGCGCACCCGAGAAGACAGTTTCATTACAAGGGAGTCGAAGACGGTTTTTTCCATTACAAAGGAGTCGAAGACAGTTTCATTACAAGGGAGTCGAAGACAGTTTTTTTCCATTACAAAGGAGTCGAAGACAGTTTCATTACAAAGGAGTCGAAGACAGTTTTTTCCATTACAAAGGAGTCAAAGACAGCTTTTTCATTACAAAGAAGTCGAAACGACAGTCACCGCTACAGAAGGACCCGTGGAACTACAAGATGGGCTACAATCAACTTCTACATGTGTGCTCACGCTGAGATAATTGGCACTTTCGTGCCACAACCTGACGGGCATCACCACAGACAAAGTAGCAACTCCGTCCGTGAAGAAGAAGGTCGCCATCCTCCAGTTCTACAAGGTGCCACGCCTACTGACGCAGCCGCTTGACGACCGGCTTGACGTCTAGTTCATCCTTAGAACTAGAAGAGAAAACACCATCGGCCGAGGAATCAGCCAAAGACGAAGACTCGGGAGAAGCAGGCGAACCACCACTCAAGCCATCGGAATCACCACTGCTTTTTTCCTCCCAGTATGGATCCAGACGATTGCCACCGGAATCAAATGCACGGATAATAACAGTATCTTCGCAGTCAAAGCGACAGCAAAGGCTATCTCCATTGCGCAGATTCAACCGACGAGAAAACGCCCTCCAGCCGGACCCAAGGAAAATCAAGGATGAATTATCAACTTCCAGCTCCACCCAAGAAGAATAATGAGTGCATCCGTGAAGACGGAGCCAGAAACCCCTCAAGTTATGCTCAGAAGCAATGGAGGAAAATGAGAATGGAAGAGGAATCCGGACAGAGTTCCAACTAAGAACACGCAAAAGAAAATCATAGCGCCAAAAACCCTCTTCCATGGAGGAAGAAGAAGAAGGCACCGACGTAGTGACATGACGTCCACCGCGTGAAGAACGAGGCGTGCGGCCACCATGACCACGGCGGCCACGACCTCGCCCAGTCACACCACCACCACGCTTGGGCGCCAAATGAAGAAGAAGCAGAAGAGAAAGATGCGAAGAATGAATGCCAAGAACAGGCAAACCAAAGGAGATATTTATAACACAATCCAAGGGCAAACCAGAAACACGAAGAAGCCCAGGCGGCGCCATCATTAAATCAAAGACCAAGCACGCCAGGCGTTACGAATTCCAAGACAAGATGCCTTCACACGGCCAGCACTATTTAAAGGACGCGTCAAATCTCGCATGTTTCCCATACAAGCCTTGGAAATCCAACAGGCACCAGGCAGCGCGGCGCCCAAGTCATCATTATGACTGGACAGAAGACGAGACGGTTCGAAGGCTAAACGTCATCTTAGGTCATCAAAAATCATGCCGATGCTTATCAAAGTAACATCTCAAGAAAGGAAGGATCAGGTGTCGGGGGATTGGTACTCGGGTAGGCCAACCCAAGCGGAAGCAACCTTTCAAGACAAGGATGGACCGATTGGGCCGCAGCTGGGCCGAGCTGGGCAGATGAACGGCCGATTGCTCCAAGGCAATCAGCCCCGTATCAAATGCCAGTAGTCGGCCCAGGCGCAATCGGTCCACCCTTCCTTCACCAAGACAATCATCCGATTGATCTGCAGTTGGGCCGAGGTAGGAATCTGGAAGGCCGATTGCCCAGAGCAGTCGACCTTGCCAAGAACCACCAGTCGGCCCAGGCGCAATCGGAACAACCTACTACCCTTGGAGAAAGTTGACCCCAACACCAGTTGGGGGTACGAGTATGAGGTCATAAATGCACAATCCCGAGATATCGGGGTGGCAGGAAGGCCAAGTCACGTCGAAGATATGGTGGAGATACGGTGTCGACCTCTCCGCCAATTCCGCGGACAGGGCGACAAGACCGCACCTCCTAGCTCCACTGTTCATCCCCATGCCCTATGGGTCTAAAGCATGGGCCGCCGCTCGTAGGATCCGGATCACCCGGAGAGGAGCAATCGGTGGGCCCAAGCCGATTAGAGGATGACAGCTGGGCCCAATCGCAGTGAAGTTACCGATGTACCCCGGGCTCATACTATAAGAGCCCGGGTACCCCTCCTGCGTGGGGGACGATCCACTCAGTAGCACCATTATTCACTCTCCCCTCAGTTCATTCACTGCTAGTAGTTATTCCTTAGGGAAGCAGGAGAGAGCCTTGCCCACGGCGGCGTTCACCTTCCCCTGAGAAGATAGAGAAGCAATTATTGTAGCCAGATCATTGATATACAAGAGACAAGCAGGAGTAGGGGTGTTATCTCTCCGGAGATCCCCGAACCTGGGTACATCATGGTGTCCTCCACCGTGTTTGTGCCCAACCCGATTCCGGCACCATCGACATCCTCTTCCTCGCGTCTTCCGCTCACTTTAGCCATCCCATGGCATCTGACGTCACATATCGACAACAGTTGGCGCCCACCGTGTGGCAGACCGAGGCGTCGACTGGAGTAAAGATCCGGACGGGATTTTCCTCTGCATCAGGCGGTAGCCACGCCTTTGGCTCGATTCTGAGGCGTGGGGCAATCGATTACGTGGTGTACTACTCGGCACAGTACAGGGCCGGAGCACCCCTGCCGCCCGGTGTGTCGCTGCAGGTCGGTAGCCATCGCCTCTTCATCGGCAGCTTCCCCGAGGCATATCCTAGAGAGATTCGTATCTTCTCGTGCGCTACAGATCCTCTCTCGACCAGGGGCTGCGGTGCAGCGCTTGGCAGAGAGGAAGGCCGAGTGCACGCCGCCGTCATGATGGCGGGAGCGTCTTCATCAAGCAACCGTGACCCTGCGAGTGCGGCTAGAAAGGCGAAGGAGGCAGCTGACGCTGCAGAGCGAATCGGCGCCAGTGCGTTGCGGGATGTGTTATACACACCCGTGAACAGGAATGGTGATCCCGAGCAAGTCCACACGGAGCTGGAAACAGCACGGCTCGCTCTGTGTCGGGACCCGGGGTTAGCATATGTAATTCCAGTCACGATACAATCACATGGAGAGCCGAGAACCGTACCCACTTGTCTAAGCAGACAAGGCCAAGCACAGAACGTTCTCGGTAAGCATCGAACGTGAGGGGCATCCCATTCAGGCCGGATGATCATCTGAGATGGGTCCTCATCGTCCGCTCACAAGTCTAAATGCTTATGGGTGGTGAATCCCACACTCATAGACAAGTCGCCTCAACCATGTTGTCAATTGGATCCTAACTCTTACATAGACTTACTCCAGCCCGATCACTTAGTCGGGGTCTAGGGCGGGCTCGATCATACAACAAAGTGTGCACGTGACAGAGTCACGAGCAATCGCATCGCGATGCCCCAAGCTGCGCACATCTAAGGGCCACTTGGTGTATAAAAGACCGCCAGCCAGATCACAACTAAGGTCTCGAAAACCCATACTAAGACATGCATGTTATAAATATACACGCAGCACACATGCCTAGTATGAACAGCAGGTATCATCACACAACTCTACAAAGTACTCATTATAGATATACACATAGAGCATACAAAGATCACATGTCTATGATCAACATTACATCATACAACGGAAGCAATTTAGGTCTGAGTACAGACAAGTTTAACAAATGGCTTAGAGAAGCCTTGTAAACAAACATGCCCTTCCACGAGGGACCAGACTGCTGTCTGGGACTATGCTAACTTAGTCAACGTCGAGCTTCATGAAGGTGACTCCATCGGGGTCCGGTTTCTTATCTAAAACATAGAATAAGCAAACGTGAGTACAAAATCGTACTCAGCAAGACTTACATCAGATCTATACTACTCATGCTCAAGTATGAAGGTAAAGGGAGGTGGGGTTTCATCATGCAGAAGTGCCAGCTTTGACTTGGCTATTCCTGAACTACGAATACCAGACTTGAGGTAAGAAGCGTACACGAGTCCACTACATCTCCAACCAATACACCACTATGGTTACTTCCTCGACTTCCCCACGAGGAGGCACACCATAGCACTCACGCTTATCTTGCGAGTTTTATAAGTATCCATTCAAGTTGTCTAATAATCAGGTACAGGTTCCAAGTAGTCCTTAACCGCGGACGCGGCTATTCGAATAGTTTTGTTAACCTTGCAAGGGTGTAAACTACACACGCATGACCATCGGTTACCGCCAGGTCTCGCCACCGTTCAAGAGGTGACAGCGAGGATGTTCACCACGACACTTCTCTCACAACCGGTCTATTCCAGGAGTCGACTATCTGAGTTTGCCTCCGCTCGAGAGCCCGGCCGGATCAATGAAACGGACTCAAACAATGTAGGTGACCGAGACGCCACCTCTGGCAGATGGTTTTCCTGCCTCACAGGTGCACCCACATATCTATATGATGCAACCATTTCCTTCGTTCTTTTTCTATGCACATGTCAAATGGAAAGCCCGAACTAATGTGACTCCTGGACGTCGACACGGATCAAGGTACTAGGCCGAGAGGGGTCAGTTAGCCCAATGTGTGGTTGTACTCTTTGTCTTGGATTACCATACAAGAACTCGATGCCTAAGGCAGTGTTCAACGAGACAACCCACTGTGTACTCCTACACAGCCTCTCATCGTTCACCTTGTATTAGGGTGGATTCACCGACACAGTTTCACTTTCATCAACACCATGTTCATGATCATCCCGACTCACATCAAAAACAACCTCATGTAACACTAAGCATGCAATAAGCTGTAACAGTTGCAGGGGCTTCATGATATCAATCAACTCCTATGTCAGCTAGGATTGTGGTTTGCCTACTACTGTGACAAGATGATAGGTCATGCATCGGATATGGGTTCAACTATGCGGTAGAATCGATACAAAGTGATCTCCTAAACATGCATAAGCGAGACTGAGAGGGAATTGGGATTTTATAGACATGATCAATGGGGTTTGCTTGCCTTGCTGACGAGGTTCGACAACGGTGTCTTCAACGAAGGGGGTGGCCTCCGGTTCCGGTTGCACGTCTATCGAACAAACAATCAAACAAGGTATAAATTTAATTGCAATGCATCAAACACATGATCAATATTGAAATGGTGATGTGCTTGGTCACAATGTGGTTACAATTCCATTTAAAAGAAGTCATATGCAAAGTTATTTGCAAATGTGCTTCAAATTTGAATTTGAATTATAGCCATATGGATGTTTTGCACTGTTCACCCATTTTAAAATGGTCAAACATGAAAACAAAGCCCATATTCATAATCCTTGGATTTTTCTGATATTTTTAGACATATTATTTGCTATATTTGGAGTTCATATGAATTAGTTATGAATTTCCCAAGTTTAAGTGATTTTCTGGAATTTTTTGGATTAATTTAATGCATTTCTATTTTCTGGAAAAATCTTTACTGCGTCATGCTGACATCATCATGACGTGGGGGTTGTCTGACCAGTGGGTCCCTGCTGTCAGCCTCAGGGGGGTTTAACCCGGTTTAATTAGTCTAACAGAGTCATTAGGGGGGGGGCTGGCCCACCAGTCAGTGACACTGGAGGGGGGGATTAACTGGTCATTAGGGCTAATGGTCGGTGGCTAACCGGCGGCAGCCACGGGCACGGCGGAGTGGTCACCGGAGTGGGCTTCCGGCCATGGGATGGCACGCTGAGGGCACCGGAGTGCTCCTCGTGCTCGCCCGCTTCATCCAGAGCCCACGGGGAGGCTCGGGGGTGGCCGGAGCCTCGCCGGCGTCGTGCTTAGCGGCGGTCGTGGCTCTGTGAGGACCAAGACGGCGAAAACATGCGCGGGATGAAGCTGGCGTGCGTGTGTTGCGCTTCTGGGAGCTCCATGAGTGTCAAGGACAAGCCGGGGACGACAACAGCTCACTGGTTCGAGCTCCACGGTGGTCATGGCGGCTGACCTCATCGGCTCTCATGGTGGATCACGGATGGGGTAGGGATTAGAGACATGGATAGGGGGGTTTTGCTCACCGTGAACCGGGGAGAAAGATGGTGCAGACAAGGGAGGCGTGGAGGTATAGGCGGCGGCGAATTCCTCGTCGAGATCCCGCGGTGGCCGGCGGCGAGATGTTGAGAATGGCCTCGTCGTTGGGGAAGATGGCTCGAATTGGAGGCACGGCTTGACGAAGACGACGGTGGGGGCTTCACTGGACACGATGGCTTGCCGGGAGGGGGTCGTTGGCCACGGTTGCGTGGACGCGCGCTCCGGCAAGCTTCTCGGAACGCACGGCAATGGCGAGGAGGAGAGGGGGAGGAGGTCCAGAGAGAGGGGGAAAAGGATGGCGGCTTCCAGGGCGTCTCCACGGCGTGCAGAAGAGGCCAGGGGAGAGCCAGGCAGGCTGGTGGCGTGGCGTCGGCGGCCACCGCGTGCTCTCGGGGTGACACCGAGCTGCTTGGGAAGAAGACAACGTGGAGGTGGGCTGGGCCGCGCTAGGTGGGCTGGGGGGAAAGAGTTGGGCCGAATGGCCACGGGGTTCCTCTGTTCCTTTTCTCCTCTCTTTTCTTTTTCTGTAATTCTGTTGTGCCTAGAAAAAAATAGCTAGGCAATTTTGTAAAATGCCCAAACATTTTTATAAATCCTAGGTGACCAGTAGCAGGTCACTTGTAGAGTTTGAGCATTTTTGAAATTCAATATATTTTGAATTTCAATCCAAATAGGGTTATTTTAATTTCCAAAACCACTGTTTGAATATTTGAAAATTCCATGTGCATGGGATTGATCCCAAACCACTTTTAAAATGATCAGCAACATTTCTAGGAATTTTCCAAGCATTCAAATGATTTTTGGAAAAATATTTTTATCTGGCCATTTCTTTAAATTCTCAGGGCTTTTCTTTTCCCCATTTTTGATTTTCCTTTTGAAATTTTCATGATGCAAAAGGGTCAAACAAGCCCTAGCACTTACCCTAATTGGGGTTCTGACACTCTGGCTCGCAAGGCTGAGCAAGTGCTGGCGGAAGAGCGCAGGCTGGGAGCCATCACAAGGGAATACAACGCAGCGCATGCAGGACCGCGCCGGCCGATTGAACCCGCAGTCCTGGAAGATCTGAGAAGCCGAGGCAGGGCAGTCAACCAGCAGCTGTCGGGGGCCGAGCAGCCGGAGCGACCAAGGAGGCCGGTGCAACCGGAGCAACCGGCGCAGTCGGCATTCATCCAGAGGCCGGACAAGAACCTGAGAGCAGCCGAGCAGATAGCACTCGAGCTAGAAGACCTGGAGGGAGATGAGCGGCGCGAGCAGTCACGCCGAATGCGTGAGCTGTTGGCGGCCGCAAAGGAGCAGAGGCTCGTAGCAATGGGTAATCAAAATGCAGAACCATGGGCGTCGAGAGGAACTGTGAGGCCGAATCCGGGAGCTAGCCAGCGACCGAATGCATCGCGCAAGAACAGACAGCAACCTGCCCCATCTCGGCATGAGAGTAGGGTCAGAAGCAATCGGCCACCCCCAGAAGCAAGCAGAAGAATTGAAGAGCCAGCTGTTAACAGCAGGCGCAATGACATGCCTCAGCAATCGGCACCAAGACCGGCAATCAGCACCCGGCTTGGCCCTCGCCAAATCGTCCAGAATGATGCAAGGCACCGCATTGAGCTCCTGGAGAAGGAGGATCAAGAGGATGAAGAAGGAGAAGCTGGCCCATCGTGTTTTGGTCATCGTATTCGGACTGAAAAGTTTCCCAAAGGCTTCACGCTGCCGAGAGACACTCCCAAGTATAATGGTTCTGTGAAGCCAGAAGATTGGTTGTCCGATTATTTGACTGCAGTCCGCATCACAGGAGGCAATCGGCGCGTAGCAGTCCGCTATGCACCTTTGATGCTGCAGGGATCGGCTCGTACATGGTTGAATAGCTTGCCCAAGGACAGTGCTGGGAGGATTTCACGAGTGCATTTATCCACAACTTCACGAGCACGTATGAGCGGCCCAACCTCCCGCGGCAGCTAGCTCTCTGTGTGCAAGGCAAAGATGAACCCCTCCGAGATTACCTATCTCGGTGGATCAAGCTGAAGAACTCATGTGAAGGAGTCCATGAGATCCAGGCCATTCAGTACTTCACAGATGGATTCCTGGCCGACTCAATGTTGAAGCACAAATTGCTCCGCAAAGACTTCACGTCACTCGCCGAGCTCATGAAGGTTGCAAATGCGTTCGCTATGTCCGATTCTGCGATGCGCCCTATCCAACTCGGAGTTGGAGGTGTAATCCAGTCACCAGGGGCTCCGCAGTCGGACACAGAGAACCAAGGCCTTAGTCGGAAGGAAAGGAGAGAGAACAACTGCAACAACAACAACAACAATAACAACAACAACCAGCAGAACAACAACCCAGTATGGAAGTCGGCAGGTGGCCGCTGTCCAGAGCGAAGAAGATCGAGCGGCTGCAGGAGGCAGTCGGAAGATGAGACCAAATGTGAGACCCCCGGGGTAGATGAAGCCCAAGTACACGTTCGAGGATATGCTGGACGCACCATGCAAGTTGCACAGCACGCCTGGCAGGCCGTCTGCGCACACCACTCGGCAGTGCGACTTTGTGAGAAGGATCGCGAAGGGAGAAGCTTTACCACCTCCACCCCCACCACCACCCTAGAACAAAGGAACGCCTCAGCAGCAGAACCAGTTCCCGCAGCAAGACGTTGCTTACATGATTTTCACCAGTGAGTCCACAGACAAGGGCAGTCGGAGAGCCCGAGTTCAGGAGGTCAATGCCACTATGCCGCCGATTCCTCAGTTCATGCATTGGTCCGAATGCCCTATATCCTGGGACAGAGCAGATCATCCCACCATCTTGCCGAATCCGGGCAACTATCCGCTTGTGGTTGGTGCTCTGTTCGCAGGACCAAGGTTCTCATGTAAGTTCTCCCGAGTGCTCGTTGATGGAGGAAGCACAATCAACATTCTGTACAGAGACACATTGATCAAGCTAGGGCTCACAGAGAAGGATCTGGAGCGCAGCCAGACGACTTTCCATGGGATTGTCCCTGGATTGTCTTGCACCCCCATGGGTTGCATTCAGCTGGATGTTATATTTGGCACAGAAGAAAACTTCAGGAGAGAGCCGATTTGGTTTGAAGTCGCCGACCTCAGCAGTCCTTATCATGCTCTGTTGGGATTGCCCGCGTTTGCCAAGTTCATGATCAACGCACAGCAGACGTACCTCAAGATGAAGATCCCAGGGCCAAGCGGCGTCATCACTGTCACCGGGGACTTCAGGAAGTCCCTCGAGTGCACATCCGCTGGCAGCAGTTTGGCTGATTCTCAAGTGGTTGAGACGGAGAAGCGCCAGCTCAGCAAGGTGATTGCAATGGCGCAAGCACAGAGCAAGAATCCACTTCCAGTCGGCCCAGCAAAGAGAGTAGATGAGGAATCGGCCTTTCAGTCGGCCAAGGACAGCAAGAAGATCGCTCTAGATCCCTCCGACTCAACCAAGTTTGTTGTAGTCGGAGCTGGACTTAGCGATAAATAGGAAAGCGAGCTCGTCGAGTTTCTCCGTGAGAATCGGGACATCTTTGCATGGTCTCCACAAGACATGCCTGGTGTGCCGAGAGAACTCGCCAAGCACAAGCTGCACATTCGGCCAGGCTCGAAGCCGGTCAAGCAACCCCTGAGACGTTTCTCTGAAGACAAGAGAAGGGCAATCGGTGAAGAGATTGCGAAGCTGCAAGCTGCAGGTTTCATCATGGAAGTGTTTTACCCCGAGTGGCTGGCGAATCCAGTCCTCGTCATGAAGAAGAACAAGACCTGGCGCATGTGTATCGATTACACTTGCGTGAACAAGGCGTGCCCGAAAGATCCGTTTGCTCTGCCCCGTATTGATCAAGTGATTGATTCAATGGCCGGTTGCGAGCTTTTGTCTTTTCTGGATGCCACTGCTGGCTATCACCAGATCAAACTTGTTGTGGAAGATCAAATAAAAACTGCATTTATAACCCCTTTCGGGGCTTATTGCTATATCACCATGCTGTTTGGTTTGAAGAATGGAGGTGCCACTTATCAGCGCACAATTCAGAGGTGTACACACTCTCAGCTCGGCAGAAATCTCCACGTTTACGTGGACGATTTAGTGGTGAAGTCGGCAAAGGGAATCACACTGTTAGATGACCTCAGAGAAACATTTGCAAATTTGAGAACTTATCAGATCAAGCTCAATCAGGAGAAGTGCGTCTTTGGAGTCCAGGCCGGCAAGCTCTTGGGATTTCTCGTTTCCGAGAGAGGAATCGAATGCAATCCCGAGAAGATAGCCGCAATAGAGCGCATGGAACAACCCAAGACCCTGAAGCAGGTACAGAAGTTCACCGGTAGCCTCGCATCACTCAGCCGATTCCTCAGTCGGCTAGGTGAAAAAGCAATCCCGTTGTACCAACTGATGAAGAAGACAGAGAAGTTCACCTGGACCCCCCAAGAAAGCGAAGCATTCCGAGAGCTCAAGCGCATGATCTCCACAGAGCCGATTCTGGCTGCCCCGATTGAGAAGGAACCAATGATGTTGTACATTACGGCAACCAATCGGGTGATCAGCGCAGTTATGGTGGTGGAGCGGCCCGAGAAGGACAAGGCACAGCAAATTCAGCGACCGGTGTATTACATCAGTGAAGTGCTGTCGGCGTCCAAGCAAAACTACCCTCACTACCAGAAGATGTGCTATGGAGTGTACATGGCAGCCAAGAGATTGAAGCCATACTTTCAAGCCCACTTGATCACCGTCGTAAGCTCGGCTCCACTGGCCGATATCATGGGAAGCAGAGATGCAACCGGAAGAGTGGCAAAATGGGCAATTGAAGTCGCTAGCCATGGCATCCAGTATGAGCCAAGAACTGCAATCAAGTCACAAGCATTAGCCGATTTCCTGGTGGACTGGGCTGAAACTCAGTATATGCCGCAGCTCCCAGGATCAGATTTCTGGCGAATGCACTTTGATGGCTCCAAGATGAAGAGCGGCCTAGGGGATGGCGTGGTACTTACTTCACCAAGAGGAGATCAATTGCAATATGTGCTTCAGATCCACTTCGCAGCATCAAACAATGTCGCCGAGTACGAAGCCCTTGTGAATGGTATCAAGCTTGCCAAGGAAATCGGTATTCGGAATATTGAGTGCTTTGGTGACTCCGACCTGGTTGTACAGCAGTGCACAGGCACCTGGGATGCAAAGGACGCAAACATGGCAAGCTATCGCTTCCTGGTGCAGCAGATCAGTGGGTACTTTGAAGGATGCGAGTTCCATCATGTGCCAAGAGCAAACAACGAGGCAGCAGATGCGTTGTCCAAGCTCGGCTCAACAAGGCAAGCTATCCCACCAGGTGTGTCGCTGGAGCACATCAAGAAGCCATCCATCATACCATCCCCAGAATCCGAGTCCATTTTTATCTCGGAGGCCGATCTTGAAGCATTAAAGAAGGCAAAAGAAGCTCAACCGACAAAAATTGCAACCTTGAAGAAGCAGTCCAGCGCCCAAGGTGTCTCGGCAACAGCACCAGGGGCCGCCGATTGCAATCCAGGGGCTGTCGATGGCGAGCCACGGGCTGCCGAATGCCGTGAGAAGAGCAAAGCCAAAGGGAAGCAAGCAGAGGCAATGCCAGGTGGCACAACCTCAGAAGAACCAATGATATCAGAAGTTGCCGATTGCAATGAAGAAGCTCCAGCTCTAGACGAGCAGTCGCCACCAAGGGCTGCCGAGTGCGGGCCAGGCGCCGCAATCGGCAGTTCAGAGGCAGAGGTAGAAATGACAGAAGTCCAAGAGGCCGAGATCCAGGAGGCTAAGGGCCAAGGAACTGAGATCCAAGAAGAAGTTCCACCCCAGCAGGCAGTGGTAATGGTAGTTGTCAGTGCGCCATCATGGGCACAGCCGATTAGAGACTTCCTAGCAGACGGAGTCCTCCCAGAAGACGAAGCAGAGTCACGGAAAATCAGCCGACGATCTTGGGCATGCACAATAATCAACAATGAGCTAGTGCGCAAGAGTGCAACTGGTGTCTTCCAGAGATGTGTAGAAGAGGACAGAGGCTTGGAGCTGCTCAGAGACATTCATCAAGGTGAATGCGGTCATCATGCATCTGCAAAGGCCATCGCTAGCAAAGCTTTCCGACATGGTTTCTACTGGCCGACTGCGCTTGCAGCGGCTAAGAATTTGGTGAAGTACTGCAAGGGTTGTCAGCGGTTCAAGGCAAGAAGTCATCAGCCAGCATCGGCACTGAAGACAATCCCAATAGCGTGGCCGTTTGCAGTATGGGGTTTGGATATGGTTGGACCATTCAAGAGAGCTCTAGGTGGCATGACACATCTTCTAGTCGCAGTGGACAAGTTTACCAAGTGGATCGAGGCCAGACCGATCAAGAAGCTGGATGGTCCGACTGCGGTCCGATTTGTGGCCGACATTGTGTGCAGGTACGGTGTGCCTAACAGCATCATCACCGACAACGGCACAAATTTTGCGAAGGGTGCACTGCTCGATATGCATCTCAGCAGGGCATTCGGCTTGATCTGGCATCTGTGGCGCACCCGCAATCAAATGGTCAAGTCGAAAGAGCAAATGGACTCATCCTCTCGGGTATCAGACCCCGATTGGTGGAACCACTTGAGAGGGCACCCGGAGCATGGATTGAAGAGCTCCCCGCAGTATTGTTCAGTTTGAGGACCACACCAAACAGGTCAACTGGATTCACTCCTTTCTTCCTGGTGTATGGTTCAGAAGCAATCATCCCATCCGACATCGAGTTTGATTCACCTCGGCATGCCTTGTACACCGAAGAAGAAGCCAGATTGGCACAAGAAGACGGCATCGACCTCAAAGAAGAAGCTTGTCTGTTGGCCTTGTCCAGGTCAGCAGTCTATCAGCAGAAGTTGCGGTACTACCACAGCAAGAAGATTTGTCCTCTCGCTTTCCGAGAGGGAGACATGGTGTTACGCCGAATTCAGAAGTCAGACGGGCAGCACAAGCTATCCTCACCCTGGAAGGGGCCATTCGTCATCAGCCGAGCGCTCAAGAACAACTCCTATTATTTGATCGACTGCACCAAGGGCACTCGGCACAAGGACACGTCAGGAGCAGAGACGGAGCGGCCGTGGAACGCCGAGTTGTTATGTCCGTTCTATAGTTGAGCGGCAGAAACTTATGTAAGCCATTCGGCAAACAATCAGTAAAAGCTATCATGTCTCTGAAAATGAGCATTCGATTATCTTTGCATAATTTCATTCGAAGAGCTAGCCTCAGTCGGCGACGCTCAGTCATACCCGAGACGTGCGTAACGCACCCGGGGACTGACCAACAACGAGGTCAGGCGAATAGGCCATCAAGGCACGGGGACTGCGGGCTGGCACTCAACTCGGCACCTAGCTCAAGCGAAAATCACTAAAAGGTTTGTGGCATTGAGAAGGGTGGCGATTGGGGCAGTCGGCAGTACGAGTTCCCGGGAAACAATTCGAAACGCTCCGCCAAGGGCATAGTCGATAAGTCAAAAGTTACCGATTGCGCCGCGAACCAAGGCATCGAGCCCGGTAGCGAGCAATCGGCGCCCACTGTCGCAGAATCCTTTGTGTTAAACCTTGTCGTGTAAAAAATAAAAAGCTTGTCGAACCTTGGCTGGTAATCTACCGTGGATCCGATTGCAGACCGTATGACGGCAGCAAGGCAGACACGGTAGACATCCCCAAGTGCAGACCGATAAAGGAAACCGACAAAGACGCAAAGTCGATCGCACAAGTAAAAGCCAGAACTAAGCAGTCGGATTGCATCCGAGATAGCAGGCCCAAGGCCGAATAAGTTCATTACATCGAAGTCGCACCCAGTGGGTGTCGACAGAATTAAAATTATGTCTTACAAGAAAATAGTCGAAAAGACAAAATGAGATAAGGCTGATCCAGTATCGGCAAACTACAGCAAGCGACGTAGTCGGTGGCACGGCTCAGGAAGTCAGGGCAGTCGGAGGCACAGAGCTAGAAGTCGGAGCAGTCGGATCAGCGTGCGCAACATCTGGCTCCGACCGCACGTCAGAAGATGTGGCCCCAGTCCGCTTGGATCTCGAAGATGTATGGGATGAGCCACTATCAGAAAGCTGCTCGGCCAGGCCAGAAATTGAAGGTACAGCGAGCGGATTCCCTCCCTCGTCGAGATACGGAGTGTAGTCGTACGGAGAGAAACAGTTCACCATAGTGCTGGCTAGCCGATTTACCTCGGTATAGGTCTTCTCAAGCAGGTCGGCCGCGTTTTATCTGAGGCTATAGAGTTGGGAAAGCTTCACCTGAGGGTACCAGCTCAGCACAGTCTGGAGAGCAGTTTCCGCGCCAGTCCGACCTGCAGAGTTTAGCAAGACGTCGATCCGACGTGGGATGGCCTTCAGGAGAGTCCGAGTCTGCTCAATGGTAGCATTCGGGGCCTCCCCTTTGTCAGAATCCTCTTCGTCTTGTGCTTCAGGCTCGCGGGTCTCGGCGGAGGAACCAGCGGCGTTTTTCATCTTTTGAAGTCCGACCTTAAGCTCAGTCGGCGACCACAGTGATTCAGCAATTTTCAGAATGCCGAGCTTGAATGACAATGCAATTCCCTTGATGACAGGAATGCGAGCTTCTGTGCCAATCAGGTATTCGTGCCGAGTCCAGAAGTTTTCTTCAAGTTGGCAGGTCCCTCCGGCGGCAACAGTTTCTTCTCGGGATTTGGCTACGGCCGCATAGGCGGCGGTTTCAGATTCAGGCCAAGCCTCTGCATAACGAAAGAAAGTATGAGAAACAAGATAAAAGAGGAAAGCAATCGGAAAAATGCACTCGGGTGCAGGAAACACTCACCGCTAAGGAGGACGTCCATCTCGGTCATCGTATCACAGAAGCCTTTGGCTCGGCGGCGCAATCGGATGGTCTCTTCGTAGCTGCGTTTCTCCAGCTCCTCGTACTTGGCGACGTGTTCATCACGGTCCTGTCGAATGGAATCCCGCGCAGCAATTGCTTCGTCCCTCTCGGCTTGCAAGGCTTATTGGGCAGCGACAGCAGCATCTCGCTCGGCAAGGAGACCGTCACCGACAGCCGTCACGGCAGCTACATCGGCCAGATGTTTTCTTTCAAGGGCAGCCATCTCGGAACGGAGGCTTTGGATAGTCCGAGTTAGATCAGTTTCTACCCCCTGCAGTCGGGTCGCTTCTTCCCTGGCTTTGGCGAGTGTCGGGCCTTGCTGGTTGAGTTCTGCAGTCAATTCAGCAATACGGCTCTGAAGGTCATCTATCATGGGAACAGAAGCTAGAAGAGAACATGAAGATATGAGTACAAGAGCAATTGTCAATCGGAGGAAAGACAGAAATGATATCAAAGTTACCTTTCAGTTTATTGATCTCGGCCAATTGATTGTTGACCTCCAGCTGGGCCTGGGCGAGAGTTCGGAGGCTGGCGGTGTAAGCATCAAGGAGTTTTTCGAAGACCTCACGCTTTTCTTCCATAACAGCCTGAGAGGAATAGCAAGATGGAGTTTAGAGACACAGCAGCCAAAAGAAGATCCGATTCGATTGCAAGCAATCGGCCCGAATCTCGGGGACTACACCCAGTGGGTGCGCGGAAGAAAAGTCTCCCGATTGGAGGAAGGCAGGAGATAAAGCAAAGAGTATAAAAGATCCGAACCGATTGCAAGCAATCGGCCCGAATCTCGGGGACTACACCCAGTGGGTGCGCTTGCGCGCACCCACCGAAAGAAAAGTCTCCCGATTGGAGGAAGGCAGGAGATAAAGCAAAGAGTATAAAAGATCCGAACCGATTGCAAGCAATCGGCCCGAATCTCGGGGACTACACCCAGTGGGTGCGCTTGCGCGCGCCCACCGGAGGAAAAGACTTCCCGAGTAAAGGAAAGACACAAAAGGAAAGTCAAAAGTTTACCACGTGATGACGGTCGAGCTGTTGGAGGTCCCGAGCAAGGGAGGCGGCAAAGTCGTTTACCCGACTGAGAGCGGTCGTCAGAGGGTCTTGAGGGCGATGTGAAGCATCAGGCTCGGTGCCGATATGACGGGTGCGAGAGTACTCGGCCCGGAACTGGTTCACCGAGTGCATCAAAACTTCCGACGCAGAGGAGGTCGGCGCTAGCACTAAAGTTTGAGTGGCGGCGGCAGAGGCAGCAGTGGTGAAGGCTAGTGGCATCGACGTCACCTGAGGGCCGGAGGTACCCTTTTGTGGTGGCGGCGCAATTGGACAAGCTGAGGCGGAGGTAATCACGGTGACCGGCGGCAGGATCGTCATTGTCGATGGCGCGGACAGTACAACTGGTGGCACAGTCATTGCAATCGGCGGCGTGGACACCACGATTGGCGACGGATTCATCACCGTCGGTGGCTCGGATGTGGCAATCGGAGCAGCAGTGGTCACGGCAGTGGAGACCGGGTCGGAGCGGCGTGGCGGAGATGGGGCAATCGGGTCGACCGATTGTGTTCCTCTGCCACCAGTAGCTCCCCGATCAGCTGTACTCTTGGAAGTCTTGGAAGCAAGGGAAGAGGAGGAAGTCTTCTTAACTATCTCAAGGTGGGCCTTCTTGGCAGCGCGCTCGGCATCCTTGGAGGAGCGATGAGAATCAGGCGGACGTTTGTGGATGGCGGCGGCAGATGCAGCAGGCGAGATGACGACGGTAGCACGGACAGGGACGTCGGTGTCGACGTCGTCAAGCCCAATCGTCTCCCTGAAAGAAGAAAGAGGAGGTGAATCAGTATATGGAAAGGCAGTAAAAGTGCAAGGCGTGAGGATAAAAGCATACCCGACTGTTCTTGGTGCGCCAGAGGGCATCCGGCATCTCAGCGGGACGACATCCAGCGGCGCCTAGGAAGTCGGCCTTCGGGTGGTCGTCACCTGGGGTTGTTTTCCCTTGCTAGATATCGGCGCTGCCTTAGCGACCTTGCTGGGAGCAGCACCAGCGGAGGAGCTGGCTGCCGAGGTGCGCTTAACCGGCGCCTTCGGAGGTTTGGTACGAAGAGCTGCATCAGAACCATCAGCCTTTGAGACACTATCGTCATCGCTCCATTCGGCCAAAAATTGCTCAAGGGAAGGTTCAGGCGTACCCCCTTGAGCTGTCGGTCGGGTGTTGAATCCTCTGGGGGTCGGCAGCCTCAGCATCAGCGTCGTCGGCATCTGTAGAATCGGAGGATTCTCCGGAAGACTCGTCGTCATCATCATCATCATCGTCACCGGACTCGGCGGAGGGGACCTCGCCGTTGTACTCAAAATCAGCGGGGTCGTCTTCTGCGCGGTCGGGGGCATACGCGCCGGCCACCTGGCCGTCTTCCATAAAATCGGACCGGATGAAATGCTGGGAAAGAAGATGAAAGTAATCAGAGAAGCTAAGAAGAAAAAGCAATCGGAAGAAGAAAGCAATCGGAGCATACCACAGGCGGTTTTTTTGGCGAGTGAGGTAGTCAAGCCCGAAGCGGAAGGGGTCAGGCAAAGGACTAGATGTGATAGCCTTGACCCTGGCGCAGAGGTCTTCTTTCTTCACCCGCCACGTGCAGAGCCGAGTGCGGTCTCGAGGGCCCGACATATCGCAGATGCGGTGCACTCGGCGCTGCAGGGGGAGCACTCGGACTTGAAGCCAAGCGGCTACAAGGTCAGTCGGGAGAAGTCCTTCTTGCTCTAGCTGGGCGATCCTGGCGACCTGGGCATCGACATCGCAATCTCCGACGCCATACTTCAGCGACCACTGATGTTTTTCAGTCGGCCGGGCGAGGGAGAACTCGGGCAGATTCAGGAGATCGGGACCTTGATCAGGCGACTGGACGTAGAAAAATGAGGTTTGCCAATTCTTGCATTATTGGACGATCTCGGGACTCTTGTACCTCGGCTTGCCGGCTGCGACAAGGCAACTGCCGCAGTCGGTCATATCAGTCGGATACTTCAGTTCGCCGCCCTCAGTGGTAGACGACACCACAGCTCCCGTCCGAGCATTGTGAGCTCGGAGGTTGCAGAATCGCTTCCAGATAGCAATGCTTGGGCGGCAGCCGAGATACCCCTCGCAGAGTGTGACGAAACCGGAGAGGATCATGATGAAAATGGCTGCAAGGTGATGTGGTTGCAGTCGGTGGAAGTCGAGGAACTCGCGGAAGAATGTGCTGGCGGGAAGGCCGAATCCGCGCTCAAAGTGAGCAAGGAAGACAACCCTCTCGCCAGCACGCGCGTTGGGCACGACCTCAGCGCCGGGGACGCGCCATTGGATCTCAGCTGGCATCTTCCGGGCGCGAATTAGAGACTGGATGGCGCCGGCGGTGGCTGTCGAGCCTTTCCAGCATCCGCGGCTCGCCTGAGAGACATCTCGCCGTGGCGCAATGGCGTTCGCGGGCGGAGAAAAGAAGAAGGACGAGGAATGCGAGAGCAGTGGTGAAAAGTTACCGCGGAGGCGGAGGAGCGCGCGGGTCCGTGGCCGGAGCAGATCCTGTGCGCAGAGGTCAAGTCACAGGAGCGGCAGGGAGCTTCGAGCGGAGCGGCAATGGCGCAGGAGAACAAGAGCTGGAGGAGGAAGATGGCGTCTGGGAGAAGGAAGAGGCAAAGGCCCTCCCCTGTGGCTTATATGGGCGGCGGGGTAGGGGAGTGGGATCTGTTTGCGGCCATGTGGCTCGGTGTGGCCTAGCACATAGGGAGGCCAACCGGCAGATCGGCGCAAGGAATCCTGGCACGGGAGGCGAGGCGTGCGACGTGGGGGTCGAGACCTGCAGTTACGTCAAGTCGCGCGTGGGTCGTGGGTCCCGGCTCATTGACCGTATCCCGGGAGAATCGGAGGTAACCGTTGGAATGTAATCGGCGAAGGATTTGGTTCTCAACAAAGTGAAGACACGAATTGGAGGCGACCCAAATCCAATCGGACGAAATTTCGGCTAGCCGAGTGTGATCTCCGAGTCGGTCGACGAACTCGAAATGACGCACCCGATGAGGCCATAGCAGTCGGAAGATATCGAAGAAAGATTGAAAACTGCAAAGGCCTCGCGGTCAAATGACCGTGGGACCTTTACAGCTTTAGGGGCTACTGTCGGGGGATTGGTACCCGGGTAGGCTAACCCAAGCGGAAGCAACCTTTCAAGACAAGGATGGACCGATTGGGCCGCAGCTTGGCCGAGCTGGGCAGATGAACGGCCCATTGCTCCAAGGCAATCAGCCGTATCAAATGCCAGCAGTCGGCCCAGGCGCAATCGGTCCACCCTTCCTTCACCAAGACGATCATCCGATTGATCTGCAGCTGGGCCGAGGTAGGCATCTGGAAGGCCGATTTCCCAGAGCAGTCGACCTTGCCAAGAACCACCAGTCGGCCCAGGCGCAATCGGAACAACCTACTACCCTTGGAGAAAGTTGACCCCAACACCAGTTGGGGGTACGAGTACGAGGTCATAAATGCACAATCCCGAGATATCGGGGTGGCAGGAAGGCTAAGTCACGTCGAAGATATGGTGGAGATACGGTGTCGACCTCTCCGCCGATTCCGCGGACAGGGCGACAAGACCGCACCTCCTAGCTCCACTGTTCATCCCCATGCCCTATGGGTCTACAGCATGGGCCGCCGCTCGTAGGATCCGGATCACCCGGAGAGGAGCAATCGGTGGGCCCAAGCCGATTAGAGGATGACAGCTGGGCCCAATCGGCAGTGAAGTTATCGATGTACCCCGGGCTCATACTATAAGAGCCCGGGTACCCCTCCTGCGTGGGGGACGATCCACTCAGTAGCACCATTATTCACTCTCCCCCCAGTTCATTCACTGCTAGTAGTTATTCCTCAGGGAAGCAGGAGAGAGCATTGCCCACGGCGGCGTTCACCTTCCCTTGAGAAGATAGAGAAGCACTTATTGTAGCCAGATCATTGATATACTAGAGACAAGAAGGAGTAGGGGTGTTATCTCTCCGGAGAGCCCCGAACCTGGGTACATCGTGGTGTCCTCCACCGTGTTTGTGCCCAACCCGATTCCGGCACCATCGACATCCTCTTCCTCGCATCTTCCCCTCATTTTAGCCATCCCATGGCATCTGACGTCACATATCGACGACATCAGGATACAAGGGAAAAGCAAATGACAGCAAAGGCTACCTATCTCTTGGGGGAAAAAATTTCTAATTCCAAAAATCTCTTACTCCCATCGGGAGTACCTTTATCCGAGTTTGGGTGCTCCCTCACCAATGAATGCAAAGATGTGCTCGAGTGATCACTCGCACCAGCAGAAACAACATACACTCAGAGTTCAGGTGCTCCCTCACCCTAAAGACATTAAGTCATTCGAGTGACCACTCGCAAAAGACTCAACAAGTACTCGACAGTATGATCTACTCGCACACTCGACGAAATTCCGAGTGGGTGCTTACTTATTTTCCTCGCCTAAGTCCATTACAAACTCCGCGAGTGACTGCTAAAACAGCTCACTTGATTGTTTATTCCAAGTGGGTGCATCGCTAACCAAACTCCGTGCGTCTACAAAAAATTATGCCTGGGCTACGACACACTGTACCCAGATGTCACGCAAGCTTAGTGTGTAGGTAAGACCCCGCTGCGCAGAACGGCCGGGCCGGGACTTGCCGCAGAGCGATTTCACTCCAAACCTTTTCCATGCGCTCCCATGATAGAAAGAGCCGAGCGGACCCGCTCAGGCTATGTGCTTAGACCGGCAGCAATTGATCCTATAAGACCTGCAGCGGCATGACTTTGCTTGACATCGGTCGTTCCAAGTTCATGTCGAGGGACGTGAGCTTGATTGGGCTACTGCGGTATTTGCCACTAGCGCAATTCACCAAGGCTCGACCAGTCGACGCCTTGGACCCTTTCAGCTTAGCAATCCCTCAAAACAGATATTGTCATGGCTCAAAACTGCCAGCGACCCGCGGCGATGCTTCGCCTACAAACGATAAAGCATGGACAAATTCGAGTCCCCCAGGCACTCGGGGGCTACTAACGAGTGGGTGACCCCACGACTCCTGCGTATGAGACTACCTGGTGCATACGAAGATAGAACGCCCGCTAGGAAACCATGACAGGCCCACGACTGGCCCAACCAAGCACCGACGTAGGAGTCCGCGACTAATATGGAAGGCACAACTTAGCGTACAAGGCAAGACTAGAACTAGGAAACTATCTTTGTAACCTAGTACAGACTCCCCGGGACCTAGCCTAGTATATAAAGGATGGGAGGGGAGACGTCCAGCAATAGATACAATACACATCTACTCACCTGGTCTTGCGAGAACTCGCCTGGCCTCCTCTGTAATCGCCCCCTCACGCAATAATATCGAGCAGGAAGTACTTCTCCTGTTAGCCGACGAGTATCGTCCAACCTGTGCCTTCTCTATGACTAACCCAGGGTCCCTGACCATGGGATTTGCCGGGGCTGATCCCCGTCACATGTGATTAGTGCATCCACTATCCATCACCCATTTGGTCTTCCCCTGCAAAGGAATTAGTATCTCATACAGCAGGTTATGAGCCAGTATCAGTTTGAAGAATTTATGATTCCTCAGAATTAATTCCTCGGGATTGATTCCACGAAACCAAATTGCGTAAATCTCCTTCAACTGACTCAAGTAATATCGTCCTAGGCATATGATCTGCAAAGTTTATGATTGCCTCAGGACGCGTTCCTGCAAGGATGCTTAGTTCTTCTTCACCACCCACATCCTAATAGGTGGCCTTGAAGCATATGAGGACTGATGAGAATGATGAGACCTAATTGGACATGAAATGGTGGTATAAGGATAAAAAAATGAATAACAATTCTTATGAGGAGCTTCTCTGTGAACAAAATGGTTAGCTGAGACATAGTTATAATCATTTCCCTTTGAGGTATCGTCCTCAGATGATACCCTCAGCTCATTTGCATCTGCATTCACAGGAAGGTTAGTGATGAGGTCCTTTTGAACCCAGATCTTCTTTACTGGTGGACCGTTCCTGCAGTTAGTCCCGATGTATCTGGCGAATACCTCACCATTAACATCTTTAAACAGTTTATAGTTTGAGTCAAAGGACTCAATCACCACATCTGAGGAAGCAATGTCATAACCAGATAAAGTATAGGGATCAGGAGGAGGCATTTTTTCCAGAACCCAAGCGGTCTTCGGGTATTGCTCAGGTTTCCAGTAAGACCCATCAGCATTGAGGTTTTGGGTGAAGCCGACACCTTCTTTCCTCGGATTCCTGTTGAGGATCTGTTTCTTGAGGACGTCACAAAGAATTTGATTCCCTTTCAGACTCTTGAACATACCGGTTTCCAAAAGACTCTTTAACCTAGCATTTTCTTCAGCAATGTCTATGGTATCCTCAGATGAGCGGTTAGATACCACAGAGGCAGTTGAAATATCAAAGTCTGGAGATATTGTAGAACTAGGTACAGAAGTAATGCGGTCATGTTCAATGCACTTTAAGCAAGGAGGATTAAATCCTTCTTAAGGCATGATGTTCTGTTGGGAGAGGTGTGAGTTGTTTTCTTTCCTCAGATCGTCATGAGACATCCTTACGCGCTCAAGTTCTTGCTTTCTTATGAGGAACTCATGAGCCAGCTTCTCATGATCGGTAAGGAGTGCCTCATGACGACTGATTAAGTCATCAAACTTTGACTGAAGAACTTTTGATTCATCAGTCAATTTTTGAGTCTTCGTCTTTTCCTCAACCAACATATCATCACTCTTGTTTAGTGAGTTCTGAATTTTTCCAACTGCACGTTGTTGCTTAGAAGCAAGCTTAGCATAGTTTTCATCAGGTTCTTCATCTGAGGGATCATCACATAAAGAGTACGTAGATACCTTGGAGCACTTGGCCATGAAGCAGAAGGCAGGAGTGGTATCTTCAGCTTCATCATCAACATGGCGTGTGTCCGATTCCTCAGTGCTGAAGATTGACTTGCTAACAAGTGTTGTGGCAAGAGCGAGACCGGCCACACCCTCAGATTCTTCAGATCCTTCTTCCTCAGCTTCAAGATCGGAATCAGATTCTTCAGAATCCAATTCTTTGCTGAGATATGCGCGAGCCTTACGGGAGCTGTTGTTCTTGTACCCAACAGACTTTGAGGATCTTGGGAATTTCTTCTTTGACCTTTCATCAGAACTGTCATATTTCCCTTTCTTCTTCTTCTTCTTCTTCTTCTTCAGCTTAGCTTCCTTTTCCCAAAGAGGACACTCAGTGATGTAATGGCCAGGTTTCTTGCACTTGTGGCAGACTCTTTTTCTTGTCTCAACAGAGTCATCATCTTTGCTTCTTCTTGAGGAAGATCTTGAGGAATTTCCGAAGCGATTCTTCTTCGTGAATTTTTGGAACTTTCTGGTGAGGAGAGCCAGTTCCCGACTGAGGGTTTCAGGATCATCAGAATCAGCCTCAGACTCTTCTTCAGAGGATTCCTTTCGTGCCTTTGCTTTTAGCGCGCGGACTTTTGGGGTGGAACCGTATAAGTCTCGTTTCTCAGAGAGCTTCAGTTCATGAGCATTGAGGCGCTCAACGATGTCAGCAGGATCGAGAGTCTTGAAATCAGGTCGTTCTTGAATCATTAATGATAGGAACTCAAATGAGTTGTCCAGAGACCTCAGTAGTTTCTTCACCACCTCGTGATCTGTGATGTCAGTGGTACCCAGTGCTTGAAGTTCATTTGATATGTCAGTGAGCCTATCAAAGATTTGTTGCACATGTTAATTGTCTAGCCTCTTGAACCTGTTGAAGAGACTGCGAAGTGTATCAAATCTAGAGTCTCGTTGTGAGAAAACTCCTTCATTGACTTCTGACAGTCTTGTCCATATCTTCTTTGCTATAACCAGACCGCTGATACGGTTGAACTGAGCCTTGTTGAGGTAGCCACCAATAATGCTTTGAGCTTTTGCATCAAGCTGTCAGTTTCTCTTGACAACGTCAGGGGAAGTCATCAGGGTCGGTTCAGGAATGCCTTGATCAACAATGTCCCACAGATCCTTGTCAATCGCTTCAAGATGCATCCTCATCTTGTTCTTCCAGTACGGGTAGTCAGTACCGTCAAAGGTGGAGCAGTTTGAAGCAACGCTCAATTTACCTGAGGTCAACATAGCTAAAACTGCAGGTGGTTAAACCGAATCACACAGAACAAGGGAGTACCTTGCTCTGATACCAATTCCAAGCGCATTATATCGACCAGAGGGGGGGTGAATGGGAGATTTTCAAATTTCTTGAGGAATTTCAATTTCCTTAGGACTGAGGCAATTCGAAATTGAGGAAACTTAACAAACAAGGAAGTACAAAAACATCACAGAATGAAGGCATGATAGCAAAGCATCATATTGCTAGAGAAACAACTTCAAACATGAGAACTAAAGTGTAACAAATGCAATGCATGAGGAATCGGGGCTGAGGAAACTCAGAAGGGAAGGCATCAGGACAAGTCATCAGTGCATAAACATAAGAGTGAAGTTTGAAAAAATAGCACCAGTGCACTGAAGACATGGATTTGATCGACCAGTTCAAGTTGATGTGACAACTCTACATCTGGTTGGAGAGGCTGAGATTGAAATCATAAGACATAGTCTTCACCTTATTCTCCTTGAACTAAAGTCCTCAGACTCCGTCCAATTACTCAGGTGAGTCATCAAGGTAGACTCCCGAAACCTTCACAAACTTCGTTCACTCGGGGAAGTCACAATTGCATCTTGACTTCCTCAAAACGATGACCTCTACATCGGCTGGAAGATCACAGTCTTCAAGAGTAAAAAGCTTTGGATCACTCGAACCGACTTCCTCAGAAATGCTCAACTACTCAGGCTGGTGGTTTTCCTCACTTAGGTTCTTCACATTATTTGCAACTTTCCGGTGCAGAAACAGTAGACGCAGGAATAAGCGGGGAACAGTGCACATCAAGTGGCCATATCAGCACATCTCCAAATGACCTGAAATTTACGGGGTGTAACTTTCAGAAGATATAATGAAAACTGGACGAAGGGCACACGGAGGGGGCCCACCAGGGCTCCAGGCGCCCTGGTGGCGCGGCCACCACCTAGGCCGCGCCACCTGGCCGCCTGGGAGGTAGGCCCCACTCCCGGGACCCCCTCCCTTTGGCCTATATCTTCATCGTGACCTAAAAACTCCAGAACAAGAAGAGTTTCCGGAGTTCCGCCATCGCTCCGTGGCGGAAACCTATAGAGAAGAAAAGACCTTTCCGGCGGGCAGATTCTGCCAGAGAGAACTCCTCCTGGAGGGGGAGATCGTCCTCATCCTCATCACCATCGTCACAGGCATCATCGAGGTCATCATCAGCACCATCCTCACCATCAGCTCCATCTCCATATTCATCCCATCTCATCTCACCATTGCAATCCAAGTTGTAACTTGTACTATCCATCCCCTCTACTCTACCGGTGTTGATTACTATTTGTAGTGAATGCTATTGAGTTTTGTTGGAGAAATATTGTTATGACCAGATTTTTTATCATATATTTATCCCCTCTGATCATGATCTCTTTTATGTCTTGTGAGTAGTTCTTTTAGTTCTTGAGGACATGGGAGAAGTCTAGTTGTTAATAGTCATATGATGTTGAAGTAATATGTGTTGTTTGATATTTTAGTTGTGGTGTTATTCTTCTAGTGGTGTTGTGTGAACGTCGACTACACAACACTTCGCCTTTTTAAGGACCTAGGGTAATGCATTGTGTATAAAGTATGCTTATGGTGGGTTGCTGGAGTGATAGAAACATGAACCCCAGTTCGCACACTTTTGCAGGAGGGATTGTTGGGCCCTAAAGTTTATTGCTATAGTTAGGATTTTGCCTTAATTTCTCTCTTGTATTTGCGGATGCTTGCAAGAGGTTTAATCATAAGAGTGTGCTTATCTTAGTCTAGAAGGTGCTCTAGCATAGGTTCACCCACACAACACTTATCAATACAAAACATAGTACCGATACGGAATATGGCGAAGGCACATGACTATCTCTCCCGTGTGTCCTCAAGAATGCTTTAGTCTTTGTAAGTTTAAATCCTTTGGCTTATCCTTTGCACAAAAGTACTGGGCCACCTTGCTGCACCTTATCATAATTTACTTTATTTTCTTTTACTCTCTTATTGCTTATACTAGAAAACCCATAAAAACTTACCTTTCAGTACTTGCAGTTATTCATATCTCAAGATCACTTGTCAATACCTTCTGCTTCTCATTGGGTTCGACACTCTTACTTATCGAAAAGGCTACAATAGATCCCCTACACTTGTGGGCCATCACACGACAAAGGCACGGCTCAAGAAGGAGAAGACATGATTCTGGACATCGGACGTCGGACCAATTTCGGACGTCCGACCGCGGTGATGAGGACGGCGACCTCCGTATACAGAAGACCTCCCGCCAAAGACGGACTTCCGATGGAGTTCCAACGTCCGACATCTGTGGGATATCCGATGAAGCACGCTCCGCCAAGTCAAGATACCAACACATCCACGACGGACTTCCGACGCCTTTCGGACGTCCAACATCTACCGGACGTCCAAAGATGCCAGCATAGGACGCCTTCAGGACTGAAGTCTTCAAGTCCTGATGGACGTCTGACACATTTCGGACATTCGAAATTGCCTGCACGCAGTCAGACGGGCTACGACCCTTCTATCCCATCTATTAACCCCTAGACTATATATACCTAGCCCCCAGCTCGTTTAGGGTAAGACCACGTTTAAGATAAACCCTAGTTCTAGAGAATTGCTCCAAGCATTCATCTTGAATCCTCCTCTCCAATTCATATCAATCTGGAGATTATATACTACAAGTTTTGTGTGATCTGTTGTTCCATTGGGAATTAGTAGATTGCAATTATACCGTTCGTGGTCTACGGCTACGTGTGCAAGTGTGTGACATTGTGAATATCCAAAGGGGTGAGAGTTGTTGCATTGGCAACAGGGATCAAGCAAGGGAGAGATCACCAGCGACATACAAGTTATCTATCTATCATCTCATCACCGCCACTGCTTACTGAGAAGATCGGGCCACCCCCTATCAGGGAAACTTCCCCACTTCCATGGAGCTGCAATTTCATCCGTCCCCACCCCTTCTCGCCTCGCCGCCGTGCCTAGTCGCCACCATGGAGCTGCAACATACCTTCGCGGGCCAATCGGCAAATCCCCGGCCCCCGTGGTGCCCACTACCCCTCCTCTTCCTTCGTCCGCCGACTGGAAATGAAAGCGGCAGGGCAGGCATGTCATCCATGAAGGCGTCGCTCCCAAGAATGGACCCAAGAAGACAGTGGCGTCGCGAGTCCGAGCCTCTACTCCATTTCTTTCGGTGGATCCGGTCGAGTCTAGCGGCACCCACAACGTGTTCGTTGAAATGCCAACGAGGTATTTTTTTTCTCTTTGCTTCGATGACTCCTCCACCTCGATGAAGGACAAAGGTGACAGTACTGATGAAGTATTTGGAGTATCGCGAGATCTTCAAAGCGAAACATATAGTGCAAATATTTTTATGGTTCAATCCTAAATGTCTGTTTAGGGGCACCCTAAACGCTTTTTAGGGCTAGTTTGGTTGCACGGACATGATTTCCAGGGGAGCAAACTCCCATGGGAGGAAATTTCAGGGCAGCAGGGATCCCCTTGACCAGGGGGGAGAGTTCCCCGACCCCTGTTGCCATTTGGTAGCTAGAAGAAGGCTAAAGTTGACCGGAGGAGGTAGAAAACGATGGAGAGGGTTGAGCATAGAGGCGGAGGCTAGATCCGGCAGAGGAGGGTGACGATCGCAATCCATCACCGTCACTGGAGCCTTGGAGGAAGCGGATCACAGACGTACCTCGGTCGCCGGCGAGGGGCTCGAGAACGCCATCTCGGTCGTCGGCGAGGGGCTCGGGAACGCCATCTCGGTCGCCGGCGAGGGGCTCGGGCACGCCGCCTCTGGAGCCTTGGATGGAGCGGGTCACGGACGTCACCTTGGTCGTCGGCGAGAGTCTCGGGCACGCCGCCTCGGTCGCCGACGAGGGGCTCGGGCACGCCGTCTCAAACGTCGGCGGAGGAGATGTTGTGTTGGATGGATCTTGTAGACACCGCTCTCGCTCGAGCCCGAGGTTTCTCTCCCCTACTTAGTGAGTCATGGTTTCCTACCCTGTGGAAACGACGTGTAACATCCCAAAATTCCCCGAATTTTGGAATGTTAATAAAATTAAATAGATAATGATTGTTTGCTTGATGTGTTTGATTTTCTCTGGGTTTTAAAACTTTTTGGAGTTTATTGAATATTTAAAAAGAGAGGGAATAAAAGGACTTTCCCTAATATTCATAATTGGTATTTTTGGAATTTATTATTTAAAACAAAACCAACAAAACAAAATGAGAGAAGGTAATATGCCTGCTTCAACATATTCAAAGGTTGGAAAATGTTTTAAATCATTATTGGGATTCTTCTGAATATTCAAAACATTTTTTAACTCAAGGAAATTCATTTGAGAGGATATAAAATGACTTACCCCTTTTTAATAAAATTGGAAAATATTTAGAATATTACTTTAAAGTTTTTAAAAATTATTATGATTATTATAAATAACTCTAAAAAAAATTTAGGGATTTTATAATGCTAAGAGAGTTTTTATTTCATTGAAATTATTTATTAAATATTTTAAAAAAGTTGAAAAAGTATTCCAATGGGATATTTTTATTTTACCAAATTTTTTATTGGTGTAACAATTTTAAAATTTATATTTTATTATTTAGAAATGGTTTGTCAATGCTTTTGACCAAGTAAAAATGTTTTTAATAATTTATTGGATTTTATTTGATTTATGAAAAGTATTTTATATTTAAATAAAGTATTTAGAAAATGTTTTTATTTTTATTTTTATTTTCCTTTTTAGAAAATGTATTCATTAAATAAATTTCTTTGTATTATTTGATGAATTTAGAAATTTATTTCACATTTTTCTGATGAGTATTTATTTTTCTACAATTGTTTGAAGTTTCGGTTTTAAATAAAAAGAAAAAAAACGTGCGCAGCCGACCCAGTAGCCTTTTTCGCCCGTGGACGCAGTAGAGCCCAAGTCGGACCCGTTTTGTTTTTTTTCAGACCTATAATTAGGTTTTTGTTTTCTTTTCTTTTTTCCTTTTTTTGAAACCCTAGTGGGACCCGCGGGGTCAGCCGCCGCCGCCGGGCCCCGCCTCGCCGGACTGCACCGCTGCGCCGCCGTCGTCTTCTCGCCGGAGACGCACGCCCGCGCCGGCCGCCGCCCCGCCCATCACGGTGGGTGCGCCACCGCGCCGGCCTCGCGCCGCCAGGACGCCGACCGAGTCACCCATCGGTCGCCTCGCCGGCGCCCGACCTCTGCCTCGCCGGAGCCGCGACAGGAAGCCGCACGCCGCCGCCGCCCCGCCTCCACTCCGCCGCACGCCGCCGCCGCGACTTAGCCGGAGGAAGGCGCCCCTCGCCGGCCACCGCCCCTCCACGGGAGTTCGCCGGAGAAACGGGGTCAAAACAGCCCAGATCTGGTCAAACGCTCCAGGGGCCCGATCACTTTTTTCCAGAAAACTTTATTTGCGAACGGGTCCTTTTCTGCAGAAAACACCCCGGCGCCGTACCCGCAATATCTCCCACACCGTGCGTCGGATTGAGGTGAAACTTTTTGCTACACGCTCGTGTTGTTCTGTACTTTAGCATGGAATAAAATTTTGCACACTTTGCACACTTTTGAATTTGAATTTATTTCAAATTCAAATTCAAATTCCGGAGGTCGTATCTTTTCAACCGTTGATCCAAATCGAGTGATTATTTTTGTGTTGGATCACTCGTGTCATGTACTTTCTATTTATATCATGTGTACACAAAAATTCGAATGTTTCTTGATCTGTTTAAATTCAAATTCAATTTTACACTTGCTATGACCTGCGTTGTAGTATTCCGTTTCACGTGATTCTTCTTGCATATCGGATCATTTGAGACATGTTATCGGTAAGATTCACACACTTTTCATGTGGGCAAGATATTCACCTTGAATTCACAAATGCCCATGGTCACAACTCGTTACCGATAATCTTTTATCTGTGGACTCTCTCGAGTTCACGTTCCACTGATCACCTTCGAGCACATCGACACTTGTACTATGTCAAGCTTTTGTTTTGTTGCTAAAACCTTTGTGATTGTTTTGTTGATTTTTTGTTTGCCTTGTGGTGTGATTTCTTATTTGAGTTGCTTCGTTTGTGATAGAATTCTCGAAGGGTGACGAATAGAGTTGACTAGAACGTGAGAGCGAAGATTTTCATAGAATGTATAAGGCAAGTCATACCTTTGATCATACTCCCTATTACCTATGTTTTCAATGCATTAGTTCTTCTTCATTAGATGGCATGATAGGTTATGCTATGCTATTTACACCCAGTAGTTCATTGAGGTAGGTCTGATCCTTACATCATTGTCACCATCGTATACTATGATATTGCTATGCTAAGTAGACGTGGATTGGGAAGTGAATCATTATGAGGTATGAGTGATAATGTAGTAATTAGGACCAAGATAAAGTTAATGAACTACCTGGGTGGGATGGTTGCGAGTATCTTGGAGATGGCCAATGATGACTGCGGAAAGCCACCAGGCTCAAAGGGACTAATTGTGTTGTCGTACCTAGAAGCTTACGTGTGCAGCCACAAGCTATTATGGGCTCTGGCTTAGTTGAGTAGGTTGTGTGACCTCTTTCCTGGATATACTAGCAGATGTACATGTTTTTATAGGTGTACCGGTTATCCAGAGGTTAAGGGGAAACACTTCTAAAAGACCATGTCTCGATCTTCCAGTTGTCATACACCATGCAGTGTGACGAACTACAAAGGAGGCGATCGAGTCTTGTGGGGAAAAGTGCACAAACCTCTACAGAGTATAAAACTAATCGATTAGCCGTGTCCCCGGTTATGGACAATTTGAGCGACTAGTTGTGGTAATATTGATTTGTCTCATCATCTTTAATTAATTTATTGGTTTAATCACTTTGGGATAGATTGAGTGGAATTTTTTTTCATCTCAATCGTATGCTATTGAAGAACTTAGTTACTATTATTCTATAGGGAAAATTTAGCTTTCTGCAAAAATAAATGTAGAAGCTCCACCAGCCAAATTGCATGTATTGTACGAAATTTTACTTCTTTCTGGGATATGATTTGCCGTACATTCAAATGTACTGACCCGTTGTCGGGCTGTAACCTTCGGTGTTGCAGGATTATTATACGATGAGTAAGTGATGCGATGTAGGGTTACGATGTCTATACTCAACTTGACGATGGAGTTTATGGACGCCACGAAGCTCTTTATTGTTTTTCGATGTATTCTATTTATAAGCTAGCATTGAGCTATGCAGGTATGCTTTATTGTAATACTGGATCTTCGATGTAATATATATGACATGTGGTTTATTCTTGATATTACATCATGTATTGTGTGTGCTAGCTATTGATCCAGGGACTAGCACAGAATGCACAGAGACTTGGATTCTTAATGAATCGGGTCGTTACAGATGGTATCAGAGCCCGTGTTAACTGTAGGTCGTGACCCTAGAAAATGGATAGGAAAAGCCATAGGAACAAAAGTATTCTATCACTCTTTGATTACTTACTCTCTTCACTAGTATTTCTCATCTATTATTCATATTCTAAAACTCATCATCTTGTTTCAATACAAATACCCCTCTGAGTTGCCTACCCCTGAAGACGAGAAATTTGAGAAGTACATCATCAACCTCGTGGATCAAGTGAAGTTATGACCACAAGAACGAGAAGAATACCCTATGAGGATAAATAAGTTTTGACACTATGAGAGGAATCTTTAAGATCAGCTTAGCTGAGAAGGATGAAGCTTAGAATCAGACCACCATCTTTTAGGTGAAGTTAGATGAACGAAATTCGCATAGTATGATGAGATCGTATGTCTTGCACATATGACCTTACTCTAGGTGTTGTTTGTGTGTTTTGCCTTTTGTGACTGTATTGTTTGTTGTTATGTGTTGCTGTTGAATGTAGGTGTTTTTTTTTCTCTTTCTTGTTTGAGTGCATATGTTTGATGTTATCCTAGTTTGTTTTCTTGTCGGTGTTATAGTTTTTCCCCTAACCCTTGACGTATGGGTTTAATAGATGGAGTATGGAGTAGGACTCGCCTTTTTTGGGGCGATGTCGAGATTGAAGGTGGAGCAATGGATTCGTAGTATGGAGGAGCACATGAAGATAAACAAGGTTGGAAGTGAGGACATGGTCCCCTATACAGTTAAGCACTTGGTAGAAGAGGCTGCTACTTGGTGGAGGATGCACCAAGCGATTGACGAATCACGAAGGAAGATTACTTGGAAGGATTTCACAAGGATTTTGTTGGGATCCTGCCTTGTCACCCCGACGCAAAGGACGGTAAACCTTAAGAGACCCCGTGCCTGCAAAATTTGCGGAGAAACAGGACACTCCTATGAAGGACACCAAGATGGATGTCCCTATTGTAAAGAAACTCACTGGGGTGAAGAATGTCCCACTACTCAAGTCACATGTTTTATGTGTGAAGGAAGTGATCATTACCCTGCTTAGTGTAAAATTTTCATCCTGACACAACAAGTGTTTCAACTTCAAAAAGAAGGAATGAAGAAAGTTATCCAGGAGTTGAAGGAAGCACCCATGAGGAAGAAGATGAAGGACATTAGCCAGATTCAGTGTTTCCGGTGCAGGAATATGGGACATTACGCCAACATGTGTCCAGAATTAAAGGGAGCACCCGTGAGGAAGAAGATGAAGGACATTAGCCAGATTCAGTGTTTCCGGTGCAGGAATATGGGACATTACGCCGACATGTGTCCAGAATTGAAGGGAGAGAAAGAAGTTGTGAACATGGGAGCGAAGACGTCGACATATTGAAGCTTATGTTTTGCAATTGGAGGATAGACATTCGTAGATGTGCACTAAGTGTGTGATGTTACCTTTTAATGTTAGTTGGAGATGTGGATCGATGCATGTTTTTGCTGTGGATGAACTAGATGTTTTATGGCATGTTTGTTTTGTTAAGTTTTGTCTTGTGCCCTTTGACCCTGTTATGTTTTGATTGATGTTGTGTGTTGTGCTTGCATTTCTTCTATGCGAGTAGAATAAGTTTACGTTTCATTAGACCCCTCATCTATTTAGTATGCTTCAAGACTGAAGAAGACACATCAACAGGGAGAATAACTCGACAAGTGACAACAGTATAAGAAGATTGCTTCGACAATGCGAAACTGAAGCTATCGTCATTGAAGACCCAAAGACCTGGAAGATTCAAGATTCCTATCGTTAGGTCATTTTTGTGAGCTGTCATTTCTTGGTTTTACCGACAACTACACATCAAAACTTACGTTTTCAAAACTAGTGTGACGTTTGTATGGGTATCTCTCCCTATCTCTCTCTATCTCTCTCTCTACATGCTATTCCCCCTCAACTCAATTCCTACACTGAACATGTTACTACAAGGGCTGCTAAAGTCAAGACTGGAATAAAAGATGGATGCAACTTAATGCTGAGTTCAAGGATGACCCAATGTCCCAGGATCTTACGACAAGCAAGCACAATCTTGTTGAAGGAAGAACCCTGGAGGAAGTTGTGGTTCACTAGTACACGTTTTATAGCAGGCTACGTAAACCTGAGTGTAGTGAAGAAACGATAGTTATTTGTTTGGCTTGCAGAACCATGGATTTATCTGAACCCAGTTCATGATCAAGAGGAATTTTCTGCAACGCTTGTGAGGATGACCGAGTGTTAGATTAAGAGATTCGCTAAACCATATACAAGGTAATGATTTGGGTGCGGGATGGATTGATCACCATGCCGACTACCCTTATTATTCGCTCTTGCTATGCGGGATAGTAAATCTTGAGTGACTTACCTATAGTACAGACACGACGATGTTAAGCCTGAACCATAGGATGGTACGATGTTTGACCCCTATATAAGATTATCGTTAATAATAGTAAGTTATACGGTGAGTATAGACCAAGACCATTTCCTGCAGGTATCCCGTAATAGTATTCTTGATGACCACCATGAGAAAATCGATAGTTGCTTAGTATTGGCGCCTGACCTGTCAGCCATGAAGGTTCAGTATACGGAAGACTCCCCTTTTGCTAAAGATTAAAGATCTCCAAGGAGTACGAGGAATGTACGAAGGATGTCATTGATGGATTAAGATTTTGAAGACCATGTGGTATTCCTTTTAAGGGTGGTAGCACCCTATCTCATCGGAGGATCGGTGGATCGTCATGAAGGCCCAAACCCTAACCTTTTATTTCAAGCCTTTTCGAATCTCGAGGACGATATTCCTTTTAAGGGTGGTAGTGTGGAATTTTGGAATGTTAATAAAATTAAATATATAATGATTGTTTTCTTGATGTGTTTGATTTTCTCTGGGTTTTAAAACTTTTTGGAGTTTATTGAATATTAAAAAGAGAGGGAATAAAAGGACTTTCCCTAATATTCATAATTGGTATTTTTGGAATTAATTATTTAAAACAAAACGAACAAAACAAAATGAGAGAAGGTAATATGACTCCTTCAACATATTAAAAGGTTGGAAAATGTTTTAAATCATTATTGGAATTCTTCTGAATATTCAAAACATTTTTCAACTCAAGGAAATTCATTTGAGAGGATATAAAATGACTTATCCCCTTTTTAATAAAGTTGGAAATATTTAGAATATTACTTTAAAGTTTTTAAAATTTATTATGACTATTATAAATAACTCTAATTTTTTTTAGGGATTTTATAATGCTAAGACAGTTTTTATTTCATTGAAATGATTTATTAAATATTATAAAAGAGTTGAAAAAGTATTCCAATGGGATATTTTTATTTACCAAATTTTTTATTGGTGTAACAATTTTAAAATTTATATTTTATTATTTAGAATTGGTTTGTCAATGCTTTTGACCAAATAAAAATGTTTTCATAATTTATTGGAATTTATTTGATTTATGCGAAGTATTTTATATTTAAAAGAAGTATTTCGAAAATGTTTTTATTTTATTTTTATTTTCCTTTTTGGAAAATGTATTCATTAAATAAATTTCTTTGTATTATTTGATGAATTTATAAATTTATTTCACATTTTTCTGATGAGTATTTATGTTTCTACAATTGTTTGAAGTTTCGGTTTTAAATAAAAAGAAAAAACCCGTGCGCAGCCGGCCCAGTAGCCTTTTTCGCCCGTGGACGCACTAGAGCCCAAGTCGGACCCGTTTTGGGTTTTTTTTCAGACCTATAAATAGGTTTTTGTTTTCTTTTCTTTTTTCCTTTTTTTTGAAACCCTAGCAGGACCCGCGGGTCAGCCGCCGCCGCCGGGCCCCGCCTCGCCGGACTGCACCGCTGCGCCGCCGCCGTCTTCTCGCCGGAGACGCGCGCCCGCGCCGGCCGCCGCCCTACCCGTCAAGGTGGCCGCGCCACCGCGCCAGCCTCGCGCCGCCAGGACGCCGGTCGTGCCACCCGTCGGCCGCGCCGCGGCAACCGCACCCGGCCGCCTCACCGGCACCCGACCTCCACCTCGCCGGAGCCGCGACAGGACGCCGCACGCCGCCGCCGCCCCGCCTCCACTCCGTCGCACGCCGCCGCGCACCTCCCGCCGCCGCGACTTGGCCGGAGCAAGCCGCCCCTCCACCGGATTTCGCCGGAGAAACGGGGTCAAAGCAGCCCAGATCTAGTCAAACGCTCCAGGGACCCGATCGCTTTTTTCCAGAAAACTTTATTTGCGAACGGGTCCTTTTCTGCAGAAAACACCCCGACGCCGTACCCGCAATATCTTCCACACCGTGCGTCGGATTGAGGTGAAACTTTTTGCTACACGCTCGTGTTGTTCTGTACTTTAGCATGGAATAAATTTTTGCACACTGAATTTTAATTTATTTCAAATTCAAATTCAAATTCCGGAGGTCGTATCTTTTCAACCGTTGATCCAAATCGAGTGATTCTTTTTGCGTTGGATCACTCGTGTCATGTACTTTATGTCTCTATCATGTGTACACAAAAACTCAAATGTTTCTTGATCTGTTTAAATTCAAATTCAATTCAATTTTGCACTTGCTATGACCTGCATTGTAGTATTCCGTTTCACGTGATTTTTTTTGCATATCGGATCATTTGAGACATGTTATCGGTAAGATTCACACACTTTTCATGTGGGCATGATATTCACCTTGAATTCACAAATGCCCATGGTCACAAATCGTTACCGATAATCTTTTATCTGTGGACTCTCTCGAGTTCACGTTCCACTGATCACCTTCGAGCACATCGACACTTGTACTGTGTCAAGCTTTTGTTTTGTTGCTAAAACCTTTGTGATTGTTTTGTTGATTTTTGTTTGCCTTGTGGTGTGATTGCTTATCCGAGTTCCTTCGTTTGTGATAGAATTCTCGAATGGTGACGAATAGAGTTGACTGGAACGTGAGAGCGAAGATCTTCATCGAATGTATAAGGCAAGTCATACCTTTGATCATACTCCCTATTACCTATGTTTTCAATGCATTAGTTCTTCTTATTTAGATGGCATGATAGGTTATGCTATGCTATTTAGACCCATTAGTTCACTGAGGTAGGTCTGATCCTTACATCATTGCCACCATCGTATACTATGATATTGCTATGCTAAGTAGACGTGGATTGAGAAGTGAATCATTATGAGGTATGAGTGATAATGTAGTAATTAGGACCAAGATAAAGTTAATGAACTACCTGGGTGGGATGGTTGCGAGTATCTTGGAGATGGCCAATGATGACTGCGGAAATCCACCCAGGCTCAAAGGGACTAATTGTGTTGTCATACCTAGAAGCTTACGTGTGCAGCCACAAGCTATTATGGGCTCTGGCTTAGTTGAGTAGGTTGAGTGACCTCTTTCCGGGATATACTAGCAGATGTAGATTTTTTTATAGGTGTACCGATTATCCAGCGGTTAAGGGGAAACACTTCTGAAAGACCATGTCTCGATCTTCAGTTGTCATACACCATGTAGTGTGACGAACTACAAAGGAGGCGATCGAGTCTTGTGGGTAAAAGTGCACAAACCTCTGCAGAGTATAAAACTAATCGATTAGCCGTGTCCCCAGTTATGGACAATTTGAGCGACTTGTTGTGGTAATATTGATTTGTCTCATCATATTTAATTAATTTATTGGTTTAATCACTTTGGGATAGATTGAGTGGATTTTTTTTCATCTCAATCGTATGCTATTGAAGAACTTAGTTACTATTATTCTATAGGGAAAATTTAAATTTTTGAAAAAATAAATGTAGAAGCTCCACCAGCCAAATTGCATGTATTGTAGGAAATTTTACTTCTTTCTGGGATATGATTTGCCATACATTCAAATGTACTGACCCGTTGTCGGGCTGTAACCTTCAGTGTTGCAGGATTATTATACGATGAGTAAGTGATGCGATGTAGGGTTATGATGTCTATACTCAACTTGCCGGTGGAGTTGATGGACGCCACGAAGCTCTTTATTGTTTTTTGATGTATTCTATTTATAAGCAAGCATTGAGCTATGCAGGTATGCTTTATTGTAATACTGGATCTTCGATGTAATATATATGACATGTGGTTTAATCTTGATATTACATCATGTACTGTGTGTGCTAGCTATTGATCTAGGGACTAGCACAGAATGCACAGAGACTTGGATTCTTAGTGAATCGGGTCGTTACACGACGTGGATCGGGGCAGGGTTCCCCCAAAACGAGCCAACCAAATGTTCCAGTCAATTTTCCCGGGGCAAGTTGGCCCGTGCTTTTTTGAACCAGAGAAAAGACGGGGATCCCTCCGGGAACCCTGAAAACCAAACGAGCCCTTGAGGATGTTTTTGGTTCGAGGGATATCCACTCAGGGAGAGGGATAACCCTTTTTTATAGTGGATACCACCTGTTTGGATCTGAGGCAAGGAGGGATAGAGTCAACCAGATGCTTGGAATATTCTTCAAAAAAAGGGATACCACCAGCCGCCAAAATCGAACGGGTCGCGCTATCCCTTCTGCGTTGGCCGCCCCGAACGGGAAGTGGAGGGGAAGGAGGGTGCGGGAGACGGAGAGCAGGAGGCGGAAAGGAAGGACAGCGCCGCCGCCGGCGTGCGTGATGGCGGAGAAGTTAATAGGTTTAGTTGGGTTGCCTTCCTTGTTAACTGCGCCAATAAACGATTCTTGATAACCCACAAGTCTAGGGGATCAATTGTAGCTTTTCGATAAATAAGGATATCGATCCCACGAGGAGCAGAAGGTGTTGATAAGTGACACTGGATAAGGAAAGGGCTGCACACACTGAAAGGTAAATATTTAGGGGGTTTTGGTTTAAGCAACAGAAAAGTAAAAGACAAGCAAAGTAAACAGGGTAACAGAGGAGTAGCAAGTGGCCCAATCCTTTCACAAGGATAAGCCTAGGAACTAAACTTATAAAAGCTAAAGCGTTCTCGAGAACACATGGGAGAGATAGCCAAGTTACTTTCATCATATTCCGCCAAGTAATATGTATTGTGTTGATAAGTGTTGGTGGGTGGATCAATGCTAGTACACCTTCTAGACTAAAATAAGTGTACTCTTATGATTACACACCTTGCAAGCATCCGCAAATACAAGGTAGTAATTAAGGCATAAGCCTAACCACAGCATTACGATCAAGGATCCATAACTCCCTTGTGCAAAAGTGTGCGAAGTGGGGTTCAGGTTTCTGTCACTCCGGCAACCCACCATAAGCATCCTTTGTGCACAATGTATTCCTCTAGGCCATTAAAGGTGAAGTGTTAACTGTTCGACTCACATAACACCACTAGAGAAATAACAACACAACTTAAGTATCAAACAACACATAACACTTCAACATCATATGACTACTAACAACTAGACTTCTCCCATGTTCTCAAGAACTAAAGTAACTACTCACAAGACATAAAAGAGATCATGATCAGAGATGATAGATGGGTGGCAAACAATCTGGACACAATGATATTTCTCGAACAAAACTCAATAGCATTCACCACAAAGTAGTAATCAACACCAACAGAGTAGAGAGGATAGATAGTACGGATTACAACACAAGTTGCAATTGTGAGATGAGATGGGATGGAGATGGAGATGGTGCTGATGTTGGGGATGATGTTGCTGATGATCTCGATGATTCTCGTGACAATGATGATGATGATTGCGACGATCTCCCCTTCCGGGAGGTGATCTCCCCGGCGGAATCTGCCCGCCGGAGATGGCTTTTCTCCTCTGTAGGTTTCCGCCCCGTGGCGGCGGCGAAACACGGAAAACTCTTCTCTCTTTAGGGTTTCTACCCCAGGGGGGTCTTATAGGCGAGAGGGGGCACCGAGGGTGGCCACCAGGCATCCAGGAGGGTGCCTGGTGCGGCCAGGAGGGGGGGCGCGCTAGGCACCCTTCTAGCTGCCTGGTGGGTCCCCTCACCTCCATCCTTGGTGATCCCCAGTCAATCTTCATAAAAACACTCCCCGTAAATTTTCATCTCATTTGGACTTGATATGATTCAGCAACTTGGTGTCCACTTTTCACCGCTGAATTCTGGTTCTGCTGCTTCGGCACCGGAAAGTTGTAAACTGTGTAAAACAAGCCAAAACAACATAAGAACAATACTTTAAAGTGGAATATATCAATGAATAGGATGAAATTACAATATAAAATAGTGATGCATTTTGGACGTATCAACTCCCCCAAGCTTAGACCTCGCTTGTCCCCAAGCGATTGCTGAGCTCGGTAAACCTGTCCACAAGTTTCGAGAGTGAAGCGTCGATAAAAGAATACGGACAAGAAGCATCAAGATTTCTCACCAAACTGAAGCATCCTCAACAGCAACCTCAACTCATAAGGTCCTTATGAGAAAGTAGTAACAATTATAACAAAGTAGGACCTGGAAAACTCATCAAATCATGGCAAATGTAGCCTTGGTCAAGGAACAACTAATAACTTTTACTTTTGCTCTTTCACTTATAATGGAACCAGTTGAAGCTTTGGAAAGAACATGTTATCAGTCAAGAAGTGCACATGTTAACACAAAGGAAGATGTTTACTAAGCATAAGCTTTTGCAAACAACTCACTTATCAAAAGATAATGTCAACAAAGATGTAACATGCTAACTTTCAATGCAGCTTTGTATGCAAGAATCTTTATTAACATCAAGTGTCTGTTCTCTCTCAAGAAGGAAGGAAGTAGGAAGGACTGACTCAGCACAAAATAAAGGATAAACCCCGTGCAAAAGGGTAAGCAGGGAAAACTCATGTGCCATCTCTAGATCAAACAGAATAAAAACAGGCCTTTGGGAGGTGCATGATCCGTCAACGACTGCTGATAGATAACTCACTCACTTCATGATTTGGACAAGTTTCGAGGAACGACTCCCATGTGGGGACGATCACATCCCCTTAAATTCCTTTGTTTATCACTGATAAATGGGCGAAGGAACTTGTGTGTTAGTATTTATCTTTTACGAGCTGGGAACTCATGTCAGTCCCTTCTTGTATTAGGGGTTTGCAGATTAGGCATGCAATCCCAAGATAAAACTTGTCCAAATTAAGAAGATCATGGGTTACCCACCACTTCCTCATGAGCTGAATCAGTGGCACAAAACAGAAGATTTTGAAAATCTAGAGATAGCACATAAATTATATACTTTAGGAGTGGTAGTGGAATACCACAAATAGGAAGGTATGGTGGACTCAAGTGGAGGATGTTGGTTTCAGGGTATGGAAGTACAAGCAGAATTCCGCTTAGTACAGAGTTTTGGCTAGCAAGGCTTTGAGAGACCAGACAATTGATGACAACTTAGATGCAAGCAATACAAAGCATAAATATTAAAACTAGCATGAAACATCAAGTTGTCTTCCTTGTCAACATAACACTTCAAGCATAATAACACAAAGGTTTTGGCTATGTCGCTACTTTGAGAAAAACATGCTTGTTGTTATGACCAAAGCTATACTTCCCAAGATTTAAATAAAGTTTTCGAAGCCATACCTGATATAAGGTCAATACTCCCCATAAGAATCAGCTCATGATGTCGATTGCGTGAAGAGAATACCAAGTGCAGCGAAGAAACCAATAGACTTCTCATTAATATTCCTTCATAGAAGACCCCACACTCACGGATACAAAGCTCTCCACAAAAGGAGTGATAGACCTCAAAGCAACACCTATTTCATAAAGTAACTTCCCTAGACATGATACGACTCTACTTGACTCCTAAAGACAAAGATAGAGATAAAGATAAAGATAAAGATAAAGATAAAGATACCCAGCACTCCCCCAAGCTTGGAACAAGCTAAGGGGATGCCATTACCCGAGGAGATTTACTCCTCATTCTTGTTCTTGTCGGTCACGTACTCCTTGGCGAAGCGCTTCCATGGCAGTTGCTCTCCGGTCTCAAAGGACATTCCCGTCTCCAAGATCCTGCACTCAGCACCCAAACCCATGCGCATAAACTTTAGTTCATACTCACAGTTCTGGTTCTGTAGATCATAGGTCTGTGCTTGGAGTTCATAAACTTTTTCTTCTAGTACGGCCAAACTTGACCACATCTCCTTCTTGTGGGAAGCCTCTATCTCGTTCATGATGTCGAAGTTAGCTTCAACACCACGCTCCACCATCTTCTTGAACTTGAATACCTCATGTTCCATCTCCTACAGCCGCTCCTCGGTGCTCCAGTATACACCTTCTTACGATCCCGTCTGCGCCTTCTTTGTAAAGATGTGGGTCATCCCAAAAGTAGTGCCTCAAATCCGTGAAGAATTTCTTCCTCTGATGAAATGTAAAACCTGGAGGCAAAAACTTTGCAACAATAAAATTATCATAATCTGCAAACCAAGGGTCGGAATGAGATTGTACTTTTACAACAGCAAGTTATTCGTCTGGGAAACTGTCGTTGACTGGAATAGGATCGTGCGGGATATCTTCCATCCTTGAAAGATTATCCGCCACCGGATTGTCTTCTCCTTTTCTATCGACAATCTGCAAATCAAATTCTTGAAGAAGGAGTACCCATCTAATGAGTCTTGGTTTGGCGTCCTTTTTCTGCATAAGATACTTAATGGCAGCATGGTCAGTATGAATAATAACTTTAGAATCAACAATATACTGCCTAAACTTATCACAAGCAAACACCACTGCCAAGAATTCCTTCTCGGTAGTAGCATAATTCTTTTGAGCACTATCAAGTGTCTTGCTGGCATAGTAGATGACATTTAGCTTCTTGTCAACCCTTTGTCCTAAAACAGTTCCAATAGAAAAATCACTAGCATCACACATAATTTCAAAGGGCAAATTCCAGTCAGGTGGTTGTACTATAGGAGCGGTTATCAAGGCTTTCTTAAGAACTTCAAAAGATTCCTTACAATCTTCATCAAATACAAAAGGAGAATCCTTCTGGAGAAGATTGGTAAGGGGTCTCGAGGTCTTAGAAAAGTCCTTGATAAATCTTCTATAGAAACCAGCATGACCTAGAAAACTACGAATACCTTTGATGTCCCTTGGATAGGGAATCCTTTCAATAGCTTCAATCTTTGCCTTGTCCACTACAATTCCCCTTTCGAAAATCTTGTGTCCAAGAACTATCCCTTCGTTAACCATGAAATGGCACTTTTCCCAATTGAGCACCAAATTCGTTTCTTCACATCTCTGCAAAACGTAAGGACACGTAAGGGTGGTCTTATCTTGATCCACGGTGTTAACGTGAATCTGGGAGAAGCCATAATACCCATCAAGATAGCAGAAGTGGGTGTTTTTAGACAGCCGCTCGAGCATCTGATCAATAAAGGGCAGATGATAGTGGTTCTTCCTGGTGGCCTTGTTCAACTTCATGAAATCAGTACACATTCTATATCCAATAATAGTCCTCTGAGGTATTAGTTCATTTTTATCATTAGGAACAACAGTCATACCTCCTTTCTTAGGAACACAATGAACGGGACTTACCCACTTACTATCAGCTATAGGATAGATGATACCTGCGGCTAGAAGTTTGAGAACCTTTGTCCTAACCACGTCCTTCATCTTTGGGTTCAACCGTCGTTGTTGATCAACAACTGGTTTAGCATCGGGCTCGAGATTGATAGTATGTTGGCAAATGGATGAACTAATACCCTTGAGATCATCAAGAGTATAGCCAATAGCACCTCGGTGTCTGCGGAGTGTCTCCAATAATCGCTCTTCTTCATACCCTGAAAGGTTAGAATTGATAATAATAGGATATACTTTCTTTTCATCTAAATAAGCGTACTTGAGCGTATCGGGTAGTGGTTTTAGATCGAACACCGGGTCTTCTTTTGGTTGCGAGAGGATTCCTAAAGGTTCAACCGGGAGGTTGTGCTTCAGGATAGGAGTTTGTCATAAAAATATGTCTTCTAGTTCATCCTTCTCCTGCATATGTATGTCATTCTCGTGGTCTTCCATAAATTGTTGCAAAGTATCATCACGAGGAATAGCAATAGAAGCAATTTCTTCAATAATTTTGTCATTACTTGACAAGTCAGTACCACGAGGGTACGAGGTATTGGTTTTAAGACTGAGCGTGCCTAACCGCGTGTGGGATTTTATGGGGTCCCCTCTTCTTACCTACCTAGCTCCAAACATTTCTAGAGGTGGCCCAAGCTGATTTACCATTTGAAACCGTGTGTGTGCTTGGTTGGGCCCCCAGCAGTTTTAAAACAACTCGGGCTAGCGGAGACAGAGTTCCTCTGCTGGTCCACACTGGTGAGCTAGGGAAGTCCCCTGTTATATAGGTGAGACTAACCCCGACCTTAGCCATACAGAAGGGTCCAATCCGAGGGCGTGGCCAGCTCTTGGATTGGGTGTCGACTCCCCGGGGGCCACCCGGATTTGTGTGTTGTTAGTTAGAGGAACCTGTCGTTTCGGATCTCTCGGAACTAAATCATAAAATGGTTGCCTATGATGGGTAGCAACTGAGAGAGATGGGCGTGCGTGCGGAGCCTTGTAATGGGTAGTTGGTACACCCCTGCAGGGTTAAATCTTTTCGAGAAGCCGTGTCCACGGTTATGGACGACTTGAGACCTACTCCTTGTTCATAGACAACAACAACTGAGATAATCTTAATATAACTTGTTCAACGTGTGTGTGCCTTGACTTCTTCTTCTTCATCGGGATGCGAAGAGGAGGACAAGGATAGGATAGGTGTTATGTTTGCGTAAGTAGTTGATAGCAAGACTTGTTGGAGGCGATTACTCATCGAATGCTTGGCTTCTTACCTTACTCTCTAGATCGTTAGCCACTTCATAAATGCTAGTGCGGCAGCAACCTCACCACTTACCCCATCCTTACCGTAAACTACTAGTTGTCCTAGAATGACGAGTGATGAAGTCCTTGCTGGGTCAGATGACCACTACAGTTGGATGCTGAGTACTTCTGTACTCATGATACTACCCCCAAACTCTTTTCAGGGTTCCTGATCGACAACAGGTATGGTGATCGACGTTTCACGTGGAGACTCGACGACGACTAGTTAGGCGGATCCCGGCGGAGGGCCTGGACCCGTGTGGTTATGGGGATCGGTGATTTTCACTTTGCCACTAGGCATTTGATTGTAGTCTGTACTCAGACATGTATCTTCTGATGTTGTATTGTATTAAGGCAGTTGTATGCCGATTGAATGAGATGTTGTATCCTTGTATCTGTAATGTTGTGATATCATGTTGGAAATCCGGGGCATATGGCTTTGTCATATGTCGCGGTGGGACCGATATGTGCTTCGTCCCCGGATCTGGATGGAAACATCTAGATCTGGAACAGTACCGCATATCGGGCCTTACAACTTGGTATCAGAGCCTTACCGACTGTAGGACCCCTTCTCTGGCCGAAGTCGAGTCTAGACAAAAACTATTTTGTAGTTACTAAGTTAGTTATCGGAGAGTAGGATATTTTTACTCCTTACTTTTGCTCTGGTCAGGACAAGTGTCGTAAGTGTTTTACTCTCGCCTTATCCTCTTCAAACTTTAGGATCTCGAGTGTGTGGAGTATCGGAATCGTTACAATGCCTTGCTTGCAGCGTATTGTCTCGATTTCGATCTCAGGTTTTGGAATTCTTGTAGTACCTTTGCTTCTCCGATTTTGGGTATCATCTGGGTCATCCATTGCCATCCCTCCTTTTACCGGTGTTTTCACGACTTGCGTCGAAAATCACTATTCCTTTGACCAGGTTTTAGTTGTCGTTCTTCGTCTTGACACTGACGGTTTCATTTTTCCGACGATGCCGTCTCTCTGCGGAAATTTATCTCGATAGAAGTTCGACGTTCGACATGGAGCAGAGTCCCTTGTTGGTGGTGTTGAATATCGTCGTCTCTCTTTTCTCTTCCCCCTCTCCCCCGTATTGTCGTGGATCTCGGGACGAGATCCCTTGTTGGTGTTGTTGTATTGTAACAACCCAGATTTCACAAAAATTAAAAATTTTGTTTTCGGTGTGAATTGTTTGATTGTCTGATTTGTTTGCGGTGTTTGCATCCCCGATTTATTGATCGGCGATTATTTTTCCCTCTCTTATCTCGTATCAGACGGAGACCGACCCTTGCCACCCTGACACTCGACCTTTGCGACACCGGGTTTCACCCGATCACCGTCGCGAAAACCGCACGAGACCACCCGAAGCCAACGGAACGAAAAACCCCGGTTAATAACTAAACGAGATATTTTTATAGCGCGCCAGAAAGTGTTCTCGGAACGGTTCCAGCTCGAGGTGAACGCCGACGGCTCGACGCGCTGATCACGCAGTTCGAAGTTTTACCCGAATCGGAGGTCCTACGGACCCCCGGCGGTCAGAAACGTAAACAACGTGCGCGCGAGAGAAAAACCGGGGATGTTTTTGCAAACTGCCAGCCACCTGGGCTATATAAAGACCACCACACTCCCACCTCTTTCTAGGGTTTCCCTAGCCAAAAATTGCAGCCACACCCCTAAAAATTGCCCAGATCTGCCAAAAACACCCCCTAGACCGAAACCCTAGATCCCAAACACCCAGGGCCGTCGGATCGCGGGATCAACGCCCCAAGAGGCACCACGTGTCCCTCCAGCCTCCCAGCCGCAACACCGGGCGATCGGGCCCCGCAGGGCCGCTGCGGCCCGCCAAGCCCATCTGGGCGTCGCCCCGAGCTCCTCCTCCCACCTCGGCCGCGCCGCCGCAAGCCGCCGGCGGCCGGCGACCCACCGCGCCACGACGGCCGCCCCGGTGAGCCCTCCGCCTCCTCGCGCCTCTCCTCCCACTTCTCACCCTCCTCTGCCCTTGCGTAGGTCGCCGCGCCGGGCACCATTGAATGCCCGAGCACCGCCACACTCCACGGCGCCATGGCCGCTTCCTCGAGCCGGAGCTCGCGCCACGTCGCTCGTGGCCCTATCGGCGACCATATCAGGCGGATCTGGTGCCGCCGCGTCTTCGCCGACCCCCCCCCCTCGAGCCTCGCCGGACTCGGCCGTGGTCCCGCGCCGTCGGCAACGGCCGTCGCCGGTCGCCGTTCCTTCGGGGACGAGCCCGCTGTCCAGCCAGCCGCCGGCTGGGCCGCCTCCTCCAAGTGGGCCGGCCTCACCCAGTCCCAATCCGGCCCGTCCAGCGCCACTCCAGCCCAGACGCCTTCCCTGTCCAGGCCGCCTCATGGGCCAAGGCCCATGGTGAGGCCATCTCTTTTTTTTTCTCTCTGTTATTTTTTTTCCTGTTGCTAAATTCTGCTAAGTCATTTTGTTATTGCTGCTGATTCAATTTTGCGAGTACATTTGCGAGTAATCTGTAGCTCGGATCGCGTTGCGCCCAAAAGATGAAATGTTTAGAATTACGTGCTCTTTCGTTTGTATGTAGACAGTTTTTCCGTTTGAGGCCGTCTAGATAATTTATTTCTGCGTCGAAGTGGGTACCAGATCGTTAGCTGTGCTGTTGTTGCTGAACTCTTATTTTATTGCAACTTCGGGCGACGGTTGCGTCGCAACCGTTCGTCGGAATTGATTGATTCCTTTTGCATCCTATTAAGCATTGTTTCTACTTCAGTTCCATGCATTCACATGCCATATTTGCTTGCTGCATGTTGATTGTATCTTCAACCAAAGTAGCTACCCTGCTGTTAGTGTGCTGTTGTTTATATTTTTTTGCAACTTCGGTCGACGAGTGTGTCGCGACCGTTTATCGGAATTGAGTGATTCTTTTTGCATATTGTTAAGCATCATGTCTAGTTTCATTTTATGTATTTCATTGTCATGATATGCTTGCTGTTCATATAGTTATTGAGCTCCAAAGTTGCTATGCTGCTGTTTTTGACAGCCACCTCTGTTTTTCTCTAAGTCTGTAACGTCCTGATGCCATGTTGTTTGCTTAATATCTTTTGATCTGTTATGCCTATGACCTTGATCCTTGTTTGTACCTGATCCTCATCATGTCTACTTCATGCCCATGTATTGCTATGACATGTTGTTGTACTTTTGCATATAGTTATACCCCTGTTTATACAGCCTAAAAATAATAGTTTCTGCCATGTTTCTCTGATTTTCACTAAGTCCTAGACCAGTAATGGTTTATTGCATTTTTCTTGGGCTATAATTAGTTGTACATGATGCCTATTTGCATGATTCTTTTTGCCATGCCTTCCCTGCCATGTCTACTTTAGCTTCATATCATTTGGAGCATGTTTGCATTCATTATCCTATTTATGCATTGCTCTAAAGTGTGCTTCCCGATGTTGGCAGATTGTGTTCCAAACTTGTATTGCTTGTATCTTTTTAACCGTAACTTCGTTTGGGGTGCTCTTTATATGTAACTTGATTAGTTTTTCGTGCACTTTGTGTTTATGCTATTGTTTGCTGATGTTAACCAACCTAAAATATGGTTTAGGGAAGAACAGTACCAAATGATTTAATTATCGTGCGGCACTTAGTGATATGCCATGTTTATGATTGTGCCTCACTTAACTTGACTAGTATAGATAGATTACTTCGAGCTTCACCTCTTGCCATGTTTGTGTGCTATGCCATGCTTGAGTGATATGCCATGTTAACAACCTTTGTTGATCACCTGTAGCTAAACAACTTGAACCATCATAAATGTGCGGTATCGTCGTGTGTGACGAGTACTCCACTTAACCTGTTAGTAACCGCTCTCGACGGTAGGTGCGATGTCTCGTGTTGCCTTCTTGTTGATGCTTGATCATGTTTGCCTCGTAGTAATAGAGTGCTTGCTCGTTGATTGCTTTCCAGTGTTTACTTCTTGTGTGCTCCCGCGGGTACCTCCCGGAGACGTTGCGAGCTTGCGGTCAACTACACCTTCGGAACCCGACTTATCAACAGGCAAGGACTATACATTACTTATGATCCATTCTATTTCAACCAGCGGTTTGCATGCTAGTCTAGGATATGTTCGATGTTTGATCCTACCACATGTTTACAACCTCTTTCAAACCAATACAGCCATGTCCCCTCCCAGCAAACCATGTACTGCTATGTTACTATTGCTCGTTGCTCAGCCCCTGCTTAGTATGCATGCTTAGGATGCTACGATGTTACCCTGTTACTCCTTGGTTTGGGCTATCACATTATTATATTGTTGTTGATGATATGATTATTATAATGTTGACTATACTCGACGAAGGATGGAAGGTCTAGGCTATCCCGCCCCGACGCTTTGTTCCATTCGAGTCACCTAGGACCAGAGTTCCGGGTATTGGTTTTAAGACTGAGCGTGCCTAACCGCGTGTGGGATTTTATGGGGTCCCCTCTTCTTACCTACCTAGCTCCAAACATTTCTAGAGGTGGCCCAAGCTGATTTACCATTTGAAACCGTGTGTGTGCTTGGTTGGGCCCCCAGCAGTTTTAAAACAACTCGGGCTAGCGGAGACAGAGTTCCTCTGCTGGTCCACACTGGTGAGCTAGGGAAGTCCCCTGTTATATAGGTGAGACTAACCCCGACCTTAGCCATACGGAAGAGTCCAATCCGAGGGTGTGGCCGGCTCTTGGATTGGGTGTCGACTCCCCGGGGACCACCCGAATTTGTGCGTTGTTAGTTAGAGGGACCTGTCGTTTCGGATCTCTCGGAACTAAATCATAAAATGGTTGCCTATGATGGGTAGCAACTGAGAGAGATGGGCGTGCGTGCAGAGCCTTGTAATGGGCAGTTGGTACACCCCTGCAGGGTTAAATCTTTTCGAGAAGCCGTGTCCACGATTATGGACGACTTGAGACCTACTCCTTGTTCATAGACTACAACAACTGAGATAATCTTAATATAACTTATTCAACGTGTGCCTTGACTGCTTCTTCTTCGTCGGGATGCGAAGAGGAGGACAAGGATAGGATAGGTGTTATGTTTGCGTAAGTAGTTGATAGCAAGACTTGTTGGAGGCGATTACTCATCGAATGCTTGGCTTCTTACCTTACTCTCTAGATCGTTAGCCACTTCATAAATGCTAGTGCGGCATCAACCTCACCACTTACCCCATCCTTACCGTAAACTACTAGTTGTCTTAGAATGACGAGTGATGAAGTCCTTGCTGGGTCAGATGACCACTACAGTTGGATGCTGAGTACTTCTGTACTCATGATACTACCCCCAAACTCTTTTCAGGGTTCCTGATCGACAACATGTATGGTGATCGACGTTTCACGTGGAGACTCGACGACGACTAGTTAGGCGGATCCCGGCGAAGGGCCTGGACCCGTGTGGTTATGGGGATCGATGATTTTCACTTTGCCACTAGGCATTTGATTGTAGTCTGTACTCAGACATGTATCTTCCGCTTTGTATTGTATTAAGGAAGTTGTGTGCCGATTGTATGAGATGTTGTATCCTTGTATCTGTAATGTTGTGATATCATGTTGGAAATCGGGAGCATATGGCTTGATCATATGTTGCGGTGGGACCGATATGTGCTTCGTCCCCAGATCTGGATGGAAACATCTAGATCTTGAACAGTACCGCATATCGGGCCTTACAACCAGATCCTTGACCATTGCAACTTGAGGCTTGACCTTGATCATGTCCTCAGGTTCGTCAGTGGTCCTTCCGTTTTGTTTAGAATACCTGTAACAAAAGAGTGCTCCTTTATCCTTGAGGGATAAGGAGGCTGTTCATACACAACTGCAGGTAAAACAGGATCAGTAACATTAATCTCAATAGGTGACTCCTTGAAAGGTTTATGATGTTGACTCTCCTTATTCTTAGAAGAATCAATATGAGAAGCAAAGTCCTTGCAAAAGTCAATCATTAGCTGGGAATCAAGACCAATTTTAGAGCAAAAGGTATTAAAGTAATCAGTCTTCACATAACTCTCAATGTAGTGATGCTCATAGTTTATAGCGGGTTCAATACCTTTATCAATTTCCCAGTCTTCAGTGTTCTTCTGGATCCTTTCTATAAGATCCCTTTTTTCTTCCATACTTCTCATCTGGAACACCCCGCTAGAGGAGGCATCCAACATCTCCCTGTCCTGACGAGAAAGCCTGGCATAAAAATTTGTAAGTATAATTTCCTTGGGGAGTTCATGGTTTGGGAATTTGAGCATCAGGGACTTCAGTCTCCCCCAAGCTTGGGCGATGCTCTCTCCGTCGCGAGACCAAAAGTTGTAGATGTAGTTCCTGTCTTGGTGAATTTCACGAAGAGGATAAAACTTTGCATAAAAGAGAGACATAAGCTCTGGCCATTCAAGCAGATCAGAGTTATCGAGTACCTTATACCAATCTAAAGCTTTATCTTTGAGTGATACGGAGAATAGTTTCTTCATGACGAACTCCATTGTTACACCTGCAAGCTTAAATAAAGAACATAATTGTGATAAATATAGCAGGTGTTCTCCTGGATGTCCTTCTCGTGTATAACGATTAGCCAAGACATAATCAATAATACCAGATGGTATTTTATAGGGCACAATTTCAGTAGGTGTAGGAGTGACCACCACAGTCGTGGGGCGGCTCCTTACCAGCAACGAACCAACAGTAGAAGAGTCCATAAGGACTGAAGGTAACAACAGAAAATAAAGGTTTCCTTACCGGCTTCACTTACCAATAGCGCTACACTCCCCGGCAACGGCGCCAGAAAAGCTCGTTGATGGCGGAGAAGTTAATAGGTTTAGTTGGGTTGCCTTCCCTGTTAACCGCGCCAATAAATGATTCTTGATAACCCACAAGTCTAGGGGATCAATTGTAGATTTTCGATAAATAAGGATGTCGATCCCACAAGGAGCAGAAGGTGTTGATAAGTGACACTGGATAAGGAAAGGGTTGCACACACTGAAAGGTAAATATTTAGGGGTCTTTGGTTTAAGCAACAGAAAAGTAAAAGACAAGCAAAGTAAACAGGGTAATTGAGGAGTAGCAAGTGGCCCAATCCTTTCACAAGGATAAGCCTAGGAACTAAACTTATAAAAGCTAAAGCGTTCTCGAGAACACATGGGAGAGATAACCAAGTTACTTTCATCATATTCCGCCAAGTAATATGTATTGTGTTGATAAGTGTTGGTGGGTGGATCAATGCTAGTACACCTTCTAGACTAAGATAAGTGTACTCTTATGATTACACACCTTGCAAGCATCCGCAAATACAAGGTAGTAATTAAGGCATAAGCCTAACCACAACATTACGATCAAGGATCCATAACTCCCTTGTGCAAAAGTGTGCGAACTGGGGTTCAGGTTTCTGTCACTCCGGCAACCCACCATAAGCATCCTTTGTGCACAATGTATTCCTCTAGGCCCATGAAAGGTGAAGTGTTAAGTGTTCGACTCACATAACACCACTAGAGAAATAACAACACAACTTAAGTATCAAACAACACATAACACTTGAACATCATATGACTACTAACAACTAGACTTCTCCCATGTTCTCAAGAACTAAAGTAACTACTCACAAGACATAAAAGAGATCATGATCAGAGGTGATAGATGGGTGGCAAACAATCTGGACACAATGATATTTCTCGAACAAAACTCAATAGCATTCACCACAAAGTAGTAATCAACACCAACAGAGTAGAGAGGATAGATAGTACGGATTACAACACAAGTTGCAATTGTGAGATGAGATGGGATGGAGATGGAGATGGTGCTGATGTTGGGGATGATGTTGATGATGATCTCGATGATGCCCGTGACGATGATGATGATGATGATGATGGCGACGATCTCCCCTTCCGGGAGGTGATCTCCTCGGCGGAATCTGCCCACCGGAGATGACTTTTCTCCTTTGTAGGTTTCCGCCCCGTGGCGGCGGCGAAACACGGAAAACTCTTCTCTCTTTAGGGTTTCTACCCCAGGGGGTCTTATAGGTGAGAGGGGCACCGAGGGGGGCCACCAGGCATCCAGGAGGGTGCCTGGCGCGGCCAGGAGGGGGGCCGCGCCAGGCACCCTTCTGGCTGCCTAGTGGGTCCCCTCACCTCCATCCTCGGTGATCCCCAGTCAATCTTCATAAAAACACTCCTCGTAAATTTTCATTGCATTTGGACTTGATCTGATTCAGCAACTTGGTGTCCACTTTTCACCGCTGAATTCTGGTTCTGCTGCTTCGGCACCGGAAAGTTGTAAACTGTGTAAAACAAGCCAAAACAACATAAGAACAATACTTTAAAGTGGAATATATCAATGAATAGGATGAAATTACAATATAAAACAGTGATGCATTTTGGACGTATCAGTGCGCCGCTCACGGCTGGAAGGAGGAGGGCAGGCGGGAGGAGGGCGGGGCCGGAGGAGGCGTAGGGGAAGGACAATGCCGCCGTGCGCCGCTCGCGGCTGGAAGGACGCGTCGCCGCCGGCGTGCGCCACTCGCGGCTGGAAGGAGGAGGGCAGGCGAGAGGAGGAGGGAGGGGCTAGTGGAGGAGGAGGGCGGGGCCGGAGAAGGAGGAGGAGTAGGGCGGGGTTGGAGGAGGAGGAGGAGGAGGAGGAGGAGGAGGGCGGGGCTGGAGGAGGAGGAGGAGGAGGGCAGGCTCGCGGCTGGAGAAGAAGAAGGAGGCGTGCGGAGGAGGAGAAGGAGGAGGCCGTGCGGCTGGATTGGGGATAGCCCTTTCAACCAAAGAAAACATGAGACAATCTAATTCTTCCAACCAAAAAAAAAGCTAACCCTAATCAAGTGGTTGAAGATACCCACAACCACTAACCCTAGCCCATCCCTCGAACCAAACACACCCTAAGGGTCGCGATTAGCAGCAGGTCGGAGGCTCGTTTGACTTGACCCGACTCCAACTCGACCAACCGCCGCTTCTCATCGCGATTGAGTCGGCTCCCATGGCGGCTGGACTGCCTCGCGGTCCCGTCTCCTCACCCGCGCCCCGCGCCGCCCTATCGCCAGCTCACTCCAACCCATGCACCGCCGCGGCGCCGCCGTCTGGGGCCCTGGGTTGGCGGCGCAGGCAGCCTTGCCCGGTGCTCTCCATGCCTCTGCGCTCCGCCCGGTCGATGCCAGCAGCCCTCGCCGTCGATCCCAAGGTTTGTTGATTGGGTTCCCCGCAAAATCTGCTCCCCTCCTTCTTTTCACTCAGTGTAAGGCCTTCCAAGTTAGGAATTGGGATGGACTGGCGTGCTCCCCCTGCTTGGGCGTTTATATTATGCGTCGGTGGTTTCCTATGCGAAACTTGCTAAATATAGTGACAATATGGAAACAATGGGTTAGGATTTGCCTGACGGGGACTACAAATATGCTGATATGCGCTAGCAAACAGTATTAAGCCAGTGGGAGGAATTCATCCATCAGTTACTTTTTCATGGGATTTGGAAGCAACGCAAATAAATTCTGCAGGAAAATTGTCAAATTGGCTGTGTGCATCATAATGATTTTTTTTAAAACATTGGTTTCAACCTCCTTTCCGAAATCAATTGTCAGCTTGTAGTTAGTTCATGTCAGAACCTTTGTTTATGATAGCATTGCGCTTAGAGAATTAGAAACAAAAGTACAACAGATATCTAACATCGGATAATCATCGTCCTGTTACAATTTTAGGTTGAAGCGTTACTAGAAAGTGTGAAGTGGGACATCAAAGGGTTGGCAGTTGCTATTGCACAAAATGTGGATACTGGAGCCATTCTTATGCAGGGCTTTGCTAACAAAGAGGCCCTTGCAGCAACTATATCAACCAGAAAAGCTACATTCTATAGCCGTTCAAGGTGTTCATTGTGGACTAAAGGGGAGACATCCATGAACTTCATCAATGTGCATGACATTTTCTTGGACTGTGACCGTGATTCAGTAAGCATCTTCTGCTTTGTGTTATGCATCATAGCGTTCAGTCTGGCTTCAGTTGGTATTAACTGGGTACTTGTGTTTTTCTTGAAAGCTAGATAATATACCTTGGCACGCCGGATGGACCTACATGCCATACAGGGGCAGAGACCTGCTACTATTCTTCAGTCTATGATGCACTACAAGATTCAAAGGTACTTTTCTTTAATGAACCTTACTCTAAATGTAAATTTACTTCAAACTGAAACATTATTGTATTTCAGTCCAATCAAGGGAGGCATGTGACCACAACTCTTTACTCGCTTGAAGATACAATCAGTAGGCGGAAGGAGGAGATAGTTACTGAAGGGATTGGTAACCCATCATGGACAAAAAAACTACTGCTTGATAACCAACTGCTTTGCTCGAAAATATGGTATGTGGTGCTTTGTTTAGCTCTCATGCTATATACTATTATAATAGTTGTCTATACAATCTTAACGTGTCAAGACAACTCAATAAAATAGCATAGTAGCTCTGGGATATTCAAATCAGAGCCCAGGCTCATATGCTCCTGCACAAGAAACTTTCGAAAAGACATGAAAAAATCTCAAAAAATTCCAAATTTTATTATGGTGAAAGATTCTTAGGGGCTAAATGTTCGTGTAAAATTTGAGTTTTTTTTAACATCTAGGGAGCTCACTTTAAAAAAGACAAACTCAGTTCGGAATAGTGCATGAATAGTGCTGTTTAAAGAAACTGTAAATTTGTCTTTTTTGCCGCGAGCTCTCCAGATGTCCGAACTTTTTCAAGATTTGCACGAACATCTTGGACGTAAGCATCTTCCACCACAAAAAAAATTGAAATTTTTTGAGCTTTTCTCATTTTCATTTTTTTATTTTTTGTCTCCCCGACGCTCCCGGGCACCGAATCGACGCTCCCAATAGTTCTTTCTTTCTCTAGCATGGTGGTTTACCTTATTTTCCATTGCAATGGGAAACATTTGTGTTTGTTCCTTCTCTTGTTCTAATGTGGTCATCTTTACTATCCGATGTAGATATTGGCCACAGTTTTTGCTAAGCCCTAGCCTACAAGCGAATTCTTCCTTTGTTGAAAAACGTATGTACAATTTGTATAGTGTATACTTCCTTTATTGTCTCGACGTAGCTGGTCCAAGCTCGGGTAAAGGAGGATGATTGTGATAGGCTTGGCGAGCCAATGTCAAAACTCAGCCACTCTTATGGAGATGAAACTCAGAAGAACATCCTTGGAGTGCAAACCTCTAAGCGACGCGCCATATCGGAACCCAGGTGTGGTGTTAAATGGGCAAGGGCCAGGCTGTCACCACCTTCGTGGCGTGCCATATCTTTATCTGGATACGGTGATAAAGTGAGCAAATATCGGGTTGTCGCATCCTTAGTGGTGTGCTACATCAACGCCCGGGTGTAGTGAAAAATGAGTAAGGGTCTTCACATTTGACTCGATGAGTGCGAAGGGTAAGGAAGCTAGTCGAGCTTAGGGGATCCGCATAGGTAGTTGGAACTTAGGTCCCTGGCAGGTAAGTTAAGAGAGTTAGTGGATGCATCAGTGAGGAGAGGTGTTGATATCCTATGCGTCAAAGAAACCAAATGGAAGGGACAGAAGGCGAAGGCGAAGGCGATGGAGGATACTGACTTCAAGCTCTGGTACACGGGGACTACTACAAATAGAAATGGAGTAGGCATCTTGATCAGCAAGAGCCACAAGTATGAAAGTGGTAGATGTCAAGAGGCAAGGGGATCGGATTATCCTGGTCAAGTTGGTTGTTGGGGACTTAGTTCTCAATGTTATCAGCACCTATGCCCCGCAAGTATGCCACAATGAGAGCACCAAGATGGAGTTTTGGGAAGGCATGGAGGACATGGTTAGGAGTGTAGCTATTGGTGAGAGACTCTTCATAAGTGGAGACCTCAATGTCCATGCGGGTACATCTAACACATGTTTTGAAGGGGTGCGTGCATGGGGGCTTTGGATATGGCGTAAGGAATCAAGAAGGAGAGTAGGTCTTAGCTTCGCTTTAGCGTACAACATGATTGTAGCTAACACTCTCTTTAGAAAGAGAGAATCCCATCTAGTGACTTTTAGTAGTGGACAACACTCAAGCCATATTGATTTCGTCCTCTCGAGAAGAGAAGACATGTGTGCTTGCCTAGATTGTAAGGTGATACCTGGAGAGAGTGTTGTCCCTCAACATTAGCTCGTGGTGGCTGACTTTCGCTTTCGGATTCGTGCCCAACGGGATAAGCGCGACAAAAAGTCGCTAGAACAGAGTGGTGGAAGCTCAAGGGGGAGGCAACTTAGGCTTTCAATTAGAGGGTTATTAAGGATGGCCCTTGGGAGGAAGGAGGTGATTTAAACAATATGTGGATGAAGATGACGACCTACGTTCGGGGGGTAGCTTCGAAGGAGTTCTGGGCGACTAGTGTTACTAGAATTGAAGCTAAAGACACCTCGCGATGAAACGATGATGTCCAGAAGGTTATTAAGGAGAAGAAAGTCTGTTTCAGAGGCCTATACCTGGATAAGAGTGCAGAGAATATGGAGAAGTACAAGGTGGCAAAGAAGGTTGCAGAGCGTATCCGGACAACTACAAGTGTTTAAACACGAAGGAAGGTGAAAGGGACATCTATAAGATGGCCAAGATCTGAGAGAGGAAGACGAGGGATGCCAACCAACTCAAATGCATCAAGGACGAAGTAGATCGTCTTCTGGTGAAGGACGAGGACATCAAGCATAGATGGTGAGACCTCCAAAGGACACCTTTTGATATTTGGGGTCAATGTTGCAGAATGATTGTGATATTAATGAAGATGTGAGCCATCGAATCAAAGCTAGATGATTGAAGTGGCGCCAAGCTTCTGGCGTTCTCTGTGATAAGAGAGTGCCACAAAAGCTAAAAAGTTCTATAGAATGGCGATTCAACCTGCGATGTTGTGGGGTGCTGAATGTTGGCCAACTAAAAGGTGACATATCCAACATCGTGTGAGATGGTTTGGGCATATTCAACGTAGGCCTCTTGACGCGCCAGTGCATAGCTGGCCGTTAAGGCATGCTCTGATAATGTCATGAGAGGGTAGGGGAGACCAAACTTGACTTGGGAGGAGCCCGTCAAGAGAGATCTGAAGGACTGGGTTACCACCACAAGGAAGGATCAGGTCCAGATGATGATATTCGTGATAAGCATTGGAGTGGCATCAGTTGAAGAGAAGCTTGTCCAACATCGTCTGAGATGGTTTCGGCATATTCAACGCGGACCTCTTGAAGCGTTGGTGCGCGGCCGATTAAGGTGTGTTGATAATGTTAAGAGAGGTCGGGGTGGACCAAACTTGACATGGGAGGAGTCCGTGAAGAGAGATCTAAAGGACTGATATATCACCAAGGATTTAGCTAGGGATGGGGGTGCGTGGAAATTAGCTATCCGCGTGCTAGAACTATGACTTGGTTGGGTTATCTTATGGTTTCAACTCTAGCCTACTCCAACTTGTTTGAGACCGAAAGGCTTAGTTGTTGTTGGTTGTTGTATACTTCTTTTGTTCATGAATACTACACATTTTTAAAACAATATTAAGGTATTAAGCACAACATTATGGAAGTGGTTCCTAGGTGAATGTATATATTCAAAAAGGTAATGTTCAACGGTAAAAAAGGTTGACAGTGATCCTCCTGCTGTAGGTTTTTCTTACTGGAGGAAGTAATCCACTAGAAAAATATAATTCTGCAACACCCTGTATATAGTGCATTTAACAAATGTTGAATGGGGACTAATGCCCAAAGTTTTTGCATGATGAATCCATACATCAAAATTTGTTCACCTTGGCCTATTTGCAAGATTTGAAAGGCAAAGAGGTCTGAACAGAACCATTTTTTCGTAGATCCCATTCAACACTTGATTCCTATTAAAAAACTAGATGCAGCCTTTTCTTTTCACTAACACACATCAAAATGCACGTCGTTTGTATTAGAAGGGGTATCAAGATGACACTAAACTTACAACCAGAACGGAGAAGCAGAGAAAACACAAAGCCAAAGAAAGAACAAAATTGAAAAGCTATACTACCCTAACCTACCCAGCCGTGACAATTGTTTTGATGAAAAATTACAAAGCATATAACATAAGGTTAGCCATGACATATTCCTATTTTCAATAGAAACAATTCTCTCTCTGGTCCATATTATGCTCAAACGTACTAGTTTGCATTTGTACTATATGGTGTGTTATCATTATCTGATCAGTTTTGTTCTCCACTGCAGCTGTCCGACAATATTAAAATAACATTTTTTAGATCTATTATTTGTATATTCTTACAACTTTGCTCCTTTTGAAAATAAAGAAGTTATGGAAAGTCAATAAGTCAATTTATCAAGTTGAGGCATTTCGATTTATGTATATACAAATATGAAGTTCTTAATCTTTCTGTTACTTTGAAAGATCGAACACACGATGTTCCTATTTCTTTATTTTGTGATGAGTCGTATGCTTGTGATAGTAACGACATTATTTTTTACGCGGGCCCACCCTTGCAGTAGGATACCATCTGCTTTTGGTTCTTCTCCTTTGAAGAATCCTAGTGAACCTAGAAAAAGGATACATGCCCAGAAAAAAAATACCCCCTTTTCCAATAACCTTTTAGAAGTTGTACCCCAAAATTGCATTTCAAGTATTTGCGAAAGGATGATATCAATTGCTAGACCCTTGATAAAAGGCAAGAAAAGAGTGACCGGAATAAGAAAAGGCACACCCTAATCGACCCCTCGGAGGAGTATGCGCTTGTAAAAGATCTTTGATGCTGTGCCCAATTCCGAAGTTAGGCTCATGAGCTTGGTCTTTATACCCTAAAAGAAAGCTAATTGAGTCACTGAAATGACCACAGGAGGCACACCCTAAGCCAGCTTCTTGGAGCTGCTATTGATGGTAGTCAGTCGATTTCCACCAGCCGGCCTGTGGGAGGAGTTGCTCCTTTGAGCATTTTCATATGACAGGATGTGTTTGTCAGGAAATATCACCATAACAGGGTTTCCATGCATGCACATTCTGTTTCGCCTCCTAATGTTTCATTACGAACATCTGAAGCATTTTTAAGGGAATCAACTCCGTGTGTAGTCCTACAATGATAATCAAATAACATAAAAATGCATGTTCCCTACATATTACTACATCTACAGTATGCATAGTCCATTATCCACATCAGATTAGTATAATGGTTACTATGTGCATGTCATTTTCCTTTTCTTTCCATTTTCCATCTTTGGAGACATCAGGCAATTCTGCCAACTCTAATCTCTGTGAACTCAATGACTAGAAGATAAGCTTTACCCCCCAAATGCAAATAAAAGAAGAAGACATTTCTTAGCATAGACCAATGAACAATGTGGCAATAGATTCTAAGCTGACTTACGGGACTGGGGTTCCCACTGTAGAATGTACCAACACTGGGTCCATAGATGCTGTAGTTGGTTCGACGGATCCGTTCTCACATTCGCCATTTCTAGTTCTGGATGGAGCACGCCGAGCACAAAAGGATTTTGGATATATTTGTTATGAGCTTGCCCCATACCGTTAAATTTGGCTCAATGTATAAGCAGGGACAACTACCATGAGAGGCAAACCTAAGAAAATATCAGTATAATTTTGCCGGTGCATATGAGGTGTAACTACACCATTTGGTATGGAGTAGTTTTATGTTTACAAGCAGCAATTTAACATACAACTTTCCTAGTAAGACTGATATGTGGCATATTCGTCTTTCTCTTGGACTTCTTGAGTCATTCGGCTGTGATGTAAGGATTTATTTGTCAATACTTGTATCAATGTAAGGGTTCATCTTTGTCTTAATAAATTGATAGCATGGTGTGAAACTATTGGCAAGTGTTTGTAGTGTAATTTATGCATACTTACACGTCATACATTTTCTCTTGTTATCATTCCACGTTTGACTTTTTTGCAGTTACTCTCTTAATGCCAGTATATTTCTCTCTTAAAGCTGGTGGCCATTTATTTCTGTTTTTTCAGTGAAGAAGCGGGTGAACTAATTCAAACACTGCTTGAGAACGAGGGCAAATCCCGTACAGCCTCGGAGATGGCTGATTTGCTGTACCACGCAATGGTGCTTCTCAGTGTAAGTGATGTGAAGATGGAAGAGGTGCTGGAGGTCCTGAGGAAACGATTTTCGCAGTCTGGCATTGAGGAGAAGGCCAGTCGCAAGAACTGTTAGCGTGATCACATGTAAGTGGATGAATTCTCCATCTGACCAGGCAGTGTGTACTATGTAGTGGGAAGACGACTCTGAACTTATCTTGTGTTATTCCTTTTTTATTCCCTTGATGACCTTAAGGGACTGTAACTTGCATAGTTGCAATGTTGTTCTTGCTTTTGCCAATAACGCAGTTTCTTTTGGGATAACTGGTTTTAGATTATTAGCTTTGCCGAGTCTTTGGATGTGGTGCTTGACACAGCAAAAGTAGACGCAGTTGTGTCCTTGGGTTGAAAACTAGATGACCCGTTGCGTCAAATGGCGCAGTTGAAACAATGTAATCGTAGAAACAACTTGCATTTTTAGAACCCAATCATTCTTATAGTTATACCCATTGAGATGAGAAATTGTCAATCAAACTAACAAATGATCAAGCTAAAGCATAAACTGCAAGTGGAAAATAGTGTAGTGAATCCATCAATTCACAGTGATATAAAGTATTATATCAAATGCAATACATGGACCATACAACACAAGACTGTTCATAGACAATTATAGACAGAAATAAGTACTTAATTGAATTTCTGAGAGGAAAATAAGTAGCATAAACAACTATAAGTCTAAACAAGAACATTGGTCTTTGCATACATATTTATTGGAGTCCTATTCTTAGGAGTTTACAAAGTGCATCCTCATTGGCTTCTCTTCTATCGCCAATACAAATGGCTCATTGGCTTCTCTTCTCTGATTAACAAGCTGTTGAAACTTAAGAGAAGCCAATGAGGATACATCTATAATACCTAAGAGGATCCTCACTATCCTATTTCTCTAAGCATGCAGCCTATCCATGTTATCAACTTGGTCCCACATGTAAAAATGCCCCCCCCCCCCCCCTCTTAATAACTTTCTTACAATTCACTTGGGGCCACTAGATAATTCTGATTTGCAAAAAATCCGCTCTCCTTTAATCTCTTATAGTTCTCCAAACGTTCTTCTGCTCCTCTCACGAAATTTATTGTTGCATAGGGAAGTGAATAAGCGGGGCTATAATTACGGATGTTAAGCATGGGCTCGCTGATTTGATGCATCAAGGGGGGTATTGAGGGCACTAATTGCGCCATCTTAGTCATAGCAAAATGATCCCACCAATTAAAATTCTCGTTTGTATGGAATCCTTCGGAAGCCGGACGAGCATTCTGCAATTTCAGGGCATCTTTTTTCCGATCAAATTTTAGGGTGTCTTCTCCCCTTCCATTCTCAACCCACTTCCTCTCCATGTGTATATAAGTACAATCTCTCAACGTCCCTTCCATGCCTCCTCCCTGGCCCCTGCTAGATCATGCCCTCCCTTGCGTTCCTGCAATTTAATGTTGTCCCCGGAGCTTTTGATGTCCTTCTAGCGTTGGTCCTTCCCCTGATCTCCTCCTCTAGCACGGCTCCGGTCTACCTAACCTGCAACTCATCTCGCACACGAAGGCGGTCTGCCTCGCCTTCAACTCCTCTCGCACACGAGCCGGCATGTGGGCTAGGCCGCGGTTCTGTTGCCAATTACCAAGATCGTCAAGGAAAGCTTACCAACGGAGGCACTGACCTCTTCGTGTTTCCGCTGGAGGCGTCCATGGCTGAAGCTCCACCAGAGCTAGCGGCAATACATCTTACAGGCCACAGCGCAACAAGCGGACGACGATGATCCGAATCAAAATCTCTGCCCAGGGGCATCCACTACGGAAACGATGATGGAGTCATTTGCATCCCCACTGCCACTTGAACATGAAAGGGAAATGTTTGCTTCACGAGGTACAGGCAATCGACTCGCTCACCCACACACTGGTTAACAAAGAAAGAAAAGGCAACGATGAGTTTCAAGGTGTCCTGAAAGAGCTGATAGATGCAAGTTAGCGAGTAGTACCTTCTTTGTTCATCAATTGTGCTTATGATTTATCCCTTTCAGCAATATCTGGCCGTTTGTGTTTGCAGCTTTTGCAGCATATCAAATTCTATTAACACCATTTACTTTTGTGATCGATCTATTCTAATGAGTGCTGCCACTGCCACATATGCATTTGATACTTCAGATTTTGCAACATCAACTCACTGTAACACCCTTACTAATATTATTTGTGATCAATTTTATGCATTGTCTACAGAGCATGCAAAAGTTAAAAACCAGCCGGGCTAGGCATGTGCACGCCGTTAGTCTGCTCTTGACCTCCTTTGACACGCCCATCTTAAATATGTTAAAGTTTTTCCTACTGTTTTATTTGCCTATTAACTTATTCGTGAAGCCATCCACTGAGGTGGAAAAATACATTACTTTTGTACACCATATAGATATGTTTTATTTTCTCACCATATTATTCTTATTTGTACTAACTTATCTTGATTTTTCATCTGTCGGCACCTTTTTGCTTGCCTGCTGCAGCTTGCCCATTTGGAGAAGGCCTGATAAGTATTATTGCACCTTATTCTTTCTTTGATGATTTATCTTACAGTTATCTATTCCTAGAAAAATATGGTAATATATGTGAATAGATTCGTTGATTTGTTGTTTATCCAAGAAAAATCGTCAAAAGAAGCAAGATTAGTTCTTTGAATTTTAAAAATTGTTTCCTGTTTGTCAATGGAGGTGGTCGTTATGTGGTCAGTTTAGTTCCAAACTTCCAATGTAATTGTGGTGGTTAGTTGTATTGCTTCCAAGTTTCTAATCAAACTTTTTGTTCTTTAAATCACAACAGAAAATCTTCACATGATGGTTCTTCATACGAATTTCCAGGGATCAGGAAACACCGAGGCACATTTACAAGCATTCGAACCAGTGTTTCTTATCCAGATGTAAAATGGTTTTATTTATATTTTTTATGTTACTTGAAATACTTTATAATTTTTATGCATGTAATCTTTAAATTATGTCTACACATTTCCACAGCAACACGTAGCTGCCTTGTGACCATGAGGTCACGGGTTCAAGTCCTAGAAACAGCCTCTTGCAGAAATGTAGGGAAAGGCTGCGTACAATAGACCCAAAGTGGTCGGACCCTTCCCCGCACCCTGCGCAAGCGGGAGCTACATGCACCGGTCTGCCCTTTTTTATTTATATGTTTATTTTTGTCTGAAGAGAAGCATCCTGTTAAGAACAGGCAATGCTTTCACTTAAGTTAAAATAGCATAGAACTCCGGGCAAAGAAACATCAACAGAAACATTAATTTAGTGGGAGCACCTCGAGAACCAAGGAGATAGATTAATGGATTCATGAAACGATAAATCTGAATTTAAGTATATACATATAGCTATATTGTAGCCAACAATGCCAAAGTGATCACCAACTGTTGTCATACAATGAACTTGACTCCACTTACAACAATCCCAAATCGAAGATTATTTATACTAAAAAAATAAACGAAAAGTTAGAATCCTGAAAGATATTAGTGACATTCACATACTACATCATTTTTCGCAATACTTATTATTCTCTGAAACCACCATAACTCGAAATCTCATCACTACAGCAAAGGTAGGTATCCATATTTGTAGGATTGTTAGCCCATAGGGCCATGCCATAAGTATTTAGTCAGCAACAGTACATTTCTCATGATCCCTTTTGTAGTTGACTCGTATGCCATCGTGTTTCTTGGACTATATGAGTTCCTCATAGTATTCCTGGAAAGCAAAAAAACATAGTTATGTTGTTGAATGCGAGCCAAAAACCATTAGAATATCAAACTCACATGCATTAATTTGGACTTAGCGAGTGGGGATGCATCTTTAGAGCGAAAAAAATACCATTGAAAACTTATGAAGACTTGATCCATTAACAATCATTTGGCATTCAAAAATACTGAAATCAGAATATACTGAAAGTTTGATAATTCCAGCAAGTTCCTATCATATTAACATATTTTGTTTACTTACAACTTCAAGCAAACAAATCAACACTCTGCACACAAGTTGGAAGACAAAACTTAAAGAGAAGTAGCATACCGGAAACACATATACCGAGACGTGATAGTAAGGTCGAATATCCACTATTTGCTCAAATAAAAATGAGATAAGAAATCATGCTATCACTATCTTCTAATTTACTAAACCCCCTAGGAGTTGAAACGTTATGAGCCAATTGAGGTATTAATTTTGACCAGGTCAAACATTGAAAAACAGCCGCGTCGACTCACATCCCTTTTCTCTACCATCAGCATGCCTCCACGCACGCGCATGTGAGAGACCACCACCAGGAGGCGTCCCCGCGCTCCCCCTCAGTGTTCCCATGGACCCCTTAAGAGTTGAAACGTTGTGAGCCAATTGAGGTATTAATTTTGACCAGGTCAAACATTGAAAAACAGCCGCGTCGACTCACATCCCTTTTCTCTACCATCAGCATGCCTCCACGCACGCGCACATGAGAGACCACCACCAGGAGGCGTCCCCGCGCTCCCCCTCGGTGTTCCCATCTATGCTCCGGTTCCGTTACGGTGGTACTCCTTACCCCACGTTTCTTTTCATCGCTAAAATAAATCACTAATCCTAATTTTAATATGTACATAGTACTACTCATTCATTCTGTAATACAGGAACACGAATATCTTATGTTGATGTTGGCAGGAATGGACGACAACTAATTCCTTCCACGAGCACAGTCCCGACCCAGAATCGTCGTACTTCCGCCGCCGGCTTTCCGTATTCGAAGTTCACCGGGTGTAAGTGTGCAGCTACATCTACGTACAGGTCGAGTCACCTCCGGCATCGATGGAACGATCGCCGAACACGCCAACACGCTGACGATGATGTGCACGCCGTGATTGTCAACAAGTATGTCGTATTCGCCTGAATTATATACCTTCGGCAATGACGCCATGCGCTTGCCGGCTACCGCGCCGGCCACACCACGATCGTCGGTGGCGTATGCAGTCCTCACATGGGTTAGCTCGCACGGCTACCCTCCGATGGAAGAAGGTGATCCGGTGTCTGTTTAAGTATCATACATGGAGAGACAGACATGAAATATGTTAAATCCTTATAGCTGCTATGCTCCTAGGACCCAAGGATGGAGACACAAATATCATTGTGGGCCATCTTTAATTCACTATGCTTCCTAATTTTAGACTTCTCTCATTCAATTGAGGTGTTAGTGCTAATATTTTTTCAATTGAGGTGTTAAATTTTATATTTGGTTCATGATTTTGATTGGATTCAATGATTTTTCAAAGAGCTACTTCATTCAATTCTTTTAATTCATTATACTCCCTAATTTTGAAGTTTTCTCCTTTGATTGAGATGTTTAATTTTAGATTTGATTCATAATTTTGACCGGATCAACAAAATTCTCAAGCAACTCTCTTATTCAATTCAGGTGTTCAATTTTGGATTTGGTTCCCAATTTTGACCAAGCCAACGATTTTTGAATCAATTGGCAACAACTATCCTATAAAAATACATCAGTCCCGCATATCCTCTCACCACACAGAAAAAAGAAGCGTCAATATGTGATATTAGCACCAATATAGTACATGTGATCATCAGTGTAAAAAATATCTCACATAAGTATGGATTGATTAACAGATAACACGGAATCACTAGACCCATCAAAACACTACACTATAAAAAACACTTCACCATCTCATTCATGCCAAACCAAATAAGAAAAAATATGACATCCCAATAATATCTACGCGCGTTGCAAAGCGCGCCTAAATCTTCTAGTATGCTATCATGTTACCACTCTTCATGATAACATTGATGACATTAAACTTTGAAATCATATCATATCATACCAAAGAATATGTTGAGCGTATAAAAAGACAACATGCAAAAGTAGTGCGATCACTGTTTTACCTCTAATGAAAAAACCGGAATGGATGGATAGATGAAACAATGCTAGCCAACTCACACTCGATCTTAATCCATCCATTTCCTAAACACTATGCAATCCAAAATAAATAAAAATTAAACTTGCGGAGGAATGAAGGAGAGGGAACACATACCTCACGACCCGCAACTTGTTCATTTTTTTGAGACATACCCGCAGCTTGTTCATGCCCCTCTCCTTCTCGAGGACAGCCAACAAGAAGGCGTAGGGGTAGCCCATGAGTCCAGCTTCATTTAGGGTGTAAGAGCAAAGTTATGCCCCATGAGTTTTGGATATTGTTGGACAAAACAGTAGAGGAACTAACAAGTTTTCTAGTATAAAACAGATGGTTAGGTTCCTGAAGTTATAGGTTGGTGATAAAGCTTCAACGAAGATTTACATATTTACTGAAGCATATCCTCTGGAGTGAAGCTCATCACGGATGTCGACCCCCAAAAAGATAAGGAATCCTGAAGCACGTCTCATCGAAGGAGATGACCAAGATGGCGCAAGACTTAGTACTTTTTGCGTAGTTCTTTTTCACTTCTTTGAGTCGTAGGAAAAACCGTACTATCAAGAGGAGTTTAGTAAATGTACTCCGAAGGTTTTGGTGAAAAGACTCAGATCGAATCCAAACCTGTGAGAAGCCAGAGATGAGAAATCTCATGTGCACTAGGTAATGCTTCACCAGCGAAGACTTTGTTCTTTCGGCTCCTGAAGCATAACCAAGTCCGTGAGTCAGCTTTACTTGTTCCTCAAGTAAAGTTGCGCTTTGATTGGAAATCCGACCGTTGCGGACAGGTGTCAAGCTGTCACATCGGGTTACTTCAGTCATTTCGCACCTTGGGATCGCCACCTATAAATACGCCACCCCCGCCCTCATTGGTGGGTGGCTGCTCCAAGAATATTTTCTGACAGTGAAGGAAGAGAGCAACCCCACCGAAGCAAACCAAAAACCCATCAACCGAAGCATAAGTCCTATTGATCTGAGTTGATTCACTATGACTTAGGAAGAAGTTTGCTAGACTTTTTTTTATCTTGGAGAACTGCAATTCTCCTAGACGGTTAGAGAGTTGTTCTTCAGAGAGCGAAGAGTTATTGTCGCCTCGAAGTCCAGTTTGTCAAAGTTTCGGTGATTTCCTCAATAATCAACCACGAGTGAAGAACTGACCAAGCTCAAGGAGATTGGTGCAGTGGAGATAAGGACGGAGAGAGGTTAGCTCCTGTGTTCAATCACAAGTCCCTCCAACCAGACGTAGCACTTTGCAGAGTGTGAACTGGTCGAACAAACATCGCCGAGTCAAGATTTCATTTTACCTTCCGCACTTACATTCAGTTTTGCAATTGCTTCAGTGATTTGTTTCAATGCAATTGATTCGATGCATATGATTCGCTATGTTGTGCTTCAATCTAGTTCTGCTTCACTGTTTACCTTTCTGTTGAATTTCTTCTGCTGCTACGTTATGCTTCACTTCATAGTTTCATGCAAAAATTTGAAGTGATCATTCACCCCCTCCCCCTCTGATCACATACTTGGACTTACATAGGACCAGTTCTTTTGAGATATGGCTTATGCATAAGCTGTTGTGAAAATAAGCCTCAAATAAGCTGTTGTGGAAATAAGCTCTTGAGAATAAGCCCGCGAGTTCTTTTCAGTTTTTGTATCTCCAGCTTATTTTTGATGTACCAACTGAAAAGTCTGTAATGCCCATGTATTATAATTTTTCCTGATATTTAATTGTGCGATATTTATTTTTTCCTGCATAGCTGCCAAAAATTAGAGTTGCACATATTATATTTTGCACTTATCTACACAATTAACTCGATACAAACACTCACATAATGGACACAAGAATACCATTCATACATAAAAAAAAAACAAAAAAATCTGAAGAACTAGGTGAGGATGGAGGCTTTCCTCGCCTTGTTCATGCGCTGGAGGGGGCTTGACAACCTGGCGGGCGTTGAGCCAGAGCTAGGTCGACGGATCTGAAGGGGGCGGGGTAAACGCGTGTGGCAGAGCTGAGATCCGGCGCTGTCGAGCGGTTTCGAGAATAGGGAGAGGGAGAGGAGGGCCACCGGCAGCGGTTCTGGGGAGAGGGAAAGGAGGGCCACCCGCGGTGGAGGGAGGCAGCGGTTCCGGGGAGAGGGAGAGGAGGGCCACCCGCGGTAGCGAGAGGATGGGGGCGGCGGTGGGAGGAGGTGAGAGGACGAGAGGAGGGGGCGGACAGAATGACGAGGGGATAGACCAGAGGCTCGTACTCGTTTCGTCCGCGCTAGGTGGGGTGGATTTTTTTGTAATATCAACCGCTTAGGAGGGGCACTTCGATGTACCTGTTTGGCACTTTGCGGGAAGCTGCTTCGCCCCAGCTTATTTTCATTGTGAAGAGAAGACCAGTGGAAATAAGTTAAGCCCAACTATAAAAACGAGTTCTTTTGGGCTTCTAGCTTATTTTCACAATAAGCTGCTATAAGCTGCAAAATAACTGGCCCTTAGTTCTTTAATAGAAAAGCAAACTTTCAACTTACAGCCCAACATATAATAAATGGTTCAGAATAGGCATGAATTTGCTTCATTTTCCATCATCAATAATTAAAGCAACAAAGTTGTGGGATATTTAACCAAGAAACAGTTTCAAACAGTAAATTATTGGGGAGATACATGAACAGTGAAAGTCAGGATATATGATGTACACATGATCACATCATAGTTTTGGTGACCTTGCTACATTAGGCAAAAGAAGTAGAATAACTAACCTATCACTAAAGTAGCAGGCACGCACCTGACTACTCTCTGCTTCTAATGCTTCAAATTTAAAATGTGTACCAAATCTATTTTCTAAGACATTAGTTCTCTTCACGAGCAGAAATTTCAAACCTTTGTTCCTTTGAAGATGGAAATGCAATAAAAATGAAATCATCAATTTAAATTAATTAGAAGTAGCTCCGTTCCTAGAGGGACACTACTGCTAGGGCTTTAGCAGTAGCGCCTTCCGCGTAAACCCGCTACTGGTACAGTGGTCCTCACCTGTCACAACCCCAAGTTAGGTAAGTGCTAGGGTTTGATTGTGCCCTTTGCAGCATGCAAAATTTCAAAAGAAATTTAAAATTGGGGAAAAGAAAAGCCCTAGAGAATTTAATTCAAATGGCCAGATAAAAATTTCTTCCAAAAATTCCTCTGGTATTTTTGAAAAGTCTTATAAATAAGCATGATCACATATGAAGTGAAGTGGGTCCCACTGCATGCACCAAGATTTCTCAAAAATTCCAAACAGGGCTTGGAAATTAAATAATACTCCTATTTGATTTGAAATTCAAATTATTTGAATTTAAAAAATATCCAAAACTTGTGAGTGGCTAGATATATATATTATAAGCCCACATAAAAGTTTTGAAGATTTTATAAAATGTCTTGCTATTTTATTTGGGGCAAAACAAATGGCAGAAAATAGAAAATAGAAACAAATACAGAAAAAAGGAAAAGAGCCCACCCACCTGGCCCAGCAGAGGCGGGCCAGCCCAAAAGGGCAAGGTCGTCTTCTCCACGAGGCCAGGCAGGCAGGAAGCTCGCCGGCGAGCCGGCATGGCTGCCAGGAAGCTACATGGCTGCCTCCCTGCCCTTACCTGGCGACGTGGAGACGCCCTAGGAGCCGCCAAGTTCATTCCCCCTCTCCCTGCTCCCTCTAGCTCTCTCTCTCTCTCGCCGGATTCTCACCGCATCCGAGCGCTCGATCTCGCCGCGCCGCCGCACTTGCGTGGCCACCGTGCCTCTCCCGGCGAGCCACCATGTCCAGGGAAGTCGCAGTTGAAGCCTTCGTCGAACCCCTCTGTTGATTTGAGCTCAAGCTGGCCACAGGCAACGCAAGCTTCACCGAGAAGCTTCGGCCGCCGAGGAACTCCGGCGACGAATTCCGCCTCCTCCGCTGCATCTCCGTCCTCCCCGTACTCTCCAACGTCACCGGGGTAAGCTCCTCGTTGATCTGCGCCATCGCACGCTCCTCCCTGTCCTCCGTAGCCCCGTTTCACCCAACCCGAGCCACGGCCGCCGCGCCATTTGTCCCCGCCGTCGCCCTGGTAGCCCCCGCGCCCCCTTTCTTGCTCCCCTCGACGCGGGAGGGCATGGGCAACCTTCCCGTCCAAGTCCCGATCCAAGCCGTGACCATTTGGTAAAGTCCGGCGAAGCTCGGGCGGCTCCCCGGCGAGCTCGCCATTAACCCGAGCCTAACCCCCTCCTCTCTCTCTGTCCAGTGGGCCCAAGGCCATTAGCACTAATCCCCTAGCCTAATCCTAACCCTAACCCACTGACAAGTGGGACCCCAAGCCTCTAACCCCTTTGTTATTTTTAAACAGAGAGGGGATTAACCCCAGAGCCTATGATACCCTGGCCCCACAGGTCAGACCCCCCTGATGTCATGCTTACATCAGCATGATGCAATAAACCATTTTCCAGATTAAAAACAAATCAGAAAATTACAGAAAACCATTTAAACTTTGGAAATTCATAGTAATTTCATTTGAACTCCAAATTTAACATATAATATATGAAAAATTATCAGAAAAATGAAAGGATTAAGAATATGCAATTGGTTTCTATGTTTGACCATTTTAAAATGGGTGAACAATAGAAAACATGCATATGGCTTAATTTGAATTTGAATTTGTAGTTTGAATTTGCAATTCAATTGCAATATATTTCAATTAAGATGAATTTGCCACAAACCAGTACCTTCACATCATGAAAAAACTTATCATGTGCTTGTGCATTCTTTTTCAATGTTGCCCCCCTTTCGTTGATGATTGTGCCGGTAACAATGCCTCCGAGACGGTGATCACCCCCGAAGAAGAAGACCACCGTTAAGACCCGTGTATCGTCAGCAAGGCAAGCAAACCCCATTGATCATGTATATAAAATCCTACTTCCCTCTCAGTCTCGCTTATGCATTTTTAGGAGATCACCGAGACACGTTCTTTCGCATAGTTGAACCCATTCCGATGCATGACCTATCATTTTGTCACCGTATTAAGCAAACCACAATCCTAGCAGATATAGGAGTTGAATGATGAGCATGTGGCCCCTGCAACTGTTACTGCTTATTGCTGCTAGTGATACAATGAGGATGTTATGATTGTGAGTCGGGAAGGAATGAACACAATGATGCTGATGATAACGTGTTGGTGAATCCAACCTAAACAAAGGTGAATGATGAGAGGTTGTGTAGGAGTACACAGTGGGTTGTCTCGTTGAACACTGCCCTAGGCCCCGAGTTCCTGTTTTGTGATCCAAGACAAAGAGTATGACCACATGTAGGGTTTATGGGAGCCCCGTTTGGTCTCTTTACGTACCCGATCCGGTTCAGGAGTCAGACTAGATTCGGGCTTTCCATTTGACTTATGCATAGATATGTAGGTGGACCTATGAGGCAGCGAGACCATCTGTCAAAGGTGGCGTCTCGGTCCCTTGCATTATCTGAGTCCGTTTCATAGAACCGGCCGGACACTCGAGCGGTGACAAACTCAGGTAGTCGACTCCTGGATTAGAGAAGGTGATGTGAGGGTAGTGCCTTGGTTTCATCCACGTCCGACACCCTCTTGAAGGGTGACAAGAACGAGGCGATAAGTGATGACACGCGTGTGAAGATGTACACCCCTGCAGGGTTAATAAACTATTCGAATAGCCGTGTCCGCGATTATGGACTACTTGGAGACCTTTACTTGATCATAGATAACTTGAATGGATACTCTAAAACTCGCAAGATAAGCGTGAGTGCTATGGCGTGCTTTCTCGTGGGGAAGTCGAGGAAGTATCCATAGTGGTGTATTGGTTGGATACTTGGTAGTGGACTTGTGTACGCTTCTTACCTCAAGTCTGGTACTCGTAGTTCAGGACTAGCCAAGTCAAAGATGGCACTTCTGCATGTTGAACCCCACCTCCTTTACCTTGAAACTTGAGCATGAGTAGTGTAGTTCTGATGTAAGTCTTGCTGAGTACGACTTTGTACTCACGTTTGCTTATTCTATGTTTTAGATGAGAACCCGGACCCCGATGGAGTCACCTTCCTGAAGCTCTACGTTGACCATTGTAGTATATTCCAGACAGCTGTCTGGTCCCTCGTGGAAGGGCATGTATGTTGAACAAGGGTTCTCTAAGCCATTTGTTAATCTTGTCTGTACTCAGACCTAATTTTCTTCCGTTGTTTGATGTAATGTTGATCACAGACATGTGATATTTGTATGATCTATGTGTAAGTCAATAAAGAAGTACTTTGTAGAGTTATGTGATGATACCTGCTGTTCATACTAGACATGTGTGCTGCGTGTATGATTATAACATGCATGTCTTCGTATGGGTTTTCGAGACCATAGTTGTGATCTGGCTGGCGGTCTTTTATACACCAAGTGGCCCTTAGATGTGCGCAGCTTGGGGCATCGCGATGCGATTGCTCATGACTCTGTCACGTGCACACTTTGTTGTATGATCGAGCCCGCCCTAGAGCCGACTAAGTGATCGGGCTGGAGTAAGTCTATGTAAGAGTTAGGATTCAATCGATAACATGGTTGAGGCGACTTGTCTATGAGTATGGGATTCACCACCCTTAAGCATTTAGACTTGTGAGCGGACGTTGAGGACCCATCTCAGTTGATCATCCGGCCTGGATGGGATGCCCCTCACGTTTGATGCTTTCCGAGAGTGTTCTGTGCTTGGCCTTGTCTGCTTAGACAAGTGGGTACGACTCTCGGCTCTCCATGTGATTGCATCGTGACTGGAATTACATACGCAAACTCCGGGTCCCGACAGACTTGGTATCAGAGCAGGACTGTCTGTAGGATTATTAAACCCTTGGTCGAAGTCGAGTCTAGCATTCTATAGTTATATAGTTACTTGGGTATAAAGGGAACAACGTAAGGCTTATTTTTCTCCTTATCCTCATCGATCTGAGTTCTGAGTCATCCTCATCTTGTTCTACGGGAAGATAGGACTAGGCTCATCTATGTCTGACTAGAACATCTCGTTGATTGCTTCTTTATAGCCGTAGGATTGTTGTGGTTGTCCAGAGTCTTCGTTCTGTTGAGTTCCTTGAAGAAGTTATGTCCAATTTCTTCGAGGTTGTTTCATTTTCTATCCCGGTGTAGCCGTTATGCTGCCCGATTTATTCCGTGTTTCCATGAATCATTGCCTTCGCATTATAATCTTTCCGCCTTCATCATGTCCTCTTATCTTTGATTCCATCGTACAACCTGTTCTGATTATTAATTTTTATCACACAAGATGTCAGGTGGAACTCGTAGTGCTGTTCGTCGCAATCGAGACCGTGATCGGAATCGAAATGATGATGCACCTCCACCACCGCCTTCTGCGGAGGAAATCATGATGGAAGCTGAGAAGAATCGACGTGATCAAACCCGCCTTCTGGAGCTCATCGAGCAGAATACCTCACGTCATTGCAATGTGGTTGTGAGCATTCAGGACTTCATCCTCCTCAAACCACCGGTATTCCGATGTTATTCTGAGCCCCTTGAAGCCGATGATTGGCTCCGTTCCATCGAGCGTAAGCTTGACACGGCACATGTTGCTCCCAATGATCGAGTTATATTCGCGGCATACTTCCTGGAAGGTGCTGCTGCTGAATGGTGGGAGAACTATGTTGCGATGCAGCCTGATGGTCACGTAGTGACTTGGCAGGAGTTCCGTGATGCCTTTCGAGGGTACCACCTTCTAGATGAGTTAATGGAGCGCAAGAAGGAAGAATTCTGCAATCTGACTCAAGGAGAGATGTCCATTCATGAGTATGTGACGGAGTTCAACCGTCTTGCTCGTTATTCCCAAGATGAGATCACCACCGATGCTAGAAAGCAGGCAAGGTTCCATAAGGTACTTAGCCCTATCCTTCGCCATGATCTCAACCTCCTTGAATTTGCCACCTTAGAGGATTTAGTCAACAGATCCTTTAGAGCTGAGCATGGCAATGAAGTGTTCGAAGAGTCTCGCAAGCATGCTCCTGAGCTTGCTCCTTCTTCTAGTTCAGCCCCTCAGAAACGCAGAATATGGATTCCAACTGGTGCCATACCTCAAAACTTTCTTCAGAGACCACCATCCAATATATGCCATCCACCTCAACACATTGTTCCTCCCAGGAATGATGGTGTGCAATCAAGTAATCCTGCTCCCAGCAATTCAGGCAGGATGTGTTTCACGTGTGGTATGAAAGGCCATTACTTCCGACAATGCCCTACAGTGTTGGTGGCACCCCGTCGACCTAGTCATAAGCCTTCAAAGAAATCCACCACCAAAACCATCCCAGCAAAGCTTTCAGCCACAAGTAGTGGATATGTGAACCAAATCTCAGTTGAGGAAACCACTGCTACTTCTGATGTTGTCCTTGGTACACTCCCAGTCAATCATGTTCCCGCCTCCGTTCTTTTCGATCCAGGAGCTTCTCATTCATTCATGTCGGAGAGTTATGCACTTCGGCATGAATTTCCTTTTGAAGAAAAGTTTTCTCCAATGATCATTCAAAATCCTGGTTCCAAATGGCAAACTAATAGAGTAATCCATGGCAATCAAATTGCAATTGAGGGTTTAGTATTCCTTGCTTCTCTTATAGCCCTCAAGTCTTCAGACATTGATGTCATTCTAGGCATGGATTGGTTATCAAGACAGAATGCTGTCCTTGATTGTAAAGCCAAGTCGGTTAAACTCACCCATCCTACAGGCCAGACAATTGACTACACATCACCCAGCTCTAGAATCCAGATGCATAATTTGAATGTGCTTCCCCTTCCTGACCTTGAAGATATTCCGGTGGTTCGTGACTTCCCGGATGTCTTTCCTGAAGAGCTACCAGGAATGCCTCCTGACAGATGTGTAGAATTCATTGTAGATCTTGCCCCAGGCACAACCCCAATTTCCAGACGCCCATATAGAATGGCCCCACATGAGTTAGCTGAGCTAAAAACCCAACTTGATGCTTCGTTGGCAAAAGGCTTCATCCGCCCTAGCTCATCGCCATGGGGTTGCCCCGTTCTGTTCGTAACGAAGAAAGATGGAACAGAAAGGATGTGTGTAGACTATCGTCCGCTAAATCTAGCGACGATAAAGAACAAGTACCCACTTCCCCGGATCAATGATCTTTATGATCAACTTGCTGGATCCGTTGTCTTTTCCAAGATGGATTTGAGACTAGGCTACCATCAAATCCGAATCCGAGAAGAAGACATTCCCAAGACGGCTTTCACTACTCGATATGGTCTTTACGAGTACACCGTCATGTCCTTCGGATTAACCAATGCCCCCGCCACATTCTCGCGCTTGATGAATTCGATCTTCATGGAGTACCTAGATAAATTTGTTGTGGTTTATCTTGATGACATTCTCATCTACTCGAAGAACGAAGAAGAGCACGCATAACATCTTAGGTTGGTATTGATGAAGCTTCGAGAGCACCGCCTTTATGCCAAGTTCTCCAAGTGTGAATTTTGGCTACCAGAAGTGACCTACTTAGGCCACATGATTTCTACGAAAGGCATTGTTGTCAATCCCGAGAGAGTTCAGGCCGTCCTTGACTGGACTCCACCTGAATCGGTTAAGCAAGTTAGGAGTTTTCTTGGCTTAGCAAGCTATTGCCGCCGCTTCGTTGAGAACTTCTCCAAAGTTGCAAAGCCTCTTACTGAACTCCTCAAGAAAGATAAGAAATTCCAATGGACCCCCAAGTGCGAGGAAATCTTTGAAGAGATAAAAAGAAGATTGACTTCTGCACCCGTACTTGCGCCTGCAGACACCAAAAGGGATTTCGAGATCTATTGTGATGCTTCACGGCAAGGGTTAGGATGCATACTTATGCAAGATCGACATGTGGTAGCTTATGGTTCACGCCAGTTGCGTCCACATGAAGAGAACTATCCTACCCATGATCTCGAACTCGCTGCTGTAGTTCAAGCCCTGAAGACTTGGCGACATTACCTCCTTGGTAATCGTTGTGAGATCTATTCTGATCACCAAAGCCTCAAATACATATTCACCCAGCCAGATCTTAATCTCAGGAAAAGACGCTGGATAGAGTTGATAAAAGATTATGACTTAGGAATTTCTTACACCCCAAGCAAAGCCAATGTCATGGCTGATGCACTAAGTCGTAAGTCGTATTGTAACAACCTCATGTTACAACAGTATCAACCATTTCTTCATGAGGAATTTCTCAAGCTCAATCTTGAGATTGTTCCTCATGGATTTCTTTCTACCCTGGTGGCGAAACCAACCCTTGAGGATCAAATCTTAGCTGCCCAGAAACAATATAGTAGTATTCGAGAGATCAAGGAGAACATTGCTAGCGGAGATACTAAATGTTTCTCTGCAAATGATCAAGGAACGATATTCTTTGAAAATCGTTTAGTAGTCCCTGAGAATCAAGACCTAAGGCAGCTGATACTTAAGGAAGCTCATGACACTCCCCTCTCCATTCATCCCGGTAGCACAAAAATGTATCGAGATTTACACCAGAGATTTTGGTGGACCCGGATGAAGAGAGACATTGCTCAATTTGTTGCCGAATGTGATGTTTGTCGTCACATTAAGGCAGAACACCAAAGACCTGTTGGTACTCTTCAACCATTGTCTATTCCTGAGTGGAAATGGGATAAGGTCGGTATGGACTTCATCACCGGCTTTCCAAAAACCTAGAAAGGAAATGATGCCATCTTCGTGGTCATTGAACGACTCTCAAAAGTTGCTCACTTCCTTCCCGTTCGCGAGTCTATTACTGCTAGCCAGTTAGCAGACTTGTATGTCTCTAGAATTGTGTCTCTTCACGGTGTTCCTTTGGAAATCAATTCTGATCGTGGTAGCCTTTTCACCTCTAGATTCTGGGAAAGTTTTCAAAATGCTTTGGGAACTCATCTCTCCTTTAGTACAACTTTCCACCCTCAATCTAGCGGTCAAGTCGAAAGGGTTAATCAAATCCTGGAAGACATGCTCAGAGCTTGTGTTATCTCTTTCGGAAAGAATTGGGAGAAATCCCTTCCATTCGCCGAATTTTCTTATAACAACAGTTTCCAATCTAGTCTGAACATGGCTCCCTTTGAATTCCTCTATGGCCGACGATGTCGAAAACCCCTAAACTGGTCAGAAACCGGTGAAAGACAATTCTTTGGACCGGATATGATCAAGGAAGCAGAAGAGCAAGTTCGCATTGTTCGTGATCGATTGAAAGCCGCACAGTCTCGTCAAAAGAGCTACTATGATCATCATCATAGAGAGGAGAGCTACAATGTGGATGAGAACGCTTACCTTCGGGTTACTCCTCTGAAGGGAACCCAAAGATTCAGTATCAAAGGCAAGTTGGCCCCACGTTACATCGGACCTTTCCACATTCTCGCTAAACGTGGAGAAGTTGCCTACCAACTTGAACTACCCCCGCACCTTTCCCGAGTACATGATGTATTCCATGTGTCACAACTCAGGCGTTGCTTCAAGGACCCCATCCGCGAAGTCGACCATGAAACGCTTGATCTACAAGATGACCTTTCTTATCGAGAGTACCCTGTTCGTATTCTTGATTCCGCAGCGCGTGTCACTCGTCATCAGAAGATCAAGTTCCTCAAAGTACAATGGTCACATCACTCCGAGAAAGAAGCAACATGGGAAAGAGAAGACCGCCTTCGTGCAGAGTACCCCACCTTCCTCCCGATGACTTCTGAATCTCGGGACAAGATTCTTTTGAGTGGGGGCGTGTTCTCACAACCCCAAGTTAGGTAAGTGCTAGGGTTTGATTGTGCCCTTTGCATCGTGCAAAATTTCAAAATAAATTTAAAATTGGGGAAAAGAAAAAGCCCTAGAGAATTTAATTCAAATGGCCAGATAAAAATTTCTTCCAAAAATTCCTCTGGTATTTTTGAAAAGTCTTATAAATAAGCATGATCACATATGAAGTGAAGTGGGTCCCACTGCATGCACCAAGATTTCTCAAAAATTCCAAACAGGGCTTGGAAATTAAATAATACTCCTATTTGATTTGAAATTCAAATTATTTGAATTTAAAAAATCTCCAAAACTTGTGAGTGGCTAGATATATATATTATAAGCCCACATAAAAGTTTTGAAGATTTTATAAAATGTCTTGCTATTTTATTTGGGGCAAAACAAATGGTAGAAAATAGAAAACAAAAAAAAATACAGAAAAAAGGAAAAGAGCCCACCCACCTGGCCCAGCAGAGGCGGCCCAGCCCAAAAGGGCAAGGTCGTCTTCTCTACGAGGCCAGGCAGGCAGGCAGCTCGCCGGCGAGCCGGCATGGCTGCCAGGCAGCTACCTGGCTGCCTCCCTGCCCTTACCCGGCGACGTGGAGACGCCCTAGGAGACGCCAAGTTCATTCCCCCTCTCCCTGCTCCCTCTAGCTCTCTCTCTCTCTCGCCGGATTCTCACCGCATCCGAGCGCTCGATCTCGCCGCGCCGCCGCACTTGCGTGGCCACCGTGCCTCTCCCGGCGAGCCACCATGTCCAGGGAAGTCACAGTTGAAGCCTTCGTCGAACCCCTCCGTTGATTCGAGCTCAAGCTGGCCACAGGCAACGCAAGCTTCACCGAGAAGCTTCGGCCGCCGAGGAACTCCGGCGACGAATTCCGCCTCCTCCGCTGCATCTCCGTCCTCCCCGTACTCTCCAACGTCACCGGGGTAAGCTCCTCGTTGATCTGCGCCATCGCACGCTCCTCCCTGTCCTCCGTAGACCCGTTTCACCCAACCCGAGCCACGGCCGCCGCGCCATTTGTCCCCGCCGTCGCCCTGGTAGCCCCCGCGCCCCCTTTCTTGCTCCCCTCGACGCGGGAGGGCATGGGCAACCTTCCCGTCCAAGTCCCGATCCAAGCCGTGACCATTTGGTAAAGTCCGGCGAAGCTCGGGCGGCTCCCCCGCGAGCCCGCCATTAACCCGAGCCTAACCCCCTCCTCTCTCTCTGTCCAGTGGGCCCAAGGCCATTAGCACTAATCCCCTATCCTAATCCTAACCCTAACCCACTGACAAGTGGGACCCCAAGCCTCTAACCCCTTTGTTATTTTTAAACAGAGAGGGGATTAACCCCAGAGCCTATGATACCCTGGCCCCACAGGTCAGACCCCCCTGATGTCATGCTTACATCAGCATGATGCAATAAACCATTTTCCAGATTAAAAACAAATCAGAAAATTACAGAAAACCATTTAAACTCTGGAAATTCATAGTAATTTCATTTGAACTCCAAATTTAACATATAATATATGAAAAATTATCAGAAAAAATGCAAGGATTAAGAATATGCAATTGGTTTCTATGTTTGACCATTTTAAAATGGGTGAAAAATAGAAAACATGCATATGGCTTAATTTGAATTTGAATTTGTAGTTTGAATTTGCAATTCAATTGCAATATATTTCAATTAAGATGAATTTGCCACAAACCAGTACCTTCACATCATGAACAAACTTATCATGTGCTTGTGCATTCTTTTTCAATGTTGCCCCCCTTTCGTTGATGATTGTGTCGGTAACAGTGCCTCCGAGACGGTGATCACCCCCGAAGAAGAAGACCACCGTTAAGACCCGTGTATCGTCAGCAAGGCAAGCAAACCCCATTGATCATGTATATAAAATCCTACTTCCCTCTCAGTCTCGCTTATGCATTTTTAGGAGATCACCGAGACACGTTCTTTCGCATAGTTGAACCCATTCCGATGCATGACCTATCATTTTGTCACCGTATTAAGCAAACCACAATCCTAGCAGATATAGGAGTTGAATGATGAGCATGTGGCCCCTGAAACTGTTAGTGCTTATTGCTGCTTAGTGATACAATGAGGATGTTATGATTGTGAGTCGGGAAGGAATGAACACAATGATGCTGATGATAACGTGTTGGTGAATCCACCCTAAAAAAAGGTGAATGATGAGAGGCTGTGTAGGAGTACACAGTGGGTTGTCTCGTTGAACACTGCCCTAGGCCCCGAGTTCCTGTTTTGTGATCCAAGACAAAGAGTATGACCACATGTAGGGTTTATGGGAGCCCCGTTTGGTCTCTTTACGTACCCGATCCGGTTCAGGAGTCAGACTAGATTCGGGCTTTCCATTTGCTTATGCATAGATATGTAGGTGGACCTGTGAGGCAGCGAGACCATCTGTCAAAGGTGGCGTCTCGGTCCCTTGCATTATCTGAGTCCGTTTCATAGAACCGGCCGGACTCTCGAGCGGTGACAAACTCAGGTAGTCGACTCCTGGATTAGAGAAGGTGATGTGAGGGTAGTGCCTTGGTTTCATCCACGTCCGACACCCTCTTGAAGGGTGACAAGAACGAGGCGATAAGTGATGACACGCGTGTGAAGATGTACACCCCTGCAGGGTTAATAAACTATTCGAATAGCCGTGTCCGCGATTATGGACTACTTGGAGACCTTTACTTGATCATAGATAACTTGAATGGATACTCTAAAACTCGCAAGATAAGCGTGAGTGCTATGGCGTGCTTTCTCGTGGGGAAGTCGAGGAAGTATCCATAGTGGTGTATTGGTTGGATACTTGGTAGTGGACTTGTGTACGCTTCTTACCTCAAGTCTGGTACTCGTAGTTCAGGACTAGCCAAGTCAAAGATGGCACTTCTGCATGTTGAACCCCACCTCCTTTACCTTGAAACTTGAGCATGAGTAGTGTAGTTCTGATGTAAGTCTTGCTGAGTACGACTTTGTACTCACGTTTGCTTATTCTATGTTTTAGATGAGAACCCGGACCCCGATGGAGTCACCTTCCTGAAGCTCTACGTTGACCATTGTAGTATATTCCAGACAGCTGTCTGGTCCCTCGTGGAAGGGCATGTATGTTGAACAAGGTTTCTCTAAGCCATTTGTTAGTCTTGTCTATACTCAGACCTAATTTTCTTCCGTTGTTTGATGTAATGTTGATCACAGACATGTGATCTTTGTATGATCTATGTGTAAGTCAATAAAGTACTTTGTAGAGTTATGTGATGATACCTGCTGTTCATACTAGACATGTGTGCTGCGTGTATGATTATAACATGCATGTCTTCGTATGGGTTTTCGAGACCTTAGTTGTGATCTAGCTGGCGGTCTTTTATACACCAAGTGGCCCTTAGATGTGCGCAGCTTGGGGCATCGCGATGCGATTGCTCGTGACTCTGTCACGTGCACAGTTTGTTGTATGATCAAGCCCTCCCTAGACCCCGACTAAGTGATCGGGCTGGAGTAAGTCTATGTAAGAGTTAGGATTCAATCGATAACATGGTTGAGGCGACTTGTCTATGAGTATGGGATTCACCACCCATAAGCATTTAGACTTGTGAGCGGACGTTGAGCACCCATCTCAGTTGATCATACGGCCTGGAGGGGATGCCCCTCACGTTTGATGCTTTCTGAGATTATTCTGTGCGTCGACTTGCCTGCTTAGACAAGTGGGTACGGCGCTCGGCTCTCCATGTGATTGCATCCTGACTGGAATTACATACGCTAACCCCAGGTCCCGACATCACCAAACCCAGCTGACAAGTTGTAGTAGTAGCGTCCGCCAGGCAAGCCGCTACTACTAAATCCGTAGTTGTAGGGCCTATCCATGCGACCCACTGCTGCTAAAGTGGACCCAACGGTCCGCAAATAGTAGTAGCTCATTTCTAGGGAAGGCGCTGCTGCTAATCGTCCATTAGTAGCGCCTTTACTGGGCCCGCGTTGTTGTTATCGTCCCTTAAACCGTACCGCATGGGCCGGCCTAACCCTCACACTCACAACTCCCTCCCTCACTCTCCCCGCCCCACGACGCCGCCCCGACCTAGGCTGCCGCCGCCGTCCCCTCCCTTTTCACGCCCGCGCCCGCACACGCGCCCTCCTCACCGTCGCTGGAGCCCCCGCCCGTTGCTCGCTCCCTCCTCACCGTTGCCGTCCCCTCCTCTCCCCGCCCACGCCCTCCTCCTCGTCATCGTCTTTGGAGACCGCGCGCCCCCTCGCTCGTTGACTCTCCGCCCCTATACCCTCGCCCCTCTCGCTTTTTATTAAACTAGGTTGTTATGTTGTTAGGTTGTAGGATATTGTTAAATTACAAAAAATCTCTAAAGCACATGTTAAATTTTTATGTTTTTACCTACAAAAAATTCCCTATATTTTTCTGTTAGGTTGTTATATATTGTTTGCAGGGATATGAGTGGCCTATGTTTTGCCGGAATGTCGATTTATTTCTGTTCCGACAAATTTTAGGCGTTCGATATGTTCATTTTTTAGCAAATTTTTTAGCAAAATTTTCATGGATATCGGGATGACTTGTGCTAGAAAAGTAGGACATATCAAGTGCTTGAGATTTTCCGAAACGGGAATTAAACGGTGTTCCGGCATCAGATTAATTTTATCATTACTTTCCTCTTTCTTAGAATGCCGATGATAAATTTTTTTATTGTGACACTATATGTGATGACATCGCGGAGAGTGTGCAATTACCCTTGTGATATGTACAAGTATGGAACTTGTGCATCCTACTAGGGTAGCTGCCACACTCTCCCTGGAATCGCTTGTGTGTCCAATGTAATTAAGTACGAGGCACTAGTTAGTGAAATTTTGTTTGTTAATTAGTTATTATAAATTTTCCACCCGTATATTTTAATAAAACTTTGTATATTAAATAAGTTCTCAGCGACGATGCCCGTCCCGCATCCTTGTCTCCGTCGCGGCGGCGAGCGCCTGCTTGATAAGATGCGCCATAACCAGGACTAGGCTCCCCCGGGCTGGCACTGGGAGGTGGTTTTCGGGGCACACCTCTTGGTGAGGAATCCGGGTCCTGTCGTCGACCCGAAGCTTCTTTGGTGGAGGTCGCGTGGGCCCAAAGGGTGCTGAGGGAGCCGGCCCATGAGGAGGTGGTACGCCGATGTGTCAGGGAGGAGGACGAGCACGTCCGACGGTACATGGTCGCGTTGGACGCCAGGTTCTCCAATACCTGACAGGTTCTTCGGGGACCTCACCTTTGCTATGACTTTGTGATGGTTCCTCATCGTTGGGTGTTCAACGTCCATGGCTCAGGGACCGGGAGCCGTCGTCGTTTAATGTATTAGTGATATATTATGTCATATTATTATTGTTGCATTAACTAGATTACTCAATATGTATTAGTGATATTATTGTTGCATTCACTAGATTATTTGAGATGTATTAGTGATATTATATGATATATTATTATTGTTGCAATTTTATTCGAGTTCATCATTATTTTCTTCCTTAATAAGAATGCCGATGATTAAAACCGTTGTGACACCATATGACAGCAGGGATGAGTTAGCGAGCCTTGTGATATCAAACATATGAATCTTGTGCATCCTACTTGTCTCGCTAATGCCACCCCTGTAGTTGCTTGTGTGTGTTCAATCTAAGTATGAGGCAAAAATTTGTACTCTCTCCGATTGGAAATACTTGTCTTCAAATGTATGTATCTAGTACTAAAATAGTGCTAGATACATCCATTTGAAGACAAGAATTTCCGATCGGAGGGAGTATTACTTTTCATGATATGTGTGTTGACTTTAAACTAATCTTTTGAATTATGAACACAGAAAATGGCTGACGACGACTATATGATCCCCAAGTACGACGATTGTGATGATGACTCGGGTCGGTGCGACAATCCGGTGTTGGATGGGGATGAAGACAGATACTTCTCCCTCACGCTTAGGCGGGGCCTCCAAAATCTAACGGTATGCAACTTCTGCGACATCTTCTTCTTATTTAAGAATGCTTCACTTAAGTTTTTGTTTTGACGTGTATTTTTATTTATAATCAACTAGCACATCCCCTGCTATGTAAGACCTCATGTCTGCGACTTTGTCAATGTCAATGATTGGCAAAAAATTGAAACAAAAAAGTCAAACTTAAGACGAAACATGGTATAACTTTAAAGGTCAAGGTCACTAATGAACCAGAATGCATATTTTTTCTTGTTCAATTTGGTATGCACTATGCAAGGCATATGCATTAGAGGAGGGTATGCAAATAACATTCGATCTTGGACTTCGTCGTCGATTTAGTGGTAGATTTCAGAATGTGACGCCCCCAAAATCAAGTCGTGTACAGTAATCATACAAGCAAGGTACACGATCGAGATCGGGGACTCACGGTGAGATATCACAACACAACTCTACAAATTAAAACAATACAAGCTATTTAATACAAGCCAGGGGCCACGAGGGCTCGAATACAACAGCTCGAGAGAACGAAGTTAGCGGAAGCAATAGTATCTGAGTACAGACACCAGAATACAAGGTAGCCTTAAGAAGGCTAGCACAAATAACAACAGATCGAAAAGGCGAGGCCTCCTTCCTGGGAACCTCCAAACTAATCCTGGTCGAGGGGGAACTCCACGTCGTAGTAGTCGCCTCCGGGGTACTCCTGATCCTGGGCTCCAACGTCGACTGCAGCGGCCGATCAGGAAAAATGAAAAGGGGAAATAAAGCAAAGGTGAGTATCTAGCATATCCGCGAGTCTTACGTCCGCTACTAAGCAATTATGCATTGTATCAAATGGAAAGGGGAGGCTATATATAGTGGACTGCAAGATAGAAATCAGAATAAGGGTAAGAAGCTAGGCCTAACGAAGACTAGCATCTTCCGACGAGTCTTGCAGCATGAGGAGAGAATAGCCAACAGTTCAATATAAAGCAAAAAGTAACAATGCAGCAGAAGTTGCTGCAACATTGTATAATAGTAAGTTGTAATAATTAGCAATGCCTCCAAGATCCCTTCCTCGACATCCTAGCGAGGAAGAAAACCCAGAACCATACAGTTTAATGATAATAGTTTGTAGTGGTAAGATCCAGCTTCAGCATAAAGCGTCCTGTTACCGTGGACACGGCTATTCGAATAGATCAATCTTCCCTGCAGGGGTGCACTTCTGTTACACTACAACGCACGGATCTCCAGGGTGGGGGGCACCTTGTTAGGGAACGCTCCACCGAGGCTATCCGACACTCCACAACTCATCTTTCAAACTCAACAGAGAGGCCATCCGCCGGTCTAAATCCTAAGTACGCAGGGCCTTGGACCCCAACCCTGGCGTACTCCTGCACGGTGCGTGGGTGGCCGGGAAGCCGTAACAAAAACAACACAGCTCGAGCAAAGAAGATACCACACTTCCCGGCAATCAGCCCGCGGTACTGCTGACGTCTGAAGAGTCCTCGGACGAGACCATGAAGCAGAGGATCCCATAACTCATTATCCCACGTGTAGGCAGTGCGTACAAGCCAAAAGGCTACTCAAGTCATCCGCCGAACCATTTAGTATTTTATTAATTTGCGGGAAAACCGTTATCGTTGCCTCGACTTAACTGAACTGCGGACAACGACAGCAGTCAGGACCATCAGTACATCGGTGCTTGCCCTGTCGTCCCACCAAGTCTCTGCGGTTACCAACAAGGTGAACCGACTCCTTACCTTGTCTCGCGTGGGCTCCTGGAGGAGCTCGACTTTCATGGTTTGGTAACTCTCGCGGCCAACGATCAGGGGCCAAGCACACCGGTACACTGGTCGTACCCTCCCTGTCGTCCCGTCGCAATACCGCTCGCGGGCATCGTTGGGTCGCCCGACTTCTTACCTGAAGGACAACCGTTGCTCAGGTACCTAGAGCGGCTATACAGAGTCAGCAACGAGTGGAGTACAAGGATTACTCCTTGATAGCTCACACTTGATGGTGGCTCGGCAGATTCAAGCTAGGCGGCCTTAGACGCTGTCTGCATTGTACCGTACCTGTGCAGTTGTAATAAGTTGTATCTGCGTTCACTCCCCGGAGTTATCACGGCCCTCTATCTAATCCTAGCTAACAATGCGCAGGGCTCACTGCTGAATATAATATATATAATAGGCAGCATAGGATAAAGGAATGTACATCAAGGGGCAAAAAACAGGCTATGCAATTGAATAGGATTGTAATCGTAGCAGCAGTGGTAATGCCTAGTGCAAGAAAAGTACGGAAACATAGGCGATATCTGGGGAAGAGAATGGTTCTGCTTGCCTGGAAGCTCAACGGTAGCGGTACGGTCGTCGACGACGTAGTCGATCACAAGGGCATCGGCAGCGGTCGTCGGGACTACCGGACAATAAGAGGGGGGGGGGGAGAAAGAATAAATACACAACAATAATAGCAATATAAATACAATACATGGCAAACGCAAAGTTAACGGTGTTCTAACGCAGTGCAATGCACGTAGCTCGGAGCGTAAATTCATCCGAGGATGAAATACCGGCTCCGGGTGATTATCGGCAGACGGTCCGGAGGGGGAAGGTTCCATGTCTGCAGTGTTAGAGACATCTGACAGACATGTGGATAGTGTACTCGTGATCATTGATGCATTCTGAACAACTTTTATGTTCAGAACATTTCCATCCGGAATTTTTTACCGGTATCGGGTAATTACCGGACAGACGATCAAGAGGGGGAAAGTCTCGGGTTCGGTATGTTAGAGGGGTGCGGCGGGTATGCGGGTAGCGTATTTGTATTCTTTATATTTTTTTGATCAATTTTGATGCATAAAATATTTTCATCGGAGTTACAGTTTAAAAGATATTCAATTTCAAAGTTTTAAATCAATTAAAAGAATTTATGGGTTTATTTATATTATTTAATCCAACATTATCCACAACAGTAGGTTGACTGGTCAACTGATAGGTGGGGCCAATCTGTAAGGTTGACTGGTCAACTGACTAGCGGGGCCCCACTGTCATACACAGAGAAAGAATTAAACCATTTTATTTATTAAATATCTCTAGGGCCCATATGTCATACACAGAGTAATTATAATCCATTTTCATTTAATCTAATAACCTAGTGGGAGTGGGACCCATGTGTCATTGAGACATTGTTTGATTAACAGTTTAATTAATCTAGGGAAATAGTTAAAGGCTTAGGGCCCACTTGTCATGGACACACATGGGAGGATTATTTCTCTCCTTTAACTTAATATGGCGGGTTAGTATTAGGGACTAATTAAGCATGGGCGGGCCCCACATGTCAGTGGGTCATGCCCACTGGTTTACGTAGCGCGCGCCCACGCCGGCAACCTGGGGCCCGACGGCCATGGCCAGGGAGGCGCTCCGGCGAGGGGCCGTGGCAAGGGGTATGGCGAGGCGCGCGACCGGGGGGGGGGGGGGGGAGGGTGCGCCGCGCGGCGGCCGCGTCGGGCCGCATCAGCCGCTTGCAGCAGCAAAAACGGGGGCGAGCTGGGGAAGCGTGGGCACGACCACCGGCCAGAGGATGGCGCGGCCGACCAGGAGCGGCAGGAGGCCACGACGGTGAAGGGCACGTGGTGGCGCGGTTGCGCGCACGCGGGTGTCGTAGGGCGCGGCCTGGTGCGGCTAGAGCATGAGGAAGAGCCGCGACGAGCGCGGACACATCCATGGCGGCCACGGGTGGGGGGGGGGGGAAAGGTCCTACGGCGGTGAATCGATACCGGGAGGAGGTGGAACGGGAGCGGCGGCTCACCGGGAATGCAGGGGAGGGGTCTCGGGCGCCGGAGGAGCTCGAGGGGTGGCGAATTTGGAGCGGTGGTGCGGCGACCGTGGCGGGAGGGAAAGCCCGATTCCGACGTGGCGTGGCGTCCCGGTTCCAATTAACAGTGCAGGGGGACGTAGGCGTGGCGAGCGGAGCTCCTGGACGTCTTCTCGTGGCGCGGGAAGCTTGTTGGCCGCGCCGGCGGCGAGGGAGTGCCCACGGCGGAGCTTGGCGTGGGTGGGGGAAGACGCTAGGAGGGAGGGGAAAATGACCTAGCTTGATCTAGGGGTTCCAGGGGGTCGGGGGTGGATGGGGAAGCCTTATCCTCGACGACGGCCGTGGGATGGCCGCCACGGCGGCTCGGTGTGGCCAAGTGTCTCGGATGCGCGCCACGGCACGCTGTGTACGGGAGGTGGAAGAAGGGTGAGGGAGATGGGCTCGGCCCGGTTGGACTGGGCTGCAGGTGGGCTGGCACTATGGACTTGAAGTCCAATGCCAGCAGGCTTCTTTGCTATTTCCTTTTTTTGTATTATCTTTTCTTTATTCATTTTTGTTTCTGTTTTGTTTATCTAGTATTTGATTTTTGTAAAAAGTAAAACTTGTTCTAATATTTGTATTATTCATAAACATGATGATACAAAAGTTTTGAGACTTTTATAAAATCATTTGATTTTGTTCTATTTAAAAAGGATTAAAAGTGTCTGGATTAGGCACTGTTTTGATTTCTTTAATATTTTTAAACAAGGTATTAAAATCTCATTACTATTTTATTATGACTTATTGATTATTAGGCATTTAATAAAAATGGTTGCACAATGGGAAATTATAAATGGAAAATTCCCACTTCTGGAAGTTTTTTTTGAGCCACTGAATGTACATAATGAAAATGTGGATGATAGTGAATTCACACTGACATTGGGGATGCATGGACCTGTCAATAGCCCAGTAGCATCAGTAGAAGGAGGACAGATTAATCTTATGGATTTTGATCCCCTTCCACCACAGAACCCACCAAGCATGCCTATCTTGCCACTGGACCTTATTGATCTCAATGCTCCTGTGATCCCTAAGGCACAAAACAACATAGATGATATCCTGTCACTGTTTCATGCTCCTGGTGAACAAGCAGACTACACTGAGAATATTAATGAGCAAATTTATCCTGTGATTCAAGACATCAACACCCACATACAGGAGAGCAATATCCCACCTCAGTATGTAGAACTTGGAGCTGCTCATCTGCCAAGATACAATGTTGCTGTTACGCCCCGGCCACAGCCACCGGTTCCCGGTGTACGCCTGGCGGGATCTAGACTGTCCCCACAGACCAACACTAGTCTTTACTGTGCACTTTGTCCTCACTCGTGCGCACCCGGGAACAACTTCCCGGTCGGTCACCCATCCTTAAATTGCTCCAAGCCAAGCACGCTTAACTTTGGAGTTCTTTGGATCTGGGCTTCCGGAAAAGAAGGTGCACCTTGTTGATATGAGTAGTCTATCATTCCTATTAAGCCAGGATGTCACATACACCCCCACTCAAAGGAACCGATGTCCTCATCGGCCCACAGGAACGTTCCCTCTTGGCACACGTCTGTGCGTCCAGTGCCGACACATGTCCCACATGTTCGCGCAACTGACCCACACACGCCCGTGTAACCGCGAGGGTCTGCTCTGATACCATTTGTTACGCCCCGGCCACAGCCACCGGTTCCCGGTGTACACCTGAAGGGATCTAGACTGTCCCCACAGACCAACACTAGTCTTTACTGCGCACTTTGTCCTCACTCGTGCGCACCCGGGAACAACTTCCCGGTCGATCACCCATCCTTAAATTGCTCCAAGCCAAGCACGCTTAACTTTGGAGTTCTTTGGATCTGGGCTTCCGGAAAAGAAGGTGCACCTTGTTGATATGAGTAGTCTATCATTCCTATTAAGCCAGGATGTCACAGTTGCTGAAGTGAAAGAGACCATTGCTGCAGTAGGGCAAAGTACTATGTTGCAAGAGGACTATGAGAAGTCGCAAGCCGATGAAGAGATGCTTCATGCTGCTATGAAACTACAAGGTAATGAGAATATCATTGAAACATCACATTGTTCTGATATTCTTTTTCCTGAAACCTTGCAATCCAATTATGCAGCATTGAGAGAGCACGCTACACCACACCTAGACAAGGACGACATGATGGGCCCAGATTCTATGGAGAAAGAGGCTCATCTACTAGAGGACATTGCTCAGAATTTCCAGGCAAACAAAGAGCACACCATACTGGGGAGTACTATTCAACCTGAGGCTGGCAATGATTCAGTTATATCAGAAGCACCACATGGATTCCCATTCCCATTATTTAAAACTGCACACTCATCCGACACATTATGGAATCAGATGCTGCACTGCAAGGACAGAAGGAGAATGAACTCATCAGCAAGGATGGGGAAGAACTATGGAAAAGACATTTTTCACCTATTCCTGATTCTCCTACCATTCAGGTACCACTGGAATGGTGTAATTTTGTTATTGTGGCACTTCTTTCCCCCGAAAATTTTGAATGGCGCAAATCATGCTCTTACCTTTTGGTCTCACAACTATGGAACATTATTATTGAGAAGGACAACTACCAGGAATTCTTACAATTTCATTTACCTGAATCATGCCCTATATCTCAGGCACCACCATGTCTGAACAATGAAGAACATGACACAACAGACAGTCAGGAACCACCACTGAAGGAAATTAACACCCCTGGACCAGCCATGCAGACCATGCCAATCATTCCACACACCATTCAATATCATAGGAAGAGAAAGGACAAGGCACCACTGGTAGAATCTGAGGTAAGAAGAAGTTGCAGAATCCATAACATTTACAAGGGCTACAAGAAAAAGAATCATATTAACAAGTACTGTTTAACTTGCAACACTGTGCCTCCTGAACTCCCACAAAAGATTGTGAAAAATCTCTCTTTCTGATTTTGCAAGGTTGCTGAGAAGGATTGCTAGGAGGAGCAGCTAAACAAAATCAAGAAGAAGAAGACCACTGCAGCTGGCAACAAGGGAGTAGGGGCTGGAAAAAAGGGGGCAAAGTACACCTTGGCAGTTGGCACTACAGATCCCAGTACTGCATTTTTCCGTTAGGATGATAGTTGAACTCTACACTACTGCAAAGAGGGGCTAACATGATACTCCTTTCCCAATCCCTTGTACGAAACTGTTTCTGATGCTATCAATGCAAACAATATAAATAAAAAACTGTGTGCTCGAAACTGAACCGTCTAGGAAACGTTGGCCATCCACCACGAGTTCAAAAATTATTTCGTGGGCGATATAGGGCTGGCGGTTCCGATAAATAATCGTCCGTGATATTGAGGGTGAAAACCCACGGTTGCAAATAATGGAATGGTAGCCCATATTCACAATCGTTCATAGTTGTGGGATGTATTATGTATCAGGAACGGTTCTTAAAATCCTTTCGTGGGCTGAATCTGGCTCACGGTTTGCTCTAAACAACCGTCGAGTATGTACATTCAGAAAACCCACGGTTGCAAAGAAGGAACCACTATCCCTTCTTACCAATCGGTGGTAGTTAGTGAAATGTTTGGGATGCATAATCTATCAGGAACGTATTTGGAAATCCCTTCGTGGGCGGAAGCAAGGTTGACAGTTCGTCCAACCGACCGTCCTCTATGAGAATTGAGAAAGCGTACGTTTGTAAACAATGGACCGCTAGCCCTTCTTCGCAATCATTCATTGTTACTGAAATGTGTGGGATGTAAAATTTCAGGGACGGTTATGCAATTTTTTCTGTTGGTACTAACTAACTCGAACGGACGGGTGACCAAGCTTTAATTAGCCCCACCGCCCGCTCGTCCAGTCCCCACCCCTCCGGCGCCGCTTCCGAAGTTTCACCCGTACAGCTTGACGCGCCGCCACTGATTGGGCCCCTTCATGGCCGTCTGGAATTGTTGTTTGGAGCATCAGATGGATGATGGACGACCTCGTATCCGTCCGCCTCCTCGCATCCTTATTCAATTATCCTCGGCTGAGGCAACGACCCAAATCAGTTCATGTGCACACCATTACACACTAGGCAATTGCTCAATATAAGGATCGGTTCCTTGCAATTTTCCAGCGAACCCCAGAAATCTATCAATCCCACTAGCATCGACGATGGTGCGCACTCCCTCATGCCCCCCTTCATCTCCACCGCCGGCGCCGAGGGCAGGCCGCCACTTCCACCACATCCAACCCTGCCGAATGGCGTATTCGACCAACACCCCCACAATCCCCAATCTGATGACCAGCCTCCAGCCACTAATGAGCCATCTTCGTCCTCTTCGTCCACGACGCCAGTTCATCCACTCGGCTCGAAGCGAAATCCCGTGACGGACATCAATGGTCCCCCTACGGCGCAAAGACGTCGCCTGGAAGAAATCGACGACGATACTCTTACAACCATGGTCTCCAACAACACTAGAGCGGACATGTTGAGCGTCACAAGGTTTGCATCATGTGGCCCGGGGGTTATGCGCATCGTCCTAGGTCGGATTAAGGAGATGAAGTCCGTGCTCGGGCTTCCCTGCGTAATGGAGCAAGTGATATGTCCAAAATGCATCACTATTTTATATAGTAATTCTTTCTTATTCATTGATATATGTCATGATATGATGTTATTCTTTTGTTGTTTTGGCTTATTTTACACAGTTTGCAACTTTCCGATGCTGAAGCAGCAAACACAGGATTCAGCGGTAAAAAGTGTACGCTGAGTTGATGAAGGAGAAGAACTCCAAATTACTTGAAAATCGACGGAGGGTATTTTCCAGAAGGATGACGAAGACACGCAAAAGAGGGGCCAGAGGGGGGCCACAGGGTGCCCAGGCAGCCACCTGGCGCGGCCCCCACCCTGGCCGCGCCGGGAGGGCGCCTGGACCCCTGGGGCCACTCCCGGCTCCCCCCTCTGGCCTATATATCACTTGTCGTCCAAAAATCCTAAAAATGGGAGAATTTTGCGAGTTCTTCCGCCGCTCCGTGGCGGAAACCAACAGAGGATAAAAGACATCTCCGGCGGGCAGATTCCGCCAGGGAGAACACCTTTTGGAATGGGAGATCGTCACCATCATCATCACCATCATCACGGGCATCATCGAGATCATCATCAACATCATCCCCAACATCAACACCATCTTCATCTTCATCCAATCTCACCTCACAAGTCCAACTTGTGTTCTAATCCGTACTATCTATCCTCTCTAGCTACTCTACCGGTGTTGATTACTACCGTGTGATGAATGCTATTGAGTTTTGTTGGAGAAATATCATTGTGTCCAGATTTTTTATCATTTATTTATCCCCACTGATCATGATCTCTTTTATGTCTTGTGAGTAGTTACTTTAGTTCTTGAGGACATGGGAGAAGTCTAGTTGTTTGTAGTCATATGATGTTGAAGTAATATGTGTTGTTTGATATTTAAGTTGCGTTGTTATTTTCCTAGTGGTGTTGTGTGAGTCGAACAGTCAACACTTCGCCTTATTAAGGACCTAGGGGAATGCATTGTGTTTAAAGAATGCTTACGGTGGGTTGCCGGAGTGACAGAAATATGAACCCCAGTTCGCACGCTTTTGCATAAGGGAACAATGGGTCAACGATCGTATTGCTATGGTTAGGCTTTTGCCTTAATTACTATCTTGTATTTGCGGATGCTTGCAAGGTGTTTAATCATAAGAGTGTACTTATCTTAGTCTAGAGGGTGTACTAGCATAGATTCACCCACTCAACACTTATCAACACAGCACATAGTACCGATGCAGAATATGGCGAAAGCACGTGACTATTTCTCCCGTGTGATCTCAATAACGCTTTAGCCTTTGTAAGTTCAGTTGCTAGGCCTCTCCTTTGTTCGAAAGGATTGGGACACTTGTGTAACAGCCCATTTGCAATAATTGTAAACCATCATGGAATTTCACTTTGTCTGATGACTTTGTAACTTGGCATGATGCTAGTTGAGGTAATTCCATGTGATGATTCCAAATGGCATTGAGTTTTGAGCTCATTTGATTTGCTTTTGATTTCAAACAAAGTGGTTAAAGAAGGATGTTGGGTGAATTGTTCCATTTTTTGTGATCTCCCCTAAACCTCAAACTTGGCCTAGCCATTTCTTTTGCTTGAGCAAGGGTTTTAAGATCCTTGAATCATTTTTTTTCCATCACCAAAAATAGGGGCTCTAGTTCAAAGTGGTTTTGAATTTCAAAAAGAGCTCACGTTTTTGTTGTTGCCAAAGTTGGTCAAACTATTTTTGAAAAATCCAGAAAAATGCAAGGATCATTTTGCATATTTTTGTGCATTTTTATTCTTTGTAATCTTTTCCAGAAAACTTCCCCAAGGCCCTTTTCTATTTTTTTTAAATAGAGGAGAGCATGGGTTTCCTTTTTGAGAGTTTTTCCCTCATCCAAATTGGTTCAAACCAATTTTGGAAAATCACACCTAGGCTCAGGGTTACAAAACATATTTTTATTAGTTTTTCTGAATATCCTAGCCTGTTCTTTTAATCCTTCTCCTTGCTGCTTTTGTTATTTCTTTATTTCTTTTTTTTCCAAAAGCAGCAGTGGGGAACACCTGTCCTCTGGCCCATTTGGTCCACTTCGGCCTGGCTTTTCCCGCGGCCCAACTCGCGAAGAGGAATGGATCCACACTCCATTTTCTTTTTTTTCCTTTCCTTCTCCCCTCTCTCGCACATGGCTGACAAGGCCGGAGAGGAGAGCTCCCTGCCGTCGACGTGGCCATCGTGAGGGCCTCTCCTTTTTAAGCGTCGTGTCGGGGCCACCCTGGAACCCTAGGTTCCTTTCCCCATCTCCAAGTTCCCTCCACCGTCGCCTCCATGGCCGCCTTCTTCCTCCCCTGTTCCGCCGGCGTGTAGCTGGAATTCGTGTCAGAACCCTCTGTTAGGTAATGTGCTAGGATCAAAGTCACCTTGCATCATGTTAAAAATTTCAAAATAAATCATTTGAAATCAAATTGAAATGCAAAATGGGAGAAGGAACCCCCCAGTTGAATTAATTCAAAAGGCCAAAAATAAATCTTCTCCAAAAATTCATGTTTGATTTTTGAAAAGTCTTATAAATGAGTGTGATCACATATCAAGTGATGTGGGACCCACCCCATGCTCATGGATTTTTCAAATATTCATACAGGACCTTGGAATTAATCAAAAACCCCTATTTGATTTATAATTCAAATGTTTTGAATTTTAAAAAGTGCCAAACTTTATAAGTGGCTAGTCTAATATATTGTGGATCCATATAAAAAGTTTTAGCATTTAATAAAATGCCTAGCTATTCATTTAGCATAGCAAAACAAATTGCAGAAAAGAAAAACAGAAAAAGAAAAGGGAGAGAGAGCTTACCAAAGAGGCCCAACTCATCCCCCCAGCCAGCCCAAGCCCACCCCAGCCGTGTCGTCTTCCTCAAGCAGGGGCACACATTGCTGCGTGCCGGCCATGCCGAGGCCGCCGACGCCACCGCGACGCCCTGGCCACGTAGCTGCTTCCCCGGCGCCTTCTATGTGTCCTGGAGACGCCCAGAAGCCTCCCCGATCCATTCCCCCTCTCCACGGACACTTTCCCCTTCTCCCTCGCCCGATTTCTCCACCTCCCGAAGACTCGCCGGAGCGCCCCGCCATGGTTTCCGCGGCCAACGACACCTAGGGATCGAGCAAGCAAGTCCAACGTGCTCCTCGCCATCGACTACGTCTACCCGCAGAAGCTGGAGCTTCAATTCGGCCCCGACGAGACGCACGCTTCATTGGATCGCCGCTGGCCGCCGGAGCTCAAGTTGATCGATTCGCTGCCGCCGTAACCTCCCCTCCTCCGACGACTGCTCCAACGTATTCACCAGTGTCTGGTGAGATTTTCCCCTCAAGCCACGGCGCCCCTACCCTCCTCTAGCTCGATTCTCCATGAACGTCGGAGTACAGTGTCGCCGTGCTCATCGTCGATGAGCCTGCGCTAAGCAATCGTCCTCGCCACCTTGTCCTTCGCAACCGCCGTGAACTGCTGCTTCGAACGCGCCCGAACGTGGCTCGAATAGTGCACCACAGCAAGATCTGCACCACGACCGAGCTGCTGCCGCCGTCTTTGCTCGTCGCCGACGTCTTTCCGGTGATCCCCCGTGCTGCTCGTCTGTCTCTGATGAAGCGCGCGTGCCTGGGCTCCCGTTTGGTGGTCGCGGCGTGCCAAATGGTGGCCGGAGCAGCCGGCTCCGTGGACGCCGCCGCGTCTGGACGTCGCCGGCGACTAGCCGCCGGCGAGGCTAACATGGTGGACTTGTTTAACCACTAATCCCCCCCACCAGTGACTCACATGTGGGCCCTGGGCCTAATTAACCCCCTCTGTTAAGCTTAAGCTTAATTAAAACGTTTCAATTAGTTAAACAGTCACTTACAGGTGGGACCCACTGGTCAGAACCCCCCTGACGCCAGCATGACATCACAGTGACGCAGTAATGCATTTTCAATTTTAAAAGAATTCCAGAAAATCCAGAAAATGAATTAAATTTTGGAAATTCATAACTAATTCATTTTAACTCCAAATTAAACATATAATATATGTAAAATTATCAGAAAAATGCAAGGATTCTGAATATGCACTTTTTTTTCATGTTTGACCATTTTAAAATGGGGGAACAGAAGCAAACATGCATATGGAATTCATTTAAATTCAAATTGGAGTTTGAAGTTGCAATTCAATTGCAATACACTCCTTTTAAATGGAATTCCCTCACACATCAGAAGCATATACATCAAGTTTCAACCTTTAGCCATGTGTTTGTGCATTGCACTTATGTTTCCCCCCTTGATTGTTGTCTGTCGATAGAAGTTGAACCAGAAATGGAGGCTGCCCCCTTCGTTGAAGATCCCGAGACTGAACCTCGTCAGCAAGGCAAGCAAACCCCCATTGATCATGTCGATAAAATCCCACTTCCCTCTCATGTCTCGCTTATGCATTGTATAGGATGATTACCATGCTACGTTACTACCGCATAGATGAACCCATTCCTTTGCATGACCTATCATTTGTCACAGTAGTAAGCAAACCACAATCCTAGCAAATGTAGGAGTTGGTTGATATCATGTGACCCCTACCACTGTTACTGCTTAGTGCATGCTTAGAGTGGTACAATGTTGTTACTGTTATGTGAGTCGGGATGGTAGTGATCATGTTGATGATGGTGGAAATGTGTTGGTGAATCTACCCTAATACAAGGTGAACGATGAGAGGCTGTGTAGGAGTACACAGTGGGTTGTCTCGTTGAACACCGCCCTAAGTCCGAGTTCGTGTATGGTGATCCAAGATGAAGAGTACAACCACACATTGGGCTCACTGACCCCTCTCAACCTATTAACTCATCCCTTTCGATGTCCAGATGTCGCAGTAGTTCGGAGTTCTGGTAGGTTTGTGGCCTGTCTGCTAAGTGAGAGAACGGCTCAACCGAGACCGGCTTATGCACCACGCACACATCATCTGGGTCCACTTCGGTAAACCGGCCGGGTTCACGATAGTGGTAGCCAACCCAGGTAGGCGGCTTTCTTGGACTAGATCGGCTATGAGGTAACAGTTGTGGTGAGCATCCTCGCCGGCGCTTCTTGAACAGTGTCGAGTACAAAGGCGGTAACTGATGATCATGTGGGTGTAGCGGTACACCCATGCAGGGTTAACAAAACTATTCGAATAGCCTCGTCCGCGGTAAGGGACTGCTTGGAAAGCTTAGCTTGATTATTAGACAACTTGAACTGGATACTTATAAAACTTTCCAAGATAAGTGTGAGTGCTACGACGGGCTTTCTCGTGGGGAAGTCGAGGAAGGCACCATAGTGGTGTAATTGGTTGGAGAATGTAGTGGACTCGTCTACGCTTCTTACCTCAAGTCTGGTAATCATAGTTCAGGACTAGCCAAGTCAAAGCTGACACATCTGCTTTTGAACCCCACCTCCATTTACCTTGATACATGTGCATGAGTAGTATAGTTCCTACGTAAGTCTTGCTGAGTATGAGTTTGTACTCACGTTTTCTTATTCTATGTTTTAGATGAACCCACTGACCCCGAAGGTGGATTCTTCCTCGAGCTCGACGACTGAAGACCAAGCTAGTGTAGTCCCAGTCAGCAGACTAGTTCCCTCATGGAGGGCTTGTGTTTAAATAAGGCTTCTTAAGCCATTTGTTAAACTTGTCTATACTCAGACCTACTTTGCTTCCGCTTGTTTGTTGTAATGTTCGATCACATGCTTGTGATCTCTGTGTGCACTCTGTGAGAGTTATCAATAAAATGTATACTTTGTAGAGAATTGCAATGATACCTGCTGTTCATACAAGGCATGTGTGCTGCGTGTATGTTTATAACATGCATGTCTTTGTATGGGTTTTCGAGACCTTAGTTGTGATCTGGCTGGAGGTCTTTCATACACCAAGTGGCCCTTAGATGTGCGCATCTTGGGGCATCGCGATGCGATTGCTCGAGACTCTGTCTCGTGCACACTTTGTGGTATGATCGAGCCCGCCCTAGACCCCGACTAAGTGATCGGGCTGGAGTAAGTCTATGTAAGAGTTATGAGATAGTCGATAGTATGGTTGAGGCGACTTGTCTGTGAATATGGGAGTTCATCACCATATCTTTAGACTTGTGTGCGGACGATGAGGACCCATCTCAGTTGATCATTCGGCCTGGATGGGATGCCCCTCACGTACGATGCTTTCCGAGAACGTTCTGTGCTTTGCCTTGTCTGCTTAGACAAGTGGGTACGGTTCTTGGCTCTCCATATGACTATGTCGTAGTGGGACTTGCATACGCGAACCCCGGGTCCCGACAGACTTGGTATCAGAGCAGGACTGACTGTAGGATTATCAGCCTTGGCAGAAGTCGAGTCTAGCTTGCTATAGTTATGTAGTTACTCTGGGTATATAAGGGAACAATGTAAGGCTTCTTTTTTCTCCTTACATTCATCGTTCTGAGTTCTGTGTCACCCTCATCTTGTTCTACGGGAAGATAGGACTAGGCTCATCTCTGTTTGACTAGAACATCTCGTTGTTTGCTTCCTGGTAGCTGTAGGAAGGTTGTGTTCGGTTTACTAGCGTTGTTGTGCTTCCTGATTTCTTACATCGTATGTAAGTGTTGTCTTCATGTTGTAAGAAATTGTATTTTCTTGCAATTACAGTCGTTATGCTGCCCGAGTCATTCCAAGTTTCTTTATAATCTGATGCATTTGCAAACACCTTCTTTCTGTTTCAGATGGCGTATCTTCCCCCTCGGCAGATTGTTCGTCTGACTAGGTGCCTCGATGTGCGTGGGCATCCAGCCATGCTCACCGAGATGATGTCCTTCATTGGCTATCGATGGTATCCTGAGTACACCGTTGAGGAGCAGTTCCTTGACTTCAACAAGACTCAGTTCCACTCCACTGTCAGGATCTACCCGCACCACATTGGAGTCTCTTAGCCTGTCCTTTTTGGGCATGGAATTGGTGTCACCGAGAACATGGCTGTGATGGATGCTGCATACTCATGTATTACCCTCTGAGAGAGGAGCATGCACTGCTTGCAGGATCACCTTTCTGCTATATCCCTGCTGCACTTCCAGGAGAAGAGGGGTATTACACCGGATTGTACACAGATCACTCCCTGGAGGATACTTTGCTTCAGATCACTGCTCGGCACGCTTGTGATAGAGATCGTGATGCACGTGCCCTTCGTTTTGAGCTTCACGCCACCCGTGTCCGTCTGTATCGAGCACTTACACTCCTGGCTCCATTTGTGAGTGTTGGATCAGTGGAGTATGATGCTATCTACCCAGCTAGGACACAGATGCCTTCTCGAGTTGCTTGGCCCGAGATTGGAGGCATTTTTCCACCTCGTGGTCCTCTGCTTCCACCCTACGCTGGACCTAGGCCCCATCCTTTCCCAAATGGATATCAGGGTCCACAGGCCTCCGTGTTTTCCGATGGTCACCTTCAGCTACCGGGTTACGCGGGTAACTTTTACGAGGACTACTATGGAGATGGAGATGAGTGAGACTGCCTGTGGTCGTACTTTATTGAGGATGTAGTAGTATCTTAGTATATTGTACGCAAGGTGTTCTAAGTTCCAGAGGCTTAGATAAATAATGTGTAGGAAGTCAGAGTACCTCTGAAGGATGTATCATCTTCATCACGTTTGTATTAGCTTGGAGCTTGTACTAAGATGATGTATGGTTTGTATGATAGCTTGTGAATATATGGCTTGTATGCTTTTATCACCATGTTGTCAAGATGATTACTTCCTTTTCTCTGTGATTCTTCCAGTACCTTCAATACCTTGTTTAGACTCTTCCAATAAACTCTGTTTGACTTTGGTTTTCACCTTCAGGATGTCTCAAGGAACCCGTGGCCAGCTTGGTCGTGCCCATGGTCGTGGGAATGATCCGGAGGAAGGAAACCTTCCACCCCCACCCACGATGGCTCAGGTTCTGATGGAGGTTGAGAGGAACCGCCGAGACTCTCACCATTTGCTGGAGGTCATTGCCCGCAACACCACTCAGCAGCGCAACGAGTTGGTGTATTTGAACGACTTGATCCGGCTTCATCCCCCGGTTTTCAGCTACTCCACCGAGCCCCTTGACGCCGATGACTGACTTCGCAGCATCGAGAGGAAGCTCCAGGCAGGCCATGTTGCGGATGGTGACAGGGTCAGCTATGCCACTTACCACCTCGAGGGTGCAGCTAGCTCTTGGTGGGAGAATTTCCTGAACATGCGTCCCGTTGGATCGCCCACAACTTGGGATGAGTTCTGCACTTTGTTCCGTGAGCACCACATTCCAAAGGGTCTTATGGACCGCAAGCATGAGGAGTTCTGCAACCTCACCCAAGGCAGGAGGACTGTTGACGAATTTAGTCGTGAGTTCAACCGACTTGCTCGTTATGCTACTGAAGAGGTCTCCACCGATGCTAAGAAGAAAGAGAGGTTCCGTCGTGGACTCAATTCCGGACTCCGTCGTGAGCTCAACCTACATGACTTTGCCACCTTCTAGGTCCTTGTCAACAAGGCCATCAAGGCAGAGGACATGAACACCCCCAATGACTTCCGCAAGCACCATAGAGATGATGGTTCATCCAGTTCAGGCTCTCAGAAGCGCAAGATCTGGATCCCCAACAACATGTTTCGCCAGAACAACCCACCGAGGCCATCCTATGTGGCGCCTCGTCCACCAGCTTCATTCCACCCAGCTCCACCGAACAACCCAGCTCCACGCACTGTCTTTGGAGCCTGCTACAAGTGTGGTCAGGAAGGCCACTACTCCCGCGAGTGTCCCCAGAACCAGCTCCAGAATTAGAATGCTCCACCCCGTGCCGGAGGGAACAACAATGGTCGTGGCAATCCACCCCCGAAGGTCTACACCACCAAACCCGCTCCTCCCGCCACTCGTGGACGTATGAATCAGATTGCCGCCGAAGAGACTGACGACACCACTGACGTCATTCTTGGTACGCTCCCAGTCAATTATGTTCCGACTTCCGTTCTTTTCGACCCAGGAGCATCTCATTCATTCATGTCGGAAAGTTATGCACTTCGTCATGAGTTATCCTTTGTTGAATTGTCCACCCCCATGATTATTCAAACTCCAGGGTCAAGATGGAAAACTAATAGAGTAAGCCATGGTAATCAAATTGCAATTGAGGGTTTAGTATTCCTTGCTTCACTCATAGCCCTCAAGTCTTCACACATCAATGTAATCCTTGGCATGGATTGGCTATCAAGGCAGAATGCCTACCTTGATTGCAGAGGCAAATCAGTGAAACTAACCCACCCTTCAGGCAAGACAGTCAACTACACCTCACCCAGAACGAGAACCCAGGTGCATTCTTTGAATGTATTTCCCCTTCCCGACCTTGAAGATATTCCGGTGGTTCGTGACTTCCCGGATGTCTTTCCTGAAGAGCTGCCGGGAATGCCACCCGACAGATGTGTAGAGTTCATAGTGGATCTTATGCCAGGAACCACACCAATTTCCAGACGCCCATACAAAATGGCCCCACGTGAGTTAGCTAAGCTTAAAACCCAACTTGAAGCTTTGTTGGAAAAAGGCTTCACCCGCCCTAGCTCATCGCCATGGGGTTGCCCCGTTCTGTTCGTAATGAAGAAAGATGGAACAGAAAGGATGTGCGTAGACTATCGCCCGCTAAATCTAGCGACGATAAAGAACAAGTACCCACTGCCCAGGATCAATGATCTTTATGATCAACTTGCTGGATCCTCTGTCTTTTCCAAGATGGATTTGAGATTAGGTTATCATCAAATCAAAATCCGAAATGAGGACATTCCCAAAACGGCTTTCACTACTCGTTATGGTCTTTACGAGTACACCGTCATGTCCTTTGGTTTAACCAATGCCCCTCACGTACGATGCTTTCTGAGAATGTTCTGTGCTTGGCCTTGTCTGCTTAGACAAGTGGGTAGGGTTCTCGGCTCTCCATATGACTATGTCGTAGTGGGACTTGCATACGCTAACCCCGGGTCCCGACATACTTGGTATTAGAACTATCCTACCCATGACCTTGAACTCGCTGCCGTAGTTCATGCCTTGACAACTTGGCGACATTACCTCCTTGGTAATCGTTGTGAGATTTATTTCGACCACCAAAGCCTCAAATACATTTTCACCCAGCCAGATCTTAATCTCAGGCAAAGACGCTGGATTGAGTTGATAAAAGATTACGACGTAGGAATTTCTTACACCCCAGGCAAAGCCAATGTCATGGCTGATGCACTAAGTCGTAAGTCGTATTGTAACAACCTCATGTTACAACAGTATCAACCACTTCTTCATGAGGAATTTTTCAAGCTCAATCTTGAGATTGTTCCTCATGGCTATCTTTCTACCTTGGTGGCAAAACCAACTCTTGAGGATCAAATCATAGTTTCCCAAAGGCGTGCACGAGGTGTTCGCTGGATCAAGGAGAACATTGCTAGCGGAGTTGCTAAATGTTTCTCCACAGATAGTAAAGGAACAGTATTCTTTGGAAATCGCTTGGTAGTACCTAAGAATAGGGAACTAAGGAAACTCATCCTCAAAGAAGCCCATGAAACACCCCTCTCGATTCATCCCGGTAGCACAAAAATGTACCGAGATCTATGCCAGAGATTTTGGTGGACTAGGATGAAGAGAGACATTGCTCGATTTGTTGCCGAATGTGATGTTTGTCGTCGCATTAAGGCAGAACATCAAAGACCTGCTAGTACACTTCAACCTTTGCCTATTCCAGAGTGGAAATGGGATAAATTCGGTATGGACTTCATCACCGGCTTTCCAAAAACCCAGAAAGGAAATGATGCCATCTTCGTTGTCATAGATAGGCTTTCCAAAGTTGCTCATTTCCTTCCAGTTCGCGAGTCTATAATTGCTAGCCAGTTAGGGGACTTGTATGTCTCTAGAATTGTGTCCCTTCACGGTGTTCCTTTGGAAATCAATTCTGATCGTGGTAGCCTTTTCACCTCTAGATTCTAGGGAAGCTTTCAGAATGCTATGGGAACTCATCTCTCCTTTAGTACAGCTTTCCGACCTCAGTCTAGCGGTCAAGTCGAAAGGGTTAACCAAATTCTTGAAGACATGCTCAGAGCTTGTGTTATCTCATTCAGAAAGAATTGGGAGAAGTCTCTTCCATTCGCCGAATTTTCTTATAACAATAGTTTCCAATCTAGTCTGAACATGGCTCCTTTTGAACTCCTATATGGACGACGATGTCGAACACCACTAAACTGGTCAGAAACCGGTGAAAGACAATTCTTTGGACTGGACATGATCAAGGAAGCAGAAGAGCAAGTTTGCATTGTTCGTGACCAATTGAAAGCAGCCCAGTCTCGTCAGAAAAGCTACTATGATCGTCATCATAGGCAAGAGAGCTACAATCTGGATGAGAAGGCTTACCTTCGGGTTACTCCTCTGAAGGGAACCCAACGTTTCGGTATCAAAAGAAAGTTGGCCCCACGTTACATCGGACCTTTCCGCATTCTTGCTAAACGTGGAGAAGTTGCCTACCAACTTGAACTACCCCCGCACCTTTCCTGAGTACATGATGTATTCCATGTGTCACAACTCAGGCGTTGCTTCAAGGACCCCCTCCGCGAAGTCGACCATGAAACGCTTGATCTCCAAGATGACCTTTCTTATCGAGAATACCACGTTCGTATTCTTGATTCCACAGAGCGTATCACTCGTCGTCAGAAGATTAAGTTTCTGAAAGTGCAATGGTCACACCACTCTGAGAGAGAAGCCACGTGGGAGAGAGAAGACCGTCTCCGTGCTGAGTACCCCACCTTCCTTGCGCAGACTTCTGAATCTCGGGAAGAAATAATTTGAAATCAAATTCAAATGCAAAATGGGAGAAGGAACCCCCCATTTGAAATAATTCAAAAGGCCAGAAATAAATCTTCTCCAAAAATGCATGTTTGATTTTTGAAAAGTCTTATAAATGAGTGTGATCACATATCAAGTGATGTGGGACCCACCTCATGCTCATGGATTTTTCAAATATTCAAACAGGACCTTGAATTAATCAAAAACCCCTATTTGATTTAAAATTCAAATGTTTTGAATTTTAAAAAGTGCCAAACTTTATAAGTGGCTAGTCTAATATATTGTGGAGCCATATAAAAAGTTTTAGCATTTAAGAAAATGCCTAGCTATTCATTTAGCACAGCAAAACAAATTGCAGAAAAGAAAAAAAGAAAAAGAAAAGGGAGAGAGAGCTTACAAAAGAGGCCCAACTCATCCCCCCAGCCAGCCCAAGCCCACCCCAGCCGTGTCGTCTTCCTCAAGCAGGGGCACACACTGGTGCGTGCCGGCCATGCCGAGGCCGCCGATGCCACCGCGACGCCCTGGCCACGCAGCTGCTTCCCCACTGCCTTCTACGTGTCCTGGAGACGCCCAGAAGCCTCCCGATCCATTCCCCCTCTCCACGGACACTTTCCGCTTCTCCCTCGCCCGATTTGTCCACCTCCCGAAGACTCGCCGGAGCCCCCCGCCATGGTTTCCGCGGCCAACGACACCTAGGGCTCGAGCAAGAAAGTCCAACGTGCTCCTCGCCATCGACTACTTCTACCCGCAGAAGCTGGAGCTTCAATTCGGCCCCGACGAGACGCACGCTTCATTGGATCGCCGCCGGCCGCCGGAGCTCAAGTTGATCAATTCGCCGCCGCCGTAACCTCCCCGCCTCCGACGACTGCTCCAACGTATTCACCAGTGTCTCGTGAGCTTTTCCCCTCTAGCCACGGCGCCCCTACCCTCCTCTAGCTCGATTCGCCATGAACGCCGGAGTACAGAGTCGCCGTGCTCGTCGTCGACGAGCCTGCGCTAAGCAATCATCCTCGCCACCTTGTCCTTCGCATCCTCCGTGAACTGCTGCTTCGAACGCGCCCAACTGTGGCTCAAATGGTGCACCACAGCAAGATCTGCACCACGACCGAGCTGCTGCCGCCGTCTTTGCTCGTCGCCGACGTCTTTCCGGTGATCCCCCGTGCTGCTCGTCTGTCTCAGATGAAGCGCGCATGCCTGGGCTCCCGTTTGGTGGTCGCGGCGTGCCAAATGGTGGCCGGAGCCGCCGTCTCCGTGGACGCCGCCGCGTCTGGACGTCGCCGGCGACTAGCCGCCGGCGAGGCTGACGTGGTGGACTTGTTTAACCACTAATCCCCCGCCCCCACTAGAGACTGACATGTGGGCCCTGGGCCTAATTAACCCCCTCTGTTAAGCTTAAGATTAATTAAAACGTTTCAATTAGTTAAACAGTCACTTACAGGTGGGACCCACTGGTCAGAACCCCCCTGACGCCAGCATGACATCACAGTGACGCAGTAATGCATTTTCAATTTAAAAGAATTCCAGAAAATCCAGAAAATGAAATAAATTTTGGAAATTCATAACTAATTCATTTTAACTCCAAATTAAACATATAATATATGTAAAATTATCAGAAAAATGCAAGGATTCTGAATATGCACTTTGTTTTCATGTTTGACCATTTTAAAATGGGGGAACAGAAGCAAACATGCATATGGAATTCATTTAAATTCAAATTGGAGTTTGAATTTGCAATTCAATTGCAATACACTCCTTTTAAATGGAATTCCCACACACATCGGAAGCATATACATCAAGTTTCAACCTTTAGCCATGTGTTTGTGCATTGTACTTATGTTGCCCCCCTTGATTGTTGTCTGTCGATAGAAGTTGAACCGGAATAGGAGGTTGCCCCCTTCGTTGAAGATCCCGAGACTGAACCTCGTCAGCAAGGCAAGAAAACCCCCATTGATCATGTCGATAAAATCCCTCTTCCCTCTCATGTCTCGCTTATGCATTGTATAGGATGATTACCATGCTACGTTTCTACCGCATAGATGAACCCATTCCTTTGCATGACCTATCATTTGTCACAGTAGTAAGAAAACCACAATCCTAGCAAATGTAGGAGTTGGTTGATATCATGTGACCCCTGCCACTACTACTGCTTATTGCATGCTTAGAGTGGTACAATGTTCTTACTGTTATGTGAGTCGGGATGGTAGTGATCATGTTGAGGATGGTGGAAATGTGTTGGTGAATCTACCCTAATACAAGGTGAACGATGAGAGGCTGTGTAGGAGTACACAGTGGGTTGTCTCGTTGAACACCGCCCTAAGTCCGAGTTCTTGTGTGGTGATCCAAGATGAAGAGTACAACCACACATTGGGCTCACTGACCCCTCTCAACCTATTAACTCATCCCTTTCGATGTCCAGATGTCGCAGTAGTTCGGAGTTCTGGTAGGTTTGTGGCCTGGCTGCTAAGTGAGAGAACGGCTCAACCGAGACAGGCTTATGCACCTCACACACATCATCTGGGTCCACTTCGGTAAACCGGCAGGGTTCACGAGAGTGGTAGCCAACCCAGGTAGGCGGCTTTCTTGGACTAGATCGGCTATGAGGTAACAGTTCTGGTGAACATCCTCGCCGACACTTCTTGAACGGTGTCGAGTACAAAGGTGGTAACTGATGATCATGTGTGTGTAGCGGTACACCCCTGCAGGGTTAACAAAACTATTCGAATAGCCGCGTCCGCGGTAAGGGACTGCTTGGAAAGCTTAGCTTGATTATTAGACAACTTGAACTGGATACTTATAAAACTTTCCAAGATAAGCGTGAGTGCTATGGAGTGCTTTCTCGTGGGGAAGTCGAGGAAGGCACCATAGTGGTGTAATTGGTTGGAGAATGTAGTGGACTCGTGTACGCTTCTTACCTCAAGTCTGGTACTCGTAGTTCAGGACTAGCCAAGTCAAAGCTGGCACTTCTGCTTTTGAACCCCACCTCCCTTTACCTTGATACATGTGCATGAGTAGTATAGTTCCTACGTAAGTCTTGCTGAGTACGACTTTGTACTCACGTTTGCTTATTCTATGTTTTAGATGAACCCACTAGCCCCGAAGGTGGATTCTTCCTCGAGCTCGACGACTGAAGACCAAGCTAGTGCAGTCCCAGTCAGCAGACTGGTTCCCTCGTGGAGGGCTTGTGTTTAAATAAGGCTTCTTAAGCCATTTGTTAAACTTGTCTGTACTCAGACCTACTTTTCTTCCGCTTGTTTGTTGTAATGTTCGATCACATGCTTGTGATCTCTGTGTGCACTCTGTGAGAGTTATCAATAAAATGTATACTTTGTAGAGAATTGCAATGATACCTGCTGTTCATACAAGGCATGTGTGCTGCGTGTATGTTTATAACATGCATGTCTTTGTATGGGTTTTCGAGACCTTAGTTGTGATCTGGCTGGCGGTCTTTTATACACCAAGTGGCCCTTAGATGTGCGCATCTTGGGGCATCGCGATGCGATTGCTCGAGACTCTGTCTCGTGCACACTTTGTGGTATGATCGAGCCCACCCTAGACCCCTACTAAGTGATCGGGCTGGAGTAAGTCTATGTAAGAGTTATGAGATAGTCGATAGTATGGTTGAGGCGACTTTTCTGTGAATATGGGAGTTCATCAGCCATATCTTTAGACTTGTGTGCGGACGATGAGGACCCATCTCAGTTGATCATCCGTCCTGGATGGGATGCCCCTCACGTACGATGCTTTTCGAGAACGTTCTGTGCTTGGCCTTGTCTGCTTAGACAAGTGGGTACGGTTCTCGGCTCTCCATATGACTATGTCGTAGCGGGACTTGCATACGCTAACCCCGGGTCCCGACAATTCGCCTCCATCGTGACCAAGAGAGCTGCGTGGGCGTCTTCGTGGTCTCCGTCCAGACGTTCCCTGCTGCAGGAGCAAGGCCGAGCCGTGGCCACGACTCCATCGTACCGATCATTTTCAGCTCCGACCTCACCTGCGCCGGCTTCCTCGACTCCGGCCGCATCATCGTGTTCGAGCTCGTCCGCGACGTCCTCCCGGTGAGCCTCCCTTCGACCCCCTGCAGGTCCAGTAGCGTAGGCCGTGTAGCCAGGTGCAGCGGGTTGCCGCGTGCAGACACCGGGCGCGAGCCGTCAGCCGTGCGTGTCGCCGGATAGACCACGGTGTGTTGCGCGCGCTCGTGTCCAAGCTGGGATTTTGGCACCCAGAGCGTAGAATCATGCCCCAGCGCGTACCCCCTGCCCAGATAGAGAGCCAAAGCCGTGTCCGTGTTGCCTCCCGCGCGCGGCTCCTCTGAACTGCGCCAACACAGAGTTCTGGGTTCAGTTTCGTCAGGGGTCGCCTGCAGCTCTCCGCTGTCCTCTTCCAGCGAGGCAAAGCTGCTTCCTTTGAGGCCCTGGTGCGAGCTTGAAGGAAAAATGGAACCTCTGCTATCCCACCTACGCGCCGCACCACTTCCTTGGGTCACCGGTGCAGCAGGGCAGACGCAATCGTCGCCGGAGTATGCCCCGTCGCCGCCATTGCTTGATTCAGTTTCGCCAGGTTTGTGAAACTGTCTGTGTTTCAGTTAATCTTCAGTGAGCGCCCGAGCGTAGTACTTGTAGCTCCGCCTCATACTGCTGTTATGGTTGATCGGTGTAGCGCAGTGGCGTGAGCAGGTGTTTTGCAACCTCGAGGTGCTGGGATTGAATCCCACAGGAGGCAAAGCGCCCTCCTTTTTTTTGCTTTTGTTTTGTTTCTTGTCTTGCTGCGAGCAAAATGGGCTCAGCCCAGTAGCCTCGCAGCGCTCCCCAGTTGGAGACCGGAGCTGGGCTGGTCCAGCAGTTGGGCCGGATCCGGCCGAGGAATGCCCCTCTTTTTTCTTTCTTTCAATTTTCCCTTTTTCTGTTATTGTTTAAAATTCCAGATTTTTGGAGATTTTAAATCTTGCAAGTGCTAGCTCATTTTGCAACATGTCATATATGTTTTCTGGGAAGAAAAATGCAAGGGAGATAATGGTGCCGCCCATTTTGTATTTTGAGCAAGTACAAAGGGAATGTGACACAATTGTCACATGTGCCACCATTTTTCCTTTCTTTTCTTTTCCAATTTCTTTTGCACTTGTTCCAAAATAGCCATGTCATATATGCTTTTGGGGCAGAATTAATCAAGGAATATGATGGAGCCCTCCATCTTGTGTTTTGTCTAACACAACTATGGAGGTGGTATACAAGACACATGTGCCCCATTTATTTTCTGTATTTAATTCTTTTGCCACTCAAATTCGGTTCTTTTGTTCAGTTGCTTGAGATCCACAAGTTGGCACACTCAATGCATCCCCTTCTTCCTTGCATCATCTTGTCACGTGCTAGTCACATCTTTTCACATGTGACCTTTCTTTTGGTAGCCCCATTGGTGTCAATTTCATCGACACCTCTCCGTCTCCGGAATCGATACGTTTACTCCACGATGCTTTTTATTGATAAATTGTTGTATTGTTTAATGCCATGGCATGTTGCCATGCTACTTACACCAAAATTAAGGCTAAGACCAAAGACATTCAACTTAAATAAATTGCACATGAAGTTGTTGACGTGTCGTCACCACCTTCATTCAAATCTGACTAGACAGGGTCACGTCATGCATAATAAACTTGATCATACCATCTTTGCCTGTGCATTGCACCCATTGCTTACTTGTGTGCCTTTTCCTTGCCGGTACTTTGCGTTAGCACCTGAGACTGCCGAGGAGACTTACGTGGAGATTTCCGACACCGAGACCGAGGACCCTGCTACGTCTGCTCCGTCGACCGATTACCCAGGCAAGGGGAAGATTTATACCATTACTTTATAACTCTCTGCCTACCTACCTAGTTGTAGTCTAGAACGATTGTTTGATCCTATCCACCTTGCTTATGCTGCAATCAAAACCAAACAGCCATGATCCCTACATCCCAGCAAAGCATTGTATTGCTAAGTTACCGCTGCTCAGCCATTGCTTAGTATGATTAGAAAAACTTGCTGCTTACCCTATGATATGGTTGGGATATCATGCTATTAAAGAAGTTGGTTGATATTTATTATTGTTATGATGTTAACTTATACTTGATGAAAGATGGGAGACTGGGCTGTTCCCGCCAGGTGTTTTGTTCCATTTGAGTCACCTAGGTCCCGAGTTCCGGGTATTGTTCTTCTTGACGAGCGTGCCTAATCGCGTGTGGGATTCTATGGGGTCCCCTTGTCTTACCTACCTAGCTTCGTACAATTCTAGTGGTGGCCCGAGATGATTTACATTTGCGACGTGTGTGTGCTGGTGGTACCCCAGTTGTTTACAACCACCCCGGTCCAGGAGGACATGTTCCTTGGCTGGCCCAACTTGACCGGCTGAGGACCCGGTCTCATATGAGAATTTAACCGGCTATCCAAACCCGAGTCATACGGTAGAGGCCGATTCGAGAGCGTGGTCAGCTTTTGAGTTGGATGTCGACTCACCGGGGGCCACCCAGATTTGTGCGTTGTTAGTTAAAGGGACTCTGACGTACCGGAGTTTCAGGCGCTTACCCAGCCAAGTGGAAACCGGGCGTACATGCGAAGCTTATAATGGGCAGTTGGTACACCCCTGCAGGGTTAAATCTTTTTGAAAAGCCGTGTCCGCGGTTATGGACGACTTGAGACCTACTCCTTGTTCATAGAATAACATCATTTTGAATCATAATTAAAATTTCCTACCGTGTGAGTGCCTTGGTTGCTTTTCTTCGTCCAGGGGGACCGAGAGAAGATCCAGGTTGTGTTATGTTTGACGTAAGTAGGTGAATAGCAGACTTATGACACGATGTCGCGTGCATTCTTGGATCTTACCTCTACTCTAATAGAACGATAGCCACCATATATGCTAGTGCGGCTGCAACCTTTACCTTTACCTTTACCTTGTCTTACCGTAGGGAGTTAGTTATCCTGTAATGATATAATCTCACCCCTGTTTTCCTTTTTTGCTTTTACTGTTTTGCCTGATCGGCCACTGCAGTTGACTACTACCTCGACCCGAGCACCGGACGATACTTCATGGAGGTGTCCCCGGAGGATGACGATGAGGACGACTTCGCTCAGTAGATCCTATAGTTGGGTTCCGACGTTCCGTGGGTGGACTTATTTATGTGCAGCCCTCTCTAGGGCATTTGGATTTTGACCGTACTCGGTCATGATTGTATTCCGCTTGTTGCATGATGTATTGATGGATCTATGGACCTCTGAGATGATGTAATAAATACCAGTGGCGATGTATGCCCTGGACTCTATATATTGATGTCTTAGCATAAAGTTCATTGTTCTTATATCTGTTGTCGAGAATCCGGCAGCGACACGAGTGCGAGTGTTGTGAGTCGGTGGCCTTTTAAGCGCTACTAACTTGAGCGGGACGTGAAAGCGACTAACCCGAGTTAGCACCGCATCGGGGGCCTTACAACTTGTTACTCCTCAGTGCTTTTTTTGCTTTGCTCGCTTTTACCTTTTTGTTGCTTATATCAAAAACCCCTAAAAAAGCTATCTTTCAGTTCCTGCAGCTATTTCTTTACCAAAGTCACTTGCCAATACCTTCTGCTCCTCGTTGGGTTCGACACTCTTATTTATCGAAAACGCTACAAACGATCCCCTACAGTTGAGGGTCATCAAGTATTGTTTTCTGGTGCCGTTGCCGGGGAGCGTAGAACTATTAGTAAGTGAAGCTGGTAAGGAAGTTTTATATTTCTGTTTTTGTTGTTGTTGTTGCTGCTGCTTTTGTCCTTATGGACACCTCTACTCTTGGATTGTTGTTTATGGGGAAACGCCCCACGACTGTGGTGGTCACTCCTACCCCTATTGAAATTGTGCCTTACAAAATACTGTTGACACCGGGTTTTGACACGATAATGAACTTATATAATATGACCTCAAACGAAGAAGTGCTCTACATGAAAAAGTTGGGTGTTGTCTAGGTGAACATCTTTGTAGTTCAAGCCATCGCCATCCGACTCAATCTCGAGGGCCGAACTATGTTTGAAGCAGTACGATCCTGGCATTCGAAGCACTATTTTTCCAATTAGGCCTTCAAGACATCATCAAATGGAAAACCTTCTACATGGAGAGGCTTGGTCTCGTCGAATCGGTCGATTTTGATATTTGAAACGTCCAAATCCGAGTTTGTATGAAGAAGTTACGGCCAAAACAGTGATGCACTGAAAAGTCAGTCCGGACCGTCCGGGCTAGACCTCGGACGTCCGGATAATTACGACCCGAAGCGGTATTTTATCCGGACCGTCCGGCCTGAGGGCCGGATCATCCAGTCCGAGGTCGGACTGTCCGGGCTGAAGCCCGGATCGTCCAAATAAGTACGACACGAGGCTAGTTTTTGGCCATAATTATCCGGACCGTTCGGGCTATGGTCCGGACCGTCCGGGATTACCGCGAGGAGTCCGATTTTGCTCGGGATTTTGGTATATTGAACACAAAAAGGACTCATTTTCTTGCAAGGGAAGTCCAACCGCCTCATATATAGATGAGGTGACAGCCGATTGAAACAACACACAATCGAACAAACACATCTACATCCTTTACCCTAATTTTATCCCTGTCCCCTTGTATCTTTCTTCTCGTTCTTCGTTCGTTCTTGTTCTTGCAGGGCAACAATCCACGAGGTCCTAGGGCGATCAGGTCGACCTAGGGCAGCCCATAGCCGCTGTGCTCCCTGACGGGGTCCCTCCCGGGAGTTTGTGATTTCGGGTCTACAATAGCGCCCGCCGGATTGCTTGCGTATCGCGCTTCCGGTCTGGTCTCCTTCGACGTGAGTTGCGGTGTATCACCCCCGGCGTTGAGGGTACACGTGACGTGTTCGTGTGTCAACACACTTTTTGGCGACTCCGCTGGGGACAAAGCTTTGAACAGTCTCCGGCCTGTTCTTGTGTAACAGCCCAGATTTCACAAAAATTAAAATCTTTGTTTCCGGTGTGATTTGTTTGATTGTCTAATTTTTTTGCGGTGTTTGCATCCCCAATTTATGGATCGGCGGTTATTTCCCACCTCTTATCTCGTACCGGACGGAGACCGACCCTTGCCACCCTGACACTCGACATTTGCGACACCGGGTTTCACCCGATCACCGTCGCGAAACCCGCACCAGACCAGCCGCAGCCAATGGAACAAAAAACCCCGTTTAATAACTAAACGGGATATTTTTATAGCGCACCGGAAAGTGTTCTCGGAATGGTTCCAGCGCGAGGTGAACGCCACCGGCTCGATGCGCTGATCGCGCAGATCAAAGTTTTACCCGAATCGGAGGTCCTGCGGACCCCCGGCGGTCAGAAACGTAAACACCGCGCGCGCGAGAGAAAAACCGGGGATGTTTTTGCAAACTGCCAGCCACCTGGGCTATATAAAGACCACCACTCTCCCACCCCTTTCTAGGGATTCCCTAGTCCAAAATTGCTACCACCCCCCTCCACTTTGCCCCAAAATTAGCCCCAATTTCGTCCAAACCCTAGTCCAGATCTGGATTTGACCTCCCAAGCCATTTGGACCGTCAGATCTCGCGATCCGACGGTCCAGGGAGTGCCACCTCACCCCTTCTCTCTCCTCTCTCTCCAGCCCGAGCTCCACGCCGCCGCCAGCCCGAGCCGCGGGCTCACCGCCGCCGCCGCCGGCTGCCGACCACCGCGAGCCGCGGCCTCCCTTATCCTCCCTCTTCCCTTCTCCCTCTCTTCCCCTCCATTTTCCTCACCTCTCCTCTCCTCTGCAGCCAGCCGAAGCTCGTCGCCCTCCCGCCATGGCTGCCCGAAGGCGTAGCTCGGCCGCCCGCTTCCACCTCGCTACCGGCGCCGAAGACGGCCGGATCCGGCCGGGAACCGCCTCCTGCCGCGTCCTCGCCCCCTGCGCCGCTCCTCGCTGGGCTGCCCCCCACCGTGTTGCGCCGTCGCGCTGGAAGACCACCGCCGGCGTCGTGGATCGAGAAGACGAGGAGCTCGGCCTCCCCGATCCAGCCGCTGGTGCCAGCTGGGCCGACGCAGCCCCAGCGGCCCATTAGCCACGCGCGCCCGAGCAGGCCTTGCCAGCCTCCAGGCCGATTGGGCCGAACCCACCAGGGGTGAGGCCCATTTTTTATTTTTTCGCCCGTCATTTATTTTTTTCTCTGCTACGTCATGTTATATGTTGCTGATGCTGTTTTGCAACGTATTTTGCGGTAGATCTGTAGCCCGGATGAGTTTGCGCCCAAAAGGAAATTTGTGTAGAAGGGTGTGTACTTCAGTTCATCTTTTGTGAGCATTTTGATTTGAGGCCATCTTGATGTTGTTAATCTGTGTTGAAGTGGGCATCAGGCTGTTAACTGCTACTAATTTCTGTTTTGTGATGCTGATGTTATTTTATTGCAAGTTCGCATGATGATTGTGACACATCCATGAGGCCTATTGCATTGATTCTTTTTGCATACTGTTAAGAATCATGTCTACTTCCATTACATGTATTGTATTGTCATGAGATGCTTGCTGGTCATCTAGTTATTGAGCTCCAAAGTTGCTATGCCACTGTTTTTGACAGTCACCTCTGTTTTTCTCTAAGTGTAACGTTCCGATGCCATGTTGCATGCTTAATATCTTTTGATCTATGATGCCTATGACCTTGATTCTTGTTTGTACCTGATCATCATCATGTCTACTTCATGCCCATGTATTGCTATGTCATGTTGCTGCACTTTTGCATATAGTTATACCCCTGTTTATACAACATAAAAATAACAATTTCTGCCTTGTTTTCGTGATTTTCACTAAGTCCTAGACCAGTAATGTTTTATTGCATTTTGCATGAGCTATAATTAGTTGTTCATAATGCCTTTTTGCATGATTCCTTTTGCCATGCCTTCCCTGCCATGTCTACTTTAGTTGCATATCATTTGTGAGCATGTTTGCATTCATTACCTGTTTATGCAATGCTCTAAAGTGTGCTTCCTGATGTTGGCAGATTGTGTTCCAAACTTGTTTTGCTTGTATCTTTTTAACCGTAACTCCGTTTGGGGTGTTCTTTATATGTAACTTGATTAGTTTTTCGTATACTTTGTGTTTATGCTATTGTTTGCTCCTGTTAAGCAACCTAAAATATGTTTTAGGGCAGAACAATACCAAATCTTTTAATTGTCGTGGGGTACTTAGTGTTAAGCCATGTTTAGGTTGTGCCTCAGTTAAATTGACTAGCATAGATAGTTTATATTATGCTTCACCTCTTGTCATGTTTGTGTGCTATGCCATGCTTGAGTGAGATGCCATGTTAACAACCTTTATTGATCACCTGTAGCTAAACAACTTGAACCATCCTAAATGTGCGGTATCGTCGTGTGTGACGAGTACTCCACTTAACCTGTTAGTAACCGCTCTTGACGGTAGGTGCGATATCTCGTGTTGCCTTCTTGTTGATGCTTTCTCGTGTTTGCTTCGTAGTAATAGATGCTTGCTCGCCGATTGCCTTTTCCAGTGTTTCCTTCTTGTGTGCTTCCGCGGGTACCTTCGGAGACGATGCGAGCTTGCGATCAACTACACCTTCGGAAGCCGACTTATCAACAGGCAAGGACTATACATTAGTTATGATCCATTCTATTTCAACCAGAGGTTTTCATGCTAGTATAGGATAGGTTCGATGTTTGATCCTACCACATGCTTACAACCTCTTTCAAACCGATACAACCATGTCCCCTCCCAGCAAACCTTGTACTTCTATGTTACTATTGCTCGTTGCTCAGCCCCTGTTTAGTATGCATGCTCAGGATGCTATGATGTTACCCTGTTACTCCTTGGTTTGGGGTATCACATTATTATATTGTTGTTGATTATATTTATTATTATAAATGTTGACTATATTCGACGAAGGATGGAAGGTCTAGGCTATCCCGCCCCGACGCTTTGTTCCATTCGAGTCACCTAGGACCCGAGTTCCGGGTATTGGTTTTAAGACTGAGCGTGCCTAACCGCGTGTGGGATTTTATGGGGTCCCCTTTTATTACCTACCTAGCTTCAAACATTTCTAGTGGTGGCCCAAGCTGATTTACCATTTGAAACCGTGTGTGTGCTGGTCGACCGCTAGTAGTTTTCAAACCAACCTGGACCAGTGAGGACATAGTTCCCTTGCTGGCCCACCTTGTTCAGCTGAGGACCCGGTTTCCCATGTGTGATTAACCGGCTATCCAAACATGCGACAGACGGTAGAGACCGATTCGAGAGCATGGACGGCTTTTGAGTTGGGTGTCGACTCACCGGGGGCCACCCGGATTTATTCGTTGTTAGTTAGAGGGAGCTGTCGTTTCGGATCTCTCGGAACTAAATCATAAAATGGTTGCCTATAATGGGTAGCAACTGAGAGAGATGGGCGTGCGTGCGGAGCCTTGTAATGGGCAGTTGGTACACCCCTGCAGGGTTAAATCTTTTCGAGAAGCCGTGTCCACGGTTATGGATGACTTGAGATCTACTACTTGTTCATAGACAACAACAACTGAGATAATCTAAATATAACTTGATCAATGTGTGTGTGCCTTGACTGCTTCTTCTTCGTCGGGATGCGAAGAGGAGGACAAGGATAGGATAGGTGTTATGTTTGCGTAAGTAGTTGATAGCAAGACTTGTTGGAGGTGATTCCTCATCGAATGCTTGGCTTCTTATGTTACTCTCTAGATCGTTAGCCATTTCATAAATGCTAGTGCGGCAGCAACCTCACCACTTACCCCTTCCTTACTGTAAACTACTAGTTGTCCTAGAATGACGAGTGATGAAGTCCTTGCTGGGTCAGTTGACCACTACAGTTGGATGTTGAGTACCTCTGTACTCATGATACTACCCCCAAACTCTTTTCAGGGTTATTGATCGACAACATGTATGGTGATCGATGTTTCACGTGGAGACTCGACGACGACCAGTTAGGCGGATCCCGGCGGAGGGTCTGGACCCGTGTGGTTATGGGGATCAATGTTATTCTCTTTGCCAGTAGGCATTTGATTGTAGTCTGTACTCAGACATATACCTTCCGCTGGTGTCCTCAACAATTTGGATAGTAGCAACTGTGTGGTGTGTAGGAAGGTTCTTAATTCTATCCTCTTCCTCTTTTTCTCTAGCCCATCTTTCTTTAAGTTTACCCATCATCCTAATATTTTCATTGATTTGTAATTGGATAGCATTAATAGGAGTGGCCTTCCTCTCCTCAAGGGGGATGTTCTAATTTTTAGCATCTCAACATCAAGGGCTAAGCTATCTACCTTCAAAGAGAGATTATCTAACTTTGCTAATTTCTCTTCTACATTATTGTTGAAGGCTTTTTGGGTAGTGATAAAGTCTCTGAGCATGTTTTCTAATTCAGAAGTGGGGTTCTTGTTGCTAGGATAAGTGTTGTTGTTCCCATAGTTGGATGGAAATGGTCTAGGATTACTAGCAAAGTTGCCCCTATAAGCATTGTTGTTGAAGTTTTTTCTAGCAATAAAGTTCACATCTACTTGTTCCTGAGCAACCAAAGAATTTAAAGGAACATTATGAGGATCAATAGAGGGTTGCTTGGTAAGTAGAGACATAATCAAGTCAACATTTTCATTTAGGGAGGTGATCTCCTCGACAGAGTTTACCTTCCTACCTGTTGGAGCGCGTCCGGTGTGTTATTGGGAATAGTTGGTCATCATCTCATCGAGAAGTTTGGTGGCAACACCAAGTGTAGTTTACATAAAGGTTCCTCCCGCGGCTGAATCTAACAGGTTCCGCGAGGTAAAGTTCAAGCCTGCATAAAAAGTCTGTATAATCATCCAGGTAGTCAAACCTTGTGTAGGGAGTTTCTTAACATAAGATTTCATACATTCCCAAGCTTGGGCAACGTGTTCATAATCCAATTGCTTAAAATTCATAATGTTACTTCTCAATTAGATAATTTTAGCAGGTGGGTAGTACTTCCCAATAAAATCATCTTTGCACTTATCCCAAGAATCTATGCTATTCCTAGGCAAAGATTGAAACCAAAATTTAGCTCCTTCCCTTAAAGAGAAAGGAAAAAGCTTGAGCTTGACAACATCACCTTCCACTTCTTTATACTTTTGCATATCACATAACTCAACAAAATTATTTAAGTGTAAAGCACCATCATCTCCAGCAGCAGAGAATTGATCTCTCATAACAAGGTTTAGCAAAGCAGGTTTAATTTCATAAGAGGTAGCTGAAGTGGCAGGTGTGGCAATAGGAGTGCAGATAAAGTCTTTGTTGTTGTGACTAGTGAAGTCACACAACTTGGTGTTTTCAGTGGAACCCATAGTAGCAGCAAGTGTGGCTGATTTTTTTGTAATTTTTGATATAAGAGACAAAGATAAAAAACTGAAAGGTGAACTAAAAGACTAAAAAGCAAAGGTAAAAGGTAGTCGGAAACTCCCCTATCTTAGCACTCGGAGTCCCCGGCAACGGTGCCAGAAATTTTCTTGATATCTCTCCTTGTTGGTTAGCCCAAGTGGAAGGTGATATGTAGTGTAGCGGCAAATTTCCCTCGGTGAAGATTCCAAGGTTTGTCTCCAGTAGGACTACGGAGATGATAAGTAGGTGTCAGCGGCACAAATGACGTAGACCTGCACACAACACAATTAACTTTGATTCCCAATGAGTACAGAGACGTTGTCAATTTCTCCGGCCTAGTGGTTTACAAAGGATCAAACGCAAGGGATAATGATAATGGTGATAGCAACTGGAAAGTAAAAGTAGAAAAATAAATGAACGTTTAAACAATAATGAGAATATGGACCGGGGTCCCGTTTAAACAATAACGATAAAAATTCTATGCGAGGTAAACAAATTATAGTTGGGAAATTGACAGGATTAAAAACGCACCGCAATGCTAACTATGCTACAAAGAAAGGACGAGGCTCAAAAACATGGGTGGTACGCCAAAATAAGTAGACCAAAATCCAACTGCATCTACTACTAATTATCCACCTGGAGATATCTATCCAGAACATGTCGCTAGTATTAAGATGCGAGTCCCACCCAAAGTGTAAACCCAAAGCAACACACAACTGCATTAAAAAGCACTTTACGTAAAGTAAACAATCCTTGCAACTGCGGTTACAAGCACCGTTGTTTTCCCCCTTATGGCAACAACACATCCCCTAGACTTCATGTTTCTGTCACTCAAGCGTGTCATCGGGGGGCATGAACCCACAATCGATCATAACGTTCCCTCTTGGGGTCACTACCTACTACTTGGCCAAAGCAATAAACAACAGCGGAGAACCTGCAAGAATTACTTCGGAACAAAAATATAAAAGATAAGAATCTCATAATCCATCAGATCCCAGCAAACTCAGCATAGCAACAGCAGAAAATTACATATGTGCCTCGATCATGTAGGGAAGCTCACGAGGATTAAACCATGAAGAACAAAGAGGGGAGGAGAACATCTCATAGCTACTGACCACGGACCCATGGTCCAAGGGAAACTACTCATGGCACATGCGAGAAGCATCCATGGTGGAGGGGAAACTCCCAGAGGTCAATCCTCCCTCCGGCAGGGTGTCGGGAAGAAGTCCATTGACGCTCCCGATCTTGGAAGCGCGGCGGCGTCGGAACAGAGGCGAGATCGTGAAAAAGGGTTGTCTTCAGGGGTTTCGCGTCACGGAGATTAAATATGCGAAGGGGGCAGATAGGGGGGCCATCAGGGGTCCAGGCGCCCCCCTGGCGCGGCCAGACCCTAGTCCGCGCTAGGTGGCCGCCTGGGTCCCTGGTGGTGGCCCTCTGGCCCCACCCAGGTAATTCCGGAAGGTTCCCGTACGCTGATTTTTTATCTGATTTTTCCCGAATTTTTGGAGCACTTTTAATATGGGGGAAACCTAAAATAGAAAAACAACAGAAAACAGGAACTAACACTTTTGTGCACTGAGTTAATAAGTTAGTCCAAATATGATCAAAAGTGTATGAAAGTGTATCTAGATCATAGCAATATCACACAAAACATGCATGGAGCAAGCAGAAATTATAGATACGTTTGGGACGTATCAGTGGGCCCCAGCTTCTCCTTCCTCTCATACAACTCACGGAGCATTCATTGTAGCTCGAGTTATTGCTTATAGCTAGCTCGGCAGGACTAGGGGTGTTATCTCTACGGAGATCCCCGAACCTGGGTACATCGCGGTGTCTCACTGTGTTTGTCCCCACTCTCGATTCCGGCACCATCGACACTCACCTCGGTTTGTCCCTCTCTTTAGCTATCCCCATGACATATGTCGTCACATATCGTCGACAGAGGGGGTGGGGAGGTGTGGTGGTTGTGCCGGTCCTGGATGGGCGGGCGTGAGGTCTGGAACTCATCGCTGGGTGAAAGCCTTGTCCTGGTGGCCGGTCGGGACAGACGACGGTGGCGCCAGTGGGCGCATCATCCTTCTTGAAGTCATCGTCAAAGTGGTGGTTCTTTCTCCTCCGCCCGGGATCTTCAGGGGAAACCCTAGATCCCTCGCGGGATCGGGTGTGTGCGGCGCTCTTGCGTCGCTTTGCCTCTTGTGGCCTTGATTTGGACGCCCACCAGAATGTGGGACCTGTGGAGTGCTTGGGTGGTTTGGCGGAGGCGTGTTCATCTTTGGCCTGGCGGGGCGCGGCCCTAGGGCCGGCGTGGTTGTTGGAGCGGTGGCTCTGGTGTTTCGCCTCCTCCTGATGCGTTGAGGTGTGGTGTCGACCTGGCTGGTCGTCGACGTAGTTGGTCCTCGACCCGTTTGGAGCGCATCCTCGGGGCTGGCGTGTGGTGTTGTGTTGTAACGGTTCTTCGTCTAGTTTTCCTCATAAATGGGCCGGCTCTCTTCTTCTATATCAATGAAAGGCAAAGCCTTTGCCTCGTTTAAAAAAAAAGAGCTACTGTGGTGACCCCCTTCATCTATAAAAGGGAGGCCTGGGCCACCGAGAAAAGGGTTTGACACCCTCTAAAAAGATTCCCCGCTATGCAAGGAACTGCCCTTTCCTTCCGGAAAGCACTCCCGCCATTGTAATCGTCATCGAACAATCCAGAAAACCAGGAGTAGGGCTCTTAGCCTACAGACAGCCCGAACCTGGGTAAACCCCAGCATGTCCCGTCGACGACGAACCCCATAGTGTTTCGCGTGCGCACCCGAGAACATCACCCCTGTGGGATCTTCCCCCGCGTCATCTGGCGCTAGAAGGAGGGCCCCGCACATACGTCATCTGGAGTTCTTTGTCGTCTCTGCATCGACTTCATCATCAAGCCGGCCTCACAATGTCGACCCAACGACACACGCGAGCCCACCCTCAACACGACATCGACGGAGGTATCTCCGCCTTGGAGACACTCTCCCTCCGCCGAGCTAGAAGCGACCACTCGCCACGCCGGAAGCAAGGAATCGGGACTGCCTCCGAGGGCGGGCAACCCGTTGGCGGTGCTCAACCCCAGGAGAATGTTGGCAGGCACTGTGGGGCAGGCGTCCCCGCAGCACCTCCGCCTTCCGAACAAAATCGGTCTGGGCGCCACCGCGAGGAGAAGGGGCGCGCCCATGCCACGGACGAGGAGCGGGCGGCTCGCCTCAATGGGCAACGTTAGGGAATGGCACCTCCCGGTCGCGTCCAGGTGGTGCGGTCCCGGAACCAAGCAGGGGCCGACCACTCGATCAGAGTGGTGGGACCCCGCGCATCCCCACTCCTGATGGCTTTCGTACTCCCGTGGAAGCGTTGGTGCAAGTCAAGGCCCTCAGCCAATTCCAACCGGCGGGCGATCGGCTGGAAACCTGGAGACTCACCATTGCTCAGCACTCCGCATGGGCGCCGCGTGGAGACCTGGAGACTCACAAGAGCTTGACCGTCCTTCCCGGCGTGAGCCGGAGCGCACCGTGCACTCCCCTCAACGTGGACACCGGCAGGACAACCCTCGAGATAACCGCCGCCGCGACCCCGCTTCTCGCCCGGCTTCTCCTTGACGGGCCGGATCTCCCGATGCAGCCTATGTGGCTTCGTCCTGGCATCGCGGGTCTCCGGACCAGCGTGCTCGCCTAGATGAACGCTGCCAGAAAGATGCTCAGACCACCACGTCAGACAACAAGAAACCCGCCGGTGTTCCAACTCTTGGGTTCCTCCTGTCGATGCCGCTCGAGAGGGATCCTTGCTGGAGAGAACGACTACATCACTGTGTGCTTAGCTTTCACCCAAGATCTCCGTTGTGTCAAGTGGCCCAAGAAGTTCTGGATTGATGGTCCTCCCCCGTACGACGGGAAGAACGACCCTCGTGAGTTCACTCGGATGTACAACACTGATCTGGAAATCGCGGAGGGGAGGTGACAAGGAGAAGTCCAACTACTTCCACATGAAGCTGAAAGACAACGTCCGCCGATGGAGGATGCATCTTCCGACCAACTCTATCAGCTCTTGGGCCGAGCTCTGCGAGAAGTTTGTCGGAGCATTTACCGGAGGGGTCCAACCACTGAAAACCGTTAGCAACCTGCGTCGGGTTGTTCAGAAAGATGGCGACCCCTTACGGAAGTTCGTCCAGAGATTCACGCAGATGCACCATTGTATCCTCGACGCACATGAAGTGGCGATCATCACTACTTTCCATGCAAACGTCAAAAAACCCCGCATGTTGGAAAAGATGAGCACCAGATCCATCAAGACCATCACTGCCTTGTTCGAGCTGGCCGACAAGGTCGCCCGAGTCGAGGAGGTTGTCCAACCGGTCAATCGAGACGGAGTTGGGACCGCCCTGCCGCAGCCTGCGGCTGAGGCCGTTGTCACGCCACCTACGCCACCTCAACTCCATACTACAAGATCCACAAGACCAACAAGCATGACCTCTTCGACTGTCGCTCTGTGATAAAGCTATAGGAAGACATGGCTGCCTTCTATGCCAAGAAGGACGCCAAGAAGAAGGATCAGAGGGGTGGAGGGCCCCATCACGGAGGCCGAGGCGGACCCTAACAGAGGCGGTGCGAGACTGCAGCCCCAGGCCAGTGGCGCTGGGTCCAGGGAGGAGGGATCCAGAGGCGACAACGGAGACGAGTTCAAGCCGCCGTGGACCTCGTCGGTTGCATCCACGGTGGTGCATCTGCGCTCACCTCCAACCGCCAGTACCAGAAAACGATAAGGCAAGTTATCGTGGTACAGTCTCCCCTAGAGGGCCCCCTGATTTCCCGGTGGGCCAATGTCCCTCTGGTGGTGGACGTCGGCGACCACCCTGCCACCCTTTCGGGTGACGACAACGGCTCGCCCCCCATGCTTCTTTCTCCGACCATCACCAATATAAAATTCATCAAGATGATGTACGACACCGGATCCAGCATCAACTTGTGGTCCCTCCGTGCTTTCGAGCAGATGCAGATCCCCAGAGAGCACCTCTCCCCATTCGTTGCTTTCCGCGGAGTCGGCAGGATGGAGGTGCAACCTCTCGGGAAAATATCACTCCATGTCACTCTCGGGGATCCAAGCAACTTCCTGACAGAGATGCTCGTATTTGATGTCACCGATTTTCCTCTCCTGTACAATGGGCTGCTTGGGCGGCTGTTTACCGGAGGTTCGCGTCCTTGCACCACAGATTGTACAACATCGTCAAGTTCCCGGGACCCCATGGACCCATCTCGGTGGCAGGAGACGCACGAGATGCCATGTGTTGCATCCAAGGTGAAGCTAAGAACGCCACTGCTGCGACGGTATCCGACGAGGCATCCCTCTCGGGGAGCGTACACATTCTCGGGACTGGACCCGCACCTCGCGGAAACCCCTCCACCAGCGAAGGAAGAAGACCGAATCCACAAGCACCCGCCGTCCCCATGGACAAGAAACGTCCCGGAAGATGTCCCCCACACGCTGGGGACTCCATCCGTGCAGCGACCAAGAAGCCAAAGCCTAGCCAGCTTGCCCCGGCGGCTGTGTCAAACAAAGTACCTATTTCGGAGGATGGGAACTGCATCGTCTCCATTGGCGCCGACCTCCCTCCCAAATAGAAAAACACGCTCATCACCTTCCTGCGAGAACACTCTAGCGTGTTCACATGAGAACCCTCCGATCTTCCCGGAGTTCCCAGGGAGGTGATGAGCACAAACTTGCAGTCAACCCTGGCGCCAAGCCTGTGAAACAGAAAGTTCGTCGGCAAGCCCCTGACCGGCAGGAGTTCATTTCTGAAGAGGTCCGAAAGATGATAGAAGTCGGGTTCATCCGGGAAGTCCTACATCCCAGCTGGCTTGCCAACCCAGTTGTTGTGCCGAAAGAGAACATAAAGAAGAGGTTATGCATCAATTGCGGTGACGTTAATGACGTCTGCCCGAAAGATCATTTCCCTCTCCCTCGCATTGACCAAATTGTGGACTCAACGGCGGAGTGTGCCTGATTATCGTTCCTAGACGCCTACGCTGGCTACCACCAAATAAAGATGGCGGTCGAAGACGAAGAGAAGACTGTGTTCATCAACCCATGCGGCACATATTGCTACATTTGTATGCCTTTCAGGCTGAAGACCACAGGTTCCACCTTCCTGAGAGCCATCCACGCCGGCCTCGGGCTGTAGCTACACCGCAATGTCGAGGCCTACATGGACGACGTTGTGGTCAAGACCAAAGAAGAGGATACCCTTGTTGTGGATCTGCGTGAGACCTTCCGCAACCTCGACAAAATGCGACTAAATCTGAATCCGGAGAAAGGCGTCTTTGGGGTACCCTCTGGGGAGCTCCTCGGGCTTTTTGTGTCCCATCGCGTCATCGAAGAAAACCCCAACAAGATCCATGCGATCGAGAAAATGCAGCCCCCAAAGCGCACCAAGGATGTACAAAGGTTGAACGGGTGCATCACGGCTCTCGGGAGGTCCATCTCCGTATTAGCCGAAACGGCACTCCCATTCTTCAAGTTGTTGAAGAAATCCGGTCCCATTGAGTGGACCCGGGAAGCTGAAGCCTTCTTCCAAGACCTAAAGATTTACCTCGCCTCGCCGCCAGTCCTAGTGGCGCCTCGTCCGCGCGAGCCCTTGTTGTTGTACTTCTCGGCAACACCGCAAGTGGTAAGTGGAGCCCTGGTGGTCGAGCAAGAGCTAGAAGAAGAGTGCAGTGAGCGATCGCTCGGGGCAAACTCTCTGTCGGAATCGTGATCTGCGGCCGAAGCCCATGGGGCCAAGGTTCCTGCACAAAAGATAGTCCAGAAGACAATATACTTCATCAGTACTGTGCTGAGAGATGCAAGGCGCCGATACCCTCAAGTTCAAAAAATTCTTCTTGAAGTCCTCATAGCTTCCCGGCAGATAAGGCATTATTTTCAGGCGCATCCCATATTTGTGGTGAATAGCCTCCCACTCAAGCGCATCCTGAAGAACCGAGAAGCCACCGGCCAGATCGTGGAGTGGGCATTGGAGCTATCCGGATTCGACCTTACCTTCGTCAACACTTCCACCATCAAGCGCAAAGCGTTGGCGAATTTCATTGCTGAATGGACTCCGGCCCCAGATGATGATGAAGACCCCCGGAAGCATCATCACTTCCCTCTAATGAATACAGCAACGAGTGGAATCTGTACTTAGACGGATCTTTCTCCCTGCAGGGGGTCGGGGCCGGCACTGTCTTAGTCTCCCCTACCGGAGAAGTGTTGAAGTACGCCGTGTAGATGTTGTTCCAGGGAGAAGCCTCCACCAATAACACTGCCGAGTATGAGGGGCTACTCCCCGGTTTGACAGACACTAGGGGTCTCAGAATCTGAAGACTCCTAGTCAAGGGAGACTCTCAGGTGGTAGTCAATCAAGTCAAGGACGATTACGGATGCCCCCAGATGCAGGCATACGTCGATGATGTCTGCAAGCTTGGAAGTACTTCCACGGTTTGGGGATAGAGCACATCCCGAGATCCAAGAACATCATCTCGGACGAGCTATGCAAGATCGCTGCCCGGAAGGAGAAGGTGTCGCCCCGTGTGTTCGTCGAGCTCCTGCTCAGGCCCTTGGTCGACCAAGAAGCCAAAGCCTGGCCAGCTTGCCCCGGCGGCTGTGTCAAACAAAGTACCTATTTTGGAGAATGGGAACTGCATCGTCTCCATTGGCGCTGATCTCCCTCCCAAATAGAAAAACACGCTCATCACCTTCCTGCGAGAACACTCTAGCGTGTTCACATGGGAACCCTCCGATCTTCCCAGAGTTCCCAGGGAGGTGATGATCAAAACTTGCAGTCAACCCTGGCGCCAAGCCTGTGAAACAGAAAGTTCGTCGGCAAGCTCCTGACCGGCAGGAGTTCATTTCTGAAGAGGTTCGAAAGATGATCAAAGTCGGGTTCATCCGGGAAGTCCTACATCCCAGCTGGCTTGCCAACCCAGTTGTTGTGCCGAAAGCGAACAGAAAGAAGAGGTTATGCATCAATTGCGGTGACGTCAATGACGTCTGCCCGGAAGATCATTTCCCTCTCCCTCGCATCGACCAAATTGTGGACTCAACGGCGGAGTGTGCCTGATTATCGTTCCTAGACGCCTACGCTGGCTACCACCAAATAAAGATGGCGGTCGAAGACGAAGAGAAGACTGTGTTCATCACCCCCTGCGGCACATATTGCTACATTTGTATGCCTTTCGGGCTGAAGAACACTGGTTCCACCTTCCCGAGAGCCATCCACGCCGGCCTCGGGCCGTAGCTACACCGCAATGTCGAGGCCTACATGGACGACGTTGTGGTCAAGACCAAAGAAGAGGATACCCTTGTTGTGGATCTGCGTGAGACCTTCCGCAACCTCGACAAAATGCGACTAAATCTGAATCCGGAGAAAGGCGTCTTCGGGGTACCCTCTGGGGAGCTCCTCGGGTCTTTTGTGTCCCATCGCGTCATCGAAGAAAACCCCAACAAGGTCCATGCGATCGAGCAAATGCATCCCCCGAAGCGCACCAAGGATGTACAAAGGTTGAACGGGTGCATCACGGCTCTCGGGAGGTCCATCTCCGTATTAGCCGAAACGGCACTCCCATTCTTCAAGTTGTTGAAGAAATCCGGTCCCATTGAGTGGACCCCGGAAGCTGAAGCCTTCTTCCAAGACCTAAAGATTTACCTCGTCTCGCCGCCAGTCCTAGTGGCGCCTCGTCCGCGCGAGCCCTTGTTGTTGTACTTCTCGGCAACACCGCAAGTGGTAAGTGGAGCCCTGGTGGTCGAGCAAGAGCTAGAAGAAGAGTGCAGTGAGCGATCGCTCGGGGCAAACTCTCTGTCGGAATCGTGATCTGCGGCCGAAGCCCATGGGGCCAAGGTTCCTGCACAAAAGATAGTCCAGAAGACAATATACTTCATCAGTACTGTGCTGAGAGATGCAAGGCGCGGATACCCTCAAGTTCAAAAAATTCTTCTTGAAGTCCTCATAGCTTCCCGGCAGATCAGGCATTATTTTCAGGCGCATCCCATATTTGTGGTGAATAGCCTCCCACTCAAGCGCATCCTGAAGAACCGAGAAGCCACCGGCCAGATCATGGAGTGGGCATTGGAGCTATCCGGATTCGACCTTACCTTCGTCAACACTTCCACCATCAAGCGCAAAGCGTTGGCGAATTTCATTGCTGAATGGACTCCGGCCCCAGATGATGATGAAGACCCCCGGAAGCATCATCACTTCCCTCTAATGAATACAGCAACGAGTGGAATCTGTACTTAGACGGATCTTTCTCCCTGCAGGGGGTCGGGGCCGGCACTGTCTTAGTCTCCCCTACCGGAGAAGTGTTGAAGTACGCCGTGTAGATGTTGTTCCAGGGAGAAGCCTCCACCAATAACACTGCCGAGTATGAGGGGCTACTCCCCGGTTTGACAGACACTAGGGGTCTCAGAATCTGAAGACTCCTAGTCAAGGGAGACTCTCAGGTGGTAGTCAATCAAGTCAAGGACGATTACGGATGCCCCCAGATGCAGGCATACGTCGATGATGTCTGCAAGCTCGGAAGTACTTCCACGGTTTGGGGATAGAGCACATCCCGAGATCCAAGAACAGCATCTCGGACGAGCTATGCAAGATCTCTGCCCGGAAGGAGAAGGTGTCGCCCCGTGTGTTCGTCGAGCTCCTGCTCAGGCCCTTGGTCGACCAAGAAGCCAAAGCCTGGCCAGCTTGCCCCGGCGGCTGTGTCAAACAAAGTACCTATTTTGGAGAATGGGAACTGAATCGTCTCCATTGGCGCCGATCTCCCTCCCAAATAGAAAAACACGCTCATCACCTTCCTGCGAGAACACTCTAGCGTGTTCACATGGGAACCCTCCGATCTTCCCAGAGTTCCCAGGGAGGTGATGATCAAAACTTGCAGTCAACCCTGGCGCCAAGCCTGTGAAACAGAAAGTTCGTCGGCAAGCTCCTGACCGGCAGGAGTTCATTTCTGAAGAGGTTCGAAAGATGATCAAAGTCGGGTTCATCCGGGAAGTCCTACATCCCAGCTGGCTTGCCAACCCAGTTGTTGTGCCGAAAGCGAACAGAAAGAAGAGGTTATGCATCAATTGCGGTGACGTCAATGACGTCTGCCCGGAAGATCATTTCCCTCTCCCTCGCATCGACCAAATTGTGGACTCAACGGCGGAGTGTGCCTGATTATCGTTCCTAGACGCCTACGCTGGCTACCACCAAATAAAGATGGCGGTCGAAGACGAAGAGAAGACTGTGTTCATCACCCCCTGCGGCACATATTGCTACATTTGTATGCCTTTCGGGCTGAAGAACACTGGTTCCACCTTCCCGAGAGCCATCCACGCCGGCCTCGGGCCGTAGCTACACCGCAATGTCGAGGCCTACATGGACGACGTTGTGGTCAAGACCAAAGAATAGGATACCCTTGTTGTGGATCTGCGTGAGACCTTCCGCAACCTCGACAAAATGCGACTAAATCTGAATCCGGAGAAAGGCGTCTTCGGGGTACCCTCTGGGGAGCTCCTCGGGTCTTTTGTGTCCCATCGCGTCATCGAAGAAAACCCCAACAAGGTCCATGCGATCGAGCAAATGCATCCCCCGAAGCGCACCAAGGATGTACAAAGGTTGAACGGGTGCATCACGGCTCTCGGGAGGTCCATCTCCGTATTAGCCGAAACGGCACTCCCATTCTTCAAGTTGTTGAAGAAATCCGGTCCCATTGAGTGGACCCCGGAAGCTGAAGCCTTCTTCCAAGACCTAAAGATTTACCTCGCCTCGCCGCCAGTCCTAGTGGCGCCTCGTCCGCGCGAGCCCTTGTTGTTGTACTTCTCGGCAACACCGCAAGTGGTAAGTGGAGCCCTGGTGGTCGAGCAAGAGCTAGAAGAAGAGTGCAGTGAGCGATCGCTCGGGGCAAACTCTCTGCCGGAATCGTGATCTGCGGCCGAAGCCCATGGGGCCAAGGTTCCTGCACAAAAGATAGTCCAGAAGACAATATACTTCATCAGTACTGTGCTGAGAGATGCAAGGCGCCGATACCCTCAAGTTCAAAAAATTCTTCTTGAAGTCCTCATAGCTTCCCGGCAGATCAGGCATTATTTTCAGGCGCATCCCATATTTGTGGTGAATAGCCTCCCACTCAAGCGCATCCTGAAGAACCGAGAAGCCACCGGCCAGATCGTGGAGTGGGCATTGGAGCTATCCGGATTCGACCTTACCTTCGTCAACACTTCCACCATCAAGCGCAAAGCGTTGGCGAATTTCATTGCTGAATGGACTCCGGCCCCAGATGATGATGAAGACCCCCGGAAGCATCATCACTTCCCTCTAATGAATACAGCAACGAGTGGAATCTGTACTTAGACGGATCTTTCTCCCTGCAGGGGGTCGGGGCCGGCACTGTCTTAGTCTCCCCTACCGGAGAAGTGTTGAAGTACGCCGTGTAGATGTTGTTCCAGGGAGAAGCCTCCACCAATAACACTGCCGAGTATGAGGGGCTACTCCCCGGTTTGACAGACACTAGGGGTCTCAGAATCTGAAGACTCCTAGTCAAGGGAGACTCTCAGGTGGTAGTCAATCAAGTCAAGGACGATTACGGATGCCCCCAGATGCAGGCATACGTCGATGATGTCTGCAAGCTCGGAAGTACTTCCACGGTTTGGGGATAGAGCACATCCCGAGATCCAAGAACAGCATCTCGGACGAGCTATGCAAGATCGCTGCCCGGAAGGAGAAGGTGTCGCCCCGTGTGTTCGTCGAGCTCCTGCTCAGGCCCTTGGTCGACCAAGAAGCCAAAGCCTGGCCAGCTTGCCCCGGCGGCTGTGTCAAACAAAGTACCTATTTTGGAGAATGGGAACTGCATCGTCTCCATTGGCGCCGATCTCCCTCCCAAATAGAAAAACACGCTCATCACCTTCCTGCGAGAACACTCTAGCGTGTTCACATGGGAACCCTCCGATCTTCCCAGAGTTCCCAGGGAGGTGATGATCAAAACTTGCAGTCAACCCTGGCGCCAAGCCTGTGAAACAGAAAGTTCGTCGGCAAGCTCCTGACCGGCAGGAGTTCATTTCTGAAGAGGTTCGAAAGATGATCAAAGTCTGGTTCATCCGGGAAGTCCTACATCCCAGCTGGCTTGCCAACCCAGTTGTTGTGCCGAAAGCGAACAGAAAGAAGAGGTTATGCATCAATTGCGGTGACGTCAATGACGTCTGCCCGGAAGATCATTTCCCTCTCCCTCGCATCGACCAAATTGTGGACTCAACGGCGGAGTGTGCCTGATTATCGTTCCTAGACGCCTACGCTGGCTACCACCAAATAAAGATGGCGGTCGAAGACGAAGAGAAGACTGTGTTCATCACCCCCTGCGGCACATATTGCTACATTTGTATGCCTTTCGGGCTGAAGAACACTGGTTCCACCTTCCCGAGAGCCATCCACGCCGGCCTCGGGCCGTAGCTACACCGCAATGTCGAGGCCTACATGGACGACGTTGTGGTCAAGACCAAAGAAGAGGATACCCTTGTTGTGGATCTGCGTGAGACCTTCCGCAACCTCGACAAAATGCGACTAAATCTGAATCCGGAGAAAGGCGTCTTCGGGGTACCCTCTGGGGAGCTCCTCGGGTCTTTTGTGTCCCATCGCGTCATCGAAGAAAACCCCAACAAGGTCCATGCGATCGAGCAAATGCATCCCCCGAAGCGCACCAAGGATGTACAAAGGTTGAACGGGTGCATCACGGCTCTCGGGAGGTCCATCTCCGTATTAGCCGAAACGGCACTCCCATTCTTCAAGTTGTTGAAGAAATACGGTCCCATTGAGTGGACCCCGGAAGCTGAAGCCTTCTTCCAAGACCTAAAGATTTACCTCGCCTCGCCGCCAGTCCTAGTGGCGCCTCGTCCGCGCGAGCCCTTGTTGTTGTACTTCTCGGCAACACCGCAAGTGGTAAGTGGAGCCCTGGTGGTCGAGCAAGAGCTAGAAGAAGAGTGCAGTGAGCGATCGCTCGGGGCAAACTCTCTGTCGGAATCGTGATCTGCGGCCGAAGCCCATGGGGCCAAGGTTCCTGCACAAAAGATAGTCCAGAAGACAATATACTTCATCAGTACTGTGCTGAGAGATGCAAGGCGCCGATACCCTCCAGTTCAAAAAATTCTTCTTGAAGTCCTCATAGCTTCCCGGCAGATCAGGCATTATTTTCAGGCGCATCCCATATTTGTGGTGAATAGCCTCCCACTCAAGCGCATCCTGAAGAACCGAGAAGCCACCGGCCAGATCGTGGAGTGGGCATTGGAGCTATCCGGATTCGACCTTACCTTCGTCAACACTTCCACCATCAAGCGCAAAGCGTTGGCGAATTTCATTGCTGAATGGACTCCGGCCCCAGATGATGATGAAGACCCCCGGAAGCATCATCACTTCCCTCTAATGAATACAGCAACGAGTGGAATCTGTACTTAGACGGATCTTTCTCCCTGCAGGGGGTCGGGGCCGGCACTGTCTTAGTCTCCCCTACCGGAGAAGTGTTGAAGTACGCCGTGTAGATGTTGTTCCAGGGAGAAGCCTCCACCAATAACACTGCCGAGTATGAGGGGCTACTCCCCGGTTTGACAGACACTAGGGGTCTCAGAATCTGAAGACTCCTAGTCAAGGGAGACTCTCAGGTGGTAGTCAATCAAGTCAAGGACGATTACGGATGCCCCCAGATGCAGGCATACGTCGATGATGTCTGCAAGCTCGGAAGTACTTCCACGGTTTGGGGATAGAGCACATCCCGAGATCCAAGAACAGCATCTCGGACGAGCTATGCAAGATCTCTGCCCGGAAGGAGAAGGTGTCGCCCCGTGTGTTCGTCGAGCTCCTGCTCAGGCCCTTGGTCGACCAAGAAGCCAAAGCCTGGCCAGCTTGCCCCGGCGGCTGTGTCAAACAAAGTACCTATTTTGGAGAATGGGAACTGCATCGTCTCCATTGGCGCCGATCTCCCTCCCAAATAGAAAAACACGCTCATCACCTTCCTGCGAGAACACTCTAGCGTGTTCACATGGGAACCCTCCGATCTTCCCAGAGTTCCCAGGGAGGTGATGATCAAAACTTGCAGTCAACCCTGGCGCCAAGCCTGTGAAACAGAAAGTTCGTCGGCAAGCTCCTGACCGGCAGGAGTTCATTTCTGAAGAGGTTCGAAAGATGATCAAAGTCGGGTTCATCCGGGAAGTCCTACATCCCAGCTGGCTTGCCAACCCAGTTGTTGTGCCGAAAGCGAACAGAAAGAAGAGGTTATGCATCAATTGCGGTGACGTCAATGACGTCTGCCCGGAAGATCATTTCCCTCTCCCTCGCATCGACCAAATTGTGGACTCAACGGCGGAGTGTGCCTGATTATCGTTCCTAGACGCCTACGCTGGCTACCACCAAATAAAGATGGCGGTCGAAGACGAAGAGAAGACTGTGTTCATCACCCCCTGCGGCACATATTGCTACATTTGTATGCCTTTCGGGCTGAAGAACACTGGTTCCACCTTCCCGAGAGCCATCCACGCCGGCCTCGGGCCGTAGCTACACCGCAATGTCGAGGCCTACATGGACGACGTTGTGGTCAAGACCAAAGAAGAGGATACCCTTGTTGTGGATCTGCGTGAGACCTTCCGCAACCTCGACAAAATGCGACTAAATCTGAATCCGGAGAAAGGCGTCTTCGGGGTACCTTCTGGGGAGCTCCTCGGGTCTTTTGTGTCCCATCGCGTCATCGAAGAAAACCCCAACAAGGTCCATGCGATCGAGCAAATGCATCCCCCGAAGCGCACCAAGGATGTACAAAGGTTGAACGGGTGCATCACGGCTCTCGGGAGGTCCATCTCCGTATTAGCCGAAACGGCACTCCCATTCTTCAAGTTGTTGAAGAAATCCGGTCCCATTGAGTGGACCCCGGAAGCTGAAGCCTTCTTCCAAGACCTAAAGATTTACCTCGCCTCGCCGCCAGTCCTAGTGGCGCCTCGTCCGCGCGAGCCCTTGTTGTTGTACTTCTCGGCAACACCGCAAGTGGTAAGTGGAGCCCTGGTGGTCGAGCAAGAGCTAGAAGAAGAGTGCAGTGAGCGATCGCTCGGGGCAAACTCTCTGTCGGAATCGTGATCTGCGGCCGAAGCCCATGGGGCCAAGGTTCCTGCACAAAAGATAGTCCAGAAGACAATATACTTCATCAGTACTGTGCTGAGAGATGCAAGGCGCCGATACCCTCAAGTTCAAAAAATTCTTCTTGAAGTCCTCATAGCTTCCCGGCAGATCAGGCATTATTTTCAGGCGCATCCCATATTTGTGGTGAATAGCCTCCCACTCAAGCGCATCCTGAAGAACCGAGAAGCCACCGGCCAGATCGTGGAGTGGGCATTGGAGCTATCCGGATTCGACCTTACCTTCGTCAACACTTCCACCATCAAGCGCAAAGCGTTGGCGAATTTCATTGCTGAATGGACTCCGGCCCCAGATGATGATGAAGACCCCCGGAAGCATCATCACTTCCCTCTAATGAATACAGCAACGAGTGGAATCTGTACTTAGACGGATCTTTCTCCCTGCAGGGGGTCGGGGCCGGCACTGTCTTAGTCTCCCCTACCGGAGAAGTGTTGAAGTACGCCGTGTAGATGTTGTTCCAGGGAGAAGCCTCCACCAATAACACTGCCGAGTATGAGGGGCTACTCCCCGGTTTGACAGACACTAGGGGTCTCAGAATCTGAAGACTCCTAGTCAAGGGAGACTCTCAGGTGGTAGTCAATCAAGTCAAGGACGATTACGGATGCCCCCAGATGCAGGCATACGTCGATGATGTCTGCAAGCTCGGAAGTACTTCCACGGTTTGGGGATAGAGCACATCCCGAGATCCAAGAACAGCATCTCGGACGAGCTATGCAAGATCGCTGCCCGGAAGGAGAAGGTGTCGCCCCGTGTGTTCGTCGAGCTCCTGCTCAGGCCCTTGGTCGACCAAGAAGCCAAAGCCTGGCCAGCTTGCCCCGGCGGCTGTGTCAAACAAAGTACCTATTTTGGAGAATGGGAACTGCATCGTCTCCATTGGCGCCGATCTCCCTCCCAAATAGAAAAACACGCTCATCACCTTCCTGCGAGAACACTCTAGCGTGTTCACATGGGAACCCTCCGATCTTCCCAGAGTTCCCAGGGAGGTGATGATCAAAACTTGCAGTCAACCCTGGCGCCAAGCCTGTGAAACAGAAAGTTCGTCGGCAAGCTCCTGACCGGCAGGAGTTCATTTCTGAAGAGGTTCGAAAGATGATCAAAGTCTGGTTCATCCGGGAAGTCCTACATCCCAGCTGGCTTGCCAACCCAGTTGTTGTGCCGAAAGCGAACAGAAAGAAGAGGTTATGCATCAATTGCGGTGACGTCAATGACGTCTGCCCGGAAGATCATTTCCCTCTCCCTCGCATCGACCAAATTGTGGACTCAACGGCGGAGTGTGCCTGATTATCGTTCCTAGACGCCTACGCTGGCTACCACCAAATAAAGATGGCGGTCGAAGACGAAGAGAAGACTGTGTTCATCACCCCCTGCGGCACATATTGCTACATTTGTATGCCTTTCGGGCTGAAGAACACTGGTTCCACCTTCCCGAGAGCCATCCACGCCGGCCTCGGGCCGTAGCTACACCGCAATGTCGAGGCCTACATGGACGACGTTGTGGTCAAGACCAAAGAAGAGGATACCCTTGTTGTGGATCTGCGTGAGACCTTCCGCAACCTCGACAAAATGCGACTAAATCTGAATCCGGAGAAAGGCGTCTTCGGGGTACCCTCTGGGGAGCTCCTCGGGTCTTTTGTGTCCCATCGCGTCATCGAAGAAAACCCCAACAAGGTCCATGCGATCGAGCAAATGCATCCCCCGAAGCGCACCAAGGATGTACAAAGGTTGAACGGGTGCATCACGGCTCTCGGGAGGTCCATCTCCGTATTAGCCGAAACGGCACTCCCATTCTTCAAGTTGTTGAAGAAATCCGGTCCCATTGAGTGGACCCCGGAAGCTGAAGCCTTCTTCCAAGACCTAAAGATTTACCTCGCCTCGCCGCCAGTCCTAGTGGCGCCTCGTCCGCGCGAGCCCTTGTTGTTGTACTTCTCGGCAACACCGCAAGTGGTAAGTGGAGCCCTGGTGGTCGAGCAAGAGCTAGAAGAAGAGTGCAGTGAGCGATCGCTCGGGGCAAACTCTCTGTCGGAATCGTGATCTGCGGCCGAAGCCCATGGGGCCAAGGTTCCTACACAAAAGATAGTCCAGAGGACAATATACTTCATCAGTACTGTGCTGAGAGATGCAAGGCGCCGATACCCTCAAGTTCAAAAAATTCTTCTTGAAGTCCTCATAGCTTCCCGGCAGATCAGGCATTATTTTCAGGCGCATCCCATATTTGTGGTGAATAGCCTCCCACTCAAGCGCATCCTGAAGAACCGAGAAGCCACCGGCCAGATCGTGGAGTGGGCATTGGAGCTATCCGGATTCGACCTTACCTTCGTCAACACTTCCACCATCAAGCGCAAAGCGTTGGCGAATTTCATTGCTGAATGGACTCCGGCCCCAGATGATGATGAAGACCCCCGGAAGCATCATCACTTCCCTCTAATGAATACAGCAACGAGTGGAATCTGTACTTAGACGGATCTTTCTCCCTGCAGGGGGTCGGGGCCGGCACTGTCTTAGTCTCCCCTACCGGAGAAGTGTTGAAGTACGCCGTGTAGATGTTGTTCCAGGGAGAAGCCTCCACCAATAACACTGCCGAGTATGAGGGGCTACTCCCCGGTTTGACAGACACTAGGGGTCTCAGAATCTGAAGACTCCTAGTCAAGGGAGACTCTCAGGTGGTAGTCAATCAAGTCAAGGACGATTACGGATGCCCCCAGATGCAGGCATACGTCGATGATGTCTGCAAGCTCGGAAGTACTTCCACGGTTTGGGGATAGAGCACATCCCGAGATCCAAGAACAGCATCTCGGACGAGCTATGCAAGATCGCTGCCCGGAAGGAGAAGGTGTCGCCCCGTGTGTTCGTCGAGCTCCTGCTCAGGCCCTCGGTCGACCCAACTCGGCCAAAACCCAAGAGACGAAGAATCGAGGGAGAGGAGAAGTTTCCCGGAGACTGCCATCTCTCGTCCCCGACAAGCACCAAGTCCTCACTATCGGCCCAGCCTCCCCGGAGTGGGCCAGCGCCATCCTGGACTACCTGAAGAATGGAGAGCTACCAAGTAACCGGAAGGATGCCGAAAGAGTTGCTCGCCAATCATCGATGTATCTCATACTCGATGAGAGCCTCTATCGTCGGTGTCCCAACGGTGTGAAGCTGTTATGCATCTCCATCGACGAAGGCATGAAGCTGCTCCGAGATATACATGAAGGAACATGCGGCTCACACATAGGCTCACGGGCCTTGGTTGTCAAATCTTTCCGGCAAGGTTTCTATTGGCCGACCGCCTTGAACGACGCAATGGATTTTCTCAACTCCTATGACGCCTGCCAGTTTCACGCCAAGGCTGTTCATCAACCAGCGCAAGCACTCCAAACCATCCCCCTATCCTCGCCCTTTGCGGTTTGGAGACTGGACATTCTCAGACCATTTCCCCATGCTACCAGAGGATATGGGTTCCTCTATGTCGCCATCGACAAGTTCACCAAGTGGCCTCAAGTGGAACCAGCCCGGAAGGTCACGGCGCAATCCGCCATAAAGTTTATCATAAGCCTGGTGTGTTGTTTTGGAGTTCCAAACCGCATCATCATGGACAATGGCACCCAGTTCACAAGTCAGGGCTTCCTAGAGTACTGTGGGAAAATGGGCACCTCAGTGTGTTCCGCCTCAGTCGCTCATCCGAGGAGCAACGGCCAGGCGGAGAGAGCTAACATGGAGCTCCTGCGAGTTCTCCGTACCTGCACCTTCCATCGGCTCGAGATGTGTGTAAAGCGGTGGGTGGATGAACTCCCAGCTGTTCTCTGGTTGATCCTGACCATGCCCAACCGCGCCAAAACGAAACGCCTTTCGCCCTTGTCTATAGGGCGGAGGCAGTACTCCCACTGAACTCAGATACGGATCTCCCCGAGTTCGAGCCTTCGATGAGGCCGAACAGCAACAACTCCAACAAGAAGATGTCGTCGTTTCCGTGGAAGTACGTACTCGGGATGCTACACACGTTGTGCGGTACCAGCAACGACTACGCCTCTATCACAGCCGCCATGTCCGTTCCCGAGAACTTGAGGAAGGTGACCTTGTCCTTAGTCAGCTACAGTCCGGGAGGGGTCTAAACAAGCTATCTCAAAAGTGGGAAGGCCCTTATCGGGTAGACTAAGTCACCCGGCCCGGATCCGTCCACCTAGAGACCAAGGATGGAGTCCCCGTGAGAAACTCGTGGAACGTCGAGCACCTCCGGAAGTACAATCTTCGTAAGTTCTACCCGTGAGGGCATAAAGTTTTCGGATGACCAGTTTCCCGGTGGCGCCACATTTGTGAACTGCGATCTCCGGATCCATGTTTATGAGTGCAACCCAAAATAAAGACCCCGGGGAAAAATCGGTGTGTGTTAGCGCGATTTACTTTTAGCGGTGTCGAACTAACCCTGTCTTCCAGCAAGATTTTCGGAAGAGACCTAACCGGCACTCAAAATCTCGCCGAACAAAACTCTCCCCTCCTAGTTTGCATGTCGGATTGCAGTTTGCGGTGATTGATCGTTCCCTATTTTTCCTATCGCAGGAACTAGACATCCAGCTAAACAAGACAAAATATAAGCACCAACTCCGCACATCACGGAAACGGTTCACCAACTATAGCTCATTAGCCTTCCGGGACAAGTTCATACATAAAGAAGGAAAGGGGGAGGTACTCAATCGATGCAGACTACAGGATTGGTGTCTTCCTCCGGGAGGCTCTCGCTTCCATCATCGCTGGAGTCTTCCTCTCCACTAGGCGCCCCGAAGACGCATCGTCCTCCTCCTCGCCATCAGAATCCCTGGCGCCGCTACTCGAGCTCTCCGGGCAGCACTCAACGAAATCGCCATTGAAGTCGAAGATCTTCACGGACAAGACCGCGTCTCCTTCGTACCTGAAAAGGAGGACATTCCCTCTGTTCAGTTTGCGGCCGCACGCGAAGACCTTCCACCATTGCGTCAGAAGCATCCCTCCGTTGTCCAAGAAGCGGGTGGCCACCTGCACCGCCCCATGAGGACACCCATCCACCCTTATCCACAGATATGGGGGTTGGGCGTCCCTTACCGCGCGGCGGGACGTCTTCCGGAGTGGTATCCACCTGCAAGTGGTCGATGCGACCTCCACAACAAACTCAAAAGCAATGGGCTCATCATGAGCCACACTGCGGAGAAGGGCCGGCGGCATGGCGCCGCCTATATGGCCACCAATGTCACGCCCCCCTCCTCTGCTACTTCTGCCCCAAAGCGCTCGCCCCCAAAAGGTTGGCGAGCCTACTCCCTTGGAAGACCCAATGGTCGGCGCTACTCGACCCCCTCTTCTTCCCCTTCCACGACCGGGACGGCCGCGCGGCCCCCACAGTGGAGCACTGGTGGGATATCATCGGTGCTGGTTGAGGGAGCGCGGTTCCGAAGTTTTGGAGCCATCGTGCACACGCCCGCAAAACGTTGGAGGAAGAAGCAACTGATGGGGCACACAGTCCTCTACGCTAGTGCTAAATCATAATTTTCTACCGCGCATAACCAAGATCACTGCTACTGGAGATGAATTACATGATTAGGGTTTACCACTAGATGTGCAGTCACGGCAGCGGAACGAGAGTTGGTGATGCGCGTCGGCGGCTGCTGCTTGAATCCCTCGAACCGATCCCTCGTACCGATTCCATGAACGGAGTCCCGCGATCCGATCCCGTTCGTCCAAGCGCCGCAGGTGCAGCGCCTCCACGGGATGCGCACGTACAAGGAGGAGCGCCGGGCGGCGGACTGCTAGGTCCGACGGCTCGGCCTGGAGGTGGAGTGGCGGCTAGGGTTTTTGTCTGACCTCTACCCCTTCGGGGTTCACCCTATCCCTTATATAGGCACCCGTGGAATGGCCTCAACCCTTGAGGCAATCCGGACCCTCCATCCATATTCCATTTGGATCACATCCGAATGGGCTCCTTTCCTCTTAAGCGCGCGACCCTATAGGTTCACGTACACATGGACACACCCCGAATCACATCTGGTTCGATAGTCGGTAGCGGTTCCTAGCAGAACGTGTCGACTCCCATATATGCGTAAAGTCATAAGACGAAGCATTACAAAGTGTCATATGCAACATTCCTTTTGCCTCACGACATATGTTGTCAAGCTCAAGGCGAGTACTTGTCACCCTTGTGATAGCTTGACCTCTCTTCTCGAAACCGTGATACAGATTCCTGTACCGGGTTAACACTTAACCCATATCGCATGGCCATGCTTTCTGAATCTTATCACTCGAGAGGGCCGAGAGAATATCTCTCCAAAGTGGAGGGGCAAATCCCATCTTGATCAACCATGTCTCGCGACATGTATCATGACTCACCCGTAAGCTACCTTTATAACTACCCAGTTACGGTGTAGCGTTTGATAGTCCCTAAGTGAGTCATTCCTCATCCCGAGAACATGCGAGGACGTCAGGTCTAGGACATGGCATATACATTGTATTGAGACTAACAGATGACAGTATCTCGCTGCGTCTCAAAGTGGGTCTCTGTCCAACTCAGTGATCCCATCACCAAGTACATACTATCGGTAGCATCTCCATGCTCATGACTTGTGAAACATAGTCATCAATAGAATCATATACTAGTCAAGGATATGTGTCTACATAACCTTATCAACTAGGGACCATTAGAACAATCATCATAGAATATATAGTCTCACAAACAAGTCACATACTTATTGATACATATCAGTGATGATGTTCAAGGACAATACAAATAATTCATGTATACATAAGGAGATAAAATCATAACATGATTGCCTCTAGGGCATATCTCCAACAGTCTCCCACTTGCACTAGAGTCAATCAGTTAGGCATCTAAGGCCCATGGCTCTTACGTGTGCCTCATGCTTCGACATCGGGACTGGCTTCGTCAAAGGATCAGCAACGTTTGCATCCGTGTGTACTTTGCATACATTTATATTACCATCATCTACGAATTGTCGTATGAGATGATAACGCCTTTCTATGTGCTTGGATTTCTGGTGATGCCTTGGCTCCCTGGCCTATGCGATGGCACCACTATTATCACAATAGATGTCCAACGGGTTTGCCGAGTCTTGAACCACACCAAGTAGGGTAATGAAATCCCTTATCCAAACACCTTCCTTTGAAGCTTCAGAAGATGGATGGTACTCGGCCTCTGTTGTAGAATCATCTACCGTCTCTTGCTTGGAACTCTTCCAGCTCACTGCACCTCCGTTCAGAATGAACACATAACCAGATTGCGAACGAAAGTCATCCTTGTCGGTTTGGAAAATAGCATCGATGTAACCCTTTACAACGAGCTCATCCTCACCTCCATAAACTAGGAACATAACCTTAGTCCTTTTCAGGTACTTTAGGATGCTCCTAACTGATGTCCATTGGCTCTCGCCTGGATTAGCCTGGTATCTGCTCGTAGCGCTTAGAGCATAGGAAACATCTGGACGAGTACATACCATAGCATACATGATAGACCCGATGGCCGAAGCATACAGAATCTTATCCATGCGTCTTTGCTCATCAGGAGTCGATGGACCCCGAGTCTTGCTTAGATGAATGCCATGTGACACAGGCAAGAACCCTTTCTTAGCCTCATGCATGTTGAACCTTTTCAAAACGTTTTCAATATACGTACACTGGCTTAATCCAATAAGCCTCCTTGATCTATCTCTATAGATCTTGATTCCCAAAATGTAAGCTGCTTCTCCCAAGTCCTTCATTGAAAAACTATTTTTCAATGAGTCCTTGACAGCTTCAAGCATTGGAATGTCATTCCCAATCAGTGATATGTCATCCACATATAAGATTAGAAATACGATTGAGCTCCCACTAAACTTCTTGAACACACAAGGTTCCTTTTCGTTCTCGATGAAGCCAAAAGATTTGACAACCTCTTTAAAACGAATATTCCAACTCCGAGATGCTTGCTTCAATCCATAAATGGATTTCTGAAGTTTTCATACCTTACTAGCATTCTCTGGATCGACAAAACCCTCGTGCTGTACCATATACACGTCCTCTTCTAGATTTCCATTAAGGAAAGCTGTTTTGACATCCATTTTCCATATCTCATAATCGAAATAGGCAGCTATAGCTAGAATAATCCGAACTGATTTAAGCATCGCTACAGGCGAGAAGGTCTCGTTGTAGTCAATCCCTTGAACTTGTCGAAACCCCTTCGCGACAAGTCAAGCTTTATGGATTTGAACATTTCCATCCATATCAGTTTTCTTCTTAAAGATCCATTTGCACTCAATGGTTCTTGCACCATTTGGAAGATCAACCAAGTTCCAAACTTGATGGTCATCCATGGACGTTAACTCGGATCTCATGGCCTCAAGCCATAACTCATAATCTGGATCCACCATCGCTTCCGCATATGTCAAAGGCTCATCGTTGTCCAACAACAATACATTGCTTGCATTACGCAGCCTTTCTGACCTTCGTGGTGCGGGTGCTACTTCAACCACGGGTTCACTGACTGCCTCTTCCATAATGGCATCACTTGTCGTGTCTTCCCCGAGTGGTTTATCTCAAACCTCTTCGAGTTGCACCGTCCTCCCACTAGCCTTCCTAGTGAGAAACTCTTTCTCAACGAAGGTACCATGTCGAGCGACAAACACCTTTCCCTCTTGTCGGTTGTAGAAGTAATACCCTAAGGTTTCCCTTGGATATCCCAAGAATATGCACTTATCCGATTTGGGTGCGAGCTTGTCCGACTGAAGTCGCTTGACAAACGCTTCACAACCCCAAATCTTTGGAAAAGACAAACTGTGACGCTTCCCAGTCCATATCTCATATGGTGTCTTATCTAAGGATTTAGATGGTACTATGTTTAGTGTGAAAGCTGCAGTTTCTAGAGCACGACCCCAAAATGACAACGGTAGATCCTACTGACTCATCATCGATCGAACCATGTCCAACAAGGTGCGATTCCTCCGTTATGATACACCATTTCTTTGAGGCGTTCCAGGAGGAATGAGTTGTGGAACTATTCCACGACTCTTGAGATGATCAGCAAACTCTTGACTCAGATATTCACCTCCAAGATCTGATCGTAGAAGTTTGATCGTCTTGCTGAGTTGATTATCTACTTCATTATGAAACTCCTTGAACTTTTCAAAGGTTTCCGACTTGTGCCTCATCAAGTAGATATATCCATATCTACTCAAGTCGTCGGTGAAAGTCACGAAGTACTAGTAACCACCTCTAGCAGTCGTGCTCATTGGTCCACACACATCAATATGTATGAGTTCCAACAAGTCGGATGCCCTCTCGCAACTCTTTGCAAAAGGTGTCTTGGTCATATTGCCGAGTAGGCACGATTCACATGTCTCGAATGATTCAAAATCAAACGAATTTAAAAGTCCATCTTCATGGAGCTTCTTCATGCGCTTTTCACTAATATGACCAAGCCGACAGTTCCAAAAGTAAGTTGTATTCAGATCGTTAGGTTTAAGCCTCTTGGCATTTATATTATAGACAGATTCACCTTCAAGATTCAAAATGAATAACCCATTCACAACGGGCGCCAAGCCATAAAACATCTTATTCAAATATATAGAACAACCATTGTCCTTAATAATGAATTCATAACCTTGTCTCATCAAATATGAGGCAGAAATAATGTTTCGACTTAATGATGGAACATAATAACAATTATCAAGCTCCATTACAAATCCAGAAGGTAAATTAAGTTGCATGGTGCCGACGGCTAATGCAGCAACTCTTGCTTTATTCCCGACGCGAATGTCAACTTCTCCTCTTGCGACATATCTACTTCTTTTTAGTCCCTGCATCGAGTTGCAAATGTGAACAACAGATCCAGTATCATATACCCAAGAACTATTAAAAATATCCGCAAGATAAATGTCTATAACATATACAACAAGTGTACCTGTAGAAGACGTACTCCCACTGCTCTTGCCCTTGCTGGCGAGCCACTTGTTGCAGTTCCTCTTCCAGTGACCATTCTCCTTGCAATAGAAGCAAATGGTCTCTACGTCAGGTCTAGGCTTAGGCGCCGGGGCTGGAGTCGGGATCACATCCTTGTCCTTTCCCTTTGCGTTAGCCTTCTTCTTGGTCCATGACTTCTTGAACTTGGTCGTGTTCTGCACCATCAACACTTGATGTGTGCCCTTCTTAATGTCCTGCTCTACTATCTTAAGCTTCCCATGCAATTCAGTGGGCTTCTTTTCCATGCCATGCATATGAAAGTTCGTAATGAACGAGTTATAGCTTGGTGGAAGAGAACCCAGAATTGTATCTGTAGCTGACTCAGGAGTCAACGGATGCCCAAGACGATCCAAAGCTTGCATGTATCCCATCATTTTGATGACATGCGGGCTCAGTGGATCACCCTCTTTCAGCTTGCAATCCATCAGGGATCGACAGACGTTGAACCTTTCGGTCCTAGCCTGAACCTAAAACATGCCCTTAAGACTCTCGATCATATCGAAGTCCCTAATGTCTTCGAACTGCTGTTGCAGCTCGGGCTCCATAGAAGCCAGCATGAGGCAGCTGATCTCAGTAGACTCATCCTTGATTTTCTGATAGGAATTCTTAGCAGCAGCGGTGGAATTGTCAGCCGGTTCCTCTGGAAGCGGTTCCTCTAGAACATTTTCCTTTTTATCATGCTTGAGAACAATTCTCAGATTTCTATACCAGGTGGTAAAGTTTGTTCCATTCAGTTTATCTTTCTCAAGGATGGATTTCAACGCAAAATTGGTAACTGGAGCAGGTGGTGCCATTAATCGACAACATAAAATGCAAAATACTAAGACATGTATTCATGAAGAGCAATTCCTATTAAATTCTTTAATAAAATTACTCCCACTAAGTTCAACATCCCTCTAGTTGACACTAAGTGATTCAGGATCCGATGGGGCGAATTGACTAGTGAGATTTTGCATCACTGCTAGCCGACTCGACCTACCCGTAAGAAACTCCTTGCTAATCGCATCAACCATACGACTCATGTTTGTTGATGTGCATCACATACACACCAACACCTATGCCCCGAAGCCCAAAACTGTTTTGATAGCCTCGACAAGTTAACCAAGTGCTATGCGTGTAAGTGTTCAACACAAACCCATCACGCCAAGGAGATCTAGCAGCACCCTAATTTTATAGGCCTACTACTAAACATACACGACATGTGATGCGCAGCAATTGGGGAGGAAAATTTTACTTGACATTATTTGAGGGATCATCCTACTTAATACATTTACCATGTCAAAGAAGGATGCATAAAGGGATAAACTTTCACATGCGGTTTATACAAGTGATATAGCCCATTTATCATAGCGCATGGTGATCTCCATCTCCATGTGCGCGAACCTCCCATGGCGATCTCCATCTCCATGTACGGTTGTCCTCGTGGTGATCTCCATCGCCACGCCATGGTGTCAACCGCCAAGTGTTACATAAGTTAATATGCTATTACAAACTAATAGATATGAAAGTAAATTACATTACATGTCTCCACAAGTTGACACGCAGGTCATTAATACAATAATGAGACAACCATATGGTTCCAGCCGGTTGTCAAAACCATAACACGCAGGCCATGAATAATAACATACACAATGGGCTATACCAAATCATGATCATACCCTGCAAAACCAAGTTAGACGTTCTACCGCCGTCTAAACCTCTTTTAGCACTAGTCAAATTAGGACTGCGAAAAATCGCCTAATTAACTAAAACCAAAATTTTCTACCGCGCACAACCAAGAGCAGTGCTACTGGAGCTGAACTACATGATTAGGGTTTACCACTAGACATGCAGTCACGGCAGCGGAAGGAGAGTTGGTGATGCACGTCGGCGGCTGCTGCTCGAATCCCTCGAACCGATCCCTCGTACCGATCCCACGAATGGAGTCCCACGATCCGATCCTGCGAACAGTTCGTCCAAGCGCCGCAGGTGCCACGCCTCCAAGGGATGCGCACGTACAAGGAGGAGCGTCGGGCGGCGGACTGCTAGGTCCGACGGCTCGGCCTGGAGGTGGAGTGGCAGCTAGGGTTTTCGTCTGACCTCTACCCCTTCGGGGTTCACCCTAGCCCTTATATAGGCTCCCGTGGAATGGCCTCAACCCTTGAGGCAATCCGGACCCTCCATCCATATTACATTCGGATCACATCCGAATGGGCTCCATTCCTCTTAAGCGCGCGACCCTATAGGTTCACGTACACATGGACACGTCCCAAATCACATCCGATTCGATAGTCGGTAGCGGTTCCTAGCAGAACGTGACGACTCCCATATATGCGTAAAGTCATAAGACGAACCATTACAAAGTGTCATATGCAACATTCCTTTTGCCTCACGATATATGTTGTCAAGCTCAAGGAGAGTACTTTTCACCCTTGTGATAGCTTGACCTCTGTTCTCGAAACCGTGATACAGATTCCTGAACGGGGTTAACACTTAACCCATATCGCATGGCCATGTTTTCTGAATCTTATCACTCGAGAGGGCCCAGAGAATATCTCTCCAAAGTGGAGGGGTAAATCCCATCTTGATCAACCATGTCTCGCGGCATGTCATGACTCACCCGTAAGCTACCTTTATAACTACCCAGTTACGGTGTAGCGTTTGATAATCCCAAAGTGAGTCATTCCTCATCCTGAGAACATGCGAGGACGTCAGGTCTAGGACATGGCATATACATTGTATTGAGACTAACAGATGACAATATCTCGCTGCGTCTCAAAGTGGGTCTCTGTCCAACTCAGTGATCCCATCACTAAGTCCATACTATCAGTAGCATCTCCATGCTCATGAATTGTGAAACATAGTCATCAATAGAATCATATACTAGTCAAGGATATGAGTCTGCATAACCTTATCAACTAGGGACCATTAGAAAAATCATCATAGAATATATAGGCTCACAAACAAGTCACATACTTATTGATACATATCAATGATGATGTTCAAGGACAATACAAATAACTCATGAATACATAAGGAGATAACATCATAACATGATTGCCTCTAGGGCATATCTCCAACAGCAATTGCTAGAGGATGCACGACTCACCCGCCGATTGGAGAGTTAAGTACCCACTCAAGGAGCGGCATATTAACTACTGTCGTTACTACACCTTGGGATTCGAATTGTCGCGTCCCCTGGCCTTCACGACCGCCACGCGTCAGCTCCCGCCTTCCAGGAGTGCTCGAGGCCACGCGCACATTTCCATGATTTGGGGTACCTCCCGGACGGTACGGATTCCTGGAGCATAAAGCCTGACTTGGCTCCCGGAAAAGAGCAGCAATCATCCGCCACGCGTCCTTCCCAAAAGTGACGTTACACCGTCACCTGCATGATCGCCGCCGGAGGAGACCCGCCTAGAAAGAGATATTGTGGTGACCCCCTTCATCTATAAAAGGGGGGCCCGGGCCACCGAGAAAATGGTTCGACGCCCTCTGAAAAGTTTCCCCGCTACGCAAGGAACTGCCCTTTCCTTCCAGAAAGCACCCCCCCCATAGTAATCATCATCGAGCAATCTAGACAAGCAGGAGTAGGGCTTTTAGTCCTAGTAAGGCCCGAACCTGGATAAACCCCAGCATGTCCCGTCGATGACGAACTCCATAGTGTTTCGCATGCACACCCAAGAACATCACCCACGTGGGATCTTCCCCCGCGACATTTGGTACTAGAAGGAGGGCTCCGCAAGTACGTCATATGGAGTTCTTTGTCGTCTCTGCATCGACTTCATCATCACGCCGGTCTCGCAATCCCGACCTAGCGACACAAGCTTGCCCACCCTCAACACGACATCGACGGAGGGCTCTCCGGCTTGGAGACGCTCCCCCGCCGCCAAGCTAGAAGCGACCACTCACCGCGCCGGCAGCAAGGAATTGGGACTGCCTCCGACGGCGGGGAACCCGTTGGCGGTGCTCCTCCCCAGGAGCATGTTGGCGCCCACTGTGGGGCAGGTGGCCCCGCAGCACCTCCGCCTTCCAGAGAAAATCGGTCTAGGCGCCACCGCGAGGAGGGGCGCGCCCATGCCACTGCCGAGGAGTGCGCGGCTCGCCCCAATGGGCAACCTCAGGGAATGGCGCCTCCCGGCAATCAGCCCTCGCCCACGATGACGAACCTTCTCATTTTTCCCCCGCACGCCCAGGTGGTGCGGTCTCGGAACCAAGAGGGGTCGTGCACTCGATCGGAGTGGTGGGACCCGCGCATCCCCACTCCTAATTGCATCCATACTCCCGCGGAAGAGTTGGCGCAAGTCAGGGCCCTCGGCCAATTCCTCCCGGAGGGCGATCGGCTGGAGACCTGGAGACTCGCCATTGTGCAGCTCTCCGTGTGGGCGCTGCAGAAGCAACAAGAGCTCTACCACCGAGCCCCTGCGTCATCCCGGTAGCGCACGGGGACGTATGTCCTTCCCGGCGCTTCAACCCACGAGCCGGAGTGCACCGTGCACTCCCCTCAGCGTGGACACTGGCAGGATCACCTCGAGAGGACCGCCTCCGCGACCTTGCTTCTCGCTGGTCTGCTCCTCGACGGGCTGGATCTCCCGGTGCAGACTCTGTGGCTTCCTCCGGACACTGTGGGTCTCCGGACCAGCGTGCTCGCCTGGATGAACGCCCCCACGAAGATGCTCAGACCACCATCGTCAGACAACAAGAAACTCATCGGTGTTCCAATGCCCGGGTTCCTCCTATCGATGCCGCCTGAGTGGGGATCCTTGCTGGCGAGAGTGACTACAACACTATGTGCTTAGCTTTCACCCAAGATCTTCGCTGCGTCAAGTGTCCCAAGAAATTCTGGATTGATGGTCCTCCCCCGTAGGCCTGGAAGAACGACCCTCGCGAGTTCAGCCGGATGTACAGCACTGCTATGGAAATCGCGGGGGGAGATGAAAATGCCAAGGCCAACTACTTCCCCATGAAGCTGAAAGACAACTTCCTCCGATGGATGATGCATTTTCCGGCCAAATCTATCAGCTCGTGGGCCGAGCTCTGTGAGAAGTTTGTCGGAGCGTTTACCGGAGGGGTCCAACCTCCGAAAACCGTCAATGACATGCGTCGGGTTGTTCAGAAAGACGGCGAGCCCTTACGGAAGTTCGTCCAGAGATTCACCAAGATGCACCATTGCATCCCCGACGTGCATGAAGCGGCGATCGTCACTACTTTCCATGAAAACATCAAAAAACCCCACATGTTGGAAAAGATGAGCACCAGATCCATCAAGACCATCACTGCCTTGTTCAAGCTGGCCGACAAGATCTCCCGAGTCGAGGAGGCTATCCAACCGTTCAATTGAGACGCTGAAGGTGCAACGCGGCCCGAGGCCCTCCAGGAAGAGGCCAACCTTCCAGAGAGGCAGGGGTCTGCAAACACGCGCACCAGGCCGTCTTCACCACCGACGGGCGCGAGGCCGCCCAGCAGCAGCTTGCGGCCGAGGATGTTGTCACCGCCACCGATGCCACCTCAACTCTGTACTGCAAGATCCATATGACCAACAAGCATGATCTCTCCGACTGCCGCTCTGTGATAAAGCTACAGGAAGACATGGATAATTTCTATGCCAAGAAGGACGCCGAGAAGAAGGCTCAAAGGGGTGGAGGGCCCCATCGCGGAGGCCGAAGCGGACACCCTAACGGAGGCGGTGCGAGACCGCAGCCCCAGGCCGGTGGCACTGGGTCCGGGGAGGAGGGATCCGGAGGCTACACCGGAGACGAGTTCCAATCCGTCGTCGACTTCGTCGGTTGCATCCATGGTCGTGCGCCCGTGATCACCTCCAACCGCCAGTACCAGAAAGCGATGAGGCAAGTTCTCGCGGTCCAGTCTCCCCCAGAGGTACCCCGGATCTCCCGGTGGGACAATGTCCCTCTGGTGGTGGACGTCCGCGACCACCCTACCCCCCACGCTCCTCTCCCCGACCATCAGTAATATCAAAGTCAGCAAGATGTTGTACGACACGGGCTCCAGCATCAACTTGTTGTCCCTCCGTGCTTTTGAGAAGATACATATCCCCCGAGATCACCTCACCCCATCCCCTGCTTTCCACAGAATCAGCGGGATGCAGGTGCAACGTCTCTGGAAAGTATGGCTCTCCGTAACTCTCGGGGATCCCAGCAACTTCCGGACAGATATGATCGTCTTCGATGTCACTGATTTTCTTCTCCTGTACAATGTGCTGCTTGGGCAGCCGTTTATCCGTAGGTTCGCCTCCATGCAACATGAATTGTACAACATCGTCAAGATCCCGGGACCCCACGGACCCATCTCGGTGGCCGGAGACGCACGAGAGGTCGTGCATTGCATTCAAGGTGAAGCTAACAAGGCCGCTGCTGCGAGGGTATCCGGCGAGGCATCCCTCCCGGGGAGCGTACACATTCTCGGGAGTGGACCCGCACCTCGCGGAAACCCCTCCGCCAGCGAAGGAAGAAGACCGAAGCCACAAGCACCCTCCGTCCCCATGGACAAGAAACGTCCCAGAGGATGTCCCCCACCATCTCGGGACTACATCCGTGAAGCAACCAAGAAGTCGAAGCCTGGTCAGCTCGCCCCGGTGGCCGTGTCAAAGAAAGTGCCTATTTTGGAGGATGAGAACCGCACCGTCTCCATCCGCGCCGATCTCCCTCCCAAATAGGAAAACGCGCTCATCACCTTCCTCCGAGAACACTCCAGCGTGTTCGCATGGGAACCCGCTGATCTTCCCGTAGTTCCCAGGGAGGTGTTTGAGTACAAACTTGCAGTCAAGCCTGGCACCAAGCCTGTGAAACAGAAAGTTCGTCGACAAGCCCCTGACCGATAGGAGTTCATTTCTGAAGAGGTCCGGAAGATGATCAAAGTCGGGTTCATCCGGGAAGTCCTACATCCCACCTATCTTGCCAACCCAGTTGTTGTCTCGAAAGCGAACGGAAAGAAGAGGTTATGCATCTATTACGGTGACGTCAATGACGGCTGCCCGAAAGATCCTTTCCCTCTCCCTCGCATCGACCAAATTGTGGACTCAACGGCGGAGTGTGCCCGAGTATCGTTCCTGGACGCCTAAGCCAGCTACCACGAAATCAAGATGGCGGTCGAAGACGAAGAGAATACTGCATTCAGCACCCCCTGCGGCACATATTTCAACATTTGTATGCCTTTAGGGCTTAAGAACGCAGGTTCCACCTTCCAGAGAGCCATGCACGTCGGCCTCAGGCTGCAGCTACATCACAATGTCGAGGCCTACATGGACGACATTGTGGTCAAGACCAAAGAAGAGGATACCCTTGTTGAGGATCTGCGTGAGACCTTCCGCAACCTCGACAAAATGCGACTGAAGCTGAATCCAGAGAAATACGTCTTCGGGGTACCCTCCGGGAAGCTCCTCAGGTTTTTGGTGTCCCATCGCGGCATCGAAGCAAACCCCGACAAGATCCATGCGATCGAGCAAATGCAGCCCCCGAAGCGCATCAAGGATGTACAAAGGTTGAACAGGTGCATCACGGCTCTCGGGTGGTTCATCTCCCGATTAGCCAAAAGGGCACTCCCGTTCTTCAAGCTGTTGAAGAAATCCGGTCCCATTGAGTGGACCCCAGAAGCGGAAGCCGCCTTCCAAGACCAGAAGAGATACCTCGCCTCGCCACCATTCCTAGAGGCGCCTCGCCCACGCGAGCCCCTGGTCGTAACTAGTAAGCGGAGCGTTGGTGGTCGAGCGAGAGATAGAATAACAGTGCAGCGAGCAAATGCTCAGGGCAAACGCTCTGCCGGAATCTTCATCTGCGGCCGATGCCCAAGGGACAAGGTTCCTACACGGAAGATAGTATATAAGCCGGTATACTTCGTCGGTACTGTGCTGAGAGATGCAAGGCGCTGATAACCCCAAGTCCAAAAAATTCTCCTCGGAGTCCTCATAGCTTCCCAGAAGCTCAGGCACTATTTTCAGGCGCATCCCATCCGTGTGGTGACCAGCCTCCCACTGGAGCGCATCCTGAAGAACCGAGAAGCCACCGGCCAGATCCTGGAATGGGCATTGGAGCTATCAGGCTTGGAACTTACGTTTGTCAACACTTCGACCATCAAGAGCAAAGTGTTGGCGGATTCCATTGCTGAATGGACACTGGCCCCAGATGATGATGAAGACCCCCAGGAAGTATCATCGCTTCCCGGTAATGAAGACATCAACGAGTGGACTCTGTACTTCGATGGATCTTTCTCAGTGCAAGGGGTCGGGGCCGGCTCTATCTTGGTCTCCCCTACCGAACAAGTGTTGAAGTACGCCGTGCTATGGCTTCTCTCCCCTCGTTGGTTACCCAAAGTGGAAGGTTGAGATGTACACAGCAGCAAATTTCCCTTGGTGAAGATACCAAGGTTTGTCTCCAGTAGGACTCCAACAACAACAGGAAGGTGACAACGGCGCCAGAAATTGCTTTGGTGGCGCGAGAGTTGACGTGGACATGCACACACAACAGATAACTTTGCTCCCAACGAGTTCAGAGAGGTTGTAAATCCCTCCGACCTTGTTGTTTATAAAGGATTAAACGTACGGGATAATAATGATAGTGATAGCAACGGAAAGGTAAATAAAGCAGGAAATAAATAGTGGGTGTAAACAGTATTGGAAATATGGACCGGGATCCCATGATGTTCACTAGTGATGTCTCTCTCCCAAAAGACGATAAAATAGCCATTCGAGGTAAACAAATTACAGCTGGGCAATTGACAGGATTATGTGCGTAAACCAATGCTAACTATGCTATAAAGAAAGGCAGAGGCTCAAAAGCATGGGCGGTACGCCAAGACAAGTAGACTGAAGTCCATCTGCATCTACTTACTAATCATCCACCTTGAGATATCTATCCAGAACATCTCGCTGGTATTAAGTTGCGAATCCCACCCAAAGTGTAAACTCAAAGCAACAGACAACTGCATTAAAGAACTTTGCGTAAAGTAAACAATCCTTGCACCTGCAAGTACAAGCACCGTTGTTTTCTCCCTTGTGGCAATAGCACATCCCCTAGGCTCATGTTTGTGTCACTCAAGCTAGTCATCAGGGCATGAACCCACAATCATGCATACCGCTCCCTCTTGGAGTCACTACCTACTACTTGGTGAAAGCAATAAACAGCAATGGAGAACATGCAAGAATTACTCAAGAACATAAATATAAAAGAGGAGAATCAAATATATTACTCAAACACAATCTGAACGTAGTCTCATAATCCATCGGATCCCAGCAAACTCAGCATAGCAACAGCAGAAAGATTACATATGTGCCTCGATCATGTAGGGAAGCTCACGAGGTCTAATCCATGAAGAACAAAGAGGGGAGGAGACCATCACATAGCTACTGATCATAGACCCATGGTCCAAGGTGGACTACTCATGGTCCATCCGGGAAGCATCCATGGTGGTGGAGAAGCTCCCGGAGGTGGTTCCTCCCTCTGGCAGGGTGCCGGGAAGAGGTCTCCTTGTTCTCCCGATCTTGGAAGCGCAGCGGCGGCGGAACAGAGGAGAGATCGCAAAAAAGGGTTTGGTCCCCGAGAGTTTCTCATCACGGGGAATAAATAGGCGAAGGGGGCAGCCAGGGGGGCCACCAGGGGTCTAGGAGGCCTCCCGGTGCGGCCCCACCCTAGGTCGCGCCACCTGGCCGCCTGGAGCCCAGGTGGGTCCCCTCTGGACCCCCTTCGGGACTCCGGAAGCTTCCTGTACGCTGATTTTTTTCTATATTTTTCCCGGAATTTTTTGGCACTTTAATTAATGGGAAAACCTGAAATACAAAAACAGCAGAAAACAGGAACTGGCACTGTGGTGCACTGAGTTAATAGGTTAGTCCAAATATGATCAAAAGTGTATGGAAGTGCATCAATATCATAGCAATATCATACAAAAGAAGCATGGAGCAAGCAGAAATTATAGATACGTTTTGGACGTATCAACATACGCAAGCTTAATTCCTGCTCGTCCTCGAATAGGCAAATGATAAAAAGCATAATTTCTGTGGTGACATGCTACCAACCATATAAGAATTTTGAAGTATAGTAATTCAATTCAAGTCATAACAGGCAAGAGTCTATATTAGCATTGAAACAAGCAACATAAGAACATAAAGGTGCAAGAGCTCTCGCTGTCCGTGACTTGAATGTCTCCAAATGGTGTTTGCGTGCAAGAAAGGGGATAGGGATATACGAGAGAAAAGTATTTTTGTGTTGAGAACTCAATCTACTAAAGTTTCACACTTGGTCTTCTTTGGAATCTTATCTTGACTCATCCCCGGACCACTAGCCAGGTACAAGTCAAAATGATCCACTCCTTTTCGATATTTTGAGCACTCATGCAATGGATGAGCGTAAGCAAGAAAGTTGACACTTAGGATGGCAAAGAGAGAATATGGTGGAGGAGGAAGACAAAAAGGTGAGAAAGGCTCACATTAATGAGGACAATCATAGGCGAGAGAAAGCCAAATGATAGATATGATGTGAGGAGTAGGGATTGCCATGCAACGGATGCACATATGAGCTAAGGTAAGCTCTCCAATGTAACTAGTGGGGGTGCATCCAACTTGCTTGCTCAAGAAGTTTTAGAGCTCATTTGAGGAGGCTCATCATTGGAATATAAAAGCCAAGTTCTAAAGTGTGAAGGTCCCCACATAGCTATATGCATAAATGATAATCTCTATGGAGTACAAGATATAAGAGGGAGTACGAGTGTGGATCTCTCAAAAGGAATAGTAGTGTGTCCCCTTCTCTCTTTTTATTTATTTTTCTCTTTTTTCTATTTTTTAGTGGCCTCAATGGATCTTTCTATTTCTCTTATTTGTCCTCTTTGGGATCTTTTGATTTTGTCCTCTTTGGGATCTTTTCCTCACTTTAGGGGCAACACTCTATATATTACAAGAAGTATAGAAGATCTTTCACACTTTACAAAAGTACTCAACATAAAGAAAATAAAACTATCATGAAGTATGCAAATGTATGCCTCTGCTCGTGTAGCAGGATATGCAATGATACTAGCGCGTCATGTAGAAATGATTAGGGCAAGGCCCAACTAGCATGCAGCTCATCAATCAAGCAATAAGGAGGTTTATGATGATAGAGCGTATCGTGCCAAGGGTTTGGATGTACCGGAAAAGGTGGATGCTAACTCTCGGAATGAGAAGAAAGCAATGCACGAAAGGCTAGAAAAATATGGGTAGGTGGAAGTGTCAACTTTCGAATAATCACATTAGTCCGAAGAACTCATGCACTTATTATCGGTAACTCTCAATCTAATAAGGAGGTTCACAAAGAGACAAGTACCCCGAGGAGGAGTGTATGGGGGTTTGGTTATCCTTGCGCATCCTCGACTCATGGTACGTGAGTGTACTCTAATATTTGACCCCTCCAAAGAGTAGTGATCCATCTAGTAGACAAAGTTTTCAACTAATTTTGTAAGTTTTAAAAATAAACACGGATTTCCCAAAATACGACATCTATCACTAATAGGCTAAAGCTCTTGACACCAAAATTCCAAACATTACTCATAGGAATGTCTCAAAACTATTGCAAATTACTACTACAATTGAATAGCAACCTCAATTACCTACTTCAAGTCAAGACACAAAACTCAGTGCAACAGGAAAACTCTATAAACAAGATAAACATGAAAACTCAAGAGATTTCCAGCAACAAACTAAACAAAAACTCTTTAAAAAGATAAGCATTAAAACTAAGAGCTAAACATGACAACATCTATGAAAAAGATAAAAAACACACACAACAAAGATAAGCATGAAGAATCCTATGATGTGTTCTAGATTTTGAAAGTGGAGCTTGTTTCTATCCCACACAAAGAAATCTGGGTTCTAACTTGTTATGAACAGCAAGCAAAGCTAAAGAAAACTAAAAAGGAAATAAAGAGCGAGACGCTCCAAGCATAGCACATAACGCATGAAGTGATAAAAATATAGTGGATCGAAGGACGAACTGATATTTGTTGATGGGGAAGGGGATGCACGGGGGCATCCCCAAGCTTAGACGCTTGAGTCTTCTTGAATATTTCTTGGGTATGCATGGGGTCATCCCCAAGCTTGAGCGTTTGACCCTCCGGAATCTCCTTTCATCATCTTCCCTCGCACACTTGAAAACTCCCTTCATACATAACTCATCATAATCTGATTAGCGAGGTTAGTACCCACAATAAAATAATTTTTCTCTACTGTCAATAAGGATAATCTTGAAGAGCTACTGTTTCTCAAGATTGCCAAAAAGTTTTTGCAAAGAAAAAGCAAGCTTAAGGTTTACAAAATGAAGAAAAGGCAAAACAGGACAGAATCTGTAAAAACAGACCAGCAGGTAGTAAAGAATTTTTTAGGGATTCTTCTGCAACTCAAATCAAAAAACTCAGAACATACGAAAGTTCTGTGATTGTATAGATCACGCTGTGTCAAAATTTCAGCTCAAAAAGATGAACTGGGATTTTTCTATGATTTTTCCAGTCACGAGGACAGAATCTGTTTTCTGGACAGCATGTCACAACTTTCACTTCCCTTGTCATACGAGGCTATAATTGGCACAAAGCTTGAAAAGTAAAGATACAATGATGTTGATACAATAGTAACAATCATCAAGACCACTAAAAAAAGAATAAAAACAAAAAGTAAAACCTAAATTAGTTGCGGGCTGCCTCCCAAAAGCGCTTTCTTTTATGCCTTTAAGCTAGGCACAAAGATTATAAAAGGTGCTCTCATAAGAATGAGAATTTGAAGCAAAAGAGAGAATCAAGAAGCAAATTTGAAACACATTTAAGCCTAACCCACTTCCTATGCATAGGCATCTTATAATAAAATAAATCAAAGAAGCAAAAAGAAACCAGCATAGGAAGGTGGAATAAGAACATCTTCAAAACTTTCAACATAAAAAGAGGAGTTTTAGTAATATGGAAATTTCTATAACCAAACTTTCCTCTCTCACAGTAATTTTCAGTAGTATCATGAATAACATCAAGAATATAACTATCACATAAATCATGTTGTTCATGACCTACAAGCACACGTGTATTGTTTTCAACATGTTTTTTTTATCATAAGATAAATGCAACCCATCACATTGAGCCTTAATAAGAGCACAATTCTCCGGAATATGAGTTGGAGATTTCAAAAGGATAATAGGACAATCAAGTGTGGGTGCAATCGCAACAATTTCATGCTTAACATGAGGAACTATAACAAGTTCATCTCCGTAAGCATTATTCATAATGGCATCATGGCCACAAATATAGAAGGCATCAACTTCATCAAAAAGGGATATTTCAAAAGAATCCATAGGATCATAATACTCATATAAGGTAAGATTCAAAGAGTTACTCTCATCAGAAGGTAGACATGGATAGCTCCATTCTTCCTACTTTTTTTCGTCACTCTCCTCCTCTTTTTCATCCAAGGAGATTTTAGGTTCAGCAATTTCTTCTTCGATGGAGTCCTGCAAATCATTAGTCTCTTACTTTGGTGGAGAGATTCTCTCAAGATGATCAGTAATATAATAATTTGCATCATAATTTTCCAAACAATAGTTAAGTATAGCAAGACTCTTAGATTTGTAAGGGCATCATCAATATTTTTAATAAGAGAAGTAATTTCATAGGCACCCTTATAAGCAACAAAGTCTTCTATTTGCTCTGCATCATCAAAATCATAATTTATCTTAGCATAAGAAGCTAAGGTTTCATCATCATTGTACTCACATTGGAAAGAAAGGTGTTTGTGCCTCATAAAGCAACAAGATTCATCCCTGTAGAAAGATATATTATATATTGAGCACAAGTTTCTAGAATATTCATACAGCTGGTGTATTTGTTTCCATAAGTGTATCCCCTTTTGAGACAAACAGTGTTCCTTGTACCACTTTTGTTGATCCTCGGTGAATCCTCCATGCCAATAAGATCAGGTTTCAAAGAAGTCAGACATTGATTGGCAAGTAAGGAACTAGACATACTATTTTTTTGGATTTCTGATAAAGGACACAAAGATAAAAACTAAAAGGTAAACTAACAAGACTAAAAATCAAAGATAAAAGATAGTGTGCAACTCCCCTATCTTGAAGAGTGGAGTCCCCGGCAACGGCGCCAGAAATTGCTTTGATGGCTTCTCGCCCCTCGTTGATTACTGATGCCCCACAGGCGTAAGGGATCGAGATAGTCTTCGCGGGTAAGTTAACCCAATTTATTGATTCGACACACGGGGAGCCAAAGAGTATTTATAAGCTTTGACAGTTGAGTTGTCAATTCAAGATCACCTGAAATATACTTGCTTGCAACGATAGATAAGTGGTAACGATATTATGATAGTGATAGTGGAAACAACAAAAGTAACAACTAATGACCAGCAGGATTGAAAACACTGTAGGCTAGGGAGATGGATGGTTGGGCGCTGCATGGATGAGAGTGAACATATAATAGATTCCAACACGGGGCAAGGCACACAGAAAATCAATGATCATCTTGGCAAATATCAAATATTAGGCATGTATCCCGTAGGTAGTTGTGCGTGCTTGCAATAAGAACTTGCACAACATCTTTTGTCCTACCATCCCGCTACGAACGGGGCCAAAAGGAACTTATGGAGATTAAGGTGCTCCTGTCAAAGAGCATCGGAACAAAGCAATAAACTCAATGGATACAAGGAATCCTCAAATCATGGACCATCCCCTTTGGTGTCCCAAGTTGTCACCTTTGGGATCGCCGGTTCCGGACCATAATAGGTGCATATAACTCATAGATAGGATCTAGAACACAAATATATTCATGAAAACACATAGGGTTCAGATCTGAAAACATGGCACTCGGGCCCAAAGTGACAAGAATTAAGAGCAACAAGTTGAAGCAAAGAAGATAAACACCAATCTAGATGATAGGCAACATGCCCCCAACAATCTGACGAACTATTACATGATTAAACTCATCCAATCCCTACCATCCCCTTTGCCTACAGCAGGGAATTACTCACACATATGAAGAGAAGTCATGGAGGATGGATGGAGTGGTGATGGCGATGACGATGGCGACGATCTCCCCTCTCCGGAGGCCAAATCAGCCTCTAGATTAGCCCTCCCGAAGAAGAACAGAGGGTGGCGGCGGCTCCACGACGGAAACTGGGAAAACGACTTCTGTTTTGGGGTTTTCTCGTCACGGGGATAAATAGGAGTCTCGGTAGGGAAAAAGAGGAGGGGGGAGCTGCCCAGGCGGCTAGAGGGCGCGGCCCCACCCCTGGCCGTGCCAGGGGGGCGCCTGGGGCCCCCAGAGCTCCCCTCTGGTCCCACTTCTGGCTCCTGGCTCCTTCGGGTGCGTGGATTTTCTAGGAATTTTCTAGGAATTTTCTGGGACGTATAGAAATCCATTTTCCTGCGCACAAATAAACCATACAGGAAGCTCTGCTGAAAACAGCGTTAGTCTGGGTTAGTTTCGTCCAAATCATGCAAGAATGAGGGCAAAACAATAGCAAAAGTGTTTGGAAAAGTGGAAGGTTGAGATGTAGACAACACCAGATTTCCCTCGGTGAAGATACCAAGGTTTGTCTCCAATAGGACTCCAACAACGACGGGAAGGTGACAACGGCGCCACAAATTGCTTTGGTGGCGTGAGAGTTGACGTGGACCTACACACACAACAGATAACTTTGCTCCCAACGAGTTCAGGGAGGTTGTCAATCCCTCCGGCCTTGTTGTTTACAAAGGATTAAACGTACGGGATAATAATGATAGTGATATAAACGGAAAGGTAAATAAATAGTGGGTGTAAACAGTATTGGAAATATGGACCGGGATCCCATGATGTTCACTAGTGATGTCTCTCTCCCAAAGGACGATAAAATAGCCATGCGAGGTAAACAAATTACAGCTGGGCAATTGACAGGATTATGTGCGCAAACCAATGCTAACTATGCAATAAAGAAACACAGAGGCTCAAAAGCACGTGCGGTACGCCAAGACAAGTAGACCAAAATCTATCTGCATCTACCTACTAATCATCCACGTTGAGATATCTATCCAGAACATCTCGCTGGTATTAAGTTGTGAACCCCACCCAAAGTGTAAACTCAAAGCAACAGACAACTTCATTAAAGAACTTTGCATAAAGTAAACAATCCTTTGTAACAGCCCAGTTTTCACAAAAATTAAAAAATTTGTTTTCGGTGTGAATTGTTTGATTATCTGATTTGTTTGCGGTGTTTGCATCCCCGATTTATCGATTGGCGATTATTTTTCCCCTCTTGTCTCGTATCGGACGGAGACCGACCCTTGCCACCCTGACACTCGACCTTTGCGACACCGGGTTTCGCCCGATCACCGTCGCGAAAACCGCAAGAGACTAGCCGCAGCCAACGGAACGAAAAACCCCGTTTAATAAGTAAACGGGATATTTTTATAGCGCGCCGGAAAGTGGTTTCGGAACGGTTCAAGCGCGAGGTGAACGCCTCCGGCTCGACGCGCTGATCGCGCAGTTCGAGGTTTTACCCGAATCGGAGGTACTGCGGACCCCCGGCGGCCAGAAACGTGAGCACCGCGCACGCGAGATAAAAACCGGAGATGTTTTTGCAAACTGCCAGCCATCGGGGCTATATAAAGACCACCACACTCCCACCCCCAATTAGGGTTTCCCTAGCCAAAATAGGCAGCCACCAGCCTGCAGATCTGGAATTTTGCTCCCTGGCAATTTTTGACCGTCGGATCGCAGATCGGAGGGCTACGGGCGCGCCACGTAGCCCCTTCTCTCTCCTCCAACTCCCCAGCCCGAGCTCCTTCCTCCTCTGCCCGTGGGCTCGCCGCCGCACCGAGCGCCTCCCACAGCCGGAACGAGGCCGCCGCCGGCGAGCCCCGGCTCCCCTCCTCCCGCCGGCACCTCTCCTCCTCTCCCTTCCCCTCTCCTCTCTTTCCCCCTTCTCCCTCTCATCCTCTCTCTCTCTCTGTGATGCAGCAGCAGGAGCCCGGCCGCCATGGCCTTGAAGCTCGAGCTCGGAGCCTCCCCTGGATCTGCGTCGTGCCGCCCCTGGGAACCACGCCGGCGGCCAGATCCGGCCTTCCGCGCCCGATCTCCTCGCCTCCAGCCTCCTCCGCTGCCTCTCGTCGCCGGTGGTCGGCGCGCCACCGGGAGGCAGCCGCCGCCGCCTGCGGCAGTGCTCGGGAGGGAGCCCGAGCCGACCAACCCCTCAACCTCCCACGTGGTCCTGCGGCCCAGATCTGCTGGTGGGCCAGATCCAGCAGCCAGGCCCAGCCCAGCCGCCAGAACCAGTCCGCCTCCACAGGCCGCCCGGCCAGATGGGCCTCTAGAGCCCATGGTGAGAAGAGGCCCGTGACCTTTTTTTTTTCTTTTCTGATTTTCCTGCCTGCGAATTTTGCTAAGTCTGTGTTATTTTGCTACTGATACGATTCCGCGTTGACGATAGCAAGCAATCCGTAGCTCCGATGGACGTGCCCCCAAAACGAAAGTTTCTCAGTTTTACGTGCTCTAGCTTTCGTATGTAGAATGTTTTCCCGTTTGAGGTCTTCTTGATTGTGTAATTGTGTGCTGAACAGGGCATCAGGCCGTTAACTGCTAGTTTTTCCTGTTATGTGCTGCTGTTATTATTTTGTTGCAACTTTGCATGATGATGTAACAAATCCATGAGGCCTATTACATTGATTCCTTTTGCGTTGCGTTAAGAAATGTTTCTAATTCAGTTTCATGCATTCACATGCCATATTTGTTTGCTGCATCATGTTTATATCTTGCTCCAAAGTAGCTATCCTGAGGTTATTGTGCTGCTGTGCTGAAAACTGTTATTTTGTTGCAACTTCGGTCGACGAGTGTGTCGCGACCGTTTATCGGAATTGAGTGATTCCAATTGCATATTGTTAAGCATCATGTCTACTTTCATCCCATGTATTGCATTGCCATGATATGCTTGTTGGTCATAAAGATATATAGCTCCAAAGTTGCTATGCTGCTGTTTTTGACAGCCACCTCTGATTTTCACTAAGTCTGTTACCTTGCGATGCCATGTTGCTTGCTTAATATCTTTTGATCCATGATGTCTTTTCGCATGATTCCTTTTGCCATGCCTTCCCTGTCATGTCTACTTTAATTGCAAGTCATTTGTGAGCATGTTTGAATTGATTAACCTGTTTATGCATTGCTCTAAATTGTGCTTCGTGATGCTGGCAGTTTGTGCCCGTAACTTGTTTTGCTTATATCTTTTTAACCGTAACTCCGTTTGGAGTGTGCCTTATATGTACCTTGATTAGTTTTTCGTGTACTTTGTGTCTATGCTATTGTTTGCTGTTGATAACAAACCTAAAATATGGTTAGGACAGAACAGTACCAAATCTTTTAATCATCGTGCGGCACTTAATGGATGCCATGTTTAGGTTGTGCCTCACTTAAATTGACTAGCATAGATAGTTTATTGTGTGCTTCACCTCTTGTAATGTTTGTGTGTTATGCCATGCTTGCTTGAGTTTCCATGTTAATCCACCTGTAGCTAAGCAACTTGAACCACCGTAAATGTGCGGTATCGTCGTGTGAGACGAGTACTCCACTTAAACTGTTAGTAACCGTTCTCGACGATAGATCTGTATCGCGTTGCCGTGTCGTGTGATGTCTTCTTGATCTTGCATTTCTCCGTAGTAATAGTGGTGCACCGCTGATTGCTTTACAGTGTTTCCCTCTTGTGTGCTACCGCGGGTACCTCTCGGAGACGATGCGAGCTTGCGATCAACTACACCTTCAGAATCCGACTTATCAACAGGCAAGGACTATACATTACTTATGATCCATTCTATTTCAACCAGCGGTTTGCATGCTAGTCTAGGTTAGGTTCGATGTTTGATCCTACCATATGTTTACAGCCTCTTTCAAACCAATACAGCCATGTCCCTTCCCAGCAAACCTTGTACTGCTATGTTACTTTTGCTCGTTGCTCAGCCCCTGCTTAGTATGCATGCTTAGGATGCTACGATGTTACCCTGTTACTCCTGGGTTTGGGATATCACATTATTATATTGTTTTTGATGATATGATTATTATAATGTTGACTATATTCGACGAAGGATGGAAGGTCTAGGCTATCCCGCCCCGACGCTTTGTTCCATTCGAGTCACCTAGGATCCGAGTTCCGGGTATTGGTTTTAAGACTGAGCGTGCCTAATTGCGTGTGGGATTTTATGGGGTCCCCTCTTCTTACCTACCTAGCTTCAAACATTTCTAGAGGTGGCCCAAGCTGATTTACCATTTGAAACCGTGTGCGTGCTGGTCAGCTGCCAGTAGTTTTCAAACAACTCGGGCCAGCGGAGACTTAGTTCCTCTGTTGGTCCACACTTGGTGAGCTAGGGAAGTCCCATGTTATATAGGCGAGACTAAACCCGACCTTGGCCATACGGAAGAATCCGATCCGAGAGCGTGGCCAGCTTTTGGATTGGGTGTCGACTCCCCGGGGGCCACCCGGATTTGTTCGTTGTTAGTTAGAGGGACCTGTCGTTTCGGATCTCTCGGAACTAAATCATAAAATGGTTGCCTGTAATGGGTAGCAACTGAGAGTGATGGACGTGCGTGCGGAGCCTCGTAATGGGCAGTTGGTACACCCCTGCAGGGTTAAATCTTTTCGAGAAGCCGTGTCCACGGTTATGGACGACTTGAGACCTACTCCTTGTTCATAGACAACAACAACTGAGATAATCTTAATATAACTTGATCAACGTGTGTGTGCCTTGAATGCTTCTTCTTCGTCGGGATGCGAAGAGGAGGAAAAGGATAGGATAGGTGTTATGTTTGCGTAGTAGTTGATAGCAAGACTTGTTGGAGGCGATTCCTCATCGAATGCTTGGCTTCTTATCTTACTCTCTAGATCGTTAGCCACTTCATAAATGCTAGTGCGGCAGCAACCTCACCACTTACCTCTTCCTTACCGTAAACTACTAGTTGTCCTAGAATGACGAGTGATGAAGTCCTTGTTGGGTCAGATGACCACTACAGTTGGATGCTGAGTACCTCTGTACTCATGATACTACCCCCAAACTCTTTTCAGGGTTCTGATCGACAACAGGTATGGTGATCGACATTTCACGTGGAGACTCGACGACGACTAGTTAGGCGGATCCCGGCGGAGGGCCTGGACCCGTGTGGTTATGGGATCGATGTTTTTCTATTTGCCACTAGGCATTTTCTTGTAGTCTGTACTCAGACATATATCTTCCGTTGTTGTATTGTATTTGAGGCAGTTGTATGCCGATTGTATGAGATGTTGTATCCTTGTATCTGTAATGTTGTGATATCATGTTGGAAATCCGGGGCATATGACTTCGTCATATGTCGCGGTGGGACCGATATGTGCTTCGTCCCCGGATCTGGATGGAAACATCTAGATCTGGAACAGTACCGCATATCGGGCCTTACAACTTGGTATCAGAGCCTTACCGACCGTAGGATCCCTTCTCTGGCCGAAGTCGAGTCTAGACAAAAACTATTTTGTAGTTACTAAGTTAGTTGTCGGAGAGTAGGATTCTTTTTACTCCTTACCCTTGCTCTGGTCAGGACAAGTGTCGTAAGAGTTTTAATTCTCGACTTATCCCTTTCAAACTTTAGGATCTCGAGTGTGTGGAGTTTCGGAACCGTTACAATGCCTTGCTTGCAGCGTATTGTTTCGATTCCGAGCTCAGGTGGGAAATCCTGTAGTACCTTTAGCTTCTCCGATTTCAGTTATCATCTGGGTCATCCATTGCCATCCCTCCTTTTACCGGTGTTTTTACGACTTGCGTCGAAAACACTATCCTTTGATCCGGTTATCGTCGTCGTTCCTCCTCTTGTCACTGACGGTTTCATTTTTCCGACGATGTTGTCTCTCTGCGAAAATTTCTCCCAACCGAAGTTCGACGTCGACATGGAGCAGAGTCTCTTGTTGGTGGTGTTGAAGATTGTCGAATCTCTTTTCCCCCTTCCCCTCTCCCCCGGATCGTCCTGTATCTCGGGACGAGATCCCTTGTTGGGGTGTTGTATTGTAACAGCCCAGTTTTCACAAAAATTAAAAATTTTGTTTTCGGTGTGAATTGTTTGATTGTCTAATTTGTTTGCGGTGTTTGCATCCCCGATTTATCGATCGGCGATTATTTTTCCCCTCTTGTCTCGTATCGGACGGAGACCGACCCTTGCCACCCTGACACTCGACCTTTGCGACACCGGGTTTCGCCCGATCACCGTCGCGAAAACCGCAAGAGACCAGCCGCAGCCAACGGAACGAAAAACCCCGTTTAATAAGTAAACGGGATATATTTATAGCGCGCCGGAAAGTGGTTTCGGAACGGTTCCAGCACGAGGTGAACGCCTCCGGCTCGACGCGCTGATCGTGCAGTTCGAGGTTTTACCCGAATCGGAGGTACTGCAGACCCCCGGCGGTCAGAAACGTGAGCACCGCGCACGCGAGATAAAAACCGGAGATGTTTTTGCAAACTTCCAGCCATCGGGGCTATATAAAGACCACCACACTCCCTCCCCCAATTAGGGTTTCCCTAGCCAAAATAGGCAGCCACCAGCCTGCAGATCTGGAATTTTGCTCCCTGGCAATTTTGGACCGTCGGATCGCAGATCGGAGGGCTACGGGCGCGCCACGTAGCCCCTTCTCTCTCCTCCAACTCCCCAGCCCGAGCTCCTTCCTCCTCTGCCCGTGGGCTCGCCGCCGCACCGAGCGCCTCCCGCAGCCGGACCGAGGCCGCCGCCGGCGAGCCCCGGCTCCCCTCCTCCCGCCAGCACCTCTCCTCCTCTCCCTTCCCCTCTCCTCTCTTTCGCCCTTCTCCCTCTCATCCTCTCTCTCTCTCTGTGTGATGCAGCAGCAGGAGCCCGGCCGCCATGGCCTTGAAGCTCGAGCTCGGAGCCTCCCCTGGATCCGCGCCGTGCCGGCCCTGGGAACCACTTCGGCGGCCAGATCCGGCCTTCCGCGCCCGATCTCCTCGTGTCGAGAACCGGGGTTAGCGTATGCAAGCCTCGCTACAACACAATCATATGGAGAGCCGAGAACCGTACCCACTTGTCTAAGAAGACAAGGCCAAGCACAGAACGTTCTCGGAAAGCATCGAACGTGAGGGGCATCCCATCCAGACCGGATGATCAACTGAAATGGGTCCTCATCGTCCGCACACAATTCTAAAATATATGGGTGGTGAACTCCCATACTCATAGACAAGTCGCCTCAACCATACTATCGATTGTATTATACCCTTACATAGACTTACTCCAGCCCGATCACTTAGTCGGGGTCTAGGGCGGGCTCGATCATACATCAAAGTGTGCACGAGACGGAGTCTCGAGCAATCGCATCGCGATGCCCCAAGCTGCGCACATCAAAGGGCCACTTGGTGTATAAAAGACCGCCAGCCAGATCACAACTAAGGTCTGGAAAACCCATACTAAGACATGCATGTTATAAACATACACGCGGCACACATGTCTAGTATGAACAACAGGTATCATTGCAATTCTCTACAATGTATACATCTTTATTAATAACTCTGACAGAGTGCACACAGACAAGCGGAAGCAAAGTAGGTCTGAGTACAGACAAGTTTAACAAATGGCTTAGAGAAGCCTTATCTAAAAACAAGCCCTCCACGAGGGAACCAGTCGTCTGACTGGGACTACACTAGCTTGGTCTTGGTCTGAGTCTTCATTCTTCGAGCTTCGGATAGAAGCCACCATCGGGGTCGGTGGGTTCATCTAAAACATAGATTAAGCAAACGTGAGTACAAAATCGTACTCAGCAAGACTTACATAGGAGCTATACTACTCATGCACATGTATCAAGGTAAAGGGAAGTGGGGTTTCACTTGCAGAAGTGCCAGCTTTGACTTGGCTAGTCCTGAACTACGAGTAACAGACTTGAGGTAAGAAGCGTACACGAGTCCACTACATCTCTTCAACCAATTACACCACTATGGTTACTTCCTCGACTTCCCCACGAGAAAGCACGCCATAACACTCACACTTATCTTGGTGTGTTTTAGAAGTATCCAATTCAAGTTGTCTAATAATCGAGCACAGCTCTCCAAGTAGTCCCTTACCGCGGACGCGGCTATTCGAATAGTTTTGTTAACCCTGCAGGGGTGTACTGCTACACACATGAAACTATCAGTTACCGCCTTTGTACTCGACACCGTTCAAGAGGTGCCGGCGAGGATAATTCCCACAACTTTTACCTCACAGCCAACTCAAATTCAATGGAGACGCCTATCTGGGCTGGAATCCACATCGTGAACCCGGCCGGTTTACCGATGTGGTCCCAGAAGATGTGTGCAGGGTCCCAAGCCGGTTTGAATAGTCGTTCTTCCACTTCGCAGACCGTGCCACAGACCTACCAGAACTCCGAACTAATGTGACTCATTGAACTGAGAAGGGGTGAGTTAGTAGGTTGAGCGGGGGTCCATGTGCCCAACATGTGGTAGTACTCTTCGTCTTGGATCACCACACAAGAACTCGGGCTTAGGGCGGTGTTCAACGAGACAACCCACTGTGTACTCCTACACAGCCTCTCATCGTTCACCTTGTATTAGGGTAGATTCACCAACACATTTCACTTTCATCAACACCATGTTTATCATCATCCCGACTCACATCATAAGCAACCTCATTGTACCACTAAGCATGCAATAAGCAGTAACAGTTGCAGTGGCCACATGATATCAACCAACTCCTACATCTGCTAGGATTGTGGTTTGCTTACTACTGTGACAAGATGATAGGTCATGCAAAGGATATGGGTTCAACTATGCGGTAGAAACGTTATCATGGTGATCATCCTAAACAATGCATAAGTGAGACATGAGAGGGAAGTGGGATTTTATCGACATGATCAATGGGGGTTTGCTTGCCTTGCTGACGAGGTTTCGATAACGGTGTCTTCAACGAAGGGGGCAGCCTCCTGCTCCGGTTCCACCTCTACTCGACAAACAACAAACAAGGAATAAATATAAATACAATGCACAAACACATGGTTGAAGGTTGAAACTTGATGTATATGTTTCAGATGTGTTTGGGCAATTCCATTTAAATGGAGTATATTGCAAATTCAAACTCCAATTTGAATTCAATTTAGTCAAGTTGCATATGACATTATTTGATCAAGTTAAACCATTTTGAAATGGTTATGATATGCCTCTGATGTGTGTTTGAAATGTAGTATGTTGATATGGTTCAAAATGCAAAAGCATTTGAAAAGAATTTGAATTAAATCCATTTAAATCAAATAGCAAATGCTACTGATCACATTTTAAATTCAACTCAAACAAAGTTGAAAGTTGGATATTTCGATAGGTTATTTTCTCCTGATTATTTTTCATATATTATTTGTTCAATTTGGAGTTAATATGAATTTTCTATGAATTTCCAAAGTTTGGGCTATTTTCTGGATTTTCTGGAATTTCTATAATTCTTTTTAATCTGTTTTTCTGTTTACTGCGTCATGCTGATATCATGCTGGCGTGTGGGGGGGTCTGACTGCTGGGGCCCCCATGTCAGTGGGAGAGGGGTTTAATCCCCTCTGCTTAAACTAAACAGAGAGGGATTAGGGGGCTGGGGCCCCACCTGTCATGGTCACTGGGGTGGTTAACACGTGGTTAGGGGGGCCTAATGGCGAGTTCGCCGGAGACTGGCCGGGGACTTCGCCGGACTTGGGAAAAAGGGCACGGGGAGGGTTCTGGAGGGCACTGCCGGGCTCAGCGCGAAGCCGCGCATTGCGTGGTGCCAACGGGGGTTCAAACAGGGGCTCTAGGGCGCGACTACGTCGACGAGCGACGGCAGCTGGGCTCGGACCTCGCCGGAACTGCGCGAGAGGGCTCGGGAGGAGGTGTGAACAGGGGCGAAAAGGCGAGCTCCTCACCGTGAACGTGAAGAAGGGCTCGGGGAAGCCGGAGGGAGCTCGGTGGCGGCGAATTCGGAGGTCTCCTCCTCGGCGGCCGGCGGCGAAAACTTGGGGCTCGCGACGTCTCCGGTGGCTCCAAGCTTCAATTGAGGCGGGGGTTCGAAAAGGACGTCGACGCTGGATCGATTGGACAAGACGGCGGGGCTTTGGGCTGCCGGTGGCCACGTCGGGGCGGCGGCGTGCTCTGCGGGGTGCTCGGGTCTTCACGGGGATCCGCCGGAGAGAGAGAGAGGAGGGATCAGAGCTAGGGGAAGGCGTGCGGGGGGGCTTCTGCGGTGGCGTGGCGCGCTCTGGGGCAGAGGGGAGGGCCTAGAAGCCTCGAGGCGTCGCGGTGGCGTCGGCGCGTGCCCTGCCTCCATGCAGCTGTGCGTGTGCCTGAGGAAGAAGACAAGGGCGCTCGCGGGCTGGGCCAGGTGGGCCTTTGCCTAGGCGAAAGGTAAGGTTTCTCTGCTCTTTTCTTTTTAATTATTTCTGCTTCTATGTTGACCTAGCTAATAAAATAGCTAGGCATTTTATTAAATGCCAATATTTTTTATATGGCCTCATTAAATATAGAACTAGCCACTTATAAAATTTGATCATTTTTAAAATTCAAATAGTTTGAATTTTAATTCAAATAGGGGTTTATTTAATTTTCCAATGCATTGTTTGAAAATTAGCAAATTCCATGAGCATGGGATTGCTCCCAAACCATTTTTAAAATGATCAGCATCATTTATAGGAATTTTCAAAATTTTCAAATGATTTTTGGAAAAAGATTTTTATCTGGCAATTTGATTTAATTTCTCAGGGCTTTTTTGTTCCCCATTTTTGAATTTCTTTTGAATTTTTACATGATGCAAAGGTCACAACAAACCCTAGCACTTACCCTAGTTGGGGTTCTGACACCACGCCTCCAGCCTCCACCGCTGCCTCTCGTCGCGGGTGGCCGGCGCGCCACCGGGAGGCAGCCGCCGCCGCCTGCGGTCGTGCTCGGGAGGGAGCCCGATCCGGCTAGCCCCTCAACCTCCCACGTGGGCCCGCGGCCCAGATCTGCTGGTGGGCCAGATCCAGCAGCCAGGCCCAGCCCAGACGCCAGAACCAGTCCGCCTCCACAGGCCGCCCGGCCAGATGGGCCTCTAGAGCCCATGGTGAGAAGAGGCCCGTGACCTTTTTTTTTTCTTTTCTGATTTTCCTGCCTGCGAATTTTGCTAAGTCTGTGTTATTTTGCTACTGATACGATTCCGCGTTGACGATAGCAAGCAATCCGTAGCTCCGATGGACGTGCCCCCAAAACGAAAGTTTCTCAGTTTTACGTGCTCTAGCTTTCGTATGTAGAATGTTTTCCCGTTTGAGGTCTTCTTGATTGTGTAATTGTGTGCTGAACAGGGCATCAGGCCGTTAACTGCTAGTTTTTCCTGTTATGTGCTGCTGTTATTATTTTGTTGCAACTTTGCATGATGATGTAACAAATCCATGAGGCCTATTACATTGATTCCTTTTGCGTTGCGTTAAGAAATGTTTCTAATTCAGTTTCATGCATTCACATGCCATATTTGTTTGCTGCATCATGTTTATATCTTGCTCCAAAGTAGCTATCCTGAGGTTATTGTGCTGCTGTGCTGAAAACTGTTATTTTGTTGCAACTTCGGTCGACGAGTGTGTCGCGACCGTTTATCGGAATTGAGTGATTCCAATTGCATATTGTTAAGCATCATGTCTACTTTCATCCCATGTATTGCATTGCCATGATATGCTTGTTGGTCATAAAGATATATAGCTCCAAAGTTGCTATGCTGCTGTTTTTGACAGCCACCTCTGATTTTCACTAAGTCTGTTACCTTGCGATGCCATGTTGCTTGCTTAATATCTTTTGATCCATGATGTCTTTTCGCATGATTCCTTTTGCCATGCCTTCCCTGTCATGTCTACTTTAATTGCAAGTCATTTGTGAGCATGTTTGAATTGATTAACCTGTTTATGCATTGCTCTAAATTGTGCTTCGTGATGCTGGCAGTTTGTGCCCGTAACTTGTTTTGCTTATATCTTTTTAACCGTAACTCCGTTTGGAGTGTGCCTTATATGTACCTTGATTAGTTTTTCGTGTACTTTGTGTCTATGCTATTGTTTGCTGTTGATAACAAACCTAAAATATGGTTAGGACAGAACAGTACCAAATCTTTTAATCATCGTGCGGCACTTAATGGATGCCATGTTTAGGTTGTGCCTCACTTAAATTGACTAGCATAGATAGTTTATTGTGTGCTTCACCTCTTGTAATGTTTGTGTGTTATGCCATGCTTGCTTGAGTTGCCATGTTAATAACCATTGGTTGATCACCTATAGCTAAGCAACTTGAACCACCGTAAATGTGCGGTATTGTCGTGTGAGACGAGTACTCCACTTAAACTGTTAGTAACCGTTCTCGACGATAGATCCATATCGCGTTGCCGTGTCGTGTGATGTCTTCTTGATCTTGCAATGCTCCGTAGTAATAGTGGTGCACCGTTGATTGCTTTACCGTGTTTCCTTCTTGTGTGCTACCGCGGGTACCTCTCGGAGACGATGCGAGCTTGCGATCAACTACACCTTCAGAATCCGACTTATCAACAGGCAAGGACTATACATTAGTTATGATCCATTCTATTTCAACCAGCAGTTTGCATGCTAGTCTAGGTTAGGTTCGATGTTTGATCCTACCACATGTTTACAGCCTCTTTCACACCAATACAGCCATGTCCCTTCCCAGCAAACCTTGTACTGCTATGTTACTTTTGCTCGTTGCTCAGCCCCTGCTTAGTATGCATGCTTAGGATGCTACAATGTTACCCTGTTACTCTTGGGTTTGGGATATCACATTATTATATTGTTGTTGATGATATGATTATTATAATGTTGACTATATTCGACGAAGGATGGAAGGTCTAGGCTATCCCGCCCCGACGCTTTGTTCCATTCGAGTCACCTAGGATCCGAGTTCCGGGTATTGGTTTTAAGACTGAGCGTGCCTAATCGCGTGTGGGATTTTATGGGGTCCCCTCTTCTTACCTAGCTAGCTTCAAACATTTCTAGAGGTGGCCCAAGCTGATTTACCATTTGAAACCGTGTGCGTGCTGGTCAGCTGCCAGTAGTTTTCAAACAACTCGGGCCAGCGGAGACTTAGTTCCTCTGTTGGTCCACACTTGGTGAGCTAGGGAAGTCCCCTGTTATATAGGCGAGACTAAACCCGACCTTTGCCATACGGAAGAGTCCGATCCGAGAGCGTGGCCATCTTTTGGATTGGGTGTCGACTCCCCGGGGGCCACCCGGATTTGTTCGTTGTTAGTTAGAGGGACCTGTCGTTTCGGATCTCTCGGAACTAAATCATAAAATGGTTGCCTATAATGGTAGCAACTGAGAGTGATGGCCGTGCGTGCGGAGCCTCGTAATGGGCAGTTGGTACACCCCTGCAGGGTTAAATCTTTTCGAGAAGCCGTGTCCACGGTTATGGACGACTTGAGACCTACTCCTTGTTCATAGACAACAACAACTGAGATAATCTTAATATAACTTGATCAACGTGTGTGTGCCTTGAATGCTTCTTCTTCGTCGGGATGCGAAGAGGAGGACAAGGATAGGATAGGTGTTATACTTGCGTAGTAGTTGATAGCAAGACTTGTTGGAGGCGATTCCTCATCGAATGCTTGGCTTCTTATCTTACTCTCTAGATCGTTAGCCACTTCATAAATGCTAGTGCGGCAGCAACCTCACCACTTACCTCTTCCTTACCGTAAACTACTAGTTGTCCTAGAATGACGAGTGATGAAGTCCTTGCTGGGTCAGATGACCACTACAGTTGGATGCTGAGTACCTCTGTACTCATGATACTACCCCCAAACTCTTTTCAGGGTTCTGATCGACAACAGGTATGGTGATCGACGTTTCACGTGGAGACTCGACGACGACTAGTTAGGCGGATCCCGGCGGAGGGCCTGGAGCCGTGTGGTTATGGGATCGATGTTTTTCTATTTGCCACTAGGCATTTTCTTGTAGTCTGTACTCAGACATATATCTTCCGCTGTTGTATTGTATTTGAGGCAGTTGTATGCCGATTGTATGAGATGTTGTATCCTTGTATCTGTAATGTTGTGATATCATGTTGGAAATCCGGGGCATATGACTTCGTCATATGTCGCGGTGGGACCGATATGTGCTTCGTCCCCGGATCTGGATGGAAACATCTAGATCTGGAACAGTACCGCATATCGGGCCTTACAACTTGGTATCAGAGCCTTACCGACCGTAGGATCCCTTCTCTGGCCGAAGTCGAGTGTAGACAAAAACTATTTTGTAGTTACTAAGTTAGTTGTCGGAGAGTAGGATTCTTTTTACTCCTTACCCTTGCTCTGGTCAGGACAAGTGTCGTAAGAGTTTTAATTCTCGACTTATCCCTTTCAAACTTTAGGATCTCGATTGTGTGGAGTTTCGGAACCATTACAATGCCTTGCTTGCAGCGTATTGTTTCGATTCCGAGCTCGGGTGGGAAATCCTGTAGTACCTTTAGCTTTTCCGATTTCGGTTATCATCTGGGTCATCCATTGCCATCCCTCCTTTTACCGGTGTTTTTACGACTTGCGTCGAAAACACTATCCTTTGATCCGGTTATCGTCGTCGTTCCTCCTCTTGTCACTGAAGGTTTCATTTTTCCGACGATGTTGTCTCTCTGCGAAAATTTATCCCAACCGAAGTTCGACGTCGACATGGAGCAGAGTCCCTCGTTGGTGGTGTTGAAGATTGTCGACTCTCTTTTCCCCCTTCCCCTCTCCCCCGGATCGTCCTGGATCTCGGGACGAGATCCCTTGTTGGTGGTGTTGTATTGTAACAGCCCAGTTTTCACAAAAATTAAAATTTTTGTTTTCGGTGTGAATTGTTTGATTGTCTGATTTGTTTGCGGTGTTTGCATCCCCGATTTATCGATCGGCGATTATTTTTCCCCTCTTGTCTCGTATCGGACGGAGAACGACCCTTGCCACCCTGACACTCGACCTTTGCGACACCGGGTTTCGCCCGATCACCGTCGCGAAAACCGCAAGAGACCAGCCGCAGCCAACGGAACAAAAAACCCCGTTTAATAAGTAAACGGTATATTTTTATAGCGCGCCGGAAAGTGGTTTCGGAACGGTTCCAGCGCGAGGTGAACGCCTCCGGCTCGACGCGCCGATCGCGCAGTTCGAGGTTTTACCCGAATCGGAGGTACTGCGGACCCCCGGCGGTCAGAAACATGAGCACCGCGCATGCGAGATAAAAACCGGAGGTGTTTTTGCAAACTGCCAACCATCGGGGCTATATAAAGACCACCACACTCCCACCCCCAATTAGGGTTTCCCTAGCCAAAATAGGCAGCCACCAGCCTGCAGATCTGGAATTTTGCTCCCTGGCAATTTTGGACCGTCGGATCGCAGATCGGAGGGCTACGGGCGCGCCACGTAGCCCCTTCTCTCTCCTCCAACTCCCCAGCCCGAGCTCCTTCCTCCTTTGCCCGTGGGCTCGCCGCAGCACCGAGCGCCTCCCGCAGCCGGACCGAGGCCGCCGCCGGCGAGCCCCGGCTCCCCTCCTCCCGCCGGCACCTCTCCTCCTCTCCCTTCCCCTCTCCTCTCTTTCCCCCTTCTCCCTCTCATCCTCTCTCTCTCTCTCTCTCTGTGATGCAGCAGCAGGAGCCCGGCCGCCATGGCCTTGAAGCTCGAGCTCGGAGCCTCCCCTGTATCCGCGTCGTGCCGCCCCTGGGAACCACGCCGGCGGCCAGATCCGGCCTTCCGCGCCCGATCTCCTCGCCTCCAGCCTCCTCCGCTGCCTCTCGTCGCCGGTGGCCGGCGCGCCACCGGGAGGCAGCCGCCGCCGCCGCCTGCGGTCGGGCTCGGGAAGGAGCCCGAGCCGGCCAGCCCCTCAACCTCCCCCGTGGGCCCGCGGCCCAGATCTACTGGTGGGCCAGATCCAGCAGCCAGGCCCAGCCCAGCCGCCAGAACCAGTCCGCCTTCACAGGCCGCCCGGCCAGATGGGCCTCTAGAGCCCATGGTGAGAAGAGGCCCGTGATCTTTTTTTTTCTTTTCTGATTTTCCTGCCTGCGAATTTTTCTAAGTCTGTGTTATTTTGCTGCTGATTCGATTCCGCGTTGACGATAGCAAGCAATCCGTAGCTCCGATGGACGTGCCCCCAAAACGGAAGTTGCTCAGTTTTGCGTGCTCTAGCTTTCGTATGTAGAAATTTTTTCCGTTTGAGGTCGTCTTGATTGTATAATTGTGTGCTGAACAGGGCATCAGGCCTTTAACTGCTAGTTTTTCCTGTTATGTGCTGCTGTTATTATTTTGTTGCAAATTTGCATGATGATTGTAACAAATCCATGAGTCCTATTACATTGATTCCTTTTGCGTTGCGTTAAGCAATGTTTCTACTTCAGTTTCATGCATTCACATGCCATATTTGTTTGCTGCATCATGTTTATATCTTGCTCCAAAGTAGCTATCCTGAGGTTATTGTGCTGCTGTGCTGAAAACTGTTATTTTGTTGCAACTTCGGTCGACGAGTGTGTCGCGACCGTTTATCGGAATTGAGTGATTCCAATTGCATATTGTTAAGCATCATGTATACTTTCATCCCATGTATTGAATTGCCATGATATGCTTGCTGGTCATATAGATATATAGCTCCAAAGTTTCTATGCTGCTGTTTTTGACAGCCACCTCTGATTTTCACTAAGTCTGTTACCTTGCGATGCAATGTTGCTTGCTTAATATCTTTTGATCCATGATGTCTTTTCGCATGATTCCTTTTGCCATGCCTTCCCTGTCATGTCTACTTTAATTGCAAGTCATTTGTGAGCATGTTTGAATTGATTAACCTGTTTATGCATTGCTCTAAATTGTGCTTCGTGATGCTGGCAGTTTGTGCCCGTAACTTGTTTTGCTTATATCTTTTTAACCGTAACTCCGTTTGGAGTGTGCCTTATATGTACCTTGATTAGTTTTTCGTGTACTTTGTGTCTATGCTATTGTTTGATGTTAATAACCAACCTAAAATATGGTTAGGACAGAACAGTACCAAATCTTTTAATCATCGTGCGGCACTTAGTGGATGCCATGTTTAGGTTGTGCCTCACTTAAATTGACTAGCATAGATAGTTTATTGTGTGCTTCACCTCTTGTAATGTTTGTGTGTTATTCCATGCTTGCTTGAGTTGCCATGTTAATAACCATTGGTTGATCACCTATAGCTAAGCAACTTGAACCAGCGTAAATGTGCGGTATCGTCGTGTGAGACGAGTACTCCACTTAAACTGTTAGTAACCGTTCTCGACGATAGATCTGTATCGCGTTGCCGTGTCGTGTGATGTCTTCTTGATCTTGCATTGCTCCGTAGTAATAGTGGTGCACCGTTGATTGCTTTAGAGTGTTTCCTTCTTGTGTGCAACCGCGGGTACCTCTCGGAGACGATGCGAGCTTGCGATCAACTACACCTTCAGAATCCGACTTATCAACAGGCAAGGACTATACATTACTTATGATCCATTCTATTTCAACCAGCGGTTTGCATGCTAGTCTAGGTTAGGTTCGATGTTTGATCCTACCACATGTTTACAGCCTCTTTCAAACCAATACAGCCATGTCCCTTCCCAGCAAACCTTGTACTGCTATGTTACTTTTGCTCGTTGCTCAGCCCCTGCTTAGGATGCTACGATGTTACCCTGTTACTCTTGGGTTTGGGATATCACATTATTATATTGTTGTTTATGATATGATTATTATAATGTTGACTATATTCGACGAAGGATGGAAGGTCTAGGCTATCCCGCCCCGACGCTTTGTTCCATTCGAGTCACCTAGGATCCGAGTTCCGGGTATTGGTTTTAAGACTGAGCGTGCCTAATCGCGTGTGGGATTTTATGGGGTCCCCTCTTCTTACCTACCTAGCTTCAAACATTTCTAGAGGTGGCCCAAGCTGATTTATCATTTGAAACCGTGTGCGTGCTGGTCAGCTGCCAGTAGTTTTCAAACAACTCGGGCCAGCGGAGACTTAGTTCCTCTGTTGGTCCACACTTGGTGAGCTAGGGAAGTCCCCTGTTATATAGGCGAGACTAAACCCGACCTTTGCCATACGGAAGAGTCCGATCCGAGAGCGTGGCCATCTTTTGGATTGGGTGTCGACTCCCCGGGGGCCACCCGGATTTGTTCGTTGTTAGTTAGAGGGACCTGTCGTTTCGGATCTCTCGGAACTAAATCATAAAATGGTTGCCTATAATGGTAGCAACTGAGAGTGATGGCCGTGCGTGCGGAGCCTCGTAATGGGCAGTTGGTACACCCCTGCAGGGTTAAATCTTTTCGAGAAGCCGTGTCCACGGTTATGGATGACTTGAGACCTACTCCTTGTTCATAGACAACAACAACTGAGATAATCTTAATATAACTTGATCAACGTGTGTGTGCCTTGAATGCTTCTTCTTCGTCGGGATGCGAAGAGGACGACAAGGATAGGATAGGTGTTATGTTTGCGTAGTAGTTGATAGCAAGACTTGTTGGAGGCGATTCCTCATCGAATGCTTGGCTTCTTATCTTACTCTCTATATCGTTAGCCACTTCATAAATCCTAGTGCGGCAGCAACCTCACCACTTACCTCTTCCTTACCGTAAACTACTAGTTGTCCTAGAATGACGAGTGATGAAGTCCTTGCTGGGTCAGATGACCACTACAGTTGGATGCTGAGTACCTCTGTACTCATGATACTACCCCCAAACTATTTTCAAGGTTCTGATCGACAACAGGTATGGTGATCGACGTTTCACGTGGAGACTCGACGACGACTAGTTAGGCGGATCCCGACGGAGGGCTTGGACCCGTGTGGTTATGGGATCGATGTTTTTCTATTTTCCACTAGGCATTTGCTTGTAGTCTGTACTCAGACATATATCTTCCGTTGTTGTATTGTATTTGAGGCAGTTGTATGCCGATTGTATGAGATGTTGTATCCTTGTATCTGTAATGTTGTGATATCATGTTGGAAATCTGGGGCATATGACTTCGTCATATGTCACGGTGGGACCGATATGTGCTTCGTCCCCGGATCTGGATGGAAACATCTAGATCTGGAATAGTACCGCATATCGGGCCTTACATCCTTGCACCCCGCAAGTACAAGCACCTTTGTTTTCTCCCTTTTGGCAACAGCACATCCCCTAGACTCATGTTTCTGTCACTCAAGCTAGTCATCGGGGGGCATGAACCCACAATCATGCATAATGCTCCCTCTTGGATTCACTACCTACTACTTGGCCAAAGCAATAAACATCAACGGAGAACATGCAAGAATTAATCAAGAACATAAATATAAAAGAGGAGAATCAAATATATTACTCAAACACAATCTGAACATAGTCTCATAATCCATCGGATCCCAGCAAACTTAGCATAGCAACAGTAGAAAGATTACATATGTGCGTCGATCATGTAGGGCAGCTCACGAGGTCTAATCCATGAAGAACAAAGAGGGGAGGAGAACATCACATAGCTACTGACCATAGACCCATGGTCCAAGGTGGACTACTCACGGGTCTGGGAAGCATGCATGGTGGTAGAGAAGCTCCCGGAGGTGGTTCCTCCCTCCGGCAGGGTGCCGGGAAGAGGTCTCCTGGTGCTCCCGATCTTGAAAGCGCGGCGGCGGCAGAACAGAGGAGAGATCGCGAAAAAGGGTTTTGTCCCCGAGGGTTTCTCGTCACGGGGAATAAATAGGCGAAGGGGGGCAGCCAGGGGGGCCACCAGGGGTCCAAGCAGCCTCCCGGCGCGGCCCCACCCTAGGTCGCGCCACCTGGCTGCCTGGAGCCCAGGTGGGTCCCCTCTGTCTCCCCTTTGGGACTCCGGAAGCTTCCTGTACGCTTATTTTCCTATATTTTTCCCAGAATTTTTTGGCACTTTAATTAATGGGAAAACCTGAAATACAAAAGCAGCAGAAAACAGGAACTGGCACTGGGGTGCACTGAGTTAATAGGTTAGTCCAAATATGGTCAAAAGTGTATGGAAGTGCATCAATATCATAGCAATATCACACAAATTAAGCATGGAGAAAGCATAAATTATAGATATGTTTTGGATGTATCACGTGCATATGTTGTTCGAGCGAGAAGCCTCCACCAATAACACTGCCGAGTACGAGGGGCTACTCGCCGGTTTGAGAGCCGCTAGGGGTCTCAGAATCAGAAGACTCCTACTCAAGGGCAACTCTCAGCTGGTAGTCAATCAAGTCAAGGACGATTATGGATGCCTCCAGCTGCAGGCATACGTCGATGAGATCCGCAAGATCGAGAAGTACTTCCATCGCTTGGGGATGGAGCACATCCCGAGCACCAAGAACAGCATTGCGGACAAGCTATCCAAGATCACTGCCCAGAAGGAGAAGGTGACGCCTGATGTGTTCGTCGAGCACCTTCTCAGGCCCTCGGTCTTCCCAATTCGGACAAAACCCAAGACACGAAGAATCGAGGGCGTGGAGAAGTTTCACGGAGAACTGCCCTCTCTCGTCCCATACAAGTACCAAGTCCTTGCTATCGGCCCAGCCTCCCCGGAGTGGGCCAACGCCATCCTGGATTACCTGAAGAATGGAGAGCTACCAAGTAACTGGAAGGATGCTGAAAGAGTTTCTCGTCAATCATCGATGTATCTCATACTCGATGAGAGCCTCTATCGTCGGCGTCCCAACGGTGTGAAGCTGCTGTTCATCTCCATCGATGAAGGCAAGAAGCTGCTCCGAGATATACATGAAGGAACATGCGGCTCACACATAGGCTCCCGGGCCTTGGTTGGCAAATATTTCCGGTAAGGTTTCTATCGGCCCACCGCCTTGAACAACGCCACTATCGGGACCCGGGGTTAGCGTATGCAAGTCCAGTTAAGGCATAGTCATATGGAGAGCCGAGAACCGTACCCACTTGTCTAAGCAGACAAGGCCAAGCACAGAACGTTCTCGGAAAGCATCGTACGTGAGGGGCATCCCATCCAGGCCGGATGATCAACTGAGATGGGTCATCATTGTCCGCACACAAGTCTAATGATATGGGTGGTGAACTCCCATATTCAAAGACAAGTCGCCTCAACCATACTATCGACTATCTCATAACTCTTACATAGACTTACTCCAGCCCGATCACTTAGTCGGGGTCTAGGGCGGGCTCGATCATACCACAAAGTGTGCACGAGACAGAGTCTCGAACAATCGCATCGCGATGCCCCAAGCTGCGCACATCTAAGGGCCACTTGGTGTATGAAAGACCGCCAGCCAGAACACAACTACGGTCTCGAAAACCCATACAAAGACATGCATGTTATAAACATACCCGCAGCACACATGCCTTGTATGAACAGCAGGTACCATTGCAATTCTCTACAAAGTGTACAATTTTATTGATAACTCTTATAGAGTGCAAACAGAGATCACAAACATGTGATCCAACATTACAACACAAACGGAAGCAAATTATGTCTGACTACAGACAAGTTTAACAAATGGCTTAAGAAGCCTTATGTAAACACAAGCCCTCCACGAGGGGACCAGTCGTCTGACTGGGACTAGACTAGTTGGTCTTCAGTCGTCCAGCTCGATGAAGAAGCCACCTTCGGGGTCGGTGGTGTCATCTAAAACATAGATTAAGTAAACGTGAGTACAAAGTCATACTCAGCAAGACTTACATAGGAGCTATACTACTCATGCATATGTATCAAGGTAAAGGGAGGTGGGGTTCACTTGCAGAAGTGTCAGCTTTGACTTGGCTAATCCTGAACTACGAGTACCAGACTTTGAGTTAAGAAGCGTACACGAGTCCACTAGTTTCACCAACCAATACACCACTATGGTGCCTTCCTCGGCTTCCCACGAGGAAGCACGCCATAGCACTCACACTTATCTTGGTGTGTTTTAGAAGTATCCAGTTCAAGTTATCTAATAATCAAGCTAAGCTTTCCAAGCAGTCCATAACCGCGGACGCGGCTATTCGAATAGTTTAGTTAACCCTGCAGGGGTGTACCGCTACACACACATGATCATCATTTACCGCCTTTGATCTCGACACCATTCAAGGGGTGCCAGCGAGGATGCTCATCACAACTGTTACCTCATAGCCGATCTAGTCCGAGAAAGCCGCCTACTTGGGTTGGTTACCACAATCGTGAACCCGGCCGGTTTACCGAAGTGGACCCAAGTGATGTGTGCGTGGTGCGTAAGCCGGTCTCGGGTGAGCCGTTCTCTCACTTAGCATCCAGGCCACAGACCTACCAGAACTCCGAACTATTGCGACATCTAGACATCGAAAGGGATGAGTTAGTAAGTTGAGAGGGGTCAGTGAGCCCAATGTGTGGTTGTACTCTTCATCTTGGATCACCACACAAGAACTCGTACTAGGGCGGTGTTCAACGAGACAACCCACCGTGTACTCCTACACAGCCTCTCATCGTTCACCTTGTATTAGGGTCGATTCACCAACACTTTTCTACCAATATCAACATGATCATTCCCATCCCGACTCATATCACAGTAATAACAAGGTATCATACTAAGCATGCAATAAGCAGTAACATTGCAGGGGCCACATGATATCAATCAACTCCTACATTTGCTAGTATTGTGGTTTGCTTACTACTGTGAAAAAATGATAGGTCATGCAAAGGAATGGGTTCATCTATGCGGTAGAAATGAATCATGGCGATCATCCTAAACAATGCATAAGCGAGACATGAGAGGGAAGTGGGATTTTATCGACATGATCAATGGGGGTTTTCTTGCCTTGCTGACGAGGTTCGGGTTCTGGGTCTTCAACGAAGGGGCCAGCCTCCTGCTCCGGTTCCACCTCTACTCGACAAACAACAAGCAAAGTAGCAAAGTAAATACAATGCACAAACACATGATGGAAGTTTGAATCTTGATGTACATGCTTTGATGTGTGAAGCAATTCCATTTAAATGGAGTATATTGCAAATTGAATTGCAAATTCAAACTCCACATTTGGATTCAAATTAACCAAGTTGCATGTGACATAGTTTGATCATTTTGAACCTTTTGGAAATGTGTATGATATGCCTCTGATGTGTGATTGAAATGTAGCATGTTGCCATGGTTCAAGTTGCAAAAATATTCGATTTGAATTTGATTTAATTCCATTTAAATCAAACAGAAAATTCTACTGATCACATTTTAAATTCAACTCAAACAGAGTTGAAAGTTGCATATTTGGAAAGATAATTTTCCCCTGATCATTTTTCATATATTATTTGTCCAATTTGGAGTTAATATGAACTTTCTATGAATTTCCAAAGTTTGGGGTATTTTTCTGGAATTTCTGGAATTCTTTAATTCAATTTGATTTTCTGGAAATTCATTTAATAGATTTATTGCGCCAGGCTAACGTCAGGGGGGGCTGACATGGGGGTCCCACCTGTCAGTGGCTGGATTAATTAAACCGTGGGTTAAATTAATCCAGTGGCTTAATTAAGCCACTGGGCCCACTGGTCAGTGACCCAGGGGGTCATTAGGCGAGTGATTAAGGGAGGGGGTTTGGCTGACACGCCGGCGACTGGACCGCGGTGGCGCTCTGCGTTCTCCCTCTTCTGGCCTCCATTCTCTGCGCCGAGACCACCGTTCGAAAGCCCGTGATGAGCCGCGTCGAAAGCACCACTTGCACGTCGCCGGGGAGGTCACGTTCGTCGATGGCTTCGACCTTGGCGGCGGCCGGAGCCACGGCTTGGAGTGGAACTTGCAAAACGGCCACGGGGAGAAGCAGGCATGGTCGCGTTGGGTTGCTGGGGACTCCAGGAGTACTACGGACGCACTGGTGAAGACGGAAACGCACGGGAGTGAGCGCATGGTCAACCTCGGCGGCAACCGTGCTCGGCTTCCATGGCGGATCCGGCTAGAGGGAGAAATCCAGGGGGAGAAGAGAGGGGTTTTGCTTGCGAGCTCACCCTGAGTCTATCTGGAGTGGTGGCTTGCTCGGGGAGGCGCTGGTGTTGCCGGAATTCGAAGTCGATCCACGGCGGCCGGAGACGAAGGAGATGAAGTTAGCGAGTTCTTGGGGGCGTCTGGCTCCGATTCCTTCTGCAGGTTGAGGTAGTGGACGACGGCGGAGCGGTTGGACTTGGCGTAGCGGTCTCTCGTCGACGGTGGCCGCGTGAAGACGGCGGCATGCTCCACGGATGCTTATGGGCGGCGACGAAATCGGGCGCAGGAGGAAAGGGAAGACGACGAGGAGGGGGGGAATGGAACAGGGCGGCTGCGGGGAGTCTCCAGACGCGACTAGACGACTCGAGAGCCGCCAGGAAGGCTAGCAGGTGCTCGCCGGCGTCGGCATGCGCTCCAGCGAGCTGCTTGTCGCGCCGGGGAAGACGACAAGGGGAGGCCGCGGGCTGGGCTGCTGAAACGGTAAGTCGGGCCGTGAGGCCCAGGTAAGTGGGCTACTTTCTTGTTTTCTTTTTCTTTCTGTTTTCTCTTCTGATCTTGGTTCTGCTTAGCTAAAATAAAATAGCTAAACATTTTTTTAAATGCTGAAAATTTTTATGTGGCCTCATAAAAGTATAGACCAGCCACTCATAAAGTTTCAACATTTTCAAAATTCAAATAATTTGAATCTTAACTCAAATAGGGGTATTTCTTTAATTCCAAGGCACTGTTTGAATATTTGAAAAATCTATGAGCATGGGGTGGGTCCCACATCACTTGATATGTGATCACACTCATTTATAAGACTTTTCAAAAATCTAACATGAATTTTTGGAGAAGATTTTTATCTGGCCTTTTGAATTAATTCATCTGGGGGGGTTTTCTTCTCCCACTTTGCTTTTGAATTGATTTCAAAGATTTCTTTTGAAAATTTTGACATGATGCAAGGTTACTTTGACACTAGCACATTACCTAACAGAGGGTTCTGACAGCCACAGAGCTTGTCAACACCTGTGACGCCAGCCAGTTTCACGCCAAGGAATTTCATCAACCAGCGCAAGCACTCCAAACCATCCCCCTATCCTGGCCTTTTGCAGTCTGGGGGCTGGAAATTCTCGGACCATTCCCCTGTGCTACCGGAGGATATGAGTTCCTGTACATCGCCATCGACAAGTTCACAAAGTGGTATGAAGTGGAACCAGTTCGGAAGGTCACGGCGCAATCCGCCATCAAGTTTATCAGAAGCCTAGTGTGTCGTTTCGGAGTTCCAACCGGATCATCATGGACAATGGCACCCAGTTCACAAGTCAGGCCTTCGTCGAGTACTGCGGGCAAATGTGAACCTCAGTGTGTTTTGCCTCAGTCGCTCATCCGAGGAGCAACGGCTAGGCGGAGAGAGCTAATGCGTAGGTCCTGCTAGGTCTTCGGAACCGCACCTTCCATCGGCTCGAGAAGTGTGGCAAGAGGGGGGTGGATGAACTCCCAGGTATTCTCTGGTCAATCCAGGCCACGCCCAACCGTGCCACAAATGAAACACCTTTTGCCCTTTTCTATGGGGCGGAGGCAGTGCTCCCCACAGAACTCAGATACGGTTCTCCCCGAGTTCGAGCCTTCGATGAGGCCGAACGGCAGCAACTCCAACAAGGAGAAGTCGTCGTTGCCGAGGAAGTACGTACTCGGGCTGCTACACGCGCTGCGCGGTACCAGCAAGGACTACGCCGCTATTACAGCCGCCACGTCCGTTCTCGAGAACTTGAGGAAGGAGAACTTGAGAAAAATGAAGTATTACGTTGTTCCCATATACCCAAGTAACTATATAACTATAGAATGCTAGACTCAACATCGATCAAGGTTTGATAGTCCTGCAGACAGTCCTGCTCTGATACCAAGTCTATCAGGACCCAGAATATGCGTATGTAATTCTAGCCTCAATTCAATCATATGGAGAACCGAGAGCCATACCCACTCATCATAACAGACAAGTCCCGGCATATAACTCTCTCGGAATGATCAAAAGTGAGGGGCATCCCATTCAGGCCCGGATGATCAACTGTAATGGGGTCCTCATCGTCTGCTCACAAGTCTAAATGCTTATGGGTGATGAACTCCCATACTCATAGACAAGTCGCCTCAACCATATTATCGATTGAACCTTAGCATTTACATTAACAAACACCATCCCGATTCACTTAGTACGGGTCTCGAGTGGGCTCTATCGTACAACAACGTGTGACACGTAATGGGATCAGATGAGGACATCTCTGTACGCGCAATCGCATCGTGATTCTCTGAGTTGCTCACAACTCAAGGCCACTTGGCTGTAAGAAAGACCGCTAGCGATAACACAACCAAACTATCGAACCCCACACATGACATGCACGATATAAACATACAAGCAGCATGCATGCCAAGTGTATAACAGCGGGTAACACAACATGAACTCTACAAACTCATAGTTTATTGCATCTGCTCGACTAAGCAGAAATAGTAGTTGTATTACAAGCAGAGATCACATGACCGTGATCCAACATTTCATCAAACAACAACGGAAGCAAATTATGTCTTAGTAAAGAAAAGTTTAACAAATGGCTTAAGAAGCCTGAAAGAAAATACAACGACCCTCCAAAGGAACCACGCTGTTGTCTAGAACTATACAACTTAGTCCAAGTCGAGCACTAATAAGTCCAAAACGTATCTATAATTTTTGCTTGCTCCATGCCTCTTTTGTGTGATATTGCTATGATATTGATGAACTTACATACACTTTTGATTATATTTGGACTAACCAATTAACTCAGTGCACCCCAGTGCCAGTTCCTGTTTTCTGTTGTTTTTCTATTTCAGGTTTCCCCCTTATTAAAAGTGCCAGAAAAATTCCGGGAAAAATATAGGAAAAATCATTGTACCGGAAGCTTCGTGAAGAGCCCGAGAGGGGCCCGAGGGGAGCCAGGGGGGCCCAGGAGGCCAAAGGGCGCGGCCCCACCCCTGGCCGCGCCAGGGGGGCTCCTGGAGCCCCTGACCCACCTCTGGCTTCCCCCTTTCGCCTATTTATTCCCCGTGACGAGAAACCCTAAGAAATGGAACCCTTTTTCACGGTCTCTCCTCTGTTCCGCAGCCGTCGTGCTTCCAAGATCGGGAGCACTAGAAGACCTCTTCCAGGCACCCTGCCGGAGGGAGGAATCACCTCCGGGAGCTTCTCCACCACCATGGATGCTTCCCGGATGAACCGTGAGTAGTCCACCTTGGACCATGGGTCTATGATCAGTAGCTATGTGATGTTCTCCTCCCCTCTTTGTTCTTCATGGATTAGACCTCGTGAGCTACCCTACATGATCGAGGAACATATGTAATCTTTCTGCTGTTGCTATGTTGAGTTTGCTGGGATCCGATGGATTATGAGATTATGCTCAGATTGTGATCGAGTTATATATTTGATTCTCCTCTTTTATATTTTATGTTCTTGAGTAATTCTTGCATGTTCTCCGTTGTTGTTTATTGCTTTGGCCAAGTAGTAGGTAGTGACTCCAAGAGGGAGTGTTATGCTTGATTGTGGGTTCATGCCCCCCGATGACTAGCTTGAGTGACAGAAAAATGAGTCTAGGGGATGTGTTGTTGCCACAAGGAGTAAAAAAACGGTGCTTGTACTTGCGGGTGCAAGGATTGTTTACTTTACGCAAAGTTCTTTAATGCAGTTGTCCGTTGCTTTGAGTTTGCACTTTGGGTGGGATTCGCAACTTAATACCAGCGAGATGTTCTGGATAGATATCTCAAGGTGGATGATTTGTAGGTAGATGCAGATGGATTTCGGTCTACTTGTCTTGGCGTACCGCCCATGCTTTTGAGCCTCTTCCTTTCTTTATAGCATAATTAGCATTGGTTTGCGCACATAATCTTGTCAATTGCACAGCTGTGATTTGTTTACCTCGCATGGCTATTTTATCGCCTTTTGGGAGAGAGAGATCACTAGTGAACATCATAGGACCCTGGTCCATATTTCCAACATTGCTTACACCTTCAATTTACTTTCAAAATTTACTTTTCGTAGCTATCACTATCATTATTATCCCGTGCATTTTATCCTTTGTAAACAACAAGGCCGGAGGAATTGACAACTCCTCTGTACTCGTTGGGAGCAAAGCTATCTGTTGTGTGTGCAGGTCCAGGTGAAGTTAGCAACCTACGTTGTAAACGGCGCCATTGTTCACTTCAGCACCTACTTGTCGATCTTGGAGTCCTAATGGAGACAATCTAAACCTTAGCATCTTCTCTAAGGGAAATTTGCCGCTACGCTACATCTCACCTTCCACTTGGGGTAACCAACGGGGGACGAGAAGCTATCTCGTGTATCAAGCAAATTTTTGGCGCCGTTGTCGGGGACTCCACTCTTCAAGATAGGGGAGTTGCACACTATTTTTTATCTTTGCTTTTTAGTCTTGTTAGTTCAACTTTCTGTTTTTTGCTTTAGTGTCCTTTATCAAAAATCGAAAAAATAGTTACCTTGCTAGTAGTTATCATTATGTCTGGTCCTTTTGCTTTTGGTGAAGGAAAATTGCTCACCTTTAAACAAAGAGGTGGTGAAAGTCTAAAAGATGCCTGGTATAGAATTAATGATTCTCAAAAAAGAGCCACCAAGAAGAAAACCACAACTATCCTGCTTAGAAACTTTTATGTTGGAATTACTTTTTGGAATAGGTTTATTCTAGATACTTCTATCAATGGGAATTTCATAGAAGCCCCAGTTTGGGAAGCTCTTAGTGTTATGGAAAATCTTGTTGGAAATCTCCCTGTTGCTAGCATTCAAGAGGACATTACCCTAGCTCATATTATGAAAAAAAACTTGAAAAGATAGAGCTAGAGATGCCAAGCATTAATAAGATAAGTGAGTTGGATCGTAAGGTTCAAGGGAATTTGAATAGATTAGATAGCTCCATGCATAAAAAATTTAAAACCTTGGAGACCATCAAATCTCATGACTTGGACCCTTCTAGGATTGATATGATTGAGGAAATCATTGACACTCTAGGAACTACTTTCTCCTCACTCAAAACCAAAAAGGTGGAAACTCCGGCAAAGAAGGAACCTAGGTTCGTTTACGTTCCAAAGGCTCCTCTTTCCAAAAATAATCTATCCATTGCCAAAGGAGTTGAAACTATGAAGACTTTGGAATAGACTCCTCTCTTTAAGATAAATGAGACTCCAATTGATTTTCCGCCTTTTTCTTTTATTCCTAGAAGTATCTTTATTAGGACTTTATTTGAAAGACCTCTTAAGAGTGGTTGTCTTATTGAAGAGCTTTTTGATGATCTTGATGATGGTTCAATCGATACAACTTGATCTATTTGCATTAAGCCTAGCTAATGGCTTTAAAGAAGCGCTTTCAGGAGGCAGCCCACAACGAATTTAGGTTTTCCCTTTTGTTTTTCTTCTGTTTTTAGTGGTCTTGATGATTGTTACTACTGTAGCAACATCATTGTATCTTTACTTTTTAATATTTGTGCCTTTTATAGCCTCATACGACAAGGGAAGTGAAAGTTGTGACATGCGGTCCAGAAAACAAATCTGTCATCGTGACTAGAAAAATCAGAGAAAAATCCCAGTTCATCTTTTTGAGCTGAATGTCTTACACAGCGTGCTCTATACAATTATGAAAGTTTTGTATGTTCTGATTTTTTTGATTTGAGTTGCAGAAGTATCCCTAAAAAATTCTTTACTACCTGCTGGTCTGTTTTTCACAGACTCTGTCTTGTTTTGCCTTTTCTTAGTTTTGCAAACCTTAAGCTTGCTTTTTCTTTGCAAAAACTTTTTGGAAATCTTGAGAAACAGTAGCCCTTCAAGATTATCTTTATTTCCAGTAGAGAAAAAATATTTTATTATGGCTACTAACCTCGCTAATCAGATTATGATGAGTTATGTATGAAGGGAGTTTTCAAGTGTGCGAGGGAAGATGATGAAAGAAGATTAAGAAGTGTCAAAGAATTCAAGCTTGGGGATGCCCCCATGCATCCCCAAGAAATATTCAAGGAGACTCAAGCGTCTAAGCTTGGGGATGCCCCCGTGCATACCCTTCTCCATCAATAATTATCAGTTCTTCTCTCATTTCACTATATTTTTATCACTTCATGCGTTATTTGCTATGCTTGGAGCGTCTCGCTCTTAGGTTTTGTTTTTAGTTTTCTTTAACTTTCCTTTCTATTCATAACAAGTTAGAATCCAGATTTATTTGTGTGGGAGATAAACACGCTCCACTTCCAAAATTTAGAACACAACATAGGACGTTTCATGCTTATCTTTGTTGTGTGTGTGTTCTTTATCTTTTCGTAGCTACTGTCTTGTTTTGCTCTTAGCTTTCATGCTTATATTTTCAAAGTGATTTTGTTTAGTTTGTTGCTGAAACTCTCTTGAGTTTTCATGTTTATCTTGTTTAGAGAGTTTTCCTGTTGCACTGAGTTTTGTGTCTTGACTTGAAGTAGGTAATTGAGGTTGCTATTCTTCTGTAGTAGTAACTTGCAATAGTTTTGAGGTGTTGTTTTGAGTAATGTTTGGACTTTTGGTGTCAAGAGCTTTAGCCTATTAGTGATAGATGTCGTATTTTGGGCAATCCGTGTTTATTTTCAAAAACCTAAAAATTAGTTGAGAACTCTAGCTACTAGATGGATCACTACTCTTCTGAGGGGTCGAATATTAGAGTACACTCACGTACCATGAGTCGAGGATGCGCAAGGATAACCAAACCCCCATACACTCCTCCTCGGGGTACTTGTCTCTTTGTGAAACCTCCTTATTAGATTGAGATTTACCGATAATAAGTGCATGAGTTCTTCGGACTAATGTGAGTATTCGAAAGTTGACACTTCCACCTTCCCATATTTTTCTAGCCTCTCCTGTGTCGTGCATTGCTTTCTTCTCACATCGAGAGTTGGCGTCCACCTTCGCCAGTACATCCAAACCCTTGGCATGATACGCTCTGTAATCATAAACCTCCTTATATCCTTCCTCAAAACAGCCACCATACCTACCTATCAAGGCATTTCCATAGCCTTTCCGAGATATATTGCCATGCAACATCCATCTTCTCATGACTTCATCTTCATGTCATACATGCTACTTGCTTGATCAATGATCCGCATGCTAGTTGGGCCTTGCCCTAATCATTGCTACATGAAGCGCTAGTATCATTGCATATCCTGCTACACTGGCAGAGGCATACATTTGCATACTTCATGATAGTTACATCTTCTTAATGATTTGAGTACTTTGTATTGTGTGAAAGATCTTCTATACTTCTTGTAATATATAGAGTGTTGCCCCTAAATTGAGGAAAAGATCCCAAAATGGACAAATTAAAAGATCCCAAAGAGGACAAATGAGAGAGAAATAGAAAGAGCCATTGAGGCAACCAAAAATATAAAAATAGAAAAAAGAGAAAAAGAAATAAAAAGAGAGAAGGGGGCACACTACTATTCCTTTTGAGAGATCCACACCCGTACTCCCTCTTATATCTTGTACTCCATAGAGATTATCATTCATGCATATAGCTATGTGGGGACCTTCACACTTTAGAACTTGGCTTGTATATTCCAATGATGAGCCTCCTCAAATGAGCTCTAGGTCTTCTTGAGTGAGCAAGTTGGATGCACCCCCACTAGTTCCATTGGAGAGCTTACCTTAGCTCATATGTGCATCCGTTGCATGGCAATCCCTACTCCTCACATCATATCTATCATTTGGATTTCTCTCGCCTATGACTGTCCTCATTGATGTGAGCCTTTCACACCTTTTTGTCTTCCTCCTCCACCTTATTCTCTCTTTGCCATCCTAAGTGTCAACTTTCTTGCTTACGCTCATCCATTGCATGAGTGCTCAAAATGTCGAAAAGGAGTGGATCATTTTGACTTGTACCTGGCTAGTGGTCTGGGGATGAGTCAAGATAAGATTCCAAAGAAGACATAGTGTGAAACTTTAGTAGATTGAGTTCTGAACATAAAAATACATTTTCTCGAATATCCCTATCCCCCTTCTTGCACGCAAACACCATTTGGAGACATTCGAGTCACGGACAGCGAGAGCTCTTGCACCTTTATGTTCTTATGTTGCTTGTTTCAATGCTAAATATAGACTCTTCCCTGTTATGACTTGAATCGAATTACTGGCCTTGATTGCTTTACTTACAAAGTTCTTATATGGTTGTTAGCATGTCACCACAGAAATTATACTTGTTATCATTTACCTACTCGAGGACGAGCAGGAATTAAGCTTGGGGATGTTGATACGTCCAAAACGTATCTATAATTTCTGCTTTCCCCATGCCTCTTTTGTGTGATATCGCTATGATAATGATGAACTTCCATACACTTTTGATCATATTTGGACTAACCTATTAACTTAGTGCACCCCAGTGCCAGTTCCTGTTTTCTGATGTTTTTCTATTTCAGGTTTCCCCCTTATTAAAAGTACCAGAAAAATTCCGGGAAAAATATAGGAAAAATCAGCGTACCAGAAGCTTCGCGAAGATCCCGAGAGGGGCCAGAGGGGAGCCAGGGGGCCCCAGGCGGCCAGAGGGCGCGGCCCCACCCCTGGTCGCGCCAAGGGGGCGCCTAGAGCCCCGGGCCCACCTCTGGTTGCCCCCTTTCGCCTATTTATTCCCCGTGACGAGAAACCCTCGGCGATGGAACCATTTTTTGCGATCTCTCCTCTATTCCGCCTCCCTCGCGCTTCCAAGATCGGGAGCACCAGAAGACCTCTTCTCGGCACCCTGCCGGAGGGAGGAATCACCTCCGGGAGCTTCTCCACCACCATGGATGCTTCCCGGATGAACCGTGAGTAGTCCACCTTGGACCATGGGTCTATGATCAGTTGCTATGTGATGTTCTCCTCCCCTCTTTGTTCTTCATGGATTAGACCTCGTGATCTGCCCTACATGATCGAGGCACAGATGTAATCTTTCTGCTGTTGCTATGTTGAGTTTGCTGGGATATGATGGATTATGAGATTATGTTCAGATTGTGATTGAGGTATATATTTGATTCTCCTATTTTATATTTATGTTCTTGAGTAATTCTTGCATGTTCTCCGTTGCTGTTTATTGCTTTGGCCAAGTAGTAGGTAGTGACTCCAAGAGGGAGCGTTATGCTTGATTGTGGGTTCATGCCCCCCGATGACTGGCTTGAGTGACAGAAAAATGAGTCTAGGGGATGTGCTGTTGCCACGGTGCTTGTACTTGCGGGTGCAAGGATCGTTTACTTTACGCAAAGTTCTTTAATGCAGTTGTCTGTTGCTTTGAGTTTTCACTTTGGGTGGGATTCGCAAATTAATACCAGCGAGATGTTCTAGATAGATATATCAAGGTGGATGATTAGTAGATAGATGCAGATGGATTTCGGTCTACTTATCTTGGCGTACCGCCCATGCTTTTGAGCCTCTTCCTTTCTTTATAGCATAATTAGCATTGGTTTGCGCACATAATCTTGTCAATTGCCCACTTGTGATTTTTTTACCTCGCATGGCTATTTTATCGTCTTTTGGGAGAGAGACATCACTAGTGAACATCATAGGACCCTGGTCCATATTTCCAACACTGTTTACACCTTCAATTTACGTTCAGTATTTACTTTTCCGTAGCTATCACTATCATTATTATCCCGTGAGTTTTATCCTTTGTAAACAACAAGGCCGGAGGAATTGACAACTCCTCTGTACTCATTGGGAGCAAAGCTATATGTTGTGTGTGCAGGTCCAGGTGAAGTTAGCAACCTAGGTTGTAAACGGCGCCATTGTTCACTTCACCACCTACTTTTCGATCTTGGAGTCCTACTGGAGCCAATCTAAACCTTAGCATCTTCGCTAAGGGAAATTTGCCGCTACGCTACATCTCACCTTCCACTTGGGGTAACCAACGGGGGGCGAGAAGCTATCTCGTGTATCAAGCACGAGGTAGAGGCCACCATTAGGGTCAGTGGTCTCCTCTCTAAAACATAAAATAAGCAAACGTTGGTACAAAGGCATACTCAGCAAGACTTACATCAGATCTATACTACTTATGCTCAAGTTTCAAGGTAAAGGGAGGTGGGGTTTGCAATGCAGAAGAGCCAACTTTGACTTGGCTAAAATGTACTACGATTACCATAATTAGGTAAGAAGCGTACTCGAGTCCATCTATCCAAGTCTCCAAATCAATACACCACTATGGAGTCTTCCTCGACTTCCCACGAGAAAGCAAACCATAGCACTCACACTTATCTTGGCAATTTTCGAGTAACCATTGAAGTTGTTTATGATCAAGTATAGATCTCCAAGTAGTCCATAACCGTGGACACGGATATTTGAATAGTTCACTAACCCTGTAGGGGTGTACTGCTACACACACGCACGCATCAGGTACCTCCTAGGGGTGGACCCTTGAAGCGAGTACCGGCGAGGATGTTGCCACGGCACTTCACTCAGAGCACCATCTCTAGTCCTAGGGAGTCGCCTATTTGAGTTGGGACCGCAATCAGAATCCGACTGATTTTTTTGAAGCGGACTCAAACGTTGTGTGATTGCCATCAAGATCAACTCGATCATGATCACTTGATTCAACGATCCCACAACCAACGTCCACCACTTACCTTGGTTCACCTACTTGAGATCGTTAAAGTTCGAACTACTTGCGACTCCTAGACCTGGTCCAGGGTGAGGTACTAGGCCGAGAGGGCTTAGTGATCCCAATGTGTGGTCGTACTCTTAGTCTTGGATAACAACACAAGAACTCGGGCTTAAGGTGGTGTTTAACGAGACAACCCACTGTGTACTCCTACACAGCCTCTCATCATTCACCTTATTTAGGTCAAATTCACCAACACGTTACCACCATCATCACATGATCACTACCATCCCGACTCACATAAGAGTAACCTCATATAACTCTAAGCATGCAGTAAGTTGTAACAATTGCAGGGGCCACATGATCAACATTCAACTCCTAGATCTGCTAGGATTGTTGTTTGCTTACTACTGTGACAAAATGATAGGTCATGCAAAGGAATAGGTTCAACTAGTGATAGAACGTATCATGGTGAACTTCTAAACATGCATAAACGAGAATGATAGGGAAAAGGGATTTTATCGACATGATCAATGAGGGTTTGCTTGCCTTGCTGACGATCACGGGGTAATACTCTTCAAACATGAGGTAGACTCGTCTCTGAGAAAAAATTCTACCGAGAAGAAGCAAACAAAGTAATACACATTCAATATATTGAAATGCACAACCAATATTACATGAGATGAGACAGATCATGTTTGTGTTATGCTCCTTATGTTCATGTGAAATGGATTTCATAGCAATGGTTCATGTTGGAATGACATTAGCAATTTATTTGATTTATTCCAAATGAACCATATAACAAAATGCTACTGATCCAGAATTTTAACTAATTCAAACATGGATGAAAGTGTGTTATTTGGGTAGAGCATTTTCTCCTGATGATTTTTCATATATAAAACATTTCAATCCGAGTTACGGTTTAAAAGATATTTAAATTCAAAGTTTATGTTATTTTCAGGATTACTGAAATTACTTATACTTAGAAAAAAGCTTTACTGCATCAGCATTGGGTCATGCTGACATAGGGGTTGACCCAGGGTCAAACTGACCTGTGGGGCCCTACTGTCAGTGGCTTATATTAGTCTCTAGGTTAGCTTAATTAAGTAGTGGGTTAACTAGGCCCTTGGGCCCACATGGCAGTGGCTTTGGGGGTTAATTAGCGGGGGGTTTAGTTGGGAGGTTAAGGCCTATCGGCTCGTGCGGCCAGCGGCTAAACGCCGGCGTCACTAGACGCGGCGACGACTCAGGACACCGTTGGGCGCACGAAGGGCACCAGAGGGTTGCCCTTGCTCGCGCATGTAGGGCAGTGCATACGGGGGACTCGGTGAGGCACCGGAGCAAGGCCGGCAACGAGCCCCCCGCAGTGTGCTCATGGCGAGATAGAAACAGCGACTCGGGGCATCATTTCGAGCGTGGGGAGAGGGGAACGACGGAGGATCTCACCAGGAGATCACTGGCGAGGCCAGAGAGGTCGGATAGGGTGAGACGGCGACGAATTCGTCGGTGGAGTCCGGCGACCGTGGTGATGAACGCGGTGATGGCAGCATCCTCAAGACTTCCTAGCGTGCTTAAGATGACGAAGAGATGCATGGCGACGAGCCGGATCTTCTGGAGATCATGGAGGGGCCGCTCGTTGTCGATGGCCACGCAAGCGCACGGGCTCACTCCGGCAAGCTCTCGGGGGCGCTAGGGTTTTCTCGGGAGAGAGCGAGGGAAGGAACAGGGAGAGGTGGAAAGTGACAAGGGCGTCCAGGGGAAGCTTCCAGGTGTTTAGATGACGCCGGGGAAGCAGGCTGCTGACCACGGTGACGGCTGCATGTCGTGCACGCAGGTATGTGCCTGCCTGACCAGGGTAGAAGACGACCCTGCCCCTGGTGGGCTAGGCTAGTCTGCTAGTTGGGCCAGGTGGGCTAGGTAAGCTAAGTTCATGTCCTTTCTGTTTCTGTTTTATTTCATTCCTGTTATTTTTTTGTTTAGATTTTTAAATCAAAACATTTTATAAAACCCTGATATTTTTATTGGAGCAATATATAACCATTATAAAGTCATACCCCAAGTTTCAGGATTTTTGGAATTTTAAATATTAAATTCCAAGTCAAATACCATTTATGATTGAATTTCCATGTCCAAAATAATCCTTTAAAAATCCCAAACAATTAGGGTGGGTCCCATAAGACTTATTATGGGCTCTTACCTATTTTTGGAAGTTTTTCAAAGGTTCTTTGGAATTTTTGGAAAAGAATTTTGTCTGGCCATTTAAATGAATTTCATTTGAGGCTTTTCAAAATTCCACAATTATTATTTAAAATAATTTAAACATGATGCATTAATTATATCAACAAAACCACATACCATAACTAGAGTTGTGGCAACTCACCCCCACTCAAAATAATCTTGTGCTGAGATTCAAGACATAAGGTAAGAGGGGAAAATCTATAAGGACTAATCCTCACAAAGATCAAGGACCTCATGACCAACTCATGGAATGAGATACGGAAATATCTCTTGCGGTTGACACACATCAGAATGATGGAAGGAGGTAGACGAGGTTTCAATTTGGTAGCCAACAGTTCCACGCTTAAGTAGATAGTGAACAAGTTTTTGAAGTAGCGAGGATTTAGGTTGCCCTTGATACCATAACAAGACATCTCAGGAGAGGTGACTCGAAGAAGTATTCCCTAAGTCGGGCAAAAAGAATAACTTTTGATACATAGATCATAGAAGTTTCTTTCACCAGGCTGAGGCATTTGAAAACGATCGTTGATGGAATATGAGAGAAAGACATACTCAATTTGGAATGAGAACTATGGTTATAGGGACAATTCGGAAAATGAGAGGCACAATCCAATTTCATACCGAAGAATATAACCCAGTGGATGAGTATGCTTTCTATGACTTGAGCATTCCACATTCATATGACTCAACCAAATCTGTGCCGAAGATCTTGGTAACACTTAATGCAACCATGATGAATATATATGGGGAATGCGGATGCAAAGGAAGATAACACCTTGTCGGATATGTTTTCTTGGTATAGAAAGATGCTTGCCAACATAACTTGTCTAGATGATCAACCGATACACATTTAGCACTCCGCTTCTAATGTTCTCCTTGATGTTCCAGATTCCATGATCATGCTTCGAAGTAGCATCGATATGGTCATCAAGTAAAGGCCAGACTTCGGGACACAAAGGTTCCATAAGGAACAACTTCTAGAATAAGTCATACAATATCCTCATGGAGGAGTGGCTACTAATAAATGACATTTGGAGACACTTTCGAGAATGGTAGCTAGCTTATCACATGGGTAAAAAACAAGGGATTGGATCTCGAGGTGATTCTATTGTGGATGATTATTGATTCCTAGGAACTACAACAGATATGTCAGAGCAACGAAGTACCCCGATACAATGGTTATCACGTCTGGCTAAAATATATCTGAAGTGGGAGGAAAGATATGCACATGCATCAACAGCGAATTCTAGAAATCAAATGCTCCCCAACAAGAATTCCTAGAATGAATCTAACATCATAATGGCTATACTGGTATGAAAAATGAGACAAGCTGCAAGATAACGGACATCACTTGCCTAAGAAACACTACAGGGTGATGACTTTTGAAGACCACAACACCCCTATGGCTACAAACAAGCAATCAACGAAATGTCCTAGTAGAGACAAAGAAGAGCCTAGTCCTATCTTCCCGTAGAACAAGATGAGGGTGACTCAGAACTTAGATCGATGAGGGTAAGGAGAAAAAAGAAGTTTTACGTTGTTCCCATATACCTCAAGTAATTATATAACTATAGAATGCTAGACTTGACATCGACCAAGGTTTGATAGTCCTATAGACAGTCCTGCTCTCATACCAAGTCGGTCGGGACCCGGAATTTGTGTATGTAATTCTAGCCTCAATTAAATCATATGGAGAGCCGAGAGCCATACCCATTCATCATTACATACAAGGCCCGGTATAAAACTCTCTCGGAAAGCTCGAACGTGAGGGGCATCCCATTCAGGCCCGGATGATCAACTGTAACGGGGTCCTCATCGTCCGCTCACAAGTCTAAATTCTTATGGGTGATGAACTCGCATACTCATAGACAAGTCGCCTCAACCATGTTATCGATTGAACCTTAGAATTTACATAAACAAACTCCAACCCGATTCACTTAGTCGGGATCTCGAGCGGGCTCGATCGTACAACGAAGTGTGACACGTAACTGGATCAGATGAGGACATCTCCGTATGCACAATCGCATCGTGATGCTCCGAGTTGCTCACAACTCGGGGCCACTTGGTTGTAAGAAAGACCGCTAGAGAGAATACAACCAAGCTAATGAACCCCACAAATGACATGCATGATATAAACATACACGCAGCATGCATGACAAGTGTATAACAGCAGGTAACACAACATGAACTCTACAAACTCATAGTTTAATTGCATCTGCTCAACTGAGAAAAAATAGTAGTTGTCTTACAAGCAAAGATCACATGACTGTGATCCAACATTTCATAAAACAACAACGGAAGCAAATTATGTCTTAGTAAAGACAAGTTTAACAAATGTCTTAAGAAGCCTGAAAGAAAATACAATGACCCTCCAAAGGAACCAGGCTGCTGTCTGGAACTATACGACTTAGTCCACGTCGAGCTCGAGGTAGAGGCCACCATCAGGGTCAGTGTTCTCATCTCCAAAACAGAAAATAAGCAAACGTGAGTACAAAGCGTATTCAGCAAGACTTACATCAGATATATACTACTTATGCTCAAGTTTCAAGGTAAAGGGAGGTGGGGTTTGTAATGCAGAAGTGCCATCTTTGACTTGGCTAACCTGTACTACGATTACCATTATGAGGTAAGAAGCGTACTCGAGGCCATCTATCCAAGTTTCCAAATCAATACACCACTATGGAGTCTTCCTCGACTTCCCACGAGAAAGCAAACCATAGCACTCACGCTTATCTTGGCAATTTTCGAGTAACCATTCAAGTTGTTTATGATCAAGTATAGATCTCCAAGTAGTCCATAACCGTGGACACGGCTATTTGAATAGTTCATTAACCCTGTAGGGGTGTACTTCTACACACACGCACGCATCATTTACCTCATAGGAGTAGACCCTTCAAGCGAGTACCGGCGAGGATGTTGCCACGCACTTCACTCACAGCACCATCTCTAGTCCTAGGGAGTCGCCTATTTGAGTTGGGACCGCAATCAGAATCCGAACGATTTTTCCAATGCGGACTCAAACGTTGTGTGACTTCCATAAAACTCAAATCGATCATGATCACTTGATGCAACGAGCCCACAACCTACGTCCCCACCACTTACCTTGGTTCACCGGCTTGAGATCGTTAAAGTTCAAACTACTTTCCACTCCTGGACCTGGTCCAGGGTTAGGTACTAGGCCGAGAGGGGTCAGTGAGCCCAATGTGTGGTCGTACTCTTAGTCTTGGATAATAACACAAGAACTCGGGCTTAAGGTGGTGTTTAACAAAACAACCCACTCTATACTCCTACACAGCTTCTCATCGTTCACCTTATTTAGGTCAAATTCAACAACACGTTACCACCATCATCATATGATCACTACCATCCCGACTCACAAAAGAGTAATGTCGGGACCCGGGGTTTGCATACGTAATTCCAGCCACAACTCAATCATATGAAGAGCCGAGAGCCATACCCACTTGTCTAAGCAGAGAAGGCCAAGTACAAGACACTCTCGGAAAGCTCGAACGTGAGGGGCATCCCATTCAGGCCGGATGATCAACTGAGATGGGTCCTCATCGTCCGCTCACAAGTCTAAATGATTATGGGTGGTGAAATCCCATACTCATAGACAAGTCGCCTCAACCACATTATCGATTGAATCATAACACTTACATCAACAGACTCTAGCCCGATCACCTAGTCGGGATCTCAGACGGGCTCAATCATACAACAAAGTGTGCCACTTGACACAGTCACAAGCAATCGCATCGCGATGCCCCAAGCTGCGCACATCTAAGGGCCACTTGGTGTATGAAAGACCGCCGGCAAGAACTCAAATAAGCTATCGAATCTCACACTAAGACATGCATGTTATAATCATACACGCAGCATACATGTCTAGTGTAAACAGCAGGTAACACAACATGAACTCTACAAACTCATAGCTTTATTGCATCTGCTAAACAGAGCAGATATAGTAGTGTTACAAGCAGAGATCACATCACTGTGATCCAACATTACATCATACAACAACGGAAGCAAATTATGTCTTACTAAAGACAAGGTTAACAAATGGCTTAAGAAGCCTATAAGAACACACAACGACCCTCCAGAGGGACCAGGCTGCTGTCTGGGACTACATTACTTCGTTGACGTCGAGCTTGAAGGGGGAGGCCACCATCAGGGTCAGTGGTCTCGTCTCTAAAACATAGAATAAGAAAACGTGAGTACAAAGTCGTACTTAGCAAGACTTACATCAGAACTATACTACTCATGCTCCGATATCAAGGTAAAGGCAAGTGGGGTTGTAATGCAGAAAGCTTTGACTTGGCTATCCTGTACTACGACTACATAGAGTTGAGATGAGAGGCGCACACGAGTCCATCTAATCTTGATCACACCATCAATACACCACCATGGATCCTTCCTCTACTTCCCCACGAGGAAGCAACCCAAAGCACTCACACTTATCTTGCGATTTTTAGAGTATCCATTTGAGTTGTCTAATAATCAAGTAAAGATCTCCAAGTAGTCCATAACCGCGGACACGGCTATTCGAATAGTTCATTAACCCTGCAGGGGTGTACTTCTTCACATACGTAGCTACCACTTACCGCCTAGAACTCTTCACCTTCAAGCGGTGTCGGCGAGGATAGTACCATGACACTTACCTCACGGCTCCAACTCTAGTCCAGGGGTCGCCTATCTGAGTAGTACCCCAATCGGGAATCCGGCTGGTGTTTCCATTCAGGACCCAGACGATGTATGGACGGTCCGACAAGCCCACCTCGACGGATGGTGTTGCGCTTGCCTAAAACTGTGCTACGTTATGAAAGCAAATAGAAGAAAATTAACCCATGCGAATCCTGGACCATAGTCGGGGTGAGTTAATAGGTCGAGAGGGGTCAATGAGCCCAACATGTGGTAGTAATCTGTATCTTGGATCACAACACAAGAACCCGGGGCCTAGGGCGGTGTAAATGAGACAACCCACTGTGTACTCCTACACAGCCTCTCATTGTTCACTTATATTAGGGTGACTTCATCAACACGTTACCACCTTGTTGCATGTGTTCACTACCATCCCGATACATCACCAGATGGATCAACTTCATTGCAAACAACTCTAGCATGGCATAGCATAACATGGATGAAGGGCCACATGATGAACACAAACAATCTTGTACCTGCTAGGTTCAGGTTTGCTTAATACTGTGGCAGCAATGATAGGTCATGCAAAGGATGGGTTCAACTAGCGATAGAACGGTAACATGTGAATCACCTAATCATGCATAAGAGAACAAGAGGGAAACTGGGTTTTTATATATATGATCAAAGGGGGTTTGCTTGCCTTATTGTCGAGACTCGAGGGTGCCACTCTACGGAGAAAACAGGAACTACGTCTGGCGATGGATCTATCGAGAAGAAGCAAACACCGAGACAACAACAATGTAAACATCACATTGCAATGCACATTCAAGAAATGAATCCTGGCATGGTACTGATGTGATCTAGGTTCAATTTTCAACAAGTTAATTGAAGTTGATTTGAATAAGAAATTCAAATTCAAACTCCAAATGTTGTTCAAATTAGCCAGAGTTGAATTTTCTAATGTTTGGATATGAAAAACCATGTTGTCATGTGTATGATATGCCTCTGATGTTCATGTGATAAGGTTGGCATTGCAAAGATTTAATTTGAAATGATTTAAACATTTATTTTGAATTATTCCAAATAACCAAAATATCTAAATGATACTGGTCCATCATCATAGATGTGTTTTTCATCTAAGAAAATATGATATTTGGAATCCTTTCATTTTTCTGATGATTTTTCATATATTACACTTTTGATTTGGAGTTATGGTTTAAAAGTTATTGAATTTCAAAGATTTAAACAATTTTTGGAATTTCCTGGAATTAAAATAAACAGAGAAAAGGGGTTATTGCATCATGCTGACGCAATGCTGGTGTCATCAGGGGGCTGACCAGTGGGTCCACCCTGTCATAGACACAGTGTCTTAACTCTGTTTTATTTAAATTTTATTTAATTAGAGGGGGCCGGCCCCACCTGTCAGTGGCCTAAGGCCTAACTAATCAGGGGGTTAGCCCCCTAATTAACCCAGTTGCCGGCGTTTATCCGCCGGCGACCACTGGAGGCGGCGGCGCCCGCTCTGGACGGCGGCTCCGGCCACGGGAGGCCACGCCAAGGGCACCGTTAGGAACCCATGGCCTCGCGCACCCTCCGGGGCATGCCAGCGACCTCGAGGCGGCCTGGAGCCACGCCGGCGACGAGGGGACACGGCGGCTGTGCTCGGGCTCGGGTGGAAAACGGCGACGACGCACGGGGAGAGGCGCGAGAAGGGGGAAACAGATCGTGAGCTCACCGTGAGCACAACTGGGTGGTCGGGGAGGGCAAACGGTCGGCGTCGGCGAAGAATTTGACGGCGAGGTCCGGCGGCCGCAGCGGAGGACGACGACCCGGGCATCGCGTAGGAGGCATCCGGAGACGATTGGCTCGGCGGGGAGGAGCCTGACGACGAGGCGGAGCTCCTGGACAGCTTTGCTCGGCGAGGGGGGCACGGTGGCCACGTGTGCGCGAACGGCGGCGACGGTGGCGCTCGGGTCCTCGCGGGATTCGCACGGGAGAGAGAGGAGGAGGTCCAGAGGAAGGGGAGAATGGAAGGGGAGAGCACGGGGGCGTCCACGGCGCCGGATAAGGGAGAGGGGGCAAGCAGGTAGCTCGTTGGCGGCCATGCCGGGCTCGCCGGCGTCCTGCCTGCCTGGCTGGCTCAGGGAGGAAGACCCCCTTGCCCCTGGGCTGGGCCACCTCCTTGAGTTGGGCTGCAGGTAAGTGGGCTTTGCCCCTTTTCTTTCTGTTTTTCTTTTTATTTCTTTCTGTTTTATTTGTTTTGCTCTGAAAAAAAATACCAAAGCATTTTAAAAAATCCCCAAATGTTTATCTTGGACATATGTGACATAGCACTAGTCACTCCCAAGATTTGAAGATTTTTTTGGAATTAAAATTATTTGAATCCAATTCAAATAGCATTTAAATTTAATTTCCAAGCCTCTGTTTGAATATTTTAAAAGTCCATGAGCATGGGTTTGACTCCAAATCATTTTTTAAATGATCATACTCATTTATAGGACTTTTCAAAATTGTTTGGAGGAATTTTGGAAAAACTTTTTATCTGGCCTTTTATTTAAATTCTTTTTTAGACTTTTCCAAATCCCCAATTCTTAAACCAATAATTTAAACATGATGCAATTATTTCTAGTAATAAAAGCACATACCAAAACTAGGGTTGTGACAACTCGCCCCCACTCAAAAGAATCTCGTCCCAAGATTCAGAAGTAGTCGGGAAGAGGGTGGGGTATTCAACTCGAAGATGATCTTCTCGTTCCCAGGTGGCTTCCTTCTCAGAATGGTTGGACCACTGCACTTTGAGGAACTTGATCTTCTGACGTCGGGTGGTACGCTCAGCTTCATCGAGGATACGGATAGGATACTCTCGATATGACAGGTTTTCTTGGAGATCAAGCGTTTCGTGGTCTACTTCGCGGATGGGGTCCTTGAAGCAACGCCTGAGTTGAGATACGTGGAAGACATCGTGAACCTGAGAAAGATGCGGGGGTAGTTCAAGTTGGTAGGCAACTTCTCCACATTTAGCTAGAATGCGAAAGGGGCCTATGTAATGTGGGGCCAATTGGCCTTTGATACCGAAGAGATGGGTTCCCTTTAGAGGAGTAACCCGGAGGTAAACTTTCTCGTTCAGCTCGTAGCTCTCTGGCCTATGATGACGATCATAATAGCTTTTCTGACGAGACTGGGTTGTTTTCAATTGCTCACGAAAAATGCGAACCTTCTCTTCTGCTTCCTGGATCATATCCGGTCCAAAGAATTGTCTTTCACCGGTTTCTGACCAGTTCAATGGTATTCGACATTTTCGTCCATAGAGAAATTCAAAGGGTGCCATGCCCAAGCTAGATTGGAAGTTGTTGTTATAAGCAAACTCGGCGAATGGAAGAGATTTCTCCCAACTCTTTCCGAATGAGATAACACAGGCTCTGAGCATGTCTTCGAGAATTTGATTGAATCTTTCTACTTGACCACTTGACTGGGGATGAAAGGCGGTGTTAAAGGAGAGATGGGTTCCCATAGCATTTTGAAAACTTTCCCAAAATCAAGAGGTGAAAAGACTTCCACGGTCTGAATTGATTTCCAAAGGAACACCATGGAGAGAAACGATCCGGGAGACATACAACTCCGCTAACTGGCTAGCAGTTATAGACTCGCGAACAGGAAGAAAATGAGCAACTTTGGAAAGACGGTCAATGACCACGAAGATGGCATTGTTTCCTTTCTGAGACTTTGGAAAGCCAGTGATGAAATCCATACTGACTTTATCCCATTTCCACTTAGGAATGGCTAAAGGTTGAAGAGTACCAGCAGGTCTTTGATGCTCTGCTTTCACACGACGACAAACATCGCACTCAGCAACAAATTGAGCGATTTCTCGCTTCATCCTAGTCCACCAAAATCTCTGGCGTAGATCTTGATACATCTTAGTACTACCAGGATGAATCGAGAGAGGGTTGTTATGGGCCTCCTTAAGGATCTGCTGCCTTAGATTCCTATTCTTCGGAACTACCATCCTATTCTCGAAGTACACAGTACCTTCATTGTTTAGGGTAAAACATTTTGCCTTACCGCTAGCAATTTTCTGTTTGATATATCGGATACCTCGAGCACGTTGTTGAACAACTTTGACTTGATCCTCAAGGGTTAGTTTCACAATCAAGGTGGAAAGGAATCCATGAGGAACAATCTCGAGATTAAGCTTTCGAAATTCCTCATAGAGAAGTGGTTGATACTGTTGTAACATGAGGTTGTTACAATACGACTTACGACTTAGTGCATCAGCCATGACATTGGCTTTTCCTGGGGTGTAAGAGATACTCAAGTCGTAATCTTTTATCAACTCTATCCAGCGTCTTTGCCTGAGGTTAAGATCTGGCTGGGTGAATATGTATTTGAGGCTTTGGTGATCGGTATAGATTTCACAACGATTACCAAGGAGGTAATGTCGCCAAGTCTTCAGGGCTTGAACTACAGCAGCGAGTTCGAGATCATGGGTAGGATAGTTCTCTTCATGTGGACGCAACTGGCGTGAACCATAAGCTACCACATGTCGATCTTGCATAAGTATGCATCCTAACCCTTGCCGTGAAGCATCACAATAGATTTCGAAATCCTTTTTGGTGTCTGGAGGCGCAAGTACGGGTGCAGAAGTCAATCTTCTTTTTAGCTCTTGAAAGCTTTCCTCGCACTTGAGGGTCCATTCGAATTTCTTATCTTTCTTGAGGAGTTCAGTTAGAGGCTTTGCAACTTTGGAGAAATTCTCAACGAAGCGGCGACAATAGCTTGCTAGGCCAAGAAAACTCCTAACTTTCTTAACCGATTCAGGTGGAGTCCAGTCAAGGACAGCCTGAACTCTCTCGGGATTCACAGCAATGCCTTCTGCAGAAATCACGTGGCCTAAGTAGGTCACTTCTGGTAGCCAAAATTCACACTTGGAGAATTTAGCATACAGGCGATGCTCTCTAAGTTTCATCAATACCGGCCTAAGATGTTCTGCGTGCTCTTCTTCGTTCTTCGAGTAGATGAGAATGTCATCAAGATAAACCACAACAAATTTATCTAAGTATTCCATGAAGATCGAATTCATCAAGCGCGAAAAAGTGGCTGGGGCATTGGTTAAACCGAAGGACATGACGGTGTACTCATAAAGACCATAACGAGTAGTGAAAGTCGTTTTGGGAATGTCCTCGTTTCTGATTTTGATTTTATGATAACCTAATCTCAAATAAATCTTGGATAAGACAGAGGATCCTGCAAGTTGATCATAAAGATCATTGATCCTGGGCAGTGGGTACTTGTTCTTTATCGTCGCTAGATTTAGGGGGCGATAGTCTACGCACATCCTTTCTGTTCCATCTTTCTTCATCACGAACAGAACGGGGCAATCCCATGGCGATGAGCTAGGGCGGATGAAGCCTTTTGCCAACGAAGCTTCAAGTTGGATTTTAAGCTCAGCTAACTCATGTGGGGCCATTATATAAGGACGTCTCGAAATTGGGGTTGTGCCTGGTATAAGATCCACTATGAATTCCACACACCTGTCGGGTGGCATTCCCGGCAGCTCTTCTGGGAAGACATCCGAAAAGTCACAAACTATCGGAATATCTTCAAGGTTAGGAAGGGGATGTTCATTCAACGAATATAGCTGGGTTTCTGAACCTTGAGATGTGAAATGGACTATCTTGCCGGAAGGATGAGTGATTTGAACTGATTTAGTGGCACAATCAATCTTGGCACGGTGTTTTGACAACCAATCCATACCTAAGATTATATCGATATCTGAAGATTTGAGGGCTATGAGAGAAGCAAGGAATACAACATCCTCAACGGCAATCTCATTGTCATGACTTACCCTACTGGTACGCCATGTGGATCCTGGAGTTTTAATCATGAAAGGGGCAAGCAACTCCTCAAATGAAATGTCATGCAGGAGTGCGAACTTTTCAGACAAAAAGGAATGAGAAGCTCCAGAATCAAATAGAACAGAAGCTGGCTTGGAGTTGACAGGAAGTGTACCGAGTACAACCTTAGTATCCTCTTGGGCTTCTTTGATGGTGGCATGGTTCACACGTCCGTATTCAACAATAACGGACTTGTCTTTGGAAGGCTTTGGTGGCTTAGATTTGGCTTTATGTTTTGGACGAGGAGGAACATTCTCTTGCAATGAACATTGTCGTGCAATGTGGCCAGGATTACCACACTTGTAGCACAAACGAGTGTTAGGTTGTGGAGTTTGTATGGCAAGCTCTCTACAACCTTTCTGGGTTTTCTTGCTTTGTGGAGATGGTATTGGAATCAAGTGCGAAGGAAGGGCACTAGTTGGGATCCAAATTCGACGTTTCTGAGAACCCAAACTAGAAGAGGAAGCAAGATCACGATCACGCTTGCGAGACTCTTCAAATACCTCATTTCCATGCTCAGCTCTGAATGATCTATTGACCAAATCCTCGAAGTTCACGAATTCAAGGAGATTGAGATCATGACGAAGGACAGGGTTAAGTCCCTTGCGGAACCTTGCCTGCTTCTTGGCATCGGTTGATATCTTCTCAGGGGCATAACGAGAAAGTCGATTGAACTCAGTCCTGTACTGATGAACAGTCATATTTCCCTGAGATAGGTTGCAGAACTCTTCCCTCTTTCTTTCCATCAGCTCATCCAAAATGTGGTACCCTTGGAAGGCATCACGGAACTCCTGCCAAGTCACTACGTGACCATCAGGCTGCATTGCAACAAAACTTTCCCACCATTCACCAGCAGCACCTTCCAGGAAGTATGCCGCGAACATCACACGATCATCTGGAGAAACCAGGGCCGGTCCTGAGATTTTAGGGGCCCGGGGCGGTATTATAAACCGGGGCCTTTCTGGACCTTTAGTATAGATTTCTAAATAACATGGTTTCAAATAGTGAGAGAAGTGGTTTAGTACCGGATATTTTTGTCGATATTTGACAATGATGAATCCCTCTATATCCGCTATTTATTGATATTCAACGATGGAAGAAAATCACGGCGAGCTTTCCTTATCGATATATCAGCGTTACATCGGGCATTTAACACACTATCTTATCCTTTTCTAAATAATAAAACACATACATAAATATAAATTTGTCTCAAAGAAACCAATAAAGTGCACCAAAAACAACGTTTATATCAAGTAATGTATTCATATATTTAAAATTTCTTCTAATATTCTTGAAAGCAAAGTCATTTATGAAGTGGAAGCATCAGTATTATTATTGAGAAATTTTTGAAGAACTATGCGTTGTAATTGCACTAATTTATCCAATGGACTTATTCTTTCTGTTCTTGTCGTTACCTGATGCATATATTCTTTTTTCCAACGACGTGATATAACACAATGCTAAATGAAAAATTAAAAATTGTTGAATATTGTCGGGTATACAAGGAACCGACAAAGTGATACTGTCAGCTCAGAGAGCAATGGAGCAAAATAACTTTAGAAATTGAAATCGGCTAACAACGATGAACCAACTGATACTTCTTGATTAAGACTAGGAAAGGATCAAGTGAATTAGCTGGAGTAAGAAGAGGATTGGGGCTGCGAACCTGCGATCAGAGACTCGTTGTACGGGATCGCCGCGTGCCCACGTCGGGTTCGTGCACCAGCGGCGGCCTGGGGCTAGGGCTAGGGCGTCTTCCTGGGGGAATCATTGCGTCTCTGGCTATCTGCGTTACGGTTTAATCGAAGGGACATGCAAGGTTGCGATAGTTTTTTTTACGTGAACTAGCCATCTAGGAAGTGGGATCGGTTGGATGGATCACAGTTTTTGTGCGTGGCTTCGTTGCTTGAGCGACCTTTGATTTTTCCGCGCTGACCACGATCGTTAGCTTATAGTAGTAGACCCTAGCCTACTTTCAAGTACCTGGGTGGGGGCCCCTGAAGTTTGGGGGCCCGGGGCGGCCGCACCCCCTGCCCCCCGTCAGGACCGGCCCTGGGAGAAACATGCGCCGTCCCAAGCTTACGCTCGATGGAACGGAGCCAATCATCGGCATCAAGGGGCTCAGATGAACATCGGAATACCGGCGGGTTCAAAAGGATAAAATCCTGGATGGATATTACCGTATCTCGCTGAAGAGAAGTATTCTTCTCAATGAGCTCCAAAAGGCGTGTTTGATCACGTCGATTTCGCTCAGCCTCCATCATGATTTCCGCTGCAGAAGGCGGTGAAGGAGGATCATCATCACCACTTTGATTACCGTGACCAGATTCAACACATCTAGTTCCACCTGACATTCTGTGTGATAAAAATCAACAATCAGAGTAGGATTTATGATGGAATCAAAGCAAAGATGACATAATTTAAGAGCGGACAAGATTGTAATGCAAAAGCATTGGAATCACTGGAAACACGGGACAAATCGGACAGCATAACAGCTGTACCGGGGTGGAAAAATGAATCAATCTGCAAGAATAATCAGAACCTTCTCAAGTGGCTTCATGGAATGGTGACTCTAGACGACCAAAACATTCCTACAGCTAATGAGAAGAAAACAACGAGATGTTCTAGTATAGACATAGATGAGCCTAGTCCTATCATCCCGTAGAAAAGATAAGGGTGACTCAGAACTCAGATCGATGATGGTAAGGAGAAAAAGAAGCCTTACGTTCTTCCCTTATACCCAAAGTAACTATATAACTATAGAATGCTAGACTCTACTTCGGCCACGGTTTCGTAATCCTACAGGCAGTCCTGCTCTGATACCAAGTCTGTCGGGACCCGGGGTTTGCATATGTAATTCCAGCCACAACTCAATCATATGAAGAGCCGAGAGCCATACCAACTTGTCTAAGCAGACAAGGCCAAGTACAAGACACTCTCGGAAAGCTCGAACGTGAGGGGCATCCCATTCAGGCCGGATGATCAACTGAGATGGGTCCTCATCGTCCGCTCACAAATCTAAATGATTATGGGTGGTGAAATCCCATACGCATAGACAAGTCTCCTCAACCACATTATCGATTGAATCATAACACTTACATAAACAGACTCCAGCCCGATCACCTAGTCGGGATCTCGGGCGGGCTCAATCATACAACAAAGTGTGCCACGTGACACAGTCACGAGATATCGCATCGCGATGCCCCAAGCTGCGCACATCTAAGGGCCACTAGGTGTATGAAAGACCGCCGGCAAGAACTCAACTAAGCTATCGAATCCCACACTAAGACATGCACGTTATAATCATACACGCAGCATACATGTCTAGTGTAAACAGCAGGTAACACAACATGAACTCTACAAACTCATAGCTTTATTGCATCTGCTAAACAGAGCAGATATAGTAGTGTTACAAGCAGAGATCACATCACTGTGATCCAACATTACATCATACAACAACGGAAGAAAATTATGTCTTAGTAAAGACAAGGTTAACAAATGGCTTAAGAAGCCTTTAAGAAAACACAACGACCCTCCAGAGGGACCAGGCTGTTGTCTGGGACTACATTACTTCGTTGACGTCGAGCTTGAAGGGGGAGGCCACCATCAGGGTCAGTGGTCTCGTCTCTAAAACATAGAATAAGAAAACGTGAGTACAAAGTCGTACTCAGCAAGACTTACGTCAGAACTATACTACTCATGCTCAGATATCAAGGTAAAGGCAAGTGGGGTTGTAATGCAGAAAGCTTTGACTTGGCTATCCTGTACTACGACTACATAGAGTTGAGATGAGAGGCGCACACGAGTCCATCTAATCTTGATCACCACATCAATACACCACCATGGATCCTACCTCGACTTCCCCACGAGGAAGCAACCCAAAGCACTCACACTTATCTTGCGATTTTTAGAGTATCCATTTGAGTTGTCTAATAATCAAGTAAAGATCTCCAAGTAGTCCATAACCGCGGACACGGCTATTCGAATAGTTCATTAACCCTGCAGGGGTGTACTTCTTCACATACGTAGCTACCACTTACCGCCTAGAACTCGTCACCTTCAAGCGGTGTCGGCGAGGATAGTACCACCACACTTACCTCACGGCTCTCACTCTAGTCCAGGGGATCGCCTATCTGAGTTGTACCCCAATCGGGAATCCGGCCGGTGTTTCCGTTCAGGACCCAGACGATGTATGGACGGTCCGACTAGCCCACCTCGACGGATGGTGTTGCGCTTGCCTATAACCGTGCTACGTTATGAAAGCAAATAGAAGAAAATTAACCCATGCGAATCCTGGACCATAGTCGGGGTGAGTTAATAGGTCGAGAGGGGTCAATGAGCCCAACATGTGGTAGTAATCTGTATCTTGGATCACAACACAAGAACCCGGGGCCTAGGGCAGTGTAAATGAGACAACCCACTGTGTACTCCTACACAGCCTCTCATTGTTCACTTATATTAGGGTGACTTCATCAACACGTTACCACCTTGTTGCATGTGTTCACTACCATCCCGATACATCACCAGATGGATCAACTTCATTGCAAACAACTCTAGCATGGCATAGCATAACATGGATGAAGGGCCACATGATGAACACAAACAATCTTGTATATGCTAGGTTGAGGTTTGCTTAATACTGTGGCAGCAATGATAGGTCATGCAAAGGATGGGTTCAACTAGCGATAGAACGGTAACATGTGAATCACCTAATCATGCATAAGAGAACAAGAGGGAAACTGAGTTTTTATAGATATGATCAAAGGGGGTTTGCTTGCCTTATTGTCGAGACTCGAGGGTGCCACTCTTCGGAGAAAACAGGAACTATGTCCGGCGATGGATCTATCAAGAAGAAGCAAACACCGAGACAACAACAATGTAAACATCACATTGCAATGCACATTCAAGAAATGAATCATGGCATGGTACTGATGTGATCTAGGTTCAATTTGCAACAAGTTAATTGAAGTTGATTTGAATAAGAAATTCAAATTCAAACTCCAAATGTTGTTCAAATTAGCCAAAGTTGCATTTGCTAATGTTTGGATATGAAAAATCATGTTGTCATGTGTATGATATGCCTCTGATGTTCATGTGATAAGGTTGGCATTGCAAAGATTTAATTTGAAATGATTTAAACATTTATTTTGAATTATTCCAAATAACCAAAATAGCTAAATGCTACTGGTCCATCATCATAGATGTGTTTTTCATCTATGAAAATATGATATTTGGAATCCTTTCATTTTTCTGATGATTTTTCATATATTACACTTTTAATTTGGAGTTATGGTTTAAAAGTAATTGAATTTCAAAGATTTAAACAATTTCTGGAATTTCCTGGAATTAAAATAAACAGAGAAAAGGAGTTATTGCATCATGCTGAAGCAATGCTGGCGTCATCAGGGGGCTGACCAGTGGGTCCACCCTTTCATAGACACAGTGTCTTAACTCTGTTTTATTTAAATTTTTGATTTAATTAGAGGGGGCTGGCCCCACCTGTCAGTGGCCTAAGGCCTAACTAATTAGGGGGTTAGCCCCCTAATTAACCCAGTTGCCGGCGTTTAGCCGCCGGCGACCACTGGAGGCGGCGGCTCCTGCCACGGGAGGCCACGCCAAGGGCAACGTTAGGAAGCCCATGGCCTCGCGCACCCACTGGGGCATGCCAGCGACCTCGAGGCGGCCTGGAGCCACGCCGGCGACGAGGGGACACGGCGGCTGTGCTCGAGCTCGGGTGGAAAATAGCGACGGCGCACGGGGAGAGGCGCGACAAGGGGGAAACAGATCGTGAGCACACCGTGAGCACAACTGGGTGGTCGGGGAGGGCAAACGGGCGGCGTCGGCGACGAATTTGACGGCGAGGTCCGGCGGCCGCAGCGGAGGACGACGACCCTGGCGTCGCGTAGGAGGCGTCCGGAGACGATTGGCTCGGCGGGGAGGAGCCTGACGACGAGGCGGAGCTCCTGGACAGCTTTGCTCGGCGAGGGGGGCACGATGGCCACGTGTGCGCAAGACGGCGGCGACGGTGGCGCTCGGGTCCTCGCGGGATTCGCACGGGACAGAGAGGAGGAGGTCCAGAGGAAGGGGAAAATGGAAGGGGAGAGCACGGGGGCGTCCACGGCGCCAGATAAGGGAGAGGGGGCAAGCAGGTAGCTCGTAGGCGGCCATGCCGGGCTCGCCGGCGTCCTGCCTGCCTACCTGGCTCGGGGAGGAAGACGTCCTTGCCCCTGGGCTGGGCCACCTCCCTGAGTTGGGCTACAGGTAAGTGGGCTTTGCCCCTTTTCTTTCTGTTTTTATTTTTATTGCTTTCTGTTTTATTTGTTTTGCTCTGGAAAAAAATACCAAAGCATTTTTAAAAATCCCCAAATATTTATCCTTGACACTGTTACATAGCACTAGTCACTCTCAAGATTTGAAGATTTTTTTGGAATTCAAATTATTTGAATCCAATTCAAATACTTCCTCCGATCCATAATAAGTGTCGCTCATTTTGTACTAAGCTAGTACAAACTTTGTACTAGATGAGCGACACTTATTATGGATCGGAGGGAGTAGCATTTAAATTTAATTTCCAAGCCTCTGTTTGAATATTTGAAAAATCCATGAGCATGGGTTTGACTCCAAATCATTTTTAAAATGATCATACTCATTTATAGGACTATTCAAAATTGTTTGGAGGAATTTTGGAAAAACTTTTTATCTGGCCTTTTATTTAAATTCTTTTTGATGATTTTCTAAATCCCCAATTCTTAAACCAAGAATTTGAACATGATGCAATTATTTCTAGTAATAAAAGCACATACCAAAACTAGGGTTGTGACAAGTAACCTCATATAACTCTAAGCATGCAGTAATCAGTAACAGTTCCAGGGGCCACATGATCAACATTCAACTCCTAGATCTGCTAGGATTGTGGTTTGCTTACTACTGTGACAAAATGATAGGTCAACTAGCGATAGAACGTATCATGATGAACTAATAAACATGCATAAGCGATAATGATAGGGAAAAGGGATTTTATCGACATGATCAATGAGGGTTTGCTTGCCTTGCTGACGATCACGGGGTAATACTCTTCAAACATGAGGTTGAACTCGTCTCTGAGAACAACTTCTACCGAGAAGAAGCAATCACCGAAGCAAAGAAAGTAATACACAATCAATATATTGAAATGCACAACCAATATGACATGAGATGAGGTAGATCATGTGTGTGTGTTATGCTCCTTATGTTCATGTGAAATGGATTTCATAGCAATGGTTCAAGTTGGAATGACATTAGCAATTTATTTGGTTTATTCCAAATGAACCATATAGCAAACTGCTATTGATCCATCATTTTAACTAATTCAAACATGGATGAAAGTGTGATATTTGGGTAGAGAATTTTCTCCTGATCATTTTTCAAATATAAAACATTTCAATCCGAGTTACGGTTTGAAATATATTTAAATTCAAAGTTTATGTTATTTTCAGGATTTACTGAAATTACTTATACTCAGAAAAAAGATTTACTGCATCAGCATTGCTTCATGCTAACATAGGGGTTGACCTAGGGTCAAACTGACCTGTGGGGCCCTACTGTCAGTGGATTATATTAATCTCTAGGTTAGCTTAATTATACAGTGGGTTAACTAGGCCCTTAGTCCCACATGGTAGTAACTTCGGGGGTTAATTAGCAGGGGGGTTTACTTGGGTGGTTAAGTCCTAATAGCTTGTGCGTTCGGGGGATAAACGCCGGCGTCACTAGACGCGGCGACGGCTCAGGCCACCGTTGGGCGAAACAAGGGCACCAGGGGGTTTCCCTTGCTCGCGCACATAGGGTAGTGCATATGGGGGACTCGGTGAGGCACCGGAGCAAGGCCGGCAACGAGCCTGCGGCGGTGTGCTCACGGCGAGATGGAAACGGCGACTCGGGGCACCATTTCGAGCGCGGGGAGAGGGGAACGACGGAGGATCTCACCAGGAGATCACTGGCGAGGACAGAGAGGTCAGATAGGGTGAGACGGCGACGAATTCGTCGGTGGAGTACGGCGACCGTGGTGATGAACGGGGCGATGGTGTCATCCTCGAGACTTCCTAGAGCGCGTAATATGAAGAATAGATGCATGGCGACGAGGCGGATCTTCTGGACATCACGGCAGGGCCGCTCGTTGTCGATGGCCACGCAGGCGCACGGGCTCACTCCAGCGAGCTCTCGGGGCGCTAGGGTTTTCTCGAGAGAGTGCGAGGGAAGGAATAGGGAGAGGTGGAAACTGACAAGGGCTTCCAGGGGAAGCTTCCAGGCATGCAGATGACTTCGGGGAAGTAGGCTGCTGGCCACAGTGGCGGCTGCATGCCGTGTACGCAGGTGTGTGCTTGCCTGACCAAGGTAGAAGACGGCCCTGCCCGTGGTGGGATAGGCTAGTCTACTATTTGGGCCAGGTGCGCTAGGTAAGCTAAGTTCATGTCCTTTCTATTTCTCTTTTATTTCATTCCTGTTATTTTTTTGTTTTGATTTTTAAATCAAAACATTTTATAAAACCTTGATATTTTTATTGGAGCAATATATAACTATTATAAAGTCATACCCCAAGTTTCAGGATTTTTGGAATTTTAAGTGTTAAATTCCAAGTCAAATATCATTTATGATTTAATTTCCATGTCCAAAATAATCCTTTCAAAATCCCAAACAATTAGGGTGGGTCCCATAAGACTTATTATGGGCTCTTACCTATTTTTGGAAGTTTTTAAAGGTTCTTTGGAATTTTTGGAAAAGAATTTTGTCTGGCCATTTAAATGAATTTCATTTGAGGCTTTTCAAAATTCCACAATTCTTATTTAAAAGTATTTAAACATGATGCATTAATTCTATCAACAAAACCACATACCATAACTAGAGTTGTGACAACTCGCCCCCACTCAAAAGAATCTTGTCCTGAGATTCAAGACGTAAGGTAAGAGGGGAAAATCTATAAGGACTAATCCTTACGAAGATCAAGGACCTCATGACTAACTCATGGAATGACATACGAAAATATCTCTTGAGGTTGACACACATCAAAATGATGGAAGGAGGTAGACGAGGTTTCAATTTCACTACACCACGAGCAGAATCTAAGGGCGCACCAACTATTGGGACAAGCCACTATAGACGGCAATTGGACTGTCGGCAACCGTTCTTTGCCCGAAATACCCCTGTCGGGAAAAGTCTTTCCCGGCAGGCAAATCTTCCCCGGCAGTTTTATTTCCCTGTTTTCCTTATCATTCCCTGCAAGTCAGTTTTGCGCCTGGCAATCCGCCGGCCTACCTAGATAAATTTTGCCGGCAGTTGAACTACTTAGATAGTTAGATAGCAGGTTTTTTCCATTTCAAATTTTAAAATTCAAACTTCACAAATAACATCACACAAATAGCAGATAGCATCATAGATAAGATATTTCATTGCATAAAGCCATAATTTGTTCATACATATAAGTTCATCATGAGATGACTTTATCCAACAACAAAGTCATGAGATGACTTCACGAATTGCATAAGTAAATCACCCACCGACAACAAGATGAACAAAAAAGTGTGTGAAATTCGAAGTATGTGATCAGAGGGGGAGGGGGTGAATGATCACTTCAATTTTTCACATGAAACTATGAGGTGAAGCATAAGTAAAGAGGAATAGCGAAGTAAAACTGGAATCGAAACTAAATGCAGTGAATGAAAACACATTGAAGCATAACTGCGAAGAAAATTCAATCCAGAAGATAAGTGCTTGAAGAGAAACGAACTGAGACTCGGCGATGTTTGTTCGACCAGTTCACGCTCTGCAAAGCGCTACGTCTGGTTGGAGGGACTGGTGATTGAACACCTGGAGCAAATCTCTCTCCGTCTGTTGCTCCACTGCCCCAAACTCCTTGAGCTTGGTCAGTTCTTCACTCGTGGTTGATTATTGAGGAAATCACCGAAACCTTTGAAAAACTGGACTTCGAGGCGACAATTACTCTTCGCTCTCTGAAGAACAACACTCTAACTGTCTAGGAGAATTTCAATTCTCCAAGATAAAAAGGCTAGTAAGCTTTCACCTAAGTCATCTTGAGTCTACTCAGATCAATGGGACTTAGGCTTCAGTATTCTGGATTTTGGGTTTTGCTTCGGTGGTGTTCTTGGGGTGCTCTCTTCAGTCTCTCTCAGAAATATTCTTAGAGCAGCCACCCGCAAATGGAGGGCGGGGCGGCGTATTTATAGTTGGCGATCCCGAGGTGCAGAATGTCCAAATTGACCCGAAGTGACAGCTTGACACGTGTCTACAACGGTCGGATTTGTCATCACTGCGCAACTTTACTTGCGGAACAAGTAAAGCTGACTCACTGACTTAGTTCTGCTTCAGAAGCCAAAAACGAAGTCTTTGCTACTGAAGCTTAACTTAGTGCACATGAGATTTCTTCGCTCAGGCTTCTAACTTAGTTTGGATTTGATCTGAGAATTTTCTCAATAACTTAGGTGTCCACAAACTAAAGACCCTCTTGATAGTACGGTTTGTCCTATAACTCAAAGAACAGAAAAAGAACTACACAAAAACATCTAAGTCTTGCGCCGTCTTCTTCATTTCCTTCAATGACTTGAGCTTCAGGACACCTTCATTTTTGGGGGTCATCCTCCGTGATTAAGCTTCGTTAGAGAGGGTAAAGCTTCGATAAGTTGAACACCTTCCCTGAAGCTTTATCACCTAGCTTGTCCTTTAGGAACCTATTCAACAGTTTATACTAGAAAACATTGTTAGTTCATCTACTGTCTTGTCCAACAATATCCAAAACACACGGGGGCAAAACTTTGCTCTTACAATCTCCCCCTTTTTGGACTATTGTTAACAAAACTGGCATCGATAAAATATATTGAAGTTTTTGTGAAGTGATGGGACAAACTCTAAGTGTCAGAACCCCAACTAGGGTAAGTGCTAGGGCTTGTTGATCCCTTTGCATCATGAAGAAAATTCAAATGAAAATCAAAAATGGGGAAAATAAAAGCCCTAGAGATTTTAATTAAATGGCCAGAAATAAATCTTTTTCCAAAATTCTTTTGGATGTGTTGAAAAATCCTAAAAATGAGTGCGATCATTTTAAAAGTGATTTGGGATTAACCCCATGCTCATTGATTCTTCAAAAATCCAAACAGTAGCTTGGAAATTAAATCAATTGCCTATTTGAATTGAAATTCAAATAATTTCAATTTCAAAAATTCCCAAAACTTGGGGTTGACTAATACTAAGTCACCTAGGTTTTATAAAAATAATTGGGAGTTTTTATAAAATGCCTTAGTATTTATTTTAAATGGGCAAACAAATAAACAGAAAGAATAAAAAGAAAACAGAGAAGAAACCCTTACCTTCCGCACAGGGCGAGGCCCATCTGGCCCAGCCCACTCCAGCCGCCCTTGTCTTCTTCCCCTCGCCAGTAGGAGCGCTGGGCACGCCGTGCACCACGCATGCGCGTCACCTCCTCCTTCTCGCCAGCGCAGGCCTCCCTCTCCTCTATCTCTTCTCGCGCTAGAGCGCCTGGAAGTCCCGAGTCCCCTTCCCCCCCCCCCCTCCTCTGGCTCACCCCCTCCCTCCTCGTCGGTTTTTCGTCGACACCCGAGCGCACCGGAGAGCGCCGCCGTGAGTACGCGTGCTCCCAGCCACCTAGAGCTCAAGCTGCCATGTCCCCCGAGCTCGTCGTCCTCATATTCGTTCCCCTGCAGAAGAGGGAGAGCTAATTTGGACCCGAGGCGACGCAATCCTCCTCAAGCCGCCGCCGGACCTCGAAGATCGTCGCCGTTGAATCACCGCCGTCAAGCCCCCTACGGCCTCATCGACTCGACCCTCGAGCTCCTGGTGAGCTTCTGACCAAAACCCCTAACCCCCTCGAAACCCGCAGCGTCTCCGTCGCCTTTCGCCATGACGTCGGAGTACAGCGTCGCCGGGTGCTCGTCGGCGAGCACACGCAACGCAGACGTGGCCCAGACCACGTCCTTTAGAACTGCTGCGCCCGCAGGCATCGAACGCACCTATCCCCGGGTCCTCTAGCGCACCGAGGTGATGCCCGCGTCGCCACCGTGTCTTTGTCGCCGTCGTTGAGGTCGCCGCCGTCTCCGTGGACCTCCCTGTGGTCGCCAGAATGCACGAGGAGACGCGCGCGTGCATGGGCTGCCCCCGGGTGGTCTCGGCGCACCAAATCGTCGACGGAATCGGCCTCCTGAGTAGCGCCGCCGCGCACTGGAGCCACCGGCAGGCCATGACGTGGCGTGGTTGTTTAACCACTAACCCCCACGGGAGCCACTGACAGGTGGGCCCTGCCCCCTTAAACACTCTTTTAAATTTAATTAACCACGGGTTATCCCCCCTGAGGCTAACAAAGGGATCCCACTGGTTAGAGGCCTCCCCACGTCAGCATGGGGTCATTGCTGACGCAATAAACCTTTTTCCAGATTAATTATAATTCAGAAAAATCGAAAAATATGAATAAACTTTGAAATTCAATAACTTTTTAATCCTAACTCCAAATTAAACAAATAATATATGAAAAATTATCAGAAAAATGCAAGGATTATGAATATGCAACTTGTTTATATGTTTGACCAATTTAAAGTGGGTGAACAGTAGCAAACATGCATATGGAATAATTTGAATTTGAAGTTTGAATTTGCATTCCAAATGCAATACACTTCAATTAAGATGAATTTTCAACAAACTAGTAGCATTCACATCATGGACAACTATATCATGTGCTTGTGCATTTTATTTTGATGTTGCCCCCCCCCCTTTTTGATGATTATTTCCGGTACCAGCTTTTCCGAGACGGTGATCACCCCCGAAGAAGAAGACCACCGTTAAGACCCGTGTATCGTCAGCAAGGCAAGCAAACCCCATTGATCATGTCTATAAAATCCTACTTCCCTCTCAGTCTCGCTTATGCATGTTTAGGAGATCACCGAGACACGTTCTTTCGCATAGTTGAACCCATTTCGATGCATGACCTATCATTTTGTCACTGTATTAAGCAAACCACAATCCTAGCAGATATAGGAGTTGAATGATGAGCATGTGGCCCATGAAAATGTTACTTCTTATTGCTGCTTAGTGATACAATGATGTTACATTGTTTGTGAGTTGGGATGGATATTCATAATGGTGCTTATGATAACGTGTTGGTGAATCCACCCTAATACAAGGTGAACGGTGAGAGGCTGTGTAGGAGTACACAGTGGGTTGTCTCGTTGAACACCGCCTTAAGCCTGAGTTCTTGTATGGTAATCGAAGACAAAGAGTACAACCACACATTGGGCTCACTAACCCCTCTCGGCCTAGTACCTTGATCCGTGTTGACGTCCAGGAGTCACATTAGTTCGGGCTTTCCATTTGGCATGTGCATAGGAAAAAGAATGAAGGAATGGTTGCATCATATAGATATGTGGGTGCACCTGTGAGGCAGGAAAACCATCTGCCAAAGGTGGCGTCTCGGTCACTTGAATTGTTTGAGTCCGTTTCGTTGATCCGGCCGGGCTCTTGAGCGGAGGCAACTCAGATAGTCGACTCCTGGAATAGACCGGTTGTGAGCGAAGTGTCATGGTGAACATCCTCGCTGTCACCTCTTGAACGGTGGCGAGCAAAAGGCGGTAACCGATGGTCATGTGTGTGTAGCTTACACCCTTGCAAGGTTAACAAAACTATTCGAATAGCCGCGTCCGCGGTCATGGACTACTTGGAACCTATACCTGATTATTAGACAACTTGAATTGATACTCATAAAACTCGCAAGATAAGCGTGAGTGCTATGGTGTATTTCCTCGTGGGGAAGTCGAGGAAGTATCCATAGTGGTGTATTGGTTGGAGACCTGGTAGTGGACTCGTGTACGCTTCTTACCTCATTCTGGTACTCGTAGTACAGGACTAGCCAACTCAAAGCTGGCACTTCTGCATGTTGAAACCCCACCTCCCTTTACCTTGAAACTTGAGCATGAGTAGTATAGTTCTGATATAAGTCTTGCTGAGTACGACTTTGTACTCATGTTTGCTTATTCTATGTTTTAGATGGAAACCCAGACCCCGAAGGAGACACCTTCCTGAAGCTCGACGTTGACTAAGCTAGTATAGTTCCAGACAGCAGTCTGGTCCCTCGTGGAAGGGCATGTTTGTTGAACAAGGCTTCTCTAAGCCATTTGTTAAACTTGTCTGTACTCATACCTAATTTTCTTCCGTTGTATGGTGTAATGTTGATCACAGACATGTGATCTTTGTATGCTCTATGAGTAAGTCAATAAAGAAGTACTTTGTAGAGTTATGTGATCATACCTGCTGTTCACACTGGACATGTATGTTGCGTGTATGTTTATAACGTGCATGTCTTAGTGTGGGGTTCGATAGCTTAGTTGTGTTCTTGCCGGCGGTCTTTTATACACCAAGTGGCCCTTAGATGTGCGCAGCTTGGGGCATCGCGATGCGATTTCTCGTGACTCTGTCATGTGGCACACTTTGATGTATGATTGAGCCCGCCCGAGACCCCGACTAAGTGATCGGGCTGGAGTCTGTTTATGTAAGTGTTATAATTCAATCGATAATATGGTTGAGGCGACTTGTCTATGAGTATGGGATTTCACCACCCATAATCATTTAGACTTGTGAGCGGGCGATGAGGACCCATCTCGGTTGATCATCCGGCCTGGATGGGATGCCCCTCACGTTCGATGCTTTCCGAGAGTGTTATGTGCTTGGCCTTGTCTGCTTAGACAAGCGGGTACGACTCTCGGCTCTCCATATGATTGAGTTGTGACTGGAATTACATACGCATATTCCGGGTCCCGACACTAAGATATGAAGTTTTTGGCTCCCCCTGAAAGCAAGCATCGAAGATTTATATAATCGAAGATAATGCTTGGGAGAAATTTCTTCGGTGGAGAGCAAAACAAATATCTTAGCGAATACAATTGCATTTGAAGATATATATCCAGTAATGTATGCAATTGCTTCCAATGACCTGTGACTTAGAAAATAATAACCACCTGCAAGATAGTAGATACAAAGAAATACTTGCAAGCAAAGGGGTTATTAAAACTTAAGCGTAGCACAGGAGTAGCAAGACCGAAGTTTAAACTTAAGTTACAACCCAATCGAAGTGAATGGAATGTTTGTTGTAACTTAACCCATTGAAGAAAGAGCAAAATAGCAAAAGCCCTTTCCCCCGATGCAAATCTAATTCATCGATTCCCTCATTCTCCCCCTTTTTGTCAATGATTGGACAAAAGGTTGGGAAGAGGATCGAGAGATCTATTGCGCGGCATCAACATCCTTGGAGCCCGACGAAGCAGAGCTTGACGAAGACTCATCCATCGAAGATTGATCGCCAGAGGATTCTTCTTCGGAAGTGGACGAAGGAATTTCTTCGTGGCGCGTCTGGGTGATGACGTTGATGTCGAGGTCGCTGTCGTCGAGGCCGTCGTCGTCCTTTGATGTGATGGAGTCGTTCTCAGAGACGGTGTCAGGCCTGATGGGTTCTGGTTCGTTGACGAAGAAGACTTCATCAATATTGTGCAGGGGAGGGATCTTTTGATTCGGGCGGTCCACCGTATCATCACGGGAAAAGTTTTGCTGGAGGTGCTCATATTCTTTGTAAATGCGATCTTTACGAAGGCCTTTTACAGAGTTGAATTTCTAGAGTCCCTTCCAGGAATGACGTTTGAGACCACGCAGATACTGATTGTTATTGAGCGCAATGTTGCCAACTCGGTTTATCTCATCAGCAAGAAATTGCATTTGGCGCTGATTGGCTTCAATGTAGTTTTCAAGCATTTGCTACGACCGAAGATTAACTTCAAAGTGGTGGCAGTCTTTCTGGAATTTCTTTGATAAGTTTTGCTAATTAACTTCATGGCGCAGGCCAACATATGTGGCAAAAGGATCATTGGGCTTCCTCAGCAATTCCAAAGTGTCACGCACTGGTGGAAGGAAAAGCTTAGGATGATGGCGAGCCACAAAGTCTTCATTCCTGCCATAGTCGCAGACAACTTGCAGCCAGGGAGCATAGGGCTTCAGTGTGAATGGCAGCTCTGCTGCATGAATCAAATTCCTCAGGAAGCAGTCTTCAAAGTCAAAAATGAGACCATGAGTGAGCTTCATAATGGCATGCCTTGTCTCTGGATAAAGATTTGATTCTTCCGAAGCAGTACTCAATGGAATCAACGAGTTGGACAAGATGTAAAACCAAGTCCTGGAGATGAAGTTCAAATGCTTCGGGTGAATGTTTTCAGGAATATAATTTGCAGCGACTTCAGTATCCAGCAAGGTAGCAAATTGTTCTTCAGCCAGATCAGGTTCTAAGTGAATCTTTTCTTGATCGCCAGAATGCCTTGGAATGTTGACTATCTCCATGAATTCAGCTGAAGACATTCTGAAGATCTTGCCTTGGATCATCCATTCCAGCGTCCATGATCTGGGTTCATTGGCATCACCAGAAACATATAGAGTGGCATAGAATTGGTTGATGAGTTCAGAATTGAAGGGAGTGCTCAAAGCAAACAGCCGAGTCAGATTCTGATTCTCAATGGTTTCGGTGATGTTCTGGAAGCAAGTGGCAGTGGAAAGACTTCGCATATCCAGATATTTGTGCCTAAACAGAACACCTTGCTGACAGAAGACTTTGGTGTATAGAATTTGTTGCTCTGCAGTCCAGAAACGAAGATCATCTGCAGTGCGATCTGAAGCATAAGGACTGACACCAAAGAATCAGTGACGCTTCTGATGTTGTTCTAAGTTGAAATCCGGACCATGCCTTGAAGAATAACCAGCACCCTTGAATATAGGAAATGTTTCACGAGGGTAATTCGATTCAAGCTGGGTGTCTTGGCAGGGGCGCGAATGTGCGTGAAACCTTTGCAGAGGAGCTATTTGATTAGCTCTAGAAGGGCCAGCAGTTTGAGCGACTATAAGTGCTTGCTCTTGTGAAAGATTCAGTATCTGAACTTGCTCATCTTCATCTTCATGTGCTTCGGCGCGAGGCACATTTGATTCGGATTCTTGAGCGGTTCTGGTGGGGGAATAGTCTCGGGTGCCACGGGTTCTGGAGTGGGATGGAGAGGGTTGATTTGCTTCATGGGGAGGTGATGGAGGTGGTGCGGGAGCAGCAGGTGGTGTGGGAATCCTTTGCGGTGCGGGGGATGGAGCACGAATGGGTGTGGGTGCACGGGGTGGAATGGGTGCGGGAGTTGGTGCAGGTGTTGGAGTTGGGGTAGGATTTCTCTTGGGGGTAGGAGCTTTTTGTGGTGGAGTTGGTTTGGGAGTGGATCTGGTAGGACGAGGTGTGGGGGTTTTGGTGGGTGGAGCTGAAGCTTTTGGTTTATGCTGGGAAGGTTTTGGCTTCGGAGCAGGAGTGGGAACTGCTTCAGGGGTTTCCTTCGGCTGCTCATCACTAGTGTCCATGTCGGCAGCTGAGGCCAAAGTTACCTTCCGCTTCTTTGTAGATCTCTTCTTTGGAGAAGGGTCTGAAGCCTTTGCAACCGTAGGTTTGGCAGCAACTGGTTTTGCAACAACTGGTTCAGCTTCTTATGGAGCCTTGCGCTTCCGTGAATCCCTTTCCATAATGGATGCATTATTAGTCTTCACCATTTCATCGAGAGCGGCTTTAATCTTGCCCCTGAATATTTTGATGTTATCCTTGGTGGTGGTGTTGACGTCTGTCACTTGCTGAAGCAATTTCAAAGCGTGATGTTTGAATTCTTCATTTGGTTCAGTTTCAGCTCGCTTCTGATAGTTATGAATCTTTGTAACTTCAGATTTATCTCTAGAATGCAAATCCTTCATCTGACTAATCATAGTGGAGATCATTGCTTCGATGGAGCTTGAGATATAAACTTCACCTAGATCAACGGCTTCAGGCTCTTCAGCAGCACACTTCTCCCAAAGGGCTTCAGTGATGCCCAATTGATCCCATAGTTCGCCGTCACGAGGGTCAGGGAACTGATGTTCACTATGGCGATCAACTTCAGTTTGAGCTTCAGGCAAAGATATGCCTTTCTGCTTCGGTGGAATAGCTTGAGTGGAGGGAGTCATGTCGACAACAGGCTTTTTCTGAACTGCCCTAGCAGCTTTCTCAGCTTTCTTTGTCCTGAGGCCTTCTAGCGATGCCTTGCGTTTAGCTTCGTGCTCAGCCAACAGTTTGGCTTCAGCGGCAGCTTTCTCTTCATTCTTTTCGGCTTCGGCGAGCTTGCGCTTCGTCTCAGCCTTTTCTGCGGCCAATCTAGTGGAGTCCAACTCCTTTTGCTTTCTTGCGGCAGCCTCATCTGCCTTCTGCTTTTCTGCGGAGCTTCGTGCAAGAATGTTTCGCTCAAGTGCCTCTGCGAGGTCTTTCTGTTTTAATTCTTCTTCAGTGAGCTTTCGCTTCAATGACGGTTTGGTGGAGCAGTCTGCTTGGGCTTCGCTGGTGCAGCAGCCTTTGCAGATTGTTGCTTGGCAGGGTCATGCCTATGCTTTGATCGCCTCTCAGTGTTGAGAGCATCAGCCGGTGGCTTGGAGGCCAAGGGCTTCGCAACCACCAAGTTTGATAAGTCAATGGTGGGGCGAGCAGAGGGCTTATCCTTGGGGTCTTGAATATTTATTCCTTTGGCAGCAGGTTTTTCTCCTGACTTCTTCTTCAATGGAATCCGAAGTCTTTGCTTCTTGGGGGGAGCAGGATCTGATTCATCATCAGCTTCAGATTCAGATTCGTTATCTATTGCAGCATTTTATTCGTCAAAAATTGAATCCTCCAGAGCAACTTGTTCCAGTCTGGCTTGCTCTTCATCATCTGTGGAAGCATGAGGAGGAGAAGCTGATTTCTTAAGTTTCCTTTTCTTCTTCGAGCTAGGCCCAACATCATGGGCTTCAGCTTCAGCTAACTTGGCAGCTTTCTTAGCTTCCTTGAGTATCTTCTTCTCTGCAACGATTCTCAATCGTCTTGCTCTTCAGGATAGTCATCTGGAGTCTTGAGAGTATTGATGTGAGGGTACTTTGGTGGAACGGGATAGTACAAATGACGATTTTCTTCAGTGTACTGACTGCACATTGCAGAAGTGTATTGATAGGGTGGACTGAAGGCAAATTGCATAGCCCACTTCCAGTCAGGGATGCTCTTGTACTTGTACCATCTGACAGCCCAGTAGCGGCGAATATTTTGCAAGCGAATCTTGCGCTAATCTTTGGTTTCTTCTGGAGGCGTGTAATATCCAAGCTCAATGCGAATGGATTCGGGGATGCCTCTGGCATTATTAGTCTCCTTGGTTCTGCCACCTTTTCTCTTCGGAGCAGCTTGTTCTGCTTCGTTGATGTGATCAAGGATAGGGGACTCATTCCCGAAGCCTAAATCCACAGACATCCTGTGAAAAAGCACAAGGTAGCGAGGGAAAAAGGCAAGTATGGTATGAGCACCAGCAAAAGTTTCGACCCAAAACAAAAAGGTTTTGACAAGAGATTCAGTGTTGAATATGGGTGATGCTTCTAGTCTGTTCTGAGCTAGACTTAACCACATCAAGGATGAACTGTAACCCTAACACAAAACAGATAGCAACAAACCCTAACTTCTGACCTGAATCGAGATGGGAAGCTTTTGCTAGCAGAAACAAGTTTCCCAACGGAGCAAAGATCCAATGGATCAAAGAAACCTAAGAAAAACAATCCAACAACACATCTAAGATCTCGGATCCAATACAGAAGAGGATGAACAGAGAGATAGAGGATGGATCGAGGGCTCGGCGTACCCTAACTCGGTGACGAGGAGCAGCTACGGCGACGACGAGCAGAGGAGGAGCTCGACGGCGGCGCAAAGTCCACGGCGGCGTTCTTCCGGCAGCTAAGCGGCGAGAATGGCGACGGGGATGAAGAGCACGACAGCGCGCGAGAGAGGATAGGGTTCCGGAGCGGCGAGGACGAGGGGAAGTGTTGGTGCGCTGGGAAGGAAGCCTTATATAGGGTTGGTCTGACAGGGGTTGTCAGATCAGATCGGACGGCTCCCAGCGACCGCCTGTCCGGATTCTGTGGCGAGGATTGCATGGCGGATCGCGAGAAAATCTCAACGACCCGGATTAGACGGGATCTCAACGACCGAAGAATATGTCTTCGATTTGAGTAAAACTTCGATAAAAGTTGGAAGCATTTCCTTCGGAACACAATGATGTTCGAAGCAAAATACTTTCCGTTTCAATTGTGCTCAACCATTTTGGATAGACAGAATAAGAAGGAAGAAGAACAGAAGGGGTAGGGTCCGAAACTTATCACCTCGAAGAAAAACCAAACGAAGCAAAAGGTGATAAGCATTGAGGACTAAATCCAAACAAAATAAAATTGAAGTAAAAACAAACAACGAAACCAAAAGACAAATAACAAAGTAAATGAATATATACATGGAGGTAAAGGTTCGGTCTTACAGTACATTGCGTGAGTCCAATATATTGAGCTCACACCTTAACGCACAGAATCTTTTCTCATCCAATGGTTTCGTGAAAATGTCAGCTAATTGATCTTCAGTTCTGACATGACTTATCACAATATCTTCACGCTGAACATGATCACGAAGAAAATGATGGAGAATGTCAATATGCTTCGTGCGAGAGTGCTGCACAGGATTGTGAGCAATTTTGATTGCACTCTCATTATCACATAGAAGGGGAAATTTCTTCACGTGAATACCATAATCCTTCAGCGTTTGCTTCAGCCACAGAATCTGAGTACAACATGACCCAGCAGCAATGTATTCGGCTTCAGCAGTAGATATTGAGACACAGTTTTGCTTCTTCGAAGCCCAACACACAAGTGATCTTCCAAGAAAATGACAAGTCCCTGAAGTTGATTTTCTGTCCACACGATCACCAGCCCAGTCCGAATCAGAATAGCCAATGAGATCAAACTGATCTCCCTTGGGATACCACAAGCCCAAGGTAGGTGTGTGAGCAAGATACCGAAGAATTCGCTTTACAGCAGTATGATGTGATTCCTTTGGATTGGCCTGAAAACGAGCACAAATACATACTGAAAGCATAATGTTAGGTCTAGATGCACAAAGATACAAAAGAGATCCAATCATAGACCGATATTTCTTCTGGTCGAAGGCTTTGCCCTTCTCATCTGCATCTAGGAAGCCATTGGTAGGCATTGGAGTCTTAATAGTTTTGCAATCAGTAAGACCAAACTTCTTCAGGAAATCCTTGAGATATTTTTCTTGAGAAATAAAGGTGTCATTCTTCTGTTGACGGATTTGAATTCCAAGGAAAAACTTCAATTCACCCATCATTGACATCTCATATTTCTTCGACATCATTTTGGCAAATTCTTCGCTGATTTCAGTGTTAGTGCAGCCAAAAATAATATCATCTACATATATTTGACATACAAACAAATCGCCATTATAAGATCGAGTGAAAAGAGTTGGGTCAGTTGTTCCTGGTTTGAAGCCTTTCTTCAGAAGGAAGTCCTTCAATGTGTCGTACCAAGCACGAGGTGCTTGCTTCAACCAATAGAGGGCCTTGTGCAACTTGTACACCATGTCAGGTTTCTTTGGGTCTTCAAAACCTGGAGGCTGCATAACATACACTTCTTCCTCGATTTCTCCATTAAGAAAAGCACTTTTCACATCCATTTGATAAAGTAGAATACCATTGAAATTTGCAAAAGCAAGAATAACGCGAATGGATTCGAGACGAGCGACTGGAGCATAAGTTTCGCCGAAATCGATACCTTCGATTTGGGTGTATCCTTGTGCTACCAGTCGTGCTTTGTTTCTTACCACTATACCGTCTTCATCTTGCTTGTTGCGAAAAATCCACTTTGTACCAATGATGTTGTGCTTCGAGGGATCAGGTCTATCAACTAAGGACCAGACTTTGTTTCGCTCGAACTGGTTAAGTTCTTCGAGCATAGAAGTTAACCAATCTGGATCCTTCACAGCTTAATCAAACTTTGAAGGTTCTAGCATGGAGACAAACCAAAAGTTTCCACAGAAGTTAGTCAAACGAGTACGAGAACGAGTTGTGGGACGACCTGGTTGATGAATTTCTTCAAGGATCGAATCAACATCAACTCTTCTTCGAACTCGTGATAAAGTTGAATCATTTGCTTCAGGCTCAGCTTCTGCTTCAGGATCTGCTTCAGCTTGAGGATCTGCTTCACCTTCAACTTCAGCATTTCCTTTAGGATTAGCATTTCCTTCGTTCCCTTGCTCTTCTTCGTCCTGTTCACCATTAGCTTCAGGATGTTGATCTCCACCGCCCCGGGCTATGTGTGGGAACATTGGACCATCATCATCCCTATTAGCTTGACGAGGATTGGCTTCAATAGGACGAATATCTCCTATAGCCATGGACCTGATCACTTCATCAAGTGGAGGTTCATCTGGATCATGAGGCAAATGCTCTTTTTGAGATCCATTAGTTTCATCAAACCTCACATTTACAGTTTCCATAACTTTCCCAAAGTGAGAGTTATACACCCTGTAAGTGTGAGAGTTTGAGCCATAACCTAAAAGAGAACCTTCATGTGACTTAGGGTCAAATTTGGAGCTACGATTCATATCTCTAATAAAGCAAGGAGCACCAAATACCCTAAGATACGAAACATTTGGTTTGTTACCAGTGATAAGCTCATGTGAAGTTTTCTTCAGAAATTTGTGAAGGTAAACCTTGTTGATGATATGACAAGCTGTGTTAATTGCTTCGGCCCAAAACCTGATAGGTGTCTTGTATTCAGCAAGCATGGTCCTAGCCATTTAAGTGAGAGTTCTATTCTTCCTTTCCACAACACCATTCTGTTGAGGTGTATAAGCAGCAGAGAACTCATGTGTAAAGCCATGATCACCAAGAAATTCATCAATATGAGTATTTTTTAATTCAGTTCCATTATCACTTCGGATATGCTTCAGAGATAACTCATATTCTGTTTGAGCTCTCTTAGCGAACGACTTGAAGATTTCAACAACTTTGCTCTTGTCATCCAGAAAGAAAACCTAAGTATATCGAGAAAAATCATCAACAATAACAAGACCATATTTTTTTCCTCCCAGACTTGCATATTTTTGAGGACCGAAAAGATCCATATGAAGAAATTCAAGAGGACGAGTAGTAGTCATGATAGTCTTCGCTGAATGATGTTTCTTCGTAATTTTGTCAGCTTCACAAGCACTGCAGAGACGATCCTTATCGAATTTTACTTCTCTAAGGCCAATAACATGCTTCTTCTTCACTAGATTATGAAGATTTCTCATCCCTGCATGACCAAGTCTTCGATGCCATAACCAGCCGGATGAAGCTTTTGCCATTAGGCATGTGGATACGGCAGGGCCCGAAGAAAAATCAACAATGTATAAATCTCCTTTTCGGTAACCCTCGAAGACAAACGTATAATCATCCTGTGAAAAGACAACACAACGCGAAGCAGAAAATAGAACAAGCATACCCATATCGCATAACTTCGAAATAGACATAAGATTGTAGCCAAGAGATTGGACTAGCATAACATTGTCAATGTGCTTATCTTTCGATATGGCAACCTTACCCAAACCTAAAACTTTACCCTTGTTGTTATCACCGAAGGTAATGTACTTCTGAGAAGATTGAGATAGTTTTTCTTCGATGAATAACTCCTTGTCTCCGGTCATATGATTTGTACAACCACTATCCATAACCCATTCGGATCCACCGGAGACATAGCCCTGCAGAAGAATTAGTTCTTCTTAACCACCCACAAACGAGCATGTGACTGAGAAGAGGTTGAAGCACTGGTTGAAGCAATATTAAAACGAACATGATTATATTGCTTAGGTGGACCATCAAGTACACCATAAATGTAAGTCCTCTGTGAATGGTTAGGATAAGAATGAGCATATGCAATCTTATTATGGTTATCATGAGGACGATAAGTATAACGACCAGTGCGATAGTATTGCTTCTGCGGAACATTTGATTCGGGCACCAGTGAATCATTTATCTTCTCTAATGAATAGAAATGATTCGGTGGTACCGAAGACTTGCCCTGCATGGTATGGTTAGCAGGCAGTTTTTCCACAAGTGCTTTCTGCACCCATATCTTCCTCTTATAGAAGCCATTCTTAGGAGGAGTACCAACATATTCAGCAGTAACCTTTCCCTGTTCATCTTTAATGAGGTTGTAGTCTGAATCAAGTGATTCATGCACAATGGCTTTGTTCATTTTGCAGTCGAAACCTGAAAGGTTAGCAATATCAATAGGTTTCTCCTTCACTAGGACCCAAACAGTTTTAGGATACTGCTCAGGTTCCCAATAGGTGCCATCAGGGTTTATCTTTCTCTCGAAACCAACACCCTCATTCCTGGGATTCCTGTGAAGGAGAGCCTTCCTCAGGATATCACAAAGATACTGGTGACCTTGCACACTTTTGAACATGACTGTTTCAAATAAGTTTTTCAACCTGAGGAGTTCCTCGGTAACAGCAGAGTTTTCCTCATCTGAGGCATTAGTATCATCAATAATAATAGGAGCTTTGCCTTTGGAATCATTTTTGCTTCGTTCCAGACAAGTTAAGCAAGGTGAATCAGTTTTATGATTTGCTTCAGAACCTTGTTGAGCCATGAGAGAGAGATTGACATTTTCCAACTCTTCATGAGCCTCTTTCAGTCTTTCCAGAGCCATTTTCCTCTGAAGAAATTCATAGGTGAGCTTCTCATAATCAATTAAAAGAAGATCATGCCGAGAGGATAATTCTTCGAACTTCTCCTTCAGAGCAGCATGCTCATTAGTTAAAGTTTGACCTTTCTATATCTCATCGATCAACAGAGTTTCTGATTTCTTAATGGTTTTGCTTAGTGAATCAAGTTCATCTTGTTGGATTGAAGCAATTTTAGGAAGTTTAGCATAGCTTATCTTCGAATCACTATCATAAGAGGAACAATCAGAAGTATCATAGTTAGATTTGGATGAAGATACCTTCGCCTTGGAGATGAAGCAATATGCAGGAGTTTCATCTTCACTACTGTTGTTGGTGAAGAATGAGCTCGAAGCTTTGGTTGAAGCATCTGCTGAAGCGAATGCCAAACCAGCAACACCATCTGATTCGGACCCAGACCCAGACCTTGAGCCTGATTCAGCTTCGGACACAGAGGCTTTGTCTTCAGAGTTCATCTCCTTTCCCAGATAGGCCTTGGCACGGTGAGAGCTGCTACGCCGAGACGAGTGAATCTTCGATGAAGAACCCTCACACTTCTTATGATACTTCTTCCTCTTGTCATCATCAGAATCATTCTTCTTTTCTCTTCTCGAACTGGAATCATGTCTCTTGGACTCATAGCTTCTGGTAGATCTGTGGGACTTGGTTGAGGAGTCTCTGAGCGAATGCTTCGATTTGTTCTCAGCTTCCCACAGAGGGCAATCAGCAATGTAGTGACCTGGTTTTTTGCACTTGTAGCAGCAGTTGTCCTTCGATGGAGAGCTTCTTGAGGATGAGCGGTGAGATGAGTGACTTGAGCTCCTTGAAGAATAACTCTTTTTCGGTGAAGAAAAACCTTTTCTTTGGAAGCGGTTGAAGCGTCTCATGATCAATGCTAAATCTTTCCCAATGCTTGCAGGATCATCTGATTCGACACCTGAAGCAGAACTGACTTCGGGTGAAGAATGACGCGAAGCTTTTGCTTTCAAGGCATGTGATCTTCTTCGAGAGCCATTTATGTCACGTTTCTCATCTTCTTCCATTTCAAAAGTATTGAGTCTCTCAAGAATATCAGCGGCAACAAGACGTCTGAAATAAGTCCATTCCTTGATCATCAGCACGATGTGATCAACCGAATCATCCAATGAGCGAAGCAGGGTTCTTACAACTGAGTGAGGGGTAATGTCATTAGCACCGAGGGAAATCAACTCATTAGCAAAAGCAGTGAGTCTGCTATAAATGAAGTTGACTTTTTCACCTCATTTCTCTTGAATCGATACAATTTGCTTCGAAGTGTGTCAATTCTAGCTTCTTTCTGAGTAGAAACACCTTCACCAATCTTTCCCAGATAGTCCAAGACACCTTTGGCAGAAGAAATATTCTTCACTTCATGATACTTTTCTGGTGTCAGATGATTGGTGATGAATACCTAAACTTCAGAATCAAGATCAATCAATTTTGCTTCTTCAGGAGTGATGGCCTTCTCATCAGCGACTATGACTCCATACAAGACAACTTGCCAGGCAACAGAATTGATAGCCATGATATTTCTCTTCATTTTGTCCTTCTAGTACAGGTAGTCCTTCCCATTGAAAACAGGAATAGGTTCGTCAGAGCGAATAGCTGCGAAAGACATACTTGAAAGCACTCCAGGAGATTAATCCAAAACACACAGTGTAGAGAGTGACTAGCTCTGATACCAATTGAAAGTCCAAGTATGTGATCAGAGGGGGAGAGGGTGAATGATTACTTCAAATTTTCGCATGAAACTATGAGGTAAGTGCTTGAAGTAAAACGAACTGAGACTCGGCGATGTTTGTTCGACCAGTTAACGCTCTGCAAAGCGCTACGTCTGGTTGGAGGGACTGGTGATTGAACACCTGGAGCAAATCTCTCTTCGTCCGTTGCTCCACTGCCCCAAACTCCTTAAGCTTGGTCAGTTCTTCACTCGTGGTTGATTATTGAGGAAATCACCGAAACCTTTGAAAAACTGGACTTCGAGGCGACAATTACTCTTCGCTCTCTGAAGAACAACACTCTAACCGTCTAAGAGAATTGCAGTTCTCCAAGATAAAAAGGCTAGTAAGTTTTCACCTAAGTCATCTTGAGTCTACTCAGATCAATGGAACTTAGGATTCAGTATTCTGGATTTTGGGTTTTTCTTCGGTGATGTTCTTGAGGTGCTCTCTTCAATCTCTCTCAGAAATATTCTTAGAGCAGCCACCCGCAAATGAAGGACGGGCGGCGTATTTATAGTTGGCGATCCCGAGGTGCGGAATGTCCAAATTGACCCGAAGTGACAGCTTGACACGTGTCTACAACGGTCGGATTTGTCATCACTGCGCAACTTTAATTGCAAAACAAGTAAAGCTGACTCACGAACTTAGTTCTGCTTCAGAAGCCAAAAACGAAGTCTTTGCTACTGAAGCTTAACTTAATGCACATGAGATTTCTTCGCTCAGGCTTCTCACTTGGTTTGGATTTGATCTGAGCATTTTCTCAATAACTTCAATGTCCACAAACTAAAGACCCGTTTTGATAGTACGGTTTGTCATATGACTCAAAAAACAAAAAAAGAACTACACAAAAACATCTAAGTCTTGCACCGTTTTCTTCATTTCTTTCAATGAGTTGAGCTTCAGAACACCTTCATTTTTAGAGGTCATCCTCCGTGATTAAGCTTCGCTAGAGAGGGTAAAGCTTCGATAACTTCAACACCTTTCTTTAAACTTTATCACCTAACTTGTCCTTTAGGAACCTATTCAACTGTTTATACTAGAAAATATTGTTAGTTCCTCTACTGTCTTGTTCAACAATATCCAAAACACACGGGCTGCCCTGCTCAAGCTCCCGCTCCTCCCGCTGGCGCTAGACATGTTGCTTGTGTTGCTGCTGATCCCGCATCCGCCTTTGCCCCCGCTGTTGTCAGCCTGCATGTAGTTCACCCAACAAGAGAAGTTATGACATGATTTAATGCATGGAAATAAAATGCAACCTTCGTTTCCTTAACACATTTTGAGAAGTTAGAATGCAAGAAAACTTGGTGTTCGTTCATTCAGTTATAACTACATAATAACTAGCAAAAGGTGCATAAGACTTTGTATACAATGCAGTAATGCAAGTAGAGACTTCCAAATAAGTACGTAGCATGAAGTAAATAGTATTATCCAATTCACCCCTTTTTATTAGCCTGTATAGACAACATGTACGTATATAACAAGGGAACTTTGATTCTTTCAAAACTCTTTTTCTCCCAAATGCGAAAGTAGAAGTATAACTAGTTAGTTCTTGCTGAAATCAGTTTCCACAAGTACTGCATGTACCAAGGCAGAGCCAGCTCAGAGAATTACAATGCTTAAATCATGAAGTACAAATTTTGGAGACATTTCTATACTAACCTTCTTGATGAAGTCGTCGTCGATGACAGTGTCCCTGATGCACTTGAAGAGCTAGAACATGGCCTCCACCTCGCTCAGGCTGACTGCAACAGAGCACTAATACACTAGTACAGATCATGAGATCAACAAAATATAGCAAAACCTAATAAACTAGCTAAGTAGAAACTGAACCCTCAGTGCCAAATCTTGCACCAAACCAGCAGAAAAGAAACCCACTATTTTAATACAGCAGAAAAAATATCTCAGGGATTGGCATATTCTTACAAGCAGATAAGACGTGAAGTAGCACACGTACATTGAAATTAAAAAAGGCTACCTTTTCATGCATTGTGATTCTTGCAAGTGAGATGGAATCAGTGGCACCAGAGAGAACAGTGGAGAGGAATACCTATGAGGAGGCGTGGAGGGAGTGAGCTTTGGGGCATAGGCCGATGGAATCGTTGGCCTGGAGATGTTCTCCCCCGCTGCAGCTGCGTGAAAAATCAACATTAGTGATGTACTGAACATGCAAGTTGTCTACATTCAGTTACTATAATCTCCTATACAAACAACTATTAACAATTCAGTTGCTAGAGTGGTGGTGTTGTGGACTGGTAACCACCTCTTCCTTGAAATAAAGCGTGAGAGGTGGGATTGCATCCAGACGGCTCCTATAAGAAGAGGGATCTAGAACTGACCAAGACAGACAGTAACTCAAGACATGTGTCACACAATACATATCCCCTGCAAAATATCATCACTTTGTGCCAGTTTACGAGTCTGAATAGATAAAATATGATCAACATATATCTCTCTGGAAAGGTGTTTCGGTGACTAGCAGATTGCAAATTCACTTTCATAAAAGAAGAGACAAGTCTAAGCTTACAATTTTACTCAGCTTGCACACCTTATTTCAGAGAAACTATCGAACAAGGAGCTGCAATTGTTGGTACATGCAGACTACCGGGATACCTGAATCGACTAGGGGTCTGCATGGCCCAGTATGGGCTCATCATTGCTAGAGTCGTCATCATCATCTTTTGTGCTCAGCTCCTCGTCGCCCAAATTTTATTTTATGTTTATACCTGCATCCTCTGGGTTGGGTGTATTTCTCGCAGAATTCTGCAGAACCAGGAGTAACATAATTCAGCCCTCAATTGCCATTGAAGGGAGCACGATATAGTGAACATGCATATGGTTATGAAAATAGTATTTTCTGTTGAATGTTGCACTCAATATATTAGATAAAGTCTTGTGAAGTTTTATTTAGCTTGCATGATTAAGGTTTGCATATAAAATGTCGACTAGTGTATTGACTCGTCAAAAAATGTCGACTTGACATAGTGTCGACTGAGTCAATGAGTCACGACTAGTCTGAACTGTAGGGTTTGCATATAAAGGTTTGGGTTTGCCATAAGTAGTCCAAAACAAAATTATCCATGGAGCACATCCATGAGTTGCACAATTTATTCAAGGATTACCAAAGCTGTAGCTGAACACAAGAAGTTGATCCAGCATCACGTATTGTTAGCAGCTAAAGAAAAATTGTTGGTTCTTCACTACTGCCAATATGCAGTTTTACCACCTGGTGGTTTCCCCTGGAATAAACAAGATCCATGGAAAATAACCAGCAACAGGAGCTGTCAACTAGCATGTCAGGCTGCAACAGTGTAAATGATTTTCTAAACTGCCATATGTCACATTACAACCAAAATGCTCTGTTTCGTTTAGTAAGGGGATTTGCTCACATAAAATCTGCATATGTAAGCTAATTAGATAGATCTTTCTCGTACTAACTACGTGCTACCATCTGCGCCATAAACATTGTTTAGCACCAATATCCCCAAGCTACATTGTTAGCAAATCTGAATCCGCTAACTACTACTGGCACAACCTAACAAAGAACATGTGAAAGGACACTAGACGAACCAATGTTCCCAAGCTGTATGCTATTATCACCCAGACTATCTTACACTGGAAGGGAATGGAAAAACACTGACACTAGACAAACCAATGTTCCACGAGACATCAAAAGCATCACACAATCACAGGCTGTGTCCACGAGACCACACCCTTATCACACCAGAAAAAATTGAAACAAGCGCAGTACCTGAACATAAGCTCGTGTATTTACTTCTCTGTGATGAACTTTGAACTATCCTACAGTGCAAAATATTTAGACTGAACAAACAAAACAGACAGTAAATTTGTCGAACCAAAGTAAAGATATAAAGAGCAAAGACCATCATAGACTGAACAAGCTTTTTTGGGGGAGAAGAGACGTGTCACTCTGCCGCCACCGACCTCGCCGCTGCCAGCCACCATCTGCCACACACGTTTTTTGGGGGGAGGAAAAGGATTCAGGATCTTGGGTTAGGAGGCTGAAGCACAACAGAACAGAGAGGAGCGAGCTGGGTTCGACCTCGTCGGCGTGACTCTTATCGCGCTCCCAGTCCTCGTCACCGGGGGGAAAGGGACGGGGCGGGGTCGGTCTCCTCGAGGCCACCGCCGCCGCTGGCGCTGGAGGCGAGGCTGCTGCTGCGCTCGCCGACGTAGCCACTGCTGTTGGAGTTGGGCGGGCCGGCGTTGCCGTAGGCTTCGTCCTCCTCCTCCTCGAGCCCCTGGAACTCCTCCCTCCTCCGGGACGCAGCCGTGCTGCTGCCGGCCCTGGACGCGGCTGTTGCGTACCCCTCGTCCTCTTCCCGATAGGGGCCTTGGGCAGGGATACATGGGAGAAGCTGGGAATGATGGCCATGGAGGGGGGAAGGTAGAGGATGGCACATGGCGGCGAGGGCACCAAAACCCTAGAAACGGGGATTCGTTTTCGGGCGAGCGCTGGTGGCCGGGAGCGTTGAATCTAGATGGAGAGGAGGAAGGAGTGGAGTGAGGGAAAGATGGGGTGTGCTGCGCGCCGGCCATGCCGCGGGAAGTCGTCGGAATCGGGAGGCGGCGGAGTGGCTGGGAGGGAAGAGATGGGGGAAACTAGGCAAGGGATTGATACAGAGGGACGCGGCGAGAGATGGTGATATTCCCTCTACCGGGGACGCGGAGCAATTGATCTCAGCTCGGATGAACAGTAAAATCGAAAAAAAATCAAAAAATTTAAAAAAAAATAAATTTTTTGGGAGAGAAAGGACGTGTCACTCTGCCGCCACCGACCTCGCCGCCGCCAGCCACCATCTGCCACACGTTTTTTTGGGGGAGGAAAAGGATTCAGAATCTTGGGTTAGGAGGCTAAAGCACAACAGAACAAAGAGGAGCAAGCTAGGTTCGACCTCGTCGGCGTGATTCTTACCGCGCTCCCAGTCCTCGTCACCTTTGGAGCATCGATTTTGTTTTTTTGCTGTGTATTCCACGGATGTTATTTTGTGATGAAATTTTGCAAGCATATTAAACATTTGTCAAATGTTCGCCACAAAAAAAATCAGATTTTTTTGAATTTTTTTTGATTTTTTTTTTAATTTACTGTTCATACCGAGATCATATGAGCTCGGGATCACTTGAGCACTTTCCCTCTACCGGCGCGTTTCTTCCAAAAATGTTAAACATACGGATATTTTACAGGCTTTTACGGACTCCTCTTCACTAATTTAACCTCCCCCCTGATTTTAACCCGGGTGGGGCCCGCTTCTTTCCATTAGCCCAATCAGATCCACTTCTTTAACACTAGCCCGTAATCTTTCTGTCTCCTATCCGTACGTGTAGCAAAGCTGCCTTCTTTCCCTTCGCTATTTTCATCTCCGCGCGCTTTTTATTTGGGTTCCAACGCCAAATATTTTTTTCCGGTAATCGACTGTCGGCATGATAGAACATATGCCGGCAGTTAGATTGCCACCACTATATCATAACAAACACTGCTACACATCTATCAGCGGGTACCATTTAACGATACCCTAACTGCCGGCATAGGTCCATCTTTACCGGCAGTCCTCTTCCGTCAGATTCTGCCCATGATGTAGTGTTTGGTAGGCGACAGTTCCATGCTTAAGTAGATAGTGAAAAAGTTTTCAAAGTAGCGAGGATTTAGGTTGCCCTTGATATCATAACAAGACATCTCAGGAGAGGTGACTCGAAGAAATATTCCCTAAGTCGGGCAAAAAGAATAACTTTTGATACATAGATCATAGAAGTTTCTTTCATCAGATTGAGGCATTCGAAAATGATCGTGAAGGAATATGAGAGAAAGGCATACTCAATTTGGAATGAGAACTATGGTTATAGGGACAATTCGGAAAATGAGAGGCACAATCCCATTTCATACCGAAGAATATAACCCAGTGGTTGAGTACGCTTTCTATGACTTGAGCATTCCACATTCATATGGCTCAACCAAATCTGTGCCGAAGATCTTGGTAACACTTCATACAACCATGATGAATATATATGGGGAATGCGGATGCAAAGGAAGATAACACCTTCTCGGATATGTTTTCTTCGTATAACAAGATGCTTGCCAACATAACTTGTCTGGATGAACAACCGAGAGACATTTAGCACTCCGCTTCTAATGTTCTCCTTGATGTTCCAGATTCCATGATCATGCTTCGAAGTAGCATCAATATGGTCATCAAGTAAAGGTCAGACTTCGGGACACAAAGGTTCCATAAAGAACAACTTCTAGAATAAGTCATACAATATCCTCATGGAGGAGTGGCTACTAATGGATGACATTTGGGGACACTTTCGAGAATGGTATGATCACAAGAGTATGTACAAAAAGTTTCACCAGCAATGGATAAGGATAAATAACACTTCCTTCACAAAGTGTTATTCTGCCCCCCACAGACAAATGAATTTCTTCTGAGGAAAAATCCACTTGGCCCATGCAACGTTTTTGGAGAATTTGCCAGAAATGGCATCAAGGATAGGTGGGAAATAATTGGGGATTTATGGAGCAATATAAATTGGGGTTGCTTCACAATCCTCAAAAATGGGAATATTCCTTTTATTGGAAAAGGAGTACATGGCTTGAATAAAAATGTGGCTTGGATGGGTGGATCAAAGGGATGATCATGGGAAAGGGGTAGGGAACCATGGGCTACTTGAGCATGGAAAGAAAATATGCTCAAGTTTCAAGTACAAAGAGTTTCTAAAAATCGAATCGAATAGAAAATCTTGAAATAAATCATGAGAGTTTTTGGAAAAAGAAAGTTCCAAAATCCAGGTTGTCACACTCATGCACCAGCATCAGAGCTCAAAACCATACCACTATCCCGGCCCTTCGCAACATGTGGCCTCAATATGGTTGGTACACTCAAGAAATCATCAAAAGACGGTCGAACGCACATCCTGGTAGCAGTCGACAGTTTAACCAAGTGGATCAAAGCGGTGCCAATCACTAGCTCGACAGCCCTCGCGGCAGTAAACATCATTAAGTCAATCATTTTCCAGTTCGGTGTGCCGCACAACATCATCACTGACAACGGCACAAACTTCACAGCAGCAGAGTTCCAAAACTTCTGCCAGGAACTGGACATCAAGATCAACTATGCATCAGTCACGCACCCGTAGTCCAACGGACAAGTCAAGAAGGCAAACAAACTAGTATGCAGTGCCATCAAAAAGCGGCTCCTCGCACCACTCGAGAAAGCCACAGGTAATTGGGTAGAAGAACTGCCCGCCGTCCTCTGGAGCTTGTGCACCACACCTAACGCTTCAACCCAATATACGCCTTTATTCATGGTGTATGGAGCAGAGGCAGTACTCCCACACGACCTCAAGTTCGGTGCCCCTCGCGTCTCTGGGTGCGAGTAGGAATAAGCAGAAGATGCACTCGAAGACGACAAGGATGTGGCAGGTGAAGCAAGAGACACAACCCTAGCACGGTCAGAAGGGTATCAGGATAAACGGTGCACCTATCACAGCAGTCGACTCCGCACAAGATTTTTCAGTGAAGGAGACCTCGTCCTGCAGCTAACATAGGAAAAAGTTCACAAGCTCGCCCCACAGTGGGAAGGACCCTACATAATCTCAGAAGTAATCGGAGGAGGAGCCTACAGATTGAAGAACCCAAAGACCGCAAAGACGTGGGAAACCCGTGGAATGTGGCAAACTTACGCCTCTTATACCCATAGATTACCCACGGGCACTTTCATCCCAGCACCTCAATAACGGTTGTACTGCCCACAGGCAACTCATGTAAAAGACTAAAGCAGTAAAACATGTGTTGCCCCAATTGCAGGCCATGGAACTCATGGGCTCGAGCGCAAACTCACCCTCTCCCCCGAGGCGTTCGTTCTCTTATGCGACGATTATACATTGGCACCCGGGGGCTCGAGCGCGGACTTGCCCTCTCTCCCGAGGCGTTCTTTCGCTTATGTGACGATTATACATTGGCACTCGGGGGCTCAAGCGCGGACTCGCCCTTTCCCCCGAGGCGCTTTTTGCTTACGCGACATTTATAGACTGGCACCGGGGGGCTCGAGCGCGGACTCACCCTCTCTTCCGAGGCGTTTTTCGCTTACACGACATTTATAGACTGGCACTCAGGGGCTCGAGCGCGGACTCACCATCTCTCTTGAGGCGTTTTTCGCTTACATGACATTTATAGACTGGCACTCGGGGGCTCAGCGCGGACTCAGCCTCTCTCTCGAGGAAATTTTTGCTTACGCAACATTAATATAATGGAACTCGGGGGCTAGAGCACGGACTCACCCTCTCCCCCGAGGAATTTTTTTGCTTGCGCGACATTAATAGACTGGCGCTCGGGGGCTCGAGCATAACTTTCCCTTTCTCTCCTGAGACTCATGCAACAAGTTTACGCCGAGCACTCGAGAGAAACCATACCCTCGTTCCCCAAAAGATTTTTTCCTATCCATTGAATTTTTCGACCCTCAAAGATTCAAGGAAAAGAACACAGCATGAAGAAAAAATAAGGACCGCTCGGAGGAAAAAGCACCAGGGTACCCGAAGAAAGGCACTGCCACCAAGGTAATATTAAAAGAGAACAGATTTATAGCCTTCACCCAATCGCAAGCAATCGGCCAAAGCCTCGGGGGATACTGCCATCAGGAGCGCTATCGCGCACCCGATATTATCACGGACCTAGGCGTACAAAGGAAGCAAAGATGAAGCACTCTCGAAGAATAAGCAGAACAGAGGATCTTCAAATATATATATTGATCACATCAAGCATTACAAAGTGATTTCTGTACAATCAAAGGGAGTACAAGGCCAAGCATTAAAAAGTGATTTCTCTACAATCAAAGGGAGTACAAGGCCAAGCATCACAAGGAATTATGACTTCTACATGTGTGCCCATGTTGAGATAATTGGCAATAGCCCGCATCTTGACGAGCATCATCACAGACAGAGGAAGAATCTACCCTAATCCTATGTGGTGAGGCTCGACTTATGCTTGAGCTTGTTGGTATTGTCCTACCGGTGCACTCGCTTGGTCGGCGGCTTGACATCAGCGTCCTGCTCAAAACTGAAGTATCTAGCACCACCGCAAGTCGAAGAGTCGCCAGAACGAGACGTGGTAGGAGAGTGATACGCGAGAGAGGATAATTGCTTCTCTCCCTTCGTTGGTTACCCCAAGTGGAAGGTGAGATGCCGCATAGCGGCAAGTTTCCCTTGGTGAAGATACCAAGGTTGATATCGACCAGTAGGAATCCGGAGATGATAAGTAGGTGGCAAGAAAACAATGACACCGTTTACGACAAACGTTGCTTACTTGACCTGGACCTGCACACAGACACTAATAACTTTGCTCCCAACGAAGTCCAGAGAGGTTGTCAATCTCTCTGGTCTTGTTGTTTACAAAGGATCAAAACACAGGGGATACTGATAATGATAATGATAATAGCAACTGAAAGTAAATACTAAAAAGTAAATGAACGTGAAAAAAATGATGAGAATATGGACCGGGGTCCCGTGATGTTCACTAGTGATGTCTCTCTCCCAAAAGACGATAAAACTGCTATGCGAGGTAAACAAATTACAAACGAGCAATTGACGGGATTATAAATGCACCGCAATGTTAACTATGCTACAAAGAAAGGAAGAGGCTCATAAGCATGGGAAGTACGCCAAAATAAGTAGACCAAAATCCATCTGCATCTACTACTAATCATCCACCTTGAGATATATATCCAGAACACCTCGCCGGTATTAAGTTGCGAGCCCCACCCAAAGTGTAAACCCAAAGCAACAGACAACTGCATTAAAAAGAACTTTGCGTAAAGTAAACAATCCTTGCAACCGCGGTTACAAGCACCGTTGTTTTCCCCTTGTGGCAACAGCACATTCCCTAGACTCATGTTTCTGTCACTCAAGCGTGTCATCAGGGGGCATGAACCCACAATCGAGCATAACGTTCCCTCTTGGAGTTACTACCTACTACTTGGCCAAAGCAATAAACAGCAACGGAGAACATGCAAGAATTACTTAGGAACAAAAATATAGAAGATAAGAACTGAATATATTACTCTATCACAATCTGAACATAATCTTATAATCCATCAGATCCCATCAAACTCAGCATAGCAAAAGCAGAAAGATTACATATGTGCCTCGATCATGTAGGGCAGCTCACGAGGTCTAAACCATGAAGAACAAAGAGGGGAGGAGAACATCACATATCTACTGATCACGGACCCATGGTCCAAAGGAAACAACTCACGACACATCCGGGAAGCGTCCATGGTGGAGGGGAAGCTCCCGGAGGTCGATCCTCCCTCCGACAGGGTGACGGGAAGGGTCCTGCGGGTGCTCCCGATCTTGGAAGCGTGGCGGCGGCGGAACAGAGGCGAGATCGCGAAAAAGGGTTATGTCCTTGGATGTTTCACGTCACGGGAGTTATATAGGCGAAGGGGGGCAGCCAGGGGCCCACCAGGGGTCCAGGCGCCCCTCTGGCGTGGCCAAGCCCTAGGCCGCGCCAGCTATGCGCCTGGGGCCCTGGTGGGTCGCACCTGGTCCCCCTTCGGGACTCCGGAAGGTTCCTTCACGCTGATTTTTTATCTGATTTTCCCAAAAATTTTGAGCACTTTTAATATGGGGGGGAAACTAAAATAGAAAGACAGCAGAAAACAGAAACTAGCACTGGGGTGCACTGAGTTAATAGGTTAGTCCAAATATGATCAAAAGTGTATGAAAGTGTATCTAAATCATAGCAATATCACACAAAACATGCATGGAGCAAGCAGAAATTATCGATACGTTTGGGACGTATCAACATCCCCAAGCTTAATTCTTGCTCTTCCTCGAATGGGTAAATGATAACAAGCATAATTTTGGTGAAATGCTAGCAACCATATAAGAACTTTGAAAAGTAAAGCAATCAAGGTATGTGATTCAATTCAAGAGATAAAATGCAAGAGTCTATATTAGCATTGAAACAAGTAACAAAAGAACATTAGGTGCAAGAGCTCTCGTTGTCTGTGACTCGAATGTCTCCAAATGGTGTTTGCGTGCAAGAAAGGGGATAGGGTGACGGGGATCAGCCCCGGCAAATCCCATGGTCAGGGACCCTGGGTTAGTCATAGAGAAGACACATGTTGGACGATAATCGTCGGCTAACAGGAGAAGCTCTTCCTTCTCGATATTATTGCGTGAGGGGGCGATTACAGCGGAGCCCAGGCGAGTTCTCGCAAGACCAGGAGAGTAGATGCGTATTGGATTGATCTGGATGTCTCCCCTCGCAGCCTTTATATACTAGGCTAGGTCTCGGGGAGTCCGTACTAGGTTACAAAGATAGTTTCCTTGTTCTAGTCTTGTCTTGTACGCCAAGTTTATGCCTTCCATATTAGTCGCGGACTCCTACGTCGGTGCTTGGTCGGGCCGGTCGTGGGCCTGTCGTGGCTTCCTAGCGGGCCCTCTATCTTCGCATACACCGGGTATCCTCATACGCAAGAGTTGTGGGGTCACCCCCTCGTCAGTAGCCCCCGAGTGCCTGGGGGACTCGAAGAGTCGCGCAGGGACTTGAATTCGTCAACGCTTTATTGTCTGTAGGCGCGGCATCGCCGCGGTTCGCTGGCAGTTTTGAGCCATGACAATATCTGTTTCGAGGGATTGCTAAGTTGAAAGGGCCCAAGGAGTCGACTGGTCGAGCCTTGGTGAATTGCGCTAGTGGAAAATACCGCAGTATCCCAATCAAGCTCACGTCCCTCGACATGAACTTGGAACGACCGGTGTCAAGCAAAGTCATGCCGCTGCAGGTCTTATAGGATCAATTGCGGCCAGTCTAAGCAAATAGCCTGAGCGCGTCCGCTCGACTCTTTCTATCATGCGAGCGCATGGAAAAGGTCGGGAGTGAAATCGCTCTGCGGCAAGTCCCGGCTCGGCCGTTCTGCGCAGCGGGGTCTTATCTACACGCTAAGCTTGCGTGGCATCTGGGTACAGTGTGTCGTAGCCCAGGAATAATTTCTTTTGTAGAGGCACGGAGCCTGGTTAGCGATGCACCCACTTGGAATAAACGATCAAGTGAGCTATTTAGCAGTCACTCGCGGAGTTTGTAATGAACTCAGGCGAGGAAAATAAGAAAGCAACCACTCAGAAAGTCGTCGAGTGCGCGACTAATTCATATTGTTGAATTGCTGAGTCTTTTTTGCGAGTAGTCCCTCGAATGCTTCACTGTCTTCAGGGTGAGGGAGCTCCCGAACTCTGAAAGTACGTAGTTTTTTCTGGTGCGAGTGATCACCCGAGCTCGAAATAAGGTACTCCCAATGGGCATAAAAGACTTTTGGATTAATATAAAAAAGCTTGTGGGGAGCAAAATGATGACCGAAGGTGCGTGCTGGAGACGCGTTGCTGAGATGTGACGTTTTCTGGTCCGCCTGACATGTTGGGTTGTCGTGTTATGTGAAAATGAAGTGACTTGACGCCTGCTGACCGAAAATTTTGTGGTGCGCGATGATGGCCCTCGTTTTTCGCGCGCAGTGGGCGGTATGGTTAGTGCGTCGGTTGAGTTTTCCATGTTTCTCGGCTATCGTGGGATCGCGCCACGTCTGCTGGATTCCAAGATGAGTGGTGGCGATTTGCTTGCTCCGACTGTTGGTTAAATACCGGGGGGGGGCTAGTTTGCTTAGGTTTTCACCCAGCCATTGCCTTCTCCTGCCTCTCTTCCTTCTTCCTTCTTCATTCTTTGTCTCCTGCCTATCCTTTCGTGCGGTTTGATTTGTTAAGATCCATGTCCAAGCGTCCTCGCAGTGCAGCACAGGAGTCGGCGAGGATGACCGGCAGATGGGAGCGGTCTGCTTTTGGAACCGCATATCTGGATGAGTTGGTGGCGGACGGCGTGGTGGCGCATGGTGCCGCCCAGATTCCTGGGGATGAGGACGTTCCTGCGCCCCGTCCAGATGAACGGGTATGCTTTCAGAGCTTCTTCGCTCGTGGTTTTGTGCTTCCCATTCATCCTTTTCTCCGGGGGTTGCTTTGCGCCTATCAATTGCAACTGCATGATTTGACTCCCAATGGGATTCTGCACATTGCCTGCTTTATTACGCTCTATGAGGGTTTTTTGGGGATCTATCCCCATTGGGGCCCCTGGAAACGTCTCTTCAATGTGAAGAGGACAAATTCTGAATATGCCATTGGGGACGTGGGTATTTCCATTAAGGAGAAGTCGGCCTATTTTGATCTGGAGAAGCTGGACTCCGTCTTTTCATGGCGGAGGATTTTGTTTTATCTGAAGGACCAATGCGTTGAGGGTCAGTGGTTTGGTCTGGCCCCTTTCGATCCTGCTGCGTGGGCGGTTAAGCGGTCTTCATGGGCACATCCTTTGTCTGCCCGCGAGGTGTCTCTCGTGGAGTCGTTTGTGCAAAATATTACTGCTTTGAAGGATGAATTGACTGGCAGCCAGCTTATCTCCGTGTTTGTCAAGAGACGCGTGCAACCGCTTCAGCATCGGGTGTGTCCCATGTGGCAATACACTGGGTCTGATGACTCGACCATGTGTTCGCCCGAGGAGTTTTTTGATGACGACCTTTTGGCCCGGGTTCAGCCACTACTAGGGAAATAGCTATACATGGAAAGCTTATTAGTGGCGCATTTTATATGTAATGCGCCACTATGTTGTAAGGGGTGGCGCACTGGTAAAAAATGCGCCACCTATAAGCCCTTATAGCATTCTGGAAATGCGCCACCCCTAAGAAATTATTAGTGGCGCATCCAGAATGCGCCACCCATAAGCTCTTAGGGGTGGCGCATTTCCCATATGCGCCACTAATAAGAAAAAACTGGGCGGGAAAATTCCCATATGCACCCCCCCAGTGGACCGCCTTTTCAATTTGAAAAAAAATAAAAGAAAATGATAGAAATGTCAAAAAAATAAAAGAAAATCAGTTTTCCAAATGATATGTGGTCTAGTTGTAAGGAAAATTTACAAATATGAATTTCGACTTTTTTTGCAAAATCTCCCGAGAATTACGTAAAATGGGCTTAACTTTTGCATACGACCTCCGATGAAAAAGTTTTTTATATGAAAAATCATCTACTCAAAAAGTTATATCCAAATTCAATTGGGTGTAACCCGTTGAACATTTTTAGAATCCTCAAAAACCTAACAGAAAAAAAGTTACGGGCGTTTGAAGATCTGGAGGCCCAAAAAAAGAGAAAAAATTGAAAAAAATTTTGAACTTAGTAGTGACGCATTTTGTATGAAATGCGCCACTACTAACAATTTTTTTTATTCAAAATAGGCTAGAGGACAAATCGGGAAGTTAAAAAAAGTTGAAAATTTTATATAACATTAAAAAATAAAAAAAAATAAATTTTTTAATTTAATTTTTTTTTAAAAATTCTAATTTTTTAAAAAAGTTCAAAATATGCTAATGGTCCCATCGAGAAAGTTTCAAAAAAATGTTGAAATTTTTAGCACACCCATGAACATTAACAAGGTCCTAGACATCAACATGGTTTAACAGGATTTATATGTTAGATATATCAACAAGTGCCTGCTAGGTGAGCTGGAGTGAGAGTTGAATAGAACCGAGAAGTTAAGCGTGCTGGGGCTGGAGTAGTGCTAGGATAGGTGACCCTCGGGGAAGTTTGACCACGGAGGTTAGTTTGACCTGAGATTAAGCATAGTGATCGGGCATTAAGCATACTAACCTGAGATTAAGAAAAAATAAAAAATAAAAATTGTTTTCCAGATCTAGATTCAAAATTCAAAATTTAATAGAGAATGCGCCACCCTAAGACTCTTATGGGTGGCGCATTTGGGCTTATAGGTGGCGCATTTCGAAATGCGCCACACATAAGATTCTTAGGGGTGGCGCATTTGAAATGCGCCACTATTAAGGCCTTATTAGTGGCTTGTCGTTAGTGGCGCATTTGAAATGCGCCACTAAACGCAAAAACAGTGCGCCACTATAAGGCTATTCCCAAGTAGTGAGCAAGTCACAAAGTGCACGAGCATTGGGGAAGAGAGCCTTGTTCGTCCTTACTCTGTTGACTTGCCTCTTCCTCAAGTACTTTGTCTTGAATTATTTATTTGTAATTTTGACTCGCTTCTGTTGATTGCTGATGCGGCTTTAATCTGTAGGGTCACACCCCTTTGTTGAACAATCCGCCGCAGCCTGAATATGCGGATATACTCGATGAGCCTGGTGAGGCTGATGTTGATCCTGTGCCCGCGAGTGATGGGGGTGCTTCTGGCGCTTCGGGTGCTGTTACTGTCGAGTCCACGGGTGGTCCACCGTCAGTTGCGGATAACTCTGGGGATTCGAGTCCTCTGCGTGTCAAACGCACTCGCCCTTTGAGTGCGAGTGGTCGTGATGCGGTGGGTGACAGTGATGACTTGCCAACGGTCGTGCAGCCTGCTATGCCGTGTCCTCCCTCAGCTGCCCCGAAGAAACGCAAGTTCGGTATATTGCTGCGTTCGGGCGCTGCGCCTGCTGGGTTAGTCTAACTTTCCATTTTGACGTTTCTGTTGTTCATTGCTTTGACCGGTGTTCTGAAGATAAGTTGTTTGTAGGACTGCTCCTGCTCAGGCTGCTTCCTCTGCGAGTGCTGGTGCTATTAGTGCTCCTTCGACTGATTCTGGTGCGGCGCCTGATTGGTTGGCTGGTTCTGCTACTCCTGTGGCTTCAGGAGCGGGGACGACCCCTGTGACTGTAGGAGCGGAGGAAACTTCCGCGACTGCTCCGTCTGGGGGATCTGCTGCGACTGTTGCGGCTCCTGGAGGGGACTTACCACCAGATGTTAAACCAGTGATCCCTGAGGAGCACTTCTTGAAGAGGCGAGATCTCTCTGCTGAAGATAAAGCGAAGTTCTTTGATCGCATGGCGGAGCAGGTATGTGATTTCTTTGTCCTTCTGAGCTTTGCTATAGTAGCCCCCGAGGCTGCAAGCAATCGCTTGTGATTGGTTGTAGTATTTAGCTTGGGTTTCCTTTTGTCACTCTTCTGAATATTGGGAGTAGCCCCCGAGGCTGCAAGCAATCGCTTGTGATTGGTTGTAGTCTTTGAGCTTGATTTTCCTTTTGTCGATCTTGTGAGTATGGGGAGCACGACAGTGCTCCCAATGGGAGTAGCCCTCGAGGCTGCAAGCAATCACTTGTGATTGGTTGTAGTCTTGATCTTGATTTTCTTCTTTCCTAGGCATTGACTGGTGCATGTACTTGAATTCAGCCTTTGTTCCGGATGTGCGAGCATGTGTTGACTGATACGGATCGGTGGAGACGTGCTCATGACTCGTTCCAAGGGAGCTTGACCACTATGAGGCGTGAGATCTTGATTCTTGGTCTTTTTTTCTTTTGCTAGTTGGTTTTGTCTGATTTGTGTCTGTTTCCCCAGGTCGTAAGAAAGGTGCTGACAAGCGGGCGGAGGCTGCGAAGAAAGAGCTTGCTGAGCTTCGGGCCGCTCTAGAGTCCAAAGAAAAGGAGCTGCAGACGCAGCATGGCGAGCTCGAGCAGTTGCGGCGGGGGGAGGAGCAGTTTCTCCAGGTCGAGAAGGCTGAGTGCGAGCGCCTGCAGGACTTGGCGGGCTCTTTAACTGGTTTGTGGATTCTTCCTGTCTTCCGTTTATTGGGGTTTGTTTGTCTCTGAAATTTCTGGATATTTAATCTTTTTCCTTCTTCCAGGTTCTGCGGGTATTAGGGCGGTGAAGGTAGCTGCTGCCGGTTCGGGCGCTCTCCGTGGCGCTGTAGATGCTGTTTCGGGAGCTGCTGTAGCTGTTGGGGATGTCTATGCTCGGGCTTCGACTCTCCTGAAGCTTCTTAATGAGCATATGTTCCCAGATGAGGAGAAACGCCATGAGGGTCTTGATTCTCTGGTTGCTGCCTTCGGTACGGATGGTGATCAGTTGGATGACTTGGTTCGCGAGAACGTGGTGAGTGGGCTTGCCACGTCTATTATTGTTCTTCTAGGGCATGGTGTTCCCATTGAGGATTCCATGGTGTATAGTTTACCTGCTTATACGGACGAGCAGAGTGCTCGAGCCACTCGGCTGGCCCGCCAGCTACAGTTGGTCGTAGAGGCTGCGAAAAATTCTTCAGCCGAGGAGTATGGTGAACTTGTTTTTGTTTTTGAAAACTGCAGCTGTAATGTGCCTCCTACGGGACGGTGGATCTTTTTTAATTCATGGACCTACTTTGCTTTTGTGCTGCTTGTTGTCTTGTTTCCTTTGACTTGTTTCTCTTTGCGGTAGGCCATCCCGGGCGTCTCACGGGCTTAGAATTTGCTGAAGGAGGATGCTCGCGAGGGTGCTTACGAGTCTGTTTGATTGAGGCTGAAAGAGGCCGAGCGTGAGATCTTTCGACAGAAAGGTGTTGTTGCGGTCCATCGCTCAAAATGTGAACGTGCTGAGGCCGTTTTGGATGGCTTGGCGGCTTGGATGATGAAGCTGTTTGATCTTCTGAAGGGTGAGTTTGTCTTTTCTTCGACCGCTCGACTGCGCGGGTTCTTTTTCTTATGCTTTGCGGCTGATCTTTGTTCTTCGTTGCGAAGTGCTTGCTGGGCGTTCTCGAGAGGAAGAGGAGGCAGTACAATCTGAGTTGTTGCGGCTGGAGGAACCGGTTGTGCAGGCGAACAATCCTTTTTGGATGGATAGGGCGCGTGCTCGGGTGGTCGCCATTCTTCAGATGCGGGTTGAGAGGGTACCGCGGGCTCTTGAGTACCGTTGCAGAGTGTTTGGTAGGATCTTTGCAGAGTTTTATCCTTTGGATCATGTCCCGTCTTCTCTTGAGAAGCTTTGTCGGGTATTCTCTCGGCCTGCGGATCTTCGGCGTGTAGTTAATCACCAAATATGTGTAGGGGCTCGCTGTGCTTTTGCCTTTGTCCATAGTCATTGGCTGGGGGTGGACATTATGCTAGCAGCTCAAGGTCCTCCTGGTGGTCGGACTCAGCCGATGGACGACCATTACGCCGTGGCGGATAAGCCTGGGAGTCAAGTTGTGAAGTGGGTGGTCGAGGATAACGACCGTCGGTTGGGTGCTCTGTGCAAAGTAAAATCAGAGCCTGGAGATTAGTCCATGTTTGGCGCTGGTTCCTTTGCTGGACAACGTGTGTTGCTGTTCCCTTTTTGGTTTACTTTGATCATTGTAAATCCATCCTGCGTGATACAGGTTAGTCTTGTCAGCTGCTGAGTTTTTGGGCGAGGAGTCCTCGCGTGCTGTTTTTAGAGTCGCGTAAGCGAAGAACGCCTCGGGGGGTGGCTGCTGCGGCGAGCCCTGGAGTGCCAATTTTTAGAGTAGCATGAGCGAAGAACGCCTCGGGGGGTGGCTGCTGCGGCGAGCCCCCGAGTGCCAATTTTTAGAGTCGCGTGAGCGAAGAACGCCTCGGGGGGTGGCTGCTGCGGCGAGCCGCCGAGTGCCAATTTTTAGAGTCACGTGAGCGAAGAACGCCTCGGGGGGTGGCTGCTGCGGCGAGCCCCCGAGTGCCAATGAGCAAGAAGAATTTTTTGGAAGAATATTTTCAATATCTTACACGAGGGGGGGGTTCTGTTTGAAGACAACCCCTTTATTTGGATCGATGGCTTAGTATCCCTAAGGATGGTAGATTGTTGTGGCTCCCTTTTTCTTCTATGGTAGGGCCTCTTCCTCTGATGATGTGGCTCCGCTGGCTTGGTGTGCTCCGAAGGTTTCTGATATCTTTTGGAACTCTTTGTCGCAGCGGTTGGATCTGACGAAGCTGCCATTGACTGTGATCACTCCTCATGGGCCTGGCATTTTCAGCTTGAGGTAGGCGTAGTGTGGGACTGCCATGAAACGCGCGAAGGCTGGGCGTCCTAGGATGGCATGGTACTGTGATTTCCAGTTGACAACTTCGAAATCCAATGTCTCTTTGCGGAAGTTGCTCGTGCTGCCAAAAACCACCTCGAGACTTATTTTTCCGAGGGGGTAGACTGCTTTCCCTGGCACGATTCCATGAAACATTGTGACTGAGGTTTTCAGCGCTGAGTTTTGGATGAGCATTTCTTCCAGGTTTCTGGTGAATATGATGTTTATTCCACTGCCGCCGTCCATGAAGACTCGTGACATGTCGTAGTTTTCGATTCTTGCTTCGAGTACTAATGCGGCGTGTCCTGGGCGCGGGATGGCTGGCGGGTGGTCTTCTCGGGAGAAGGTGATTTTAGTCTCGGACCCGCGCAAGTATTCTGGGACAGCAGGGTGCGAGGAGACTGCGAGGAAAACTTGTCTGGTGACCTGCTTTTGCTGCCTGTTTGACGGTCTTCCTTCTTGTATCATGTAGATTCGGCCGTGCGCTTCTGGGTACTTTTCTTCTTCCTCGGGTGTCGTGCTTCGTTCTTGGATTACTGCTACTTGCCTTGCTGATATTGCAGGGGCTAGTGGTGCGTTGTGGGCGATGGTCCCGACTGCCACACTTGCGAGAGGTTGTGCTGTTGTTGTTGTCGATCGCCTTTTTTCTTCTGAGAGCTCGATGAAGCGCCTGCAGTTTTTGAGGGTATGTCCTGATCTGAGCTCTCCACGCTCGTTTCTGAACCCGTGCAGTGTACATGGTCCATCGAGCTGTTCTTTGGCCGAGCGATACGCTCAGGCGTCATCTCGCGGCTGCCTTGTTCTCCAATCCCGTTTTTGAACTTGGGGTTCTTCTTCTTGGTTGTCCCTGTGCTGCATTCTTCCGTCGTCGCGGTGTCTGCCTTCTCTGTCATCTGGGAAACCGGCCGCGACCATATCGGGTCCTCTGTCGTCGTAGAAGTTACGCCTCGGGCATTTTCTTCTTCTGTCGAATCCTTTGTCGCTGGTGTGGTAGTCGTAGTCGCGTTCTGAGCGCGCTGTCTGGATCTCTGATTCGTTCCGTACGGAGTCTTCTCCGTCTGCCCAGTTGTTGGCTTGCTCTAGCAGTCGTGCGAGTGTTCGGACCTTCATCTGCGCGAGTTGCTCCTTGAAGTCGATGCGCTGCAAGCCCCTCCTGAATGCGTCGATTGCGCTTTCGTCTGATATGTCTTCAGCTGAGTTTTTGAGTATGGTCCATCGCTGGATGTATGCTCGCAGGGATTCTCTGGATCCTTGTTTGCAGGACCTCAGCTCCTCGAGTGACGCCGGTCGTTTGTAAGTGGACTTGAAGTTCTCGATGAAGGCGCCGCGGAACTGCTTCCAGGAGCTGATTGATCCTCGCGGTAGGTTTTTCAGCCAATGTCGCGCCGAGCTCTCGAGCATGAGTTGTACGTACTGCATTGCTGTGATATTGGTTCCACGCTGGAATTTGACGGCTGTTAGGTAGTTGTCGAGCCATGCTTCTGGCTCTTCCATCCCGTCGTACTTGTGCGTTGTGGAGTTTAGCTTGAAACCTTTCAGCATCCTTGTTTCCCGTATGGATCGTATGAAGCACAGTGCTCTGCATGGTTCTATGTCCTCGTCGGAAGCTTGCTCGTCCGAGTACTCTTCGCGGGCTGCTCGCGTTCGCCTTCCACGGTTGACTTTGTTTTGTGTTATGTCGTCGCGTGCGTCTCGTCGATTGTTGTTGCGTCTGTTGCTGTTGTCGTCGCTGTCGTGGTTTTTGTTTTTGTTTGGGCACTTGCGCCAATCGTCGCTGTTGTCGTCATCGGGTGAACTGGGGTCCTTGTCCGGGGTCTGCTCGTGGGGACTCGTCTTGCGCCTGCTCTCTTGGGGACTGAGATGGCGTCTTTCATTATTTTGAGTGTCATCGTCGTGTTGCGATCTAAGCTGCCTTTCTGAGCACGATATATGTACTCTTGGGCAGTTATAAGGGCTTAGGCTGGCGTGAGTTGTTCTTCCTCTTCGGCGTCCTCTTCTAGCTTGAAGTCGTCATCTAGCTTGCGGGCCACCTTCTTCTTGTCCGTGTGTTTCAGATTGCTGAATCTCGATCTGGCTCGGATGGGGGAGTCGTAGTCGGAGGAGTCGCTTCTAGGAGATGGCATGCGGTTGGTCCTTGGGTCGATGGCAGTTTTTCCTTGCTTCCCTAATTCTAAGCGTTGATGTCTTGTTTTCTTTGTGACGTCACTCGCTAGCATGTTGTATGCTCTGAGCTCGTCTCGTGTTGCGTTCTCCGGGAGTAGTTTGCCACGTTTGACTGTGGCCCTTACTCTGGCGATTGCTTCCTTGGATAGGTAGATTTTTTCTACGTGATGGTCCTCTTTCGCCATGCCCGGGGTCTGGTGCTTGCTGCGTTCTGGCTCGTCGCTCCTGTGATTGCTATGCTCTGTTCCTTTGTATAATTTCTTTGGTATGGTTCCTGGTTCTCCAAGTTTGATGGTGACCTGGCCGGTGTTGTCGGGATCACTGTTTTTGCTGTTCGAGCGAGTGTCTCGGCGACTGCTCGGGTCGTCATCTTGGCTTTTGTCATCTGCGATTGGCTCGTGAACGTCTGCCATGAACACTTGAGACAGTGTCTTGACTGTCATCTTGTTTGTGCGCATGTTGCGCTTCTTCCATGGACCGCTCGAGTCGTTGGGTTGGGAGTCGTGGTTGACTCGCACGGTCGCCACTCGGGCGGGTGCTGCTTCGGTCGCTGGTGTAGGATCTGTTGCTGCGGGTGTTCCGAGTGCTGTCTGTGAGGCGGAGAACTCCCCAGTGGTTGATGTAGATCTGGTATGCTCTGAAGGTCAGTTTGACACCGGTGCGCAGATCGGCGAAGGCCGGCTGAAAGGTCGGGAGGTGAGCCATGAAGCCGACGGACCTGAACATATCGGAGTCTGCTCGGGTCGTGGAGTCGATGAGTGTTGTCGGAGTCGCCGCTTCGATGGCTGTTGGTGGTGAGGCTGTCGAGATCGCGATTCCAACCTGTGTAGTTCCCACAGACGGCGCCAATTGATGGGGATCAGCCCCGGCAAATCCCATGGTCAGGGACCCTGTGTTAGTCATAGAGAAGGCACAGGTTAGACGATACTCGTCGGCTAACAGGAGAAGCTCTTCCTGCTCGATATTATTGCGTGAGGGGGCGATTACAGCGGAGTCCAGGCGAGTTCTCGCAAGACCAGGAGAGTAGATGCGTATTGGATTGATCTGGACGTCTCCCCTCCCAGCCTTTATATACTAGGCTAGGTCTCGGGGAGTCCATACTAGGTTACAAAGATAGTTTCCTAGTTCTAGTCTTGTCTTGTACACCAAGTTTATGCCTTCCATATTAGTCGCGGACTCCTACGTTGGTGCTTGGTTGGGCCGGTCGTGGGCCGGTCGTGGCTTCCTAGCGGCCCCTCTGTCTTCGCATACACCGGGTATCCTCATACGCGGGAGTCGTGGGGTCACCACCTCGTCATAGGGAGTACGAGAAAAAGTATTTTTGTTTTGAGAACTCAATCTACTAAAGTTTCACACTTGGTCTTCTTTGTAATCTTATCTTGACTCGTCCCCAGACCACTAGCCAGGTACAAGTCAATTTGATCCACTCCTTTTGATATTTTGAGCACTCATGCAATGGATGAGCGTACGCACGAGAGTTGACACTTAGAATGGCAAAGAGAGAAATATGGTGAAGGAGGAGGACAAAAAGGATGAGAAAGGCTCACATCAATGAGGACAATCATATGCGAGAAGGCCAAATGATAGATAAGATGTGAGGAGTAGGGATTGACATGCAATGGATGCACATATGAGCTAAAAAGCTCTCCAATGGAACTAGTGGGGTGCATCTAACTTGCTTGCTCATGAAGACCTAGAGCTCTTTTGAGGAGGCTCGTCCTTGGAATATGCAAGCCAAGTTCTATAGTGAGAAGGTCCCCACATAGCTATATGCATGAATGATCATCTCTATGGAGTACTAGTGTGGATCTTTCAAAAGGATAGTAGTGTTGCCCCTTTCTCTCTTTTTATTTTATTTTTCTGTTTTTCTATTTTTTTGTATTTTTCTGGTGGCCTCAATGGCTCTTTCTATTTAACTCTCATTTGTCCTCTTTGGGATCTTTTATTTTGCCCACTTTGGGATCTTTTCCTCACTTAAGGGCAACACTCTAATTTACAAGAGGGTATAGACGATCTTTCACACTTTACAAGGTACTCAAATCATAAAGAAGATGTAGCTATCATGATGTATGCAATGTATGCCGCTGCCACTGTAGCAGGAACATGTATGACATGAAGATCAAGTCATGAAGAGGTGGTAGTTGCATGGCAATATATCTCAGAAAGGCTATGTAAATGCCTTGATAGGTAGGTATAGTGGCTGTTTTGAGGAAAGATATAAGGAGGTTTATGATGACAGAGCGTATCATGCCAAGGGTTTGGATGTACCGGCGAAGGTGGATGCCAACTCTCTGACTGAGAAGAAGGCAATGCACGGCACGGGAGAGGCTAGCAAATATGAGGAGGTGGAAGTGTCAACTTTCAATACTTACATTAGTCCGAAGAACTCATGGACTTATTATCGGTAACTCTCAATCTAATAAGGAGGTTCACAAAGAGACAAGTACCCCGAGGAGGAGTGTATGGGGTTTTAGTTATCCTTGCGCATCCTCGACTCATGGTACGTGAGTGTACTCTAATATTCGATCCCTCCATAGATTAGTGATCCATCTAGTTGCTAGAGTTCTCAACTAGTTTTGTAGGTTTTGAAAATAAACACGGATTGCTCAAAATATGACACCTATCACTAATAGGCTAGAGCTCTTGACACCAAAAGTTCAAACATTACTCACATCAATACCTCAAAAGTATTGCAAGTTACTACTAAAATTAAATAGCAACCTCAATTACCTACTTTCAAGACAAGACACAACTCAGTGCAACGACCAACTCTCTTAACAAGATAATCATGAAAACTAAAGAGAGTTCCAGCAACAAACTAAAAAAAAGCCACGGCTCTTGCTAAAGACAAACTAAAACTTAAACTAAACATGGTAGTAGCTACGAAAAGATAAAGAACACACAACAGCAAATAGATAGGCATGAAAAATCCTATGATGTGTTCTAGATTTTGAAAGTGGAGCGTGTTTCTATCCCACAGAAAGTAAGACGGGGTCTAACTTGTTATGAACATCAAGCAAAGCTAAAGAAAACTAAAAATAAAACCTAAGAGCGAGACTCTCCAAGCATAGCACATAACGCATGAAGTGATAAAAATATAGTGAGACGAAGGACGAACTGATGATGGTTGATGGAGAAGGGGATGCACGGGGGCATCCCCAAGCTTAGACGCTTGAGTCTCCTTGAATATTTATTGGGGACGCATGGGGGCATCCCCAAGCTTGAGCGCTTGATACTCCTGGATCTTCTTTCATCATCTTCCATCGCACACTTGAAAACTCCCTTCATACATAACTCATCATAAGCTGATTAGAGAGGTTAGTACCCTTAATAAAATAATTTTTCCCCACTGGATATAAAGATATTCTTGAAGAGCTACTATTTCTCAAGATTGCCAAAAGGTTTTTGCAAAAAAAAAGAAAACTTACGGTTTGCAAAAGTAAGGAGAGACAAAACGTGGCAGAATCTGTGAAAAATAGAACAACAGGTAGGAAAGAATTTTTTAGGGGTACTTCTGCAACTCAAATAAAAAAACTCAGAACATACGAAACTTCCGAAATTGTATAGAGCACGATGTGTAAAACATTCAGCTCAAAAAGATGAACTGGTGATTTGATCCGATTTTCCCGTCACGAAGACAGAATCTGTTTTCTGGATAGCATGTCACAACTTTTGCTTCCCTTTTCATATGAGGCTATAACTTGGCACAAGTCTTGAAAATAAAGATACAATGATGTTGCTACAGTAGTAACAATCATCAAGACCACTAAAAACAGAAGTAAAAACATCTTGGATTGCCTCCCAACAAGCGCTTTCTTTTACGCCTTTAAGCTAGGCATAAGGCAAAAGATCAAGTTGTATCAATCAAACCATCATCAAGATCATCAAAAAGCTCTTCAATTGTACAACTAGTCTTAAGAGGTCTTTCAAATAAAGGCCTAATGAAGATACTTCTAGGGATAAAACCAAAAGGCGGAAAATCAATGGGAGTTTCATTTATAAATTTATCAAAGAGAGGTATTTCTTCCAAAGTTTTCTCGGTTTCAACTTCCATGGCAATGGGTGGATTATTTTTGGTTCGGGGAACCTTAGGGACATAATTGAACTTAGGTTCCCTCCTTTCCGGAGTCTCTACCCTTTTTGGTTTTATTGAGGAGAAGGTGGTTCCTAGAGTATTAATAATTTCCTCAATCTTGTCAACCCTAGAAGGATCCATATCATGGAATTTGATGGTCTCCAAAGTTTTAACAATTTCAAGCATGGAGCTATCAAGCCTATTCAAATTCCCTTGAATCTTGCGATCCAACTCATTTATCCTAGTTATACTTTGTATTTCTAACTCTATCTTTTAAAGTTTTTTCATAATGTGAGCTTGAGTTATATCTTCTTGTATGCTAGCAACAGGGAGATTTCCAACAAGATTTTCAATAACATTAAGAGACTCCCAAATTGGGGCTTCTAGGAAATTCCCATCGATAGCAGTATCTAATATAAACCTATTCCAAGGATTAATCCCGACATAAAAAATTTCTAAGCGGGATAGTAGTGGATTGCTTCTTGGTGGCTATTTTTTGAGAATCATTAATTCTATACCAAGCATCTTTTAAACTTTCACCACCTTTTTGTTTAAAGGTGAGGACCTCTGTCTCAACAAAGGCAAAAGGACTGGACATACTGATAGCTACTAGCAAGATAAATATTTTTTTTGTGATTTTTTATATAAGACACAAAGATAAAAACTGAAAGGTAAACTAACAAGACTAAAAAGTAAAGGTAAAAGGTAGTGGGCAACTCCCCTATCTTATCACTCGGAGTCCCCGGCAACGACGCCAGAAATTAGCTTGATACGCGAGAGAGGATAATTGCTTCTCGCCCTTCGTTGGTTACCCCAAGTGGAAGGTGAGATGCAGCGTAGCGGCAAGTTTCCCTTGGTGAAGCTACCAAGGTTGAGATCGACCAGTGGGACTCCGGAGATGATAATTAGGTGGCAAGAAAACAATGGCACCGTTTACGACAAACGTTGCTTCCTTGACCTGGACCTGCACACAGACATTAATAACTTTGCTCCCAACAAAGTTCAGAGAGGTTGTCAATCTCTCCGGTCTTGTTGTTTACAAAGGATCAAAACACAGGGGATAGTGATAATGATAATAGCAAATGAAAGTAAATACTGAAAAGTAAATGAGCGTGTAAACAATGATGAGAATATGGACCGGGGTCCTGTGATGTTCACTAGTGATGTCTCTCTCCCAAAAGACGATAAAACTGCTATGCGAGGTAAACAAATTATAGACAGGCAATTGAAAGGATTATAAATGCACCTTAATGCTAACTATGCTACAAAGAAAGGAAGAGGCTCATAAGCATGGGCAGTACGCCAAAATAAGTAGACCAAAATCCATCTGCATCTACTACTAATCATCCACCTTGAGATATCTATCCAGAACATCTCGTTGGTATTAAGTTGCGAGCCCCACCCAAAGTGTAAACCCAAAGCAACAGACAACTGCATTAAAAAGAACTTTGCGTAAAGTAAACAATCCTTGCAACCGCGCTTACAAGCACCGTTGTTTCCCCCCTTGTGGCAACAACACATCCCCTAGACTCATGTTTCTGTCACTCAAGCGTGTCATCAGGGGGCATGAACCCACAATCGAGCATAATGTTCCCTCTTGGCCTTACTACCTACTACTTGGCCAAAGCAATAAACAACAACGGAGAACATGCAAGAATTACTTAGGAACAAAAATATAGAATATAAGAACCAAATATATTACTCTATCACAATCTGAACATAATCTCATAATCCATCAGATCCCATCAAACTCGGCATAGAAAAAGCAGAAATATTACATATGTGCCTCGATCATGTAGGGCATCTCACGAGGTCTAAACCATGAAGAACAAGAGGGGAGGAGAACATCACATAGCTACTGATCACAGACCCATGGTCCAAAGGAAACTACTCACGGCATATACGGGAAGCATCCATGGTGGAGGGGAAGCTCCCGGAGGTCGATCCTCCCTCCGGAAGGGTACCGGGAAGGGTCTTGCTGGTGCTCCCGATCTTGGAAGCGCGGCAGCGGCGAAACAGAGGCGAGATCACGAAAAAGGGTTCTGTCCTCGGAAGTTTCACGCCACGGGAGTTATATTGGCGAAGGGGGCAACCAGGGGGGCCACCAGGGGTCCAGGCGCAGCCAATCCCTAGGCCGCGCCAGCTATGCGCCTGGGGGCCTGGTTGGTCCCACCTGGTCCCCCTTCGGGACTCCGGAAAGTTCCTTCACTTTGATTTTTTATCTGTTTTTTCCCGAATTTTTTGAGCATATTTAATATGGGGGAAAACTGAAATAGAAAAACAGCAGAAAACAGAAACTGGCACTAGGGCGCACTGAGTTAATAGGTTAGTCCAAATATGATCAAAAGTGTATCTAGATCATACCAATATCACACAAAACATGCATGAAGCAAGCAGAAATTATCGATACGTTTGGGACGTATCAGAGAGCCACCAGCTGAAGAAGAAATGGCATCACCGCTTATGCCTCCAGAATCATCTCCATTGGAACTCTCCCAGCAAGGTTTTAGATGGTTCTCACCAGCATCAAAAGCCCGGATGGTGAGTGTTTCCTCACCATCAAACGACAGCAGAGACTATCACCCTCGCGCAGATTCAATTGACGGGAAAACGCCCTCCAACCGGACCCCAAGAAAACCAAGAAGGAGCTCCCAACCTGGAGCTCTACCCTCAAGAGGGATTGAGAGAAACCTTGAAGCCGAAGCCAAAGACCCCCACAGCCCAAGTTCAGAAACAATGGGAGCGAAAGAAAACAGAAGAGGAATCCTACTAGCAATGCGGCTAAGAACATGCAGAAGCAAATCATAGCCGCATACACCTTCATCCACAACAGACCAAACAACCACCGCAGAGCCACCGCACCCTCTCCGACAACGCGAAGAACGAGGAGCACGGGAACCACGACCACGGCGACCTCGGCTAACAACGCCACGAGAAGCACCACCGGAGGCAGCACGAGCGCGGCGCTTGGGAGCCACGAAAGAAAGCGGAGAACAAAGGAAGAAGAGGGGGATGACCAGCACACTTGCAGTACAACATCCCATATTTATACATCGTTCCAGGGGCAAAAAAGGAACATCCCAGGAAATCTGAAACGACGCCGCGGGATAAAATTAAAAACCGAAGCATGCAAACACTACGGATTCCAAGACAGGGCGCCTCTTCGCATCAAGCAACATATAAAAGGCAATAAATTATGCGCGTTCTCACACGATCTTGGAAACCCAACAGGCGGCAGCAACGCAGATTCCAAAACACGTTACTCTTTTGCTCTGCATCATCAAAACCCAGAGAAGTAATTTCATAGGCACCCTTATAAGAATTTTTTTTTTATATTTGCTCTGCATCATCAAAATCATAATTTCTCTTAGCATAAGAAGCTAAGGTTTCATCATCATTGTACTCACATTTGAAAGCAAGGTGTTTGTGCCTCATAAAGTAACAAGATTCATCCCTGCAGGAAGATATATTATATATTAAGCACAAGTTTTGGATAAAATGGATTTCAGATTGTCAATCAGGCACCATAGAAAAGTCGAGAAAACATAAGTGAAAACACTAATAATACGTTTACAGATGTAGAACAAAAGAACGACCTCATAACTTCTCATAACGGTTAGAATCTTCCGCATATTTTCTCAATTTGAACAAGGCATTACTCTCTTCTGTCTTGGTTCCAGTAGCATCAATTTTCTCCGAGTTGTTGAAGTCCCATGACTCCTTATCCTGTCTCCTATATATCAAAAATATGCTCATAATAGTAATTTTGGCTGTACAGAGAATCAATCAGAAGAACGCATAGAAATATTTCAAAGAGAAACCGACCTTTACAAATGATACAAGTGACACTTCATGAATAACAGTACTGCTAGGTGGAACTCTAGCATATCCTGCTTTGACTCCGTTGAACCATAAGCATATTTAAAAGGAATAGTAACAAGAGTAACCTCGCCCTTCATATTTAGCACAGGCCGGTCAAGACCATCAATAACCACCTCTGGAAGTATAAACCAAAAGGAACAAACATTATTCGCGAACAATGACATGAAATGAATTATTTACTGTGACCAAAATATGCAAATACAAGAGCAAAAAGAGAGGGTACCTTCATCAGTCTTAAATTCAAATGGTTCTTGTTCATCATGCCCTTTCTTCAAGAATACTGTGCCATCTTGAAGTTTTCTAGTTATTTTCACTCTCATGGCAAAATACAATTCAATTATATAACTTATTAACAGGACAACTTGTTCATAATCAAATAACAGTGACACATGTAGTTAAAACAATAGCCATCATGGCTAAGCATATAAACACTATGCAACAATGACGTAAAATCATGATCACAGAAGAACCTAAATCCTTCCATGCAATTTTAGAAAAATCACCTTGCAGTGGAGGAACTTTTGTTCGAGCAGCACTAGGTAGAATTTGTTGTAGACAGGGCCGACGAAAGTCTTGATTGTCAGCGTCCTGAGGTAACTCGGCCTTGCCTCCTGCAATCCTGCTCCTCCAGCGTCCTCTCCGCCACCTGCTGCATGAGGTTTTCTTCAACCTACTCCGCACGACGTACTCTTCATCTCGTGTCTCTCTCGCATGGCGGAGGCAGTAGATCCAGGGAAGATGTGACCAGACCAGGGCGGCAGCGGTGGCTAAACCCAGGTAATCTCCTCCGGCGTCCACTCCATCGCCACCTCTTCCGGCGGGCGCATCAACAAAGCACGGATTTGAGCCGGATGACTGAGATAGTGCCGTCGAGGGCGAGGGCGAGATTAAGGTACTCCTCAACCCCGATGAGCGGGTTAGTCCATCGTCTTTGCGTGGGCGATGCTAGTCGTTTAAGCTGTGTAGGCTCCTGCGCCGGAACGGCGGATCGGTCTGCAGGGCAGAGGGATTTTTCTTGAGAGAGATGGGACGGGGAGGCATGGGTTACGAGACATGGATCGTGGGAACATGTGTCCATGCCTTGTGGTGGCTGATTTGTTACGTGGCTTCCATTTTTCCCTTTGTCGTGCGAGGGACATGGAAACTGCCGAGGTTGAGGAGCAAGGTTGAACCATCACAACGTCCAATTCCCCTTTAATAGTAGAGATACATCAGCGAAAGATACATGTCTGAATACAGACTACAATCAAATGTCTAGCGGCAAAGGTAAAACACACAATTCTCGTAACCGCACGGGTCCAGGCTCTCCGTCGGGATCCGCCTAACTAGTCGTCGTCGAGTCTCCACGAAGGCGTCCAGAAGAAGGGTCAGTGTGGTAGTCAACTGCAGCGGCCGATCAGGAAAAACATTAAAGGGAAAAGAAAAGCAAGGGGTGAGAATATATCAAAGTCTTGTAACTAAATTCTCACGGGTAAGATGGGGGTAGTGGTGAGGTTGCAGACGCACTAGCAATATATGAGTGGCTAACGATCTATTTTAGAGTAAGATGAGAACCAAGCATTCGATGAGGAACCGCCTCCAACAAGTCTTTCTATCAACTACTTACGCAAACATAACACCTATCCTATCCTTGTCCTCCTCTTCGCATCCCGACGAAGAAGAAGCAGTCAAGGCGCACACACACGTTGATCAAGTTATTACATATGATTCAGTTGATGTTATCTATGAACAAGACGTAGGTTCCAAGTCGTCCAAAACCGTGGACAAGGCTTCTCGAAAAGATTTAACCCTGCAGGGGTGTACCAACTGCCCATTACAAGGCTCCACACGCACGCCCATCTCTCTTAGTTTCTACCCATCACAGGCAGCCATTTGATGATTTAGTCCCGAGAGATCCGAAACGACAAGTCCCTCTAACTAACAACGAACAAATCCGGGTGGCCCCCGGTGAGTCGACATCCAGCTCAGGAGCCAGCCGCGCTCTCGATCTGGTATCCACCGTCTGTCGCAGGTTTGGATTGCCAGTAATTCTCACATGAGGCCGGGTCCTCGGCTGAACAGGTTGGACCAACAAGGAAACCATGTTCCCGCTGGCCCAGGTTGTTTTAAAGAATATCTGCCAGGAGCTACCCGACAGACATATATGCATGGTTTTCAAATGGTAAATCAGCTTGGGCCACCACTAGAAATGTTTGAAGCTAGGTAGGTAAGAACAGGGGACCCCATAGTATCCCACACACGGTTAGACACGCTCAGTCTTAGAACCAATACCCGGAACTCGGATCCTAGGTGGCGCGAATGGAACAAAGCGTCTGGGCGGGATAGCCTAGACCTTCCATCCTTTGTCGAGTATAGTCAACATTATAATAATCATAATCATCCACAATAATATAATAGTGTGATATCCCATAACCAAGGAGTAATAGGATAACAGTTAATAACATCCTAGCATGCATACTAAGCAGTGGCTGAGCAGCGAGAAAAAATAACATAGCCGAACAAGGTTTGCTGGGATCAGGAGCGACATGGCTGTTTGGGTTTATTTGAGAGGCATGAATATAAAGTGGTAGGATCAAGCAATCGTTCTATACTACACCTAGGCACGAGTGAGCTGAAAGTTATAAGCATGATATATGCTCCCCCTTACCTGATGAGAAGACGAAACCGAAGGTGAAGTCGATCGCAAGCTCGCAACGTCTCCGAGAAGTACCCGCGGAAGCACACAAGAAGGAAACACTGGAAAGGACAATCGACGAGCAAGCATATATTACTACGAATCAATCACGACCAAGCAATAACAAGAAGGCAACACGAGACAACGCACGGTATCGCATCTATTGTTGAGAGCGGTTACTAACAGGTTAAGTGAAGTACTCGTCACACACGACGATACTGCACGTTTAGAATGGTTCAAGTTGTTTAGCTACACAAGGTGAGCAAAGGTTGTTAACATGGCATCTCACTCAAGCATGGCATAGCACACAAACTTTACAAGAGGTGAAGCATAAGATAAACTATCTATGCTAGTAAATTTAAGTGAGGCACAATCTAAACATGGTATCCACTAAGTACCCCACGACAATTTAAGTAATTGGTATTGTTCTGCCCTAAACCATATTTTAGGTTGGTTAACATCAGCAAACAATAGCATAAACACAAAGTACATGAAAATCTAATAAAGTTACATATAAAGAACACCCCAAACGGAGTTACGGTTAAAAAGATACTCCCTCCGTTCCAAAATAACTGTCTCAACTTTGCACTAGCTCTAGTACAAAATTGTACTAAGGCTACGACAGTTATTTTGGAACGGAGGGAGTACAAGCAAAAAAAGTTATGCACACAATCTGCCAACATCAGGTAGCACATTTTAGAGCAATGCATAAACAGGATAATGAATGCAAACATGCTCAGAAATGATATGCAACTAAAGTAGACATTGCAGGGAAGGCATGGCGAAAACAATCATGCAAATAGGCATCATGAACAATAAATTATAGCCCATGCAAAATTCAATAAAACAATACTGGTCTAGGACTTAGTGAAAATCAGGAAAACATGGCAGAAACTGTTATATTCATGTTGTATAAACAGGGGTAAAACTATATGCAAAAGTGCAGAAACATAACATAGCAATAGATGGGCATGAACTAGACATGATGGTGATCAGGTACAAACAAGAATCAAGGTCATATGCATCACAAATCAAAAGATATTAAGCATGCAACATGGCATCGGAAAGTTACAGACTTAGAGAAAAACAAAGGTGGCTGTCAAAAACAGTGGCATAGAAACTTTGCAGCTAAACATAACTATGACCAGGAATGTAAAAATGACAATGCAATACATATAATGGAAGTAGACATGGCATAGATCAAAATGACATATTGCAATGCTCAATAGGATGCACGGTTAAAAAGATATAGGGCAGCAAAGTAGGAACTTTATATAAACAACAACTGATGGCTTCTCGCCCCTTCGTTGGTTACCCCAAGTGGAAGGTTGAGATGTAGTGCAGCAGCAGTTTTCCCTCGGTGAAGATACCAAGGTTTGTCTCCAGTAGGACTCCAGAGATGATAAGTAGGTGTGAGCGGCGCAACTGACGCAGACCTGCACACAGATACAGATAACTTTGTTCCCAATGAAGTTCAGAGAGGTTGTCAATCTCTCCGGACTTGTTGTTCACAAGGATAAAATGCAAGGGATAATGATAGCAAGTAAAAGCAGTAAAGTAAATATAGAGTGGAAACAATAATGAGGATATGGACCGGGATACGTGATGTTCGCTAGTGATGTCTCTCTCCCAAAAGACGATAAAATTGCTATGCAAGGTAAACAAATTACAGAAAGGCAATTGACAGGATTATGAACGCACCGCAATGCTAATTATGCTACAAAAGAAAGGACGAGGTTCAAAAGCACAGGCAGTACGCCAAGATAAGTAGACCAAAATCCATCTGCATCTACTACTAATCATCCACCTTGAGATATCTATCCAGAACATCTCGCTGGTATTAAGTTGCGAGCCCCACCCAAAGTGTAAACCCAAAGCAACAGACAACTGCATTAAAAAGAACTCTGCGTAAAGTAAACAATCCTTGTGACCGCAGTCACAAGCACCGTTGTTTTCCCCCTCATGGCAACAACACATCCCCTAGACTCATGTTTCTGTCACTCAAGCGTGTCATCGGGGGGCATGAACCCACAATCTAGCACAACGTTCCCTCTTGAAGTCACTACCTACTACTTGGCCAAAGCAATAAACAGCAACGGAGAACATGCAAGAATTACTTAGGAACAAAAATATAAGAGATAAAAACCAAATATATTACTCTATCACAATCTGAACATAATCTCATAATCCATCAGATCCTATCAAACTCAACATAGCAATAGCAGAAATATTACAAAGGTGCCTCGATCATGTAGGGCAGCTCACGAGGTCTAAACAATGAAGATCAAAGAGGGGAGGAGAACATCACATAGCTACTGATCACGGACCCATGGTCCAAGGAAAACTACTCACGAGACATCCGGGGAGCATCCATGGTGGAGAGGAGACTCCCGGAGGTCAATCCTCCCTCCGGCAAGGTGCCGGGAAGAGGTCTTCTGGTGCTCCCGATCTTCGGAAGCGCGGCGGCGGCGGAACAGAGGCGAGTTCGCCGAATAGGGTTCCTCTTCTGGAGTTTTCCCGTGACGATGAATAAATAGGCGAAGGGGGGCAGCCAGAGGTGGACCAGGGGCCCTAGGCGCCCCCCTGGCGCGGCCAGGGGTGGGGCCGCGCCGGGTGGCCGCCTGGGCCCCCTGGCTCCCCTCTGGCCCCTCCCGGGCTCTTCGCGAAGCTTCCTCCACGCTGATTTTTTATCTGAATTTTCCCGAATTTTTCTGGCACTTTTTATATGGGGGAAAAATGAAATAGAAAAACAGCAGAAAACAGGAACTGGCATTGGGGTGCACTGAGTTAATAGGTTAGTCCAAATATGATAAAAAATGTATGAAAGTGTATCTAGAACATAGCAATATCACACAAAACATGCATGGAGCAAGCAGAAATTATAGATACGTTTTGGACGTATCAACATCCCCAAGCTTAATTCCTGCTCGTCCTCCAGTAGGTAAATGATAACAGCATAATTTCTGTGGTGACATGCTAGCAACCATAAAATAACTTTTGTAAAGTAAAGCAATTAAGGTTAGATATTCAATTCAAGTCATAACATGCAAGAGTCTATATTAGTATTGAAACAAGTAACAAAAGAACATTAGGTGCAAGAGCTCTCGCTGTCCGTGACTCGAATGTCTCCAAATGGTGTTTGTGTGCAAGAAGGGGATATGGAATACGAGAAAAAAGTATTTTTGTGTTGAGAACTCAATCTACTAAAGTTTCACACTTGGTCTTCTTTGGAATCTTATCTTGACTCATCCCCAGACCACTAGCCAGGTACAAGTCAATTTGATCCACTCCTTTTCGATATTTCAAGCACTCATGCAATGGATGAGCGTAAGCACGAGAGTTGACACTTAGGATGGCAAACAGAGAAATATGGTGGAGGAGGAAGACAAAAAAGGAAGAGAAAGGCTCACATCAATGAGGACAATCATAGGCAAGAGATGCCAAATGATAGATATGATGTGAGGAGTAGGGATTGCCAGGAAACGGATGCACATAAGCTAAGAAGCTCTCCAATGGAACTAGTGGGGGTGCATCTAACTTGCTCGCTCATGAAGACCTAGAGCTCGTTTGAGGAGGCTCATCCTTGGAATATGCAAGCCAAGTTCTATAGTGTGAAGGTCCCCACATAGCTATATGCATAACGATCATCTCTATGGAGTACAAGGATATAAAGGGAGTACTAGTGTGGATCTCTCAAAAGGATAGTAGTGTTGCCCCTTTCTCTCTTTTTATTTCTTTTTCTATTTTTTCTATTTTTTTGTATTTTTTGGTGGCCTCAATGGCTCTTTCTATTTAACTCTCATTTGTCCTCTTTGGGATCTTTTATTGTGTCCACTTTGGGATCTTTTCCTCACTTAAGGGCAACACTCTATTTTACAAGAAGGTAAAGGAAATCTTTCACACTTTACAAGGTACTCAAAATCATAAAGAAGATGTAACTACATGATGTATGCAATGTATGTCGCTGCCAGTGTAGCAAGAACATGTATGACATGAAGATCAAGTCATGAAGAGGTGGAAGTTGCATGGCAATGTAACTCAGAAAGGCTATGGAAATGCCTTGATAGGTAGGTATGGTGGCTGTTTTGAGGAAAGATATAAGGAGGCTTATGATGACAGAGCGTATCATGCCAATGGTTTGGATGTACCAGCGAAGGTGGACACCAACTCTCGGAGTGAGAAGAAGGCAATGCACGGCACAGGAGAGGCTAGCAAAATATGGGAAGGTGGAAGTGTCAACTTTCAATACTTACATTAGTCCGAAGAACTCATGCACTTATTATCGGTAACTCTCAATCTAATGAGGAGGTTCACAAAGAGACAAGTACCCCGAGGAGGAGTGTATGGGGGTTTGGTTATCCTTGCGCATCCTCGACTCATGGTACGTGAATGTTCTCTGATATTTGACTCCTCGGAAGAGTAGTGATCCATCTAGTAGCTAGAGTTCTCAACTAGTTTTGTAGGTTTTGAAAATACACACGGATTTCCCAAAATACGACACCTATCACTAATAGGCTAGAGCTCTTGACACCAAAAGTTCAAACATTACTCACAACAATACCTCAAAACTATTGCAAGCTACTACTAAAATTAAATAGCAACCTCAATTACCTACTTTCAAGACAAGACACAACTCAGTGCAACAACCAACTCTTTTAACAAGATAAACATGAAAACTAAAAAGAGTTGCAGCAACAAACTAAACAAAAGCCAAGGCTCTTGCTAAAGACAAATTAAGACTAAAACTAAACAAGGCAGTAGCTATGAAAAGATAAAGAACACTCAACAGCAAAAAGATAGGCAGGAAAAATCCTATGATGTGTTCTAAATTTTGAAAGTGGAGCGTGTTTCTCTCCTACACAAAGTAAGAAAGGATCTAACTTGTTATTAACAGCAAGCAAAGCTAAAGAAAACTAAAAATAAAACCTAAGAGCGAGACGCTCCAAGCATAGCACATAACGCATGAAGTGATAAAAATATAGTGAGACGAAGGACGAACTGATGATTGTTGATGGAGAAGGGTATGCACGGGGGCATCCCCAAGCTTAGACGCTTGAGTCTCCTTGAATATTTATTGGGGATGCATGGGGGAATCCCCAAGCTTGAGCGCTTGACACTCCTGGATCTTCTTTCATCATCTTCCATCGCACACTTGAAAACTCCCTTCATACATAACTCATCATAAGCTGATTAGAGAGGTTAGTACCCTTAATAAATAATTTTTCCCCACTGGATATAAAGATAATCTTGAAGAGCTACTGTTTCTAAAGAGTGCCAAAAAGGTTTTGCAAAGAAAAAGCAAGCTTAAGGTTTGCAAAAGTAAGGAGAGACAAAACGTGGAAGAATCTGTGAAAAACAGAACAGAAGATAGTAAAGAATTTTTTAGGGGCACTTATGCAACTCGAATAAAAAAACTCAGAACATACGGAAGTTTAGTAATTGTATAGATCATACTGTGTACAAATTTCAGCTCAAAAAGATGAACTGGGATTTTTCTGGAATTTTTCTGGTCACGAGGACAGAATCTGTTTTCTGGACAGCATGTCACAACTTTTACTTCCCTTGCCGTAAGAGGCTATAACTTGGCACAAAGCTGAAAAATAAAGATACAATGATGTTGCTACAGAAGTAAAAATCATCAAGACACAACAAAAGCAAAAAGAAACACCTAAATTCGTTGCGGGCTGCCTCCCGAAAGCGCTTCTTTAAAGCCATTAGCTAGGCATAATGCAAAAAAGAAGAATCAAGTTTTATCAAGAGAAAGAGAATAACTAGCCCGTGTAACGGACTCAAAAGGTTACTTGATTTTCTTTCTAGGGAAGTGTTCCATCCCATTTTTGAATGGGAATTGTAATTTTATATTCCCCTCTTTCATGTCAATAACCGCACCAACGGTGCGAAGAAAATGACGTCCCAAAATAATTGGACATAAAGGTTCACACTCTATATCCATAACAATAAAATCGACGGGAACATAGTTGTCATTGACAATGATAAGAACATCGTCGATCTTCCCTAAAGGTTTATTTACGGAAGAATCAACAAGACGAACACCAAGAGAACAAGGCTCAAAAGGCTTCAATTCAAACATATCAAATATTCTTTTGGGCATAACGGAGGTACTAGCTCCAACATCACATAAAGCATAGCAAGAGAAGTTATTCAATTTACTTTTGATCATAGGTTCCCAACCATCATCTAGCTTCCTAGGTATGGAGGCTTCTACTCTAAGCTTCTCCTCCCTAGCTTTGATGAGAGCATTTGTGATATGCTCCGTGAAGGCAAGATTAAGTGTGCTAGTGTGGGGGTCTCTAGACATTTTGTGTAGCAAGCTAATAACTTCTGAGAGGGTACACCTATCAAAATCAATATCACTAATAGCAAAGGTGGTAGTAGTGTCATCTAGGCTCACTTGTTTGAAACCCTCTATGTTCATAGGAGTTTCTTTTTCTATGGTTGAGGTATTAGCATCACCATTAATAGGTCCAACGGGACTAGGAGTGCATTGGGTGCTAATAGTTTGAGTGTCCTCAACAATTTGGATAGTAGAAACTGTGTGGTGTGTAGGAAGGCTCTTAATTCTATCCTCTTCCATAGGGATAACTTCCGGTTTGGCTGCCATTTGATTAATCAAAGTAGATTGGGTGTGGGACATATTCGAAACATGGGTTTCGGTGGCGGTAAGTCTAGCCCGGAGTTTAGAAATCTTACTGTTCAGGCTATCAAGCTGTTCACTAATGTTTTGCAGAATGGCAGTATGCTCACCTATTTGCTTAGAGAAGGCTTTGTTTTGTTCAAACTGGGTGTGCATATAGTTCTTAGTAGCCTTCTCTATTTCCACCAATTTATCATAGCTAGGTAGGTCTCTTTTCGTATAAGCAGGATTATAGGAGTTGTTGCTAGGGTAGGTGTTGTTGTTCCCATAGTTGGATGGAAATGGTCTAGGATTGCTAGCAAAATTTCCCCTATAAGCATTGTTGTTGAAGTTGTTTCTAGCAATAAAGTTCACATCTACTTGTTCTTGGGCAACCAAAGAATTTAAAGGAACATCATGAGGATCAATAGAGGGTTGCTTGGTAAGTAGAGACATAATTAAGTCAACTTTTTCATTGAGGGAGGTAATTTCCTCGACAGAATTTACCTTCCTACCTGTTGGAGCGCGTTCGGTGTGCCATTGGGAATAATTGGTCATCATTTCATCGAGAAGCTTCGTGGCAGCACCAAGTGTAGTTGACATAAAGGTTCCTCCCGCGGCCGAATCTAACAGGTTCCGCGAGGTAAAGTTCAAGCCTACAAAAAAAGTCTGGATAACCATCCAAGTAGTCAAACCATGTGTAGGGCATTTCTTAACAAGAGATTTCATTCGTTCCCAAGCTTGGGCAACGTGTTCATTATGCAATTGCTTAAAATTCATAATATTACTCCTCAATTGGATAATCTTAGCAGGAGAGTAGTACTTCCCTATAAAAGCATCTTTGCACTTATCCCAAGAATCTATGCTATTTCTAGGCAAAGATTGAAACCAGATTTTAGCATCTCCCCTTAAAGAGAAAGGAAAGAGCTTGAGCTTAACAACATCACCTTCTACTTCTTTATACTTTTGCATATCACATAATTCAACAAAATTATTCATGTGTAAAGCAGCATCATCTCCAGCACCAGAGAATTGATCTCTCATAACAAGGTTTAGCAAAGCAGGTTTAATTTCATAAGAGGTAGCTGAAGTGGCAGGTGTGGCAATGGGAGTGCAGATAAAGTCTTGGTTGGTGTGACTAGTGAAGTCACACAACTTGGTGTTTTCAGTGGAACCCATAGTAGCAGCAAGTGTGGCAGATTTTTTTGTAGTTTTTGATAAAAGACACAAAGATAAAAACTGAAAGATAAACTAACAAGACTAAAAAAAACAAAGGTAAAGGGTAGTGTGCAACTCCCCTATCTTACCACTTGGAGTCCCCGGCAACGGCGCCAGAAAACTTGCTTGATGGCTTCTCGCCCCTTCGTTGGTTACCCCAAGTGGAAGGTTGAGATGTAGTGCAGCAGCAGTTTTCCCTCGGTGAAGATACCAAGGTTTGTCTCCAGTAGGACTCCAGAGATGATAAGTAGGTGTCAGCAGCGCAACTGACGCGGACCTGCACACAGACACAGATAACTTTGTTCCCAACGAAGTTCTGAGAGGTTGTCAATCTCTCCGGTCTTGTTGTTCACAAGGATAAAATGCAAGGGATAATGATAGCAAGTAAAAGTAGTAAAGTAAATATAGCGTGGAAACAATAATGAGGATATGGACCGGGATACGTGATGTTCGCTAGTGATGTCTCTCTCCCAAAAGACGATAAAATTGCTATGCGAGGTAAACAAATTACAGAAAGGCAATTGACAGGATTATGAACGCACCGCAATGCTAACTATGCTACAAAAGAAAGGACGAGGTTCGAAAGCACAGGCAGTACGCCAAGATAAGTAGACCGAAATCCATCTGCATCTACTACTAATCATCCACCTTGAGATATCTATCCAGAACATCTCGCTGGTATTAAGTTGCGAGCCCCACCCAAAGTGTAAACCCAAAGCAACATACAACTGCATTAAAAATAACTCTGCGTAAAGTAAACAATCCTTGTGACCGCGGTCACAAGAACCGTTGTTTTCCCACTTGTGGCAACAGCACATCCCCTAGACTCATGTTTCTGTCACTCAAGCGTGTCATCGGGGGGCATGAACCCACAATCTAGCACAACGTTCCCTCTTGAAGTCACTACCTACTACTTGGCCAAAGCAATAAACAGCAACGGAGAACATGCAAGAATTACTTAGGAACAAAAATATAAGAGATAAAAACCAAATATATTACTCTATCACAATGTGAACATAATCTCATAATCCATCAGATCCTATCAAACTCAACATAGCAATAGCAGAAATATTACAAAGGTGCCTCGATCATGTAGGGCAGCTCACGAGGTCTAAACAATGAAGATCAAAGAGGGGAGGAGAACATCACATAACTACTGATCACGGACCCATGGTCCAAGGAAAACTACTCACGAGACATCCGGGGAGCATCCATGGTGGAGAGGAGACTCCCAGAGGTCAATCATCCCTCCGGCAGGGTGCCGGGAAGAGGTCTTCTGGTGCTCCCGATCTTCGAAAGCGCGGCGGCGGCGGAACAGAGGCGAGTTCGTGGAATAGGGTTCCTCTTCTGGAGTTTTCTCGTGACGGAGAATAAATGGGCGAAGGGGGGCAGCCAGAGGTGGACCAGAGGCCCCAGGTGCCCCCCTGGCGCGGCCAGGGGTGGGGCCGCGCCGGGTGGCCGCCTGGGCCCCCCTGGCTCCCCTATGGCCCCTCCCGGGCTCTTCGCGAAGCTTCCTCCACGCTGATTTTTTATCTGAATTTTCCTGAATTTTTTGGCACTTTTTATATGGGGTAAAACTGAAATAGAAAAACAGCAGAAAACAGGAACTGGCACTGGGGTGCACTGAGTTAATAGGTTAGTCCAAATATGATAAAAAATGTATGAAAGTGTATCTAGAACATAGCAATATCACACAAAACATGCATGGAGCAAGCAGAAATTATAGATGCGTTTTGGACGTATCAGCAACACATATCATCAGGGTCACCACTTTGGAGCAATAAATAATATAGCTACAGCAGGCAAACATGACAAGTGATTGCATAGGATTGAAGTAGACATGATGCTTAACAGTATGCAACAAGAATCAATGCAATAGGCCTCATGGATGTGTCACAATCATCAATCAAACTTGCAATAAAATAATAACAGCAGCACTTAACAGGAATTAGAAACAGTTAACAGTCTGGTGCCCACTTCAACAGTGATTAACAACATCAAGATGGCCTCAAATCAAAATGCTCACAAAAGATGAAAGTTAGAGCACATCAAGCACACCAATTTTCCTTTTGGGTGCAACGTCATCCGGGCTATCGTTTAATCGCAAATCTATTCGCAAAACTGAAACAGCAGTACAAATTCTCCAGACTTGGAAAAAAACAAAGGGCAAGGAAAAAAATAAAAAGGGGCCTCACCCAATGGGCTCGGCCCAAGAGGCCTGGAGGCTGGCGGACTGGGTCGCGGCTTGCTGGGCTGGTGCGCTTGGAGGCCGGGGTCGCGGGCCGAGGGAGCCAGGCCGAGCCCACGTGGGGCCAGCGGACGCAGCGACGGCACCCTCGCCGGGTTGCAGACGGCGGCGGCCGGCCTTCGGCGCTCCTAGGAGCTCAAGACGGCAACAAGGTCGCGGATCTGGGCGCGTCGGCGAAGGGACTCGCCTGATCGGGTGTAGGGGAGGCGGCAGGCGAGCCGAGGGCACCGGCGGCGAGCTCGGGCTCGAGGCGGCCATGGCGGTGGCGGCTTCCGGTGGGTCTCCGGCAGCCCTGCGAAGAGGTGGAGGCAGAGGAGGTAAAGGAAAGAGGGAGTGTAACCGCCCAGATTTCACAAAAATTAAAAAAATTGTTTTCGGTGTGAATTGATTGATAGCCTAATTTGTTTGCGTTGTTGCATCCCCGATTTATCGATCGGCGATTATTTTTCCCCCTTTTATCTTGTATCAGACGGAGACCGACCTTTGCCACCCTGACACTCGTCCTTTGCAACACCGGGTTTCACCCGATCACCGTCGGGAAAACCGCACGAGACGAGCCGTAGCCAACGGAACGAAAAACCCCGTTTAATAATTAAACGGGTTATTTTTATAGCGCGCCGGAAAGTGTTTTTGGAACGGTTCCAACGCGAGGTGAACGCCGCCGGCTCGACGCGCTGATCGCGCAGTTCGAAGTTTTACCCGAATCAGAGGTCCTGCGGACCCCCGGCGGCCAGAAACGTAAGCACCGCGCGCGCGCGAGAAAACCGGGGATGTTTTTGCAAACTGCCAGCCACCTGGGCTATATACCACACTCCCACCCCTTTCTAGGGTTTCCCTAGTCCAAAATTGCAGCCACCCCCTCACAATTTCCCCCAGATCCAGTTTTAGCCCCAAATTCGTCAAACCTAGATCCCAAATAATTTCGGCCGTCCGATCGGGCGATCGGAGGGCTACGGATGCGCCACGTAGCCATCTCCTCCCGTCCACGCCCGTGGAGCCCGAGCAGGCCGCGCCGCCGTCTCCAGCCGAGGCCGCCGTCGCTTGGGGTCCTCCGTCGCCGCCCCGGCATGGCCTCCTCTAGATCCGCCCGCGCCTGGCCCCACGCGCCTGCCCAGGCCTCCGGCGCCACCACGGCCGGCAGCCAGCCGCCGCCTCCTACCTCGTCGGGATCAGGAGCTCCCGATCCGGCGCCTCCAACCACCGACCAGGCCGGATCCAGCCCAGCGTGGCCCAGCGCGGCCACGGCCCAACAACCCCAGCGCCAGCCACGGCCTGATGGGCCGAAGCCCATGGGTGAGCCCGTTATTTTTTTTGTGGTTAGACCCTGTGAAAGTTTTCTAAGTCCTGTAAATTTTACTGCTGATCCCGTTTTGTAATGCGATTTCCCGTTGATCCGTAGCTCCGATGAACGTGCCCCCAAAATGAAAATTGCTTAGAATTGTGTGTACTTCAATCCATCTTTTGTGAGCCTTTTGATTTGAGGCCATATTGATGTTGCTAATCTGTGTTGAAGTGGGCATCAGGCCGTTAACTGTTGCTAATTCCTGTTAATGTGCTGCTGTTGTTATTTTATTGCAACTTTGGTTGATGATTGTGACACATCCATGAGGCCTATTGCATTGATTCTTTTTCCTATGTGTTAAGCATCATGTGTACTTCATTTCCATGCTTTAACTTGTCATGTTTGGGTGCTTTAGCTATATTAAATCTTGCTCCAAAGTGGTGATCCTGATGTTAATGTGCTGCTGTGCTGAAAACTGTTAATTTGTTGCAACTTCGGGTGACGGTTGCGTCGCAACCGTTTATTGGAATTGAGTGATTCCAATTGCATATTGTTAAGCATCATGTCTACTTCCATTTTATGTATTGCTTTATCATGATATGATTTCTGGTCATATATATTTTTAGCTCCAAAGTTGCTATGCTGCTGTTTTTGACAGCCACCTCTGTTTTTCTCAAGTCTGTAACGTTCCGATGCCATATTGTTTGCTTAATATCTTTTGATCTCTGATGCCTATTTGCATGATTCTTTTTGCCATGCCTTCCCTGTCATGTCTACTTTAGTTCCATATCATTTGTGAGCATGTTTGCATTGATTATTCTGTTTATGCATTGGTCTAAAGTGTGCTTCGTGATGTTGGCAGATTGTGCCCGTAACTTGTTTTCCTTATATCTTTTTAACCGTAACTCCGTTTGGGGTGTTATTTATATGTAACTTGATTAGTTTTTCGTGTACTTTGTGTTTATGCTATTGTTTGCTGTTGTTAACCAACCTAAAATATGGTTTAGGACAGAACAGTACCAAATATTTTAATCATCGTGCGACACTTAGTGTTATGCCATGTTTAGGTTGTGCCTCACTTAAATTGACTAGCATAGATAGTTTACCTTGTGCTTAACCTCTTGACATGTTTGTGTGCTATGCCATGCTTGAGTGAGATGCCATGTTAACAACCTTTGTTGATAACCTGTAGCTAAGCAACTTGAACCACCGTAAACGTGAGGTATTCGTCGTGTGTGACCGATACCCCACTTAAACTGTTAGTAACCGCTCTCGATGGTAGGTGCGATGCCTCGTGTTGCCTTCTTGTTGATTCTTGCTCATGTTTGCCTCGTAGTAATAGATTTCTTGCTTGTTGATTGATTTCTAGTGTTTATCGTCTTGTGTGCTTCCGCGGGTACCTCTCGGAGACGATGCGAGCTTGCGATCAACTACACCTTCGGAACCCGACTTATCAACAGGCAAGGACTATCCATTACTTATGATCCATTCTATTTCAACCAGCAGTTTGCATGCTTGTCTAGGTTAGGTTCGATGTTTGATCCTACCACATGCTTACAGACTCTTTCAAACCGATACAGCCATGTCCCTTCCCAGCAAACCTTGTACTTCTATGTTAATATTGCTCGTTGCTCAGCCCCTGCTTAGTATGCATGCTTAGGATGCTACGATGCTACCCTGTTACTCCTTGGTTGGGCTATCACATTATTATATTGTTGTTGATGATATGATTATTATAAATGTTGACTATATTCGACGAAGGATGGAAGGTCTAGGATATCCCGCCCCGACGCTTTGTTCCATTCGAGTCACCTAGGACCCGAGTTCCGGGTATTGGTTTTAAGACTGAGCGTGCCTAACCGCGTGTGGGATTTTATGGGGTCCCCTTTTCTTACCTACCTAGCTTCAAGAATTTCTAGTGGTGGCCCAAGCTGATTTACCATTTGAAACCGTGTGTGTGCTGGTCAGCTGCCAGTAGTTTTTAAACCAACCCGGAACAGTGAGGACATAGCTCCCTTGCTAGCCCACCTTGTTCAGCTAAGGACCCGGTTTCCCATGTGTGATTAACCGGCTATCCAAACCTGCGACAGACGGTAGAGACCAGATCGAGAGCACGGCCGGCTCCTGAGCTGGATGTCGAATCACCGGGGGGCACCCGGATTTGTTCGTTGTTAGTTAGACGGACCTGTCGTTTCAGATCTCTTGGAACTAAATCATAAAATGGTTGGCTGTGATGGGTAGCAACTGAGAGAGATGGGCGTGCGTGCGGAGCCTTGTAATGGGCAGTTGGTACACCCCTGCAGGGTTAAATCTTTTCGAGAAGCCGTGTCCACGGTTATGGACGACTTGAGACCTACTCCTTGTTCATAGACAACGACAACTGAGATAATCTTAATATAACTTGTTCAACGTGTGTGTGTGCCTTGACTGCTTCTTCTTCGTCGGGATGCGAACAGGAGGACAAGGATAGGATAGGTGTTATGATTGCGTAAGTAGTTGATAGCAAGACTTGTTGGAGGCGATTCCTCATCGAATGCTTGGCTTGTTATCTTACTCTCTAGATTGTTAGCCACTTCATAAATGCTAGTGCGGCAACAACCTCACCACTTACCCCTTCCTTACCGTAAACTACTAGTTGTCCTAGAATGACGAGTGATGAAGTCCTTGCTGGGTCAGTTGACCACTACAGTTGGATGCTGAGTACTTCTGTACTCATGATACTACCGCCAAACTCTTTTCAGGGTTCTTGATCGACAACAGGTATGGTGATCGACGTTTCACGTGGAGACTCGACGACGACTAGTTAGGCGGATCCCGGCGGAGGGCCTGGACCCGTGTGGTTATGGGGATCGATGTTTTTCTCTTTGCCACTAGGCATTTGATTTTAGTCTGTACTCAGACATGTACCTTCCGCTGTTGTATTGTATTTGAGGCAGTTGTATGCCGATTGTATGAGATGTTGTATCCTTGTATCTGTAATGTTGTGATATCATGTTGGAAATCCGGGGCATATGGCTTTGTCATATGTCACGGTGGGACCGATATGTGCTTCGTCCCCGGATCTGGGTGGAAACACCTAGATCTGTAACAGTACCGCATTTCGGGCCTTACAGGGAGGCATAGGGAGGAGAGAGGAGGGACGCGAGGGCGTGGTGGCGCCGCAGGTGACGGGCGACGAACGTGAGGCGGTGCAGGCGGCGTTGTTGCGGCCCGACGGCGACGATGCGGGTCCGCCGCAGCCCGGTTCCTGTGCTGGCTGGAGGTGGGAGGAGCTGGGGGCGACGTGGAACATTGTGAGCCCTCCGTTTCTAGATCTGACGGCTCGAAATGGTTGCAAGGCTAGGGTTTCAGATTTGGAGGGATTTTGGGTGAAAATTGGAGCAGATCTGGGGGTGTGGCTGCAATTTTGGACTAGGGGAAACCCTAGAAAGGGGTGGGAAAGTGGTGGTCTTTATATAGCCCCGGTGGCTGGCAATTTGGAAAAACATCCCCGGTTTTTCTCTCGTGTGCGCGATGTTTACGTTTCTGACCGCCGGGGGTCCGCAGGACATCCAATTCGGGTAAAACTTTGAACTGCGCGATCAGCGCGTCGAGCCGGCGGCGTTCACCTCGCGTTGGAACCGTTCCGAGAACACTTTCCGGCGCGCTATAAAAATATCCCTTTTACTTATTAAACGGGGTTTTTGTTTCGTTGGCTACGGATGGTCTTGTGCGGGTTTTCGCGACGGTGGTCGGGTGAAACCCGGTGTCGCAAAGGTCGAGTGTCAGGGTGGCAAGGGTCGGTATCCGTCCGGTACGAGATAAGAGAGGGGGAAATTAATCGCCGATTGATAAATCGGGGATGCAAACACCGCAAACAAATCAGACAATCAAATAATTCACACCGAAATCATTTTTTTTAATCTTTTGTGAAATCTGGGCTGTTACAACTTCTCCCATGTCCTCAAGAACTAAAGAAACTACTCACAAGACATAAAATAGATCATGATCAGAGGTGATAAATATATATGATGAACAATCTGGTCTTACCAATAATTCTCCGACAAAACTTAATAGCATTCACCACAAAAGAGTAATCAACACCGGTAAAGTAGAGGGGATGAATAGTGCAAGTTACAACTTGAATTCCAATGGTGACATGAGATGGGATCCAGATTGAGATGGTGCTGGTGATGAGGATGATGTTGAGGATGATCTCAATGATGCCCGTGACAATGGTGATGACGATGAGGACGATCTCCCCCTCCCGGAGGAGTTCTCCCCGATGGAATCTGCCCGTCGGCAAGGTCTTTTCTTCTCTGTAGGTTTCCACTATGAAGTGGCAGCGGAACTCCGGAATCTCTTCTTCTTCTGGGATTTTTAGGTCACGAGGGTCATATAGGCCAAAGGGGAGCCCCGGAGGTGGGACCCACCCCCCAGGCGGCCACCTGGCGCGGCCTAAGGGGGGCGCGCCACCAGGGCGCCTCGAGCCCTAGTGGCCCCCTTCGGCTGCCCTTTGGTCAGTCTTCGTCATATCTACAGAAACTGCTTCCCCGTGATTTTCAGGTCATTTGGAGATGTACTAATATGCCCACTCTATGTGCACTTTTCCCCGCTGATTCCTGCGTCTGTTATTTCGGCACCAGAAAGTTGTAAACTGTGTAAAACAAGCCAAAACACTATAAGAACATCATCATCATATGAAATATATCAATGAATAGAGGTAAATTATGATGTAAAATAGTGATGCATTTTAGACGTATCAACTCCCCCAAGCTTAGACCTCGCTTGTCCCCAAGCGAAAACTGAGCTCGGTAAACCTGTCCACAAGTTTAGAGAGTGAAGTGTCGATAAATAAGAATACGGACAAGAAGCATCCTAATTTCTCTACTAAACTCAAGCATCCCCAACAGCAACCTTAACTCATATGTCCCTTATGAAAGAGTAATATCAATTACAATCAAAAGTAGGGCTAAGGAAACTTATTAAACCATGGCAAACATGTCCTTGGTCAAAGAACAACTAATAACTTCTACCTTTTGCTCTTTCCTTTATATTTTGATGAGATCATTGGAAGCTTTTGAAAGAACATGTTATTAGTCAAGAAGTGGAAATGCGAACACAAAGGAAGATGTTTGATGTAGCAAAGCTCAACAAAGAACCTTCTTATCTTAATGATAATGTCAACAAAGATGTAACATGGCAATTCTCAATGAGACAATATAAATGCATGCATCTTTGTCAACATAAGGTGTCTGCTCTTTTGTGGGATAGAAGGAAGTAGGTTTACTGACTCAACATAAAAGTAAAGGTTTAGTCCTTCGCAGAGGTAAGTAGGGAAAACTCATGTGCTAGAGATTTTAGTGGTTTTGAAATCAATAAGATTATAAAATAAGATTTTGGGAGGTGCATAATTCGTCAACGAATGCTAGTAGATAGCCCAATACTTCTCATGTTGGACAAGTTTTGAGGAACGACTCCCAAGGTGGGTATGATCACATCCCCTTAGTCTCCTTTGTTTATCACTGCCAAAGTTTTCTGATTTCTCATCAACAAAGCGTGAAGGAGGTTTTGTTTGTTGCTATTATCTTTTGTGAGATGGGCGCACTCATGCCAGTCCATCCTCGTGTGAGGGGTTTGCAGATTAGACATGCAAAGCCAAGATAAAGCTTGTCCAGTATGAAGAAGATCATGAATTATCTACTACTTCCTCATGAGCTAAAACAGAGGCACAAAACAAGGAGTAATACTATTTTGAAGCTTTAAAGATAGCACATGAATAATATACTTTAGGAGTGGCGGTGAAATACCACATATAGGAAAGATATGGTGGACTCTTTGGACGGTTGAGGTTTCAAGGTATAGGTGCACAAGCAGTATTACCGCTTAGTACAAGGTTTCGCTAGCAATTGATTTTGAAAGCAGAAAAATGATGTTGACTTGGATGCAAAATAATATAAAGTCCACATTAAGAATTGGCATGAAACATCAAGTTGTCTTCCTTGTCAGCATAACACTTCAAACATAACAACATAAAGGTTTTGGCTATGTCGCTACTAGAAAAACTCATGCTTGATGTTATGACTAATGTTATGTTTGCCAAGATTAAATAAAGTTTTCAAAGACATACCTGATATATAAGATCAATACTCCCATAACAATCAGCATATAAGGTCGATTGCGTGAACAGAATACCAAGTGCAGCGAAGAAACCAATAGACTTCTCATTAATATTCCATCATAGAAAACTGCACACTCACGGATACAAGACTCTCCACAAAGGAGTGATAGACCTCAATGCAAACACATTTTTAATAAGATAACGTCCCTAGACATGATACGACACTAAACTTGACCACAAAAGATAAAAGATAAAGATAAATATACCGGGAACTCCCCCAAGCTTGGAACAAGCTAAGGGGATGCCGTTACCTATGAAGATTTCATTCTTCATCCTTGTTCTTGTTTATCAGGTAAGTCTTGGCGAAAAGCTTCCATGGAAAAGGTCCTCCCTCCACACATGATTCTTCAGTTTCCAGGATCCTGCTTTCGGTAGATAAGCCCATGCGCACAAAACTTTAGTTCATACTCACAATTCTGGTTTTAGAGGTCATAGATGTGTCCTTGAAGCTCGAACACTTTAGTCTCTAGTGCAGATAGGCTTGACCGCACTTCCTTCATCTCCTCCTCATGTTGTTTCTTCAGCTCGATGATGATGTTGATGTTGGCCTCGACACCACGCTCGATCATCAACTTGACTTGAAGACTTCTTGATCCACTTCTTCCAGTCTGGTCTTGGTGCTCCCCTCCTTGACAGGTCCCTTCAGTTTTTCTTTGTGGAGGACACCATCCTCCACCCCAAGTGTTTGGGGGTGCCTCTTCACATTTTTGAGGTGAGGGTAGATGACGTTGACGAGGAACTTGCCCTTGGGGGAACTTGGGGAAGCCATGCACCTAGGTTTTGTTGAAAGTTTTCCTAGCAACAACAGATCAAAAAGAAAACGCACCGAATCGCAAGATACAGAACCGGGACGATCCGGGCAAATATATAGCAAAACAATTTGCATCGAAAGGAAGGTAACAAGGCAAAGAAGGGTCAGAGACGAGCTCCTGGTGGCCCAGGCGGCCACCTGGCGCGTTCGGGAGGCAGGCCACGCCACCAGGGCGCCTGGAGCCCCGGGAGCTCCTCTCCAGCTCCAATTCGGCTTGGAATTTTCCTAATTTTACAAAAACACACAATAATGGATGTTCGCGAAGTTTTCTTACCGTATTACATACCTATTCTTATTCTTCTTCTGCTGGTGTCTGAACTAGTGCTGCAACATGTTCTTCGTGAGTGGTTGTTTGTATCACATCCGCATCAACATTGACAGGGTCTCCTGCGACGTAATGCTTGAGTCTTTGCCCATTCACAACTTGAGGTTTGGTGCATTCAAAATTGTTAATCTTGATTGCACCGGAGCGGTAGAATTCTTCAATGTGGTATGGTCCTTCCCATCTGGAAATTAATTTACCTGGAGAAAACCTGAAACGAGATCTAAACAACAAAATTTATCACCAACATTAAATTCACGTTTCAAAATTCTCCTGTCATGCCACTTCTTTACCTTTTCTTTAAACATTTTCGCGCTCTCGTGGGCTTCACTTCTCCAATCATCTAGAGAAGTCTAGTTCATGAGACGCTTTTCACCAGCAAGTTTAGGGTCAACATTTAGCTCTCTAACATCCCAGAAAGCTTTGTGCTCTAATTCTAAAGGTAAATGGCAAGCCTTGCCATGGACCATCTTATAAGGATACATGGCCATGGGATTTTTCTAAGCGGTTCTATACGCCCACAAGGCATCTCCTAAATTTTTGGACCAGTCCTTCCTTGAACTATTCACTGTCTTTTTGTAAGATCAACTTGATCTCCCTATTTGTGAGCTCAACTTGCCTACTCGTTTCAGGGTGGTAAGGTGAAGCAATCCTATGATTGACATCATACTTTGCTAAAGCTTTTCTAAAAGCACCATGTGTAAAATGTGATCCTCCATCGGTCATGAGGTACCTTGGTACACCAAACCTAGGAAAGATCACATCTTTAGGCATTTTCAAGGATGTCTTGTGATCAGCACTCTCAGTGGGGATTGCCTCAACCCACTTGGTTACATAATCAACAGCTACTAAAATGTGAGTGTACTTGTGTGAAGGAGGAAAACGACCCATAAAATCAAAACCCCAGCAATCAAAAGGCTCAATAACTAGAGACTAATTCATAGGCATCTCATTTCTCCTACTAATGCTGCCAACTCTCTAACACCTATCACAAGATAAAACATATTTTCTAGCATCTTTAAAGAGAGTAGGCCAATAAAAACCTGATTGGAGAACCTTGTGTGTGGCATGATGTCCTCCATAGGGACTATCATGACATTTTCTCAAGATATCCTTCTGTTCATGCTTTGGTATGCATCTCCTCACGATTACATCCGCACCTTGTCTACAAAGATGTGGGTCATCCCAAAAGTAATACCTCAAGTCGTGGAAGAATTTCTTCCTTTGTTGAAATGTTAAACCTAGAGGCAAAAACTTGGCAACAATAAAGTTAGCATAATCTGCAAACCATGGATCAAAAGTAGATTGTATCCTCAAAACAGCTAATTGTTCATTAGGAAAGTTATCATTAACCGGAATAGGATCATGTGGTATGTTCTCCATCCTGGAGAGGTTTTCTGCCACAGTATTGTTTGCTCCCTTCCTATCAACAATCTGCAAATCAAACTCTTCAAGAAGAAGAACCCATATGATAAGCCTTGGTTTGGCATCCTTCTTCTCCATAAGATACTTAATAGCAGCATGATCAGTATGAATAATGAATTCGGAATCAACAATATAAGGTCTAAACTTATCACAAGCAAACACTACTGCTAAAAACTCTTTTTCGGCGGTAGCATAATTCTTTTGAGCACTATCAATGGTTTTGCTAGCATAATGTATAACATTCAATTTCTTATCAACCCTTTTTCCTAACACAGGTCCAACAGCAAAATCACTAGCATCACACATGATTTCAAAAGGTAAATTCCAATCAAGTGGTTGGACTACAGGAGTGGTTATCAAAGATTTCTTAAGAACTTCGAAAAAGCTTCCTTACAATCTTCATCAAACACAAAAGAAATATTCTTCTGGAGAAGATTAGTGAGGGGTCTCGAAGTCTTAGAAAAGTCTTTAATAAATCTTCTATAGAAACCAGCATGACCGAGGAAACTGCGAATACCTTTGATGTCCCTTGGATAGGGCATCCTCTCGATTGCTTTCATCTTGGCCCTGTCCACCTCGATCCCCTTTTCAGAAATCTTGTGGCCAAGAATATTTCCCTCGTTAACCATGAAGTGGCACTTCTCCTAGTTGAGCACCAAGTTAGTCTCCTGACATCTCTGCAAAAATTTATTAAGGTTGTGGAGACAATGGTCAAAATAGGTTACATAGACGGAGAAATCGTCCATGAATACCTCCAAAATAAAAGAAAATGATGGAAATGTCAAAAAAATAAAAGAAAAATAGATTCCCATGTGATACGTCGTCTAGTTGTTAGGGAAATTGAAAAATATGAATTTAGACTTCTTTTAGCAAAATCTCTCTAGAATTTGTAAAATGGGCATAACTTTTGCATACGAACTCGGATGGAAAAAATTTTTACATGAAAAATCATCTACTTGAAAAGTAATATCCAAATTCAACTAGGGAAACCCCGTTGAACATTTTTAGAATCCTCAAAACCTAACAGAAAAAAGTTACGATGCTTTTAAGATTTGGAGGCCAAAATATTCAAAAAGAGTAGGTGGAGGCTTAACAGTAGCGCCTTTACAAGTGGGGCGCTACTGCTACTTAGCAGCAGCGCGTGTACAAGAGGGGCGCTACTAGTAGGTCTGGTGTGGAAGTTTCCTATTGGTCTAGCCCTCCTCTAGCCCACCACGCATTTTTCTCCTCCTCTCCTCACACTTCATCTCCTCCACTCCATCTCCTCCTCTCCTCCACTCCATCTCCTCCTCTCTGGTGACCTCATCCTCCTCACGGTGCTCCTCCTCCGGCGACCCTCCAATCCATCTCCTCTCCGGCGACGTCCTCCTCCTTGCGGTGCTCCTCCGACGATCTCCTCCTCATGGTGCTCCTCCTCGACCTCCTCCTCCTCACGATGCTCCTACTCCGGCGAACTCCTCCTCATGGTGCTCCTCCTCACCACCCCATCATGCGCAACCTCGCCGCCCTGCAGAGACGCCGTCGTCCCCACCCTGCCCTGCGGTGACCGGCGCGACTGCTGGAGCACGAACACCGACGAGTTGTTTTTTGTTTTTTGAAATTAATAGTAGTAGCGCGCGAATAAAGAGGGCACTGCTACTATTTACCAGTAGCGCGTGGACAAGAGGGGCGCTACTGCTATCAGAACTAGTAGTAGCGCGTGCAAACACGCGCTACTACTAAAAGTTAGCTGTAGCGTGCTAGTAGTAGCGCGTCAACGCCCGCTACTAGTAGCCATTTATGGAGCGCTACTAGTAGCATTTTTCCTAGTAGTGGTCATACCTCCTTTCTTAGGAACACAATGTACTGGACTTACCCACTCACTATCAGCTATAGGGTAGATAATACCTTCGGCTAGAAGCTTGAGGATTTCGGTCCTCACCACATCCTTCATCTTCGGGTTCAACCGTCATTGATGATCAACAACTGGTTTAGCATCAGGCTCAAGATTGATAGTATGTTGACAAATAGATGGACTAATTCCCTTGAGATCATCAAGTGTGTATCCAATAGACCCTCAGTGTTTACGAAGGGTTTCCAATAATCGCTCTTCTTCATATCCTAAAAGGTTAGCATTGATAATAACATGATATACTTTCTTTTCATATAAATAAGCATACTTGAGCGTATAGGGAAGAGGTTTTAGATCGAACACCGGGTCTTCCTTTGGTTGTGATAGAATTCCTAAAGGTCCAACCGGAAAGTTGTGCTACAGGATAACAGGTTGTCTCAAAAAGATGTCATCTAGTTCATTTATTTCCTGCATATGAATATCATTCTCGTGGTCCTCCATGTATTGCTGCAAAGGATCGTCGGGAGGAATAGCAACAGAGGAAATTTCTTCAATAATCTTATTATTCCTAGGCAAATCAGTACCATGAGTTTGTTTGAAAAATTTAGAAAAGTTAAATTCATATGGCTCACCATTGAATTCAATAGATACTTTACCTTTCCCACAATCTATAATATCTCCACAAGTCTTGAGAAAAGGTCTACAAAAGATAATAGGAAAAAAACTATATTGCACTGAACCAAGTACTAGAAAGTCGATATGATATTTTACCTTTCCACATAAGACTTCAACATCTCTCACAATTTCGGTAGGAGAGATAGTTTCTTTGTTTGCAAGATGGATAGTAACATATACGTCTTCAAGTTCACAAGGTAAAATCTCACTCATGGTCTCTTGATAGAGTGAGTAAGGAATAGCACTGGATCCCAAATCGCATAGCCCATAATAATTATGATCTCCTATTTTAAAAGATACCACTAGAGTACCTGAAATTGGGCCTTTATTCTTGGTTGTGACAAGGTTAGTAGAAACAACACAAAAAATTATAATAGAATCTCCAATATCACTAGTAACAAGATCTATAACCAATGCAACTTCAGGATCAACCTTAATTAGGTCCTCATGCTCAATACTCTTTCTCTCAATTTTATTTAATATACCTGTCACAAAAGAATGCTCCCTCATCCTTGCGGGGAAAGGGGGCTTTTCATATAAAACTGCAGGTAAGATGGGGTCAACAACATGAATATCAACAGGTAATTCCTTAAAGGGATTATGATGTTGATCCTCCTTCTTTTTAGAATAATCAATATGGGAGGCAAAGTCTTTGCAAAAATCAATTAGAAGTTGGGAATCAAGACCAATCTTAGCACAAAAGGTATTGAAGTAATCTGTTTTCACATAACTCTCAATGTAATCATGCTCATAATTTATAACGGGTTCAATACCTTTATCAATCTCCCAATCTTCAGTGTTCTTCTGGATCCTTTCAATAAGATCCCACCTTTCTTCAACACTTCTATTTGGAAATACCGCACTAGGGGAGGCATCAAGCATCTCTTTATCTTGACGAGAAAGTCTTGCATAAAAGTTCTTAAGAATAATTTCCTTGGGGAGCTCATGATTGGCGCATTTGAGCATTAGGGACTTCAATCTCCCCCAAGCTTGGGCGATGCTTTCTCCGTCACGATACCAAAAGTTATAAATATAGTTCTTGTCTCGATGTATTTCATTAAGAGGATAAAACTTTGCACAAAAGAGAGGCATAAGCTCTTGCCAATTTAGTAAATGAGAGTTATCAAGAAGCCTATACCAATCCAAAGCCTTATCATTTAATGATAGAGAGAATAGTGAAAGGGGGGTGAATAGGCACTTAAAATAATTGCGGTTTAGGCTTGAACAAATGCGGAATAAAACTTAACGTTTAATTTGCCAAGCAAGAAACCTGAGTAAGCTAGGCTCAACTATGTGCACCAACAACTTATACTAAGCAAGATAAATAACTATGTGATAGCAAGATATATCCCAAGAGCACTAAGGCTATCACAAAGTAGGTGCACAAGTAAATAGGTTGACTAGATGAGCAACAATGTGAACAACCTATGGGACAAGAAAAGCAACAATAAAATGAGCAAGCATAAGATAAACAAGGTAATAAGCCTGCTCAAAGTAAGAGTAGAGATAACCGCAGTGGAGCCGATGGAGACAAGGATTTGTTACCGAAGTTCCTTCTCTTGCGAGAAGTACGTCTCCATTTGGAGAGGGTGTGGAACATAATGCTCACATGAAGCCAACGAGGGGCACCCTATTTCTCCTTACGCTCTCACCAATGCAAAATGTTGTGATTCCACTATAGGACACTTGAGGGCGGTCACCGAACCTGTACAAATGGCGACCCTTGAGGGCGGTCACCGAACCCGTACAAATGCTCGGGGCTATCTCCACAACCGAATTGGAGCCTCCCATAGCACCCCGAAGCTTTCCACCGCAATGATTGAGCTCCGCAACAACAAGCCTCTAGGGGCCAACGCACCCAAGACGAACAAGCTCTAGAGTGCCAATGCACTCAAGAGTAACTATCTTCTCAACTTCACTTACTACAACGAATCCTTGGAGGGAACTCAAACTGATGCATGATACGTCCAAAACGTATCGATAATTTCTTCTTGCTCCATGCTTCTTTTGTGTGATATTGCTATGATATTGATGAACTTCCATACACTTTTGATCATATTTGGACTAACCTATTAACTCAGTGCACCCCAGTGCCAGTTCCTATTTTCTGCTGTTTTTGTATTTCAGGTTTTCCCATTATTTAAAGTGCCAGAAAAATTCCGGGAAAATATAGGAAAAATCAGCGTACAGGAAGCCTCGAGAAAAGCTCAGGTGGGCTAGAGGGGGCCAGGGGTGACTGATACGTCCCAAACGTATCTATAATTTCTGCTTGCTCCATGCATGTTTTGTGTGATATTGCTATGCTTTTCATACACTTTCATATCTTTTTATAACATATTTTGGAACTAACCTATTAATGGTTGCAAGATTGCACAAGTTCTTGTTTTTGTACTTTATATGTAGGAATTACCTAGATAAAGGAAAAATCACAAAAAGGAGCCTTGTAGGAGTTGGACTCTAACTCTCCCGAAATCTTTCCCCACCAAACAGGTTTTAAAGATCGCCTCGGAAACGCTAGAAGACGTCCTCAAACGGAAAAACTTAAAACTACAAAGTTGTAGAGAATTTTTTTTCTGGTGGATATAGACATAAAATTCGGCCCAATGTGAGTTCGGATGCCTCTGGAGCCCCGAAATACCGAAGACGTAATCTGGATGACGGGAATCCGAGAGTCTATATAAAGAGAGGAAACCTAGGTCAAAGGGCACCACGAAAATTCCTCCCCCTTGGTAGCCGTCTTGAGGGGGAGATCCATCTACAAACCAGCACCATCTCCAAGGAAGAAGAAGGGTCCCAAGGGCCGCTGCCCCCAAGGGCCGTGGCCACCGCCGTGGCCGTGGCCGTCGCCGTCTCCTTCATCTTCTCCGGGCTGCATCTCTCCATCAACAACTCTCTCTCTCTCTCACCATGTCCATGTGTGAGTAGTTCCTCCTCGGGGCTAAGGTTTCTACCAGTAGCTATGTGGTCAATTCTCTCTCCCATGATGTGATCTTCGTTGTGATCATAGGCTATGTTAATCTAGGGTGATGCCATGATGTTTTCCCTTCATCTATGTATTGGATTGATGTACTCACTTGATCTTATCTAGTATAATCCCCGAGACCATGGTGACAGCGGTCTATTGGACATGGGTTAGAAGAATATTTTCATGAGTGATTTCCTCTTTTGCGTGTTGATTGAAGATTGAGAGTCTCTTGGTGCTTGTCTTTGACTATCCTTGAGATATGTTGTGGTGATTGTAGTACTCTCTTTGGATGGCCGCGGTGACATTGGGAAATCCATAGATTGAGAACTACGAACTCTGAGGTGTGCTTTTGTAGCCCTACATAATTCTCGTCCTCTCTTGACCACAAAGGAATGACCTCCGAGTGCTTCTCCATTGCATGTTTTATGGGAAATATCATGTGATTAGACTATGTTAATGTTGTTGAGAGTTGCCACTAGTGAAAGTATGAAGCCTAGGCCTTGTTTCCACCATTGCAATACCATTTGTCCTCACGTTTACCACTTGTTTGCTTGCTGCACTTTTGTAACAGCCTAGATTTCACAAAAAATAAAAATTTTGTTTTCGGTGTGAATTGTTTGATTGTCTGATTTGTTTGCGGTGTTTGCATCCCCGATTTATCGATCGGCGATTATTCCCCCCCTCTTATCTCGTACCGGACGGAGACCGACCCTTGCCACCCTGACACTCGACCTTTGCGACACCGGGTTTCACCCGATCACCGTCGCGTAAACTGCACAAGACCAACCGAAGCCAACGGAACGAAAACCCCGTTTAATAATTAAACGGGTTATTTTTATAGCGCACCGGAAAGTGTTCTCGGAACAGTTCTAGCGCAAGGTGAACGCCAGAAACGTAAACACCGCGAGCGCGAGAGAAAAACCGGGGATTTTTTTGCAAACTGCCAGCCACCGGGGCTATATAAAGACCACCACGCTCCCACCCCTCTCTAGGGTTCCCTAGTCCAAAATTGCAGCCACCCCCTCCACTTTTCCCCAATCTGCCCCAATTTAGCCCCCAATTTCGCAATTTAGCCATTTTTTGTCCAAACCCTAGCTCCTAGCCCCTCACAGCCGTCGGATCGCCCGATCTGCAGCCCAGATGCGCGCCACGTGTCCCTCTGGCCAACCCCAGCCGAACCGCCCGCCTGCCCGAGCCTCCTCCTCCATGGCGCCGCCGCCTCCTCCCGTCGACGAGCCGCCGCGCGCTCCGGTGAGCCTGCGCTGCCGCCTCTTCTCCTTCTCCCTCTCCTCATGTGCTCTACTCTCCCTCTCCAGGCCAGCACCGCCTCCATCCCGTGAAGACGCCGGAGCCGCCACCCTCCATGGCCGACGAGCCATCTCCCGAAGCAGAGCCGGCCGCGCCCACCACGCCCCTCGACGGCGACCGCCCTCCGCGTCACCCACCAGCCTCCGCCGCGCGCCGCACGACCCCTCGCCTCCTCCCATGCGGCCGCCCGGACTCCCTCGCCGGTGAGCGCCGCCGATGGCCGACGAGCAGCCGCCCGATCCAGTCGGGGACGAGGCTGGCCGCCACCAACCTCGTCCACGTGGGCCCGGCACGCCCAGATGCCCAACCCTCCAGCCGGCCTGGGCCACGGCTTAACTGGTGAGGCGCTGCTAGACGGCTTCTCGCCCCCTTCGGTTATTCCCCGAGTGGAGGGTTGATATGTAGTGCAGCAACAGTTTTCCCTCGGTGAAGATACCAAGGTTTGTCTCCAACAGGACTCCAGAGATGATAAGTAGGTGTCAGCGGCGCAACTGACGCGGACCTGCACACAGACACAGATAACTTTATTCCCAACGAAGTTCAGAGAGGTTGTCAATCTCTCCGGTCTTGTTGTTTACAAAGGATAAAATGCAAGGGATAATAATAGCAACTTGAAAGTAAATGCAGAAAAGTAAATATAGCGTGGAAACAATGATAAGGGTATGGAACGGGATACGTGATGTTCGCTAGTGGTGTCTCTCTCCCAAAAGACGATAAAATTGCTATGTGAGGTAAACAAATTACAGAAAGGAAATTGACAGGATTATGAACGCACCGCAATGCTAACTATGCTACAAAAGAAAGGAAGAGGTTCAAAAGCACATGCAGTACGCCAAGGTAAGTAGACCGAAATCCATCTACATCTACTACTAATCATCCACCTTGAGATATCTATCCAGAACATCTCGCTGGTATTAAGTTGCGAGCCCCACCCAAAGTGTAAACCCAAAGCAACAGACAACTGCATTAAAAGAACTCTGCGTAAAGTAAACAATCCTTGTAACCGCGGTTACAAGCACCGTTGTTTTCCCCCTTGTGGCAACAACAAATCCCCTAGACTCATGTTTCTGTCACTCAAGCGTGTCATCGGGGGGCATGAACCCACAATCGAGCACAACGTTCCCTCTTGGAGTCACTACCACTACTTGGCCAAAGCAATAAACAACAACGGAGAACATGCAAGAATTACTTATGAACAAAAATATAAGAGATAAAAACCAAATATATTACTCTATCACAATCTGAACATAATCTCATAATCCATCAGATCCTATCAAACTCAACATAGCAAAAGCAGAAATATTACAAAGGTGCCTCGATCATGTTGGGAAGCTCACGAGGTCTAAACAATGAAGATCAAAGAGGGGAGGAGAACATCACATAGCTACTGATCACGGACCCATGGTCAAAGGAAAACTACTCACGGGACATCCGGGGAGCATCCATGGTGGAGAGGAAACTCCCGGAGGTCAATCCTCCCTCCGGCAGGGTGCCGGGAAGAGGTCTTCTGGTGCTCCCGATCTTCGGAAGCGCGGCGACGGCGGAACAGAGGCGAGTTCGCGGAATAGGGTTCTGCTTCTGGGGTTTTCCCGTGACGGGGGATAAATAGGCGAAAGTGGGCAGCCAGAGGTGGGCCAGGGGCCCCAGACGCCTCCCTGGCGCGGCCAGGGTTGGGGCCGCGCCGGGTGGCCGCCTGGGCCCCCTGGCTCCCCTCTGGCCCCTCCCGGGCTTTTCTCGAAGCTTCCGTCACGCTGATTTTTTATCTGAATTTTCCCGAATTTTTCTGGCACTTTTTATATGGGGGAAAACTGAAATAGAAAAACAGCAGAAAACAGGAACTGGCACTGGGGTGCACTGAGTTAATAGGTTAGTCCAAATATGATCAAAAGTGTATGAAAGTGTATCTAGATCATAGCAATATCACACAAAACATGCATGGAGCAAGCAGAAATTATAGATACGTTTTGGACGTATCAACATCCCCAAGCTTAATTCCTGCTCGTCCTCGAGTAGGTAAATGATAACAACATAATTTCTCTGGTGACATGCTAGCAACCATATAAGAACTTTGAAAAGTAAAGCAATCAAGGTTAGAAACGCAATTCAAGTTATAACATGCAAGAGTCTATATTAGCATTGAAACAAGTAACAAAAGAACAAAAGGTGCAAGAGCTCTCGCTGTCCGTGACTCGAATGTCTCCAAATGGTGTTTGCGTGCAAGAAGGGGGATAGGGAATACGAGAAAAACATTTATTTGTTGAGAACTCAATCTACTAAAGTTTCACACTTGGTCTTTTTCTGGAATCTTATCTTGACTCGTCCCAAGACCACTAGCCAGGTACAAGTCAATTTGATCCACTCCTTTTTCAATATTTTGAGCACTCATGCAATGGATGAGCATAAGCACGAGAGTTGACACTTAGGATGGCAAAGAGAGAAGTACGGAGGAGGAAGACAAAAAAGGAGGATAAAGGCTCACATCAATGAGGACAATCATAGGCAAGAGATGCCAAATGATAGATATGATGTGAGGAGTAGGGATTGCCATGCAACGGATGCACATACGAGCTAGGAAGCTCTCCAATGGAACTAGTGGGGGTGCATCTAACTTGCTCGCTCATGAAGACCTAGAGCTCGTTTGAGGAGGCTCATCCTTGGAATATGCAAGCCAAGTTCTATAGTGTGAAGGTCCCCACATAGCTATATGCATAATGATCATCTCTATGGATTACAAGGATATAAAGGGAGTACTAGTGTGGATCTCTCAAAAGGATAGTAGTGTTGCCCCTTTCTCTCTTTTTTTTTTCTCTTTTTCTATTTTTTGTATTTTTTTGGTGGCCTCAATGGCTCTTTCTATTTAACTCTCATTTGCCCTCTTTGCGATCTTTTAATGTGTCCACTTTGGGATATTTTGCTCACTTAAGGGCAACACTCTATTTTACAAGAAGGTAAAGGAGATCTTTCACACTTTACAAGGTACTCAAAATCATAAAGAAGATGTAGCTATCATGATGTATGCAAGATATGTCGCTGCCAGTGTAGCAGGAACATGTATGACTTGAAGATCAAGTCATGAAGAGGTGGAAGTTGCATGGCAATGTAACTCGGAAAGGCTATGGAAATTCCTTGATAGGTAGGTATGGTGGATGTTTTGAGGAAAGATAAAGGGAGGCTTATGATGACAGAGCGTATCATGCCAAGGGTTTGGAGGTACCGGCGAAGGTGGACACCAACTCTCGGAGTGAGAAGAAGGCAATGCACGGTACGGGAAAGGCTAGCAAAATATGGGAAGGTGGAAGTGTCAACTCTCAATACTTACATTAGTCCGAAGAACTCATGCACTTATTATCGGTAACTCTCAATCTAATAAGGAGGTTCACAAAGAGACAAGTACCCCAAGGAGGAGTGTATGGGGGTTTGGTTATCCTTGCGCATCCTCGACTCATGGTACGTGAGTGTACTCTAATATTTGACTCCTCAGAAGAGTAGTGATCCATCTAGTAGCTAGAGTTCTCAACTAGTTTTGTAGGTTTTGAAAATAAACACGGATTGCCCAAAATACGACACCTATCACTAATAAGCAAGAGCTCTTGACACAAAAAGTTCAAACATTACTCACATCAATACCTCAAAACTATTGCAAGCTACTACTAAAATTAAATAGCAACCTCAATTACCTACTTTCAAGACAAGACACAACTCAGTGCAACAACCAACTCTCTTAACAAGATAAACATGAAAACTAAAAAGAGTTCCAGCAACAAACTAAAACAAAAGCCAAGGCTCTTGCTAAAGACAAACTAAAACTAAAACTAAACATGGCAGTAGCTATGAAAAGATAAAGAACACACAACAGCAAGAAGATAGGCATGAAAAATCCTATGATGTGTTCTAGATTTTGAAAGTGGAGCGTGTTTCTCTCCCACACAAAGTAAGACAGGACCTAACTTGTTATGAACAGAATGCAAAGCTAAAGAAAACTAAAAATAAAACCTAAGAGCGAGACGCTCCAAGCATAACACATAACGCATGAAGTGATAAAAATAGAGTGAGACGAAGGACGAACTGATGATTGTTGATGGATAAGGGGATGCACGGGGGCATCCCCAAGCTTAGACGCTTGAGTCTCCTTGAATATTTATTGGGGATGCATGGGGGCATCCCCAAGCTTGAGCTCTTGACACTCATGGATCTTCTTTCATCATCTTCCATCGCACACTTGAAAACTCCCTTCATACACAACTCATCATAAGCTGATTAGAGAGGTTAGTACCATTAATAAATAATTTTCCTCCACTGGATATAAAGATATTCTTGAAGTTCTACTGTTTCTCAAGAGTGCCAAAAAGTTTTTGCAAAGAAAAAGCAAGCTTAAGGTTTGCAAAAGTAAGGAGAGACAAAACGTGGCAGAATCTGTGAAAAACAGAACAACAGATAGTAAATAATTTTTTAGGGGTACTTCTGCAACTCAAATCAAAAAACTCAGAATATACGGAAGTTTCGTAATTGTATAGAGCATACTGTGTAAAAAATTTCAGCTCAAAAAGATGAACTGGGATTTTTCTGGAATTTTTCTGGTCACAAGGACATAATCTGTTTTCTGGACAGCATGTCACAACTTTTACTTCCCTTGCCGTAAGAGGCTACAACTTGGCACAAAGCTGAAAAATAAATATACAATGATGTTGCTACAGAAGTAACAATCATCAAGAAACAACAAAAGAAAAAATAAAATCCTAAATTCGTTGCGGGCTGCCTCCCGAAAGCGCTTCTTTAAAGCCATTAGCTAGGCATAATGCAAAAGAAGAATCAAGGGTATCCAAGATCAGAATCATAAAAACCCTCAAACTGATTTTCAATAAGCTCCTTCTTATTCTTACTAGGAAAGCTATACTTACCTTTCTCCATACCGCGTAAGAGTATGTTCCTATTACCAATATCAATGAAGCCTTTCATAGCACGGAGGAAGTCTCTTCCGAGCACAATGTTACTTTGGTTTGGCTCCGTGATGAAGAAATCCATTGGTGCAGTCCTATGAAGGAATGCAACTTGGACTTCTTTTACCTTTCCTTTAATCTCTGAAATATCTCCATTAGAATGTTCATGATAAGATGATAATATATCCATATCCAGTTTCAAAGAATCATAAACTATTTTTGGCATAGTAGAAACTATGGATCCAATATCACAAAGAGCAAGGAAGCTTTGGTTAGAGATGCTAATCCTAACAAAGGGCTCCCAATCATCATCTATCTCCAACATTTCTTTCTTGTTGGACTTAAGTTCTTCTACTTTCCCCAAATCTAGAGCATCTAGTCTTTTTTTCAATAGTGGCAAGTCTATCTATGACAGTATCAATACTACGATCATAAACAAAATAACTAGATAGACTATGCAAAATCTCAAGAGCCCTATCTTCATCACACTCTAGAAAATCTCCTTCAGCTATAATGTCAAGAGAGTGTTTACACCACTTAAAAAGACCATGGTAAAAATTCCTAAGCACAATCTTTATAGATATCCAAGGCATGATTCTTTTATGTGCTTCAGAAATTCTGTCGCATGCCTTCTTCATATTTTCTCCATCCCTTTGACGGAAATCGAGAACTTCCGATTCCCGCAAAGAACCTAGCCCTAACATGTTCATCTAAACAAGGAGGACTACTAACAGAAAGGTAAATAATTTTTTTTGTAAATTTTGATAAAAGACACAAAGATAAAAACTGAAAGATAAACTAACAAGACTAAAAAACAAAGGTAAAGGATACTGTGCAACTCCCCTATCTTAGCACTTGGAGTCCCCGGCAACGGCGCCAGAAAACTTCTTGCTAGACGGCTGCTCGCCCCCTTCATTGGTTACCCCGAGTGGAGGGTTGAGATGTAGTGCAGCAGCAGTTTTCCCTCGGTAAAGATACCAAGGTTTGTCTCCAGCAGGACTCCAGAGATGATAAGTAGGTATCAGCGGCGCAACTGACGCGGACCTGCACACAGACACAAATAACTTTGTTCCCAACGAAGTTCAGAGAGGTTGTCAATCTCTCCGGTCTTGTTGTTTACAAAGGATAAAATGCAAGGGATAATAATAGCAACTTGAAAGTAAATGTAGAAAAGTAAATATAGCGTGGAAACAATGATAAGGGTATGGACCGGGATACGTGATGTTCGCTAGTGATGTCTCTCTCCCAAAAGACGATAAAATTGCTATGTGAGGTAAACAAATTACAGAAAGGCAATTGACAGGATTATGAATGCACCGCAATGCTAACTATGCTACAAAAGAAAGGAAGAGGTTCAAAAGCACAGGCAGTACGCCAAGGTAAGTAGACCGAAATCCATCTGCATCTACTACTAATCATCCACCTTGAGATATCTATCCAGAACATCTCGCTGGTATTAAGTTGCGAGCCCCACCCAAAGTGTAAACCCAAAGCAACAAACAACTGCATTAAAAGAACTCTGCGTAAAGTAAACAATCCTTGTAACCGCGGTTACAAGCACCATTGTTTTCCCCCTTGTGGCAACAACACATCCCCTAGACTCATGTTTCTGTCACTCAAGCGTGTCATCGGGGGGCATGAACCCACAATCGAGCACAACGTTCCCTCTTGGAGTCACTACCTACTACTTGGCCAAAGCAATAAACAACAACGGAGAACATGCAAGAATTACTTAGAACAAAAATATAAGAGATAAAAACAAAATATATTACTCTATCACAATCTGAACATAATCTCATAATCCATCAGATCCTATCAAACTCAACATAGCAAAAGCAGAAATATTACAAAGGTGCCTCGATCATGTTGGGCAGCTCACGAGGTCTAAACAATGAAGATCAAAGAGGGGAGGACAACATCACATAGCTACTGATCACGGACCCATGGTCCAAGGAAAACTACTCACGGGACATCCGGGGAGCATCCATGGTGGAGAGGAGACTCCCGGAGGTCAATCCTCCCTCCGACAGGGTGCCGGGAAGAGGTCTTCTGGTGCTCCCGATCTTCGGAAGCGCGGCGACGGCGGAACAGAGGCGAGTTCGCGGAATAGGGACTCTGCTTCTGGGGTTTTCCCGTGACGGGGGATAAATAGGCGAAAGGGGGCAGCCAGAGGTGGGCCAGGGGCCCCAGGCGCCCCCCCTGGCGCGGCCAAGGGTGGGGCCGCGCCGGGTGGCCGCCTGGGCCCCCCTGGCTCCCCTCTGGCCCCTCCCGGGCTTTTCTCGAAGCTTCCGTCACGCTGATTTTTTATCTGAATTTTCCTGAATTTTTCTGGCACTTTTTATATGGGGGAAAACTGAAATAGAAAAACAGCAGAAAACAGGAACTGGCACTAGGGTGCACTGAGTTAATAGGTTAGTCCAAATATGATCAAAAGTGTATGAAAGTGTATCTAGATCATAGAAATATCACACAAAACATGCATGGAGCAAGCAGAAATTATAGATAAGTTTTGGACGTATCAGGCGCCTTTTTTTTCTTTTTTAATTTCTATTTTTCTGTTGGGCCGGACCATGTAGCTATTTAGCGCCCCTGAGCGTTGTTTAATTAGGCAGCGCCTCTGTTTCGGCCCGGTAGTGTTTTATTTTTACTTTCCTAGGTTTTTAATAGGCAGATTATATAGTTTTTTGCGATGCTTATATCTTTTCACCGGTAGCTCCGATCGAGACGCTTTCTACATGAAAGTTGCTCCGTTTTGCGCGTAGATTAATAAAATGTTGCTTGTTGCCATGTTTGACCTTGTTTACATGCTGTTTACCTGCTATTTACAACTGCTTGCCACTGTAAACTGTAATTGCAATAACTTTTTAACCGTTGCTCTGTTTAAAATGTTCTTTATATGTAACTTGACTAGAATTGCATGTAGATTGTGTTTATGCTGCTCTTGCTTGCTAATAAAAATAATAAAATATTGTTTAGGTCAAAACAGTACCAAATTCCATTTTATCGTGGGGTCCGCAATAGGTTGCCATGTCTAGGATTTCACCCCATTTAAATTGACTAGCATAGGTAGTTTATTTATGGTGCACCTCTTGCCATGTTTGTGTGCTATGCCATGCTTGGGTGATATGCCATGTTAACAACTTTGTTGATCACCTGTAGCTAAACAACTTGAACTGATTCTAAATGTGCGGTATCGTCGTGTGTGACGAGTACTCCACTTAAATTGTTAGTAACCGCTCTGGACGGTAGGTGCGATGTCTCGTGTTGCTTCTTGTTGATGCTTGCTCGTGTTTGCCTCGTAGTAATAGATGCTTGCTCGTTGATTGCTTTCCAGTGTTTACCGTCTTGTATGCTTCCACGGGTACCTTCGGAGACGTTGCGAGCTTGCGATCAACTACACCTTCGAAACCCGACTTATCAACATGCAAGGACTATACATTACTTATGATCCATTCTATTTCAAACAGCGGTTTGCATGCTAGTCTAGGTTAGGTTCGATGTTTGATCCTACCACATGTTTACGGCCTCTTTCAAACCGATACAACCATGTCCCCTCCCAGCAAACCATGTACTGCTATGTTACTATTGCTCGTTGCTCAGCCCCTGCTTAGTATGCATGCTTAGGATGCTACGATGTTACCGTGTTACTCCTTGGTTCGGGATATCACATTATTATATTATTGTTGTTGATGGTATGATTATTATAATATTGACTATATTCGACGAAGGATGGAAGGTCTAGGCTATCCCGCCCCGACGCTTTGTTCCATTCGAGTGACCTAGGATCCGAGTTCCGGGTATTGGTTTTAAGACTGAGCGTGCCTAACCGCGTGTGGGATTTTATGGGGTCCCCTTTTCTTACCTATCTAGCTTCAAACATTTCTAGTGGTGGCCCGAGCTGATTTACCATTTGAAACCCCGTGTGTGTGCTTGGTGGATCCCCTCGCAATTTTTAAACAACCCGGACCAGCGGAGACATGGTTTCCCTGTTGGTCCACCTTTGACCGGCGAGGGCCCGAGGCCTCATGTGAGGCGTCTCGGTGACCCAAACCCTGTTGAGACGGAAGAGTCCGATCCGAGAGCGTGGCCAGCTTTTGGATTGGGTGTCGACTCCCCGGGGGCCACCCGGATTTGTTCGTTGTTAGTTAGAGGGACCTGTCGTTTCGGATCTCTTGGAACTAAATCATAAAATGGTTGCCTGTGGTGGGTAGCAACTAAGAGAGATGGACGTGCGTGCGGAGCCTCGTAATGGGCAGTTGGTACACCCCTGCAGGGTTAAATCTTTTCGAGAAGCCGTGTCCACGGTTATGGACGAGTTGAGACCTACTCCTTGTTCATAGAAAACAACAACTGAGATAATCTTAATATAAACTTGATCAACGTGTGTGTGCCTTGACTGCTTCTTCTTCGCCGGGATGCAAAGAGGAGGACAAGGATAGGATAGGTGTTATGTTTGCGTAGTAGGTGGATAGCAGACTTGTTGGAGGCGATTCCTTATCGAATGTTTGTCTTCTTATCTTACTCTCTAGATCGTTAGCCACTTCATAAATGCTAGTGCGGCAGCAACTGATACGTCCAAAACGTATCTATAATTTCTGCTTGCTCCATGCATGTTTTGTGTGATATTGCTATGATCTAGATACACTTTCATACACTTTTGATCATATTTGGACTAACCTATTAACTCAGTGCACCACAGTGCCAGTTCCTGTTTTCTGCTGTTTTCCTATTTCAGTTTTCCCCCATATAAAAAGTGCCAGAAAAATTCCAGGAAAAATATAGGAAAAATCAGCGTACAGGAAGCTTCGCGAAGAGCCCGAGTGGGGCCAGAGGGGAGCAAGGGATGGCCCAGGCGGCCACCCGGCACGGCCCCACCCCTGGCCGCGCCAGGGGGGCGCCTGGTCCACCTCTGGCTGCCCCCCTTCGCCTATATATTCTCCGTCACGGGAAACTTCAGAAAAGAGAACCCTTTTTTGCGATCTCGCCTCTGTTCCACCGCCGCCGCGCTTCCGAGATCGGGAGCACCAGAAGACCTCTTCCCGGCACCCTGCCGGAAGGAGGATTGACCTCCGTGAGTCTCCTGTCCACCATGGATGCTCCCCAGATGTCCCGTGAGTAGTTTTCCTTGGACCATGGGTCCGTTATCAGTAGCTATGTGATGTTCTCCTCCTGTAAGGCCCGATATGCGGTACTGTTCCAGATCTAGGTGTTTCCACCCAGATCCGGGGATGAAGCACATATCGGTCCCACCACGACATATGGCAAAGCCATATGCCCCGGATTTCCAACATGATATCAGAACATTAGAGATACAAGGATACAACATCTCATACAATCGGCATACAACTGCCTTAATACAATACAACAACGGAAGATACATGTCTGAGTACAGACTACAAGCAAATGCCTACTGGCAAAGAGAAAAACATCGATCCCATAACCACACGGGTCTAGGCCCTCCGCCGGGATCCGCCTAACTAGTCGTCGTCGAGTCTCCACGTGAAACGTCGATCACCATACCTGTTGTCGATCAGAACCCTGAAAAGAGTTTGGGGGTAGTATCATGAGTACAGAGGTACTCAGCATCCAACTGTAGTGGTCATCTGACCCAGCAAGGACTTCATCACTCGTCATTCTAGGACAACTAGTAGTTTACGGTAAGGAAGGGGTAAGTGGTGAGGTTGCTGCCGCACTAGCATTTAGGAAGTGGCTAACGATCTAGAGAGTAAGGTAAGAAGCCAAGCATTCGATGAGGAATCGCCTCCAAAAAGTCTTGCTATCAGCTACTTACGCAAACATAACACCTATCCTATCCTTGTCCTCCTCTTCGCATCCCGACGAAGAAGAAGCAATCAAGGCACACACACGCGTTGAACAAGTAATATTAAGATTATCTCAGTTGTTGTTGTCTATGAACAAGGAGTAGGTCTCAAGTCGTCCATAACCGTGGACACGGCTTCTCGAAAATATTTAACCCTGCAGGGGTGTACCAAGTGCCCATTACGAGGCTCCGCACGCACGTCCATCTCTCTTAGTTGCTACCCACCACAGGCAACCATTTTATGATTTAGTTCCAAGAGATCCGAAACGACAAGTCCCTCTAACTAACAACGAACAAATCCGGGTGGCCCCGGGTGAGTCGACATCCATCTCAGGAGCCGGCCGCGCTCTCGATCTAGTCTCAACCGTCTGTCGCAGGTTTGGATAGCCGGTTAATCACACATGGGACACCGGGTCCTCAGCCGGACAAACTGGGCCAGCAAGGGAACTAAGTCCTCACTGGTCCAGGTTGGTTTGAAAACAACTGGCGGCCGATTAGCACACACACGGTTTCAAATGGTAAATCAGCTTGGGCCACCACTGGAAATGTTTGAAGCTAGGTAGGTAAGAAAAGGGGACCCCATAAAATCCCACACGCGGTTAGGCACGCTCAGTCTTAAAACCAATACCCGGAACTCGGATCCTAGGTGACTCGAATGGAACAAAGCGTCGGGGCGGGATAGCCTAGACCTTCCATCCTTCGTCGAATATAGTCAACATTATAATAATCAATATCATCAACAACAATATAATAAGGTGATATCCCAACCCAAAGAGTAACAGGGTAACATCGTAGCATCCTAAGCATGCATACTAAGCAGGGGCTGAGCAACGAGCAATAATAACATAGTTGTACAAGGTTTGCTGGGAAGGGACATGGCTGTATCGGTTTGAAAGAAGCTGTAAACATGTGGTAGGATCAAACATCGAGCCTAACCTATACTAGCATGCAAACCGCTGGTTGAAATAGAATGGATCATAAGTAATGTATAGTCCTTGCCTGTTGATAAGTCGGGTTCCGAAGGTGTAGTTGATTGCAAGCTCGCATCGTCTCCGAGAGGTACCCGCGGAAGCACACAAGACGACAAACATTGGAAAGCAATCAACGAGCAAGCACTCTATTACTACGAGGCAAACACGAGCAAGCATCAACAAGAAGCAACACGAGACATCGCACCTACCGTCGAGAGCGGTTACTAACAGGTTAAGTGGAGTGCTCGCCACACACGACAATACCGCACGTTTACAGTGGTTCAAATTGTTTAGCTACAGGTGATCAACAAAGGTTGTTAACATGGCATCTCACTCAAGCATGGCATAGCACACAAACATGGCAAGAGGTGAAGCATAAATAAACTACCTAAGCTAGTCAATTTAAGTGGGGGTAAAACCTACACATGGCAAACTATTGCGGATCCCACGATAAAAATGGAATTTGGTACTGTTTTGCCCTAAACAATATTTTTTTATTAGCAAGCAAGAGCAGCACAAACACAATCTACATGCAATTCTAGTCAAGTTACATATAAGAAATATTTTAAACAGAGCAACGGTTAAAAAGTTATAGCAGTTACAGTTACAGTGGCAAGCAGTGTAATTAGCAGATAAACAACAAGTAAACAAGCTCAAATGTAACATCCCCAAATTCAAAATAGGTAATGATTGTTTGCTTGATGTGTTTGATTTTCTCTGGGATTTAAAACTTTCTGGAGTTTATTGAATATTAAAGAGAGAGGGAATAAAATGACTTTCCATAATAATCACCGTTGGTGTTTTGGAATTTATTATTTGAAAACAAAACCAAAAAAATAAAATGAGAGAAGGTAATATGACTCCTTCAACTTCTTAAAGGTGTGGAAATTTTTTTAAATCTTTATTGGAATTCTTTTAAAATATTTTTAAACATTTTTCAACACATGGCAGTTCGCTGGAGAGGATATAAAAGGACTTATCCCCATTTTTAATTCATTGAGAAATAGTTTAAAATATTTTTTTGGAAACTTTTTAATTTTACTTTGGAGTTATAAATATTTTCTAAAATTATTTTTGGAATTTATTTATGCTCTGGAAAAGTTTTTAAAACAATTTTCGGAGTTTTCGGTATTTTTAAAATGCCAGAAAAGTATTTAAAAATATTTCAAAATAAGTTGCAAAGTTTTTATTTTATTTTATTATTTTGGTCAAGCCAAAAATTCAATTTTATTATTTTAAAAATATTGGCGAAGGCGAAATTTTAAAATAAATTTCCGTGATTTTTCTAATATTGTTTTGGGCCAATTGGGCCTGGTCTGTTTTTTTTCCAGCAGACCGAATTTGTTTTTATTTCGGATTTACAAAAAAAAGAGCGATTAGGGGCTGGCTATAAATAGCCCCGATTAGGGCTAAGTTTATTTTCGCTAGCGTTTTAGGGTTAGACTAATCTAAACCGCGGGACCCGCCGCCGCCGACGTCATCGCCGGAGTTCGCCGGATTTTTCGCCGGAGCATCGCCGGAGTGCGTTTTTCGCGTTTTTTCGAGGTAAAATTTTGTGAGGATCGCCGGATTTTGCGCCTAGCCGTGCCGCCGGAGTACCCCGCCGCCTGCGCCGCCGCCTGTGCCCGACCCCGCCGCTGCCGCCGCCACGGCCGGCCGGCCGGAGCCCGAGCCGCCATGGCCGTGCGCCCGGCGCCTGTGCCCGCGCCTGGCTGCGCGCCGCCCCTAGCCGCCGGCGCTGGCCTCGCCGGCCTGGCCGAGCCGGAGCCCCAAAGCTCTAAGCCGCAGCCATGGCCCTGTGCTGCCCCGTGTGTCCCGTGGAGGAAGAAGACTTGAAAAAAAAATTAGAAAACGTTTCGATTTTTTTCCCAGATCTGGATCCAAACCGCCGAGGGACCCGATCGCGTTTTTTGTAAATTTTTATTTATGTATCGGTCATTTTTTGCAGTAGAACCCCGGTACCCCCGTTTTTCACCCGAAACCGTTTTCGCAACTACTTTTTGACCGTAACTCGGAATTGGGCGATTCTAGTTGCGTTGCGACCGTGTAGAAATTTCCAAGCCAGCAGACCTAGTGTTACAGAAGTTTGAAGTATTTAAATTTGGATCCCAAGCTGATCCAAATTTGAACTTCCGGCAGCCGTAACTTTTTACCGGTGCACCCGTTTGCGCCGTTTCTTTTTGCGTTGGATCACTCGTTCCATGTACTTTCTGTTTATATCATGTGTACAAAAAAATTCACAAGTATATTGATCTATTCAAATTCAAATTCAATTCCATGTGTCAATTGCTATGACCTGTGTTGTAGTATTCCGTTTCACGTGATTCTTTTTGCATATTGGATCATATGAGACATCTTATCGGCAATATCCACATACCATTCATATTGCTATGATCTTTACTTTGATTTCATAATGCCTTGATCATAATTTTTGTATCGACAACTCTTTATCCGTTGACTCTCTCGACTTCACGTTCCACCGATCACCTTCGAGCACATCCACACCTTTGCACTTCAAAACCTTTTTGTTTTGTTGCTAAAACTTTAGTGATTGTTCTGTTGATCTTATGTTTTGTCCTTGTGGTGTGATTGCTTATTGAGTTCTTTCGTTGACGATAGATTGCTCGGAGTGTGACGAGTAGAGTTGACTGGAACGTGAGAGCGAAGATCTTCATCGAATGTATAAGGCAAGTGATGCTTTGACCATACTCATATCTATATTTTCTATATGCATTATGTTAGGAAATATCACTCTATTGCATGATAGGTAGTTTACTTTACTGTTGCTGCAAAACCAGTTAGGATAGCCACATGTCTTGACTTGTCTACTGTAGATCAACCTAGCCGTGTTGTTACTTCATTGCTATGCTTTGTAGACGAGGTTGGGTTGTGAGAATTCATGGAGTGCATGTGAGCTATTTAATAAACTGTGTAGCAACTTTATAATAAATAGAAATCACTTCTGGACGGGCGGGTTGCATCCCGGTAGTTGTGGCTCGGTTGAGGACAGTGCCGGGGTTAAATGCACCCAATGGTTTGTTTGGTGGACGAGAATACGTCATGGCGAGCCCTCTGACGTGGTGGGCGCCGTCGAGGCTCAAAAAGATCAGACATGCAATATTACTAGTAGCTTCCGTGTACAGCCACTGGCTATATGGGCTCTGGCTTAGATGAGTAAGTTGTGGGGAACCTGGCCCTGGTAGCTAGCTGATGTAGATGTGTGGTTAGGTGTACCGGCTACCAAAGGATGGAGGCAACCTCTTCAGAAAGTCTTTGTCTCAATCTTCGGGTTGAGTCCAGTGGGGAACGTGTACAACCTCTGCAGAGCGTATAAACTGATCATGATTAGCCGTGTCCACGGTTACGGACGAACTATGAGCAACTAGTCAGTACTGTTGATGAATGATCTTGACAGATGAACACTTAATAATAATTTGGTTGGGACAAGAGTAGCATGGGTTGCTGTGTGTTTCAAGTAGAACTCAACTTAAAATTTTGACTAGTTTAGTTCAGGAGAAAATTGGCTTTCTGCAAAACTAAACCATAAGCCTTTTCCTTTGACTTACCTTGCATGTAGTTGTAGGTCCTTTATATAAACTTTTCCGTGTCACTTGCCGTACAAATCAGATGTACTGACCCGTTGTCGGGCTGTAACCTTCGGTGTTGCAGGTTTTTTAGACGATCAGTAAGGTGCGTTTAGGGGTTGCGAGTCTACACTCAGCATGTTCGCATGTGGCTGTTGATGGGGCTCCACGTTACTTGCTTTTGCTTCCGCTATATTTATATTGAATAAGCTAGCCTTGAGCTATGCAACTTGTTATTTATTTACTCTGGATCATACGTTGTAATAAATGATGCACTTGTACATTGATATACATCTATAAGACTGTGTGTGCCAGCGAGTTCGATCCAGGAACTGGCACTTGAGCACAGAGACTTCAATTCTGTGTGAATTGGGTCGTTACAGATGGTATCAGAGCAGTGTGTTGACTGTAGGACGTGACCCTAGAAAATGGATAGGAAAAGCCATAGGAACAAAAATATTTTATCACTCCTTGACCCCTTACTCTCTCACTATTATTTCTCATCTATTATTTATCTTCTAAAACTTCTCATCTTGTTTTATTATGAATACCCCTTGAGTTCCTTATACCTTGGAAGACAAGACATTTGAGAAGAACATCATCACCCTTGGGGATCAACTGGAGTTATGATTATTGGAACTAGAAGGAATAACCTACGGTGATCAATAAGTTTGACACTGTTAGAGGAATTTTTAAGATCAGCTTAGCTGAGAAGGATGAAGCTTAGAATCAGACCACCACCTTTTATGTGAAGTTAGATGAACGAATTTTCGCATAGCATGACGAGATCATATGTCTTGCACCTATGACCTTGCTCTAGGTGTTGTTTGGTTGTTTTGACTTTTGTGACTGTATTGTTTGTTGTTATGTGTGGCCGTTGAACGTAGGTGTTTTTGCCTCTTTTTGTTTGAGTGCATATGTCTGGTGTTACCTTAGTTTGTTTTCTTGTCGGTGTTGTAGTTTTGCCCTAACCTTGTCGTATGGGCTTAATAGATGGAGTATGAAGTAGGACTCGCCTTTTCTGGGGCGATGTCGAGACTGAAGGTGGAGCAATGGATTCGTAGTATGGAGGATCACATGAAGATAAAAAAAAGTTGGAAGTGAGGACATGGTCCCCTATGCTGTCAAGTATTTTGTAGAAGAGGCTACTACTTGGTGGAGAATGCACCAAGCAATTGACGAATCAGAATTGAAGGGGAAATAAGAAGATGTGAACATGGGAGCAAATACGTCGACATATTGAAGCTTATGTTTTTCAAGGGGAGAATAGAATAGTCGTGGTGTGCACCAGTGTATAGTGGTACTTTTAATGATAGTTGGAGATGTGTATCGATGCGTGTTTGCTATGGATTGACTAGATGTTTTATGTCTGATTGTTTTGTTTAGTTTTGCTTGTAGCCTTGACCCTGTTATGTCTTGTTTTGATTGATGTTGTGTGTGGCCCTTTGAGTTCTTCTATGCGAGTAGAATAAGTTTGCGTTTCATTAGATCCTTATCTATTTAGTATGCTTCAAGACTAAAGAAGACACAACCAAAAGAAGAATAACTTGACGAGTGACTCAACGATGTGAAGATTTCTCGACGATATGAAGATTGTTTCGACATTTCAAAACTGGAGCTACCAGCATTGAAGACTTGAATACCTGGAAGATTCAAGTTTCTACCGTTAGAACGTTTCTGTGGGCTGTCATTTCTTGTTTTCCTGACAGCTACACATCAAAACTTATGTTTCAAAACTAGTGTGATGTTTGTATGGGTATCTCTCCCTATCTCTCTCTCTACCTCGCTATCTACATTCTGTTCCCTCTCACCTCAAACCCCTACACTGAAGAAGCTACTACAATGGCTGCTAATGCCAAGACGAGGATACAGATGAATGCAAGTTAATGCTGAGTTCAAAGTTAACCTCTCGTGCCAAGATCTTGCAACAAGCAAGCACAATCTTGCTGAAGGAAGAACTCTGGAGGAAGTTGAAGTCCACCAGTACAATTTTTATAGCAGTTTGCGCAGACCTGAGTGTTGAGGAAACGATAGATCTTTTGCTTGGCTTGCAGAACCATGGATTTATCTGAACCCAGTTCAAGATAAGGAGGACTTCTGCAATGCTTGTGAGGATGACCGAGTGTTAGATTGCGAGATTCGCTAAACCATATACAAGGTAATGATTTGGGTGCGTAATGGATTGGCCCCCATGACGACTACCCTTATTATTCTCTCTTGCTATGCGGGATTGTAAATCTTGAGTGACTTACCTATGTTTGAGAGACGACGATGTTAAGCCTGAACCATAGAATGGTACGATGTGTGACCCTGTAGGAGATTTCCGTTTGTATTATACGGTGAGTATAGACCAAGACCTTTTTCTGCAGGTATCCCGTAGAAATATTCTTGATGACCACCATTAGAAAATCGATAGTTGCTTAGTATGGGCGTCTGACCTGTCAGCCATGAAGTCTCAGTACTTGGAAGACCACTCTCTGGCTAAGGAATGGAAACCTCAAAGGAGGAATTCGTGAAACCTCAAAGACCGAAGGTGAAACCTGTACGGAGAATGTCATTGATGGATTAAGATACTGGAATCCCACACTTGTGAAGAAGAATTCCATGCCCAATGGAGTATTAAGATTATGTGTGAGGAGCTCGCTGAGGGAGCAAGCTTTTGAAGACTAAGTCGCTTTCCTTTTAAGGGTGGTAGCACCCTAGCTTATCGGAGGATCGATGTACTATTACGAAGACCCGAACCCTAGCCTGTCTTTCTAGCCTTCTCGAATCTCGAGGACGAGATTCCTTTTAAGGGTGGTAGTGTGTAACATCCCAAAATTCGAAATAGGTAATGATTGTTTGCTTGATGTGTTTGATTTTCTCTGGGATTTAAAACTTTCTGGAGTTTATTGAATATTAAAGAGAGAGGGAATAAAATGAGTTTCCATAATATCCACCGTTGGTGTTTTGGAATTTATTATTTAAAAACAAAACCAAAAAAATAAAATGAGAGAAGGTAATATGACTCCTTCAACTTCTTAAAGGTGTGGAAAATGTTTTAAATCTTTATTGGAATTCTTTTAAAATATTTTTAAACATTTTTCAACACATGGCAGTTCGCTGGAGAGGATATAAAAGGACTTATCCCCATTTTTAATTCGTTGAGAAATAGTTTAAAATATTTTTTTGGAAACTTTTTAATTTTACTTTGGAGTTATAAATATTTTCTAAAATTATTTTTGGAATTTAATTATGCTCTGGAAAAGTTTTTAAATCAATTTCTGGAGTTTTCGGTATTTTTAAAATGCCAGAAAAGTATTTAAAAATATTTAAAAATAAGTTGCAAAGTTTTTATTTTATTTTATTATTTTGGTCAAGCCAAAAATTCATTTTTATTATTTTAAAAATATTGGCGAAGACGGAATTTTAAAATAAATTTCCGTGATTTTTCTAATATTGTTTTGGGCCAATTGGGCCTGGTCTATTTTTTTTTCCAGCAGACCGAATTTGTTTTTATTTCGGATTTACAAAAAAAAAGAGCGATTAGGGGCTGGCTAAAAATAGCCCCGATTAGGGCTAAGTTTATTTTCGCTAGCGTTTTAGGGTTAGACTAATCTAAACCGCGGGACCCGCCGCCGCCGACGTCATCGCCGGAGTTCGCCGGATTTTTCGCCGGAGCATCGCCGGAGTGCGTTTTTCGCGTTTTTTCGAGGTAAAATTTTGTGCGGATCGCCGGATTTTGCGCCTAGCCGTGCCGCCGGAGTACCCCGCCGCCTGCGCTGCCGCCTGTGCCCGACCCCGCCGCCTCGCCGCCGCCCACTGGTCGCCGCCGCCGCCGCCACGGCCGGCCGGCCGGAGCCCGAGCCGCCATGGCCGTGCGCCCGGCGCCTGTGCCCGCGCCTGGCTGCGCGCCTCCGCCGCCGCGCGCCGCCCCCAGCCGCCGGCGCTAGCCTCGCCGGCCTGGCCGAGCCGGAGCCCTCGAGCTCCAAGCCGCAGCCATGGCCCTGTGCTGCCCCGTGCGTCCCGTGGAGGAAGAAGACTTGAAAAAAAAATTAGAAAACGTTTCGATTTTTTTTCCCAGATCTGGATCCAAACCGCCCAGGGACCCGATCGCGTTTTTTGTAAATTTTTTATTTATGTATCGGTCCTTTTTTGCAGTAGAACCCCGGTACCCCCGTTTTTCACTCGAAACCGTTTTCGCAACTACTTTTTGACCGTAACTCGGAATTGGGTGATTCCAGTTGCGTTGCGACCGTGTAGAAATTTCCTAGCCAGTAGACCTAGTGTTACAGAAGTTGGAAGTATTTAAATTTGGATCCCAAGCTGATCCAAATTTGAACTTCCGGCAGCCGTAACTTTTTACCGGTGCACCCGTTTGCGCCGTTTCTTTTTGCGTTGGATCACTCGTTCCATGTACTTTCTGTTTATATCATGTGTACAAAAAAATTCACAAGTATATTGATCTGTTCAAATTCAAATTCAATTCCATGTTGCAATTGCTATGACCTGTGTTGTAGTATTCCGTTTCACGTGATTCTTTTTGCATATTGGATCATATGAGACATCTTATCGGCAATATCCACATACCATTCATATTGCTATGATCTTTACTTTGATTTCATAATGCCTTGATCATAATTTTTGTATCGACAACTCTTTATCCGTTGACTCTCTCGAGTTCACGTTCCACCGATCACCTTCGAGCACATCCACACCTTTGCACTTCAAAACCTTTTTGTTTTGTTGCTAAAACTTTAGTGATTGTTCTGTTGATCTTATGTTTTGTCCTTGTGGTGTGATTGCTTATTGAGTTCTTTCGTTGACGATAGATTGCTCGGAGTGTGACGAGTAGAGTTGACTGGAACGTGAGAGCGAAGATCTTCATCGAATGTATAAGGCAAGTGATGCTTTGACCATACTCATACCTATATTTTCTATATGCATTATGTTAGGAAATATCACTCTATTGCATGATAGGTAGTTTACTTTACTGTTGCTGCAAAATCAGTTAGGATAGCCACATGTCTTGACTTGTCTACTGTAGATCAACCTAGCCGTGTTGTTACTTCATTGCTATGCTTTGTAGACGAGGTTGGGTTGTGAGAATTCATGGAGTGCATGTGAGCTATTTAATAAACTGTGTAGCAACTTTATAATAAATAGAAATCACTTCTGGACGGGCGGGTTGCATCCCGGTAGTTGTGGCTCGGTTGAGGACAGTGCCGGGGTTAAATGCACCCAATGGTTTGTTTGGTGGACGAGAATACGTCATGGCGAGCCCTCTGACGTGGTGGGCGCCGTCCAGGCTCAAAAAGATCAGACATGCAATATTACTAGTAGCTTCCGTGTACAGCCACTGGCTATATGGGCTCTGGCTTAGATGAGTAAGTTGTGGGGAACCTGGCCCTGGTAGCTAGCTGATGTAGATGTGTGGTTAGGTGTACCGGCTACCAAAGGATGGAGGCAACCTCTTCAGAAAGTCTTTGTCTCAATCTTCGGGTTGAGTCCAGTGGGGAACGTGTACAACCTCTGCAGAGCATATAAACTGATCATGATTAGCCGTGTCCACGGTTACGGACGAACTATGAGCAACTAGTCAGTACTGTTGATGAATGATCTTGACAGATGAACACTTAATAATAATTTGGTTAGGACAAGAGTAGCATGGGTTGCTGTGTGTTTCAAGTAGAACTCAACTTAAAATTTTGACTAGTTTAGTTCAGGAGAAAATTGGCTTTCTGCAAAACTAAACCATAAGCATTTTCCTTTGACTTACCTTGCATGTAGTTGTAGGTCCTTTATATAAACTTTTCCGTGTCACTTGCCGTACAAATCAGATGTACTGACCCGTTGTCGGGCTGTAACCTTCGGTGTTGCAGGTTTTTCAGACGATCAGTAAGGTGCGTTTAGGGGTTGCGAGTCTACACTCAGCATGTTCGCATGTGGCTGTTGATGGGGCTCCACGTTACTTGCTTTTTCTTCCGCTATATTTATATTGAATAAGCTAGCCTTGAGCTATGCAACTTGTTATTTATTTACTCTGGATCATACGTTGTAATAAATGATGCACTTGTACATTGATATACATCTATAAGACTGTGTGTGCCAGCGAGTTCGATCCAGGTACTGGCACTTGAGCACAGAGACTTCAATTCTGTGTGAATTGTGTCGTTACATCAAACAAGGCAACAAACAACATTTTAATAATCTACGCGCAAAACGGAGCAACTTTCATGTAGAAAGCGTCTCCATCGGAGCTACCGGTGAAAAGATATAAGCATCGCAAAAATAAACAATACAATCTACCTAAATAATAATAAAAACCTAGAAAGGAAAAAAAAGTCTACTGGGCCGAAACTAGGCTACTGGGCCCAACAGAAAAAAAAGGGGGCGGCGCTCACTGTTGGGCCGTGGCCCATCTGGCCTGGAGGCTGGCCTGGGCTGGCTTGGATCTGGCCGAGATGGGCCGCCTGGCCCGCGCCGGCCCACGTGGCTGGATGGCTCGCTCGGGCTCCTGGCTGGAGCGGCTGGATCAGAAGGCGCAGTTCGTCCTCGTCCCGTCGGCTGGACGCAGCGGCCGCGGTGCTTGGCTGCCGGCGAGGCACGCCGAGAACAGGGGCGGCGAGGGGCCGCGATGAGGTGGGGCGCCGTAGAGGAGGCGGCTCGGTCCGGGTCGAGGTGCAGGGGCGGCGCGGCGGACCCGGGCGACGCACGCCCTCGTTGGCCATGGCGGCCATGGCAGCCGGCGCCGAACCTGCAGACGGAGGCGAGGCAGACGCGAGGAGTGGGGGGTCCAGGAGGCGCGCAGGACCAGATGGGGAGGACGCCGGCTTGATCCGGCTGGCGGCGGCGCGAGCCTGCTGCGGGCACGGCGTCCGTCGAGCTCGGGCCGGCCCTCCCATGGCGGCGGCGGCTCTCCCGTGAGCAGACCTGCGAGGAGAGATGGAAAGGCAGGGTGAGGAGAGGGAGAAGGAGAGGAGAGGGAAGGAGGAGAGGGAGAGGAGGTTGGTCGCCGGCGGCTGCCGCGGCGGCTCGCCGGAGCCGGAGGTGCGGCGGGCGGCGGCTTCCCACGGGCTGGACGCGGCCTGGATGGATCGGGCCTGGGAAGCTGGAGCTGCTGTGGGATCCCCTTCGGGGCGACGTAGCACACATCTGAGCCTCAGATCGGCCAGATCAACGGCAGTGGGCGATCTGGGTGCTAGGGTTGCGAAAAAATGGGGCTGTTGGACGAAAATTTGGACCAGATCTGAGGGTGTGGCTGAAAATTTGGCTCAGGGAAACTCTAGAAAGGGGTGGGAGTGTGGTGGTCTTTATATAGCCCCGGTGGCTGGCAGTTTTCAAAAACATCACCGGTTTTTCTCTCGCGCGTGCAGTGCTCACGTTTCTGACCGCCGGGGGTCCGCAGTACCTCCGATTCGGGTAAAACTTCGAACTGAGCGATCAGCGCGTCGAGCCGGAGGCGTTCACCTCACGCTGGAACCATTCCGAAAACACTTTCCGGCGCGCTATAAAAATATCCCGTTTAATTATTAAATGGGGTTTTTTGTTCCGTTGGCTGCGGCTGGTCTCGTGCGGTTTTCGCGACAGTGATCGGGTGAAACCCGGTGTCGCAAAGGTCGAGTGTGAGGGTGGGGTCTCCGTCTGATGCGAGATAAGAGGGGTAAAAATAATCGCCGATCGATAAATCGGGGATGCAAACACCGCAAACAAATCAGACAATCAAACAATTCACACCGAAAACAAAAAAAATTAATTTTTGTGAAAACTGGGTTGTTACACCTCCCCTCTTTGTTCTTCATGGTTTAGACCTCGTGAGCTGCCCTACATGATCGAGGAACTTTTGTAACCTTTCTGCTATGGCTATGCTGAGTTTGATGGGATCTGATGGATTATGAGATTATGTTCATATTGTGATTGAGTAATATATTTGGTTTTTATCTCTTATATTTTTGTTCCTAAGTAATTCTTGCATGTTCTACGTTGCTGTCTATTGCTTTGGCCAAGTAGTAGGTAGTAACCCCAAGAGGGAACGTTATGCTCGATTGTGGGTTCATGCCCCCCGATGACACGCTTGAGTGACAGAAACATGAGTCTAGGGGATGTGTTGTTGCCACAAGGGGGAAAACAACGGTGCTTGTAACCGCGGTTGCAAGGATTGTTTACTTTACGCCAAGTGCTTTTTAATGCAGTTGTGTGTTGCTTTGGGTTTAAACTTTGGGTGGGGCTCGCAAATTAATACCAGCGAGATGTTCTGGATAGATATCTCAAGGTGAAAGATTAGTAGTAGATGCAGTTGGATTTTGGTCTACTTATTTTGGAGTACTGCCCGTTCTTTTGAGCCTCTTCCTTTCTTTTGTAGCATAGTTAGCATTGCGGTGCGTTCATAATCCTGTCAATTTCCCTTCTGTAATTTGTTTACCTTGCATAGCAGTTTTATCGTCTTTTGGGAGAGAGACATCACTAGTGAACATCACGTATCCCGGTCCATATCCTCATTACTGTTTCCACGCTCATTTACTTTTCTGCTTTTACTTTCAGTTTCTATCATTATCCTTTGTGTTTGATCCTTTGTGAACAACAAGACCGGAGAGATTGACAACCTCTCTGAACTTCGTTGGGAACAAAGTTATTTGTGTCTGTGTGCAGGTCCGCGTCAGTAGCTCCGCTGACACCTACTTATCATCTCTGGAGTCCTACTGGAGACAAACCTTGGTATCTTTACTGAGGGAAATTTGTTGTTGTGCTGCATCACGCCTTCCACTTGGGGCTCACCAACGAAGGGCGAGAAGACTACACCCGTCAACTCTCGCGTCATCAAAGCAAATTTCTGGCGCCGTTGCCGGGGACTCCGAGTGCTAAGATAGGGGAGTTGCACACTACCCTTTACCTTTGTTTTTTAGTCTTGTTAGTTTACCTTTCAGTTTTTATCTTTGTGTCTTTTATCAAAAATCACAAAAAAATTGTTTATCTTGCTAGTAGTTATCATTATGTCTGGTCCTTTTGCCTTTGTTGAGACAAAAGTTCTCACCTTTAAACAGAAAGGTGGTGAAAGTTTAAAAGATGCTTGGTATAGAATTAATGATTCTCAAAAAAGAGCCACCAAGAAGCAGTCCACTACTATCCTGCTTAGAAATTTTTATGTTGGGATTACTCCTTGGAATAGGTTCATATTAGATACTGCTATCAGTGGGAATTTTCTAGAAGCCCCAATTTGGGAGTCTCTTAATGTTATTGAAAATCTTGTTGGAAATCTCCCTATTGCTAGCATACAAGAAAATATAACTCTAGCTCACATTCTGAAGAAACTTGAAAAGATAGAGTTAGAAATACAAAGTATAACTAGGATAAATGAGTTGGATCGCAAGATTCAAGGGAATTTGAATAGGCTTGATAGCTCCATGCTTAAAATTATTAAAACTTTGGAAGTCATCAAATCCTGTGATACGGATCTTTCTAGGATTGATAAGATTGAGGAAATCATTAATACTCTAGGAACTACTTTTTCCTCAATCAAACCAAAAAAGGTAGAGACTTTAGCAAGAAGGGAACCTAAGTTCAATTATGTCCCTAGGCCACCCCGACCTAAAAGCAAACCACCCATTGCCGAAGAAGTTGAAACCGTGAAAACTTTGGAAGAAATACCTCTCTTTGATAATTTTATAAATGATTCTTCCATTGATTTTCCACCTTTTGGTTTTCTCCCTAGAAGTATCTTCATTAGTCCTTTATTTGAAAGACCTCTTAAGACTAGTTTTACAATTGAGGAGTTTTTTGATGATATTGATAATGATTCGATTGATAGAACTTGATCTTTTGCATCATGCCTAGCTTAAAGGCATAAAAGAAAGCGCTTTCGGGAGGCAGCCCGCAACGAATTTAGATTTTTCTTTTTGCTTTTGTTGTGTCTTGATGTTTGTTACTACTGTATAAACATCATTGTATCTTTATTTTTCAGCTTTGTGCCAAGTTATAGCCTCTTATGGTAAGGGAAGCAAAAGTTGTGACATGCTGTCCAGAAAACAGATTCTGTCCCTTGACATAAAAATTCGAATCAAATCACCAGATCATCTTTTTGATCTGAATTTTTTTGACAGTGTGCTCTATACAATTGTGAAACTTCCGCATGTTCTGAGTTTTTTTATTTGAGTTGGAGAAGTGCCCCTAAAAAATTCTTTACTACCTGTTGTTCTGTTTTTAACAGATTCTGCCACGTTTTGTCTCTCCTAACTTTTGCAAACCTTAAGCTTGCTTTTTATTTGCAAAAAACCTTTTGGCACTCTTGAGAAACAGTAGATCTTCAAGAATATCTTTATATCCAGTGGGGAAAAATTATTTTATTAAGGGTACTAACCTCTCTAATCAGCTTATGATGAGTTATGTATGAAGGGAGTTTTCAAGTGTGCGATGGAAGATGATGAAAGAAGATCCAGGAGTGTCAAGCGCTCAAGCTTGGGGATGCCCCCATGCATGCCCAATAAATATTCAAGGAAACTCAAGCGTCTAAGCTTGGGGATGCCCCCGTGCATCCCCTTCTCCATCAACAATCATCAGTTCGTCCTTCGTCTCACTATATTTTTATCACTTCATGCGTTATGTGCTATGCTTGGAGCGTCTCGCTCTTAGGTTTTATTTTTAGTTTTCTTTAGCTTTTCTTGCTGCTCATAACAAGTTAGATCCCATCTTACTTTGTGTGGGAGAGAAACACGCTCCACTTTCAAAATCTAGAACACGTCATAGGATTTTTCCTGCTTATCTTTTTGCTCTTGTGTGTTCTTTATCTTTTCATAACTACTGCCATGTTTAGTTTTAGTTTTAGTTTGTCTTTAGCAAGAGCCTTGGCTTTTGTTTAGTCTGTTGCTAGAACTCTTTTTAGTTTTCATGTTTATCTTGTTAAAGAGAGTTGGTTGTTGCATTGAGTTGTGTCTTGTCTTGAAAGTAGGTAATTGAGGTTGCTATTTAATTCTAGTAGTAACTTGCAATAGTTTTGAAGTTTTTTTGTGAGTAATGTTTGAACTTTTGCTGTCAAGAGCTCTAGCCTATTAGTGATAGGTGTCGTATTTTGGGAAATCTGTGTTTATTTTCAAAACCTACAAAACTAGTTGAGAACTCTAGCTACTAGATGGATCACTAATCTTTGGAGGGATCGAATATTAGAGTACACTCACGTACCATGAGTCGAGGATGCGCAAGGATAACCAAACCCCCATACACTCCTCCTCGGGGTACTTGTCTCTTTGTGAACCTCCTTATTAGATTGAGAGTTACTGATAATAAGTGCATGAGTTCTTCGGACTAATGTAAGTATTGAAAGTTGACACTTCCACCTTCCCATATTTTGCTAGCCTCTCCCGTGCCGTGCATTGCCTTCTTCTCACTCCGAGAGTTGGTGTCCACCTTCGCCGGTACATCCAAACCCTTGGCATGATACGCTCTGTCATCATAAACCTCCTTATATCTTTCCTCAAAACAGCCACCATACCTACCTATCAAGGCATTTCCATAGCCTTTCCGAGATATATTGCCATGCAACATCCACCTCTTCATGACTTGATCTTCATGCCATACATGTTCCTGCTACACTGGCAGCGACATACATTGCATACATCATGTTAGTTACATCTTCTTTATGATTTTGAGTACCTTGTAAAGTGTGAAAGATCTCCTTTACCTTCTTGTAAAATAGAGTGTTGCCCTTAAGTGAGGAAAAGATCCCAAAGTGGACACAATAAAAGATCCCAAAGAGGACAAATGAGAGTTAAATAGAAAGAGCCATTGAGGCCACACAAAAAATACAAAAAAATAGAAAAAGAAATAAAAAGAGAGAAAGGGGCAACACTACTATCCTTTTGAGAGATCCACACTAGTACTCCCTTTATATCCTTGTAATCCATAGAGATGATCATTATGCATATAGCTATGTGGGGACCTTCACACTATAGAACTTGGCTTGCATATTCCAACGATGAGCCTCCTCAAACGAGCTCTAGGTCTTCATGAGCGAGCAAGTTAGATGCACCCCCACTAGTTCCATTGGAGAGCTTCCTAGCTCGTATGTGCATCCGTTGCATGGCAATCCCTACTCGTCACATCATATCTATCATTTGGCATCTCTTGCCTATGATTGTCCTCATTGATGTGAGCCTTTCTCCTCCTTTTTTGTCTTCCTCCTCCGTACTTCTCTCTTTGCCATCCTAAGTGTCAACCCTCGTGCTTATGCTCATCCATTGCATGAGTGCTCAAAATATTGAAAAAGGAGTGGATCAAATTGACTTGTACCTGGCTAGTGGTCTTGGGACGAGTCAAGATAAGATTCCAGAAAAAGACCAAGTGTGAAACTTTAGTAGATTGAGTTCTCAACAAATAAATGTTTTTCTCGTATTCCCTATCCACCTTCTTGCACGCAAACACCATTTGGAGACATTCGAGTCACGGACAGCAAGAGCTCTTGCACCTTTTGTTCTTTTGTTACTTGTTTCAATGCTAATATAGACTCTTGCATGTTATAACTTGAATTGCGTTTCTAACCTTGATTGATTTACTTTTCAAAGTTCTTTTATGGTTGCTAGCATGTCACCACAGAAATTATGCCGTTATCATTTACCTACTCGAGGACGAGCAGGAATTAAGCTTGGGGATGTTGATACGTCCAAAACGTATCTATAATTTCTACTTGCTCCATGCATGTTTTGTGTGATATTGCTATGATCTAGATACACTTTCATACACTTTTGATCATATTTGGACTAACCTATTAACTCAGTGCACCACAGTGCCAGTTCCTGTTTTCTGCTGTTTTTCTATTTCAGTTTTCCCCCATATAAAAGTGCCAGAAAAATTTCGGGAAAATATAGGAAAAATCAGCGTACAGGAAGCTTCGCGAAGAGCCCGAGTGGGGCCAGAGGGGAACCAGGGGTGGCCCAGGCGGCCACCCAGCGCGGCCCCACCCCTGGCCGCGCCAGGGGGGTGCCTGGGGCCCTGGTCCACCTATGGATGCCCCCCTTCGCCTATATATTCTCCGTCACGGGAAACTTCAGAAAAGAGAACCCTTTTTCGCGATCTCGCCTCTGTTCTGCCGCCGCCGCGCTTCCGAGATCGGGAGCACCAGAAGACCTCTTCCCGGCACCCTGCCGGAGGGAGGATTGACCTCCGGGAGTCTCCTCTCCACCATGGATGCTCCCCGGATGTCTCGTGAGTAGTTTTCCTTGGACCATGGGTCCGTGATCAGTAGCTATGTGATGTTCTCCTCCCCTCGTTGTTATTCATGGTTTAGACCTCGTGAGCTGCCCTACATGATCGAGGCACTTTTGTAATCTTTCTCCTATTGCTATGCTGAGTTTGATGGGATCTGATGGATTATGAGATTATGTTCAGATTGTGATTGAGTAATATATTTGGTTTTTATCTCTTATATTTTTTTCATAAGTAATTCTTGCATGTTCTCCGTTGCTGTTTATTGCTTTGGCCAAGTAGTAGGTAGTAACCCCAAGAGCGAACGTTATGCTCGATTGTGGGTTCATGCCCCCCGATGACACGCTTGAGTGACAGAAACATGAGTCTAGTGGATGTGATGTTTCCACAAGGGGGAAAACAACGGTGCTTGTAACCGCGGTTGCAAGGATTGTTTACTTTACGCAAAGTGCTTTTTAATGCAGTTGTTTGTTGCTTTGGGTTGACACTTTGGGTGGGGCTCGCAACTTAATACCAGCGAGATGTTCTGGATAGATATCTCAAGGTGGATGATTAGTAGTAGATGCAGTTGGATTTCGGTCTACTTATTTTGGCGTACTGCCCGTGCTTTTGAGCCTCTTCCTTTCTTTTGTAGCATAGTTATCATTGCGGTGCGTTCATAATCCTGTCAATTGCCCTTCTGTAATTTGTTTACCCTGCATAGCAGTTTTATCGTCTTTTGGGAGAGAGAAATCACTAGTGAACATCACGTATCCCGGTCCATATCCTCAGTACTGTTTCCATGCTCATTTACTTTTTTGCTTTTACTTTCAGTTGCTATCATTATCCTTTGTGTTTGATCCTTTGTGAACAACAAGACCGGAGAGATTGACAACCTCTCTGAACTTCGTTGGGAACAAAGTTATTTGTGTCTGTGTGTAGGTCCGCGTCAGTAGCGCCGCTGACACCTACTTATCATCTCTGGATTCCTACTGGAGACAAACCTTGGTATCTTTACTGAGGGAAATTTGCAGCTGTGCTGCATCACGCCTTCCACTTGGGGCTCACCAACGAAGGGCGAGAAGACTACACGCGTCAACTCTCGAGTCATCAGCAACCTCACCACTTACCCCATCCTTACCGTAAACTACTAGTTGTCCTAGAATGACGAGTGATGAAGTCCTTGCTGGGTCAGATGACCACTACAGTTGGATGTTGAGTACCTCTGTACTCATGATACTACCCCCAAACTCTTTTCAGGGTTCTTGATCGACAACAGGTATGGTGACCGACGTTTCACGTGGAGACTCGACGACGACTAGTTAGGCGGATCCCGGCGGAGGGCCTGGACCCGTGTGGTTTTGGGATCGATGTTTTTCTCTTTGCTAGTAGGCATTTGATTATAGTCTGTACTCAGACATGTATCTTCCGCTGTTGTATTGTATTTCAGGCAGTTGTATGCCGATTGTATGAGATGTTGTATCCTTGTATCTGTAATGTTGTGATATCATGTTGGAAATCCGGGGCGTATGACTTCGTCATATGTCGCGGTGGGACCGATATGTGCTTCGTCCCCGGATCTGGATGGAAACATCTAGATCTGGAACAGTACCGCATATCGGGCCTTACAACTTGGTATCAGAGCCTAACCGACCGTAGGATCCCTTTTCTGGCCGAAGTCGAGTCTAGACAAAAAGTATTTTGTAGTTAACAAGTTAGTTATCGGAGAGTAGGATTATTTTTCCTCCTTACCCATGCTCTGGTCAGGACAAGTGACGTAAGTGTTTTATTCTTTCCTTATCCCCTTCAAACTTTAGGATCACGAGTGTGTGGAGTATCGGAACCGTTACAATGCTTTGCTTGGGAAGTATTGTCTCAATTCCGAGCTCAGGTGGGAATCCCTGTAGTACCTTTAGCTTCCCCGGTTTCGGATATCATCTGGGTCGTCCTTTGCACTCCCTCCTTTTTCTCGGTGTTTTCACGACTTTCATCGAAAAGCACTATCCTTTTGACTAGGTTTTAGCTGTCGTTCTTCCTCTTGACACTGGCGGTTTCGTTTTTTCGACGATGTCATCTCTCTACGGAAAGTTTCTCGATGGAGGTTCGTCGTTCGACATGGAGCAGAGTCCCTTGTTGGTGGGGTTGAAGATCGTCGTCTCTCTTTTCTCTTCCCCCTCTCCCCCGGATTGTCCTGGATCTCGGGACGAGATCCCTTGTTGGTGGTGTTGTATTGTAACAGCCCAGATTTCACAAAATATAAAAAAAATTGTTTTCGGTGTAAATTGTTTGATTGTCTGATTTTTTTGCGGTGTTTGCATCCCCGATTTATCGATCGGCGATTATCCCCCCCCCCTCTTATCTCGTACCAGACGGAGACCGACCCTTGCCACCCTGACACTCGACCTTTGCGACACCGGGTTTCACCCGATCACCGTCACGTAACCTGCACAAGACCAGCCGAAGCCAACGGAACGAAAACCCCGTTTAATAATTAAACGGGCTATTTTTATAGAGCGCCGGAAAGTGTTCTCGGAACGGTTCCAGCGCAAGGTGAACGCCACCGGCTCGACGCACTGGTCGCGCAGTTCGAAGTTTTACCCGAATCGGAGGTACTGCGGACCCCCGGCGGTCAGAAACGTAAACACTGCGCGCGCGAGAGAAAAACCGGAGATGTTATGCAAACTGCCAGCCACCGGGGCTATATAAAGACTACCACACTCCCACCCCTCTCTAGGGTTTCCCTAGTCCAAAATTGCAGCCACCCCCTCCACTTTGCCCCAATCTGCCCCAATTTAGCCCCCAATTTCGCAATTTAGCAAAAAAAATTGTCCAACCCTAGCTCCTAGCCCCTCACAGCCGTCTGATCGCCCGTTCTGCGGCCCAGATGCGCGCCACGTGTCCCTCTGGCCAACCCCAGTCGAACCGCCTGCCTGCCCGAGCCTCCTGCTCCATGGCGCCGTCGCCTCCTCCCGTCGACGAGTCGCCGCGCGCTCTAGTGAGCCTGCGCCGCCGCCTCTTCTCCTTCTCCCTCACCTCATGTGCTCTCCTCTCCCTCTCCAGGACAGCACCGCCGCCAGCCCGTGAAGCCGCCGGAGCCGCCACCCTCCATGGCCGGCGAGCCATCTCCCGAAGCAGAGCCGGCCGAGGCCACCACGCCCCTCGACGGCGACCGCCCGCCGCGTCACCCACCGGCCTCCGCCGCGCGCCCCACGACCCCTCGCCTCCTCCCATGCGGCCGCCCGGCCTCCCTCGCCGGCGAGCGCCGCCGATGGCCGACGAGCAGCCGCCCGATCCAGTCGGGGACGAGGCTGGCCGCCACCAACCGCGTCCACCTGGGCCCGGCGCGCCCAGCGGCCCAACCCTCCAGCCGGCCTGGGCCACGGCCCAACTGGTGAGGCGCCTTTTTTTTCTTTTTTAATTTCTATTTTTCTTTTGGGCCGGCCCGTGTAGCTATTTAGCGCCCCTGAGCGTTGTTTAATTAGGCAGCGCCTCTGTTTCGGCCGGGTAGTGTTTTTTTTTTTACTTTCCTAGGTTTTTTTTATTAGGCAGATTATATAGTTTTTTTTGTGATGCTTATATCTTTTCACCGGTAGCTCCGATGGAGACGCTTTCTACATGAAAGTTGCTCCGTTTTGCGTGTAGATTAATAAAATGTTGCTTGTTGCCATGTTTCACCTTGTTTACATGCTGTTTACCTGATATTTACAACTGCTTGCCACTGTAAACTGTAATTGCAATAACTTTTTAACCGTTGCTCTGTTTAAAATGTTCTTTATATGTAACTTGACTAGAATTGCATGTACATTGTGTTTATGCCGCTCTTGCTTGCTAATAAAAATAATAAGATATTGTTTAGGGCAAAACAGTACCAAATTCCATTTTATCGTGGGGTCCGCAATAGTTTACCATGTCTAGGATTTCACCCCATTTAAATTGACCAGCATAGGTAGTTTGTTTATGCTTCACCTCTTGCCATGTTTGTGTGCTATGCCATGCTTCTGTGATATGCCATGTTAACAACTTTGTTGATCACCTGTAGCTAAACAACTTGAAGTCATTCTAAATGTGCGGTATCGTCGTGTGTGACCAGTACTCCACTTAAATTGTTAGTAACCGCTCTCGACGGTAGGTGCGATGTCTCGTGTTGCTTCTTGTTGATGCTTGCTCGTGTTTGCCTCGTAGTAATAGATGCTTGATCGTTGATTTCTTTCCATTGTTTACCGTCTTGTGTGCTTCCGCGGGTACCTTCGGAGACGTTGCGAGCTTGCGATCAACTACACCTTCGGAACCCGACTTATCAACAGGCAAGGACTATACATTACTTATGATCCATTCTATTTCAACCAGCGGTTTGCATGCTAGTCTAGGTTAGGTTCGATGTTTGATCCTACCACATGTTTACGGCCTCTTTCAAACCGATACAACCATGTCCCCTCCCAGCAAACCATGTACTGCGATGTTACTATTGCTCGTTGCTCAGCCCCTGCTTAGTATGCATGCTTAGGATGCTACGATGTTACCCTGTTACTCCTTGGTTCGGGATATCACATTATTATATTATTGTTGTTGATGGTATGATTATTATAATGTTGACTATATTCGACGAAGGATGGAAGGTCTAGGCTATCCCGCCCCGACGCTTTGTTCGATTCGAGTCACCTAGGATCCGAGTTTCGAGTATTGGTTTTAAGACTGAGCGTGCCTAACCGCGTGTGGGATTTTATGGGGTCCCCTTTTCTTACCTATCTAGCTTCAAACATTTCTAGTGGTGGCCCGAGCTGATTTACCATTTGAAACCCCGTGTGTGTGCCGTGTGGATCCCCTCGCAATTTTTAAACAACCCGGACCAGCAGAGACATGGTTTCCCTGTTGGTCCACCTTTGACCGGCGAGGGCCCGAGGCCTCACATGAGGCGTCTCGGTAACCCAAACCCTATTGAGACGGAAGAGTCCGATCCGAGAGCGTGGCCAGCTTTTGGATTGGGTGTCGACTCCCCGGGGGCCACCCGGATTTGTTCGTTGTTAGATAGAGGGACCTGTCGTTTCGGATCTCTTGGAATTAAATCATAAAATGGTTGCCTGTGGTGGGTAGCAACGAAGAGAGATGGACGTGCGTGTGGAGCCTTGTAATGGGCAGTTGGTACACCCCTGCAGGGTTAAATATTTTCGAGAAGCCGTGTCCACGGTTATGGACGACTTGATACCTACTCCTTGTTCATAGACAACAACAACTGAGATAATATTAATATAAACTTGATCAACGTGTGTGTGCCTTGACTTCTTCTTCTTCGTCGGGATGCGAAGAGGAGGACAAGGATAGGATAGGTGTTATGTTTGTATAGTTGGTGGATAGCAGACTTGTTGGAGGCGATTCCTCATCAAATGCTTGGCTTCTTATCTTACTCTCTAGATCGTTAGCCACTTCATAAATGCTAGTGCGGCAGCAACCTCACCACTTACCCCATCCTTACCGTAAACTACTAGTTTTCCTAGAATGACGAATGATGAAGTCCTTGCTGGGTCAGATGACCACTACAGTTGGATGCTGAGTACCTCTGTACTCATGATACTACCCCCAAACTCTTTTCAGGGTTCTGATCGACAACAGGTATGGTGATCGACGTTTCACGTGGAGACTCGACGACGAATAGTTAGGCGGATCCCGGCGGAGGGCCTGGACCCGTGTGGTTATGGGATCGATGTTTTTCTCTTTGCCAGTAGGCATTTGATTGTAGTCTGTACTCAGACATGTATCTTCCGATGTTGTATTGTATTTAAGGCAGTTGTATGCCGATTGTATGAGATGTTGTATCCTTGTATCTGTAATGTTGTGATATCATGTTGGAAATCCGGGGCGTATGACTTCGTGATATGTCGCGGTGGGACCGATATGTGCTTCGTCCCCGGATCTGGATGGAAACATCTAGATCTGGAACAGTACCGCATATCGGGCCTTACAACTTTTTATTAGAGATTTATATTACTTTGTTTTGCCACACCTATCACCCATATTTTACCATCTCTTCGCCGATCTAGTGCACCTATACAACTCCTAGTTGTATTAGGTATGTTGGGGACACAAGAGACTTCTTGTATCTTAATTGCAGGGTTGCTTGAGAGAGACCATCTTCAACCTCTACTTCCCTGAGTTCGACAAACCTTAGGTCATCCACTTATGGGAAATTGTTGCTGTCCTACAAACCTTTGCGCTTGGAGGCCCAACATAGTCTACAATAATAGAAGTGTGCGTAGACATCAAGCTATTTCTGGCGCCTTTGCCGGGGAGGTGAGTGCTTGAAGGTATATCTTTAGATCTTGCAATTAATTCTTTTTGTTTCTTGTTTTTATTTTCACTAGTTAGGCTTTATGGAAAACAACAAAAAAATTATGAGAGAGCTTTATGAGCTCTATCTTGAGTTAGGACATGAAGTGTTTGAGGAGGAGATCAAAAAGCCTATGGTGCTTTATTATTTGAACAACACTCATGATAGTAGTAATGTTATTAGCATGTCTTATTTGAATACTTTTGATACTAATGATATGCAAAGCCATAAGCATGGGGATGCTACGTTTTATGAAGATGATCTTTTTAGCCCCTCAAGTTTTGATGAGGAAATTTATATTAATGATACTTTGCCTCCCATCTATGATGATTATTGTGATGACACTTATGCTATAAAGAATAAATTTTTACAAGTGGATCATCATAAGAATGATTCATGTGATAGCTATTTTCTTGTGTTTGCTCCCACTATTACTAATGAGAAGGATTTTTCTTATGTGGAGAGTAATAAATTTTCTATGCTTGTGGATCATGATAAGAATTTTTTGTGTGATACTTATATTGTTGAGTTTATTCATGATCCCACTGAAAATTATTATGAGAGGGGAACATATGCTCATAGATATTTCAATAATATCAAGTTCACTCTCTTTATGATGAAATTTTTGAAGTTGCACTTGTTTTTCCTTCCTATGCTTATTGCTTTGTGCTTCAATGAATTATTCTATTGCAATATTCCTATGCATAGGAAACATGTTAGACTTAAATGTGTTTGGTATTTGCTTCTTGATGCTCTCTTTTGTTCTTCAACTCTTATTCCTACGAGAGCATCACTAAAATCTTAAGCCTATCTTTATGGCTATAAAGAAAGAGCTCTAGGGAGACAACCCTTGTTATCTTTACTTTGAGTTTTTACCTTCTTTTTTTAGTGGTATTGATTATTTTTAATACTGTAGAAACATTATTGTATCTTTATTTTCAAGCTTTGTGCCAAGTTATAGCCTCATAAGACAAGGGAAGTGAAAGTTGTGACATGCTGTCTAGAAAACAGATTCTGTCCTCGTGAAAGGAAAAATCAGATCAAATCACCAGTTCATCTTTTTGAGCTGAATTGCTTACACAGCATCATCTATACAATCACGGAACTTTCGTATGTTCTGAGTTTTTTTATTTGAGTTGTAGAAGTACCCATAAAAAATTCCTTACTACCTACTGTTCTGTTTTTCACAAATTCTGCCACGTTTTGTGTAAGGCCCGATATGCGGTACTGTTCCAGATCTATATGTTTCCATCCAGATCCGGGGACGAAGCACATATCGGTCCCACCGCGACATATGGCGAAGTCATATGCCCCGGATTTCCAACATGATATCACAACATTACAGATACAAGGATACAACATCTCATACAATCGGCATACAACTGCCTTAAGTACAATACATCAGCGGAAGATACATGTCTGAGTACAGACTACAATCAAATGCCTAGTGGCAAAAGAAAATTATTGATCCCCATAACCACACGGGTCCGGGCCCTCCACCGGGATCCGCCTATCTAGTCGTCGTCGAGTCTCCACGTGAAACGTCGATCACCATACCTGTTGTCGATCAAGAACCCTGAAAAGAGTTTGGGGTAGTATCATGAGTACAGAAGTACTCAGCATCCAACTGTAGTGGTCATCTGACCTAGCAAGGACTTCATCACTCGTCATTCTAGGACAACTAGTAGTTTACGGGAAGGATGGGGTAAGTGGTGAGGTTGCTGCCGCACTAGCATTTATGAAGTGGCTAACGATCTAGAGAGTAAGATAAGAAGCCAAGCATTCGATGAGGAATCGCCTCCAACAAGTCTTGCTATCAACTACTACGCAAACATAACACCTATCCTATCCTTGTCCTCCTCTTCGCTTCCCAACGAAGAAGAAGCAGTCAAGGCACACACACTTTGATCAAATTATATTAAGATTATCTCAGTTGTTGTTGTCTATGAACAAGGAGTAGGTCTCAAGTCGTCCATAACCGTGGACACGGCTTCTCGAAAAGATTTAACACTGCAGGGGTGTACCAACTGCCCATTACAAGCCTCCGCACGCACGCCCATCTCTCTCAGTTGCTACCCATCATAGGCAACCAATTTATGATTTAGTTCCGAGAGATCCGAAACGAAAGGTCCCTCTAACTAACAACAAACAAATCCGGGTTCCCCCGGGGAGTCGACACCCAATCCAAAAGCCGGCCACGCTCTCGGATCGGACTCTTCCGTATGGCTAAGGTCGGGGTTAGCCTCACCTATATAAAAGGGGACTTCCCTAGCTCACCAGTGTGGACCAACAAAGGAACTATGTCTCTGTTGGCCCGAGTTGTTTTAAAACCACTGGATGCAGACCAGTTATGCATGCGGTTTCAATTGGTAAATCAGCTTGGGCCACCTCTAGAAATGTTTGAAGCTAGGTAGGTAAGAAAAGGGGACCCCATAAAATCCCACACGCGGTTAGGCACACTCAGTCTTAAAACCAATACCCGGAACTCGGGTCCTAGGTGACTCGAATGGAACAAGGCGTCGGGGCGGGATAGCCTAGACCTTCCATCCTTTGTCGAATATAGTCAACATTATAATAATCATATCATCAATAACAATAATAATAATGTGATATCCCAAACCAAGGAGTAACAGGTTAACATCGTAGCATCCTAAGCATGCATACTAAGCAGGGGCTGAGCAACGAGCAGTAGTAACATAGCAGTACAAGGTTTGCTGGGCGCGGACATGGCTGTATCGGTTTGAAAGAGGCTGTAAACATGTGGTAGGATCAAACATCGAACCTAACCTAGACTAGCATGCAAACCGCTGGTTGAAATAGAATGGATCATAAGTAATGTATAGTCCTTGCCTGTTGATAAGTCGGGTTCCGAAGGTGTAGTTGATCGAAAGCTCGCATCGTCTCCGAGAGGTACCCACGGAAGCACACAAGAGGATAAACACTGGAAAGTAATCAAAGATCAAGCATCTATTACTACGAAGCAAACACGAGCAAGCATCAACAAGAAGGCAACACGAGACATCGCACCTACCGTCGAGACCGGTTATTAACAGGTTAAGTGGAGTATTCGTCACACACGACGATACCGCACATTTAGAGAGGTTCAAGTTGTTTAGCTACAAGTGATCAACCAACGGTTGTTAACATGGCAAGGCACCCAAGCATGGCATGTCACACAATCATGGAAAAAGGTTAAGCACAAAGTAAACTACCTATACTAGTCAAGTTAAGCGAGGCGCGAGTGTGGTTGGTGGCTCGCTGGGAGCAACGTGGCGCGATCTGGGACCGTTGGATCTCAAATCCGACGGTCCAGATCGGAGGGGAGCTAGGGTTTCGGTATTTGGGGGGGTATTGGGCAGATCTGCGAATTTTTAGGGGGGTGGCTGCAATTTTACAAGGGGGAACCCTAGAAATGGATGGGGGAGTGTGGTGGTCTATTTATAGCCCAGGGTGGCTGGCCGGTTTGCAAAAACATCCCCGGTTCTCTCTCGCGCGCGCGGTGTTCACGATTCTGACCGTCGGGGGTCCGCAGTACCTCCGATTCGGGTAAAACTTCGAACTGCGCGATCAACGCGTCGAGCTGGAGGCGTTCACCTCGCGCTGGAACCGTTTCGATAACACTTTCCGGCGCGCTATAAAAATATCCCGTTTACTTATTAAACGTGGTTTTCGTTCCGTTGGCTGCGGCTGGTCTCGTGCGGTTTCGCGACGGTGATCGGGCGTAACCCGGTGTCGCAAAGGTCGTGTGTCAAGGTGGCAAGGGTCGGTCTCCTTCCGGTACGAGATAAGAGGGGGAAAATAATCGCCGATCGTTAAATCGGGGATGCAAACACCGCAAACAAATCAAACAATCAAACAATTCACACCGAAAACAAAATTTTTAATTTTTGTGAAAACTGGGCTGTTACATTTTGTCTCTCCTAACTTTTCCAAACCTTAAGCTTGCTTTTTCTTTGCAAAAAACTTTTGGCAATCTTGAGAAACAGTATCTATTCAAAAATATCTTTATATCCAGTGGGGAAAAATTACTTATTACGGTTACTAACCTCTCTAATCAGCTTATGATGAGTTATGTATGAAGGGAGTTTTCAAGTGTGCTATGGAAGATGATGAAAGAAGATTCGGCAGTGTCAAGCGCTCAAGCTTGGGGATGCCCCCGTGCATCCCCTTCTCCATCAACAATCATCAGTTCGTCCTTCGTCTCACTATATTTTTATCACTTCATCCGTTATGTTCTATGCTTGGAGCGTCTCGCTCTTAGGTTTTATTTTTAGTTTTCTTTAGCTTTGCTTGCTGATCATAACAAGTTAGACCCCATCTTACTTTGTGTGGGAGAGAAACACGCTCCACTTTCAAAATATAGAACACATCATAGGATTTTTCATGCCTATCTTTTTGCTGTTGTGTGTTCTTTATCTTTTCGTAGCTACTGCCATGTTTAGTTTTAGTTTTAGTTTGTCTTTAGCAAGAGCCTTGGATTTTGTTTAGTTTTTTGCTGGAACTCTCCTTAGTTTTCATGTTTATCTTGTTAAGAGATTTGGTTGTTGCACTAAGTTGTGTCTTGTCTTGAAAGTAGGTAATTGAGGTTGCTATTTAATTTTAGTAGTAACTTGCAATAGTTTTGAGGTATTGATGTGAGTAATGTCTGAACTTTTGGTGTCAAGAGATCTAGCCTATTAGTGATAGGTGTCGTATTTTGGGCAATCCGTGTTTATTTTCATAACCTACAAAACTAGTTGAGAACTCTAGCTACTAGATGGATCGCTAATCTTTGGAGGGATCGAATATTAGAGTACACTCACGTACCATGAGTCGAGGATGCGCAAGCATAACCAAACCCCCATACACTCCTCCTCGGGGTACTTGTCTCTTTGTGAATCTCCTTATTAGATTAGGAGTTACCGATAATAAGTGCATGAGTTCTTCGAACTATTGTAAGTATTGAAAGTTGACACTTCCACCTCCTAATATTTGCTAGCCTTTCCTGTGTCGTGCATTGCCTCCTTCTCACTCCGAGAGTTGGCGTCCACCTTTGCCGGTACATCCAAACCCTTGGCATGATATGCTCTGTCATCATAAACCTCCTTATATCCTTCCTCAAAACAGCCACCATACCTACCTACCAAGGCATCTTCGTAGCCTTTCCGAGATATATTGCCATGCAACATCGACCACTTCATGACTTGATCTTCATTTTATACATGTTTCTGCTACACTGGCAGCGGCATACATTGCATACATGATGATAGCTACATGTTCTTTATGATTTGAGTACCTATAAAGTGTGAAAGATCTTCTATACCCTCTTGTAAATTAGAGTGTTGCCCTTAAGTGAGGAAAATATCCCAAAGTGAACAAAATAAAAGATCCCAAAGAGGACAAATGAGAGTTCAATAGAAAGAGCCATTGAGGCCATCAAAAAATACAAAAAATACAAAAAAGAGAAAAAGAAAATAAAAAAGAGAGAAAGGGGCAACACTACTATCCTTTTGAAAGATCCACACTAGTACTCCCTCTTATCCTTGTACTCCGTAGAGATGATCATTCATGCATATAGTTATGTGGGGACCTTCACACTATAGAACTTGGTTTGCATATTCCAAGGATGAGCCTCCTCAAAAGAGCTCTAGGTCTTCATGAGCAAGCAAGTTTGATGCACCCCCACTAGTTCCATTGGAGAGATTTTCTTAGCTCATATGTGCATCTGTTGCATGGCAATCCCTACTCCTCACATCATATCTATCATTTGGTCTTCTCGCCTATGATTGTCCTTATTGATGTGAGCCTTTCTCACCTTTTTGTCTTCCTTCTCCACCATATTTCTCTCTTTGCCATCCTAAGTGTCAACTTTCGTGCTTACGCTTTGCATGAGTGCTCAAAATGTCGAAAAGGAGTGGATCGAATGGACTTGTACCTGGCTAGTGGTCTGGGGACGAGTCAAGATAAGATTCCAAAGAAGACCCAGTGTGAAACTTTAGTAGATTGAGTTCTCAACAAAAATACTTTTTTTCTCTTATTCCCTATCCCCTTTCTTGCATGCAAACACCATTTGGAGACATTCGAGTCACGGACAGTGAGAGCTCTTGCACCTAATCTTCTTTCGTTGCTTGTTTCAATGCTAATATAGACTCTTATCGGTTATGACTTGAATTGAATCACATACCTTGATTGCTTTATTTTTAAAGTTCATATATGGTTGCTACCATGTCACCACAGAAATTACGATTGTTATCATTTACCTACTCGAGGACGAGCAGGAATTAAGCTTGGGGATGTTGATACGTAACAAACGTATCTATAATTTCTGCTTGCTCCATGCATGTTTTGTGTGATATTGCTATGCTTTTGATACACTTTCATATATTTTTATAACATATTTTGGAACTAACCTATTAATGGTTGCAAGAGTGCACAAGTTCTTGTTTTTGTACTTTATATGTAGGAATTACTTGGATAAAGGAAAAATCACAAAAAGGAGCCTTGTAGGAGTTGGACTCTAACTCTCCCGAAATCTGTCCCCACCAGAGAGGTTTTAAAGATCGCCTGGGAAACGCTAGAAGACGTCCTCAAACGGAAAAACTTAAAACTACAAAGTTGTAGAGATTTTTTTTTCGGTGGATCTAGACATAAAATTCGGCCCAATCGGAGTTCGGATGCTCTCTGGAGCCCCGAAATACCGAAGACGTAATCTGGATGACGGGAATCCGAGAGTCTATATAAAGAGAGGAAACCTAGGTCAAAGGGCACCACGAAAATTCCTCCCCCTTGGCAGCCGTATTGGGGGGAGATCCATCTACAAACCAGCACCATCTCCAAGGAAGAAGAAGGGGGACAAGGGCCACTGCCCCCAAGTGTCGTGGCCATCGCTGTGGTCGTGGCCGTCGCCGTCGCCGTGTCCGCCGCCGCCGTATCCTTCATCTTCTCCGGGCTGCATGTATCCATCAACAACTCTCTCTCACCATGTCCATGTGTGAGTAGTTCCTCCTCGGGGCTAAGGTTTCTACCAGTAGCTATGTGGTCAATTCTCTCTCCCATGATGTGATCTTCGTTGTGATCATAGGCTATGTTAATCTAGGGTGATCCCATGATGTTTCCACTTCCTCTATGTATTGGAAATATGTACTCACTTGATCTTATCTAGTATAATCCCCGAAACCATGGTGACAGCGGTCTATTGGACATGGGTTAGAAGAATATTTTCATGAGTGATTTCCTCTTTTGTGTGTTGATTGAAGATTGAGAGTCTCTTGGTGCTTGTCTTTGACTATCCTTGAGATATGTTGTGGTGATTGTAGTACTCTCTTTGGATGGCCGCGGTGACATTGGGAAATCCATAGATTGAGAACTACGAACTCTGAGGTGTGATTTTGTAGCCCTACATAATTCTCGTCCTCTCTTGACCACAAAGTAATGACCTCCGAGTGCATCTCCATTGCATGTTTTATGGGAAATATCATGTGATTAGACTATGTTAATGTTGTTGAGAGTTTCCACTAGTGAAAGTATGAAGCCTAGGCCTTGTTTCCACCATTGCAATACCGTTTGTGCTCACGTTTACCACTTGTTTGCTTGCTGCACTTTTTTATTACAGATTTATATTACTTTGTTTTGCCACACCTATCACCCATATTTTACCATCTCTTCGCCGAACTAGTGCACCAATACAACTCGTAGTTGTATTAGGTGTGTTGGGGACACAAGAGACTTCTTGTATCTTAATTGCAGGGTTGCTTGAGAGAGACCATCTTCAACCTCTACTTCCCTGAGTTCGACAAACCTTAGGTCATCCACTTGAGGGAAATTGTTGTTGTCCTACAAACCTCTACGCTTGGAGGCCCAACATAGTGTACAAGAATAGAAGCGTGCGTAGACATCAGTGGCCCAGGCGGCCACCTGGCGCGGCCACCCCCTAGGCCGCGCCAGGGGGGCGTCTGGGGCCCCTGGTCCACCTCTGGCTTCCCCCCTTCACCTATTTATTCCCCGTGACGAGAAATCCTCGGGGACAGAACCCTTTTTCGCGATATGTCCTCTGTTACGCCGCCGCCGCGCTTCCAAGATCGGGAGCACCAGGAGACCTCTTCCCGGCACCCTGCCGGAGGGAGGAACCACCTCCAGGAGCTTCTCCACCACCATGGATGCTTACCGGATGAACCGTGCATTGCTTTCTTCTCACTCCAAGAGTTGGCGTCCACCTTCGCCGGTACATCCAAACCCTTGGCACGATACGCTCTGTCATCATAAGCCTCCTTATATCCTTCCTCAAAACAGTCACCATACCTACCTATCAAGGCATTTCCATAGCCTTTCCGAGATACATTTCCATGCAACATCCACCTTCTCATGACTTGATCTTCATGTCATACATGCTTTTGCTTGATCGATGAGCTGCATTCTAGTTGGGCCTTGCCCTAATCATTGCTACATGACGCGCTAGTATCATTGGATATCCTGCTACACTGGCAGAGGCATACATTTGCATACTTCATGATAGTTTCATTTTCTTTATGTTGAGTACTTTTGTAAAGTGTGAAAGATCTTCTATACTTCTTGTAATATATAGAGTGTTGCCCCTAAAGTGAGGAAAAGATCCCAAAGAGGACAAAATCAAAAGATCCCAAAGAGGACAAATGAGAGAAATAGAGAGAGCCATTGAGGCCACCAAAAAAATAGAAAAAAATAGAAAAAGGAGAAAAAGAAATAAAAAGAGAGAAGGGGGCACACTACTATTCCTTTTGAGAGATCCACACTCGTACTACCTCCTATATCTTGTACTCCATTGTGACGCCCCCAAAATCAGACCGTGTACAGTAATCATACACGCAAGGTACACGATCGAGATCAGGGACTCAGGGTGAGATATCACAACACAACTCTACAAATAAAATAAAACAAGTTGTTTAATACAATCCCGGGGCCACGAGGGCTCGAATACAACAGCTCGAGAGCACAAGTCAGCGGAAGAAACAATATCTGAGTACAGACACAAGGGTACAAGGTTGCCTTAAGAAGGCTAGCACAAAAATCAACACTCGGTCGAAAAGGCAAGGCCTCCTGCCTGGGAACCTCCAAACTACTCCTGGTCAACGGAAAACTCGACGTCGTAGTAGGCATCGGGGGTCTTCATGTTGCGGTGGTCGACATCGGGGATCTTCTGCTCCTGGACTCCAAGGCTCCAACGTCGACTGCAGCGGCCGATCAGGCAAAACAATAAAAGGAGAAAATAAAGCAGGTGAGTATCTAGCATACTCGCGAGTCTTACGTCCGCTACTAAGCATTATGCATTTGTATCAAAGGAAAGGGGAGGTTGTATATAGTGGACTGCAAGGTAGAAATCAGAATAAGGGTAAGAAGCTAGGCCTATCGAAGACTAGCATCTTCCGAGGATGTCTTGCAGCATGAGGTAAGAATCAGCCAACAGTTTATATAAAGCATAAAGTAAAAATGCAGCAGAAGTTGCTGCAGCATTGTATAATAATAAGTTGTAATAATTAGCAATGCCTCCGAGTTCACCTCCTCGACATCCCCGCGAGGAAGCAAACCCGGAACCATACAGTTTAATAGTAATAGTTTGTAGTGGTAAGATCCAGCTTCAGCATAAAGCGTCCTGTTACCGTGGACACGGCTATTCGAATAGATTAATCTTCCCTGCAGGGGTGCACTTGTGTTACACTACACGCACGGATCTCCAGGGTGGCGGGAACCTTTTAGGGAACGTTCCACCGAGGCTATCCGACACTTCATAGCCCATCTTTCAAACTCAACAGAGAGGTCATCCGCCGGACTATATCCTATGTACGCGGGGCTTTGGACCCTAACCCCGACGTACTCCTGCATGGTGCGAGGCTGGCCGGTGAAGTTAAAGCAAATACAAATAATACACCACCGCACGAGCAAATAAGACAACACCACTTCCCGGCGCAGGCCGCGGTACTGCTGACGTCTGAAGAGTCCTCGGACGAAACTACGAAGCAGAGGAGCCCATCACTCGTAATTCCCACGGGTAGGTAGTGCGTACATGGCATATAGCCAACTCAAGACATTCACTGAACCATTTAGAATTTTAATTAACCTGCGTGACAACCGTTATTGTTGCCTCGACTTAACTGACCCGCGGACAACGAAAGCAGCCAGGACCACCAGTACATCGGTGCCTGCCCCGTCGTCCCACCAAGTCACTGCGGTTACCAACAAGGTGAACCGTCTCCTTACCTTGTCTCGCATGTGCTCCTGGAGGAGCTTGAATTTCGTGGTTTGGTAACTCTCGCGGCCAATGATCAGGGGCCAAGCACACCGGTACACTGGTCGTACCCTCCCTGTCGTCCCGTCGCAATACCTCTCGCGGGCACCGTTGGATCGCTCGACTTCTTACTTTAAGGACACCAGTTGGTTCGAGTTCCTACCATTAAGTGAAACCAGGAGGTATCACCCTCGATGGCACACTTAAAGAGGTTTGACAGAGACATCAGCGGAATGAACTAAAGAGGTAAACCTCATATCAACCCGGTGATTCTACGCTACTGAGCCGACGAGAGTGAAATACGAGTCCATTCCACTCGTAAGCCAAACTCGAAGCGACTCGGCAGAGTCTCGCCGTTGTAGGTTCCCTAGGGCGTCTGCATTGATCCGTACCTGTTGCATTTGCAATATATCGTTCCCGCGATCACTCCCAAAGTGATCACGACCCTCTATTCTAAACCTAGCTAACAATGCGCAGGGTTTACTACCGAATAATGCATAAGTAATAATAGGCAGCATAGGATTAAAGGAAGGTACATCAATGGGCGACAAAAACAGGCTATGCAATTGAATAGGATTGTAATCGTAGCAGCAGCAGTACAATGCCTAGTGCAAGAAATGTATGGAAAGATAGGCGATATCTGGGGAAGAGAATGGCTCTGCTTGCCTGGAAGCTCGACGGTAGCAGTAGGGTCGTCGACGAAGTAGTCGTACTCAGCAGCGGTGTAGTCGACGGCAGCAGCGGGGTCTACCGGAGATTAAGGGGGGGAGAAACAGTAAATACACAGCAAGCATATACAAACAGATGCAGGACATGACAGATGAAATGTTAACGGTGTTCTAACGCGGTGCAATGCACGTTGCTCGGAGCGGGAATTCATCCGGGATGAACGGCCAGCTCCGGGTGATTATCGGACAAGGTGTCCGGAGGGGGGAGATATCATGCCGGAGGTGTCGTGGACATCCGACACATGTGTGGGTGGTGTATCCGGGTTAGTTGATCTATTTCGAACAACTTTTGTGTTCGAAATAAATTCATCCGGAGGGTTTATCGGTATCGGGCAATTATCGGACTGACGGTACCGGAGGGGGACGGTTCGATGTTCGGCATGTTAGAGGGGTGTGGTGGGGGTATGGGTATCGTATCCGAACTCGGTGATCCGTTCTGAGCAACTTTCGTATACAAAAGTTTTACATCCGGGCAACGTGTATCGGTACCGGGAATTTCCGACATACGGCCCAGGAGGGGGGTGTCGGTGTTCGGCGCGTTAGGGGGTGTGATAGACGAACGGATAGCGTATTCTTAACCGGCACATTTTTCTGATCAATTTTGATGTATAAAGTTTTTGAATCTGACTTACGGTTTAAAAGATATTGAATTTCAAAGTTTTATTCAATTTAAATCATTTATTAGAATTTCTTTTATTAAGAAACCTAACATTATCCACAACAGTGCCACTGATAGGTGGGACCTACATGTCATACACAGAAGAATTATAAATCATTTTGTTAATCAAAATTAGCCCATGGGCCCATTAGTCATAGTCCCATTTATTTTAACAGGGTTTTAATTTACTCAAAAGGTCTAATTAACAGGGGGGTCCCACTGGTCAGTCTAACAGTGGCAGTTTAATAATTATCCTAAATTAACAAATGGCCTAAGGCCCACTAGTCATTCTCACAGGGGGGGTTAATCTCTTTTAACTTTATTTTGATTAGGGGCTAATCCAAAGGGGGCCACAGGTCAGTGGGTGTGGGGGCTTAGCCCACGGCAACTGCACGCACGCCGGCGGCAGGCCGAGGCACGACGGCGACGGCCAACTGGGCGTCTCCGGCGGCCATAGGAGCGGCGGAGGGTGGGGATCGGACGGGGGCATCGCTGCGCACCCACTTGACGCACGGGCACAGGCTATCGTGGCCGGGAGCAAGGGTACGGCGGCGACCCGTGGCAGCAATGGGCGGCGCTGCTCGGGCATGGCGCCAGAGGGCGCGTGCGAGCAAAATAGAAGAGGGGAACGGTGGGAGAGCTCACAGTGAGCGCGACGGGGAAGGCAGTGGGCTCGGAAAGGCATCGACGACGGCGAATCGCGGCGAAGCTCGTCGGCGACCGTGGCGAGGAGGAGGAAGGGGGTGGCGTCCGTGGGGCGTCTCCGTTCGATTCCTCGCGCAGATCGACGAAGCCGAGGATGGCGCTCCTCCTGGACATCATCTTGGAGCTCGGGGTGCATGGTGGATGCGTCGACGATGGCGACCATGGCGAGCGCGACCATGGCGGGCTTGGGTGAGCTCGAACAGAGGAGAGGAGGCGCGAGGGGGGAAATGGTTAGCGGCTAGGGTTACTGGGAGGGCTGGGGGGCTCGGGGTGACCTTATCCACCGAGGAGAGGGGGGAGCAGGTAGGGGCAGGGGGCAGGTGAGCTCGGGCACTCCCTGCCCATGGCGTTGTGCGGGCAGGGGGCAGGTGGGGTGGGGGAATAGGGGGGAGGAGAGAGAGAGGGGGGGTTGGGCCCGGGTGGGCCTGTGCCCCAGGCGTTTTTTTTAGTTCTTTTTTTTGCTTTCTGTTTATTTTTCTTCTATTTGTTTTAGCTAGTTTTTGATATTTTTTTAAATGTGTAACTGATCCTAATATTGTTTTTACATTTTTTTAACCTGGTATAAAAAAGTTTCATGAAGAAATAAACTCATTTTAATATTAGATAAAATGCAAAGGATTAATGAGGGCTCCCATAGCTACTGTTTTAGTTTAGTTTTAATTACTAAAACATTTTAATAAATTTCCATTTCTATATTTTCTTGACTACTAATTTTGTTTACACTTAATAAAATTGATTGCAATATTTTTGGGCAAGATTTTTATTTCCACTTGTTTATTATTATCCCATGACAATTTAATAATTTCCAAACAACTATTTTTATTTCATATTATTCCTAAAGCACTTCTAATAAAATAACCATTGTTATATTAGCATGGCCTAATGATTGTTAGGTATTTTATTAATAGGTTCCATCATTTTGGATTTATCTAAGATTTCATTTCCATATCAAATTACATGAGAATTTTGATAACCCAACTTCATTTGGTTGCATGATCATCATTGTCTTGGGATCATTCAAATGACTAGGGGGATTTCGTTTAATCATGATCAAGGTGAGGGACATGCATCCACAATTCTTGGCGCAATTATATACTTTGAAAATCTTATCAGGGTGAGAATCTGACAGAGCCATGATCAAAGGTGATCAGGGTTTGATCATCAACAGTAATGATCACCAACAGTGGAATCACTGTAGTGATTACTGTAATGGAACTGAGGGTGTTACATCCATAGAGATTATCATTCATGCATATAGCTATGTGGGCACCTTGACACTATAGAACTTGGCTTGTATATTCCAATGATGAGCCTCCTCAAATGAGCTCTAGGTCTTCTTGAGCAAGCAAGTTAGATGCACCCCCACTAGTTCCATTGGAGAGCTTACCTTACCTCATATGTGCATCCGTTGCATGGCAATCCCTACTCATCACATCATATCTATCATTTTTCTTTCCCTCGCCTATGATTGTCGTCATTTATCTGAGCCTTTCACACCTTTTTGTCTTCCTCCTCCATCATTCTTCTCTCGTTGCCATCCTAAGTGTCAACTTTCTTTCTTACGCTCGTCCATTGCATGAGTGCTCAAAATATCGAAAAGGAGTGGATCATTTTGACTTGTACCTGGCTAGTAGTCTTGGGATGAGTCAAGACAAGATTCCAAAGAAGACCAAGTGTGAAACTTTAGTAGATTAAGTTCTCAACAATAAAAACTATGTTTTACTCTCTCGTATATCCCTATCCCCTTTCTTGCACGCAAACACCATTTGGAGACATTCGAGTCACGGACAGCGAGAGCTCTTGCACCTTTATGTTCTTATGTTGCTTGTTTCAATGCTAAATATAGACTTTTGCCTGTTATGACTTCAATTGAATTACATGCCTTGATTGTTTTACTTAAAAGTTCTTATATGGTTGGTAGCATGTCACCAAAGAAATTATGCTTGTTATCATTTACCTACTCGAGGACGAGCAGGAATTAAGCTTGGGGATGTTGATATGTCCAAAACGTATCTATAATTTCTTCTCGCTCCGTGCTCTTTTTGTGATATTGCTATGATATTGATGAACTTCCATACATTTTTGATCATATTTGGACTAACCTATTAACTCAGTGCACCCCAGTGCCAGTTCCTGTTTTCTGTTGTTTTGTATTTCAGGTTTTCCCATTATTTAAAGTGACAGAAAAATTCCGGGAAAAATATAGGAAAAATCAGCGTACAGGAAGCTTCGAGAAAAGCCCAAGTGGGGGGCAAGGGTGGCCCAGGCGGCCACCTGGTGCGGCCACCCCCTAGGCCGCGCCAGGGGGGCGCCTGGGGCCCCTGGTCCACCTCTGGCAACCCCCTTCGCCTATTTATTCCCTGTGACGAGAAACCCTCGGGGACAGAACCCTTTTTCCCGATCTCACCTCTGTTCCGCCGCCACCGACGCCGCGCTTCCAAGATCGGGAGCACCAGGAGACCTCTTCCCGACACCCTGCCGGAGGGAGGAACCACCTCCAGGAGCTTCTCCACCACCATGGATGCTTCCCGGATGAACCGTGAGTAGTCCCCCTTGGACCATGGGTCCATGATCAGTAGCTATGTGATGTTCTCCTCCCCTGATTGTTCTTCATGGTTTAGACCTCGTGAGCTGCCCTACATGATCGAGGCACATATGTAATCTTTCTGTTGTTGCTATGCTGAGTTTGCTGGGATCCGATGGATTATGAGACTATCTTCAGATTGTGTTTGAGTAATATATTTGATTCTCCTCTTTTATATTTATGATCTTGAGTAATTCTTTCATGTTCTCCATTGCTGTTTATTTCTTTGGCCAAGTAGTAGGTAGTGACTCCAAGAGGGAGTGTTATGCATGATTGTGGGTTCATGCCCCCTGATGACTAGCTTGAGTGACAGAAACATGATTCTAGGGGATGTGTTGTTGCCACAAGGGAGAAAACAATGGTGCTTGTACTTGCGGGTGCAAGTATTGTTTATTTTACGCAAACTTCTTTAATGCAGTTGTCTGTTGCTTTGAGTTTACACTTTGGGTGGGATTCGCAACTTAATACCAGCGAGATGTTCTGGATAGATATCTCAAGGTGGATGATTAGTAGGTAGATGCAGATGGATTTCGGTCTACTTGTCTTGGCGTACCGCCCAAGCTTTTGAGCCTCTTCCTTTCTTTATAGCATAGTTAGCATTGGTTTGCGCACATAATCTTGTCAATTGCCCAGCTGTAATTTATTTACCTCGCATGGCTATTTTATCGTCTAGTGAACATCATGGGATCCTGGTCCATATTTCCAATACTGTTTACACCCACTATTTATTTTCTGCTTTATTTACCTTTCCGTTGCTATCACCATCATTATTATCCCGTGTGTTTGATCCTTTGTGAACAACAAGGCCGGAGGGATTGACAACCTCTCTGAACTCGTTGGGAGCAAAGTTATCTGTTGTGTGTGCAGGTCCACGTCAACCGCCTAATTGTTGGCGCCGTTGTCACCTTCCTGTCGTTGTCGGAGTCCTACTGGAGAAAAACCTTGGTATCTTCACCGAGGGAAATTTTCTGTTGTCTACATCTCAACCTTCCTTTTTGGGTAACCAACGAGGGGCGAGAAGCCATCAATGCACCAAAGCAATGGCAAGAGCACACGAAGTGCTCAAATCCCACCAAAAATCAACAAAAGCTATGGAGGAATATGAGAGGAAGAACAAGGAGAACACCAAGAACTCCAAGATCTAGATCCACAAGGTTCCCCTCACTTAGAGGAGAGATGGCTTAGTGGAGAATGTAGATTTAGATCTCCTCTCTCTTTTCCCTCAAAACGGAGAAAGAATCATGGGAGGGATAGAGAGAAAGAAAGCTCAAAGAGGCCAACAATGGGGGGAAGAACTTTCACAAAATCGGTGGGGACAAAGGAAGAAGAAGACCCCCTTTTATAGGTCCCCCACAAATCCAACCGTTGGCAGCCCACCAACCACGGTACTACCGCACTGCGGGCGGTACTACCTCAGCGCCGTACTACCGCACCGGGAGCGGTACTACCGCCCCACGATACTACCGGAGCCCAGTGTCGTGCCCCACTACCGTGAGTATAGAAGACTTACGGTAGTGGGTGCGGTACTAGCCTACGGTACTACCGCGATGCAGTACTACCGCCCCATGGTACTACTGAAGCCCAGTGTCGTGCCCCACTACCGTGAGTACAGAAGACTTATGGTAGTGAGCATGGTACTAGCCCACGGTACTACCGTGGCGCGGTACTACTGCACGCCGAGCGGTACTACCGCCATGGTAGAGCCAAGGAGCCCATGCCACAAAACAGATGAACTCCAAATGAAATAGGCAAACCCTGAACTGACACAACTTCTGCAAATGAACTCCGATTAATGCAAACTCAAGCTTGATGGAAAGCTAACGAACAGAGGTGTGAAACCTCGAACCGAGAAGAACCGGAAAATCTCCCACATCAAAACACACAAGAGAAGATGCATACGAAATCCGTTTTCGATGAAAACGAGCTTGTCATGAAGAAGACCACAAGCTCTGAACCTCAAAAAGAGAAAAGCCAAACAAAAACCAATAAAGATGATGCCAAGGATGCAAAGGTTTGAGCTCTCCATTAACGATTAGGCCTAGCCTATAACTCGGTCTCCTAACTACCACCAAGAGACCGGTAAACTAGACACCTATCTATGTCAAACATTTGTCTTGCGCATAATCCACTTGAGCTTGGCGATGACGATCATGCCCGCCTCAAGTTGGAACATCTTCCTTGATTCCGCTGGCTCTATGAAGACTAGTATATTGCTCCCCCATACTCCATTATGGGTGAGTCTCTTTTAGGTACATCTTCACAAGACCATTATCACCAAATGGTCGGCAAGCTCCAAGCATATGATATCTTCGTGATGCTCCTCTTGACCTTGCATACATCAACTTGACCAATATTTGGATAGCTCCATGAAGAACACTTTGGTCAACACGTAATCTTCATCTTTCAACCTTGAAGACAACATATGATCTTCAAGCGTTGCATATGGACAAACCTTACAGAATAACTCAATTAAACCATTAGTCCATGAAGCTTGTCATCAATTACCAAAACCAAACATGAGGGCACATGCCCTTTCAAATAGCTTTATCATAACAAAGTCCATCGATATACCTGCAAGCTTAAATAAGGAGCATAGTTGTGAAAGATATAGAAAGTGTTCGCCTGGATGTCTATCTCCTGCATATTGATTAGACAAGACATAATCGACAATACCAGTTGGTATTTTGAAAGGCACAATTTCAGTAGGTGGGGGAGCCTTCTCCACCACAATAGCGGTGGGACGGTTCCCCACAAGCAAAGAACCAAGAGAATAGTTGTCCATAGGGACAAAAAGTAGCAACATCAAAATAAAAACAGAACGTACAGTGTAAAGGTTTCCTTACCAATAGCGCTACACTCCCCGGCAAAGGCGCCAAAAAATGGTCTTGATGACCCACAAGTGTAGGGGATCTATCGTAGCCTTTTCGATAAGTAAGAGTGTTGAACCCAACGAGGAGCAGAAGGTACTGACAAGTGATCTTGAGAAAGGAATAACTGCAAGCACTGAAAGGTAACTTTTTATGGGTTTTCTGGTATAAGCAACAAGGAAATAAAAGAAAACAAAGTAAATGGTCCTGAGCTGCAGCAAGTGGCCCAATCCTTTTGAACACAAAGGATAAACCGAGGGATCAAACTTATATAGACTAAAGCGTTCCTGAGGACACACGGAAGAGGTAGTCAAGTGCTTTCGTCATATTTCGTCTAGTACTATGTTTTGTGTTGATAAGTGTTGTGTGGGTGGACCTATGCTAGTGCACCGTCTAGGCTAAGACAAGTGCACTCTTATGATTAAACCCCTTCCAAGCATCCGCAAATACAAGAGAGAAACTAAAGCAAAGCCTAACCATAGCAATAAACTTTAGGATCCAACACTCCCTCGTGCAAAAGTGTGCGAACTGGGGTTCGGGTTTCTATCACTCTGGCAACCCTCCATAAGCATCCTTTATACACAATGTATTCCCCTAGGTCCTTAAAAAGGCGAAGTGTTATGTAGTCGACGTTCACATAGCACCACTAGAAGAATAACACCACAACTTAAATATTAATCAACACATATTACTTCAACATCATTTGACTACTAACAACTAGACTTCTCTCATGTCCTCAAGAACTAAAGCAACTACTCACAAGACATAAAAGAGATCATGATCAGAGGTGATAAATATATGATGAACAATCTGGTCATGACAATAATTCTCCAACAAAACTTAATAGCATTCACCACAAAAGAGTAATCAACACCGGTAAAGTAGAGGGGATGAATACTGCAAGCTACAACTTTGATTGCAATGGTGAGGTGAGATGGGATGAAGATGGAGATGGTGCTAGTGATGAGGATGATGATCATCTCGATGATGCCCGTGACGATGGTGATGAAAATGAGGACGATCTCCCCCTCTGGGAGGAGTTCTTCCCGCCGAAAAGGTCTTTCCTTCTATGTAGGTTTCTGCCACGGAGCAGCGGCGGAACTCCGGAAACTCTTCTTCTTTGGGATTTTTAGGTCACGAGGGCCATATAGGCCAAAGGGGAGCCCCTGAGGTGGGACCCACCACCCAGGCGGCCACCTGGCGCAGCATAAGTGGGGGGCGCCACCAGGGCACCTGGAGCCCTTTGGCCAGTCTTCGTCATATCTGCAGATTCCCCCGTCATTTTCAGGTCATTTGGAGATGTGCTGATATGCCCACTCTATGTGAACTTTTCCCCGCTGATTGTTGCGTCTGCTGTTTCGGTACCGGACACTATAAGAACATCATCATAATATGAAATATATCAATGAATAGAGGTAAATTATGATGTAAAATAGTGATGCATTTTGTACGTATCACTAGCTCACTCGACGACTTTTCGAGTGGGTGCATGTCGGGACCCGGGGTTAGCGTATGCAAGACTCACTACAACACAATCATATGGAGAGCCGAGAACCGTACCCACTTGTCTAAGCAGACAAGGCCAAGCACAGACCGTTCTCGGAAAGCATCGAACGTGAGGGGCATCTCATTCAGGCCGAATGATCAACTGAGCTGGGTCCTCATCGTCCGCACACAAGTGTAAATGATATGGGTTGTGAACTCCCATACTCATAGACAAGTCGCCTCAACCATACTATCGATTGTATTATAACCCTTACATAGACTTACTCCAGCCCGATCACTTAGTCGGGGTCTAGGGCGGGCTCGATCATACATCAAAGTGTGCACGTGACGGAGTCACGAACAATCGAATCGCGATGCCCCAAGCTGCGCACATCTAAGGGCCACTTGGTGTATAAAAGACCGCCAGCCAGATCACAACTAAGGTCTCGAAAACCCATACTAAGACATGCATGATATAATCATACACGCAACACACATGTCTAGTATGAACAGCAGGTATCATTCCAATTCTCTACAAAGTTTACATCTTTATTGAGAACTCTTAAAGAGTGCACACAGAGATCACGAGACCGTTATCCAACATTACAACAAGCATGCGGAAGAAAGTAGGTCTGAGTAAAGACAAGTTTAACAAATGGCTTAGAGAAGCCTTATTTATAAACAAGCCCTTCACGAGGGAACCAGTCTGCTGACTAGGACTACACTAGCTTGGTCTTCGGTCGTCGAGCTCGAGGAAGAATCCACCTTCGGGGTCAGTGGGTTCATCTAAAACATATAATAAGCAAACGTGAGTACAAACTCGTACTCAGCAAGACTTACGTAGGAGCTATACTACTCATGCACATGTATCAAGGTAAAGGGAGGTGGGGTTCATAAGAAGAAGTGCCAGCTTTGACTTAGCTAGTCCTGAACTACGAGTACCAAACTTGAGGTAAGAAGCGTACACGAGTCCACTACATCTCCAACCAATTACACCCCTATGGTGCATTCCTCGACTTCCCACGATAAAGCACGCCATAGCACTCACGCTTATCTTGGCAAGTTTTATAAGTATCCAGTTCAAGTTGTCTAATAATCAAGCTAAGCTTTCCAAGCAGTCCCTTACCGCGGACGCGGCTATTCGAATAGTTTTGTTAACCCTGCAGGGGTGTACCGCTACACACACATGACCATCAGTTACCTCCTTTGGCCTCGACACCATTCAAAGGCTGTCGGCGAGGATGTTCACGACAACTGTTACCTCATATCCGATCTAGTCCAAGAAAGCCGCCTACCTGGGTTGGCTACCACTATCGTGAACCCAGCCAGTTTACCGAAGTGGACCCAGATGATGTGTGAGTGGTGCATAAGCCGGTCTCGGCTGAGCCGTTCTCTCACTTAGCAGCCAGGCCACAAACCTACCAGAACTCCGAACTACTGCGACATCTGGACATCGAAAGGGATGAGTTAGTAGGTTGAGAGGGGTCAGTGAGCCCAATGTGTGGCTGTACTCTTCATCTTGGATCACCACACCAGAACTCGGACTTAGGGCGGTGTTCAACGAGACAACCCACTGTGTACTCCTACACAGCCTCTCATCGTTCACCTTGTATTAGGGTAGATTCACCAACACATTTCCACCATCATCAACATGATTGCTACCATCCCGACTCACATAACAGTATCAACATTGTATCACTCTAAGCATGCAATAAGCAGTAACAGTTGCAGGGGCCACATGATATCAATAAACTCCTACATCTGCTAGGATTGTGGTTTGCTTACTACTGTGACAAAATGATAGGTCATGCAAAGGAAAGGGTTCATCTCTGCGGTAGAAACATTATCATGGTAATCATCCTAAACAATGCATAAGCGAGACTGAGAGGGAAGTGGGATGTTATCGACATGATCAATGGGGTTTTCTTGCCTTGCTAACGAGGGTCGTACACGGTATCTTCAACGGAGGGGGTGATCTCGGGTTCCGGCTCCACCTCTATTCGAGCAAACAACACAAACATTGCAATCAATATAATGTACAATGCAAAATCACATGATCAAGTTGTAGAACATAATGTATATGGTGCTGATGTGTTGGGCATTCCATTTAAATGAAGTATATTGCATTTGAGTTGCAATTTCACACTCCATATTTGAATTTAAAAGGGTTCATATGCATGTTTGCTTCTGTTCCCCCATTTTAAAATGGTCAAACATGAAAACAAAGTGCATATTCAGAATCCTTACATTTTTCTGATAATTTTAGACATATTATTTGTCCAATTTGGAATTAAAATGAATTAGTTATGAATTTCCAAAGTTTAATTCATTTTCTGGAATTTTTGGAATTTCTTTTAGCTGGAAATTCAATTACTGCGTCACTATGATGTCAGCATGACATCAGGGGTTTGACTCTGGTCAAACTAACATGTGGGGTCACCCTGTCAGTCTCTTTGGGTTAAATCCCTGTTAGATTAGTCTAACAGAGAGATTAGGAGGGCCATTGGGCCCACTGTCAGTGTCTGTGGGGGGTTAATTAGTGGCTAATTAAGCTCGGGGGTTTAGGCTAATGGAGGGGTTGTCGCCGGCGTCACTGTTGTCGCCGGAGACTCGCCGGAGTTGCTAAAACAAGCACGGTTTGGGGATTGCTTGGCACTAGCGTGTAGCTGGGGTTCTTCCGCGTCGAACGGTGGCATCAGGGGGTCACGGGGTTCACCGGAGCGTCGCCGGCGTCGAGGTTGGCGGAGACAAAAGCTAGGGCTTCGGTGTGGAGGAGGAAATCGGCCACCAAATCGAGTTGGGAGTGGGGGGTTAGGATCCTGGAGCACGTGAGGGTCAAACGCACGCTCTGGTGCGAACCGGGGGGCACGGGAGCATGCACCTCACCGGCCATGGCGGCGGCGAGCTCTTGCTCCCATGGAGGATCGGTGCAGAGGAGGAGTTAGGGGGTGTGGAGTTAGGCAAAAGATGCAGCTGCTCACCAGGAAGGCGATGGAGCAGACGGCGTGCTTGGGGAGGAACTGGAGCTGCCGGATTTTGAAGGCGACTCGCGGCGGCCGGAGTTGAAGACGACGAAGCTCACGTCGGCTACACAGCACCTCGGGGCGATTCCTTCTACGACTCGACGTATACGGCGATGGAGAATACGGTGGACACGATCTTGGGGCCTAGTTCAGGCTCAGGCTGCAAGTCGCCATGGCCATGGCCTCCTGTTCTTCATGGGCGTCAACGAATTCTTCCAGAGAGAGCGAGAGAGTGACGGGAAAGGGGGAAATGGAGGAGGCGTGCTCCTGGGCGTCTCCTGGCGTGGCTAGAAGGCGCGGGAGGGGCAGGTGGAGGCCTGGGAGGCGTTGACGTGCTCGGCTGGCTCGGTGGCTTTCCACCGAGCAGCTTGGGGGCGCGGGGGTGGGGAAGAAGACCCCTGTGCCCCTGGTGGGCTGGCTGGGCCGGCTAAGCTGGGCTTCGCCCAGGCGACAGGTAAGTTTTCCTTTCCCTTTTCTGTTTTTCTTTTTCTGTCTATTTGTTTTGGCTCTGCTAAAAATAGAAAACCATTTTATAAAATTCCCCAAATTTTTATGTGGAATTGAAATGCATATAGCTAGCCACTTATAAAGTTTGGGCATTTTTTAAATTCAAATAATTTGAACTTTAATTCAAATAGGGGTTTAAATTTAAATCCATGCTCCTGTTTGAATATCTGAAAAATCCATGAGCATGGGATTGGTCCCACATCACTTGATATGACATCACACTCATTTATGAGACTTTTCAAAAATGCAAAAGGAATTTTTGGAGCAACTTTTATTCTGGCCATTTGAATTAAATTCATCTGGGGGGTGTTCTCTCTCCCATTTCAATTCTTTTGAAATTTTTAACATGATGCAAATTAAGTCTTGATCCTAGCACATACCTAACAGAGGGTTCTGACAACTCGCCCCCACTCAAAAGAATCTCGTCCCGACATTCAGAAGTCTGCGGGAGGAAGGAGGGGTACTCGGCACTGAGACGGTCTTCTCTTTCCCACGTGGCTTCTCTCTCAGAGTGGTGTGACCATTGCACTTTCAGAAACTTAATCTTCTGACGACGAGTGACACGCTCTGCTGAATAAAGAATACGAACGGGGTATTCTCGATAAGAAAGGTCATCTTGGAGATCAAGCGTTTCATGGTCGACTTCACGGATGGGGTCCTTGAAGCAACGCCTGAGTTGTGACACATGGAATACATCATGTACTCGGGAAAGGTGCGGGGTAGTTCAAGTTGGTAGGCAACTTCTCCACGTTTAGCAAGAATGCGGAAAGGTCCAATGTAACTTGGGGCCAACTTGCCTTTGATACCGAAGCGTTGGGTTCCCTTCAGAGGAGTAACCCGAAGGTAAGCCTTCTCGTCCAGATTGTAGCTTTCTTGCCTATGATGACGATCATAATAGCTTTTCTGACGAGACTGGGCTGCTTTCAATTGATCACGAACTATGCGAACTTGCTCTTCTGCTTCCATGATCATATCCGGTCCAAAGAATTGTCTTTCACCGGTTTCTGACCAGTTTGGGGGTGTTCGACATCTTCTTCCATAGAGGAGTTCAAAAGGAGCCATGTTCAGACTAGATTGGAAACTATTGTTATAAGCAAATTCGGCGAATGGCAGAGACTTCTCCCAATTCTTTACGAATGAGATAACACAAGCTCCGAGCATGTCTTCGAGAATTTGGTTAACCCTTTCGACTTGACCACTAGACTGAGGATGGAAAGTTGTACTAAAGGAGAGATGAGTTCCCATAGCATTCTGAAATCTTCCCCAAAATCTAGAGCTCAAAAGGCTACCACGATCAGAATTGATTTCCAAAGGAACACCATGAAGAGACACAATTCTAGAGATATACAAGTCCGCTAACTGGCTAGCAGTTATAGACTCGCGAAAGGGAAGGAAGTGTGCAACTTTGGAAAGTCTATCCACAACAACGAAGATGGCATCATTTCCTTTCTGGGTTTTTGGAAAGCCAGTGATGAAATCCATACTGACTTTGTCCCATTTCCACTCTGGAATAGGCAAAGATTGAAGAGTGCCAGCAGATCTTTGATGTTCTGCCTTAATGCGACGACAAACATCACATTCAGTAATGAACTGAGCAATTTGTCGCTTCATCCTAGTCTACCAAAATCTCTGGCATAGATCTCGGTACATTTTTGTGCTACCGGGATGAATTGAGAGGGGTGTATCATGGGCTTCTTTGAGGATGAGTTGCCTTAGTTCCCTATTCTTAGGTACTACCAAACGATTTCCAAAGAATACCGTTCCTTTACTATCTGTGGAGAAACATTTAGCAACTCCGCTAGCAATGTTCTCCTTGATCCGGCGAACACCTCGTCCACGCCTTTGGGCAACTATGATTTGATCCTCAAGAGTTGGTTTCGCCACCAAGGTAGAAATATAACCATGAGGGACAATCTCAAGATTGAGCTTTCGAAATTCCTCATGAAGAAGTGGCTGACACTGTTGTAACATGAGGTTGTTACAATACGAGTTACGACTTAGTGCATCAGCCATGACATTGGCTTTGCCTGGGGTGTAAGAAATTCCTAAGTCATAATCTTTTATCAACTCAATCCAGCGGCTTTGCCTGAGATTAAGATCTGGCTGGGTGAATATGTATTTGAGGCTTTGGTGGTCGGAATAGATCTCACAACGATTACCAAGGAGGTAATGTCGCCAAGTTGTCAGGGCATGAACTACTGCAGCGAGTTCAAGATCATGGGTAGGATAGTTCTCTTCATGTGGACGCAACTGGCGTGAAGCATAAGCTACCACATCTCTATCTTGCATAAGTATGCATCCTAACCCTTGCCGTGAGGAGTCACAAAAGATCTCGAAATCCTTTTTGGTGTCTGGAGGCGCAAGTACGGGGGCAGAAGTCAATCTTCTTTTTAGCTCCTGAAAGCTTTCCTCGCACTTGGGAGTCCACTGGAATTTCTTATCTTTCTTGAGGAGTTCAGTTAGAGGCTTTGCAACTTTAGAAAAGTTCTCGACGAAGCGGCGGCAATAGCTTGCTAAGCCAAGAAAACTCCTAACTTGCTTAACCGATTCAGGTGGAGTCCAGTCAAGGACGGCCTGAACTCTCTCGGGATTCACAGCAATGCCTTTTGCAGAAATCACGTGGCCTAAGTAGGTCACTTCTGCTAGCCAAAATTCACACTTGGAGAATTTAGCATACAGGCGATGCTCTCGAAGTTTCATCAATACCAGCCTAAGATGTTTGGCATATTCTTCTTCGTTCTTCGAGTAGATGAGAATGTCATCAAGATAAACTACAACAAATTTATCTAGGTACTCCATGAAGATCGAATTCACCATGCGCGAGAAAGTGGCGGGGGCATTGGTTAAACCGAAGGTCATGACGGTGTACTCGTAAAGACCATAACGAGTAGTGAAAGCCGTTTTGGGAATGTCCTCGTTTCGGATTTTTATTTGATGATAACCTAATCTCAAATCCATCTTGGAGAAGACAGAGGATCCAGCAAGTTGATCATAAAGATCATTGATCCTGGGCAGTGGGTACTAGTTCTTTATCGTCGCTAGATTTAGCGGGCGATGGTCTACGCACATCCTTTCTGTTCCATCTTTCTTCGTTACGAACAGAACGGGGCAACCCCATGGCGATGAGCTAGGTCGGATGAAGCCTTTTGCCAAAAAAGCTTCAAGTTGGATTTTAAGCTCAGCTACCTCATGTGGGGCCATTTTGTATGGGCGTCTGGAAATTGGTGCGGTTCCTGGCATAAGATCCACTATGAACTCTACACATCTTTCGGGTGGCTAGATCTAAGGGGTTTGGTTACTGGGATGTTTTCTAGAGGATGACCACAGCTTACTAGGCCTACAACAGATATGTCAGAGTAGCAAAGTACCCCAACACAATGGTTAGTGTGGCTATTCTGGCTGGAAGACATCTAAAGGGGGAGGAAGAGCTGCAAATGAATCAGTATAGGTTTCTAGGACAAAACCTAAAACAAACTCTATGGAACTGTCGGGAATGCCACCTAACAAATCTTCTGGAAAGACAACCGAAATGTAAAGGAGGATTTGCAAATGCATCAGATTATGAAGAAACCTGGGATGACTCGGAAAGCATAACGGCTGTAATTGTAAGAGAAGTGAAAATCCTCACAACATTTCAATAGCACTTACATAAGAAGTTCTAAACATGAAGCACAACGAATCTAGACAACCGAATACAACTTTCCTACGGCTACAAGGAAGCAAACAACGAGATGTTCTAGTAAGACATAGATGAGCCTAGTCCTATCTTCCCGTAGAAAAGATGAGGGTGACTCAGAACTCAGAACGATGAAGGTAAGGAGAAAAAAGAAGCCTTACGTTGTTCCCTTATATACCCAGAGTAACTATAAAACTATAGAAGGCTAGACTCGACTTCGGCCAAGGATGATAATCCTACAGTCAGTCCTTCTCTGATACCAAGTCTGTCGGGACCCGGGGTTAGCGTATGCAAGACTCGCTACAACACAATCATATGGAGAGCCGAGAACCGTACCCACTTGTATAAGCAGACAAGGCCAAGCACAGAACGTTCTCGGAAAGCATCGAACGTCAGGGGCATCCCATTCAGGCCGGATGATTAAGTGAGATGAGTCCTCATCGTCCGCACACAAGTCTAAATGATATGGGTGGTGAACTCCCATACTCATAGACAAGTCGCCTCAACCATACTACCGATTGTATTATAACCCTTACATAGACTTACTCCATCCCGATCACTTAGTTGGGGTCTAGGGCGGGCTCGATCATACATCAAAGTGTGCACGTGACGGAGTCACGAACAATCGCACCGCGATGCCCCAAGCTGCGCACATCTAAGGGCCACTTGGTGTATAAAAGACCGCCAGCCAGATCACAACTAAGGTCTCGAAAACCCATACTAAGACATGCATGATTTAATCATACACGCAGCACACATGTCTAGTATGAACAGCAGGTATCATTGCAATTCTCTACAAAGTTTACATCTTTATTGATAACTCTTACAGAGTGCACACATAGATCACGAGACCGTGATCCAACATTACAACAAGCATGCGGAAGCAAATAGGTCTGAGTACAGACAAGTTTAACAAATGGCTTACAGAATCCTTATTTATAAACAAGCCCTTCACGAGGGAACCAGTCTGCTGACTGGGACTACACTAGCTTGGTCTTCAGTCGTCGAGCTCGAGGAAGAATCCACCTTCGGGGTCAGTGGGTTCATCTAAAAACATAGAATAAGCAAACGTGAGTACAAAGTCGTACTCAGCAATACTTATGTCGGAGCTATACTACTCATTCACATGTATCAAGGTAAAGGGAGGTGGGGTTCATAAGCAGAAGTGCCAGCTTTGACATAGCTAGTCCTGAACTACGAGTACCAGACTTGAGGTAAGAAGCGTACACGAGTCCACTACATCTCCAACCAATTACACCACTATGGTGCCTTCCTCGACTTCCCACGAGAAAGCACGCCATAGCACTCACGCTTATCTTGGCAAGTTTTATAAGTATCCAGTTCAAGTTGTCTAATAATCAAGCTAAGCTTTCCAAGCAGTCCCTTACCGCGGAAGCGGCTATTAGAATAGATTTCTTAACCCTGCAGGGGTGTACCGCTACACACAAATAACCATTAGTTACCGCCTTTGGTCTCGACACCATTCAAGGGGTGTCGGCGAGGATGTTCACCACAACTGTTACCTCATAGATGAGCTAGTCCAAGAAAGACGCCTACCTGGGTTGGCTACCACTATCGTGAACCCGGTCGGTTTACCGAAGTGGACCCAGATGATGTGTGCGTGGTGCATAAGCCGGTCTCGACTGAGCCGTTCTCTCACTTAGCAGACAGGCCACAAACCTACCAGAACTCTGAACTACTGCGACATATGGACATCAAAAGGGATGAGTTAGTAGGTTGAGAGGGGTCAGTGAGCCCAATGTGTGGTTGTACTCTTCATCTTGGATCACCACACAAGAACTCGGACTTAGGGCAGTGTTCAACGAGACAACCCACTGTGTACTCCTACACAACCTCTCATCGTTCACCTTGTATTAGGGTAGATTCACCAACACATTTCCACCATCATGAACATGATTGCTACCATCCCGACTCACATAACAGTATCAACATTGTGTCACTCTAAGCATGCAATAAGCAGTAACAGTTGCAGGGGCCACATGATATCATTCAACTCCTACATCTGCTAGGATTGTAGTTTGCTTACTACTGGGACAAAATGATAGGTCATGCAAAGGAATGGGTTCATCTCTGCGGTAGAAACGTTATCATGGTAATCATCCTAAACAATGGATAAGAGAGACTGAGAGGGAAGTGGGATTTTATCGACATGATCAATGGGGGTTTGCTTGCCTTGCTGACGAGGGTCGTACACGGTATCTTCAACGAAGGGGGTGATCTCGGGTTCCGGCTCCACCTCTATTCGAGCAAACAACACAAACATTGCAATCAATATAATGTACAATGCACAATCACATGATCAAGTTGTAGAACATGATGTATATGGTGCTGATGTGTTGGGCATTCCATTTAAATGAAGTATATTGCATTTGAGTTGCAATTTCAAACTCCATATTTGAATTTAAAAGGGTTCATATGCATGTTTGCTTGTGTTCTCCCATTTTAAAATGGTCAAACATGAAAACAAAGTGCATATTCAGAATCCTTGCATTTTTCTGATAATTTTAGACATGTTATTTGTCCAATTTGGAGTTAAAATGAATTAGTTATGAATTTCCAAAGTTTAATTCATTTTATGGAATTTTTGGAATTTCTTTTAACTAGAAATTCAATTAATGTGTCACTGTGATGTCAGCATGACATCAGGGGTTTGACTCTGGTCAAACTGACCTGTGGGGTCACCCTGTCAGCCTCTCTGGGTTAAATCCCTGTTAGATTAATCTAACAGAGAGATTAGGAGGGCCATTAGGCCCACTGTCAGTGCCTGTGGGGGGTTAATTAGTGGCTAATTAAGCTGGGGGTTTAGGCTAATGGCGGGGTCGTTGCCGGCGTCACTGTTGTCACCGGAGACTCGGCGGATTTGCGAAAACAAGCACGGTTTGGGGATTGCTTGGCACTGGCGTGTAGCTGGGGTTCTTCCGCGTCGAACGGTGGCATCAGGGGGTCACGGGGTTCACCGGAGCGTCGTCGGCGTCGAGGTTGGCAGAGACAGAAGCTAGGGCTTCGGCGTGGAGGAGGAAATCGGCCACCAAATCGAGCTGGGAGTGGGGGTTAGGATCCTGGAGCACGTGGGGTCAAACGCACGCTCTGGTGCGAACCGGGGGACACGGGAGCATGCACCTCACCGGCCATGGCGGCGGCGAGCTCCTGCTCCCATGGCGGATCAGTGCAGAGGAGGAGTTAGGGGGCGTGGGGTTAGGAAAAAGACGCATCTTCTCACCAGAAAGGCGATGGAGCAGACGGCGTGCTTGGGGAGGAACTGGAGCTGCCGGATTTTGAAGGCGACTCGCGGCGGCCGGAGTTGAAGACGACGAAGCTCACGTCGGCTACACAGCACCTCGGGGCGATTCCTTCTGCGACTCGACGTAGATGGCGATGGCGAATACGGTGGACACGATCTTGGGGCCTAGTTCGGGCTCGGGCTGCAAGTCGCCATGGCCATGGCCTCCTATTCTTCGCGGGCGTCGACGAATTCGTCCAGAGAGAGCGACAGAGTGACGGGAAAGGGGGAAATGGAGGAGGCGTGCTCCTGGGCGTCTCCTGGCATGGCTAGAAGGCGCGGGAGGGGCAGGTGGAGGCCTGGGAGGCGTTGACGTGCTCGGCTGGCTCGGTGGCTTTCCACCGAGCAGCTTGGGGGCGCGGGGGTGGGGAAGAAGACCCCTGTGCCCCTGGTGGGCTGGCTGGGCCGGCTAAGCTGGGCTTCGCCCAGGCGACAGGTAAGTTTTCCTTTCCCTTTTTTCTTTTTCTTTTTCTGTCTATTTGTTTTGGCTCTGCTAAAAATAGCAAAAAAAATTATAAAATGCCCCAAATTTTTATGTGGACTTGAAATGCATATAGCTAGCCACTTATAAAGTTTGGGCATTTTTAAAATTCAAATAATTTGAGCTTTAATTCAAATAGGGGTTTAAATTTAAATCCATGCTCCTGTTTGAATATTTGAAAAATCTATGAGCATGGGTTGGTCCCACATCACTTGATATGTGATCACACTCATTTATGAGACTTTTCAAAATGCAAAAGGAATTTTTGGAGCAACTTTTATTCTGGCCATTTGAATTAAATTCATCTAGGGGGTGTTCTCTCTCCCATTTCAATTTCTTTTGAATTTTTTAACATGATGAAAATTGAGTCTTGATCCTAGCACATACCTAACAGAGGGTTCTGACAGTGTATCCTATACTATTTCCTCGCCTGAGCACTCGAACGCTCGGCGAGTGACCGCAATGCCTGGGCTGCGATACACTACATCCCAGATACTGCGCAAGCTTGTGCATAGGTAATACCCCGCTGCACAGACGGTCGGGCTGGAACTTGCCACAGCGTGACTTCACTCCCGACGGTTCCATGTGCGGTGCATGATGAAAGGTTAACCACTAACAGACGTGTTAGAGTGTTATTCAGTACTTAACTGGCGGCATTGATCCTGTAAGCCTTACAGCGGCCTAAACCTTGCTTGACCAATCATATCCAAGTTCATGTCGAGGGACACGAGATTGATTGATCTACCGAGGTATTTACCGCTAGCGCAATTCACCAAGGCTCAACCAGTTGAGTGCCTTGGGCCTTGTCAGCTTATCATCCCTCGAAAAAGCTATCTTTCATAAAACAGCAATCAATGACTCACAGAAAAGCGACACGCACTACTACGGCCGGTTATAGGTTCGAGTCCCTGCGCGACTCTTTGGGTCCCCCAGGCACTCGGGGGCTACTGACGAGCGGGTGTATCGATAACTTCTACAGATGAGGGTACCTAGTGCGTGTCAAGACCGAAGGCCCTCTAGAAGCTTTACCTGGCCCGCGACTGGCCCACTCTAAGCACCGACGTAGGAGTTCTCAATGTTATGGAAACCAAGACTTGGTGTCCAAGACTAAAAGCTAGATTAGGCAACTGCCTATGTAAACCTAGATGGACTCCTTGCGACCCAGCCTAGTATATAAAGGCTAGGAGAGGGGACGTATAGAGCATCGAATTTCATAGAAACACCTCCGGTCTTGAGCGATCCGCCTTGACCGCCACTGTAATCGCCTCCATCATAATACATAAGAGCAGGAAGTAGGGGTTTCACCGATCGAGGGCCCTGAACCTGGATAAATCCATGTCTCCTATTAGCTGATGAGCATCGCCAACCTGCACCTCTCTCTATGATCTAAACCCAGGGTACCTTACCATGGGATTTGCCGAGGCCGATCCTCGTCAGAGTTCGTCTAGGTTTACATAGAGAATTGCCTAATATATCTAGTCTTGGTGGACACGTCTTGGACTCCATGTTGATGCAGTCATCGATGCTTTGGGTGGGCTAATATTGGGCCTTCCGAAGCTTCTAGGGGCCACCAGTCTTGACATGCACTAGGTACCCTCACGGTGAGGAGTCGTGTGGGTATCCCCTCGTCAGTATCCCCCGAGTGTCTAGGGAACTTGAAGAGTTGCGCAGGGACTCCAATCTGCATTAGCTGCAGTAGTGTGTGTCGCTTTTATGATTTACGTGATGTCTGAATAACGTATTTTGTAATATTAGAGAGGGATGTTAAACTAAAGGGACCGAGGCACTCGACGGATCAAGCCTCAGTGAATTGCGCTCGCGGCAAATACCACAGTAGTCCATTCAAGCTCGAGTCCCCCAACACAAACTTGGCAAGACTAGTGTCGAGTAAGGTTCATGCCGTGGAGGGCTTATAGAATCAGTATGACCAGTTTAAATGTTGTATACGAACCTAAGGCGTCCGTTAGGATTTTTCTCTCATACACCTGGGTATGGAAACAACAGGAGTGATGTCGCGCTGTGGAAAGTCCCGGCCCGGCCAACGGGTCAGCGGGTCTTACCTACATGTAAGCTTACGTGGCTTCTGGGGTGTAGTGTATCGCATCCCAGGTCTCATTAGGGGCGAGTGCCATATAGAATGCTTCCACTCGGAAAACGATCGAGTAAACTATTACTATGAATGAGAGCCTAGTAAAGGTTCGAGTGATCACTCGACAAGTCGGTCGGACGACTATCATAGTTTGTTTTTTGTGTCATCTTGTGATTAAGTACTCAAGCACTTTGTTTCAGAGGCGAGTAAGTACTCAAGCCTAAATGAGGTGTTTATTGCTGAATACGCTGAGGCGAGTGAGCACTTGAGCCTTTGTAGGGTGCTAGATGTCGCTTTTGATCCTTTAGGAGTAGCAAGGCGCTCCTGATGGGATTTTATTTGATGAAATCAAAAAAGGTTAGTAAAAATATAGGTTTTGAACGAGATAATAGAAAAGGGGATCTTTTCTGTCAGGGCGTCTGCTGGAGCATTGTGTTGTCCAATCTATTTCCTGTGCAGATGTGCAAAGGTGCAATGATGCCTGTGATGCTGATGACGTATTATGATGAGTGTGGCCCAATGTGACTTGTCACGTCCATTTTGTGTCATGATGACACTTTGGTTTAGGTGTGTGGTTGATGTCACACTGAGCCGCGGATGGCTGAGATGATGATAATGGTTTCTCGCCCTTTGTTGGTTACCCCAAGTGGAAGGTGAGATGCAGCGTAGCGGCAAGTTTCCCCTATGTAGAGGATAGGGTTTGTCTCCCGTAGGACTCCGGCAATGATAAGTAGGTGTCAACGGCGCAACTGACGTGGACCTGCACACAACACAAATAACTTTTCTCCCAACAAAGTTCAGAGAGGTTGTCAATCTCTCCGGTCTTGTTGTTTACAAAGGATCAAACGCAAGGGATAATGATAACAGCTACAAAATAAAAGCAGGAAAATAAATGAGCGTGTAAACAATGATGAGAATATGGACCGGGGTCCCGTGATGTTCACTAGTGATGTCTCTCTCCCAAAAGACGATAAGACTGCTATGCGAGGTAGACAAATCACAGCTGGGAAACTGACAGGATTAAAAATGCACCGCAATGCTAACTATGCTACAAAGAAAGGAAGAGGCTCAAAAGCATGGGCGGTACGCCAAAATAAGTAGAACGAAATCCAACTACATCTACTACTAATCATCCACCTTGAGATATCTATCCAGAACATGTCGCTGCTATTAAGTTGCGAGCCACACCCAAAGTGTAAACCCAAAGCAACAGACAAATGCATTAAAAAGCACTTTGCGTAAAGTAAAAAAATCCTTGCAACCGCGGTTACAAGCATCATTGTTTTCCCCTTGTGGTAACAACACATCCCCTAGACTCATGTTTCTGTCACTCAAGCGTGTCATCGAGGGCATGAACCCACAATCGAGCATAATGCTCCCTCCTGGAGTCACTACCTACTACTTGGCCAAAACAATAAACAACAACGGAGAACATGCAAGAATTACTTAGGAACAAAAATATAAAAGATAAGAACCAAATATATTACTCAATCACAATCTGAACATAGTCTCATAATCCATCAGATCCCAGCAAACTCAGCATAGCAACAGCAGAAAATTACATATGTGTCTCGATCATGTAGGGCAGCTCACGAGGTCTAAACCATGATGAACAAAGAGGGGAGGAGAACATCACATAGCTACTGATCACGGACCCATGGTCAAAGTGAGACTACCCACGGCACATTCGGGAAGCGTCCATGGTGGAGGGGAAGCTTCCGGAGGTCAATCCTCCCTCCGGCAGGGTGCCGGGAAGAGGGCTGCTGGCGCTCCCGATCTTGGAAGCGCGGCGGCGGCGGAACAGAGGCGAGATCGCGAAAAAGTGTTTTGTCTTTGGAGGTTTCGCGTCATGGAGATTAAACAGGTGAAGGGGGGCAGCCAGGGGACCACCAGTGGTCCAGGCCTTCCCCCCCCCCCCCCGGCGCGGCCAGACCCTAGGCCACGCTAGGTGGCCGCCTGGGTCCCTGGTGGTGGCCCTCTGGCCCCACCCAGGTGATTCCGGAAGGTTCCTTCAGGCTGATTTTTTATCTGATTTTTTCAGAATTTTCGGAGCACTTTTAATATGGTGGAAACCTGAAATAGAAAAACAGCAGAAAACAGGAACTGGCACTGTGGTGCACTGAGTTAATAAGTTAGTCCAAATATGATCAAAAGTCAAAAGTGTATGAAAGTGTATCTAGATCATAGAAATATCACACAAAACATGCATGGAGCAAGCAGAAATTATAGATACCTTTGGGACGTATCAACATCCCCAAGCTTAATTCCTGCTCGTCCTCGAGTAGGTAAATGATAACAAGCATAATTTCTGTGGTGACATGCTAGCAACCATATAAAAACTTTGAAAGTAAAGAAATCAAGGTATGTGATTCAATTCAAGTCATAACAGGCAAGAGTCTATATTAGCATTGAAACAAGCAACGAAAGAACTTTAGGTGCAAGAACTCTTAGCTGTCCGTGACTCGAATGTCTCCAAATGGTTTTTGCGTGCAAGAAGGGGGATATGAGAATACGAGAGAAAAATATAATTGTTGAGAACTCAATCTGCTAAAGTTTCACACTTGGTCTTCTTTGGAATCTTATCTTGACTCGTCCCCAGACCACTAGCCAGGTACAAGTCAATTTGATCCACTCCTTTTCTATATTTTGAGCACTCATTCAATGGATGAGCGTAAGCACGAGAGTTGACACTTAGGATGGCAAAGAGAGAGATATGGTGGAGGAGGAAGACAAAATGGTGAGAAAGGCTCACATCAATGAGGAAAATCATAGGCGAGGAGGCCAAATGATAGATATGATGTGAGGAGTTGGGATTGCCATGCAACGGATGCACATATAAGCTAAGAAAATCTCTCCAATGGAACTAGTGGGGTGCATCCAACTTTCTCGCTCATGAAGACCTAGAGCTCGTTTGAGGAGGCTCATCCTTGGAATATGTAAGCCAAGTTCTATAGTGTGAAGGGTCCCCACATAGCTATATGCAGACATGATCATCTCCATGGAGTACAAGGATAAGAGGGAGTACTAGTGTGGATCTTTCAAAAGGATAGTAGTGTTGCCCCTTTCTCTCTTTTTATTTCTTTTTCTATTTTTTTATATATTTTTGGTGGCTCAATGGCTCTTTATATTTAACTCTCATTTGTACTCTTTGGGATCTTTTAATTTTGTCCACTTTGGATCTTTTCCTCACTTCAGGGCAACTGTAACAGCCCAGTTTTCACAAAAAATAAAAAATTTGTTTTCGGCGTCAATTGTTTGATTGTCTGATTTGTTTGCGGTGTTTGCATCCCCGATTTATAGATCAGCGATTATTTTCCCCCCTCTTATCTCGTACCGGACGGAGACCGGCCGGCCGCGCCCGGATCCGCGTCCCGCCTCGTCGCGCGGCTCCTCCGCCTGGAAGCTGGCGAGCTCCGGCGAGGAGGCCTCGCCGCCGCCCCTCCCTGTGCGTGGCCACCGGGCAGGCCAGCGCCACGTGGGTCGGCCTCCTCTCCCGGGCCCAGTCAAGGCGCCAGCCCAGCGCCAGGCCACCCCTCCTCAGCCGCCTGGTGGGCCGGAGCCCACGGTAGCTTTTTTTTCCTTTTTGTTGTTTTTTTCTGTCTGTTTTTTTTTGCTAAGTCCTGTGTACTGCTTGCTGTAATCGTTTTCGCGATGTAGTTTACAAGCGATCCGTAGCCCGGATGACTTCGCTCCCAAAAGATGAATTGTTTAGAATTGCGTGCTCTAGCTTTCATCTTTTGTGAGCATTTGCATTTGACGCTGTCTTGATTGTGTAATTTTGTGCCAAAGTGGGCATCAGGCCATTAAACTGCTAGTTTTTCCTGATTAGTGCTGCTGTTATTATTTTGTTGCAACTTTGCATGATGATTGTAACAAATCCATGAGGCCTTTGGCATTGATTCTTTCTCCATTGTGTTAAGCATCATGTGTACTTAAATTCCATGCTTTAACTTGCCATGTTTGGGTGCTTTAGTTGTATTAAATCTTGCTCCAAAGTAGCTATCCTGATGTTATTGTGTTGTTGTTGCTGAAACTGTTATTTTGTTGCAACTTCCGTCGACGAGTGTGTCGCGAACGTTTATCGGAATTGAGTGATTCCAATTTCATATTGTTAAGCATGATGTCTACTTTGATACCATGTATTGCTATGTCATGTTGTTGCACTTTTTCATATAGATTTACCCCTGTTTTTACAGCATGTGTGCATAGCTTGTCTTGCTTATATCTTTTTAACCGTAACTCCGTTTGGGGTGTTCTTTATATGTAACTTGATTAGTTTTTTGTGTACTTTGTGTTTATGCTATTGCTTTCTGTTGTTAACCAACCTAAAATGTGGTTTAGGGCAGAACAGTACCAAATCTTTTAATCATCGTGCGGCACTTAGTGTTATGCCATGTTTAGGTTGTGCCTCACTTAAATTGACTAGCATAGATAGTTTACTTTGTGCTTCACCTCTTGCCATGCTTGCTTGAGTTGCCATGTTAACAAACTTTGTTGATCACCTGTAGCTAAACAATTTGAACCACCGTAAACGTGCGGTATCGTCGTGTGTGACGAGTACTCCACTTAACCTGTTAGTAACCGCTCTCGACGGTAGATGCGATACCGTAGTGCGTTGTCTCGTGTTGCCTTCTTGTTGATGCTTGCTCGTGATTCCTTCGTGGTAATAGATGCTTGTTCGTTGATTGATTCCAGTGTTTACTCTTGTGTGCTTCGCGGGTACCTCTCGGAGACGATGCAAGCTTGCGATCAACTACACCTTCGGAACCCAACTTATCAACAGGCAAGGACTATACATTACTTATGATCCATTCTATTTCAACCAGCGGTTTGCATGCTAGTCTAGGTTAGGTTCGATGTTTGATCCTACCACATGTTTATAGCTTTTTTCAAACCGATACAGCCATGTCCCCTCCCAGCAAACCATGTACTGTTATGTTTCTATTGCTCGTTGCTCAGCCCCTGCTTAGTATGCATGCTTAGGATGCTACGATGTTATCTCCTATTACTCCTTGGTTTGGGCTATCACATTATTATATTGTTGTGGATGATATGATTATTATAAATGTTGACTATATTCGACAAAGGATGGAAGATCTAGGCTATCCCGCCCCGATGATTTGTTCCATTCGAGTCACCTAGGATCCGAGTTCCGGGTATTGGTTTTAAGACTGAGCGTGCCTAATCGCGTGTGGGATTTTATGGGGTCCCCTCTTATTACCTACCTAGCTTCAAACATTTCTAGAGGTGGCCCAAGCTGATTTACCATTTGAAACCGTGTGTGTGCTGGTCAGCTGCCAGTAGTTTTCAAACAACTCGGGCCAGCGGAGACTTAGTTCCTCTGTTGGTCCACACTTGGTGAGCTAGGGAAGTCCCCTGTTATATAGGTGAGACTAAACCCGACCTTGGCCATACGGAAGAGTCCGATCCGAGAACGTGGCCAGCTTTTGGATTGGGTGTCGACTCCCCGGGGGCCACCCGGATTTGTTCGTTGTTAGTTAGAGGGACCTGTCGTTTCGGATCTCTTGGAACTAAATCATAAAATGGTTGCCTATAATGGGTAGCAACTGAGAGAGATGGGCGAGCATGCGACGCCTCGGAATGGGCAGTTGGTACACCCCTGCAGGGTTAAATCTTTTCGAGAAGTCGTGTCCACGGTTATGGACGACTTGAGACCTACTCCTTGTTCATAGACAACAACAACTGAGATAATCTTAATATAACTTGATCAACGTGTGTGTGCCTTGACTGCTTCTTCTTCGTCGGGATGCGAAGAGGAGGACAAGGATAGGATAGGTGTTATGTTTGCGTAAGTAGTTGATAGCAAGACTTGTTGGAGGCGATTCCTCATCGAATGCTTGGCTTCTTACCTTACTCTCTAGATCGTTAGCCACTTCATAAATGCTAGTGCGGCAGCAACCTCACCACTTACCCCTTCCTTACCGTAAACTACTAGTTGTCCTAGAATGACGAGTGATGAAGTCCTTGCTGGGTCAGATGACCACTACAGCTGGATGCTGAGTACCTCTGTACTCATGATACTACCCCCAAACTCTTTTCATGGTTCTTGATCGACAACAGGTACGGTGATCGACGTTTCACGTGGAGACTCGACGACGACTAGTTAGACGGATCCCGGCGGAGGGCCTGGACCCGTGTGGTTATGGGAATCGATGTTTTTCTCTTTGCCACTAGGCATTTGTTTGTAGTCTGTACTCAGACATATATCTTCTGCTGTTGTATTGTATTTAAGGCAGTTGTATGCCGATTGTATGAGATGTTGTATCCTGTATCTGTAATGTTGTGATATCACGTTGGAAATCCGGGGCATATGGCTTTGTCGTATGTCGCGGTGGGACCGATATGTGCTTCGTCCCCGGATCTTGGTGGAAACACCTAAATCTGGAATAGTACCGCATATCAGGCCTTACAGCAACACTCTATTTTACAAGAGGGTATAGAAGATCTTCACACTTTACAAGGTACTCAAACATAAAGAACATGTATCTATCATGATGTATGCAAATGTATGCCTCTGCCAGTGGAGCAAGAACATGTATGACATGAAGATCAAGTCATGAAGAGGTGGATGTTGCATGGAAATATATCTCGGAAAGGCTATGAAAATGCCTTGATAGGTAGGTATGGTGGCTGTTTTGAGGAAAGATATAAGGAGGTTTAAGATGATAGAGCGTATCATGCCAAGGATTTGGATGTACCGGCGAAGGTGGACGCCAACTCTCGGAGTGAGAAGAGGGTAATGCACGGTACGAAAGAGGCTAGCAAATATGAGGAGGTGGAAGTGTCAACTTTCAATATAATAAGGAGGTTCACAAAGAGACAAGTACCCCGAGGAGGAGTGTATGGGGGTTTGGTTATCCTTGTGCATCCTCGACTCATGGTACGTGAGTGTACTCTAATATCCGATCCCTCCAAAGATTAGTGATCCATCTAGTAGCTAGAGTTCTCAACTAGTTTTTGTAGGTTTTGAAAATACACACGGATTTCCCAAAATACGACACCTATCACTAATAGGATAGATCTCTTGACACCAAAAGTTCAAACATTAGTCACAACAATACCTCAAAACTATTGCAAGTTACAACTATGATTAAATAGCAACCTCAATTACCTACTTCAAGACAAGACACAACTCAGTGCAACAACCAACTCTCTTAACAAGTGATACACGAGATAATACTCGCCCCTCGTTGGTTAACCCAAGTGGAAGCTGAGATGTACCGTAGCGGGAAATTTCCCTTGGTGAAGATAAATAAAAGTAAATACTAAAAGTAATAGCTATGGAAAAGTAAATACTAAAAGTAAACTGAAGATGTAAACAGCGTTGGAAATATGGACTGGGGTCCTATGATGTTCACTAGTGATGTCTCTCTCCCAAAAGACGATAAAATAGTCATGCGAGGTAAACAAATCACAACTGGGCAATTGACAGGATTATGTGCGCAAACCAATGCTAATTATGCTAAACAGAAAGGAAGAGTCTCAAAAGCATGGGCGGTACGCCAAGACAAGTAGACCGAAATCCATCTGCATCTACCTACTAATCATCCACCTTGAGATATCTATCTAGAACATCTCGCTGGTATTAAGTTGTGAATCCCACCCAAAGTGTAAACTCAAAGCAACGGACAACTGCATTAAAGAACTTTGCGTAAAGTAAACAATCCTTGCACCCGCAAGTACAAGCACCATTGTTTTCCCCCTTGTGGCAACATCACATCCCCAAGACTCATGTTTCTGTCACTCAAGCTAGTCATCGGGGGGCATGAACCCACAATCATGCATAACGCTCCCTCTTGGAGTCACTACCTACTACTTGGCCAAAGCAATAAACAGCAACGGAGAACATGCAAGAATTACTCAAGAACATAAATATAAAAGAAGAGAATCAAATATATAACTCAATCACAATCTGAAATTAATCTCATAATCCATCAGATCCCAGCAAACTCAACATAGCAACAGCAAAAAGATTACATATGTGCCTCGATCATGTAGGGCAGCTCACGAGGTCTAATCCATGAAGAACAAAGAGGGGAGGAGAACATCACATAGCTACTGATCATAGACCCATGGTCCAAGGTGGGCTACTCACGGTTCATCCGGGAAGCATCCATGGTGGTGGAGAAGCTCCCGAAGGTGATTCCTCCCTCCGGAAGGGTGCCGGGAAAAGGTCTTCTGGTGCTCCCGATCTTGGAAGCGCGACGGCGGCGGAACAGAGGAGAGATCGCGAAAAGGGTTCCGTCCCCGAGGGTTTCTCGTCACGGGGAATAAATAGGCGAAGGGGGCAGCCATATGTGGGCCAGGGGCTCCAGGCTTCCCCCTGGCGCGGCCAGGGGTGGGGTCGCACCCTCTGGCCGCTTGGGGCCCCCCTGGCCCCCCTCGGGCCCCACTTTGGCTCTTCTGGAAGGTTCCCGTACGCTGATTTTTCCTATATTTTTTCCAGATTTTTTCTGGTACTTTTAATAAGGGGGAAACCTGAAATAGAAAAACAGCAGAAAACAGGAACTGGCACTTGGGTGCACTGATTTAATATGTTAGTCCAAATATGATCAAAAGTGTATGGAAGTTCATCAGTAACATAGCAATATCACACAAAAGAGGCAAGGAGAAAGCAGAAATTATAGATACGTTTTGGACGTATCAACATCCCCAAGCTTAATTCCTGCTCGTCCTCGAGTAGGTAAATGATAACAAGCATAATTTCTGTGGTGACATGCTAACAACCATATAATAACTTTGCAAGTAAAGCAATCAAGGCATGTAATTCAATTCAAGTCATAACAGGCAAGAGTCTATATTTGGCATTGAAGCAAGCAACATAAGAACATAAAGGTGCAAGAGCTCTCGCTGTCCGTGACTCGAATGTCTCCAAATGGTGTTTCGTGTAAGAAAGGGGATAGGGATATACGAGAAAAATTATTTTTGTGTTGAGAACTCAATCTACTAAAGTTTCACACTTGGTCTTCTTTGGAATCTTATCTTGACTCATCCCCAGACCACTAGCCAGGTACAAGTCAAAATGATCCACTCCTTTTCAACATTTTGAGCACTCATGCAATGGATAAGCGTAAGAAAGAAATTTGACACTTAGGATGGCAAAGAGAGAATATGGTGGAGGAGGAAGACAAAAAGGTGTGAAAGGCTCACATCAATGAGGACAATCATAGGCGAGAGAAAGCCAAATTATAGATATGATGTGAGGAGTAGGGATTGCCATGCAACGGATGCACATATGAGCTAAGGTAAGCTCTCCAATGGAACTAGTGGGGGTGCATCCAACTTGCTTGCTCAAGAAGACCTAGAGCTCATTTGAGGAGGCTCGTCATTGGAATATACAAGCCAAGTTCTATAGTGTGAAGTTCCCCACATAGCTATATGCATGAATGATAATCTCTATGGAGTACAAGATATAGGAGGTAGTACGAGTGTGGATCTCTCAAAAGGAATAGTAGTGTGCCGCCTTCTCTCTTTTTATTTCTTTTTCTCCTTTTTCTATTTTTTCTATTTTTTTGGTGGCCTCAATGGCTCTCTCTATTTCTCTCATTTGTCCTCTTTGGGATCTTTTGATTTGTCCACTTTGGGATCTTTTCCTCAATTTAGGGGCAACACTCTATATATTACAAGAAGTATAGAAGATCTTTCACACAATACAAAGTACTCAAATCATAAAGAAGATGTAACTATCATGAAGTATGCAAATGTATGCCTCTGCCAGTGTAGCAGGATATGCAATGTTACTAGCACGTCATGTAGCAATGATTAGGGCAAGGCCCAAATAGCATGCGGCTCATCGATCAAGCAAGTAGCATGTATGACATGAAGATCAAGTCACGAGAAGATGGATGTTGCATGGAAATATATCTCGGAAAGGCTATGGAAATGCCTTGATAGGTAGGTATGGTGGCTGTTTTGAGGAAGGATATAAGGAGGCTTATGATGACAGAGTGTATCATGCCAAGGGTTTGGATGTACCGGAGAAGGTAGGCGCCAACTCTCGGAGTGAGAAGAAAGCAATGCACGGCACCGGAGAGGCTAGAAAAATATGGGAATGTGGAAGTGTCAACTTTTGAATACTCACATTAGTCCGAAGAACTCGTGCACTTATTATCGGTAACTCTCGATCTAATAGGGAGGTTTCACAAAGAGACAAGTACCCCGAGGAGGAGTGTATGGGGGTTTAGTTATCCTTGCGCATCCTCGACTCATGGTACGTGAGTGTACTCTAATATTCGACCCCTCAGAAGAGTAGTGATCCATCTAGTAGCTAGAGTTCTCAACTAAATTGTAGGTTTTGAAAATAAACACGGATTGCCCAAAATACGACATCTATCACTAATAGGCTAAATCTCTTGACACCAAAAGGACAAACATTACTCAAAGCAACACCTCAAAACTATTGCAAGTTACTACTACAAAAGAATAGCAACCTCAATTACCCACTTTAAGTCAAGACACAAAACTCAGTGCAACAGGCAAACTCTCTAAACAAAATAAACATGAAAACTCAAGAGAGTTCCAGAAACAAACAAAACAAAAGCTCTTTGAAAAGATAAGCATGAAAGCTAAGAGCAAAACAAGACAGTAGCTACGAAAAGATAAAGAACACACACAACAAAGATAAGCATGAAAAGTCCTATGTTGTGTTCTAAATTTTGAAAGTGGAGCGTGTTTCTCTCCCACACAAAGAAAGATGGGTTCTAACTTGTTATGAACAGCGAACAAAGCTAAATAAAACTAAAAACAAAACCTAAGAGCGAGATGCTCCAAGCATAGCACATAACGCACGAAGCGATAAAAAAAGTGAAACGAGAGACGAACTGATAATTGTCGATGGAGAAGGGGATGCACGGGGGCATCCCCAAGCTTAGACGCTTGAGTCTCCTTGCATATTTCTTGGGGGTGCATGGGGCATCCCCAAGCTTGAACGCTTGACACTTCTTAATCTTCTTTCATCATCTTCCCTCGCACACTTGAAAACTCCCTTCATACATAACTCATCATAATCTGATTAGCGAGGTTAGTACCCATAATAAAATAATTTTTATCTACTGGAAATAAATATAATATTGAAGGGCTACTGTTTCTCAAGATTGCCAAAAAGTTTTTGCAAATAAAAAGCAAGCTTAAGGTTTGCAAAACGAAGAAAAGGCAAAACAGGACAGAATCTGTGAAAAACAGACCAGCAGGTAGTAAAGAATTTTTTAGGGATACTTCTGCAACTCAAATCAAAAAACTCAGAACATACAAAAGTTTCATAATATTATACAGCACGCTGTGTAACAAATTCAGCTGAAAAAGATGAACTGGGATTTTTCTCTGATTTTTATAGTCACGCGGACAGAATCTGTTTTCTGGACAGCATATCACAACTTTCACTTCCCTTGTCGTATGAGGCTATAAAAGGCACAAAGCTTGAAAAGTAAAGATACAATGATGTTGCTACAGTATTAACAATCATCAAGACCACTAAAAACAGAATAAAAATAAAAATAAATCCTAAATTCGTTGCGGGATGCCTCCCAAAAGCGCTTTCTTTTACGCCTTTAAGCTAGGCATAACGATTATAAAAGATGCTCTCATAAGAATAAGGACTTGAAGCAACAGAGAGCATCAAGAAAATATGAAACACATTTAAGCCTAACCCACTTCCTACGAATAGGCATCTTATAAGAAAATAAATCAAAGAAGCACAAAGTGACAAACATAGGAAGGTGGAACAAGAGCAACTTTAAAAATTTCATCAAAAAGAGAGGTGTTTTTGTAACATGAAAGATTTTAGAACCAAGCTTTCCTCTCTCAAAGTAATTTTCACTAGTATCATGAACAACATCAAGAATATAACTATCACATAAATCATGTTGTTCATGACCTGCAAGCACACGTGTATAGTTTTCAACACGGTCTTTAGGATCATAAGATAAATGCAACCCGTCACATTGACATTTAATAAGGAAAAAACTCTCCGGAATATTTGGAGATTTCAAAAGGATAATAGGAAAATCAAGTGTGGGTGCAATAGAAACAATTTCATGCTTAACATGAGGAACTATAGAAAGTTCATCTCCGTAAGCATCATCCATAGTGGCATCATGGCCATAAGCATAGAAGGCATCAACTTCATCAAAAAGGGATATTTCAAAAGAATCCATGGGATCATAACACTCATATAAGGTAAGATTCAAAGAGTTACTCTCACTAGAAGGTAGACCTAGATAGCTCCATTCTTCCTCCTTTTGTTCGTCACTCTCCTCCTCTTTTTCATCCAAGGAGCTTTCAGGTTCATCAATTTCTTCTTCCATATAGTCCTGCAAATCATTAGTTTCTTCCTTTGGGGGAGAGATTCTCTCAAGATGATCAGTAATATAATAATTTGCATCGTAATTTTCCAAACAATAGTTCAGTATAGCAAGACTCTCAGATTTGTAAGGGGCATCATCAATATTTTTAAGAAGAGAAGTAATTTCATAGGCACCCTTATAAGCAACAAATTCTTCTATTTGCTCTGCATCATCAAAATCATAATTTGTCTTAGCATAAGAAGCTAAGGTTTCATCATCATTGTACTCAGATTGGAAAGCAAGGTGTTTGTGCCTCATAAAGCAACAAGATTCATCCCTGCAGAAAGATATATTATATATTGAGCACAAGTTTCTAGCATACTCATACAACTGTGTATTTGTTTCCATAAGTGTATCCCCTTTTGAGACAAGCGGTGTTCCTTGTACCACTTTTGTTGATCCTCGGTGAATCCTCCATGCCAATAAGATCTAGTTTCAAAGAAGTCAGACATTGATTGGCAAGTAAGGAACTAGACATACTATATATTTTTTAGATTTTTGGTAAAGGACACTAAAGCAAAAACGGAAAGGTAAACTAACAAGACTAAAAAGCAAAGATAAAAGATAGTGTGCAACTCCCCGATCATGAAGACTGGAGTCCCCGGCAACGGCGCCAGAAATTTGCTTGATACACGAGATAATACTCTCCCCTCATTGGTTACCCAAGTGGAAGGTGAGATGTAGCGTAGCGGCAAATTTCCCTTGGTGAAGATACCAAGGTTGAAAAGATCGTCTCCCGTAGGACTCCAAGATCGACAAGTAGGTGGTGAAGTGAACAATGGCGCCGTTTACAACCTAGGTTGCTAACTTCACCTGGACCTGCACACACAACAGATAGCTTTGCTCCCAACGAGTACAGAGGAGTTGTCAATTCCTCCGGCCTTGTTGTTTACAAAGGATAAAACGCATGGGATAATAATGATAGTGATAGTTACGGAAAAGTAAATACTAAAAGCAAATTGAAGGTGTAAACAGCGTTGGAAATTTGGACCGGGGTCCTATGATGTTCACTAGTGATGTCTCTCTCCCAAAAGAAGATAAAATAGCCATGCGAGGTAAACAAATCACAGCTGGGCAATTGACAGGATTATGTGCGCAAACCAATGCTAATTATGCTAAACAGAAAGGAAGAGGCTCAAAAGCATGGGCGGTACGCCAAGACAAGTAGACCGAAATCCATCTGCATCTACCTACTAATCATCCACCTTGAGATATCTATACAGAACATCTCGCTGGTATTAAGTTGTGAATCCCACCCAAAGTGTAAACTCAAAGCAACGGACAACTGCATTATAGAACTTTGCGTAAAGTAAACAATCCTTGCACCCGCAAGTACAAGCACCGTTGTTTTCCCCCTTGTGGCAATAGCACATCCCCTAGACTCATGTTTCTGTCACTCAAGCTAGTCATCGGGGGGCATGAACCCACAATCATGCATAACGCTCCCTCTTGGAGTCACTACCTACTACTTGGCCAAAGCAATAAACAGCAATGGAGAACATGCAAGAATTACTCAAGAGCATAAATATAAAAGAAGAGAATCAAATATATAACTCAATCACAATCTGAACATAATCTCATAATCCATCGGATCCCAGCAAACTCAACATAGCAATAGCAGAAATATTACATATGTGCCTCGATCATGTAGGGCAGCTCACGAGGTCTAATCCATGAAGAACAAAGAGGGGAGGAGAACATCACATAGCTACTGATCATAGACCCATGGTCCAAGGTGGACTACTCACGGTTCATCCGGGAAGCATCCATGGTGGTGGAGAAGCTCCCGGAGGTGATTCCTCCCTCCGGCAGGGTGCCGGGATTAGGTCTTCTGGTGCTCCCGATCTTGGAAGCGCGACGGAGGCGGAACAGAGGAGAGATCGCGAAAAAGGGTTCCATCCCCGAGGGTTTCTCGTCACGGGGAATAAATAGGCGAAAGGGGGCAGCCAGAGGTGGGACAGGGGTTCCAGGAGCCCCCTTGGCGCGGCCAGGGGTGGGGCCGCGCCCTCTGGCCGCCTGGGGCCCCCTTGGCCCCCCTCGGCCCTCACTTTGGCTCTTCTGGAAGGTTCCCGTACGCTGATTTTTCCTATATTTTTCCCGGAATTTTTCTGGTACTTTTAATAAGGGGGAAACCTGAAATAGAAAAACATCAGAAAACAGGAACTGGCACTGGGGTGCATTGAGTTAATAGGTTAGTCCAAATATGATCAAAAGTGTATGGAAGTTCATCAGTAACATAGCAATATCACACAAAAGAGGCAAGGAGCAAGAAGAAATTATAGATACGTTTTGGACGTATCAACAAGATAAACATGAAAACTAAAGACAGTTCCAGCAACAAACTAAACAAAAGACAAGGCTCTTGCTAAAGACAAAAACTAAAACTAAATCTAAACATGGCAGCAGCTACGAAAATATAAAGAACACACAACAGAGAAAGATAGGCATGAAAATCCTATGATGTGTTCTAGATTGGGGTGGAGCGTTTTCTCTCCCACCCAAAGTAAGCTGGGGTCTAACTTGTTATGAACAACAAGCAAATATAAAGAAAATTAAAAAGGAAACCTAAGAGCGAGATGCTCCAAGCATAGCACATAACGCATGAAGTGATAAAAATATAGTGAGACGAATGGCGAACTGATGATTGTTGATGGAGAAGGGGATGCACGGGGGCATCCCCAAGCTTAGACGCTTGAGTCTCCTTGAATATTTATTGGGGATGCATGGGGTCATCCCCAAGCTTGAGCGTTTGACACTCCCAGATCTTCTTTCATCATCTTCCCTCGCACACTTGAAAACTCCCTTCATACATAACTCATCATAAGCTGATTAGAGAGGTTAGTACCCTTAATAAAATAATTTTTCCCACTGGAAATAAAGATATTATTCAAGAGCTACTGTTTCTAATGATTGCCAAACCATTTTTTCAAAGAAAAGGCAAGCTTAAGTTTTGCAAAAGTAAGGAAAGGCAAAACGTGGCAGAATCTGCGAAAAACAGAACAATAGGTAGTAGAGAATTCTTTCGGGGCACTTCTGCAACCCAAATCAAAAAACACAGAACATACGAAAGTTTTAAAATTGTATAGAGCATGCTGTGTAAAAAATTCAGATAAAAAAGATGAACTGGTGGTTTTTTTTATTTTTTCCGCCAAGCAGACAGAATCTGTTTTTTGGATAGCATGTCACAAGTTTTGCTTCTCTTATCATAAGAGGATATAACTTGGCACAAAGCTTGAAAATAAAGATACAATGATGTTGATACAGTAGTGACAATCATCAAGACCGCTAAAAAAAGAAGTAAAAACATCTTGGGTTGCCTCCCAACAAGTGCTTTCTTTTACGCCTTTAAGCTAGGCATAAAGCAAAAGAAGAATCAAGTTTTATCAAGAGATAGAGAATAGCTAGCCCGTGTAACAGACTCAAAAGGTAACTTGATTTTAATTCTAGGGAAGTGTTCCATCTCCTTTTTTAGAGGGAATTGAAATTTTATATTCCCCTCTTTCATGTCAATAACAGCACGAACGGTGCAAAGAAAAGGACGTCCGAAAATAATTTGACATAAAGGTTCATACTCTATATCCATAATAGTGAAATCAACGGTAACATAATTGTCATTGACAATGATAAGAACATTGTCGATCTTACCCAAAGGTTTCTTTACGGAAGATTCAACGAGACGAACACCAAAAGAACAAGGCTCAAAGGGCTTCAATTCAAACATGGCATACATTCTTTTGGGCATAACGGAGGTACTTGCTCCAACGTCACATAAAGCATAGAAAGAGAAGTTATTCAATTTAATTTTATTCATAGGGTCCGAACCATCATCTAGCTTCCTAGGTATGGAGGCTTCTATTCTAAGCTTCTCCTCCATAACTTTGATGAGAGAATTGGTGATATGCTCCGTGAAGGCAAGATTTAGTGTGCTAGTGTGGGGGATCTAGACATTTTGTGTAACAAGCTAATAACTTCAGAGAGGGTGCAACTATCAAAATCAATATCACTACTATCAAAGGTGGTAGTAGGGTCATCTAAGCTCACTTGTTTGAAACCCTCTATGTTCATAGAAGTTTCTTCTTCTACGGTTGAGGTATTAGCATCACAATTAATAGGACCCATGGGACTAGGAGTGCATTGGGTGCTAATAGTTTGGGTGTACTCAACAATTTGGATAGTAGCAACTGTGTGGTGTGTAGGAAGGCTCTTAATTCTATCATCTTCCTCTTTTTCTCTAGCCCTTCTTTCTTTAAGTTTAGCCATCATCCTAATATTTTCATTAATTTGTAATTGGATAGCATTAATAGGAGTGGCCTTCCTCTCCTCAAGGGAAGAGGTTCTAATTTTAAGCATCTCGACATCAAGGGCTAAGCTATCTACCTTCAAAGAGAGATTATCTAGTTTAGCTAATTTCTCTTCTACATTCTTGTTGAAGGCTTTTTTGTAGTGATAAAGTCTCTAAGCATGCTTTCTAATTCAGAAGTGGGGTTCTTGTTACTAGGATAAGTGTTGTTGTTCCCATAGTTGGATGGAAACGGTCTAGGATTGCTAGCAAAATTACCCCTATAAGCATTATTGTTGAAGTTGTTTCTAGCAATAAAGTTCACATCTACTTGTTCCTGAGCAACCAAAGAATTTAAAGGAACATCATGAGGATCAATAGAGGGTTGATTGGTAAGTAGAGACATTATCAAGTCAACTTTTTTATTTAGGGAGGTAATCTCCTCGACGGAGTTTACCTTCCTACCTGTTGGAGCGTGCTCGGTGTGCCATTGGGAATAGTTGGTCATCATCTCATCGAGAAGTTTTGTGGCAGCACCAAGTGTAGTTGACATAAAGGTTCCTCCCGTGGCCGAATCTAATAGGTTCCGCGAGGTAAAGTTCAAGCCTGCATAAAAAGTCTGGATAACCATCCAAGTAGTGAAACCATGTGTAGGGCATTTCTTAACAAGAGATTTCATTCGTTCCCAAGCTTGGGCAACAGGTTCATTATCCAATTGCTTAAAATTCATAATGTTACTCCTCAATTGGATAATTTTAGCAGGTGGGTAGTACTTCCCAATAAAAGCATATTTGCACTTATCCCAAGATTCTATGCTATTCATAGGCAAAGATTGAAACCAGATTTTAGCTCCTTCCCTCAAGGAGAAAGGAAAAATCTTAAGCTTAACAACATCACCTTCTACTTCTTTATACTTTTGCATATCACATAACTCCAAAAATTTGGTCAAGTGTAAAGCAACATCATCTCCAGAGCAGAGAATTGATCTCTCATAACAAGGTTTAGCAAAGCAGGTTTAATTTCATAAGAGGTAGCTGAAGTGGCAGGCGTGGCAATAGGAGTGTAGATAAAGTCTTTGTTGTTGTGACTAGTGAAGTCACACAACTTGGTGTTTTCAGTGGAACCCATAGCAGCAGCAAGTGTGGCAGATTTTTTTTTGTGATTTTTTATATAGGACACAAAGATAAAAACTGAAAGGTAAACTAACAAGACTAAAAATCAAAGGTAAAAGATAGTGTGCAACTCCCCTATCTTAGCACTCGGAGTCCCCGGCAACGGCGCCAGACACTTGCTTGATGGCTGAGATGATGATAATGGTTTCTCGCGCTTCGTTGGTTACCCTAAGTGGAAGGTGAGATGCAGCGTAGCGGCAAGTTTCCCGTATGTAGAGGATAGGGTTTGTCTCCTGTAGGACTCCGGCAATGACAAGTAGGTGTCAACGGCGCAACTGATGTGGACCTGCACACAACACAAATAACTTTGCTCCCAATGAAGTTCAGAGAGGTTGTCAATCTCTCCGGTCTTGTTGTTTACAAAGGATCAAACGCAAGGGATAATGATAACAGCTAGAAAGTAAAAGCAGGAAAATAAATGAGCGTGTAAACAGTGATGAGAATATGGACCGGGGTCCCATGATGTTCACTAGTGATGTCTCTCTCCCAAAAGACGATAAGACTGCTATGCGAGGTAAACAAATCATAGCTGGGCAATTGACAGGATTAAAAACGCACCGCAATGCTAACTATGCTACAAAGAAAGGAAGAGGCTCACAAGCATGGGCGGTACGCCAAAATAAGTAGACCGAAATCCAATTGCATCTACTACTAATCATCCACCTTGAGATATCTATCTAGCACATCTCGCTGGTATTAAGTTGCGAGCCCCACCCAAAGCAACAGACAACTGCATTAAAAAGCACTTTGCGTAAAGTAAACAATCCTTGCAACCGCGGCTACAAGCACCGTTGTTTTCCCCCTTGTGGCAACAACACATCCCCTAGACTCATGTTTCTGTCACTCAAGCGTGTCATCGAGGGGCATGAACCCACAATCGAGCATAACGTTCCCTCTTGGAGTCACTCCCTACTACTTGGCCAAAGCAATAAACAGTAACGGAGAACATGCAAGAATTACTTAGGAACAAAAAAATAAAAGATAAGAACGAAATATATTACTCCATCACAATCTGAACATAGTCTCATAATCCATCAGATCCCAGCAAACTCAGCATAGCAGCAGCAGAAAATTACATATGTGCCTCGATCATGTAGGGCATATCACGAGGTCTAAACCATGAAGAACAAAGAGGGGAGGAGAACATCACATAGCTACTAATCACGGACCCATGGTCCAAGGGAGACTACTCACGGCACATCCGGGAAGCGTCCATGGTGGAGGGTAAGCTCCCGGAGGTCAATCCTCCCTCCGGCAGGGTGCCGGGAAGAGGGCTGTTGGCGCTCCCAATCTTGGAAGCGCGGCCGCGGTGGAATAGAGGCGATATCGCAAAAAAGGGTTCTGCCTTCGGAGGTTTCGCGTCACGAATATTAAATAGGCGAAGGGAGCAGCCAGGGGGCCACAAGGGGTCCAGGCGCCCCCGACGCGGCCAAACCCTAGGCCGCGCCAGGTGGCCGCCTGGGTCCCTGGTGGTGGCCCTCTGGCCCCACCCAGGTGATTCTGGAAGGTTCCTTCACGCTGATTTTTTTATCTGATTTTTTCCAAATTTTTGGAGCACTTTTAATATGGGGGAAACCTGAAATAGAAAAAAAGTAGAAAACAGGAACTGTCATTGTGGTGCACTGAGTTAATAAGTTAGTCCAAATATGATCAAAAGTGTATGAAAGTGTATCTAGATCATAGCAATATCACACAAAACATGCATGGAGCAAGCAGAAATTATAGATACGTTTGGGACGTATCAGCCGCGCCTGTTGGATTTCCAGGGGTGGTTTGAGTGCTATATTTTACCGCCACATTGGTCAAGGGCGAATACCAATGGATGCTTTTTCTATTGGAATCTGAAGAGTTCTCCATTATTATGGCGATTTGTGTCATTTATTCTCCTTGTGTATGAAATGACCCGTTTGCCCTTGAGGGGGTGTATATATAGGTGGATACTTTGTTTCCTTTAGCCACCAATCTTCTTCTTCTTGCTTCTCCTCATCTTGCTCTCATGGCTCCTAAGAGTCGTGCTCGTGGAGCTGTTGGAACCAGTGTGGCATGCGGTGTTGCCAGCCGTGGCCATCGGGGTGGTGGTGCTGGTGTTGTACGCGGCGATGCTGGCCAAGGACGTCGAGGTCGTGGTGCCCGTGCGCCATGTGCAATGTGCGACCGTGGAGGACAAGGCATGATGGTGGTGGTTTGGCCGGCCGAGGACGTGAACGAAGGCGTCCTTGGCCATGACTTCGTTCTTCATATCCATGACTCTGTTCGGCGGCGAATCTCCCTTCCTTCTTCTTTCTCTATGCTTGTTTCTGAGTTAGGTTTGGAGGGCTGGTGGCTCCATATCCAGGGTTATCCCTACTGCCCATTTTGGGTGCAGACCTGTGCTGAGGGTTCTGAAACTGTGTTCTTGGATACTGGCTGGAAGTTTTTTGCCCGTCAATTCAATCTGCGCAAAGGGGTATCCTTTTTTGCAGATTTGATGGTGAGGAGACTTTGTCTGTGAGGGCCTTCGATGCTAGCGGCAATCGTCTGGAGCCTTGCTGGGAGAGCTCAAGCGATGGTGACTCGAGAGGCTCAGATGATACTTAAAGGTCTGCACCTGGTGGTGGCTCATCTAGTCGAGGCGTCGCGAGCTCTCGCTCTCTTGACTCGTCGTCTGAGGGTGGTGATAGCTACTTCAGTTTTGAGCAGGATGCTGAGGATATCGAGCCGACGATCAAGCGAGCTCGCCGGTAGGCTTAGGGTATCAAGCAGACCATCAGGCGAGCTTAGGGCATCAAGCTTACAATCAGGTGAGCCCGTCATTTAGACTTAGGGTTTAATTTTCCTATGTCTGTGATGATGCCCAAAGAATTTCCGGGTGAGTCTTTTGAATGTAAAAAATCCTTTCGTTAGTCCTTTTGTAAGTCAATATATCAAAAAATTTGTGTTGAACTAGCTTGAGTGCTTGGTCTTTGTCTTCTCCCTTCCTTTTTAGTCCTTGGTCTATCGGGTGTGCGACAACGCTCCCGATGGGAGTAGCCCTCAAGGCTTCGTTCAATCGTTGTCGATTAGGCGGAGGCTCTAAACCATCAAGTGCCTTGACAGAAGTGCAACGTTTTGTACTTGGAAAAAGTAGCCCCCGAGGCTACTCACGATTGCTTGCACTCGAGTGTAGGCTATTGAAGTGTATCACTTTTGCTAGAGGATCTGTCGAGTGTAGTGAGGTTTGAAGTTGCGCTCTTGTCGTGTGCTTCTTTTGCGTGTATGCTGCAGTATTTTCAATAGTGAGTTTCATGAAACCGCGAGTGAGAGTAGCTCCTCGAGGGGAGTGGTGCAGTAACGTGCTCAACCCCCGAGTGCTTATTTATGGAGAGTCGCGAGTGAGAGTAACTCCTTGAGGGGGAGTGATGTTGTAGCGCGCTCAATCCCTCGAGTGTCCCAGTATAAAATGTCCTAAGTGTGAATAACACCTCCATGGGGAGTGGTGTTGTAGCGCGCTCAAGCCCCCTAGAACCTTTAGTGTCCACAGAGTATGAGGAATCTCACGTTTTATTGTTTCATTGTTTCTTTACATAAGTGGCTAAACACCCGTACTGCGCGGAGGCTAGGCAGTCGTAGAGTAAAAAAGGAGGGTAAGGGTGAGCAATCTATCGGTACAAAAGGCGTAGCTTAGCCACTTTCCATGGATTTCCCACATCTTTGTCGGTCTTCGGGTTCTTTAGCCCATAGGCTCCGCCGCCTATGACTTCAGATACTATGTACGGTCCTTCCCATTGCGGTGCCAGCTTGTGCACTTTCTCTTTCTTTATTCGGAGCAATAGGTTGCCTATGTTGAACACCCTGGTGCATAGTCTGCTGCTTTGGTAGGTGCTTCAAGTTTTCTTGGTATCCTTCTGAGCGTGATAGGGAAATCTCCCTGGCCTCGTCTAATGTGTCTTTGTCGTCTTTGAGTGCCTCCTCTGCTTCTTCATCTTCGTATCCGGTGATGCGCGAGGCGCTGAATCTTAGGTCATGTGGGAGTACTGCCTCGGCACCGTACACCATGAAGGAAGGCATGTACTGTGTTGAGGTATTGGGTGTGGTGCGTAGGCTCCATAGTAAGACCGATAGCTCCTCGACCCAGTTGCCCGTGGCTTGCTCGAGTGGTGCGAGGAGTCGCCTCTTGATTCCTCCGCAGACCAGGCCATTAGCTTTCTCGACCTGTCCGTTGGCCTGAGGGTGCGCGATTGACGCATGGTTGATTTTGATGCCTAGGTCTTTGCAGAAGGTCTGGAATTCTTCTGCTGTGAAGTTTGTGATTTCGTCGATGATGATGTTGTGTGGAACTCCGAAGAGGAAGATGATGGACTTGATGAAGTTTACGGCTGTTGATGTAGTCAAGCTAGTGATGGGTACTGCCTTGATCCATTTTGTGAACTTGTCGACTGCGACGAGGAGGTCGGTGTGCCCGCCTTTGGAGGATTTCTTCAGGGGTCCTACCATGTCGAGTCCCCAGGTTGCGAAAGGCCATGCCAGTGGTATTGTCTTGAGCAATGATGCCGGAGCGTGTGGTCTGCTAGCGAACTTTTGGCATGCAACTGAACGTCGTAAGATGTCCTTCGTGTTTCGCATGGCGGTGGGCCAGTAGAAACCTACTCGGAATGCTTTGGAGACCAGAGCCCGACTGCTTGCGTGGTGCCCACAGATTCCTTCATGAATTTCGAGTAGTAGTGCCTTGTTGTCTTCTTCTTCTATGCACCTCTGGAGCACTTGGGAGATGATGCGGTTGTAGAGCTCTCGGTTGATGACGGTGAAAGCTTTGGATCGTCGAGTGATGCGGCGGGCCTCTGTTATGTCTTGTGGTAGAAGGTTGTGTACCAGATAATTTTGAGGAAAGGTCTTGTCCATGCCAGTCCTTCGGGTGGTGGTTCTTCTTGTTCTGCATCCAACTTGCCGGCTTCGCCTTCGTCGATTGGGTCCGTGATTTCCACTTGTTCGGGCTCGGTAGCCCCGTTGACTGTTGCGCTTGTGGCAGCGATGGTTGGCTCGGGTGCCTTTTCTGGCTTGATGGATCGGTGTCTGATGCTTTCTAGGAAGACGCCATGTGGTACCAGTCCACGGGTGGATCCGATGTTTGAAGTTCGTCAGCTTCCGTATTGTTTGCTCTTGTGACGTAGTTGAGTTCGCATCCATCGAAATCACCTTCTAAGATATTGTAGAGCTTCTGGTATGCTGAAATGGTGTCTTCTACTGCTTCAACATCTCTCATTGTCTGTTGGAAGACGAGGTTTGAGTCTCCGTAAATGAGCAGGCGAGTGTCACCGCAGGCTTTTGCCATGCGCATGCCGTGGAGGAGTGCTTCGTATTCAGCTTCATTGTTGGATGCCTTTTCGAAGTTGATCTAGAGTACGTATTTTATCTTGTCTCCCTTGAGAGATATTAGCACGACGCCTGCTTTGAATCCTTGTTGTCTCTTGGATCCGTCGAAGAACATTTTCCATGAGTTGGGGAGGTCTGGAGGGCTGGGTGTTTGGACTTACATCCATTCAACGACGATATCGGGAAGGACTTGTGATTTTATTGTTGTTGGGTTCTTGAAACGTAGGTCACGAGGGCTAAGCTCGATGTTCCACTGGGCGACTCGTCCTGTGGCACCCGGGTGGTTGAGGATATCTGAGATCGGTGCACTGCTGACCACTATTATTGGGTGCTCGTCAAAGTAGTGTGATACCTTGCGGGAGGTCATAAAGACGGCGTAGACGAGTTTCTGATAGTGCGGGTATCTTTGTTGGGCACGTGTGAGGACTTCGCTAAGGTAGTATATCGGTCTCTGGATGCCTTGTACTTTGCCTTCTTCAGTGCGCTCGACAACGAGTACGGTGCTGACGACGCTGCTCCGGGCGGCGATGTAGAGGTATAGGGGTTCTCGTTCCTTGGGGACTGCGAGGATTGGTGGAGTTGATAGGATTTTCTTTAGGTCCGCGAATGTGTTTCGGGCTTCCTCTGTCGACTCGAACTTTCACCTTTCCTGAGTAGCTGGTAGAATGGCAAGGTCCTTTCCCCTTGCCTGCTGATGAAGCGGCTTAGGGCGGCGAGTCGTCCTGTGAGTTGTTGTACTCCTTTTATGTTGACGGGTTCTTGCATTGTAGCAAGTGCTTGAAATTTTTTCTGGGTTGGCTTCGACTCCTCGTACGGACACCATGTATCCTAATAGCTTGCCGGCTCATACACTGAAGACGCACTTCTTTGGGTTGAGCTTGATGCGGTAGTGATTGAGTGCTCCGAAGGTTTCACGTAGGTCTTCGAGGAGGGTGTTTTCCTGGTAGGTTTTGATGCCGATGTCTTCCACGTATACTTGAAAATTTATTCCTATTTGATCTTTTAGGCATGCATGCATCATCCGCTAATAGGTTGCTCCGGTGTTCTTGAGCCCGAAAGGCATTGTCATGTAGCAGAACACGTCGTACGGGTAATGATGTGTGCTCTTCGTCTTCTTCCTTCATTCCGATTTGATTGTAGCCTGAGTAAGTGTCGAGGAATGAGAGGAGGTCGCATCCGATGGTGGAGTCGATTATTTGGTCTATCTGTGGTAGGGGAAAGTGGTCTTTCGGACAGTGCTTGTTGACCGGTCCGTAGTCGACACACATGTGTAATACTTCAGTGTCCTTTTTGGGTACCAACACGAGGTTTGCGACCCATGTGTCCTTATTTGTTTCGCAGATGAATTTGGCGTCGAGTAGCCTATTGACTTCTTCTCCTATGGCTCTGCGTTTTGGCTCGGATAATCGTCGCAGGGCTTGTTTCACTAGCTTGGTGTTTGGATAGATCTGTAGTGCATGTTCGACGAATTCTCTCGGCATTCCGGGCATGTCAGCTCGGCACTAGGCGAATATTTTCCATTATTCCCGAAGGAACTTTAGGAGAGCACTCTTCTGTTCTTTGGGTAGGTGGGTAAAGATCTGCACCGTCTTGTCTAGGTCTGTTGGGTGCACCTGGTGGGTTGTCGTGTCGCTGACGACACTAAAGTCTCGCGTGATCTACTTGAGTTCGTTGAGGCTGGCGACTGGGAAAACGCTTTTGTCTGCCACCATGACTATCTCTGTGAGTTCATGTTGTGCTCCGAAGGTGTCGGAGACTTGATGAAAGTCTCGGTCGCATTTATCAGATTTGATAAAACATCAATTGGTCGTGATGACCCCTGCGTGTCCTGGCATCTTAAGCTTGATGTATGCATAGTGTGGGACGACCATGAATTGGGCGAAAGCTGGTCTGCCGAGTATGGCATGATATTGTGATTGCCAGTCTACCACTTCAAACTGGAGGGTCTCTCTTCTGAAATTGCTCTTGCTCCCGAAGATAACATCGAGGTTGATTCTTCCTAGGGGCGAGCCTGCTTTTCCCGGTACGATGTCGTGGAGGGTGATGTCTGAAGTTTTCAACGCGGAGTGCGGGATTAGCATCTTTCGTAGGGTTTTTGGAGAAAATGGCATTCATGTTGTTGCCCCCGTCCATGAGTATCTGGCGGGTGGTCCTTTTGCGAGAAGGTGATGCCGACCTCTGAGCCACCTAAGTAGTATGGTGCTTCTGGTTTGAGTTCTGTCGCCATGTAAATTTGGAGGGTGGTTGCTTCTTCCTTCTTTTTTGGTGGGCGCCCTTCTTGGATCATACACCCGACCGTGCGCTAATGGGTAGGTTTCTTCCTCGTCGAGCGTGAAGCCAGGGTTGCTCCTCGGGTGCACTCTGCTCTGCGTTGTACGTCTTTCGTGTGTGCTTTGGAGAGTTCGCCGAAGAGCCGACACTTTCCGAGGGTATGGGTTGCTCTGAGTTCTCCTTCTTCATCCTCATAAGAGTGGATTGCGCAGATCCCATCTAGTTGTTCTTGGTATGTGAGGGTGTCTGAGTCACCTATCTGCTTCCGTTTTCGATTCATTGATTGGTTGGTGGCGTCGTGGTGCTTGGCCGAGCGGGTGCGCGAGCGATGCTTTTTGCCAGAGCGGTTACTTGGGCACAATTCGACTCCGTCGTTGATGCATAAGTCTCGAATTTTCTTGGCGATGTTATGTGGTTTGATGGTTAGGTTGTAATGACCGGTTGTGACTGCTTTGCGGCGAGTGGCACGACTGAGTTTTGGAGTCGCCGTGCGGTCGAGTGGTTGGGTTACGAAAATTTGATGTCGATTTCCGGCTCTGCGACTAGAGCTGGTCGCGATTTGGCGAGTGCCAGTTGAACTTGATTTGTCGGTCGGTGGGTGGCTCGCTGTAACAGCCCAGTTTTCACAAAAATTAAAAAATTTGTTTTCGGTGTGAATTGTTTGATTGTCTGATTTGTTTGCGGTGTTTGCATCCCCGATTTATCGATCGGCGATTATTTTCCCCCCTCTTATCTCGTATCGGACGGAGACCGCCCCTTGCTACCCTGACACTCGACCTTTGCGACACCGGGTTTCACCCGATCACCGTCGCGAGACCGCACGACACCAAAGCCGCAGCCAACGGAACGAAAAACCCCGTTTAATAATTAAACGGAATGTTTTAATAGCGCGCCGGAAAGTGTTCTAGGAACGGTTCCAGCGCGAGGTGAACGCCTCCAGATCGACTCGCTGATCGCGCAGTTTGAAGTTTTACCCGAATCGGAGGTACTGCGGACCCCCGGCGGTCAGAAACGTGAACACCGCGCGCGCGGGAGAAAAACCGGGTATGTTTTTGCAAACTGCCAGCCACCTGGGCTATAAAAAGACCACCCCACCACTTAGGGTTTTCCCTAAGCACCTAGGCAGCCCCTAGCCTCCCAGATCTGGAAAATCCCCCCCCCCCATTTTCGCATTTTTAGCCCGATTTCAGTCAAACCCTACCGATCTGGGCCGCCGGCGACTCCTTGTCCCCTGCCCACGCCTCTCCTCTGCCCCTCCCCCTCACCTAGTTTCTCCTTTGTCCCCAGACCGCCATCGCGCAAGGAGGCCGCCGTCGGCGAGCCGCACCATGGACGGCCAGGAGGAGCTCGCGCCTCCTCGAGCTCGGAGCCCGGCGCCGCCTCGAGCCCCGCACCAACCTCACCGGCGGCCGCCGCCTTGAACAGATCCCGGCAGCCGCGGCCTCCAGAGCCCTCGCCGCGCCTCGCCGTGCTGCCGCTGGTGGCCGGCGCCGCCATGGACGCGAGGTGCTCGGACGGGAGCAGCCTCAGCCGGCCAGGCAAGCCAGCCGCCGGGTGGGCCGGCCTCCCTCCAGCGGCCCACCACGGCGAACCAGGCCCAGATCCAGCCAAGGCCCAGCCGCCCCTCCAAGCCCATCTAGTGGCCCGAGCCACCTCCTTGCCTGTTGGGCCTCAGCCCATGAGGTTGTTTTTTTTATAGCACCCCTGCGATTTTTCTAAGTCCCAGGATTTTTACTGCTGTTTCAGTATTGCACGGTAATTTGCGAGTAAACCGTAGCTCCGATGAACGTGCCCCCAAAACGAAAGTTGCTCAGAATTGTGTGCACTTCAATTCATTTTATGTGAGCTTTTTCATTTGAGGTCATCTTGATTGTGTAATTATGTGCTAAACGGGGCATCAGATCGTTAATTGCAAACTGTTGTTTAACTGCTGCTGAAACTGTTGCTTGATTGAAACTTCGGGCGACGGTTGCTTCCTTTTGCTTAATATGCCATTGTTGGGTGATTCCTTTTGTTTCATTAAGCATTGTTTCTACTTCAGTTTCATGCATTCACATGCCATAATTGCTTGCTGCATCATGATTGTATCTTGCTCCAAAGTAGCTACCCTGCTGTTAGTGTGGTGCTGTTTATATTTTGTTGCAACTTCGGTCGACGAGTGTGTCGCGACCGTTTATCAGAATTGAATGATTACAATTGCATATTGTTAAGCATCATGTATACTTTCATTACATGTATTGCATCTTCATGTTAGCATTACTGGTCATATAGTTATTTAGCTCCAAAGTTGCTATGCTGCTGTTTTTGACAGCCACCTCTGTTTTTCACTAAGTCTGTTACTTTGCGATGCCATGTTGTTTGCTTAATATCTTTTGATCTGTGATGCCTATTTGCATGATTATTTTTGCCATGCCTTCCCTGTCATGTCTACTTTAGTTCCATATCATTTGTGATCATGTTTGCATTGATTATCCTGTTTGTGCATTGCTCTAAAGTGTGCTTCGTGATGTTGGCAGATTGTGCCCGTAACTTGTTTTGCTTATATCTTTTTAACCGTAACTCCGTTTGGGGTGTTCTTTATATGTAACCTGATTAGTTTTTCGTGTACTTTGTGTTTATGCTATTGTTTGCTGCTTTTAACCGACCTAAAATATGGTTTAGGACAGAACAGTACCAAATGTTTTAATCATCGTGCGGCACTTAGTGTTATGCCATGTTTAGCTTGTGCCTCACTTAATATGACAAACATAGATAGTTTACTTTGTGCTTCACCTCTTGACATGTTTGTGTGCTATGCCATGCTTGCTTGAGTTCCCATGTTAACAACCGTTGGTTGATCACCTGTAGCTAAGCAACTTGAACCTCCGTAAACGTGCGGTATTCGTCGTGTGTGACCGATACCCCACTTAAACTGTTAGTAACCGTTCTCGATGATAGATCCGTATCGCGTTGCCGTGTCGTGTGATGTCTTCTTGATCTTGTGTTGCCTCGTAGTAATAGAGTGCTTGCTCGTTGATTGCTTTCTAGTGTTTATCGTCTTGTGTGCTTCCGCGGGTACCTTCGGAGACGATGCGAGCGTGCGATCCACTACACCTTCGGAACTCGACTTATCAATAGGCAAGGACTATGCATTACTTATGATCCATTCTATTTCAACCAGCGGTTTGCATGCTAGTCTAGGCTAGGTTCGATGTTTGATCCTACCACATGTTTACAGCCTCTTTCAAACCGATACAACCATGTCCCCTCCCAGCAAACCTTGTACTGCTATGTTACTATTGCTCGTTGCTCAGCCCCTGCTTAGTATGCATGCTTAGGATGCTACGATGTTACCCTGTTACTCCTTGGTTTGTGATATCACATTATTATATTGTTGTTGATGATATGATTATTATAATGTTGACTATATTCGACGAAGGATGGAAGGTCTAGGCTATCCCGCCCAGACGCTTTTTTCCATTCGATTCACCTAGGATCCGAGTTCCGGGTATTGGTTTTAAGACTGAGCGTGCCTAACCGCGTGTGGGATTTTATGGGGTCCCCTTTTCTTACCTGCCTAGCTTCAAGCATTTCTAGTGGTGGCCCAAGCTGATTTACCATTTGAAACCGTGTGTGTGCTGGTCAGCTGCCAGTAGTTTTTAAACCAACAAGGACTAGTGAGGACATAGTTCCCTTGCTGGCCCACCTTGTACGGCTGAGGACCCGGTTTCCCATGTGTGATTAACCGGCTATCCCAACCTGCGACAGACGGTAGAGACTAGATCGAGAGAGCGGTCGGCTCCTGAGATGGATGTCGACTCACCGGGGGCCACCCGGATTTGTTCGTTGTTAGTTAGAGGGACCTGTCGTTTCGGATGTAATGCCCGATATGCGGTACTGTTCCAGATCTAGGTGTTTCCACCCAGATCCGGGGACGAAGCACATATCGGTCCCACCGCGACATATGACAAAGCCATATGCCCCGGATTTCCAACATGATATCACAACATTACAGATACAAGGATACAACATCTCATACAATCGGCATACAACTGCCTTGCATACAATATAACAGCGGAAGATACACGTCTGAGTACAGACTACAATCAAATGCCTAGTGGCAAAGAGAAAAACATCGATCCCATAACCACACGGGTCCAGGCCCTCCGCCGGGATCCGCCTAACTAGTCGTCGTCGAGACTCCACGTGAAACGTCGATCACCGTACCTGTTGTCGATCAGAACCCTGAAAAGAGAGTTTGGGGGTAGTATCATGAGTACAGAGGTACTCAGCATCCAACTGTAGTGGTCGTCTGACCCAGCAAGGACTTCATCACTCGTCATTCTAGGACAACTAGTAGTTTACGGTAAGGATGGGGTAAGTGGTGAGGTTGCTGCCGCACTAGCATTTATGAAGTGGCTAACGATCTAGAGAGTAAGATAAGAAGCCAAGCATTCGATGAGGAATCGCCTCCAACAAGTCTTGCTATCAACTACTACGCAAACATAACACCTATCCTATCCTTGTCCTCCTCTTCGCATCCCGACGAAGAAGAAGCAGTCAAGGCACGCACACGTTTATCAAGTTATATTAAGATTATCTCAGTTGTTGTTGTCTATGAACAAGGAGTAGGTCTCAAGTCGTCCATAACCGTGGACACGGCTTCTCGAAAAGATTTAACCCTGCAGGGGTGTACCAACTGCCCATTACGAGGCTCCGCACACACGCTCATCACTCTCAGTTGCTACCCATCACAGGCAACCATTTTATGATTTAGTTCCAAGAGATCCGAAACGACAGGTCCCTCTAGCTAACAACAAACAAATCCGGGTGGCCCCCGGGGAGTCGACACCCAATCCAAAAGCTGGCCACGCTCTCGGATCGGACTCTTCCGTATGACGCAGGTCGGATTACCGGTAATCACACATGGGAAACCGGGTCCTAGCTGATCGGATGGACCAACAGAGAAACAAAGTCTCCACTGGCCCAAGTTGTTTTAAAACAGCTGGGGGCCAACCAAGCACACACACGTTTTCAAATGGTAAATCAGCTTGGGCCACCACTAGAAATGTTTGAAGCTGGATAGGTAAGAAAAGGGGACCCCATAAAATCCCACACGCGGTTAGGCACGCTCAGTCTTAAACCCAATACCCGGAACTCGGGTCCTAGGTGACTCGAATGGAACAAAGCGTCGGGGCGGGATAGCCTAGACCTTCCATCATTTGTCGAATATAGTCAACATTATAATAATCATATCATCAACAACAATATAACAATGTGATATCCCAACCCAAAGAGTAACAGGGTAACATCGTAGCATCCTAAGCATGCATACTAAGCAGGGGCTGAGCAACGAGCAATAGTAACATAGCAGTACAAGGTTTGCTGGGAAGGGACATGACTGTATCGGTTTGAAAGAGGCTGGTAGGATCAAACATCGAAGCTAACCTAGACTAGCATGCAAACCGCTGGTTGAAATAGAATGGATCATAAGTAATGTATAGTCTTTGCCTGTTGATAAGTCGGGTTCCGAAGGTGTAGTTGATCGCAAGCTCGCAACGTCTCCGAGAGGTACCCGCGGAAGCACACAAGAGGTAAACACTGGAAAGCAATCAACGAGCAAGTATCTATTACTACGAGGCAAACACGAGCAAGCATCAACAAGAAGCAACACGAGACATCGCACCTACCGTCGAGAGCGGTTACTAACAATTTAAGTGGAGTACTCGTCACACACGACGATACCGCACGTTTACGATGGTTCAAGTTGTTTAGCTGCAGGTGATCAAAGGTTGTTAACATGGCAAAGCACAGAAGCATGGCAAGGGTGAAGCATAAATAAACTACCTGGGCTAGTCAATTTAAGTGGGGGGTAAAACCTATACATAGCAGCTATTACGGACCCCACGATATTTATTGCATTTGGTACTGTTTTTCCCTAAACAATATTTTATTATTTTTATTAGCAAGCAAGAGCAGCAAAAACAAAATCTACATGCAATTCTAGTCAAGTTACATATAAGAAACATTTTAAACAGAGCAACAGTTAAAAAGTTGTTGCAGTTACAGTTTACAGTGGCAAGCAGTGTAATTAGCAGTCAAACAGCAAGTAAACAAGCTCAAACATGGCATAAGCAACATTTTAATAATCTACGCGCAAAACGGAGCAACTTTCATGTAGAAAGTGTCTCCATCGGAGCTACCGATGAAAAGTTACGGGCAACACAATAAAAACAATTAACAGATAAATAAAAAGCCCAGAAAATGAAAAAAAAAGCATGCACTGGGCCGAATCTAGTCCTATTGGGCCCAACAGTAAAAAAACAGAACTAAATAAAAAAATAAAAAAAGGGGGGCTCACTTCTTGGGCCGAGGCCCAAGTGGAGCGGTGGCTGGGCTGGGGCGAGCTGGACGCTGGGGAGTTGGGCCACTAGGGGGCGAGACCGACCCAGCCTAGGCGTCAGCGGTTGGAGGCGGCCGCACCAGGCGCTTGTCCCGACCTCAACCCGCAGCGGCTGCGGCGACTGCGGCCACCGGCGCCTGGCGGCGCATCACCGGCGGGGGACGGCGTGAGGAGGCGGGGGAAGGGGGCCGCGGCGGTTCGAGCTCCGGGCGGATCCGGTCGTCGCCGGGAAATAGGAGGGGCGCGAGCTCGGGCTTCGGCCTCCACGGTTGCTGCGCTCGGCCTCGAGCTCCATGGCGCACGGCGGGGGGGAGAACCTGTAGAGGGGAGGAGAGGGAAGGTGAGGAGGAGAGGCAAGGGAGAAGGGAGAGCGGGAGGAGAAGAGGGAGTGCGGCGGCCGGGCTGCGGCTCGACGGCCGGAACGCGGCGACGGGCGGCGTCTCCATGGGACGGGGGCAGGTGGAGAGGAGAGGAGTTGGAGGAGGTTGGGTGACGTGGACGATCCCAGGCCGTCGGATCTGACGATCTGACGGCCCAAAAATCATTGGGCACAAAATTGGACGAAATTGGGGGTGTTTTCAGATCTGGGGCTGGCTAGGGAAACCCTAAGTGGTGGGGTGGTCTATTTGTAGCCCAGGTGGCTGGCAATTTGCAAAAACATCTCCGGTTTTCCGCTCGCGCGTGCGGTGCTCACGTTTCTGACTGCCGGGGGTCCGCAGTACCTCCGATTCGGGTAAAACTTCGAACTGCGCGATCAGCGCGTCGAGCCGGAGGCATTCACCTCGTGCTGGAACCGTTTCGAAAACACTTTCCGGCGCGCAATAAAAATATCCCGTTTAATTATTAAACGGGGTTTTCGTTCCGTTGGCTTCGGCTGGTCTCGTGCGGTGTTCGCGACGGTGATCGGGTGAACCCGGTGTCGCAAAGGTCGAGTGTCAGGGTGGCAAGGGTCGGTCTTCGTCCGATACGAGATAAGAGGGGGGAAAAATAATCGCCGATCGATAAATCGGGGATGCAAACACCGCAAACAAGCAGACAATCAAACAATTCACACCGAAAACAAAATTTTTAATTTTTGTGAAAACTGGGCTATTACAATACAACACCACCAACAATGGATCTCGTCCCGAGATCTAGGACGATCCGGGGAGAGGGGGGGAGAAAAAGGAGTCGACGATCTTCAACACCACCAACAAGGGACTCTGCTCCATGTCGACGTCGAACTTCGGTTGAGATAATTTTCCGCAGAGAGACGACATCGTCGGAAAAACGAAACCGTCAGTTTCAAGAGGAAGAACGATCGCGAAAACCAGATCAAGGGATAGTGATTTTCGACGCAAGTCGTAAAAACACCGGACAAAATGAGGGATGGCAATGGATGACCCAGATGATACCCATAATCGGAGAAGCTAAAGGTACTATAGGAATTCACACCTGAGCTCAGAATCGAGACAATACGCTGCAAGCAAGGCATTGTAACGATTTCGAAACTCCACACACTCAAGATCCTAAAGTTTGAAGGGGATAAGATCAGAATAAAACACTTACGACACTTGTCCTGACCAGAGCATGGGTAAGGAGGAAAAAGATCCTACTCTCCGATAACTAACTTAGTAACTACAAAATAGTTTTTGTCTAGACTCGACTTCGGCCAGAGAGGGGATCCTACGGTCGGTAAGGCTCTGATACCAAGTTGTAAGGCCCGATATGCGGTACTGTTCCAGATCTAGGTGTTTCCACTCAGATCCTGGGACGAAGCACATATCGGTCCCACCGCAACATATGACAAAGCCATATGCCCTGGATTTCCAACATGATATCACAACATTACAGATACAAGGATACAACATCTCATACAATCGGCATACAACTGCCTTACATACAATATCACAGCGGAAGATACACGTCTGAGTACAGACTACAATCAAATGCCTAGTGGCAAAGAGAAAAACATCGATCCCATAACCACACGGGTCCAGGCCCTCCGCCGGGATCCGCCTAACTAGTCGTCGTCGAGTCTCCACGTGAAACGTCGATCACCGTACCTGTTGTCGATCAGAACCCTGAAAAGAGTTTGGGGGTAGTATCATGAGTACAGAGGTACTCAGCATCCAACTGTAGTGGTCATCTGACCCAGCAAGGACTGCATCACTCGTCATTCTAGGACAACTAGTAGTTTACGATAAGGATGGGGTAAGTGGTGAGGTTGCTGCCGCACTAGCATTTATGAAGTGGCTAACGACATAGAGGGTAAGATAATAAGCCAAGCATTCGATGAGGAATCGCCTCCAAAAGTCTTGCTATCCACCTACATACGCAAACATAACACCTATCCTATCCTTGTCCTCCTCTTCGCATCCCGACGAAGAAGAAGCAGTCAAGGCACGCACACGTTGATCAAGTTATATTAAGATTATCTCAGTTGTTGTTGTCTATGAACAAGGAGTAGGTCTCAAGTCGTCCATAACCGTGGACACGGCTTCTCGAAAAGATTTAACCCTGCAGGGGGTGTACCAACTGCCCATTACGAGGCTCCGGACGCACGCTCATCACTCTCAGTTGCTACCCATCACAGGCAACCATTTTATGATTTAGTTCCAAGAGATCCGAAACGACAGGTCCCTCTAGCTAACAACAAAAAAATCCGGGTGGCCCCCGAGGAGTCGACACCCAATCCAAAAGATGGCCACGCTCTCGGATCGGACTCTTCCGTATGACGCAGGTCGGATTGCCAGTAATCACACATGGGAAACCGGGTCCTAGCTGATCGGGTGGACCAACAGAGAAACAAAGTCTCCACTGGCCCAAGTTGTTTTAAAAATGCTGGGGGCCCAACCAAGCACACACACGTTTTCAAATGGTAAATCAGCTTGGGCGACCACTAGAAATGTTTGAAGCTAGATAGGTAAGAAAAGGGGACCCCATAAAATCCCACACGCGGTTAGGCACGCTCACCCTTAAAACCAATACCCGGAACTCGGGTCCTAGGTGACTCGAATGGAACAAATCGTCGGGGCGGGATAGCCTAGACCTTCCATCCTTCGTCGAATATAGTCAACATTATAATAATCATATCATCAACAACAATATAACAATGTGATATCCCAACCCAAAGAGTAACAGGGTAACATCGTAGCATCCTAAGCATGCATACTAAGCAGGGGCTGAGCAACGAGCAATAGTAACATAGCAGTACAAGGTTTGCTGGGAAGGGACATGACTGTATCGGTTTGAAAGAGGCTGTAAACATGTGGTAGGATCAAACATCGAAGCTAACCTAGACTAGCATGGAAACCGCTGGTTGAAATAGAATGGATCATAAGTAATGTATAGTCCTTGCCTGTTGATAAGTCGGGTTCCGAAGGTGTAGTTGATCGCAAGCTCGCAACGTCTCCGAGAGGTACCCGCGGAAGCACACAAGAGGTAAACACTGGAAAGCAATCAACGAGCAAGTATCTATTACTACGAGGCAAACATGAGCAAGCATCAACAAGAAGCAACACGAGACATCGCACCTACCGTCGAGAGCGGTTACTAACAATTTAAGTGGAGTACTCGTCACACACGACGATACCGCACGTTTACGATGGTTCAAGTTGTTTAGCTACAGGTGATCAAAGGTTGTTAACATGGCAAAGCACAGAAGCATGGCAAGGGTGAAGCATAAATAAACTACCTGGGCTAGTCAATTTAAGTGGGGGGTAAAACCTATACATAGCAGCTATTACGGACCCCACGATATTTATTGCATTTGGTACTGTTTTTCCCTAAACAATATTTTATTATTTTTATTAGCAAGCAAGAGCAGCAAAAACACAATCTACATGCAATTCTAGTCAAGTTACATATAAGAAACATTGTAAACAGAGCAACAGTTAAAAAGTTGTTGCAGTTACAGTTTACAGTGGCAAGCAGTGTAATTAGCAGTCAAACAGCAAGTAAACAAGCTCAAACATGGCAACAAGCAACATTTTAATAATCTACGCGCAAAACGGAGCAACTTTCATGTAGAAAGTGTCTCCATCGGAGCTACCGATGAAAAGTTACGGGCAACACAATAAAAACAATTAACAGATAAATAAAAAGCCCAGAAAATGAAAACAAAAGCATGCACTGGGCCGAATCTAGTCCTATTGGGCCCAACAGTAAAAAAACAGAACTAAATAAAAAAATAAAAAAAGTGGGGCTCACCTCTTGGGCCGAGGCCCAAGTGGAGCGATGGCTGGGCTGGGGCGAGCTGGACGCTGGGGAGTTGGGCCACTAGGGGGCGAGGCCGACCCAGCCTGGGCGTCAGCGGTTGGAGGCGGCCGCACCAGGCGCTCGTCCCGACCTCGACCCGCAGCGGCTGTGGCGACTGCGGCCACCGGCGCCTGGCGGCGCATCACCGGCGGGGGACGGCGTGAGGAGGCGGGGGAAGGGGGCCGCGGCGGTTCGAGCTCCGGGCGGATCCGGTCGTCGCCGGGAAACAGGAGGGGCGCGAGCTCGGGCTTCGGCCTCCACGATTGCTGCGCTCGGCCTCGAGCTCCATGGCGCACGGCGGGGGGGAGAACCTGTAGAGGGGAGGAGAGGGAAGGTGAGGAGGAGAGGCAAGGGAGAAGGGAGAGCGGGAGGAGAAGAGGGAGTGCGGCGGTCGGGCTGCGGCTCGCCGGCCGGAACGCGGCGACGGGCGGCGTCTCCGTGGGACGGGGGCAGGTGGAGAGGAGAGGAGTTGGAGGAGGTTGGGTGACGTGGACGATCCCAGGCCGTCGGATCTGACGATCTGACGGCCCAAAAATCATTGGGCACAAAATTGGACGAAATTGGGGGTGTTTTCAGATCTGGGGCTGGCTAGGGAAACCCTAAGTGGTGGGGTGGTCTATTTGTAGCCCAGGTGGCTGGCAGTTTGCAAAAACATCTCCGGTTTTTCGCTCGCGCGTGCGGTGCTCACGTTTCTGACTGCCGGGGGTCCGCAGTACCTCCGATTCGGGTAAAACTTCGAACTGCGCGATCAGCGCGTCGAGCCGGAGGCATTCACCTCGTGCTGGAACCGTTTCGAAAACACTTTCCGGCGCGCAATAAAAATATCCCGTTTAATTATTAAACGGGGTTTTCGTTCCGTTGGCTTCGGCTGGTCTCGTGCGGTGTTCGCGACGGTGATCGGGTGAACCCGGTGTCGCAAAGGTCGAGTGTCAGGGTGGCAAGGGTCGGTCTCCGTCTGATACGAGATAAGAGGGGGGAAAAATAATCGCCGATCGATAAATCGGGGATGCAAACACCTCAAACAAGCAGACAATCAAACAATTCACACCGAAAACAAAAAAAAATTGGTCAAAACTGGGTTGTTACATCGGATCTCTTGGAACTAAATCATAAAATGGTTGCCTGTGATGGGTAGCAACTGAGAGAGATGGGCGTGCGTGCGGAGCCTTGTAATGGGAAGTTGGTACACCCCTGCAGGGTTAAATCTTTTCGAGAAGCCGTGTCCACGGTTATGGACGACTTGAGACCTACTCCTTGTTCATAGACAACAACAACTGAGATAATCTTAATATAACTTGATCAACGTGTGTGTGCCTTGACTGCTTCTTCTTCGCCGGGATGCGAAGAGGAGGACAAGGATAGGATCGGTGTTAAGATTGCGTAAGTAGCTGATAGCAAGACTTGTTGGAGGGCGATTCCTCATTGAATGCTTGGCTTCTTATCTTACTCTCTAGATCGTTAGCCACTTGATAAATGCTAGTGCGGCAGCAACCTCACCACTTACCACTTCCTTACCGTAAACTACTAGTTGTCCTAGAATGACGAGTGATGAAGTCCTTGCTGGGTCAGATGACCACTACAGTTGGATGCTGAGTACCTCTGTACTCATGATACTACCCCCAAACTCTTTTCAGGGTTCTTGATCGACAACAGGTTTGGTGATCGACGTTTCACGTGGAGACTCGACGACGACTAGTTAGGCGGATCCCGGCGGAGGGCCTGGACCCGTGTGGTTATGGGGATCGATGTTTTTCTCTTTGCCACTAGTCATTTGCTTGTAGTCTGTACCCAGACATGTATCTTCCGCTGTTGTATTGTATTAAGGTAGTTGTATGCCAATTGTATGAGATGTTGTATCCTTGTATCTGTAATGTTGTGATATCATGTTGGAAATCCGGGGCATATGGCTTTGTCATATGTTGCGGTGGGACCGATATGTGCTTCGTCCCAAGATCTGAGTGGAAACACCTAGATCTGGAATAGTACCGCATATCGGGCCTTACAACTTGGTATCAGAGCCTTACCGACCGTAGGATCCCCTCTCTGGCCGAAGTCGAGTCTAGACAAAAACTATTTTGTAGTTACTAAGTTAGTTATCGGAGAGTAGGAATCTTTTTACTCCTTACCCTTGCTCTGGTCAGGACAAGTGTCATAAGTGTTTTATTCTCGCCTTATCCCCTTCAAACTCTAGGATCTCGAGTGTGTGGAGTATAGGAACCGTTACAATGCCTTGCTTGCAGCGTATTGTCTCGATTCCGATCTCAGGTGGGAATTCCTGTAGTACATTTAGCTTCTCCGGTTTCTGATATCATCTGGGTCGTCCATTGCCATCCCTCCTTTTATGGTGTTTTTACGACTTGCATCGAAAATCTCTGTCCCTTGATCTGGTTTTCGCAATCGTTCTTCCTCTTGATCTCCCAATGGTTTCGTTTTTCGACGTTGCCGTCTCTCTGCGGAAAATTTGTCTCGACTGAAGTTCGACGTCGACATGGAGCAGAGTCCTTTGTTGGTGGTGTTGAAGATTGTCGACTCTCCTTTTCTCTCTCCCCTCTCCTCCGGATCGTCCTGGATCTCGGGACGAGATCCCTTGTTGGTGTTGTTGTATTGTAACAGCCCTGTTTTCACAAAAATTAAAAATTTTGTTTCGGTGTGAATTGTTTGATTGTCTGATTTGTTTGCGGTGTTTGCATCCCCGATTTATAGATCGGCGATTATTTTCCCCCCTCTTATCTCGTATCGGACGGAGAACGCCCCTTGCTACCCTGACACTCGACCTTTGTGACACCGGGTTTCACCCGATCACCGTCGCGAGACCGCACGAGACCAGCCGCAGCCAACGGAACGAAAAACCCCGTTTAATAATTAAACGGGATGTTTTAATAGCGCGCCAGAAAGTGTTCTCGGAACGTTTCCAGCGCGAGGTGAACGCCGCCAGCTCGACTCGCTGATCGCGCAGTTCGAAGTTTTACCCGAATCGGAGGTACTGCGGACCCCCGGCGGTCAGAAACGTGAACATCGCGCGCGCGGGAGAAAAACCGGGGATGTTTTTGCAAACTTCCAGCCACCTAGGCTATAAAAAGACCACCCCACCACTTAGGGTTTTCCCTAAGCACCTAGGCAGCCCCTAGCCTCCCAGATCTAGAAAATCCCCCCATTTTCGCATTTTTAGCCCAATTTCAGTCAAACCCTAGCCCTTGCGAATCTGGACCGTCGGATCGGCCGATCCAACGGCCCAGATCGGCTCCCCCACCAACCTCCTCTATCTTCCTCCTCCAACCAAGCCGCCGCCTACACCGTGGAGCTACGCCGCCGCCTCCACTCCGGCTAGGGAGCCGCCGGCGACTCCTTCTCCCCTGCCCACGCCTCTCCTCTGCCCCTCCCCCTCACCTAGTTTCTCCTCTGTCCCCAGGCCGCCGCCGCGCAAGGAGGCCGCCGTCGGCGAGCCGCGCCATGGACGGCCAGGAGAGCTCGCGCCTCCTCGAGCTCGGAGCCCGGCGCCGCCTCGAGCCCCGCACCAACCTCACCGGCGGCCGCCGCCTTGAACAGATCCCGGCAGCTGCGGCCTCCAGAGCCCTCGCCGCGCCTCGCCGTGCTACCGCTGGTGGCCGGCGCCGCCATGGACGCGAGGTGCTCCGACGGGAGCAGCCTGAGCCGGCCAAGCAAGCCAGCCGCCGGGTGGGCCGACCTCCCTCCAGCGGCCCACCAGGGCGAACCAGGCCCAGATCCAGCCAAGGCCTAGCCGCCCCTCCATGCCCAGCCAGTGGCCCGAGCCGCCTCCTTGCCTGTTGCTGAAGATGAAACCGCCGAGATCATGAATCCAACCCCCCGTCTTCCCACGGTCGGCGCCAATTGACGAGGATTAATCTCGGCAAGTCCCATGGTTAGGTACCCTGGGTTTAGATCGTAGAGAGAGAGAGTGCAAGGTTGGTAATCTCGTCGGCTAATAGAGACAGGGATTTACCCATGTTCAGGGCCCTCGATCGGTAAAACCCCTACTTCCTGGTCGATGTATTATATGGTGGAGGCGATTACGGTGGACGCTCCGGCGAGATTGGTCAAGCCAGAGATGTTGCGGTGGTTATTGGATGACCTAGACGTCCCCTCTCCCAGCCTTTATATACTAGGCTAGGTCTCGAGGAGTTCATCTAGGTTTACATAGAGAATTTCCTAATCTATATAGTCTTAGTGGCCACGTCTTGTACTCCATGTCAGTTTGGACTCCATGTCGGTGAAGTCGTTGATGCTTCGGGTGGGATGATCTTGGGCCTTCCAAAGCTTCTAGTGGGCCACCAGTCTTGACACGCACCAGGTACCCTCACGGTGAGGAGTCGTGGGGTATCCCCTCGTCACCAGTCTTATCTTTTCATCGGCGAGAACGATGGCAAGGATGATTAGTAGTCTAGTAGTAGATTAATTTTAAATAACTTGTAGTACTTTAATTTAAATGTTTATACAAGTTTGAGTTTAAATGCTTGAATTCTAACAAAAATATGTCGTGCCTATATTTTTTGTAGATAGGTGCTGGAGCGGTCGTGCTCGGGCAGCTGCGGACGGTTATTTTCATGCAAAGAAATCAATTTTGCGTACCCTATATTTTTCTTTGTGGTTATTTTCATACAAAAACAAAGCGGCGGTTGAAGATGCTCTTACATCAACCTTCCAACAACGAATCAACCTATGGTTGAATTGGTTAGAGGGACAGTGGTATCCCCATCGCACCAGAGTTCAAATCCTAGATTTGATATTGGTGCTCGCATTTTCCTGGATATATTCCAGGCCTTTCAGCGATGTACTTTCAGTGGAAGGAGACGTTCCCGTCGAAAACCAGGTGGTGACTTCATTAATTTCAAGACGATGTGCCGGCATAGTATTGTGAAGATGCTCATAGATGTAGGATGTGCGTATGTGCGTTCATAGGGGTGAGTATATACTCGTGTATATAAGCGTCTGAGTTGTACTGTGTTCTAAAAAAACTCAACCTTCCAACACTTCTCGCGCAGATTTTTTTTAGGATTTTATCATTTATGCCACTAGTTGTGTCGCACTACTCAGTTGTGCCACTACAAATTACAACTGCTCAAAAATGCCATCGTTCTGTGAGATAATTGCTCAAAAATACCATTAGACACCTCAAAAATGTCATTATTGTATTAGATGTTTGCTAAAAAATACCATTAGACAACGTTATTTTTATGCCAAACTCGTTGACTATGTAGTAGGACCAAATAAACTTAGAATCGCGTGTCAAATGTTTCTATATATGTGACACCCCGCCTGAATACCACTGTACACAGACGAGTGTCGCCCACACACCAGCCCAGGAATCACTCTGGTGTGCGAGCTTACAACACGTATCAAGAACATAGGCACAACTGTACAAGGATTCATAAGCCAAAGTGGCTTGAATCAATATATTACCACCATAGATGGTTCATTACAGAGATAGGGGCAGCGGAATAATAACTGTCTACGGAAGCACGGACTTGGAGCGGCTCCAATCCACAGGGATCTGACTGGGTTACTCTTCCTAGCTCGCAAACGCTCGACTCCTCCTAGGGAAAGCGGATCCTTAGATAAACCTGAAAATCTGGCTACGCGAATAGCCAGGGATGAAAGCCATGTGAGTACGTTTGAATGTACTCGCAAACAAGCAAACCAAGTAACATATACAACAAGCAGAGCAATCCATGGAATTCAAGCATGCCTTAAGTTATTAGAGTGATATTAGTTGTCATAGCAATGCAGCTTAATCAATATTAATAATCATGGCATAAGCAATATTAACATGATGAATCTAGCATGCTATTAAGAGCAAAACCAGAGCAATAACAATCAACACATGGAATGATCAATATCATCATAATGAAATGAGCATTCTACCATGATTAAGACTAGTGCAAACAACACATGGAACACTCATGATCCTCGCATGACCATGCAGCTTACCTCGGAGTCATTACCGACTCCACCTTCAAGTGACGGGTCATCGCATGACCACTCAACGGATTAGGTGTCCTTATGTTACCACCCAGTCATTCCGATCATCGCATGACCACTCAACGGATTAGGTGTCCTTATGTTACCACCCAATCATTACGGTCATCGCATGACCAACAACTCAGCACCATTATTATACCGGTTTGTGTTGACCATAGTGTGACCTAGTACGAACCGTGTCCCATGACCGAGGACGCGGCTATTCGAATAGATTTTGACTCTGCAGAGTTTGTGCACGTTACCCACACTATGGAGTTCTTCCTCCACCCAGCACTCCAGAACTTGTCCCACAGGATCCTTGGAACTCGTTCCGCAAGAGTGGGCTAGGACTTCTCCAACGAAACTCGACTACCGCGTAACCTCCCTACGTATCACCGACACACTGTCTTGGGTATCCCTGTGTCCTCCAGACACCGGCCAAACTCTTGGCAAATGGCCACCTTGTGGCAAACACTGTCCCGAACGGGGACTCCCGGGTAAACAACTCTGGATGTCAAGGTTATCACCACCTACCGGGCCAGGGTAGCGTGCGTGCATAACCTCCCCTCTTTGGTGATACTCGTAGAAGGCACTACGATAGCCCAAGCTAAGGCCCGCCCATACAGGCAAATGTGGCTGCACAAATAAAGCCCGGTTCGGTGGCACTTGGTCAACGGTTATATTATGTTCATCAAGTTTTAGCATTAGTACTTGCAGCATAAATTGAACAAGGCGACATGGCCTGAACATAACACTACCACCAAACACGTGCAACAACTAGCATGGCATGGTATGAATCTAGTAAGCATGGATATTAAAGCATGAATAAGGTCAACACATGTAAAACTACCGGCATAAGCATGATATAATTAACATGAACAACATGGGCATGATACTCACCAATAAACATGGCATGATCATTTTTAGCATTTTCATATCAAGTAGACATGTATAAACAACACATTCATGATACTTACGAGTGAACATAGCATGATCGACATAAACATATCACGTAAGCATGGCATAAGCATGTCAAGTCAAGTTAATAGCTCCGGGTTTAGTTCATCGTTAAAGCAACATGGCGAGATCACATTTTAAACACACAAGAACAACATGACACAATGCTTAGAGCATATATCAGATGGCTTGCATGCCTGGGGGGGGGGGGGTCGATGAATCCACCGGACGGACGTGCGATCACCTTCCGAAAAGATCCGACGGAACCGACGGTTCTCCGGCTAAGACTAACGACAACCGGGGGAAAAAGGGTCAATTTCACAATTCCAAAACATCATGAAAATTGCACCAACGGAACGGGCTCGGAAAACTGTGAATCTGGGCGCTTGAATTACCGCAATCGGAGTTACGGTGATGGAGATACGGCCGTTCGTTCGATAAGCAGAAAAATGGGATTATCGGGTGAACGTCCACAATATAAGCCTTCGGGTCTGGAGAGAGAAAGCGTGTTTGAGAAGATACGTTTTAACCGTAGGAAAGCGTAATTCGGCCCGCAGTAGCACCAAAGTACGCTTTCGTAACCGGAAGACGTATTTCATCCCGGGGCTACCAGGAATACGCTTTCCGCCCTCAAAGGCGTATTTCTTTGAAAATGCGCTTCCACATAAAGGGTCGGGCCCGCGCGTCAGCGGCTGGGTACTCACCACGGTCATCTACACGTGGGGCCCGCGTGTCAGCGCATCCTCATCCTTTGTCTCCCCTGCTTCCGGATGTAGGGCGCGTTGACGCAGAGCAGCGCGGCGGCCGGCACCGTTGCCACCGACGGCTAGCAGCGCGGGAGGGCCCGCCGGCGGGCTACCTCGGGCGCGGCTCGCCGGGACGCGCGCGCCGATGGCCGCGAGGCCACGCGGGGCTTCCTGCGGTGCTGCCTGCAGGGGCGGCTGTGGGCTCGGCCGTGGCTGTAGCCCGGCGGCTCGATGCCGGTCGAGGGAGGCGGGGGCCCTAGCCCAGTCGAGCGCGGTGGCGGAGCACGCCGAGGAGAGGGCCGAGGACAAGCGAGCTGGGAACGGGGAAGGGGCTACTGCGGCGTGGAGGCGGGGCAGCAAGGCTGGGGCCATAGCGAGGCTTTGGCCATGGGCAAGGATCTCGAGGGGGAGAGGGTTGTTGCTGCTGCGCTGCTGGAGAGGGATCGGGGGCGCTCTCTTATAGCCAGGGGAAGGGGCACGGGCGAGAGCTCGAAGCTTTGAGGTCATGGCCACGCGGCGGCCGGTCCATGGAGCACATCGGGTCGGCATGATCTTACAGGGGCTAAAAGACAGGCGTCAGAGCACGCGGCGAGCGTGCTTGGAGTAGGGATCAAGGTAGACATGTTGGGACACGAGGAAATGGACAGTGTGGATAAGAACGCAGTACAAACACATAGTTGGACGCGAGCTGGACACGCAACATGCGCGGTCACCTAGGCCACCACGTGTCCAGGGCGTGCATTTGGCCCGGGACCATGTCCACTGTGTGAGGTGACATCTCAGGAGGTGGAGTCACTCACTTGGAAGGGCATGCATGGCATGGAGCTCTGAAAGTGACATGACATGTGTGTGACCGGCAAAGTTTTTGTGCTGAGCTAGGGGAGGCTCATCTGGTGAAATAGTCTGAAATTTGGGTCATAGCAATCTTATCCATAGGTGATTACCTCTGCCAAGTTTTAGCTCAAATGGACCACTGTACATACCACTTCCTTTACAAATGCACCAACTAGGCAGAAGGTGTTTGTGCTGTGGTTTGGCTAGCACACTGGTCTCCTTGGCTTGAAATTTGGCAGAGCTTCATCATACACTAGGATAAGTATGTACAAAGAATTTCAGCTCAAATGGACAAGGATAGCTTGCACTTCCTTCACAAAGTTGCCTGCTGGACAGAAACTTTGGGAATTTATTGTGCATTACTGGCTTGGCCGTTAGGGCTCAACTTTGGTACAACACCATTTCATGGGCAGGGGAAATGGCACAAAAAGTTTTGGAGGCAAAGGGCAAAGATAAATAACACTTCCTTTGGAAAGTGCTATTCTACCCTGAATTTGCAAATGGAAGCTATGCTCAAACTTTGAACTATGGAACCCCATGTTTTGATAGAAATGGTCATGGGTTGGATACTAGGAGCTTCACAATTCATTTGAGCACCAATGGGGCAACCAAAATGGTAGCTCCTTTGCAAATGGGCTAAAAGGGAATTATTGGCTTTATAAAGAAAATCACAATTTCCTTTATTCAATCATAGCCAATATCTTTGGGAGAGGTCAAGAGGATAACCAAGATCATCTCCACAAGTTTCCACAACCTTTAGAGATGTCCGGGTATTTTTCGGGATTTAATCCCATCGATCTGCGGCGAATGGAATTAAGCCGATATGAAGAACATTGCACCGGGCGTGGCAATATCCTTGCATATCCGGGCTCGAGGGTCTGGGGAGGGATCTTGCCTTGCAAAGGGGCAGAGAAAAGGGTTGCAAGGTCAAGGATTGTCTGGATTCTTCTGGTCATAAACCAGACTTCAGGGGAAAAAAGATCGGGAGAAAAAAAGCTAGGAAGGAATAACAACACAAAAATCGATAACCCGATTTTTGGGGTGTTACAATATAACTATGATAAAGTGTGGGCCTCACTTGTCAGGAGTAAGCAAGCGAATAATTAAAAAAACATATTTTGAAGATCGAGTGGGGCCCACATTCAGATAGAGTAGTGCTGACATGCCACATGTGGCTTTATGGTTATTTTGGTCATATCTATACTATTAAAGGCCAAGTGGCCGTCGTCGTCGTGATGGTTCGACCCCTCTCCCTGCTTCTCTGTCCCGCACGGAAAAACCGCACCTCCACCCCGAGCTCTCCAGGATCCCGCACGAACGGAAAGAGGCCCACGTACGCACGTCCCACGACCAACGACTCCTCCCAAAATGCTGGCTCTCGACACATCCTTTCCCGGAGAAAAATCGCCGCCGTCTGGGGCGTGGAGATTAAGGGCGCCCCTCCGGCCACACCCGTGCCGCGCCTGGCCAGGCCACGGCTGCGCCCGCCCCGTCCCGGCCACGCCCGTCCGCGCCACGCCGTCCGCGCCGTCCCGGCCACGCCCGCCTGCGCGGTCCGTGGTTGGCATATGCATCTTGATTGGAGCACCCGTAGACTTTGCTCCTTGATTGTGTCGTTTACTGTTGGTGCGATTTGGCTGCTTGTGTTAGCTTTTTCAGCGAAAATAGCTTTTTCCTGGTGCAATTGACAGTGTATTCTAGGGCTTTGACGGTTTGACCCGGATTTCGTAGCCCTGAAATCCTTAAAAATGTGTTTGACATAGTCCCCACTCTCCTGCACATCAATTTCTTCAGAGGGCTCATTTTTATTTGCTTCTCAACTAATTAGATAACTGCTCCCACTGACAATCAGATATTGCCCTGCCTATGTGCTAGCCCAATTCCTCCCTTTTCCTTTTTACTCAGAAGTGATATTACTCCAGAAAACCAACCCCTACTGATTGATTCTTCGTGAAGGTAAGCACGTACACAAGAAGCAGGTAGCTGGATGGATTTTTCTTTGAGGAGCACACACACATATAGAAACTGCAAGTCGCCGGTTTGCTTGATGGATGGCATGACTCCATCAATTTGAACATGCATGCGAACATAATCGATTTGATGACCAAGCGTGTGTTGCCCATGAAAGCCGGCTCCCCAACCCAGGCCCTCCTTTGCAATGTCGGTGAAGTCAGCTTCAACCTCACCGTCAAGGACGGAATCAAGGAAAGTCTACTTCATCCATCACAAGGACCACACTCAGGTACATAGTTTATGAAAATATATTTACAGAAATTTCATTTTCGCATAAGCTGAGGCATCAATTTATTTTTAAACATTTCCTAGAGTAAAATTCGTGAATAAACTACATGATGTTTCATGTTAATCCTTATATGGGAATTCTATGCCGTTGGTTTCAAATCATGAGCAGTTAGAGGTTATCAGGTACTGATGTATATGTGTGTGCTTTTTGTATAAGTTTACCTGCATTATTCCTAGGAAAATGGAAGTCATATACTCCCTTTGATCGTCAAAAAACATATTTCTCAAAATTGTTTGGTGGTTTCCAATGCAGACTAAAATTTAAGTTGATATTTCCTTTTGCAATTATGTTAAAATCAACCATAAGATTGAGAGAGATTAGTGGACAACAGATCTTTGAGTAAAAATTAGCAAATTAGAACCTTCAGTAAACTACAGAAAGCAAGCTTCATCGTTTGATATTGTAAATAACCTGGGATAGAACTTGACGAACACATAATTAATTCACAATGACCTACTGAACCATGAAACAACATTGCTGAGCTTCAACATTTCGGTAAGACATCCCACAAAAAATCGGCTAGAACCGACCAGATTGTTATGTCAAGATGTGTTTTATGCTGAACTCAGGAAGTGTGAATAAGTAAGAAATCTTCAGAAGAGATCAGTGCATCATCTCTTACGGAACTGCTACAGCCTACAGGAATTGACTCCTTTCCAAACAATGGTAATATTTTTCTACAGATCTTAGCGACATCTCTCCTCTTAAATTTACCGGGATTTTATTTAGTTGCTTTTCGTCTAATAAGGTGCATCATGCTTACTGTTGGATGGTTTCTCAAAAAAATTCCTGCAAATTTTTTATCAACTGATAACTTTGAATCTTTGCGTTCATCAGATCATGCTTACTGTTAGATTTTGCACATGAATAACTAAAAGTTCTATGGCATTACACATTTCCTTCATTTTAGCCATTAAACTTACTTATGTATTCAATGTTAATTTAGTATGATTTCTTGTCCTGGGTATATTCATCTTAGTGAGGAAGGTCTTTGAGTGGCTTTGGTCATCCTAAATTTTCTATGGATTCTTTTTTCAGTACCGATTAGCTTCGTGAAACAATAATTATTATAGCCCTTGATCTACACATGCTCGATTTCTCTGTGCAATTTCCCATTCTAGAATAGTAGACTTTCTGCAAACATGTTGAAGCACGGTGATATGTTTAACTCATGTTTAATATTGTCAGGACTACGCATATGGCAAAAAAGGGGTTGCTTGCATGCCATCCATGTCATAGAGAAAATGGTAATTCCCACTCTCCGTCAGAAGCAGAGATAAATTGAGAATGGGGCAAAAAAACTGACTCTTTCTGCTCGCAGGCGGTGCCCGCTATGACTCTCATGGGTTGCTTTACCGCAGTTGTCGACCCTTCTTCTAGCTTCGCTACTGGACAAAACTGACTCTTTCTGCTCGCAGGCGGTGCCCCTATGACTCTCATGGGTTGCTTTACCGCAGTTGTCGACCCTTCTTCTAGCTTCGCTACTAATTCTTCTAAGCTCCCCCCAAAAATGTTAGAAAAATTTAAAATAATATAGCAAAGTTTGGGCCGGCCGACGAGGTGGGATTAAAGATCACTTGATGCAGAACTTGTGGTTGGCATATGCATCTTAAGGTCCAAACTTTTTAAGGTGTATCTTCTAGCACACAACCATTTTTTGATGTACCCAGGCTTAAACTGATTGGATTTGGCAACATTAGATTCAATTCTTTTGAGGGAACTCCTTCCCTGTAGAAGATGCTCAAGTTGTGTGTTACGTACATTTGTTTATCTTTTCATGTAACATTCATTTGTGTACATATTATGCTCCATTATGAAATATAGAGACTTGTACTTAAAAGATTATTCAACTAAGTGCATCATTTTCATTAAGAAATCCAATACACCATCATCTCTCATAGTAGGTGAGAACATATTTGACACACCTTTTCAAATTACATCTGTTCATAAATTATTACTTTGTTATTTCGTGGCAACGCACGAGCATTCGATACAAACATTTTTTTAAAAACACTTTCTTTTCCAATGAACAACTTGTCAGTCAAAAAAAAAGAGAAAAAAGACGAACAACTTGCCGTTCCAGTTCCAGCCACCGTGACAAAAATGGTGGCAACCACTCACCGGAGCTCGCTTCCTCTCCCCGTTCGCCGTCTTCCTAGCACACAACCCATGAAAACGCCCGTCTGCATCCCCATCCCCGTTCCCATCCCCACACGAATCCGTGGCCGCCTCCGGCGCAGCCATCTCTCCCGTTCCGGTGGCCCCACCCCCGCCTCGGACCCACAGGTTACCGACTCTCTGCGCGTTGCCTTCGCGTGCGGCGGCGCGGGGGGGCACGTATATGCCGCGTTCGCGCTCGCCGACGAGCTCCAGGTCTCGCTCCCCGGCTCCCGCTCCCTCTTCCTCGGCGCCCCCGCCCCGTCCCTCGAGTCCGCCACCGCCGCCTCTTCCTCGTACCCATTCGCCCCCGTCCCTCCTTGCCTCCCCCGCGCGCTCCTCGCCGCGGCGCTGCACCTCTACCACTTCCGTCCCCACGTCCTCGTCGCCACCGGCGGCCCCCCCTCCCTCCCCAGCTGCCTCGCCGCGCTGCTTCTGGGACTCCCTTTCGTGATCCAGGACCAGGATGCCGGCCCCGCCCCTGCCACCCGCCTCATGGCCCCCCTCTCTCGCCGCGTTTTTCTCGCGTTCAACGCGCCCGTCCGCCTCCTGCCCAAGCGAAAGTGCGCCGTCTACGGGAACCCCGTTCGCATGTCCATCCGCAACTGCAGGGTGTCCAAGGCCGCCGCCATGGCGCGTTTCTTCCCCAGGGCAGGGCTGGTGGGGGAGGAGGGGACAGAGGTCGTGCTTGTGCTCGCCGGGACGGTGGGATCCCCACAGGTCAATGTGGCAGTGCTTAACATGTATTACGAGATGCTGTCCAGAAGGAAAAATAGGTACATTATATGGCAGACGGGACCAGAGGATTTCTGCGAGATGGAGAGCCTCGTCAGAGGACATCGCCGGCTGTTTCTGACACCGTGAGTTCCCTTCCTTTGTCTGTATGATGTGTTTTTTTTTTTGCGAAAACTGTATGATGTTGTTTGTAGTACTACTTGGGATGCATGTCAATTTCTAGCTGTTCAATGGACTTGACTGGGATGCATGTCAACTTCTATCTGTATTGATTCGCAAAAAACAAACAAACAAAACTTCTGGCTGTATTGATGGGAATGTGTCAAACTTTTGTGGAAGATGGTCAGGTACATTTTAATAAAAGTTTGTTAAAAAAATAAGTACTTCAATTTAATGATGATACCCCGCGCGTTGGTGCGAGATTTGTTGCAATATGTTATTTTGATGAGATTTAGATGTCTGAAATCTGAATACGAGAACGAAGACTAAAACTACATATGCTTTTTTGTATTTGATTATTGTATAGTTGTAAACTACTACTTACAAAATATACTCCCTCCGTTCCAAATTAGATGACTTTCATTTGTGTACATGTCTAGATACACATGTGGACAAATGGAATTCATCTAATTTGAAACGGAGGGAGTAAGTAGTATTTCTCATGCATGTTGTGAGAAATAAAAATACCGGGGTTGATGAAGTGAGATGTGTGCATGTTGAGAGAAATAGTATAAGTAGCATTCCCCATGCATGTGAGAGGCATAAAAGTTGTGGGGTCGCATGTTGAGAGAAATAAAAATATTGAGATTGATGATGTGACATCTGTAATGAGGTGGCATGTGTTCATGTTGAGATAAATAGAAGTAGTCGCGATCAACTATTTGTATATTGGATTCAAAACTAGCAGAAGACATTGCTGTGATATTGAGAAAACCACCACGTAGTATAGTTACTTCTGATTTCTATGCTTGTGGTCTTTTCACTTTTGCTCAAATTAGACATGGTTTAGGTAACATGATACCCTTCCGTCACGCGAAGATCTACCTCCTACCATGACGGTACTAATCAGTATTCAGAACTAGGAGAAGACACAATTGTGATATTCCTACAGGCACCACTGATGGCCAATACTGAGCATTAAGATACCATATCTGTGTTGTGATCTCATAGCTTATTTTTCACTTCTTCTAAAACTAGAGTGTATTGGTAACAAAACCCTTACATGATAGATGAAAATTTGACCATAGCTCAGAATAATGGTGCACTAGAGAGTATTGAGATCTTTCCTCTTTCTGACGAATTACCCTGCAGTAGTAACACTATTATCAAAGGGGACTGAAAAGAAGAACACTCTTTGTAGTTCTGATTTGTTATGTAGCTCTAATTGGTTCTCAAATCATGATGTTGGCTCGGTTGCTGCATCTAAACTTAGTCTATATTTGCAGATTGTGATTTCAGGTTATAATGTCAACACCATGGTATGGATCTCTATTCTTTGTCAATCCATGATATTTCGTAATGTACATTTGTGTAATGCTCTACACAGCAGAGACAGTATTGGTTGATTTTTTTTGTTCTCCTAGCTTTATTGTAAATTCTCCATACTGATTTATCATATCTCTTCATATGAAGGTTCTTGCATGAAATGGACATGGCATATGCTGCTACTGATGTTGTCGTTTCTCGAGCTGGTTCTGTGGCTTGCACTGAAATATTGGTCACTGGGAAACCGGCAATTCTGGTATTATATATCACATCATGTTACTTGTTATGTATTTCCATTTGTTTTCAAAGTATGTCTTAATCCTACCTTTTAATAACAGAAAGAAACCTGATTAACCTTTGTTGTGCTTAAAGTAGAACTTTCCTATTTTATAGTTGGCGTATTTTAAAATCAATACCTCTATGCTGTGCTCAAAAGCTTAAAGAATAACCATACAGTAAAATATTTGGAGTGCAGTAACTAGAAAGGCCTTCTCACTTCTCAGGCCCATAAAAATCAATACCTCTATGTTCATAAAGTATTTTTTATTTTAAGTTAATAGAAAATGTGGATTAATAATGTGCATCTATTGGCCAAACTGCAAAACCATAATTTTTCCGTGCAAATTTGTTCTGACCATTTGTTTCCTCTTTCTTTCAGATACCTTTACCCACAATTGTGGATGACCATCAAACGAAAAATGCATATATCATGGCTGATGTCATGGGAGCAAGGGTCATAACAGAAGATGAACTTGATTCTAGTAGCCTAACATACATAATTGATGAAATTATTGGTATGTGACATCAACTTACTTTCATGAGTTATACTGATAATATCAAACACTGAATATGCAATTTGTATCATGTCAATTATTGGAATTTGTAATTATTTGTTTTACACGTAGCATTCTTTGCATGGTCGAAATTGATTACACTAGATGGGAACAGAAAGTTGCACATGAATTGAATTGTCCCCTTATTAGTTTGTCTTTGTAAACTAATTTGCTACCCACGATGGCAGCTGCGCACACCACCACATGATGGCATATGTCATCCGAAACTTGCTTTATGCAGACCACCACACAATGACATATGTTGTCTTTTTTGACATTTACTTTAGGCATCAATCATTCAAAACGTACCCAACCAATACAAATGCGTAGAGTGCCAATACCCGACCTTGCTTTATGCACACCACCACACAATGACACATGTCGTCCTTTTTGAAACTTGCTTTAGACAACAATCAGACAAAACGTATCCGACCAATACAAATGTGTAGGGTGTCAGTACCCGACCAATACAAATACGTGCATGCACAGCTACCACCATGCATACAAAATTGCCTCTCAGTTTGTAGTACTTTCGACCAGGAGGCTTACTAAAAAAAACAGTGAGAATTCCTTATTTGGCCCTTTTTTAAAATTTGTTCCCTATTTGACCCAAAAATGTATTTTCTTCCTTATTTGACACTCATTGTAAAATGTATTCCCTATGTGACACTTTTGTCTATTTTGGTCATTAACAGGGCTAAGTACAACATTAAAGACCATTCTACCCATATTGTCATAAATGGCATAAAATATGAGAAATACTGCAGGTCAAACCTTTAGGAGCATGTATAAACACGGTAGGCATGCATAGTGTATTTTAGGAGCACCACCGTACCCTGCGTGATGCAATCTGCATATATGTACGTACTGCCATCCTCGCGTATTTACTGTAGCTAGTGAGATACAGGCTATGGCACAAAGATTTAATCCACAAAGAGACTTAAGTTTAACGTGGCTGTGTATTTCCGTTCGATGGCTGATGTGTAATATTTTTCGTACGTACATATGTGTGCTGTGACAGCTAATCTAAGAGCAAGGCTTAAGTTTCACGTGCATGTGTATTTCGAGCCGGACGGCCAATCAATCATCTAGCTAGTGAGATTAGCTTGCACAGGAGGGATTAGTCAGCGTTGTCGCTTGCTGCGTATGCATATGTTGAGGGATTAATCAGCATGGAATTTTTGTTCAAATGGACATAGCAAGGACTAGTTGCATGAAGACGGTGATTGTGTCCATCGATGCAATTTTTTTATAGCTAATAAATAGTAGTTCATATCTCCAGCCAAATTTTAACATGGACACCAAGCATATCTCGATAGATGGTGTGTCAATACATGTATAGTGTGGAGCGTGGGTGCGGCTCAGCAGGGTTGCAAGCAATATTTTCAGCCTTGTATAACATCATGGGTAGAATGGTCTTTTCATATCACACTAACATTTTATGGCCAAATTAGGCAGAAGTGTCATATAGGGAAGAAATTTTATATTTGATGTCAAATAGGGAAGAAAATACTTTTTGGGGCCAAATAAGGAAGCAAAATTTTAAAAAGGGCCAAATAAGGAATTCAAAAAAACAGGATACGTTTACCAGCAATAATTTTTATGTCTGCTAGCCAGTGTTGCTTATTATTATTTTTTGACTATTGTTGCTCACTATATGTAGTATGTTTATCTAGGTAGGTCGTTATTTTGTCAGTTTGTCTTAGACCAATAGTAAGTATGCTTTTTTTTAATTAAAATGCACTGTCAACCATTTGATTGGAAGACAACTGTCCTTACAGACTGTTGGAATTGTCTCGAATATTTTGCACAAAGTAGGTTACAACCGGACTTGGAGTCATACGGTGTGTAGATACGGTATCGGGTCCTGTTCGGGTAGGAAACTTGTATCCTAGACCTTTTATATAATGTGGAGGTAACTTATGCCAACATGATATCACATGTGCACAGAGGGAGCCGAAAGGCATGTGCTGGCACTCGGCTGGACGATGTGTGGTATTGTAGCACTATCATAGGGTGAGCTTCCTTCACAAATATCGTTGGTGTGCCTCCTGTGGTTGCTTGGTCCTTGATAGATCGACTATGTGCTTCGGATTATTCTAATAAGTGGTATCATGAGTTAGGTTGCAAGGCGGATGTGTTGATCCGGAGGAGAAAAAAATAGGGACTGATGCCGCTTCCCAAACTGCTCCACTGGCGTGGCCCTCCCTCGTTCAGCCGACAACAAGTCATCTTGCCTCAGTCGAAGCAGAATTTCCTTCATCAAGATCACCTAGGATATCTATCTAGGATCCATGTTTATCGAAGCCGACAATCTTTGTTAGTATGATTGGGCGGGTGTGTGTCGGGCTTGTTGGACTTATGGATGTCACATGGCCGGTCCATTATTTCCTCAAAGGTCGGACCCTTGCTGCCCTTCTTACCCTATCACCGCATCTTATGCTGGCCACTGTTGCTGCCCTGGTAATCCGACCGAAAGTCGGCATGACTTCAACGTTGTCATTGTCTTTGAACTTACTATTGCGGTTTCGCTGAGGTCGGCCTTGATCATCTTTTACCCCTGACGTTTCAGGATCACCTCACATCCTTTGCTTGGCGTGCCATGCGTCTACACCCGAGCAAAAATTTGTCACCATGTCCATGAGAGCTTGCACTGTCTTGGGCTTGGCGCTCCCCGTAATTCGAGTTGATTGCTTGTCCCTCAAGCTGCTTCTGAATGGGGCGATGGCTTTGACGTCGGCATACTCAATTATCTTGTTTTTCTTTTTCAATTTTTTTGGTCCAATAGGCTCAGACCAGCTCTCCTTTTCTTGGATAACATGTGCCAGATCACTGATGTCAGCATTGTTAGAATAATCCAAGTCGCATATCGACCTACCGAGGACCAAGCAATCACCACATGCACGAGCACGACACCGAGATTTGTTAACGAGGTTCACCAACATGGCTAATTCCCGGGGCATGACTACGGGCGCTCCTCCCCATGTACCAAATCCACATGATACAGTCGACGACAAGTCCGCCATGGCCATCCGACAGCGCTCCGACCACCTCGCCACGGCCGGTCCGGCCGCCCCCGCCACGGGCGCTGGACCGTCCCTCTCGTGATCTCTGTCTAGCCTATCAACTTGTGTCTAGTCTATTTTGCTACCCCACGGTGCCTTTATATAATAGGCCCGGGTTACACGTGTCCGACTCAAACACCTAACACACCGCTATTACAAGTCCAATTGTAGCACAACTCGTACACCTAATATTCGGCACATATATTATAACACTCCACCTTGACGAATATATCCTCGCCACCTTGAAGCCTCCATGTGCGAACGTCCGTGTACCTTGGACTTGAACCATGAGCACCACTGATACTCCCAGACTCCATGTGACTCCACCTGCAACTATAGTCCCTTCTTGTCTCTTCTTCATAGTCAACACACGAGCAAACAATTAAGTTACCCTTTACTCTGTGCTTCCAACTTCCGGAGTATCCGTTCAACACCATCACACACCGATTATTGTCTGCGTGAAAGTGAACAACTCACATATTGGACGCCACATATAAGAGTTACCCGAACTCAACATCCTAGCTCTTTCTTGATTGATATCCGAGACTTGAAGAAATTTCACCGTTGCCTTGTGTCACCCTGAGTCAAATTTACAGTTGTCTCATCCCTTTTCCCGGATAATCTCTGACTTGTCTCACCGCTATAGCACTCCGCCTCCTTCTGTACTTGTCATCTATATTTTATCATGTGTACTGAAAACACCACAGAATATACGGCCATGTACTCTCTTAGGTCTTGACAATCTCAGACTTACCGCCACTTTCTCAGATTCCCCATGGTCAACTCCTGTCCATCAAACCGGCACCGATAGACCCTGTCACCAACTTGAATCTAGTACTCGTCAACACTGCTTCAACACCCCTTGCACACCTCGTCTGACCACATGTCTGACCTCCCTGGCCTATCGCTGTGTACCGTGCTTACCGCACGCCTCGCCGCTATCCTCGCGCCGAGCCTCTGCTGTCCCTGTCGAGTATCTTGGGTAGCTAGCCCACACCATCTCAACCCCCACTGCAGAGAAACACCGATCATCCACGACCGATGCCGAGTTTCACGTATCCCTGAGACCCTTGGCCACAGTCCGAACAACATGTCCCTCGCTTTTCCCGCTGAAATAGGCTTCGACTCTCCGAGCTCTTACGCCGTAGCCCCTCCATCAACATCGAGTGAAGTCTTCCACCAGACTCCAGCTCCACGTTCAACATGACTCCATGGTGGTTGTACGTGCCACCCCTCTGCGCCCTGTCGACTCCAAGCTCCCTTGTGTACACCGTCTTGAATCAACCCTGCGCCATTGTCATGTCGAACCGCACAAGCCCTTGGGCATGCGCCACGTGTTTCCACGCCCCAGAAGTCGGCCACCATCAGCATCACGCTCCTATGTCGTCGTCGCCGAAAATCACTGTTGTCTTCTACTTTGACCAACATCCACGTCGATCCATCAGACTATCCAGTCTGACCCAGCCGAACTTCTTCGACTGCAAGCATGCTCCACCCTGCGCCTAGTCCGTTCCGCACATCTCTGTGCATTCCTTGGCACCCTGTGTTTGCATGATCCTGTCATGACGCGCTTCAAACTCCTCTGAGCTTTATACGCACATCGCCAACCTGCGAACCTCATGGTATAACCACGTACACACTTAGCAACAAATACAAAAGAAATTGCCTCTTCCGGGTAGTTTTCCATGGATGCACTTGTTCCAACCAATTCCCAATGCATTTTCTCTCTTTACCATGTTACTATCTTCAAGTCACGTATATACCAGGTCCACACCTTTTTTTCTTTTTCTTTCAACAAATCTCACGGCTTGGCCTTTGCGTGCAGCTCCTGGCTGATCCTCCAAACGAGACAGCTTCAACCCAACTCACAACATCATGTACCAGCCGGCCCCGTCTGGACAAACCCGCCCTATAGCCTGCCTTAACGTACCAGCCAGCCGTCCAGCCAGACTCGGATGAATCCCTCGCCATGGGTCCAACTGACAAACCAGGCCACTTGGGCTTCTGCACGCGAGCCGCCGCGCCACGCGTGCACACCACATGTACGTGTCCTGTTGTTTCACGTTAGGTCTAGCTATATACTCCTGATCGGTCCGAACTGTGCTAGGTTTGCACACGAGCGCACACGCCGTCACCGTTTCGATCGCCTCTGCTACCTCTGATCGCTTCTTTTCCAATCTCGTCGAGAATAACGCCACAGCCAGCGGCAAACCCGTCTCGCTTCAATCTTTCCTTTAGATCAACAAATCTGCAACCTCATCGAACCTTGCTCATGATACCACTTGTTAGAATAATCCAAGTCGCATATCGATCTACCGAGGACCAAGCAATCACCACATGCACGAGCACAACACCGAGATTTGTTAACGAGGTTCACCAACATGGCTAATTCCCGGGGCATGACTACGGGCGCTCCTCCCCATGTACCAAATCCACATGATACAGTCGACGACAAGTCCGCCACGGCCATCCGACAGCGCTCCGACCACCTCGCCACGGCCGGTCCGGCCGCCCTCGCCACGGGCGCCGACCGTCCCTCTCGTGATCTCTGTCTAGCCTATCAACTTGTGTCTAGTCTATTTTGCTACCCCACGGTGCCTTTATATAATAGGCCCGGGTTACACGTGTCCGACTGACACCTAACACACCGCTATTACAAGTCCAATTGTAGCACAACTCGTACACCTAATATTCGGCACACATATTGTAATAAGCATGCTGGATGTATTGTAAGGCCCGATATGCGGTACTGTTCCAGATCTACATGTTTCCATCCAGATCCGGGGACGAAGCACATATCGGTCCCACCGCGAGTCATATGTCCCGGATTTCCAACATGATATCACAACATTACAGATACAAAGATACAACATCTTATACAATCGGCATACAACTGCCTTAAATACAATACATCAGCGGAAGATATATGTCTGAGTACAGACTACAATATAATGCCTAGTGACAAAGAGAAAATCATCGATCCCCATAACCACACGGCTCCAGGCCCTCTGCCGGGATCCGCCTAACTAGTCGTCGTCGAGTCTCCACGTGAAACGTCAATCACCATACCTGTTGTCGACCAAGAACCCTGAAAAGAGTTTGGGGGTAGTATCATGAGTACAGAAGTACTCAACATCCAACTGTAGTGGTCAACTGACCCAGCAAGGACTTCATCACTCGTCATTCCAGAACAACTAGTAGTTTACGGTAAGGATGGGGTAAGTGGTGAGGTTGCTGCCGCAGTAGCATTTATGAAGTGGCTAACGATCTAGAGAGTAAGATAAGAAGCCAAGCATTCGATGAGGAATCGCCTCCAACAAGTCTTGCTATCAGCTACTTACGCAAGCATAACACCTATCCTATCCTTATCCTCCTCTTCGCATCCCGACGAAGAAGAAGCAGTCAAGGCACACACACGTTGATCACGTTGTTAAGATTATCTCAGTTGTTGTTGTCTATGAACAAGGAGTAGGTCTCAAGTCGTCCATAACCGTGGACACGGCTTCTCGAAAAGATTTAACCCTGCAGGGGTGTACCAACTGCCCATTACAAGGCTCCGCACGCACGCCCATCACTCTCAGTTTCTACCCATCACAGGCAGCCATTTTATGATTTAGTCCCGAGAGATCCGGAACGACAGGTCCCTCTAACTAACAACGCACAAATCCGGGTGGCCCCCGGTGAGTCGACATCCAACTCAAAAGCCGGCCGCGCTCTCGAGTCGGCCTCTACCGTCTGGACGAGGTCGGAGTAACTAAAACATCACTGTGGATAGCCCTCGAGCTTCCAGGTTTGGACCAACAAAGGAACTCTGTCTCCGCTGGCCTGAGTTGTTTGAAAATCTGCGAGGTCGACACTCGCACACACACGTTTTGCAAATGGTAAAACCAGCTTGGGCCACCACTAGAAATGTTTGAAGCTAGATAGGTGAGAAGAGGGGACCCCATAGCATCCCACACGCGGTTAGGCACGCTCAGTCTTAAAACCAATACCCGGAACTCGGATCCTAGGTGACTCGAATGGAACAAATCATCGGGGCGGGATAGCCTAGATCTTCCATCCTTTGTCGAATATAGTCAACATTTATAATAATCATATCATCCACAACAATATAATAATGTGATAGCCCAAACCAAGGAGTAATAGGAGATAACATCGTAGCATCCTAAGCATGCATACTAAGCAGGGGCTGAGCAACGAGCAATAGAAACATAACAGTACATGGTTTGCTGGGAGGGGACATGGCTGTATCGGTTTGAAAAAAGCTATAAACATGTGGTAGGATCAAACATCGAACCTAACCTAGACTAGCATGCAAACCGCTGGTTGAAATAGAATGGATCATAAGTAATGTATAGTCCTTGCCTGTTGATAAGTCGGGTTCCGAAGGTGTAGTTGATCGCAAGCTTGCATCGTCTCCGAGAGGTACCCGCGAAGCACACAAGAGTAAACACTGGAATCAATCAACGAACAAGCATCTATTACCACGAAGGAATCACGAGCAAGCATCAACAAGAAGGCAACACGAGACAACGCACTACGGTATCGCATCTACCGTCGAGAGCGGTTACTAACAGGTTAAGTGAAGTACTCATCACACATGACGATACCTTTATCATCGGTTAAAGTTGTTTAGCTACACAACATGATCAAAGGTTGTTAACATGGCATCTCACTCAAGCATGGCATGTCACACAAACATGGCAAGAGGTGAAGCATAAAGTAAGCTATCTAATCTAGTCACTTTAAATGGGGGTAAAACCTATACATGGCAAACTATTGCGGACCCCACGATAAAATGGAAGTTGGTACTGTTCTTTCCTAAACATAATTTTATTATTTTATTTAGCAAGCAAGAACATAAACAAGATCTACACGTAATTCTAGTCAAGTTACATATAAAAAACATTTTAATCGGAGCAACGGTTGAAAAGATACGACCTATTTCATTTATGGTGGCATGCGACGTAATTAGCAGGTAAACAACATGTAAACAAGTTCAAACAGGGCAAAGGAGCACATTTTATTAATCTACACGAAATTCTAAGCAACTTCCATGTAGAACACGCCACGAGCCAAGCTACGGTTTAAAAGATATTCGCGTCGCAAAAATAAAACACAACCTGCCATTTAAATGCTCAGGAAAAAAAAACAGGCACTGGGCCAAACTACCGCAACTAGGCCTAAAAATGGTGAGCGCAGGACTACTATTAAACGCACAGGGCGTTACACAGAACACGGGCCGGCCCAGCAAAAAAAATAAAATAAAATAAAGGAAGGGGCGGTCACCTCGCGGGCCTTGGCCCAAACTGCGGTGGGCGAAGGATAGCTTCGCAACGCCTGGGGCGAGGGGAGCCGCGGTCCGCGCAGGGAGACATGGGCCGCCGGTTGCTGGGCCTTGGAGCGCGCTGGCGTGTTGGGCCTTGGTGGGTGAGGCCGGCCCATCCGTGTCGCTGGAGGCTGGCGGCTCCCGTGCCTCGTCCCGATCGGGACTTGACGACGGCGGTGGCTAGCGCACGGCGGCCGGCCTGGATGAGCTCCGGCGAGGCTTGGGGGCGCAACGGCGAGGCATGGGGACAGGATGGCGCCGGATCCCGTCGCGGAGGAGGAGATCCACCGGATACCGGCTGGATCCAGGCGGCGCCGGAGTACAGCGGCTGCGGCGGCGCTCAAGGTGGCCCGTGGCCATGGCGGCGACAGAGGAGTTCCATGGCGCGGCGGCGCCCCTGCACAGAGGAGGACGAGGCGGTGAGGACGAGAGGGAAGGGGAGGAGGAGAGGCACACGGGAGGGCTCACCGACGTGGAGGTGGCGGCCGGCGGGGTCGAACGGCGACCCGAGCTCGCCGGAGACGAGGCCGTGGGGTGGCTCGGGTGCGGCGGCGCCCGGATGGGCCCGAGCGGGCCGCGGCGGCGGTTCCAGGCCCTGCGGGGGCCTAACTGCGGTGGAGGCTGGGTGTGGAGATCTGGGGGATGAGGTGGCGCGATCTGAGCCCTCCAGGGCCAGATTCGATGGCTGGAATTTTTTTTGGGGCTAGGGTTTCGGGATTTTGAGGGCTAGGTGGGCAGATTTGAGGGGAGATCAAGGGTGTGGCTGCAATTTTGCTAGGGGGAACCCTAGAAAGGGGTGGGAGAGTGGTGGTCTTTATATTGGTGGCCTGGCTGGCAAGTTTGCGCAAAAGCCCTTAGGTTTCCCCTCTCGCGTTCGATACTCCACGTTTCTGATCGCCAGGAGTGCATACAACCCCCGATTTCGGACGAAATCTCGAACCACGCGCTCAGCGCGTCGAGCCCGTCAGTTCTACCTCACTTCGGTGACGTTCCGAGAACATTTTCCGGCGCACTATAAAAATAACCCGTTTAAACGTGCGGTTTTCGCGACGGTGATCGGGTGAAACCCGGTGTCGCAAAGGTCGAGTGTCAGGGTGGCAAGGGTTGGTGTCCGTTCGGTACGAGATAAGAGGGGAAAAATAATCTCCGATCAATAAATCGGGGATGCAAACACCGCAAACAAATCAGACAATCAAACAATTCACACCGAAAATAAATTTTTTAATTTTTGTGAAATCTGGGCTGTTACATGTATTTACCCTTGAAATTGGCGATAAATTTTCCTGCACTTTGTCCCAAGAGGTGATCAACCTGGGCATTAGGGTATTCAACCAGGACCGGGCTGATCCTTTTAGCATGAGGGACAAGTGCTTCATGGCGTGCCAATTATCTCCATTTGCATCCTTGACTGCGAAAATATAGCCAGTCATGACCCTCAAATGTAGGGGATCTATTGTAGCGTTTTCGATAAGTAAGAGTGTCGAACCCAATGAGGAGCAGAAGGTAACTTTTTAGGGGTTTTTGGTATAAGCAATAAGAAGATAAAAAAAAGCAAAGTAAAAGGTACTCCCTCCATTCCCTTTTATAGTGCGCATAGATTATAGCTCATATACCAATGCATGACGTGGATGATGTACTATGGACCAAAACAACCCCACTGCAGCAGCCTCTGTCCTTGGCACATGCGTAGACAGCTATGAAAAAGCTTATTCTAATTAGGGCACCTTGGTCCAAACATGCAAATGCGCACTATAATTTGGAATTCCAGCCAAAACGTTACGCGCCTTACAATATGAAATGGAGGGAGTAATGAAGAGCAACAAGTAGCCCAATCCTTTTGAGCAAAGGATAAGCCTGGAAACTGAACTTATAAAGGTTAAAGCGCTCTTGAGGACGCACGGGAGAGGTAGTCATGTGCTTTCGTTATATTCCGTATCGGTACTTCAAAGGGGAAGTAGGAGACATGTTTATCCAGGTTCAGGCCCTCGAGATGAGGTAAAACCCTACTTCTTGTTCGTGTTGTATTATTGCGAATGGTTTTACAAAGTCCAAGGTACAATCAAGGGATATGTATTGATATGCCTATCGATAGACCGACATTGGCTTATATAGGATGTCGTAGGCCCAGGGGTACAAGAGTCCTGATGGACTATGGAGGTAAGGGGGGATCCTTCTCAAATACAAACTCCTTGTCTTCATCACCAAGGCTTTTGGAGTCTTCCCTATTGATAGCCCATGGGTCGGTATGAGGTCCAGGACAGGAACTGACCTAAGGGTCCTTAGGACGGCTTACTGGGTCGACAACCATAGGCCGAGGTACCCCTAGGCCATAACACCATCACTAGGCTAGGACAACAATGGTTCGACACGGTAATAGCAGTGAGGCATGCGACAAGCTTGGGACATGATGACAAGCCAGGAGGACACTGGTGGTTAGACATGTGCAATCATCCTGAATTTGACTTTGGTTGAGAGCCAAGGGTGTCAAAGGTTGAGAGCTTATACTCTTCCACAACTAGAGCTGTCAGCGACTAGCCGTGCTTGCACCCACGTCGTCATTGGAAGTACTGTACAAAATATAGCTTTTACGGGGCTACAATAATAACGGTAGAAGGGCGACACAAGTAAATAACGTGAATTAGAGACACAACACAGACACTAAACTGGACCACAAGTAATGAAAGGCCCAGGCTACGAGCTATTTAATCAAGCTAGGGTTTATGAGTGACTTAATAATCTAGAGGGTGAAGCCAAGGCCATCACGTGCACTTACCCCTTACACCACTATTGCGCCCACCTAACTAGCGATAGTGTATGGCTGTATGCCGATAATTAAGTGTTTCCTCACATACGCGTACACTCGGAGAGCGACATGAAGGACATGATCTAGGAATAATCGAACATATGCGTAAACCAATAATTGCCGACCTAGAGACATTCAATTACTCAACATATACATGATGAACATAAAGGTTAGGGTCAAGTTACAATCCAACATGTTGGGGAAGGAGAGAGGCATGGAGGTGATGGAGATGGTAGCGGCGTTGTGGTGGAGATGGTTCTGACCCTCCGGCGTTGCGGGGCATTGGTGGAGACTCCCTCTTCTTCTTGGCCCTTCCTCTATCGTGGAGATGATCTTGGTGGCTGTAATGAAGGTGTCGATGAAGCTAGATTGATTCTCTGGTGATTGGTGGCGCCCATGGGAGTACTCCTCTCCTTATGCATGGTTCTGAACGTCTAGAGTAGGGTTTCAGGGACGCAACGTCGCGAATTAGGCCCGGGCCCTTAATACTAATGTGACTTAGTTTGACTGTTCGGAGCCGATTCCAAGTGGTACAACCAGTGGCACGGCTGTGCGCCAGGACCGCACGTCGTCTTCTTTTATTGAAGCGCCTCTGGTGGCCTGCTTTATATGGAATTGGTCCTCTCTTTATGTAGTCTTCATATATGGCCTTTTTTCCTTCAATATACGTCCAATTTTTTTGTTCCATGCCCAAAGGAGTTCCATCTTTCTACACAACACACAAAACCAGGAAAAAGGTAGTAAAATTAATAAAAACTAAATACTATGCAATGTTCATATCAAAATGAGTGAAAACTGTTGAGGTGTATATGTGGATTGTCTAGCCCTTTCCATCAGTTCGGACTTTTGGTTGTGTTGGCTAGTGCATGAAGCTTAACATGGTATCAGATAATATGACATGATACAAGGAGTTTTTATGCAACAAATGAGCTATAAAATATGATGTAAAATGCACTCATCAGTAACCTATGCGGCTATGCCAACATAATAGCACATGCACACAGGGGAAACCAGCGGCATGTCAAGGTGTCGGAGTGACCGGTGTGCTGTATTGTAGCGGTATCATGGGGAGGAGCGCTCATAGTCATGCTCCGGGGATGCTACCGATGTCAAGTGAATCTCATTAAGAAATATCCATTGCCTTGTGTGATTACTTGCTCCTCAGGAGACCGACGACGTGTCTCGGATGATTCGAACACAGACTACATGCACATCTGTATATAATTGTTCGTCTTATATTGGACTGCCATTATGTGGCCATCATAATTGTCTGATCACACTGATGAATGCATGTGTTTTCTATGTTTTCTTGCTACTTGCCTGAAAAACCTGCTATTCTTGATCGTTTGTGCATATGACATTTTTCGTCCAAATTGTCATGTTCCATCTTCCATGCCTTCAAACTGATTTTTCCTTGATCATTTCATATACAGGTGATGAGAAATTGATGGCAGAGATGTCTCAGAAGGCACTAAATGCAGCTCGACCAAATGCTTCGGTTGACATTATTCGTCACATCTGTTCATTGATTGGTCCAACTAACCTGACGTAAATCTTGTTTTGCACATTACACGAACTCTTGTTTGCAGTAATGCATGCGCTAGAGTTAGGAGCTGTTCGGATCTCCCCCGCTCCAGGAGCGGAGGGAGCGGAGTGGGTGCTTCGGCGTTCAATTTGCTGGAGCGGCAAAAATCGTGCCCTGTGTTTTCTCGGAGTGGAGCTGAGTGGAATGATTCTGAACAGGGCCTTAGTTGCTTGGATGTTGTGCAGCAGAATGACATCTCATTCTTGAAGTCGAGACTGAAGATCAAATTAATCTATTTTGGTTCAGTTGAACGACAAAGCAATCTGGGCTAAAAATGAATGGGAATGGTGCCCCCTGGTAGTGCTCACTTTGGGCTGTCTGTCACCTTCAGCAAACAATAACTATTTTGTGATTCTAGTGCTACTAACCATTAAAGAAGACCTCAACCATTAAAGAAGACCTCATAACTGAGACCTGAAGCCTCCTTTGGTTTAAAGAAAAAGTGGAGGAAACATACATGAACAGAATTTTTGCTATGGAGACACTATTGAACCCTTTGGTTCAAAAAATGTAACAAAGAGAAGATGAAGGAAATTATTCTTTAGTTTCAGTTTCAGAGGAAAAATGCAGGAACTTTATAATTCACTTGGACTTCCTTTATTCAAATTCCTGCTCACGAAGAGCAATAGTGAGAACTTTGGTGACATAATGATGACACACTAATTATACCTTCTCATGTGGTCTGGCTTTCATTCGACTGTTTATTAGGACTAGTAAGCGTGCACGTGCAATGCACATAATTCTTTTTATATTTTTTATATCATAATAGTCGTCACAATGATATGCCATACTTTAATAACAATCGTAATCGTGCACATGTGTTGATGAAATTGAGCACACCTTTGAAGGCAACTTTTTTGAGATTTTCAGCGGTGTACTGGTATATAATTACTTAAGCTACCTAACATTATGAAGGTAAAAAATTAAGATTTCCATTATAAAAAATCATTTTTTGAGACAATATTTCACCCATAATTTATGCATATAGTATCAAAGAATTAGAGAAAATCGTGTGGTTATGTCAAAAAAAAAAATCAATGTGTGCACAATGTGAACAAAAATATTCACTCATAGTAATCTTGCATGCGGAAGGCTCATCTGGATCAATACCAGTGAAATAGAGCATGTTTTCATTTAAAAAAAATCCTTAGTAACTTAAAATAAAAAAGCATAAGACATTATTAATATGGAAAATAATTTAAATTCAGGCACCAAATAATTAAAAATCCCTTATTGAAATACATTCAATTAGTACATGTGGAAATAAGGTTTGTGGAAATAAGGTTTACAATGCTATCACACATCATGGCTAGGTAACTTGTATAGTTGTAATACAAAAGGTCTAGATGGTTTCGGTGCTCTAAGTACCATGCCAGGAAATTAGCAATATTTCATTGAAGTTTAAAGTATGCTTAAGTGAGAAATGCCTCTTATTCAAATTTGAAGAAAACATCTATGTATACAAGTACCTTAATACATTACAAAAATATATTTGTCTAAATTTGTTCCTTCACTCTGATCACTTGCACACGTGTATCACATTTCACGACTAACAATGAAGAAACACAATGATATATTTCAACCACATGTGACAACTTTCTCCGACCCAGAATAAGTGTCGCCCTCTTGAACTAAGGTTGAACTGTTCAACCTTAGTTCAAAACGGCGACACTAATTATGGGTCGGAGGGAGTAATAAGTAGTACATGTGCAGTGCAAAAAAATACAAACAGTTCAAATTCCATGAAGAAATTGTTATTCAAATTTTCAAAACATTATTTAACATCAGTCAATCAATTAACTATGATTGACAAAAGACAAATGGTGTCATATTATCTCATCTGCTCGGTTCAGTTTTCAAAGGCTACAAAGAAACAAGACATGAATTTGGAGTTTTGAGAGGTCGATCTTGCATTTCCTCACAAGCAATGCTATGCAGACGACATTATATGTCCAACTTCTGTACTACAATGGAGATCAAACCATCATTGTATGGCACCAAACTGCAGTAAAACACTGGATTAGTCATCGCACAGTAATCGTACACAAAGATCATATGGGCAAGAAACTTGGGAGCTCAGCAACAATCGTACACAAGCTGCAACATACAAAGGACGACCCAAGCCTTTAGTGGAAATAAGAAAGTGCTTGCAATAATTAGCATGTAGATACTTCTTAGGACTTACAATACATTAACTAAAGATACCAGATGACAACACTCTTAGTGCCTTAAGGCCCTTAACTGTTCTTAACTAATAAAACAATTCATTTATATGTACATCACTATTCGAATTTCATTAGTTGCTTGTATCAAGCAAACTAAGCAACCAAACGAAGAGGTTACTATCAAGCCTAAATAGGCATGTCCGAACAAGTAACAACTATTCTTGTATTAATAACCCAGTCTATATCTATATCTATATATATATCTATAGCTAATAATAAAGGGAGGCGTGTTTCTCCTTTTTTTTTCATCCGTCACGCCCATTTTACAGAAAGGTCCCTATAATTTTTGGAAATTAACACGCACTCCAATAATAATTTAAAAAAACGTTTCGCTCTTCCACTTGGACCATCCAGGGCATTTTAAAGGACACACAACCCATCTGTGGTTTGCACCTCACTGAAACAGGATAATAAAAAACGCTATGCCGTCATATTTGGGCCTTGTCCTTTTCACCATTTACTAGGCCAACGTCGTTACAAAAAAATATTATATAATATAACTTTACATTCTAAAAAGTTTATATGTGAAAAATTTAAAACATTTAAGTGCGCCAACATTTTGTCTCATTTTAAAGTGTGAACTATTTAATAAATGCGTTAATAATTTTTATTACATTTTTTATATAGTATTTTGTTTAAAAATATTATTTATTACTGCAATTATCTTATAAAAGTGATGGAAAATAAATAATTAAAAAATTATATATGAACATTTTATCAAATATTATTTTTAGTGCAAATATAATACAAAATTAAAGCAAATGAAAAGTAAAAAGAAATTAAAATGTTCCGAGGAAAGAAAATATTTTTAAGTGCGAGCATTTTTACAAATTTTACAAAATTTAAGTGCGAATAGTTTTTAAAGTTTTGACTATGAACTTTTTAAAAATTTTAACAATTTTTGGAAATTAACCCGCACTCCAATAATAAATAAGTAAAAACGTTTCGCTCTTCCAATTGGACAGTCCAGGGCATTTTAAAGGACACAAGGCCCATCTATGGTTGACGCCTCACTGAAACAGGATAATAAAAAACACGCTATGTTGTCATATTTGGGCCTTGACCTTTTCACCATTTACTGGGCCAGCGTCGTTACCAAAAAATATTATATAATAAAACTTCACACTCTAAAAAGTTTATGTTTGAAAAGTTTAAAACATTTCAGTGTGCCAACATTTTATCACATTTTTAAAGTGTGAACTATTTAAAAAATACGTTCATATATATTTTTACATTTTTTCTATATGATTTTGTTTAAAGAATATATGATTTTTAAAGTGTTTTTTACGGCAAACATCTTATAAAAGTGATGGAAAATCAATAAGTAAAAATTATATATGAAATTTTTTTCAAATATTATTTTTAGTGCAAATATATTATAAAATTAAAGAAAATGAAAAGTAAAAAGAAATGAAAATGTTCTGAGGAGAGCAAATATTTTTAAGTGCGAGCATTTATACAAATTTTACAAAATTGAAGTGCGAATAGTTTTTAAATTTTTTACTATAATTTTTTTTTAAATTTAACATATAAAAGGTTTATTTTTCATAAAAATGAATAAAGAAAAATGAAATAATAAAAAACAAAATAAAAAATAAAAAATAGAAAAATATAAAATACCGTTCACACTTTGAAAACAGTTTGCACGTAGAAAAATATTATTCAATAAAAATGTAGACTATAAAATTTTTATGTGTGAAGAATTTACCACATTTAAGTGCGCCAACATTTTAACTCATATTTAAAGTGTGAACTATTGAATAAATACGTTCATGATTTTCTTTAAATTCTATATATGAATATTTTTCTAAATATTATTTTAGGGTAAATATCTTGTAAAAGTGATGCAAAAGAAAAATTTAAAAGAAATGAAAATGTTCCGAGGAGTGTAAATATTTTTAAGTGCGAGCATTTTTTAACATTTTACAAAATTTGAGTGCGAATACTTTTTTAATTTTTTTGACTACGATCTTTTTTAAAAAGTAACGTACAAGCCGTTTATTTTTGTGAGAAAAAATGAAAGAAAGAAAAAAACAAAACAAAACAAAAAAATATAAAATATAAAAAATAGATTAGAGTGAGCGCGAGCTACTGCGCTAATGGACCTGCTCGATGTGTTCTAATATCCACCGAAGCATTCCGATACGTATTCTGTTTAGATCTGGATTCATTATTTTACAATGCAAACGATAGGGATTTTGATTTTCGAATTTGAACCGCCGAACCACTCCAATTTTAACGTTTAAAATAAGCTTTACATTTTTTGAAAATGTCCCGTTGCAACGCACGGGCATGTTTGCTAGTAAAATTCTCACGCTAACTCCCCGACAGAATTCTCTTAAGTGAACTCTCTCTCTCTCTCTCTCTCTCTTTCAAATTTTAAAAAGGAAATTACAATAGTTTTCAATATTATATTTCTATAGAAAACAGAGCTCACGTTAGTACGACTGCAAGCAAACTGGAAATTTAAACCCGAGAAAACAGAGCTCGGATTGTTGTTTTATTTCTATTTGTTGCCTAGAATTTGTTAGAGAGCACATTAGTGAATTAACCGTGATACATACAGCAAATTGTAATGGTTTGATACAACAACCTGAATAGAGTTTGCACGTCGTCGTGACAGCAAGAAGAGAGAGCAATCCATTCCATTCACTTTATTTACCACATATACCTGAATTAAGTAAGCAGAGGGTATATTGAATAGTGTGATACATACAGCAACCTGAAATGGTTTGGAGCAACATCTGTAAGAAGACACCTCTTAAGCAGCTTAGGGATTATATACAACGCGTGAGAAAGGAACAGACTGAACTAACACATATGGGCGTCGTTCATATTCACCAGTAAGAACTAAGAAGACATCTGTCCAACAATACTTTTACAGTTTTATAGTTGACTTGCATACCCTTTTCTCTTGGCCATGAAATATATGCAAATATGTACGTTTGGAACTTGGAAGGACTGATGTGAGGAATACCGACTTGAATGGATATAGTCAATACATGATATCTGATGCACCATGAATGGTTATTCTTGTGGGATTTACTTAAAATGGAGTCAGGAAGAGAAAGTGGCAGGTCTGTGTACATGAAATAGAAATAGTAAATGAGAGAAACAAACATATATACGCACTGATTGTACCGAGGAGAAGTCAGAGAACTATTGGCTGCAGCCCTGATAGGTCGCTAGAACTTGAAAGCAACAAGTTAATAAAAAAATCTTGAACCAGCTTTAGCAAGATTTGAGAAAAGCATTGTCAAAGGAATAATTAGAGAGTGTAACACCAACATAAGAATTCAAGTGTTCACTGGAGTTCTTATGAAGAGACGACCATTAATCAAGGCTACTGATTTCAAGTGTTTGGCCTCGCAGATGTTGGTAGCCATACAAATTTGTTCATGGAGTACTAAGGGAAAAGGATTACCGTTATAAGGATAGCTCGCATCTTATCTGGATCCCAATGTGGTATGAGAAGAACATGTGGTAAAATGATTTTAAAAAAGCACTCTTATAGTTTCCTTGGAAACAAATATGTTAAAATATGTGTGCCGAATATATGTGTACGAGTAGTGCTACAGTTGGACTTGTAATAGCGGTGGGTTAGGTGTTTGATTCGGACACGTGTAACCCGGGCCTATTATATAAAGGCACCGCGGGGTAGTAAAATAGACTAGACACAAGTTGATAGGCTAGACAGAGATCACGAGAGAGACGGTCCGGCGCCCGTGGCAGGGGCGGCCGGACCGGCCGTGGCGAGGTGGTCGGAGCGCTGTCGGATGGCCGTGCCGGACTTGTCGTCGACTGTATCATGTGGAATTGGTACATGGGGAGGAGCGCCCGTAGTCATGCCCCCGGGATGTAGCCATGTTGGTGAACCTCGTTAACAAATCTCGGTGTCGTGCCTGTGCTTGTGATGATTGCTTGATCCTCGATAGATCGATATACGACTCGATTATTCTAACAATTGATATCATGAGCAAGGTTCAAGGAGGTTGCAGATCTGTTGATCTAGGGAACGAGATCCTCTGACGTACTACTCAAAACTGCAGAGAGAAGTAGATCGCTCTGGTTCGTTCGATGCCGATCCAAAGGTAGCTGCCCGAACTCTGGAGACAGAGCGAAATAGACCGGCCCAAAGCCCAGGTCAACCTAGAAGCGAGGAAATAAAGGAACACCCTTCCCTGCCGAAACTCCAGCTGCCGGCGACACCTGCACGACGTCGTCGATTCGCTCGCCGGCGCTCCAGCTTCCGCCAGCAACGCGCATGTGCTGTTCTTGTGGCCGCCCTCGACATCCCGCGTCCGCTGCCCTGGCGCACGCCGGCCGCGTACTTCAAGAGGAGAAGGACTCGCCGGAAAGCCCTGCAGGTCGCCGCACTTCTGGTCTCCGCCGCCGCTGCCCGTCTCATATCGTTCTCCACCTTCAAGAGGAGGAGCAGTAGTCCTCCAGTTGGCCGCCGCCCTCTCCTCCGTGTTGCAGCTGCTGCCTTTGTGCATTTTGGCCTGAGTTCTTCAGTTTGTGCTGTTGTTGCTAGCAACATTCACTAAACTGAATTGAAAATAGAATTGAATGGATCTTATTTGTAAAATGCCCAGTGTTTGATGAAGTTGCTCTAACTGAATTGAAATAAATGGCATGCCACAACAAAACTGAATTTGGACAGAAGTAAATATGTAAAATCTGAACTGAATTTTAACTAAATGGCACACACAAATGAATATGAACCTTCAGAACTTGAGCACAGAAACACAAACTTTTGGAAATACTTATATAACACTGAACTAAAGGGCACCCACAACTGAACAAGTCCTGAACTGAACCTTCAGAACTTGAACACAAAATAATTTTGGAACTACTTTTAGAACACTGTCCAGAAAAGTCCCTTTTGTCTTGTGATCGATGACCCTCATTTGCACAAACAAATTTACTTGATGTAACTTTTCCATCGGATGGCCTTTTGTTTGCATATCTTTTTCTGACCTCAAAGCCTTGCTGCCCACTGTAGCTCAACCAAAATGCCCAAGCTTCATCCGAATTTTTAAATTCCATGCCAACATGAGGTACCAAATGTTGTAGTACAACTCTGCAGTCCAAATGTGAAGATAATATTAGAACCAATAGCAGCACTTAGATATCACTTGACAAAGCGTGGGGATAAGTAAATTACCGATTGGAATCGTGATCTTGATGCAATTTGTTAACCTCTTCTGCCATCTCAGTTTCTTCTTCCATGGAAAATGCACTAGAGCTTCTCAAACCTGGGGAGAAAACAACATTTAAGAAACCACGTCTTCCATGAAATATGCACTAATTATAGCCCTTCTCAAACTCCTAATTTCGTTTTGGCTATTAAGTAAACTGATGGACAGAATCTCGTTTTTGTCTGAAACTGTATCTCCTCTGATCCAAATATTGCAAATAAGGTACCATTGGAAAGGTATAACCATGTACTACAACTTCTATTTTGAGCCCAAGTCGAAATTAAGCACAGATTAAAAGCAGTTTTGAATTTAAACATTAAAAAGGGACAAATTTGCAAGCTACAGGGAGAAACAGAGGAAGATAGAGATTTACCTGAGATTGACGAGCAGAGCAACTCATTGACGAGGTTTGGCGATCTCCTCAATCTCTTTCTCGGTCTCCTTCCAGCAATACCCTTCTCAATCTTCTTCTCGCGCGCTTTTCTTTCTCTGATTCTAGCGCCCTTTTCTGTGTTCTCGCGCCTTTTCTAAGCCGCAGCGCGAGCGAGCCCCTGAACTGGGCTTTTGGCCGGTCTATTTCGCTTGGCCTCTTGGCTTTCGGACTGCTACCATCGGATCCGCATCGAACGAACGAGACGATCTACTTCCCTCTGCAGTTTTGAGCACTACGTCAGAGGATCTCGTTCCTGATCTAGAGGTGAAGCTGCGTCAAGGGATCGTGTTTTGCGGAGCTGCTTGAAAACTAAATCAGGCGGAGTTTTGCGTTTGAGGATTCAGCGGAAGCAGCAGGTTCGTTAGAAGACGGACGAAGAAGCAATCTACGGTTTCGGCGAGTTCTGTATGGCAAGCGATGAACTTTTCGTGGCAGATCGGATAGTATTTTGGCACGTGTGCGTGCACGTGCAGAAGCGGGAGTCTCGCCAGATTGATCGATCGATCGGGAGGGAACAGGGCCCTGGTGACGTATGCGAGGCTAAGGCTCTTGGGTGTGGTTCGCGCTAGGAAGGGCCCAGCTGGACAGCGGGGACGAAGGTTGTACGTTGAGCCATGCAGCGATCAGGATTTGTTAAAGGAAAAGCTACGTGAGTAACGTGACAGACTAGTGCTGATTCATTGAAAGAGACATAATGGATACGTCTACAGGAGTATGTTGTGTACGTGGATGGTAGTGTGGGTCTGGGTTGCGCGTGGCGAGAATAATGATGTGCGTATAAAGTTTGGAGGAGTTTGGAGCGCGTCATGCAAGATCATGCAAACACAGGGCGCCAAGGAATGCACGGAGATGTGCGGAATGGACACGGCGCAGGGTGGAGCATGGTTGCAGTCGGATAAATTCGGCTGGGTCAGACTGGATAGTCTGATGGATCGATGTGGATATCGGTCAAAGTAGAAGACGACGGTGATTTCGGCGACGATGACATAGGAGCGTGATGCCGATGGTGGCCGACTTCTGGGCATGGAAACACGTGGCGCAAGTCTGAGGGCTTGTGTGGTTCGACGTGAAAATGGTGCAAGGTTGATTCCAGGCAGGCTTGAAGTCGACGGGGCGCGGAGGTAGCATTGCACAGCTACATGGAGTCATGTTGAAGGTGGAGCTGTGGTCCGAGGGAAGACTTCACTCTGAGCTGATGGAGGGGCTACGTCGTAAGTGCACGGAGAGTCGAAGTCTATTTCAGTGAGAAAAGCGAGGGACATGTTGTTCGAGCTGTGGCCAAGGGTTCGAGGGATACGTGAAACTCGGCATCGGTCGTGGATTATCGGTGTTTCTCTGCAGTGGGGGTTGAGGTGGTGTGGGTCTGTAGCCCAGGAGACTCGACCAGGACAGCAGAGGCTCGACGCGAGGATAGCGGTGAGGCGTGTGGTAAGCACGGGACACAACGACATGTCAGGGCACAGAAGGTCAGATTTGTGGCCAGACGAGTTGTGCAGGGGGTGTTGAAGCAGTGTTGACGAGTATCAGATTCAAGTTGGTGACAGTGTCTATCGGTGCCGGTTTGATGGACAGGAGTTGACCATGGAGAATCTGAGAAAGTGTCGGAAAGTCTGGAATTGTCAAGAACTGAGAGAATACATGGCCGTATATTCTGTGGTGTTGAGTGCACATGGCAAAGTGCGGATGAAAAGTACAGAAGGAGGCGGAGTGCTATAGCGGTGAGACATGTCAGAGACTATCCGAGAAAAGGGGTGAGACAACTGCGAATTTGACTCAGGGTGACACAGGGCAACGGTGAAATTTCTTCAAGTCTCAGATATCAGTCAAGAAAGAGCTAGGATGTTGAGTTCGGGTAACTTTTATATGTGGCGTCCAATATGCGAGTTGTTCACTTTCACGCAGACAATGATCGGTGTGTGACGGCGTTGAACGTATACTCCAAAAGTTAGGAGCACAAAGAAGAGTAAAGGGTAACTTAATTTTGCTCGTGTGTTGACTATGGAGAAGACAAGAAGGGACTACAGTTGCAGGTGGAGTCACATGGAGTCTGGGAGTAGCAGTGGTGCTCATGGTTCAAGTCTAAGGTACACGGAGGTTTGCACATGAAGGCTTCAAGGTGGCGAGGATATATTCGTCAAGGTGAAGTGTTAAAATATGTGTGCCGAATATATGTGTACAAGTAGTGCTACAGTTAGACTTGTAATAGCGGTGGGTTAGGTGTTTGATTCGGACACGTGTAACCCGGGCCTATTATATAAAGGCATCGCGGGGTAGCAAAATAGACTAGACACAAGTTGATAGGCTAGACAGAGATCACGAGAGGGACGGTCCGGCGCCCGTGGCAGGGGCGGCCCGACCGGCCGTGGCGAGGTGGTAGGAGCGCTGTCGGATGGCCGTGGCGGACTTGTCGTCGACTGTATCATGTGGAATTGGTACATGGGGAGGAGCGTCCGTAGTCATGCCCCAGGGATGTAACCATGTTGGTGAACCTCCTTAAAAAATCTCGGTGTCGTGCTTGTGCTTGTGATGACTGCTTGATCCTCAGTAGATCGATATGCGACTCGATTATTCTAACAAAATATATCTTGTGTAGAACTTCTAGGTTGCAATCATCTATCCTGCAAAAAAATAATTACAATAAGTTCACAACCCATCTATCCTGCAAGTGATTCTTTAATTTGATATATCATCCAAAATATGTTTTGACTAAAAACAAGCCAACGCAATTCGTCAACTTGAAATGTGTAAACAAACAAACATGTAAACATACTCGTGCCCATTAGCAAGGCTCCAACAATTGCATCAAATAAATAAAAAGTTTAGAAGGTTCATCATCCTTCGAAGGTGTTGGCAATGACAACACGTTCTACTTGCTCCTGACATGTGGTTGCTCTGTAAGATTGATAGAATTGAAGTCAATTAATTATATGGATCCAAGATATTCTAATTATTTATATATGCATTTAGGAAAAGAGTGCTCAATCTCACATCAATAACCTGGTCTTGACTTCCTGGCACCAAATGACAAACTATCAGAACGTGAAAACACCACCACGATTGTCGGCCTAGTCCTCGTCGTCCCCTCCCTGCCTAAAAATGATGAAAGTAACCAGAAAACGTTGGCCAACACCCAGTCTTATCTTCAAGTCTACGAGATTCCTGATTGGATGCACTACCTGAAAGAAAAGAATAAAACCATAAGAGAGCATATTGAAAAATTGAATGGTGACTCAGACACATACTTCATAGCCACAATCTTCTCCAGCAAGGAGGTAAGATCATCCCAGGCTAACTGGTGGATCTCCAGAGCCATTGGGTTGAGCCACATCACCCATCCAATGCACGCAGTATTGGAGCGTTCCCCTCACTGGATTACATATTTGTAAATGCCAATTACAGCCGAACGAATAAGGGGACATATTGATTAAACCTCTTATGTCTTCAGTGAGGTAAAAACACCGTCAAATCCATCACAAGCAGCCTGAGAGTAAGAGGGACAATTCAACCAGAACAAAAAATCAATTCAGAAGAGAAGGAATCAATATTTCTCTCACCTTCAGCATGGAAGAAGGACCTCACCAATGCCGTGACTCGGAGGCAGTGTGGGCTGTAAGACAACCCTTTGAGAGGCGAGGTGAGGTGTGGGCGGTTCAAACCCCCTGATTACCAGCACCCATAGCTACAATTTTCTTTTCTCACATCTCATTTTCTATGTTTTTTCTTCCTGCACTAATTTTACTCCATAGATGAAATCAACTCCCAAGATGAAAAACCATGGAAATTAAATTAGGGACTATCTGTCTTGTGCAAGAAAACATGTATGATGCCGTTCCGTATTTGTTCTGAGCATTCAGAATTAAAGCATGTAAGATGAAGGGGAGTACATGAAAATTTAATAAAAGACAATGGGCAGAGGATGGAAAACTTGGTCGGGTAGTTTTACCTAGCTGCGCGTGCCTTGACTGTTGTGTGTCCCCTGTTTGTTGCAAATGGGGGTGGGGGCAGAGGCGAGGAGGGCGACGCTGCGGGTGTGAGGCGGAGGTGAAGAGGGAAGCAAGCAACCTGGGGGTGCACAGGTGGCAGCGCCGGGGGTGGGGGCTGTTGAATATATTAGCAATTTAACATATGATTTAATCCACGAAATAGACAAACAATCCATGGCAATAACGGAACAGATTAAAGTAGCCACGTGATCTACTAAAACAGTAGACAAACAGATCACATCTAACATGAGCACTACGAACAGAACATGTAGCATGATCTCAAACAAAGAGGAACAGATCACGTACGGTGCAACGGGTGTGGAGCCGCTGGCGTTGGTGTCACCCATGTCGTTGATGGAGAGGCTGCCGACGTCCGGGAAGAAGTCGTCGTCGGAGAAGTAGTCGTCGTCGCTGTCAGCAGTCGCGCGAATGCGCTCCCCAAAAACCTGATCGCCCCTCTCCCGTACAGAATCACGAGAGGCGGAGTTTCGGAGGCCTGCTGTCCCTTCTTGCGGTGCACGCCGGAAGAAGGGATGGAGAATACTTGAGTGGCGGCGCAATGATCTGGAACGAGGAGGAGGAACCATATGGCGGTGCGGACAGGATAGGGTTTGCGCTGTTTATATAGACGCAGCGGGACGGGCCGACGTGGGATTAGAGCCCACGAAAACGACACACCAATTAAGCATAATTAACGCGTCCGTTAATTACAATTAATGTCTCATTAATTTTTACCGAGCTGCAAAAATATAAGTGTACGCAGAGCTTTTTCCTCGGCTCGGCTCATTCCCGAAACCGACGCGCGCGCGCGTCGTGACGAGGCGAGGCGAGCGAGGAGGAGGAGCGCGTGTGTATCACTTCTCTTCTCAAGCTCTTACAAGTGCTAGTGGAGCTCACCTTATAAATAGGTGTGGCTCTCCCTCCACAAGTGAGGTGGTACTAAACTTCCCACCACTTGCTATGCATGAATGGGCCAACAGAATTTTAGAATTTACAATGTGCCTTGGGCCAAAGGCCCACTCAACAAATAGGTGTAAAATTCAGCAAGGACTGAGCAGAGGATGAAAGCCGGTCGAGAGGCGTCCGCCGACATGTGGTTGCGCGTGCTCTGACTGCTGCGGGTCCCTGTCTGCTGCGAACAGAGGTGGGTCGGAGGCGCTGGGGGCTGGGGCCAGAGGAGAGGAGGACGGTGGGCAGGATGGCGGCGCTGGTGGTTGGGGCAGGAGGAGAGAAGGACGACGGGCGGCGTGGCGGCGTTGGGGGCTGGGGATGGAGGAGAGGAGAACCGCGGGAGAAGAAAATCAGGAGCAGTTGGATGTACGGTTTTTTCATCGATGAGGCAGCGGATCGTGGGTGGGATTAGCAGGCGCTCAACGTCGTTGGTTTAGCGGGAGACCTTTAGGCCAGTGGCACAGGCGGCGGCGACGATTTGGGCGGTGCGGTGTGCGGCGCGGGGGGGGGGGGGGGGGAGAGAAGGAGCGAGACAACATGGGTGCATACGTGCCGGACTTGTTCGATTAACTGCGGGGTTGATAGGTAAATTAGTGGCTTAACTGCTGTGGTTGGTGTTAAACATCAGAAAGATCTCGTACATTAGATTGTTTGATTGAAGGACTAAGATTAAATGTGTCAAACCCCTGTGTTTTTTTATAGGGGTAGTATAAACATACATGAACAGAATTTTTGCTATGGAGACACTATTAAACCCTTTGGTTCAAACAATGTAACAAAGAGAAGATGAAGGAAATTATTCTTTAGTTTCAGTTTCAGAGGAAAAATGCAGGAACTTTATAATTCACTTGGATTTCCTTTATTCAAATTCCTGCTCACGAAGAGCAACAGTGAGAACCTTGGTGACATAATGATGACACGCTAAATATACCTTCTCATGGTCTGGCTTTCATTCACTGTTTATTGGGATTCCTGTCTTTTCTTTGTGTTCTGAGTTAAACACCTAGACAACTCCAACGCGCCGATGTTGGATCTGTTCGTTTTGGTCGGGCGCATCCGCTTTTTGTTCCGCGGTCGCCCAACTCGTTGACACAACGCAACAAAAAAAACGTGCGAACTCGAAGTTAATTAAACCAAAAAACTTAATTAAATATTAAATCCACATTATACTAATTAAAACGGCAGCACTAAAAACAAATAAAAAAGACGTGCCCTCTATGCCTGTCGACGCGCCCGCTGCGTTGCCCACATCCCGTTGTCTAGGCGGCGGCGTCGCTGTCGAGGTTGATGAAGGGCGGTGGCGACGGCACCCACGGAATGTTATCTTGGTAGCACGCCACCGCGGCCGCATGCTTAGCCTCGCACGCCGCCCTCTGTGTGGCTTGATCGTGACGCGTCGGCAGTTGGAACTGCGGCTGGGGTGCGTATTGGGGGGTGGCGGGAGCGCATCGCAGATGACGAGTGCGTCGTGGGTGCATGTAAGAGGCGGCGCCTGGAAGCTCTGCTTAATGGCCAGGTCGAGCCCCTACCACCAGAGCTTCTCCTCCTCGACGGAGAGCTCAAGGGTGCGGGCAACCACGACTCCTCATCTGCCACCGCACGCTGGAAGACGGCCTCCTCCTGGGCTTCTTACGGCCTGACGACGGCCGGAGGGAGGGCGAGGGGGGCGGGGGCACGCCGGCGAGGATTTGACCCAGGCACCCGCGTCACCACCAGGTTGGGCGGCACGGGAACAAGGTCGCGGCTCAGCCGCCAATCGCACGATAGGCCTACGTTCGGCCACGAGAGCGGGCACCGGTATTGCCAATAGTGCCGACACTGATGCGCCGACACGTAGATCCCGGTGTGCGGTGCGCCCTCCTGTGGCGACGGCGACCGAGAAGGGGGTGGTGGAGGGGACGGGTCGCAAAGGTGGCGGCGACAATCGGAGCCGGAAGCCTCGTCGTCGTTCTTACCCTTGCCGAACCATTTGGAAATGGAGATAGCGCGCTGGGCGGCGAGGGAGGCGACACGCTCCGGTCGCGCCGGGGGAGGTAGTGGCTCTAGTGGGGTGCTTGGATAGCGACGACGCGCCCGTGGGGTCGTCTTATAAAAATACGCCATCACGACTGCCTAGTGGGCCCGACGTGGACGCGCGGAAGCGTCGGCGGATGTTCAACGCGTCCACTTGGTCTCTGTGTGGGCACAAACTCGACGCACTAAACATATACATGCACGACACTAATAAATGCGGTTGCGCCCGCGCGTTGGGCGCGTTTTTAGGATTTTAACGCAAATGCGAACACACGAGAATAAAATGCGTTGGCGCGTTGAAGTTTTCCTAAGTCTACAATTCCTATGTTTCCAATCCTTAGTTTACACATGCATTCCTATTCAATTCCTCCGTTTTTCTCCTTTTCCATGTTTGTAGAATCCCGTGAACTAAAGGAGGCCCAAGAGTACACAATTATTTCATTGCAGTGTGGCAGAATTGTTGAATGTAAAATTAATCGTAAGACTTCAAAGCGTTCTTCTTTGTATCTGCCTTCAAAGTGTGGCAGAATTGTCAAGCTAAGTAGTAACAGCTAAGCATAGAGCATAGGAGAAGTTATTGTTTTGAAAATCAAAATGTCGAGCGGGCGAAGGTGGACGCAATCACTTGTCGCGTCCTTTGAAAAAAGACTCATCGCATCACTCATTTTACCTAGAGTGTCCAGACGGGGCAGAGAGCTACTTGTACTCCTTCACCATCATCGGTGATCACCAACCTGCTTCGGCGCCATTGGCCACCCACCTCATCCCTGCCCTGACTCATTCGGCATCCTTCTCCCTTCCATTGCTTTGCTATGCCCCCTTCACCCCTTTTTTGGAACCCCCTTTATTTGCCTTCGGATTGATCGCTCACTCTTCTAGTCACATTGAGATGGTGCTCAAGACTCCCCCTAAGCTAGCTCACAACGCCTGCCTTCAACAGATGCACCCTTTGCCTACTCTGTCGACATGAATCACATTAATTCTAGTGTTTGGCTAGGCGATGGTTGGCGTGCTTTCATGTGGGCGAGGAGGTGCACCCACTTGGGCACATTCATCGCCTCCTTTTTTTGAACATAAGAAGGCTCTCGAAGGACCTAGTTGAATTTAAGATAAAAATGAATATCATATATATATATATATACATCTAGATGTATTTGTACCAAAGTGTTGATACAATATGTTGTGATATACAATATATGATGACAACAATAATTATGTTCATATTATAACATTATAAATGGACATAAAAAAATAGATCACTAAGGCGATTGAGGAACTACATGAAGTCTCCAAACATGTCGATTGATGCATATTCAACCATCATGTTCTCCATGCTCGTAGGGTCCCGTAACTACTGGAGAGTCATTTTATTGCTCGATTATAGAAGAACATCATGCAAACAACTAGCTTCCTTAATGGTGTCAGGTTGAAGGTTTTAAGTGAGTTTCAAACCTTTACCCTTGAGGTTATTTGCAACCCGGTGGCATGGCTTGGATTGCACGCTCTATCCCAACTCCCAAGGGATGCAAGACTGGTGTTGATGTTTATGGCTCACTTAAGGTAGGTCGGGTCATTAAGGGAGAGTGCCTCAAATTACTTAGCCATTGGATACTTACACGGGCAAACCAGAGATAATTAATTTACCATTTTTAAATTCAAAACCATCATGGTTAATGTTGTAATGAACTTTTGAAAAATTAATGAAAGTTTCAAGAATTGGATTCAAATGACTATTGTGAACATCAAATTGCTAAGTATGACATGTTGTAGATTCAAAAGACGTTTTGGAGTAGGTCTAGCAGCATTAACAAATTATAATTCAGTGCAAATAAAAAGATAATAATCTAATGAAATCAGTAGATACTCACACTTTTAATACCTTATATCACAACTTAATTAAATGTATGGAGAGCATGTATGCAATCGTAGCGTCAAAATGATAAAATGTAGACTTATCCAACAATGGTGGATAATTTGCAGTACAGTAGATCCGCACTTTACCTTGTGATCCCAAGACATTAATTTGAAGAATCCACTTTGAATTTTGCATCTACATTTGCAAGAATAAAAATATCAATTTTAAATAATAGGTATAAATAATCTCAACATTTGTGAGCATGAAAAACTATTTATTTTATTATTTTATTCTACATCATAATACTCAATAGAAAATATAATACTAAATACATAATATTGACAACAACAAGGTCTAAAACAGATAAATGCTAGTAAATAACACTGTTAACAGAACCTCTTGCAAAATACCAAAAAACATACATGATTTTCAGAAATAATGGTATGTCACCATTGTATTAGCCATTTTTTTGCTATTTCCTGTAAGTACAAGGACCATGATGTAAAGTGGTTGAAGGGATAAGGTTCCTATCTCGTTCCTGGATGGTTAGTTCGGCTCAGGTCGTCCACGTCGCCGGCCATCGCCGCCGCGCTTTGGACGATTGCGCCACACTGGGCGCCACTGCGTGGGAGGGCTCCTCTACGTTGGATGTCTTAATTGATGAAGCCTCTACGATGGAAGTCACGTTGATGTGATGACGGGGCCGAGCACCGACCTCAAGCTATCTCTACCGCTGGCATGGGGGCACGACACAGGTGGAGCCGGGGAGAGTGCGCCTTCGTTAGGATCAAGGCGAGCGTGGCACGAAAGCTCACACAAGATTGGTCGCGCGGCTGCTGAGGAAGACACACCGGGAGAGGCGGCATCAAGCCATTCGGGTGCCGCTCGACCGCGCACCGTGAAGGGGGAGCGCACAGGAAGGAGGAGCGTCGTGCCACACGCGCTTGATGGCATCGCTTGTTGGCCTCCTCTGTTCCATCTCAGGAGGAACCGTGGCCCTATGAGCCGGAGGGCATTGTACACTGCCGGGATGTTGAAGCATGTTGGACATACCTTGTATAGCCTAGGGCCTTGTATCGTACCGGCGGGCCTTCTCTCTCCTTGTATATGTTTCTTGGGAGACAAGTGGAGGCCAGCCTCTTGTACCTATATAAGTGCCTTGGCACGCAGGCACTCAATCACAATTGATGCTAATCCCTTTCTACATGGTATCATTTTCCCTAAGACCCTAACCCTAATTCGCTTCTGCCCTAGGCCACCGCCGCCTCCCCCTCCCAGGCCGCCGCCGCCCCACTCCCAACCCTAGAGCCGCCGCCCCAAAGGCCACCACCGCTCCTTCCTTCCCCTCAACCGCCGCCTCCATCTAGGCAGCCGCCGCTCCACCCCACCCTGCTGATAGGGCCTATTTCCCCTTGGTTGGTTTTAGTCATTGATGACAATGCATTTGCGGATTAACCATGTACGATGAGCATTTCAGATAATTATATTCATGGCACAAGATGGTTATCATCCCCTCGGTTGATGGAGCGTGAAGACAGAGTCTTCCCTTTCGATTTCTTTGTGGTGAATTGAGTCGTAGGAAAACGTACTATTAAGAGGGGATCCACTGTGGAATGGTGGGTGGAATCATCACACATACACACTTTCTGCACCCACATATTTTATATTGCGTCGTGGAGGTTTTTGTCATGGTGGCATGGGCTCTCTGCTTCTGCAAGGGAGGTAGTACCGCTCTAGGAGCGGTAGTACCGTGGGCGAGTACCACACCCACTACCGTAAGTCCACTGGACTCTACGGTAGTGGGCACGGTACTGGCCCCCGGTAGTACCGTGGGGCGGTAGTACCGCTCCCACTGCGGTAGTACCATGGGCAAGTACCGCACTCACTACCGTAAGTCCACTGGACTCTACGGTAGTGGCCACGACACTGGGCCTCGGTAGTACCATGGGGCGGTAGTACCGCTCCCGGTACGGTAGTACCGCGCCACGATAGTACCGTGGTCTAGTACTGTACTCACTACCGCAATACCTCTGGTCTCTGCGATAGTGGGAACGGTATTGGCCCTCGGTAGTACCATTGGGGCGGTAGTACCGCCCAGGGTACGGTAGTACCGCTCCATGGTAGTACCGCTCGCAGAGCGGTAGTACCATGGTTGGTGGGCTGCCAACGACTGTTTTCGTGCCCACCTATAAAAGGGGGTCTTCTTCCCCAAAGAGACTCACCTCATTTATTGCTCTCTCCTACATTGACGCCCAAGCTTCATTCTTGCCCGATCTCCCTCCCTAGCCATCAAAACTTGTTGATTCTCTAGGGTTTGGAAGAGGAGGCCCCGATCTACACTTCCACCAAAGGATATTTGATTCCCCCCATTAATCCCTTGTGGATCTTGTTACTCTTGGGTGCGTTGGTGCCCTAGACGGAAGAGGTCACCTCGAATCCATATTCCATTGTGGTGAAGCTTCGTGGTTTCGTTGGGAGCCTCTAATTAAGTTGTGGAGATTGCACCAACCTTCTATGTAAAGGTTTGGTTGCCACCTTCAAGGCCGTCGCGTAGTGGATCACGACATCTTGCATTGGTAAGAGCGCGAGGAGAAATAGGGTGGCCCTCGTTGGCTTCGTGTGAGCATTGTGCTCCGCACCCTCTCCAAACGGAGACGTACTTCTTGAAAGATAAGGAACTTCGGCAACATATCCTTGTCTCCCGTGTTCCCCTTTAATTTAACTTTGTGCAAGTTATTTTCATTGCTTATATCTTGCTTGCTCATATAGTGTTGCATTAGTTGGCATATAGGTTGGTCACGTAGTTGCACATCTAGACAACCTATATTTATTGTTGAGCCTTAATTTGTTAAGAAAAGCTTAAAAATGTTAGTCGCCTATTCACCCCCCTCTAGTCCACATTCCGATCCTTTCAATTGGTTTCAGAGCCTCGTCTCTTATTAAGGGCTTTACCTCCTTAAGAGAATGTCGCAAGGGGATAAATATGAAGATATTAACTTAGGGGAGAGAACGGAGGTTCCGGTTGTGGAAACGCATGAGGGCATCGAGGGATTTACCAACACGTTCACAAAGGATGACTCGACATCCATCTCTTGTGTTGAGTATAATGAAGGCATGTCCTCCATGAAATCTCACATGAGTGATATGTCGATCATGCTTCGGGTTCTAATGTACCGTTTGCCCCCAATGGACACCACCACCAACATCATGCCCAACATTCCAAAGTTGGGAGATAGAGATGTCATCTTTCAAGCTCATGTTGATGGCAGTAGTGCTATGCCTTCCATTCCTTTCACCGGGAATGGATCGGGTATACACTCCGCCGTTTCCCCTCCTATTTTTCGAAGTTACCCCATCCCGAACCGCATTTCGTGCATGTAGGTCCACCAACCATTCTTGAAAAAGATGAGTATCCGCTTTGGGCTTTTCGTATGAAGAATCGCAGGAGAGGCTCTTCGGAAGAATTGTGGACTATCACCGAAGAAGGATTTCAAGTCCATGACCGCAAGAACATGACACCAAGAGAATGGTGGAACAACTCTCTCAACAATCATGCCTTGCTCATGATACAAAAGGGATTAAAATTTGAGCAAGAGAACCTTTTCCGGAAGCTCACAACGGCTAACGAGACATAAGATTTTCTTGAGAGGACAATGTTGGGAAGCTCAAGCATTCGAAGCTCCAAGTTTGATAAAGTTCAAGATCAAGCCGACCACTTTGTCATGCTTGAAGGAGAGTCTCCCGAATATCTCTATCAAAGGCTTGTTTCTCTTGCCAACCTCATGACAGATCATGGGAGCATGGAAATCGATGATGGTTTGATCAAGAGGAAGTTCATCACGACCATCCTCCCCTTTAGACACTCCATCACACAAGTCATTCGTCAAAGGACGAATTTCAATTCCTTGACCGCTCAACAAGTCTTGGATGAGTTCGTCTCCATGGAAATCTTGAACTCCACGGCCGACATCAAGTTGGCCAGCCAAGGTATCAAGTAAATGACATCTCTTGCTTTGAAGGCTGTAAGGCCCGATATGCGGTACTGTTCCGGATCTAGATGTTTCCATCCAGATCCGAGGACGAAGCACATATCGGTCCCACCGCGACATATGACACTGCCATATGCCCCGGATTTCCAACATGATATCACAACATAATAGCTACAAAGATACAATATGTCATACAATCGGCATACAGTTGCCTTAACACAATACATCAGCGGAAGATATGTCTGAGTACAGACTACAATCAAATGCCTATTGGCAAAGGTAAAACACATCGATCCCCATAACCACACGGGTCCAGGCTCTCCGTCGGGATCCGCCTAACTAGCCGTCGTCGAGTGTGACGCCCCCAAAATCAATCTGTGTACAGTAATGATACATGCAGGGTACACGGCTGAGATTAGGGTGCCACGGTGAGAATATCACAGCACAACACTAAACACAAAAGGATAAACAAATATGTTACAATACCAGGGATCACGAGGATCCGAATACATAAGTCATACAAGCCATAATATCTGAGTACAGACATAGTTAGTCAAGTTTTGCCTTAAGAAGGCTAGCACAAATCACATCAGAGATACAGAACGAAAAGGCGAGGCCTCCTGCCTGGGATCCACCGAACTACTCCTGGTCGACGGGGAACTCGACGTCTTAGTAGTCGCCTCCGGCGTACTCCTGCTCCTGGGCTCCAACGTCGGCTGCAGCGGCCGATCAAGCAAAGAGAAAAAAGGGGAAATAAAGCAAAGGTGAGTATCTAGCATACCCGCGTGTCTTACGTCCGCTACTAAGCATTATGCATTGTAACAACGGAAATAAGAGGCTGTATATAGTGGGCTGCAAGATAGAAATCAGAATAAGGGTAAGAAGCTAGGCCTATCGAAGACTAGCATCTTCCGACGATGTCTTACAGTATGAGGTAAGAATCAGCCAACAGTTTATATAAAGCATAAAGTAACAATGCAACAGAAGTTGCTGCAACATTGTATAATAATAAGTTGTAATAATTAACAATGCCTCCGAGTTCACCTCCTCGACATCCCCGCGAGGAAGAAAACCCGGAACCATACAGTTTAGTAATAATAGTTTCTAGTGGTAAGATCCAGCTTCAGCATAAAGCGTCCTGTTACCGTGGACACGGCTATCCGAATAGATTAATCTTCCCTGCAGGGGTGCACTTGTGTTACGCTACACGCACGGATCTCCAGGGTGGCGGGAACCTTGTTAGGGAACGCTCCACTGAGGCTATCCGACACTTCGTAGCCCATCTTTCAAACTCAACAGAGAGGCCATCCGCCGGTCTAAATTCTAAGTACGCCGGGCCTTGGACCCCAACCCGAACGTACTCCTGCACGGTGCGTGGCTGGCCGGTGAAGTTAAAGCAAATCCAAATAAGACACCACCGCGCGAGCAAATAAGACAACACCACTTCCCGGCGCAGGCCGTGGTACTGCTGACGTCTGAAGAGTCCTCGGACGACACTACGTAGCAGAGGATCCCATAACTCGTAATTCCCACGGGTAGGTAGTGCGTACATGGCATATAGCCAACTCAAGACATTCACTGAACCATTTAGCATTTTAATTAACCTACGTGACAACCGTTATCGTTGCCTCGACTTAACTGACCCGCGGACAAGGACAGCAGCCAGGACCACCAGTACATCGGTGCCTGCCCTGTCGTCCCACGAAGTCTCTGCGGTTACCAACAAGGTGAACCGTCTCCTTACCTTGTCTCGCGTGTGCTCCTGGGGGAGCTCGACTTTCGTGGTTTGGTAACTCTCGCGGCCAACGATCAGGGGCCAAGCACACCGGTACACTGGTCGTACCCTCCCTGTCATCCCGTCGCAATACCTCTCGCGGGTACTGTTGGGTCGCCCGACTTCTTACCTTTAAGGACACCAGTTGGTTCGAGTCCCTACCATTAATTGAAACCAGGAGGTATCACCCTCGATGGCACACTTAAAAAGGTTTGACAGAGACATCAGCGGAATGAACTAAAGAGGTAAACCTCTTATCATCCCGGTGATGCTACGCTACTGAGCCGACGAGAGTGAAATATGAGTGCATTACACTCGTAAGTCAAACTCGAAGCGACTCGGCAGAGTCTCGCCGTTGTAGGTTTCCTAGGGTGTCTGCATTGATCCGTACCTGTTTCAGTTGTAATATATCGTTCCCGCGATCACTCCCAGAGTGATCACGGCCCGCTATCTAATCCTAGCTAACAATGCGCAGGGCTCACTGCTGAATATAATATATAGATATAGCAGGCAGCATAGGATAAGGAAGGTACAACAAGGGGCGACAAAAATCAGGCCATGCAATTGAATAGGATTGTAACGTAGCAGCAGCAGTAACAATGCCTAGTGCAAGAAAGTACGGAAAGGTAGGCAATATCTGGGGAAGAGAATGGCTCTGCTTCCCTGGAAGCTCGACGGTAGGGGTGGGGTCGTCGATGAAGTAGTCGTACTCAGCAGCGGTGTAGTCGACGGCAGCAGCGGGGTCTACCGGAGATTAAGGGGGGAAGAAAACAGTAAATACACAGCAAGCATATACAAACAGATGCATGACATGACAGATGTAATGCTAACGGTGTTCTAACGCAGTGCAATGCACGTTGCTCGGAACGGAAATTCATTTGGGGATGAACTACCAGCTCCGGGTGATTATCGGACAAGGTGTCCGGAGGGGGAGATATCATGCCGGAGGTGTCGTGGACATCCGACACATGTGTGGGTGGTGTATCCGGTTTAGTTGATCTATTCCGAACAACTTTCGTGTTCAGAATAAATTCATCCGGAGGGTTTATCGGTATCGGGCAATTATCGGACTGACGGTACCGGAGGGGGACGGTTCAATGTTCGGTATATTAGAGGGGGGTGGTAGACCAACAGATAGCGTATTCGTATTCTACGTATTTTTCTGATCAATTTTGATGTATAAGTTTTTGAATCTGAATTACGGTTTAAAAGATATTGAATTTTAAAGTTTTAAATCATTTAAAATAATTTCTGGAATTATTTTTATCTAATAAAACCCAACATTATCCAGAACAGTGGTTGACCAGTCAAACCTGACATGGGGGTCCCACATGTCAGCCTCTAAGGTTTTATTAATTCATTTTTACTAATTAAAACAGTGTGGTGGCCCACATGTCATACACCCAATTTATTATTGCATTTTTAATTAAACAAATAATCAGAGGGGCCCATGTGTCATTGACTGCAGTGCTAAATTATCAGTTTAATTATTTTAACAGGCCCAGGGCCCACTAGTCATAGGCACATCTTTTAACTTAACGTTTATTTTAAGCTAACAGGGGGGGGGGTTATCTTCTTAACAGGTGATTAGTGGTTAATCCAAGGGGGAGGGCCCACGGGTCAGTGGGTTAACCAACTGGCCTAACACACGCGCAAGCACACGCAGTGCACGCCGGCGACTACAGGCATGGCGGCGAGGACCCAACCGGAGGCTCCGGCGACCAAATCCCAGGCGAAGGGGGGGGGGGAATCGAACGCGCGCGGCATCGCGCAGCCACTGGTGCTTGAGGATGACGCCGATAATTTCTACAACGATAGCTACAATGAACGGGGCGGTGGTCGGAGTACGCGCTAGACGGCGACGACGATCGAGGCACGAAATGGAGGGGATTTTAGGGGGGTTCGGGCGAGGAGCTCACGTTGAAGCGCGAGGAGGTTCTTGGGGAGGCCGGGGAGGTCGAGGTGGTGCGAATCAGGGCGGCGGTCATCGGTGGCCGCGGCAGAGAGGAAGAAGGGGGCGGCGAGCTCGGGGCGTCCACGACTCAATTCCCAACGGCAGGTGATGAAGTCGAGGTCCACGGGGCGGCCAGACATGGCGTCGTGGCGGGTGGAGCTCTCCGGCCACGCGGCCGACGACGGCGCGGCCACGGGCATGCGGCCGGGGGAACAGAGAGGAGGCGGGGGGGGGGGGGGGCTTGGGGTGGGGAGGAGGAGGGGTGGTGGCTTCGACCCCATCCTTATCCTCTTGTAAAGGGGGAGGGAGCAGGTAGGGTAGGTGGGTGGGGGGCCCGCCGGCGACAGTGCTCCCCTGCCATGGTACTGTCGTCGTGGTGGGGGAGGGGAGCAGGGGAAGGAGAGAGGAAGGGGGCGGCCGGGCCGGGGTGGACCAGCGCCCAGGGCGTAGCATAGGTTTTTGCACTTTTTTTTTGTTTTCCTTTGTTTCTTTTTTGTTTCATTTTTGTTTTCCAATCAATTTAATTTTGTTAGATGTAAAACCTATACCATTAATATTGTTGCAATGCAAACTACTTATACAAAAAGTTTTGAATAATAATAAAATCATCTAGATTTTATATAAATTGAAAATCAATTAAATGTGGCCATTTGCTACTGTTTTTAATTATTTATTTTATTTAAATAAACTAATAATTCTCCAATACATCACAACATTACCTACTGATTATTTCACATTTTATAAAATTGGTTCCACAATTTTTAGTGCATTTAAAATTCCCATATGTTTATTAAAATTATCATGGCAACTTAATAATCCCCAAGCAATTATTTTATTTCATAATATTACTAAATCACATTAATAAAATATCCATTACTACATTATCATGTCCCATGATTGCTAGGCAATTTTATTAATAGGTTCCACAAACTTTGGTTTAACAAAGATTTTCATTTCCATTTTAAATTTCATGGCAATTTTGGATAAGCCAATCCTATTTGGTTTCACAACTATCATGGACTTAGGATTATTCAAATGACTAAGGATGTTTTGGTTTAACCATTTGCAATTGGGTTGATAATCTCCCAAAATTCCTTGGAGCAAATCTATAGTACACTCTAATTTGAAAATTTTATCAGGGTGAGAATCTGACAGATCTATGATCAAAGTGATCATGGCTTGATCATCAGCAGTAATGATCACTAACAGTGGAAGTAGTGATTACTGTAGTGGATCTGAGGGTGTTACATCGAGTCTCCACGAAGGCGTCCAGAAGAAGGATCGTCGAGCTCCTCTGAAGTCCAAGATCATTTGCATAACGTACATAAAATAGAGAAGAAGGGGGTGAGCTATATCAACAAGTCAGATAACTAACTTCTCACGGTAAGATGGGGGTAGTGGTTGAGGTTGCAACCACACTAGCAATATATGAGGTGGCTAACGATCTATTTAGAGTGAGATGAGAAGCCAAGCATTCGATGAGGAATCACATCCAACAAGTCTACTATCAGCTACTTATGCAAACATAACACCTATCCTATCCTTGTCCTCGTCTTCGCATCCCGACGAAGACGAAGCAGTTAAGGAACACACACGTTGATCAAGTTTTAGTTATGATTCAGTTGATGTTATCTATGAACAAGGAGTAGGTCTCAAGTCGTCCATAACCGTGGACACGGCTTCTCGAAAAGATTTAACCCTGCAGGGGTGTACCAACTGCCCATTATAGGCTTCGCATGTACACTTGGTTTCCTCTTGGCTGTGTGAAGACGCCTGAAACTCCAGAATGTCAGAGTCCCTCTAACTAACAACGCACAATTTAGGGTGTCTCCCGGTGAGTTGACATCCAACTCAAAAGCTGACCGCGCTCTCGAATCGGCCTCTACCGTCTGAACGAGGTCGGGGTAACTAACCCAAACCATGTGGGCAGCCCCCCTAGCTTCCAGGTGTGGACCAACAAGAGAAACCATGTCTCCGCTGGCCTGGGTTGTTTTAAGAAAAAGTCTACTAGGAGCGACCCGACAGACATATGCATGGTTTGCAAATGGTAAATCAGCTTGGGCCACCACTAGAACCGTTTGAAGCTAGGTAGGTAAGACAAGGGGACCCCATAGAATCCCACACACGATTAGGCACGCTCAGTCTTAGAACCAATACCCGGAACTCGGATCCTAGGTGACTCAAATGGAACAAAGCATCGAAGCGGGATAGCCTAACCTTCCATCCTTTGTCGAATATAGTAAAAATTATAATAATCATATCATCCACAACAATATAATAATGTGTTGGCCCAATCCAAGGAGTAACAGGATAACAGTGGATAGCATCCTAGCATGCATACTAAGAAGTGGCTGAGCAAGCAAGGTACATGGACAAACAAAGGTTTGCTGGGATGTGAAGGAACATGGCTATTTGGATTTTAATATGGAGGCTTAAATTTAAGGTGGTACGATCAAGAAATCATTCTATCCTATACCTAGGCAAGTGAGCTGAAAGTTATAAGCATGATATATGCTCCCCATTACCTGATGAGAAGACGAAGCTGAAGGTGTAGTCGACCGCAAGCTCACATCGTCTCTGAGAGTAACCGCGGGAGAAACAAGAAGGAAACACTGGAAAGGCAATTGACGAGCAATCACCTATTACTACGAAGCAATTACACGCAAGAAACATCAAGAAGGCAACACGAGGAACCACACTTCGATATCGCATCTATCGTCCAAAGAGGTTACTAACAGGTTAAGTGGAGTATTCGTCACACACGACGATACCGCACATTTAGAATGGTTCAAGTTGTTTAGGTACACAACATGAGCAAAGGTTGTTGATGACCCTCAACTGTAGGGGATCGAGATAGTCTTCGCGGGTAAGAATAACCAAATTTATAGATTCAACTCAAGGGGAGCCAAAGAATATTTATAAGCTTTAACAGTTGAGTTGTCAGTTCAACTGCACCTGAAATATACTTGCTTGCAAGAAAATATTAGTAGCAATGGTGATATGGAAGTGATAGTGGCAACGGAAATACTGGCGGTGAAACAGCGAGACTAAAACAGCAAAAGTAAACAAATGGTAACCAACAGGATTAAAACACTATAGGCTAGGGAGATGGATGGTTGGGCGCTGCTTGGATGAGAGTGAACATGTAATAGATTATAACACGGGACAATGCACACAGAAAAGCAAGATCATTTAGGCAATATCAAACATTAGGCATGTACCCCGTAGGTAGCTGTACGTGCTTGCAATAAGAACTTGCACAACATATTTTGTCCTACCATCCCGCTAGAAACGGGGCCAAAATGAACTTATGGAGATTAAGGTGCTCCTGTCAAAGAGCACCGGAGCAAAGCATTAACACTCAATGGATACATGAAATCCTCAAATTATAGTCCATCCCCTTTGGTGTCCCAAGCTGTCACCTTTGGGATCGCCGGTTCAAGACCATAATAGGTCCATACAAGTCATAGATAGGTGTAACAGCCGAGTTTTCACAAAAATTAAAATTTTTGTTTTCGGTGTGAATTGTTTGATTGTCTGATTTGTTTGCGGTGTTTGCATCCCCGATTTATCGATCGGCGATTATTTTTCCCCACTTATCTCGTATCGGACGGAGACCGACCCTTGCCACCCTGACACTCGACCTTTGCGACACCGGGTTTCACCCGATCACCGTCGCGAAAACCGCACGAGACCAGCCGCAACCAACGGAATGAAAACCCCGTTTAAGAATTAAACGGGTTATTTTTATAGCGCGCCGGAAAGTGTTCTCGGAACGGTTCCAGCGCGAGGTGAACGCCGCCGGCTCGACGCGCTAATCGCGCAGATCGAAGTTTTACCCGAATCGGAGGAACTGCGGACCCCCGGCGGTCAGAAACGTGAGCACCGCGCGCGCGAGAGAAAAACCGGGGATGTTTTTGCAAACTGCCAGCCACCTGGGCTATATAAAGACCACCACACTCCCACCCATTTCTAGGGTTTCCCTGGCCACAATTTGCAGCCACACCCCCAATTTTGCTCAATTTTCTGCCGAGTGAGTTTTGGACCGTCAGATCCGGATATCCGACGGCCCAAATCGCGCCCGGCCTCCCTAGCTCCCGGATCCGGCCTCCCCCGCCGCTCCTGGACCCCCTCCGCGCCGCCCTGCTCCGGTGGCCGGCCTCTGCGCCGCCTGCCTCGCCGGGGTCGGGAACGGGAGGCCTCCCGGTCCAGCGCGCCCCAACCGCCAGGCCCCAACCGGATGGGCCCAGCCTGCCAGATCCAGGCCCAAGTGGACCAACCGCCAGCCCAGATCTGCCAGCAGTCCAGCCCGCCTCCTCTAGCTTGTTGGGCCGCAGCCCATGAGGTGGTATTTTTTCCCTAGCCCCTGCGATTTTTCACTAAGTCCTGAAAATATTGCTGTTGATCCAGTTTTGTACTGTATTTTCCCGTTGATTCGTAGCTCCGATGAACGTGCCGCCAAAATGAAAGTTGCTCAGAATTGCGTGTACTTTAATTCATATTTTGGGAGCATTTGCATTTGAGCTCATCTTAATTGTATAATTCTGTGCTGAAGTGGGCATCAGGCCGTTAAACTGCTACTAATTCCTGTTAAGTGCTGCTGTTTATATTTCGTTGCAACTTTGCATGATGATTGTGAGTCATCCATGAGGCCTATTGCATTGATTCTTTCTCCTATGTTTTAAGAATCATGTGTACTTCATTTCCATGCTTTAATTTTCCATGTTTGGGTGCTTTAGCTATATTAAATCTTGCTCCAAAGTAGCTACCCTGCTGTTGGCGTGCTGCTGTTTATATTTTGTTGCAACTTCGGTCGACGAGTGTGTCGCGACCGTTTATCGGAATTGAGTGATTCCAATTGCATATTGTTAAGCATCATGTATAATTCCATTATATGTATTGCTATGTCATGTTGCTGAAATTTTTCATATAGATTTACCCCTGTTTATACAGCATGTGTGCATAGCTTGTCTTGCTTATATCTTTTTAACCGTAACTCCGTTTGGAGTGTGCCTTATATGTAACTTGATTAGTTTTTCGTGTACTTTGTGTTTATGCTATTTTTTGCTGTTGTTAACCAACCTAAAATGTGGTTTAGGACAGAACAGTACCAAATCTTTTAATCATCGTGCGACACTTAGTGTTATGCCATGTTTAGGTTGTGCCTCACTCAAATTGACTAGTATAGATAGTTTACTTTGTGCTTCACCTCTTGACATGTTTGTGTGCTATGACATGCTTGATTGAGTTGCCATGTTAATAACCGTTGGTTGATTACCTGTAGCTAAGCAACTTGAACCACCGTAAACGTGCGGTATCGTCGTGTGTGACGAGTACTCCACCTAAGCTGTTAGTAACCGCTCTCGACGGTAGGTGCGATGTCTCGTGTTGCCTTCTTGTTGATGCTTGCTCGTGTTTGCTTCGTAGTAATAGATGCTTTCTCGTTGATTGCTTTCCAGTGTTTATCGTCTTGTGTGCTTCTGCGGGTACCTCTCGGAGACGATGCGAGCTTGCGATCAACTACACCTTCGGAACCCGACTTATCAACAGGCAAGGACTATACATTACTTATGATCCATTCTATTTCAACCATCGGTTTGCATGCTAGTCTAGGTTAGGTTCGATGTTTGATCCTACCACATGTTTACAGCCTCTTTTAAACCGATACAGCCATGTCCCCTCCAAGAAAACCTTGTACTGCTATGTTACTATTGCTCGTTGCTCAACCCCTGCTTAGTATGCATGCTTAGGATGCTAAGATGTTACCCTGTTACTCCTTGGTTTTGGGATATCACATTATAATTATTATATTGTTGTTGATGATATGATTATTATAATGTTGACTATATTCAACGAAGGATGGAAGGTCTAGGCTATCCCGCCCCGACGCTTTGTTCCATTCGAGTCACCTAGGATCCGAGTTCCGGGTATTGGTTTTAAGACTGAGCGTGCCTAACCGCGTGTGGGATTTTATGGGGTCCCCTTTTCTTACCTACCTAGCTTCAAGCATTCCTAGTGGTGGCCCAAGCTGATTTTACCATTTGAAACCGTGTGTGTGCTGGCCGTACGCCAGTAGTTTTTTTAAACCAACCCGGACCAGTGAGGACATAGTTCCCTTGCTGGCCCATCATGACCGGCTGAGGACCCGGTGTCCCATGTGTGATTAACCGGCAATCGAAACCTGGAGTCATACGGTAGAGACCAGATCAAGAGCGCGGACGGCTCCTGAGCTGGATGTCGTCTCACCGGGGGCCACCCGGATTTGTTCGTTGTTAGCTAGAGGGACTTGTCGTTTCGGATCTCTTGGAACTAAATCATAAAATGGTTGCCTGTGATGGGTAGCAACTGAGAGAGATGGGCGTGCGTGCGAAGCCTTGTAATGGGAAGTTGGTACACCCCTGCAGGTTTAAATCTTTTCGAGAAGCCGTGTCCACGGTCATGGACGACTTGAGACCTACTCCTTGTTCATAGACAACAACAACTGAGATAATCTTAATATAACTTGATCAATGTGTGTGTTTTCCTTGACTGCTTCTTCTTCGTCGGGATGCGAAGAGGAGGACAAGGATAGGATAGGTGTTATGTTTGCGTAAGTAGTTGATAGCAAGACTTGTTGGAGGCGATTCCTCATCGAATGCTTGGCTTCTTACCTTACTCTCTAGATCGTTAGCCACTTCATAAATGCTAGTGCGGCAGCAACCTCACCACTTACCCCTTCCTTACCGTAAACTAGTAGTTGTCCTAGAATGACGAGTGATGAAGTCCCTGCTGGGTCAGATGACCACTACAGTTGGATGCTGAGTACCTCTGTACTCATGATACTACCCCCAAACTCTTTTCAGGGTTCTTGATCGACGACAGGTATGTTGATCGATGTTTCACGTGGAGGCTCGACGACGAATAGTTAGGCGTATACCGGCGGAGGGCCTGGACCCGTGTGGTTATGGGATCAATGTTTTTCTCTTTGCCACTAGGCCTTTGCTTGTAGTCTGTACTCAGACATATATCTTCCGCTGTTGTATTGTATTAAGGCAGTTGTATGCCGATTGTATGAGATGTTGTATCCTGTATCTGTAATGTTGTGATATCATGTTGGAAATCCGGGGCATATGGCTATGTCATATGTCGTGGTGGGACCGATATGTGCTTCGTCCCCGGATCTGGATGGAAACATCTAGATCTGGAACAGTACCGCATATCGGGCCTTACAATAGGATGAACAACAAAAATAAACTCATGAAAACACAAGTGGTTCAGATCTGAAAACATGGCACTCAGGCCCAAAGTGACAAGCCTTAAGAGTAACAAGTTGTAGCAAAGATGATAAACAACATAGATGATAGGCATCATGCCCCCAACAATCTGACGAACTATTACATGATCTAACTCATCCAATCCCTACCATCCCCTTTGCCTACAGCAGGGAATTACTCACACATGAAAGGAGAAGTCATGGAGGGATGATGGAGTGGCGATGGTGATGATGATGGCAATGATCTCCCCTCACCGGAGGCCAAATCAGCCTGCAGATTAGCCCTCCCGGAGAAGAGCAGAGGGTGGCGGCGGCTCCGCGACGAGAATTGGGAAATAACTTCTTGTATGGGGTTTCCTCGCGAACGGAATAAATAGGAGTCCTGGTAGGGCACCAGAGGGGGGAGGACCCACCCAGGCGGCCTCCCAGCACGGCCAGGGGTGGGGCCGCGCCAGCAGGGCGCCTGGGCCCCCCCTGACTGCCCTCTGGCCCCACTTCTGGATCAGGGTCCCTCCAGGTGCGTGGATTTTCTTTGATTTTTCCTGGAATTTTATGAGACACCTAAAAATCCATATTCCTGCACATAAGAAAACCATACAGGAAGTTCTGCTGAAAACAACGTCAGTCCGGGTTAGTTTCGTTCAAATCATGCAAGAATGATGCCAAAACAATAGGAAAAGTGTTTGGAATAGTAGATACGTTTGAGACGTATCAACTCCCCCAAGCTTAGCATATTGCTTGTCCTCAAGCAATTCAGTTCAACGAACTGAACGTGACAGAGAAAACTTTGACAAACTCATTTGCTTCATTAGATGTATATAAGCATGCACTATGAAAAGAGTTTATCAAGCATTGAAACAATGCTACAAGGACAATGCATGAATCAATCCTTCTTTCATGTGATCAATCACAAACAATCAAAAGTAAATAATATGCTGCTAAAAATCAAGACAAGATCACAATGCACATAGCTTGAACATACTAGAGTGGTATCTCGCTAGACTCCATGAGTGAAACAAAACATAAATGCAGAAACTCCTCCGGATTTTTGAAGGAGATTAGAACTAAGAATTTCAGAAAAAGTAATATCACAATCATGCAGAAGACAATGTGGTACTTTGGGGCAATGCACATTACACTCAGAATGATAATTATGCTCTCAATAGTTGGTGCTTTGAAGAAAGAAGGGGAGACTCTTGAACCGTGGCTTTTGATGGCAAGGTTGAAAACCCGTGACTGGAATAAAACACTAAACATGTACCAAAGCTCGTGGTTTTGAAAACAGAAATAAAATGTTTTGAGAGGTGCAACTTTCCCGTCAATGATAGACGGTAAAGGTCTCTCAATATCTCCTATACCAACCACATTAATGGCAGTTCTAAAAGCTCTAGAATGATCAGAGGGGGAGGGGGTGAATGATCACTTCTAAAAATTCTACGGAACTTAGAAGGAAATCATGCAAACTTCGAAAGACAGAAACAATCTCGAAGGAATTGCAACAACGAAGGACATGTCTAAGTCGAAGGAATGGGACAAGGGGAAACATCGAAGGCAAACATGCAATAGACTAAATACTAAGTGTAAGTGCGAGTAGGAAAATGAGATTGACACTGCGATGTTTGGTAAACTAGTTCACACTCTGCAAAGTGCTATGTCTGGTTGGAGGGACTGGTGATTGAACACCTAGAGCAAAACTCTCTCCGTCCTATTCTCCACTGCAACAAACTCCCCGAGCTTGTCCAGTTCTTACTCGGGGTAGATGATTCAGGACATCTCTGAAACCTTTACAGACTTCCTTCAACAGTGACAATTACTATTCGACTGCTTGAAAGGCGACACCTAACCGTCTAGGAGACTTGCAGATCTCCAAGATAAAAAGATTGGCTATATCAACCTAAGTATCAGTGAATAGCTCAACTCAGTTTGGACTTGGGTTTTGGTTTTCTCTCGATATCTTTATCGGGAAGCTCACAACTCTTCTGTCTCAGAATATTTAGCGGAGCAGCCCACCGCAAATGGCGGGTAGGTGCGGGGTATTTATAGGTGGAGATCCCGATGAGTGAAATGACTGAGGTGAGACGATGCAATCGCTTGATGCGTTTCCACAACGATCGGATTTTCAATCACTGCGCAAATTTTCTTGCGGAGCAAGTAAGTTGACATACCGAACGAGTTCTCTCTCGGAGGCACCATGTGCGATGACTTTGCGTTCGATCTATTACTCGTCTCAGTAATATTTCTCTCGGCAGGCTATCTTTGGGTTTCAGGTTGAGTAGAGCAAATTCACTTTGACTAAGATTTCAACTACCAAACCCCTCTTGATAGAACGATTTTTCCTACGACTCAAGAAAATGAAAGAGAAACTAGAAAAATGACTAAGTCCTCGTCCATCTTCAGCTTTCTCCTCGTTGCGCTTTTACTTGAGAGCATCTTCTTTCTCGACGACATTTTTAGGGGTCGTCTTCCTTTAATGGCTTTGGTATTGGACTGCAGCTTCGTTGCAGTGAGTTTTCCTTCGATCTTATACTTGAAAACTCCATTCCTTAGGAACCTAAGTATCTGTTTATACTCGAAAACAATATTAGTTCCTCTACTTCTTTGTCCAACAATCTCCAAAACCTTCGGGGGCAAAACTTGCTCTTATAATCTCCCCCTTTTTGGACGATTGTTGACAAAACAGGCATCGATAAATAATGGACAAGTTTTGAGTTTTCGATGTTAAACCAAAGCTAAGATTGATGATATACTCCCCCTTGATGTATGCACGGAAGATGTAAATTTCCAGTGAAGTGCATATTTGATAAGGATTTAGCCGAGGGAAAACATCATAATCTTAGCGAGCAAGATTGCAGTCCAAATGATATCGAATGTGAAATATGCAATCTCCTCGATTACCCTGTGAACATATATGATAGATAAATTCCTGCAAAAATTTCTGTATCGCAAGCAGCAGATAGATATATTACGATAAAAGTAGCAGTTCACAAACCTACTTAGAGTTAGTTACAACCAGATCGAATATGAATCGAATGTTTGTTGAAACTACTCGGAAACTCAGAGTTTAAAGTTCATCGACCAAAAGCAAATCCCTTAACCCCGTATGTGAACTATTTCTTCGATGCCACTACATCTCCCCTTTTTGTCACAACGAACAAAAAGATTGAGAATAGGGTCGATAGAAAACTATGGCTTGGCAGAATGGCGGCGACGACGACATGAAGATTCTGGCGGTGGAGAGCTTGGCCTTGGATTTCGTGCTCGACGACGGCTCGGACGATCACGCTGTGGTGTCAGCTTCACGGGGAATGAATGGTGGTCACCCGAAGATTTGAGCGCGGATGATGTAGGGGTCCGTGGACTTTCGGGGAACGGTTGGAAGATGGAGCGAGCATTTTGGTCTTTAGCTTCGGCTTCAGATGATTCTTCTTCGATGTCCACATGATAAAAATCATCGACCCACATGACGTCTTTATTCTTTGGCAGAGTCGGAATATCTCTGTCTGTCCTATCCACTCGGTCATTGCCAGACCAACGCCAATCAAGATGGGGCGGATACTGGACAAATCCAGAGCGTTGCAGTTGGCGCACAAAGTTAAACTTTCGAAGGCCTTTCCAGTGGCGACGAAGAGATTCTCGAATAAGTTGTCCATTGTTCACCACAATGTTCTTGAGAAAATTCAGATCATTCATAATCTCTTGCTTCTAAAGCTTATCTTCTTTGATGTGATGCTGAAGCATTTGTTGATTGCAAATTGAAATCTCCATGTGATGCACAGGCTTGATAAATCTATTGCGCATATTTCTTTCAGTGATATTTGCTCGAGCAATAACTTTCAGAACATCTCAAACAGGTGGAGTAAATATCAAAGGATACTTAGTCGAAGGGAGTGGTACTTCTCGAGAGTAATTGCACAGAGACATCAATCAATGTGCATATGGCTTGAGTGAAGCGGGGTCAGCAGCACAGGAAACTAACACTCGAATGAAACAGTCTTCAAAATCGAAGGGATGCCCATTGACCATCTTCATGATAGCATGCTTTGCAAGGTCTGGAATTGGATAGTCATCGTGCACATTGAGTTGGAATCAAGGTCTTCGACAAAATATAGAACAAAGATTTTGCTTCGAATATCAAGTGCTTTGGCATGGCTTCTTCAGGATATACATCGCCAACTACATCAGGATCCATGAGAACATCGAATTCAGCTGGAGTCATGGGTGGCAAAGTGTGAATCTTGTCGGGTAATCCTTTGAACCGAGGTAGATTTACCACTGATAAAAGTTCATCGACAGTCATGTGGAAATCCTTGCCTTGGACATGAAATCAAACTTCCATGTTGAAGTTTCTTGATGGTCTCCAGTGACATATAGAGTGGAAAATAATTGCATGATTACTTCTGGATTATAGCCAGTATCGAGGGAAAACATGCGGTGAGAGTGCAGATCATCAATAGTCTCGGCCATATTTTGAAAGCAGGTGGTGGCATACATCGAGGGCATGTCCAGATATTGGTGCTGGAAAATCTTGTCCTTGTTCAGCAATGTTCGAGCATAATATATTTCTTTATCTTAAGTCCAAAAGAGAAGCAAATAAGAATCACGAGCCTGCAAGTATGGGTTTGCACCAAAGAATTTGGGCTTATGCTCATATGGATTGAAAATGGGGCCTCCACAAGGAACATCTGCCCTGAAGAGCGACAACATTTCCCTCGGGTGATTGGAGTCAAGCAACTCATCAACTAGAAATTCTTCGTCCACATTCCCTTGAAATTGCAAGCGAGTAATATCTACTCGAGGATTTGAAGAGGGTATATTGATGATGTCCTGATTTGCCTCGGTCATTTCAACATCAGCATTTCTGTTGGCAGCAATTTCTTCGGCTGCAGCTTGATTCTCGTCCTCTTGTAATTCCATGTCCATCAGATCAGCATATAATTCATCTAACATCTCTTTGTTGGATGAAGAAGATGAGGATGATGAGCTATCGTCAGAACTTTCATCGCCAGAACTATCTTCCTCGGCATCCGCCTCATCAGTGGCAGGCGGGGCCTCTTGGTGAGAGGAAACTATGGTAACATCCACATTTTCTTCTTCTTCATGCAAGGCGCGAGCAGAGGAGTAATCCTTCTGTACTGATGGAATTGGAGCATGATCTTGTTGCTCGACCTGAGCATTCTGCTCGGTTTCATCTTGAGCATTGGGCTCGGAAGGAGGAGTTTCTTGTTGGGGTGGTGAAGGGGAGGGTGGTGGCGATGGTGCTTTTGGAGGAGTTGGTTGGCGAGGTGGAGGGGTTGGAGCTCTGGGTGGAGTAGGTTCTCGGGCAGGGGGTGCGGTTTCTTGTCGTGCTGATGCAACATCGACTTCAACAGACTTTTGCTTCTTCTTCTTTGCAGGCTTTGGCGTCCCACACCCAGAGGATGTGGCATTTTTCTTCTTGGTAGACTTTCTCTTTCAAGATAGTCGCTCGGCGATAGCTTCATTGTGATCTCTGCACATGTCGACCACTATCTGTCGGACCTTTTCATGAACAACAGCGATATTGTCTCGCTGAATTCTCCTCGATTCAACAAGTGTAGCGAGCTTGGACTTGAAGAATTTTCTCAACTCAACGTCTTCAGTCTCTTATTCAAGTTGATTTGTACAAAAGTTTCTTGTGAACGATCCTTTCGGTCTTGGGTCAAATACTTCTTCCAGCGAAGCATGTATCTATTTACTCATTCTTGTATATCCTTCAGTACAAAATCCTCGGGATTCACATGCTTGGGAGAGGTGGCCATCTTCAGAAGAGTACTTGTGATCTCAACAACATTCTACTCGACTTGACTGGAGGAATTTCCTTCATTTGAGCTCTCTTCATCTTGTCGAGGGCCCGTCACAACAGGTACACCTGGGGCATCGGGTGCTGGAGCAGCACGAGGAATTTGAGCAGCCTGAGGTTTCAGTCTCGCCTCCCTGCATTTCCTTTCGGCCTCCTTGGTTGACTTTGCAGTAGCAATGGGTTTTGGTATGGTACCCTGGGCTTCAACCTTCTCCTTTGAGGCACCAGCAGCCTCAACTTTCTTCTTTGCAGCGCTAGCGGCTGCAACCTTTTCCTTCGTGATTGTGGGAGTCACAACTTTCTCGGTGGCACTAAGGGCCACGTCCTTTTCTGTCATTGTACTAGGGGCAATGTTTTTCTCAAGCTGGAGTCTGTACTTGTCAGAAACCATATGAAGTATTCCCAACTGCTTGGCAATCATAGCTTTCTTTTCCTCGGGCTGGTTGTAGAAATTTATCAGCTTTGCCTTCTCCAAATCTTTGGCCTCAAGTTCTTGTTGCTTGACCAATCTTTCCTGCCTCTGTCGCAGAGTCTCACCTTCTTCGGCCACTGCCGCTTGCTTACCCTTGGACTTAGCCAAGGGTTTTGATGGACGAGGGGGAGCGGTGGTAAGCGGTGGATCCGTGACTAAGTTAGTGATGTCAATTGTTGCTCGTGGATCCGCTTCAGCTGGCTCCTGGATCCTTATGCCCTTGTGGCCTGAGATCTTTTTCGATGCAGGAGGAGGATGATCTTCGACATCTGCCTCAGTACTTGGATCTTGTAGCTCGGTACCAGCTTCTTCTTCATCTGATGTTGCCTCACGTGGTGAAACAACATCGACCTTTTTCCGACGCTTGGCAGATTTCTTGCCAGCCTTTGTCTTGGTACTAGGACCAACTTCTTCGGCAACTCCTTCGTTGCTAGCGACAGCATCAACAGTAGCTTTTTGAGCTTTCTCTTTCTTTCTATTTTCTTCTCGTTCAACCCGAGCATCAACTAAATCCTGTAAATCCGCGGGGGTCTTCAGAGTAGATGGGTGAGCATGATCTGGTGGAGGGGGTCTATTTTCTCGGGTCCACTTGGGCCTTAGAGCGGTGACATCCGACCATGGGTTCTTCTAGGCAAACAGTCATTCCCATTGAGGGCTAATAGCCCTGTACTCATACCAACGAAGAGCTTGAAGTCTTCGGATCTCTTGCAGTCTATTGTCTCTCGTTCTGGCATCTTCAATAGAACCTTTTGGCGTTCTCAGATTTTTCTCGATTATCAAATACTCAGACATGCCTTCAGAATTGTTTGTGATTTTTGTTCGGCCTCTAGCACGTCTGGGTTGCCTGACATTTCCTGCATTATCACACATTTTCCAGCGAAAATAAAGGTACAAGGAAAAATAGGCAAGATATGAACATGTACCAAACAATTTTCGAAGAAAATTATTTTGAATGCAACAATCATATAGAGGGATTTATCTTTGAAGCAGATTTTCATATGAGTGCTAAGCAAGATTTCCATCGGGTGCAAGTCTAACAAAGAACTAGTATGAATGAGGTGCTCAAAGTGGGAAATCCATCGATATGAATCTGAGAGATATTGCATAAGTGAGAAATTCCACGGGACGAAGGATTTCTTACCAAGATCTGATGGGAATTCGAGTGGAAACGCTAGAAACCGATTTCCAAAAGTGCAAAGATCCAAACGGATCAAACATACCTAATAAAAGAAAAGAAAATTAAGAACAAATCTGAGCTCGATGAACGGAACAGATGGGAATCGAGTTCAGTGCCTCACATACCCTAACTCTGTGATGTACGGTGGCTACGGTGGCGCGGATGAAGATCTGCGTCGACGGGAATGCCTCCGGCGACGTCCTTCCGGCAGCGAAGCGGCGAGGGAATCGACGGCGACGGAGTTGACACGGCGGCGCGCAAGAACTCATGGGAGAGAGGGAGATACGAAGTCGAGGAAGTGTGAGGGCTGTGCCGGTGGGGTGGATCGGTATTTATAAAGGGACGACCGACATAACTGTCACATCCGATCCAACGGCGCAGATCTCGCGTCTGTCCAAATTCTATGGACGGATTTTGTGGCATAAATCGCGGGAAAATCCCAATGAACCGAAAGAAAGTTGCTCCACGTCCGAGAACAAACTCATCGAACATCGAGTGAAAAAGTAGATAAAATTCCGACAGATTTTCCTACGGAATCAGTGACATTCTAAGGGAATCTAATCGAGTACAAATATACATGTTCACGGGAGAAAAAGCATAGAGAGGGTAGGGAAAAAATAGAGGGAAAACAGGGTCCGATACTTAATCAATCCGAGAGAAAACCGATAGAAAATTCGGAGTGATAAGTGTATAGGACAAACATCAAACGAACAGAAAATAAAACAAAAAAGAAACACAAAGGAAAACCAACGAAAGTAAACTGCTGCAAATAAGTATACACATATACTATAGAGTGTAGATGGGTTTGATCTTACTGCACGTTGCGTGAGTCCAGTATGCTTAACTCACAGCTTAGTGCATAGAAACTTTTCTCATCCAGTGGCTTCGTAAAAATATCAGCCAATTGATCTTCGGTACGAACATGGCCGACAACAATATCTTCTCGCTGAATGTGATCTCGAAGAAAATGATGACGAATATCAATATGCTTCGTTCCAGAGTGCTGCACAGGATTATGAGCAATTTTGATGGCACTCTCGTTATCACATAGCAGAGGAATTTTCTTCACTTGAATACCGTAATCCTTCAGCATTTTCTTGAGCCACATAATTTGAGTGCAGCATGAACCAGCAACAATATACTCAGCTTCAGCCGTAGAAATTGACACACAATTATGTTTCTTCGAAGCCCAACAGACAAGAGATCTGACGAGAAAATGACATGTGCCTCAGGTATATTTCCGGTCAACACGATCACAAGACTCAGAATCAGAATATCCAATGAGATCAAACTGGGCACCTTTGGGATACCAAAGTCCCAAGGTAGGTGTATGGGCAAGATATCGAAGAATTCGCTTGACAGCAATATGATGTGATTCTTTTGGATTTTCCTAAAAACGAGCACACATACAAACTGATAGCATAATGTCAGGTCTAGATGCACAAAGGTAAAGAAGCGAACCACTCATTGAGCGATATTTCTTCTGGTCGAAAGGTTTGCCCTTATCATCTGCATCTAGGTGTACATTCGTAAGCATTGGAGTCTTGATGGTTTTGCAATTAACAAGATCAAACTTCTTCAAGCAATCCCTGAGATACTTCTCTTGAGAGATAAAAGTCCCATTCTTCTGTTGACGAATTTGATGTCCGAGAAAGAACTTCAATTCACCCATCATTGACATTTCGTATTTCTTCGACATCATTCGAGCAAATTCTTTGCTGATATCAGGGTTAGTAAAGCCAAAGATAATATCATCGACGTAAATTTGACACACGAAAAGATCATTTTTGTATGCACGAGTAAAGAGAGTCGGGTCAGTTGTTCCTGGTTTGAAGCCATTCTTCAGAAGAAAATCCTTGAGTGTTTCATACCAAGCACGAGGTGCTTCCATTAACCAATAGAGGGCCTTGTGCAACCTGTACACCATATCTGGATTCTTCGAGTCTTTAAAACTTGGTGGCTGCATAACATACACTTCTTCCTCGATTTCACCGTTAAGAAATGCACTTTTGACATCCATTTGATATAGCAATATGTAACAGCCCAGTTTTCACAAAAAATAAAAACATTGTTTTCGGTGTGAATTGTTTGATTGTCTGATTTGTTTGCGGTGTTTGCATCCCCGATTTATCGATCGACGATTATTCCCCCCCCCTCTTATTGTATCGGACGGAGACCGAACCTTGCCACCCTGACACCCGACCTTTGCGACACTGGGTTTCACCCGATCACCGTCGCGAAAACCGCACGAGACCAGCCGCAGCCAACGGAACGAAAACCCCGTTTAATAATTAAACGGGATATTTTTATAGCGCGCCGGAAAGTGTTCTCGGAACGGTTCCGGCGCGAGGTGAACGCCTCCGGCTCGACGCGCTGATTGCGTAGTTCGAAGTTTTACCCGAATCGGAGGTACTGTGGACCCCCGGCGATCAGGAACGTAAACACCGCGCGCGCGAGAGAAAAACCGGGGATGTTTTTGCAAACTGCCAGCCACCGGGGCTATATAAAGACCACCACACTCCCACCCATTTCTAGGGTTTCCCTAGCCACAATTTGCAGCCACCCCCTCACAAAAGCCCCAATTTTCGCAATTTAGCCCCCAAATCCCGAAATTTTTCTCTCCCTGCGATCTGGACCGTCAGATCTCGCGATCCGACGGCCCAGATGCGCCCAGCCTCCACCTCTCTCCTCTCTCTCCCATGGAACCGGCCAGCCATGCCTGTGGAGGTCGAAGCCACCGCCGCCGCTCCCTCCGGCCTGCCAGCCGCCGGCGCCCCTCTCCTCCCTCTCCCCATCTCCCTTACCTCTGACCCCTCTGCCTCCTCCTTCCCTGCAGGACCCAGCAACCATGGAAGCCCTCGGCTAGGAGCTCGCCGAGCCGGAGCCCCGCCACCTGCCGGCCTCCTCCCGGCCGAGATCGGGCGACCGGCGCCGCCGCCAGCGCCTCCTCTGCGCCCTGCCCGCCTCCTTGCGCCGCCACGAAGCCCCTCGTCGCTGGTGGCCGGCGTGCCAGCGGGACAACCGCCGCCAGCCCGCAGCCTCCCGTCGTGGAGACGAGGAGGAGCCGGCCTCCACCAACCGCACGCCCAGGCTGGGCCGGCCCACTCGCCCAGCGGCCCAGATCTGCGCGGCCCAGCAGCCCCAAGCCAACCGCCCGGCCTCCAGCTCCAGATGGGCCTAGACCAACAGGGGTGAGGCCCGGATCCCTTTTTTTTCTGTTGTTTTTTTCCATTTTTCAGATTTTGCTAAGTCTGGAGTAATCTGTGTGCTGATCTGTTTTTGCGATTAGATATGCGATTAAACCGTAGCCCGGTTGAACGTGCCCCCAAAACGAAAGTTGCTCAGTTTTGCGTGCTCTAGCATTCGTATGTAGAAAGTTTTTCCGTTTGAGGTCATCTTGATTGTGTAATTGTGTGCTAAAGTGGGCATCAGGCCGTTAAACTGCTACTAATTCCTGTTATTGTGCTGCTGTTGCTGAAACTGTTATTTTGTTGCAACTTCGGTCGACGAGTGTGTCGCGACCGTTTATCGGAATTGAGTGATTCCAATTGCATATTGTTAAGAATCATGTCTACTTTCATCCCATGTATTGCTATGTCATGTTTCTGCACTTTTGCATATAGATTTACCCCTGTTTATACAGCATGTGTGCATAGCTTGTCTTGCTTATATCTTTTTAACCGTAACTCCGTTTGGAGTGTTCTTTATGTGTAACTTGATTAGTTTTTCGTGTAATTTGTGTTTATGCTATTGCTTGCTGCTGTTAACCAACCTAAAATATGGTTTAGGACAGAATAGTACCAAATGTTTTAATCATCGTGCGGCACTTAGTGTTATGCCATGTTTAGGATTGTGCCTCACTTAAATTGTCTAGCATAGATAGTTTATTTTGTGCTTCACCTTTTGCCATGTTTGTGTGCTATGCCATGTTTGCTTGAGTTGCCATGTTAATAACCGTTGGTTGATCACCTGTAGCTAAGCAACTTGAACCACCATAAACGTGCGGTATTCGTCGTGTGTGACCGATACCCCACTGAAATTGTTAGTAACCGTTCTCGACGATAGATCCGTATCGCGTTGCCGTGCCTTGTGTTGCCTCTTTGATCTTGTGTTGCCCCGTAGTAATAGAGTGCTTGCTCGTTGATTGCTTTCCAGTGTTTATCGTCTTGTGTGCTTCCGCGGGTACTTTCGGAGACGATGCGAGCTTGCGATCAACTACACCTTCGGAACCCGACTTATCAACAGGCAAGGACTATACATTACTTATGATCCATTCTATTTCAACCAGCGGTTTGCATGCTAGTCTAGGTTAGCTTCGATGTTTGATCCTACCACATGTTTACATCCTATTTCAAACCGATACAGCCATGTCCCCTCCCAGCAAACCTTGTACTGCTATGTTACTATTGCTCGTTGCTCAACCCCTGCTTAGTATGCATGCTTAGGATGCTATGATGTTACTCCTTGGTTTGGGATATCACATTATCATTATTATTATTGTTGCTGATGATATGATTATTATAATGTTGACTATATCCGACGAAGTATGGAAGGTCTAGGCTATCCCGCCCCGACGCTTTGTTCCATTCGAGTCACCTAGGATCCGAGTTCCGGGTATTGGTTTTAAGATTGAGCGTGCCTAACCTCGTGTGGGATGCTATGGGGTCCCCTTTTATTACCTAGCTAGCTTCAAACATTTCTAGTGGTGGCCCAAGCTGATTTTACCATTTGAGAAACCGTGTGCGTAACTGGTCTGCAGCCAGTGGATTTAAAATAAACCGGGCCAGTGGGATGGTATATCCCGTTGGTCCAAATCTCGAAGCTAGGGAGCCTGCCCGGACGAGGGTAGGTTATCCCGACCTCATCCAGACGGTAGAGGCCGATTCGAGAGCGCGGCCAGCTTTTGAGTTGGATGTCGACTCACCGGGGGCCACCCGGATCTGTGCGTTGTTAGTTAGAGGGACCTGTCGTTCCGGATCTCTTGGGACTAAATCATAAAATGGTTGCCTATCATGGGTAGTAACTGAGAGAGATGGACGTGCGTGCGGAGCCTTGTAATGGGCAGTTGGTACACCCCTGCAGGGTTAAATCCTCTCGAGAAGCCGTGTCCACGATTATGGACGACTTGAGACCTACTCCTTGTTCATAGACAACAACAACTGAGATAATCTTAATATAACTTGGTCAACGTGTGTGTGTGCCTTGATTGCTTCTTCTTCGTCGGGATGCGAAGAGGAGGACGAGGATAGGATAGGTGTTATGTTTGCGTAGTAGGTGGATAGCAGACTTGTTGGAGGCGGTTCCTCATCGAATGCTTGGCTTCTTATCTTACTCTCTAGATCGTTAGCCACTTCATAAATGCTAGTGCGGCAGCAACCTCACCACTTACCCCATCCTTACCGTAAACTACTAGTTTTCCTAGAATGACGAGTGATGAAGTCCTTGCTGGGTCAGATGACCACTACAGTTGGATGCTGAGTACCTCTGTACTCATGATACTACCCCCAAACTCTTTTCAGGGTTCTTGATCGACAACAGGTACGGTGATCGACATTTCATGTGGAGACTCGACGACGACTAGTTAGGCGGATCCCGGCGGAGGGTTTGGACCCGTGTGGTTATGGGGATCGATGATTTTCTCTTTGCCACTAGGCATTTGGATGTAGTCTGTACTCAGACATGTATCTTCCGCTGTTGTATTGTATTAAGGCAGTTGTATGCCGATTGTATGAGATGTTGTATCCTTGTATATGTAATGTTGTGATATCATGTTGGAAATCCGGGGCATATGACTTCGTCATATCTCGTGGTGGGACCGATATGTGCTTCGTCCCCGGATTTGGGTGGAAATACCTAGATCTGGAACAATACCGCATATCGGGCCTTACAACTTGGTATCAGAGCCTTACCGACCGTAGGATCCCTTTTCTGGCCGAAGTCGAGTCTAGACAAAACTATTTTGTAGTTACTAAGTTAGTTATCAGAGAGTAGGAATCTTTTTACTCCTTACCCTTGCTCTGGTCAGGACAAGTGTCGTAAGTATTTTATTCTCGTCTTATCTCTTCCAAACTTTAGGATCTCGAGAGTGTGTGGAGTTTCGGAACCGTTACAATGCCTTGCTTGCAGCGTATTGTCTCGATTCCGAGCTCAGGTGGAATTCCTGTAGTACCTTTAGCTTCTCCGAATTCTGGATATCATCTGGGTCATCCATTGCCATCCATCCTTTTGCCGGTGTCTTCACGACTTGCGTCGAAAACACTATCCTTTGATCCGGTTATCGTTTTCGTTCCTCCTCTTGGCACCGACGGTTTCGTATTTTCGACGATGTCGTCTCCCTGCGGAAAGTTTCTCGATGACAGTTCGACGTCGACATGGAGCAGAGTCCCTTGTTGGTGGTGTTGAAGAATTGTCGACTCTCTTTTCTCTCCCCTTCCCCTCTCCCCCGGATCGTCCTGGATATCGGGACGAGATCCATTGTTGGTGGTGTTGTATTGTAACAGCCCAGTTTTCACAAAAATTAAAAAATTTGTTTTCGGTGTGAATTGTTTGATTGTCTGATTTGTTTGCGGTGTTTTCATCCCCGATTTATCGATCGACGATTATTTTTCCCCCTCTTATCTCGTATCGGACGGAGACCGACCCTTGCCACCCTGACACCCGACCTTTGCGACACCGGGTTTCACCCGATCAACGTCGCGAAAACCGCACGAGACCAGCCGCAGCCAACGGAACGAAAACCCCGTTTAATAATTAAACGGGATATTTTTATAGCGCGCCGGAAAGTGTTCTCGGAACGGTTCCAGCGCGAGGTGAACGCCTCCGGCTCGACGCGCTGATTGCGCAGTTCGAATTTTTACCCAAATCGGAGGTACTGTGGACCCCCGGCGATCAGGAACGTAAACACCGCGCGCACGAGAGAAAAACCGGGGATGTCTTTGCAAACTGCCAGCCACCGGGGCTATATAAAGACCACCACACTCCCACCCATTTCTAGGGTTTCCCTAGCCACAATTTGCAGCCACCCCCCTCACAAAAGCCCCAATTTTCGCAATTTAGCCCCCAAATCCCGAAATTTTGCTCTCCCTGCGATCTGGACCGTCAGATCTCGCGATCCGACGGCCCAGATGCGCCCAGCCTCCACCCCTCTCCTCTCTCTCCAATGGAACCGGCCAGCCATGCCTGTGGAGGCCGAAGCAACCGCCGCCGCTCCCTCCGGCCAGCCAGCCGCCGGCGCCCCTCTCCTCCTTCCTCTCCTTTCCCTCTCCTCCCTCTCCCCATCTCCCTTCCCTCTCACCCCTCTGCCTCATCCTTCCATGCAGGACCCGGCCGCCATGGAAGCCCTCGGCTAGGAGCTCGCCGAGCCGGAGCCCCGCCACCTGCCGGTCTCCTCCCGGCCGAGATCCGGCGACCGGTGCCGCCGCCAGCGCCTCCTCTGCGCCCTGCCCGCCTCCTTGCGCCGCCACGAAGCCCCTCGTTGCCGATGGCCAGCGCGCCACCGGGACAGCCGCCGCCAGCCCGCAGCCTCCCGTCGTGGAGACGAGGAGGAGCCGGCCTCCACCAAGCGCACGCCCAGGCTGGGCCGGCCCACTCGGCCAGCGGCCCAGATCTATGCGGCCCAGCAGCTCCAAGCCAGCCGCCCGGCCTCCAGCTCCAGATGGGCCGAGCCCAACAGGGGTGAGGCCCGGATCCCTTTTTTTTCTGTTGTTTTTTCCATTTTTCAGATTTTGCTAAGTCTGGAGTAATCTGTGTGCTGATCTGTTTTTGCGATTAGATCTGCTATTAAACCGTAGCCCGGTTGAACGTGCCCCCAAAACGAAAGTTGCTCAGTTTTGCGTGCTCTAGCATTCGTATGTAGAAAGTTTTTCCGTTTGAGGTCGTCTTGATTGTGTAATTGTGTGCTAAAGTGGGCATCAGGCCGTTAAACTGCTACTAATTCCTGTTATTGTGCTGCTGTTGCTGAAACTGTTATTTTGTTGCAACTTCGGTCGACGAGTGTGTCGCGACCGTTTATCGGAATTGAGTGATTACAATTGCATATTGTTAAGAATCATGTCTACTTTCATCCCATGTATTGCTATGTCATGTTTCTGCACTTTTGCATATAGATTTACCCCTGTTTATACAACATGTGTGCATAGCTTGTCTTGCTTATATCTTTTTAATCGTAACTCCGTTTGGAGTGTTCTTTATGTGTAACTTGATTAGTTTTTCGTGTACTTTGTGTTTATGCTATTGCTTGCTGCTGTTAACCAACCTAAAATATGGTTTAGGACAGAATAGTACCAAATGTTTTAATCATCGTGCGGCACTTAGTGTTATGCCATGTTTAGGATTGTGCCTCACTTAAATTGTCTAGCATAGATAGTTTATTTTGTGCTTCACCTTTTGCCATGTTTGTGTGCTATGCCATGTTTGCTTGAGTTGCCATGTTAATAACCGTTGGTTGATCACCTGTAGCTAAGCAACTTGAACCACCATAAACGTGCGGTATTCGTAGTGTGTGACCGATACCCCACTTAAATTGTTAGTAACCGTTCTCGACGATAGATCCGTATCGCGTTGCCGTGCCTTGTGTTGCCTCTTTGATCTTATGTTTCCCCGTAGTAATAGAGTGCTTGCTCGTTGATTGCTTTCCAGTGTTTATCGTCTTGTGTGCTTCCGCGGGTACTTTCGGAGACGATGCGAGCTTGCGATCAACTACACCTTCGGAACCCGACTTATCAACAGGAAAGGACTATAAATTACTTATGATCCATTCTATTTCAACTAGCGGTTTGCATGCTAGTCTAGGTTAGCTTCGATGTTTGATCCTACCACATGTTTACAGCCTCTTTCAAACCGATACAGCCATGTCCCCTCCCAGCAAACCTTATACTGCTATGTTACTATTGCTCGTTGCTCAACCCCTGCTTAGTATGCATGCTTAGGATGCTACGATGTTACTCCTTGGTTTGGGATATCACATTATCATTATTATTATTGTTGCTGATGATATGATTATTATAATGTTGACTATATCCGACGAAGGATGGAAGGTCTAGGTTATCCCGCCCCGACGCTTTGTTCCATTCGAGTCACCTAGGATCCGAGTTCCGGGTATTGGTTTTAAGACTGAGCGTGCCTAACCGCGTGTGGGATGCTATGGGGTCCCCTTTTCTTACGTAGCTAGCTTCAAACATTTCTAGTGGTGGCCCAAGCTGATTTTACCATTTGAGAAACCGTGTGCGTAACTGGTCTGCAGCCAGTGGATTTAAAATAAACCGGGCCAGTGGGATGGTATATCCTGTTGGTCCAAATCTGGAAGCTAGGGATCCTGCCCGGGCGAGGGTAGGTTATCCCGACCTCGTCCACACGGTAGAGGCCGATTCGAGAGCGCGACCGGCTTTTGAGTTGGATGTCGACTCACCGGGGGCCACCCTGATTTGTGCGTTGATAGTTAGAGGGACCTGTCGTTCCGGATCTCTTGGGACTAAATCATAAAATGGTTGCCTATCATGGGTAGTAACTGAGAGAGATGGACGTGCGTGCGGAGCCTTGTAATGGGCAGTTGGTACACCCCTGCAGGGTTAAATCTTTTCGAGAAGCCGTGTCCACGGTTATGGATGACTTGAGACCTACTCCTTGTTCATAGACAACAACAACTAAGATAATCTTAATATAACTTGGTCAACGTGTGTGTGTGCCTTGACTGTTTCTTCTTCGTCGGGATGCGAAGAGGAGGACAAGGATAGGATAGGTGTTATGTTTGCGTAGTAGGTGGATAGCAGACTTGTTGGAGGCGGTTCCTCATCGAATGCTTGCCTTCTTATTTTATTCTCTAGATCGTTATCCACTTCATAAATGCTAGTGCGGCAGCAACCTCACCACTTACCCCATCCTTACCGTAAACTACTAGTTGTCCTAGAATGACGAGTAATGAAGTCCTTGCTGGGTCAGATGACCACTACAGTTGGTTGCTGAGTACCTTTGTACTCATGATACTACCCCCAAACTCTTTTCAGGGTTCTTGATCGACAACAGGTATGGTGATCAACGTTTCACGTGGATACTCGACGACGACTAGTTAGGGGGATCCCGGCGGAGGGCCTGGACCCGTGTGGTTATGGGGATCGATGATTTTCTCTTTGCCACTAGGCATTTGGATGTAGTCTGTACTCAGACATGTATCTTCCGCTGTTGTATTGTATTAAGGCAGTTGTATGCCGATTGTATGAGATGTTGTATCCTTGTATATGTAATGTTGTGATATCATGTTGGAAATCCGGGGCATATGACTTCGTCATATGTCGCGGTGGGACCGATATGTGCTTCGTCCCCGGATTTGGGTGGAAACACCTAGATCTGGAATAGTACCGTATATCGGGCCTTACACAATATACCATTGTAATTTGCAAAAGCAAGGATGACACGAATGGATTCAAGTCGAGCAAGTGGAGCATAAGTCTCACCGAAATCAATACCTTCGATTTGGGTGTAACCTTGTGCAACCAGTCGAGCTTTATTCCTTCCCACAATACCATCTTCATCTTGCTTGTTGTGAAAAATCCACTTTGTACCAATGATATTATGTTTCTTGGGATGAGGTCTTTCAATAAGGTACTAGACTTTATTTCTCTCGAACTGATTAATTTATTCAAGCATATCAATCATCCAGTCTGAGTCCTTCATAGCTTCATCAAATTTCGATGGTTCTAGCATGGATACAAACGAGAAATTTCCACAAAAGTTAGCTAAACAAGTGCGAGAACGACTAGTGGGACGATCTAGTTGACGAATCTCTTCGAGCATTGAGTTGACGCCCACTCTTCTTCGAACTCGAGATAGCGCTACTTCATATTCTTGTGGCTCATGTTCTCCTTCAGAATCAGCTTGACCTTCGGGATTGGCTTGTCCTTCGGGATCAGCTTGTCCTTCGGGTTCAGGTTGACCTTCGGGTTGAGCATTCTCTTCGTTCATGGGTTCTTCTTCGTCCCGAGCATCGTTGTCTTCAGGATGTTGATCTCCAGTGCCCCGGTGAAAGGATCGATATGGTCAACTAGAGGGGGGGGGGTGGGGTGAATAGGTGACTAACAAATTTAACTTAAATTACCAACTTTTAGGGATAAGCGGATAAATAAGATTCTTTAGATGTGCTCTAGATGAATAACCCTATGTGGCAAGCAAGTTAAACTCAAGTGCTAGGAAAAAAATACAATAGCAAGCCAACAAGCATATGAAGCTAGAACAAGTAAAGGTGCGGAAAGGATAAACCACAAGTGTCACGGAGACGCGGAGATTTGGTTGACCGAAGTTCACACTCTTTTGAGGGAGTGCTAATCTCTGTTGGAGCAGTGCTCAATCCTTGAGAGCGCTACCAACAACTTAGCTCACCGTATTATCCGTTCTCGAGTCACCCCCAACGGATGAGCCTCGAATCACTAGGGGTTGGTCTTGAAGGCGATAACCACACCTTTACAAACTTTTCGGAGCACACCACAAGAAAGGAAGCTTCCGGGCGGACACCTAGCCGCCTAGGAGCCAAAGTTCCAAGAGTAACAAAGTCAATGGTGAAGAGATCTTGCGGGGAACACAAATCGGTTTGGTGGAAATGCAGATCGGGCCTTGCTCTCTCAAAGCCCAAAAGATCAACAAGTTTGGGTGGAGGACTTGAGAGGAATGAGAAAAATGAAGGTCTAGCAATTGAGCTCAAGCAAGGGGGGAGAGGTTAGGGTTGGAGGTGGAAGAAGGGGTGTTTTTATAGTGCAAGGGGAGTAGGTGGGGAATCCAGCCGTTGGACCCCCGTGCGCACGGGCTAAGTGAGCCTTGTGCACACAGGCTACTCAGATAGTATCCACCTACCCCGTGCGCACGGGGGTCAGAGACCCTGTGAGCACGGGCTACTCAGTGGGGTGCGGGGTACCCTGTGCGCACAGGGGTCAGAGACCCCGTGCACACGGGCTACTCAGAATGTTCCTGAGTACCCCGTGTGCACGGTGGTCAAAGACCCCGTGCACACGGGGTGATCAGAGACTTTTTTGATCACTCCACTGAGACACCCTCCTTTGCACATATAAAATACACACCTTCCCGGGAGTTTTGTGGGAGGCTTGATGACATGAAAAATGTGTTCCCACACATGCTCTAACCTCGTTGACCCCTCTTAATAGTGTGGTGTTCCTACGACTCAAATCAAACCGAAAATAATCCGTTGAGTCACGGGAAAACCATGCCTTTTATATTTTTGTAGCGGGGCCAATCATCCTCCAAAATTAGTAACCCTCCACGAGACAAATGACCCGAGATAAATCTTTAGCACCCGTCATTAGTCCCACTCACCACATTGTCATAATACCAAAACACCATTTAGGAGTAAATGCACTTTCATTCCCCCCTTTTTTGTGAATTGATGACAATATGGTTAGAGCATGGCAATGAGATATATGAATTAAAGATGCCATGAAAATCTATTTAGCATAAAAGGCTCCCCCTTGATGTATGCATATAATAGTGTTTGCGTTTGAATGCAATACACATACAACAACAGGTCTCCCCCTATGTAAATAGCCAAGTGCAATGATATTAGAGATGCATATGAACTAAGATAATCACTGCACAAGAACTTCATGTGATATTTTTAGAAAATAACAATGACTGGCATAGATCACATGAAGAGAATGAGGATGTGAGCTAAACAATTGTGTAAGACTATAAATGGTAATGACATGATATAAAAAACATGCAACAAGGCATATGGAATATCATGACAAAGATCGAAGATAGCATAACACACATAGTCTCACACATAATAGAGTAAAGTGGCTCACATCCACACAAGTACTGGAAAGGAAATACTGTAAGTACCACAAGCCAACATAAAACAAATGAACACAAGGTCTCACTATGGCTTGCAACCTAACCAACACACGATCCCTAAATAGAACTCTTCTCCCCTTTGGCATCAAGACGCAAAAAGGGAAAAGGCGATGCTAACGGTACTAGACGACCGGCGGCTGGCTCGAAGCATCATCATCATCAAAGCGCCAGTTGGCCATGGGGAAGGACTGAGCTGTCATCTGACTGTCCGTGTCCTCTGGACCGGGAGGAGATGGGGTCCCGGACTCCTGGGCGTTGAGTGCCTTGAGGGAACGCTGCTCTGCCTTGATGTGGTTGCTGTCCTTGATTTTCCTCTTCTGAATAGACGTACACATCTTGAACATGTTGCTGATGGTCTTGAATAGGGTCTTCTTCCCGCGGCGCGTGAAGGCAGCAGGAGCATCATCACCATCAGGAGGAGCCCTCGAGCGAGGGATCATAGCAGAAGAGGAGCAGCCCAGAGTGTAGGTAGCATGATCCTTAAGCCTCGGGTTGCGACCCACCTTGCACGACATAAGGAGCAGGGGCAGGCGGCTTCCAGTTCAGATCTCCCTTGAGCACAGTTATTGGGTACTAAGATGTAGGAATAAACCTCACAGGGCACACAGACTCAATCAGTGCCTGAATGAACGGAGCATAGATCAACGACTTCCTCAAACGAACACACTCACGGATCTCAAAGAACATGGTGTCCAGAACATCCACCTTCCTTCGCTCCTTCACCATCAAAAAGAGATCAAGCATAGAGGACCACAGGTGATGAGAGTCACCCGCCTTTGGTGTAAGAGTGTACCGAAGGATGTGACATAGTGTATCATAGGTGGGCGTCAAATCTCTTGCTTGTATGCAAATTCAATCTCATCCTTGTCCCTCCCAGTATCAGAAATCCTGTCAAAGTCTGGATGAGGCTCAGAGAAGAACTGGTACTGAGGGATAATCTCGGCAAACTTGGCAAAGGGAGAAGAACACACAGCCGTGCCAGACATCCACCACATAGTACGAGCATCATACTTATGAAAATAGACCGTGGCAAGGAACTGCATGACGAGGTCCTCATTGTACTTGTACATGAACTGACAGAAAGGAATGATCCCCAGCCGACCAAGAGCATCATACACCCGGGATAGATATGAGCATAGTACCGCAGGTGCTCCACATTTATCTGCTTGTGGGGAGCAAACTTATTCGCCTTGGCCATCATCAACTCATGAAATATGCGGTGCTGGTACCAATTGCGGAATTTTGGGTCCATGCCAATCTCAGTAGCAACCACATAAGGATCCTGCTGACGGAAATCCCAATACTCGGGCTGAGTCCACTCACTAACCGGAATGTTGGCCACATTCCGACCACCTGGAATTGGATGCGCACCGAGACTCGAGCTCTCTTCATCCTCTTCATCATATTCATCCATGAAACGAGACACTGGAGAGGGCTCACGTTCAGGCTGATATGCACCCTCAGAATCAAACTCCTCATAACTGGTGCTGTCCTCAACAATGGGGGCCTTTGCTGAAGCACGACGGCTAGGACGGCCACTTTCTTGGGAACCTTCTCCCAGAGCCTCTGACGGCTGCTGATGATGAGAGACTGTGTCATCACCGGACTTGGCACACTTACGACGAACAAACACCTCAAGGTCGGGGGAATCTATGGACGAAAGACGAGACATGTGCAAATGCTCAGAGATAATGGACAAAAAGGATGATGAAAGCACTAGTTCTGTGTTAGTTCTTCCTGGAAGGCCCGTGCGCACGGGGTCAGTACCGTGAGCACGTGGCCCCGTGTGCACGGTACAGGTCCCGTGGGCACGGGGGTCCGTGCTCACGGTACATGGCCCGTGGGCACGGGGTCCTCCCAGCCGTCGCTCAAACCTCACGGGGAGCGGAGGGACGGGCTGAGGAGGTCACTCCAGGCCTAGAGACAACACAGATCTACTGCATCTATGGGGAGAACAACCCTAACACCATGGATCCGAAGAGAACCTTGCATTCTACGGGAAATAATTCAAGAAAACAAGGGGGAAAGGGGGAATTCTCACTGGAGGAGGCAATGGCGGCCAGCGGCGGTGAGGGGGCGGTGCTAGGCCGGAGGAGCCGGCCGGGATCCCCCAAGGCGATGGCGGCGGCGACTAGGAGGACCACGGGCGTGGGGGGAAAGTGAAGAGGAGGAGAACTGCCTCCCCACACTTGTGCCTGAATACATAGACGAAACCGCATAACCCCGTGCGCACGGGGGTCATGGTCCGTGTGCACGGGGCCCCCGTGCACACGGTACACTCCGTGGGCATGGGGTACTCAGAGAGGAAAATGCCTCAGTTTTCAGGGAGGGAGGAAGATGGATGTGAAATCCTTACCTCTCCCCTAGGTGAAAACCACACACTTTCCTTTGAGTAACATCTCACAAGAATCCCTAATCTACGGAAGGTGTATATGGAGAGCATTTGCACGAATCGAAATAAGAATGTATTATGATATAAGAGTGGAAGAGGATAGGGCATCTATGGTTAAAAGGGAAACTATTCCTATCCGCGGGAAAAACAAGGGTATAAAACGACCCGAAAAACAAACAACGCAATTAAGCGGAAAAATGCGGCGACCCGAAGGTCACCATGTTTGAGTGTATGTGGTCCGGAACCGCGGAGATTTTAACCGTGGTCCCTTCTTCAGTACTCATCTTTGAAGCACAAGTACCATCTTTAAATGGAGGTAGTAGGGTTATGTCAGAATCATTGAGAGAATTCTACTCCCCCTACTTATGTGCCTACATCTAGGCAAGATATAGTAAAGCTAGTGTGTGTATGCAAGATGATCAACCCATGTTACTAAGATCCACGATATTTAGATCATGCCTTAACTCACGGAACCTTGCTTCATCAAGTGGCTTTGTGAAAATATCCGCAAGTTGTTTCTCGGTGCCCACATGAAAGAGCTCAATGTCTTCTCGTGCCACATGATCCCGAAGAAAATGATGACGAATATCAATATGCTTGGTTCGGCTATGTTGCACGGGATTATCCGCAATCTTGATTTCACTTTCATTGTCACATAATAGAGGCACTTTGTCACATTTGACACCATAATCCATCAAAGTTTGCCTCATCCATAATAATTGGGCACAACAACTTCCCGCGGCAATATACTCGGCTTTGGCGGTAGATAGAGAAACACAATTTTGCTTCTTGGATGACCAACTTACTAAGGACCTCCCCAAGAATTGACATGAACCGGATGTGGACTTACGATCCACCTTGTCACCGGCCCAATCCGAATCCAAATATCCAACCAACTTGAAGGAAGATCCTTTGGGGTACCAAAGTCCTAAGTTTGGGGGTATAAACCAAATATCAAAGGATCCGTTTCACGGCCATATGATATCTTTCTTTGGGGGCGGATTGAAATATTTCACACATACACCCACTTAACATAATATCCGACCTAGATTCACAAAGGTAAAGCAATGAACCGATCATAGAACGGTATACCTTTTGATCCACATCTTTACCATTTGGATCGAGATCAAGGTGCCCATTGGTTGGCATTGGAGTCTTCATAGGCTTGGCATCATCTAACCCGAACTGTTTGAGCATGTCTTGAATATACTTTGCTTGGTTAATAAAAGTCCCTCCCCTCAATTGCTTGACTTGAAATCCGAGGAAGAACTTCAACTCACCCATCATAGACATGGCAAACTCCTTGGTCATAAGATTTTGAAACTCAACATTGCAAGCATGGTAAGTAGACCCAAAGATAATATCATCAACATATATTTGGCATACAAAGAAATCTCCGTTTACTCTCTTCGTAAAGAGAATGGAATCTATTAACCCTATCTCAAACCCTTCTCGATTAAAAATGTCGTAAAGTAGTCATACCAAGCACGCGGTGCTTGCTTGAGACCATACAAAGCCTTATGAAGTTGATACACGTGATTGGGGTGTTCGGGGTCTTCAAAACCGGGAGGTTGTTTGACATACACTAACTCACTCAAATGACCATTTAGAAATGCACTCTTAACATCCATTTGATATAATTTAAAATCATGATGGGAGGCATAAGAAAGTAAGATGCAAATGGACTCAAGACGGGCAACAGGGGCAAAGGTTTCACCAAAATCCGAACCTTCAATTTGGGTGAACCCTTGTGCCACTAACCTTTCCTTGTTATGTGTAACTTGTCCATGCTCATCTTGCTTGTTCTTGGAAACCCATTTGGTGCCAATGACATTATGATTTCCCTTGGGTCTTGCAACAGGTGGTCACACTTTGTTGTGAGTAAAATTGTTGAGGTCTTCATGCATGGCTTCTACCCAATCTGGGTCATCAAGAGCTTCATCTACCTTGAGGGGATCAATACAAGAGACAAACGAGTGATGTTCACAAAAGTTTGCCAAACGTTTATGAGTAGTTACCCCTTTTGTGATGCTTCCAAGGATGTTGTCGGTGGAGTGTTGAAGCATTTGAAGTCTCAATGCCGCTTTTTGTCTCTTCTTTTCAAGTTCTTCTTCACATGGTTGAATTCTTCGTGGAGAGACTCAAACTTGTTTTTGCTTAGTTGGTGGAGAGACAACTTCTTGTACTTGATCTTGACCACTTTCTTGAGCTTGATCTTCGGCCTCAATGATAGGCTCATCACCATTTGGTTGGGCTTGCCCTTGATCTTGCTCGAAAGCTTGAGGGACCTCATCTTGTTCTTGGATATGTGCTTGTGCTCCCGAAGCGTCTTGTCCTTGTGGTGGAGATGATGACTTCCCTTGAGGAGGTTCCTCAAGAGGGGATCTTACTCCTTCTTCGATTACTTGGACTTGGGCTGTTTCTTGCGGAAGAATGTGTCCTATCCCCATGGTGCTTATAACTTGAGAAGGAGCCTCATCACCTACAACACTTGGAACAATATGCTTGGCTTGGGAGCTGTTATCCTCGTCAAACTCCACATTCGATGACTCCTCAATACATCCCGTGGATTTATTGAGAACTCGACACAAATGGGAGTTTGATGCATATCCAACAAATATTCCCTCATATGTTTTAGCCTCAAATTTAGCTAACCGGGTTTTCTTGTTGAGAATGAAACACTTACAACCGAATACTCAGAAGTACTTGACATTTGGATTCTTCCCGGTTAAGAGTTCATACGGTGTCTTGTTCTTGAGCTTGCGGAGATATAGCCTATTAGAGGCATGACACGCAGTGTGGATGGCTTCGTCCCAAAGCTTGTATGGAGACTTATACTCGTCAAGCATTGTCCTTGCCATCTCAATAAGAGTCCTATTCTTTCTCTTCGCAATACCATTTTGTTGAGGAGTATAGGCAGCAGAATATTGATGTTTGATCCCCTCATCACTCAAGAACTCATCCATAGTGTAATTCTTGAACTCGGTACCATTGTCACTTATAATAGCCATAATCTCACATTGATGTTAACGTTGAGCTTCTTTGGCAAATGATATAAAGGTCTCTTGAGTCTCATCTTTGGTCTTGAGAAAGAAGACTCATGTATATCTTGTATAGTCGTCGACAATGACAAGGCAATACCTCCTCCCACCCAAACTATCATATGATGGAGGCCCAAAAATATCCAAATGAAGGATCTCAAGAGGCCTCGTCGATCTGATGATAGTCTTCACCTTATGTTGCTTCTCATGTTGCTTTCCCGCAATGCAAGCATTGCAAACACGATCTTTGGCAAAAGAAACATCGCTTAGTCCAACAACGTGATCCCCCTTTATAAGGGATTGTAAATGTCTCATACAAACGTGGGCTAGCCTACGGTGCCATCGCCACCCCACGTCGGCCTTGGCCATTAGGCATGTTTTTAGGTGAGTGCTCTCTTTCGAGAAATCAACCACATAAAGGTTGCCTTCAACATGCCCGACAAAGACCACTTTGAGAGTATCCCTTTCAAAGACGGTCACATGAAATTCACTAAAAAGCGAGTCATAACCGGCACGTGCCAATTGGATAATGGAAAGTAGATTGTAATGAAGGGATTGGACAAGCATGACATTTTTAAGTGAAGAATCACTCGAGATGACAAACTTTCCCAATCCCAATACCTTGCCCTTGCTATTATTTCCAAAGGAGATGTTCGAGGATGACTTGAGCGAGTCAACAAAATCCACGAGCATATCCTTGCCTCCATTCATATGATTGGTGCAACCACTATCAATCACCCATAGAGTGCCACCGGAGGCATAGTCCTACAAGAATCAAGCTTTGTTTTTAGGTCCCCATTTTTCAATGGGTCCTAGAGAGTTAGCAACAAGGGTCTTAGGAAACCGAAATAGTCCATGCATAATCATCATAATTAGCCCCGACAAATTTAGCAAAAGTATAGCCATCATTCCTTCTCAAAAGGACATAAGATGGATTGTTCATGCCAGCATAATTAGAAGATGGAACCATCTCTTTTGTGATGGATTCCTCTCCAGCCTTCTCCTTTCCCTTTTCCTTCTCCTTGTGCCCTTCTTGCACAAATGTGATTTGTAGTTGAGGAGGAGTATCTTGGTGCTTCTTCTTCTTGTTCCTTTTATTCTTGTGCTTGTTCTTCTTCCTTTTTTGAGAGGGATCATATCCGATTCCCTCCTTGGCTACACATTCCTTTTGATTACTCAAAAGTTCAATCAAGTTCTTTTTACCTTGAATGCAAGACACAAGACCTTTATCAAGTTGATCTTTCAACTTCTTGTTCTCAACAAGTAGAGATGCATAATCAATGGAGTTACAAGCACATGCATCATTGGGAGTGAAAGTAGCAAGAGACTTAAGAGTTGAAGCTTTTAGTTGATTGTAAGCCTCGGTGAGGTTTAAAAGCTCCCCTTTTATGAGCGTGTGGATCTTTTCAAGGAGTTTATACTCCTCACCGAGTTCACCATGAACAAATTTAAGCTTAGCAATTTTATCCAAGAGATCATGATTAATTTCAAGAGAGAGTTCTAATGCATCATTGAATTTAACAAAGCCTATCTCATGTGAAGTGACGGTTTCCTCAAGTGAGGCCCTCCTGGTTTCTACTTCATGGAGATTTTGCTCAAGGGGGTCATTTCTCTCCTTTTCCTCTATTAGGAGGGTTTCCACATTATCGATGTAGCCATCACGTTCAGTGAGTGACTTCATCATGTTGAGGAAACGAGCAAGGGATTCATGAAGGCTAATGAGGCTTCCTCACTATAATCGACACCATCATCTTCAAACTCATCCTCAAAATCTTCTTGCGAAAAGTTGGGAGCGGGAGATGATGGCATATGGATATAAGACTTTGATATTAGCTCTTTAGCCATGAGGCACCGGTGGGAGTTGGGCTTGTTCTCATTGGGGGAGTCAAAGAGGCTTGATGAGGTGGAGGAGGACTTGGAGTGCATGGCAAACGCGTCCATTCCTTTGTTCTCATCATCACCATCTTCATCTTCCCCGGATAAGTATTCTTCATGAACTAGTGCCTTGTCACCACGCCTCTTGGCAAACTTGCTGAATCTCTTCTTCTTGAATACAAGCGTCTCGGATTTGTCTTCTCTTTTCTCATAGGGACAATACGCAAGAAAGTCGTCGGACTATCACAATCTCCCAAAGGTTTTTTCCTTTTAGGTTCTTCCCTCTTGTAGCCAAGGTGCCCGTGTATTTCTTGACCAAAAGGGCCAAGTCTTCCTCAAAGTCATGTGCCGGGCAAGAGGCTTCATCTTCATCCTCATAATATTCTTCCACTTCTTCCACCTCAACCAACTTGGAGGGGGAGACCGTCTTCTTGGATTTCAAAATAAGATTGTTGGAGCTATTTATCTGTGAACAAGGTCAAGGGTTTTCTTGGACTTGGCTTTCAACAAAGAGTTGGTGGTGAAGGATGACACAATTTTATTTGGGGTCAATTGGTCAAAATCTGGGCGTTGATGTATCATGGTGACCATGGTGTCATCCATTAGAATCATGGAACCCATGAATTTGTCCTTGATGAATTTGTCATCCGCCCAAGTGCATCCAAAGTTTCTCATATCCAATACAATGGACTTGAGTCTACAGTAAACATGTCTCGCAGATTCACCATCCTTCCTTATGAACATGTGACTTCTTGCTTGAGAATAGCCAACCGAGATCTCTGCACACTGATGTCCCCTTCAAAGATTTCCCCAAGAGTGATCCAAATTTCTTTAGCCGTATTCAAAAGAGCAATGTGATCTTTGGACTTCTCGGGCACGGCCAACCGAAGCATGTGGCAGGCAGTGTCATTGAGTTGTTCATCAACCTCTTCTCTTGGAGAAAGACTAGAAGGATCTTCTGGTTGAAATCCCCTCTTGATGATCCACCACAGTTGGGTGGAAGCACTCCGAACATGTGACTCCATAGCTATATTCCATTTACCAAACGATTCAGGATTCAAACGGGGGGGGGGGGGTCCCCAACATGATTAATATGCGGCATAGGAACATGACGTGAGCATAATAAGGAGCAGCATCATTGTATAATTGTGCAGTGTTGGTTGAGGGTGCTTTGGGTGTCTCCTTTACTCCATCAACATCCAAAGTGGTGTTTGGAAAAAATGTTGATGAGGTAGAGGGAGTTTGCGAGAATGAAGCAAATTTCTTGTCAACTTATTTTTCTACCAAGTCTTTGATTGAAATTTCCATGGAGCTTTTGAAGGACTACATGAATTTAGCAAATTCAGTCAAGGTGAGAGAGTTGGAGGAGCTAGAGCTCGCTCCTCCACTCTCTTGAATAGGGATGGTATTTTGTGGCATTGGTGGGATGGATGGGTTAGCAACGGGTCCACCAAGTGCACCAAGTGCTTCTCCATCCACGGGAAGGTTTTCACCTTGATTCCCTAAGCCGGCCATATCCTCTTAGGTGGTAAAGCCCTTAAAAAGAGCCCTAGCTCTAATACCAATTGAAAGGATCAATATGGTCAACTAGAGGGAGGGGTGAATAGGTGACTAACAAATTTAACTTAAATTACCAACTTTTAGGGATAAGAGAATAAATAAGATTCTCTAGATGTGCTCTAGATGAATAATCCTATGTGGCAAGAAAGTTAAACTCAAATGCTAGGCAACAAATACAATAGCAAGCCAACAAACATATGAAGCTAGAACAAGTCAAGGTGCAGAAAGGATAAACCACAAGTGACATAGAGACACGGAGATTTGGTTGACCGAAGTTCACACTCTTTTGAGGGAGTCCTATCTCCGTTGGAGTGGTGCTCAATCCTTGAGAGCGCTACCAACAACTTAGCTCACCGTACTCTCCGTTCTTGAGTCACCCCAGCGGATGAGCCTCGAATCACTAGGGGTTGGTCTTGGGGCGAACACCACACCTTTACAAACTTCCTGGAGCACACCACAAGCAAAGAAGATTCCGGGCAGACACCTAGCTGCCTAGGAGCCAAAGCTCCAAGAGTAACAATGTCAAGAAATCTTTTGGGGAACCCAAATCGGTTTGGTGGAAATGTAGATCGGGCCTTGCTCTCTCAAATCCCAAAAGATCAACAAGTTTGGGTGGAGGATTGGAGAGGAATGAGCAAAATGAAGGTCTAGCAATGGAGCTCAAGCAAGGGGGGATAGGTTAGGATTGGAGGTGGAAGAAGGGGTGTTTTTATAGTGCAAGGGGAGTAGGTGGGGAATCCAGCCGTTGGACCCCCGTGCGCACGGGCTACTAAGAGAGTATCCACCTACCCCGTGCTCACGGGGGTCAGAGACCCCGTGTGCACGGGCTACTCAGAATGTTCCTGAGTACCCCGTGCACACGGGGTGATCAGGGACTTTTCTGATCACTCCACTGAGACGCCCTCCTTCGCACATATAAAATACACACCTTCTGGGGAGTTTTGTGGCAGGCTTGGTGACATGAAATTTTTGTTCCCACACATGCTCTAACCTCGTTGACCCCTCTTAATAGTGCGGTGTTCCTATGACTCAAATCAAACCGAAAATAATCCTCCGAGTCACGAGAAAACCACGGCTTTTATCTTTTTGTAGCGGGGCAATTCATCCTCCAAAATTAGTAACCCTCCATGAGACAAATGACCTGAGATAAATCTTTAGCACCCGTCATTAGTCCCACTAACCACATTGTCATAATACCAAAACACCATTTAGAGTAAATGCACTTTCACCCAGGTTATGTGTGGGAACATTGGATCATCACCATCCATGTTGACTTGATGTGCATTTCCTTCGGCAGGACGAATATCTCCAATAGCCATGGACCTGATTACTTCATCCAAAGGTGATTCATCTAGATTAAGAGGCAAATGCTCCTTTTGAGAGCCGTTAGTTTCAGCAAACCTAACATTTACAGTTTCTACAACTTTACCAAGATGAGAGTTGTACACTCTGTAAGTGTGAGAATTCGGACCATAATCTAAGAGAAAACCTTCGTGAGCCTTTGGGGCAAACTTGGAGCTATGATTCATATCTCTGATATAGCATGGAGCACCAAAAATCTTGAGATATGACACATTTGGCTTTTTACCAGTGATAAGCTCATGTGAAGTTTTCTTCAGATATTTGTGCAGATAAACCTTGTTGATGATATGGCATGCAATGTTAATTGCTTCGGCCCAGAACCTGATAGGAGTCTTGTATTCAGCAAGCATTGTTCTGGCCATTTCAATAAGAGTTCGGTTCTTTCTCTCGACCACACCATTTTGTTGCAGTGTATAAGCAGCCGAGAATTCATGAGGAAAGCCATATTCATCAAGAAATTCTTCGATATGAGTATTTTTGAATTCAGTACCATTATCACTTCTGATATTCTTGAGAGATAGTTCATACTTAGTTTGTGCTCTCCTAGTGAAAGTTTTGAAGATTTCGACAACTTTGCTCTTGTCATCTAGAAAGAAAACCCAAGTATATCGAGAGAAATCATCAACAATAACTAGACCATACTTGTTACCTCCAAGACTAGCATAATTTTGAGGACCGAATAAATCCATATGAAGCAATTCAAGAGGACGAGTAGTAGTCATGATAGTCTTTTCTGAATGATGTTTCTTGGCAATCTTTCTAGCTTCACAGGCACTGCATAGACGATCTTTTTCGAATTTTACATTATCAATACCAACGATATTTTTCTTCGAGATAAGAGTTTGAAGATTTTTCATCCCTGCATGCCCAAGTCTTCTATGCCATAACCAACCAGATGTGGCTTTAGCCATTAAACATGTGGATACAGCAGGTCCCGAAGATAAATTAACAATATAAAGATCACCCTTGCGACATCCTTCGAAAACGAAGGTATAATCATCCTGTGAAAACACAACACAACGAGACGCAGAGAACAATACAAGCACACCCATATCACAAAGTTCTGATATAGAAATAATATTATATCCGAGAGATTGAACAAGCATAACTTTGTCAATATGCTTATCCTTTGATATAACAACCTTACCCAAACCAAGTACTTTTCCTTTGTTATTGTCACCGAAGGTAATATATCTCTGAGAAGATTCAGTAATTTTGTCTTCGGTGAACAACCCTTTGTCTCCGGTCATATGATTAGTGCAACCACTGTCCATGACCCATTCAGATCCACCAGAGACATAGCCCTGCAGAAGAATTAGTTCTTCTTAACCACCTACAAACGAGCAGGTGACTGAGAAGGCATGGAAGTGCTAGAAGAAGCATAGGTATTAAAGCGAGCATGATCATATTGGCGAGGGGGACCATCAAGCACACCATAAACATAATTCCTAGACGAGGGGTTAGAGTACTGGTAGGTAAAAGAAATTTTGTCGTTATTATCATGACAACGATAGAAATTTCTATCTACTCGATAGTATTCCTTCTGGGGAACATTTGATGCAGCCACCAGAGGTTCATTTCTATCCTCGAGAGAATAGTAGTGTCTCGGTGGTACCGTAGATTTTCCCTACATAGAATGGTTAGGGGGCAGTTTTTCTACGAGAGATTTGCGAACCCAAATCTATCTCTTATATAAACCATTCTTTGGTGGGGTACCAAAAAATTCAGAGGAAACCTTCCCTTACTGATCTTTGATAAGCTTGTAGTCAGAATCAAGTGACTCATCAACAATAGCCTTATCAATTTTTTCAGTTGAAACCTGAAAGGTTAGCAATGTCAATAGGCTTTTCTTTCTCTAGAACCCAAACAGTTTTAGGATACCGCTCGGGCTAACAGTAGGTGCCATCAGGGTTGAGTTTCCTCTCGAAACCAACACCTTCCTTCTGAGGATTCCTGTGAAGAGAGCCTTCCTTAGGATATCACATAGGTACTGGTGTCCCTGAACACTTTCGAACATGCCTATATCAAATAAATCTTTCAACCTAAGGAGTTCCTCGGTAACAGCAGAATCTTCCTCGACGGAGGGATTAGTATCATCAATGACAATAGGTTCCTTTCTTGTCGATTGCTTAGAAATAGAATCAGTTTTACTTTGTTCCAAACAAGTTAAGCAAGGTGAAGTAGAATCTTTTTTAGTTTCTGATCCCTGTTGAGCAATGAGAGTGAGATTAAATTTTTTCCAACTCTTCATGAGCCTCTCTCAGTTTCTCGAGAGCCATTTCCTTTTGAAGGAATTCATAGGTTAGCTTCTCGTAGTCCACTAAGAGAAGATCATGCCGAGAGGAAAGTTCATCATACTTTTCCTTCAGAGCAGCATGGTCATTTTTCAAAGTTTGACCTTTCTCAATCTCATCGATCAACAAAGTCTCAGATTTTTGAATAGTTTCACTCAGAGAATCTAGTTCATCTAGTTGGATAGAAGAAATTTTAACAAGTTTGGCATAGCTTATACTAGAGTGAATTTCATACGCAGATGCATCAGAAGTATCGTAGGAATTCTTAGAAGAAGATACCTTTTCCTTGGCCATGAAGCAGTAAGCTGGAGTTTCATCTTCACTGCTTTGGTTGGTGAAGAATGAACTCAATGCCTTGTTCGAAGCAAATGCCAGACCAGCAACACCATCAGACTCAGAACCAGAACCAGATCTAGAGTTTGATTCAGCTTCGGTCCCAGAGGCTTCATCTTCAGAGTTCATCTCTTTACCCAGATAGGCCTTGACATGGTGAGAATTCTTGCGGCGAGAGGAATGCGTCAAGAGGAATGTGATTTTGAGGAAGAACTCTCTCGATTCTTGTGATACTTCCTTTTCTTATCATCATCAGAATCATCTTTCTTGTCTTTTCTGGAATTTGAATCATATATCTTTGACTCATAGTTTTTGCTCGATCGGTGTGACTTGCTCGACGAGTTGTTGTGTGAATGCTTGGATCTATGTTCAATTTCCCAGAGAGGACAATCAGCGATGAAGTGACCTGGCTTATTGCATTTGTAACAACAAATTTCCCTCGCTGAAGAGTTTCTGGATGATGAACGATGTTGTGATGAATTGCTTGAATGTCTGGAGGAGTAACTTTTCTTCAATGAAGAGGAATTCTTTCTCTGGAAGCGGTTGTACCATTTCATTATCAGTGCCAGATCTTTTGCAATATTCTTGGGGTCATCTGAAGCACCTCCAGAGTCAGAACTAGCTTCAGGAGAGGAATGGTGTGAGCCTTTGGCCTTGAGAGCATGAGATCTCCTTCGAGTTCCATTCACATCACGTTTTTCTTATTCTTCCATTTCAAAGGTGGTAAGTCTCTCGAGAATATCCGCAGCGACAAGATTTCTGAAATCAGTCCTTTCCTTGATCATTAGCACGATGTGATCAAAGGAATAATCAAGAGAGTGAAGCAAAGTCCTAACAATTATGTGACTGGTGATATCTTCAGCACCGAGGGAAATCAACTCATTTGATAAAGTGGTGAGTCTGCTTTAGATGGAGTTAACCTTTTCTCCCTCGTGCCGCTTGAACCGATAGAATTAGCTTCAAAGAGTGTCAATGCGAGCATCCTTCTGATTAGAGACACCTTCACCAATCTTCTCGAGATAGTCCTAGACACCTTTGGATGTAGGAATATTCTTGATCTCATGGTATTTTCCTGGAGTCAGATGATTCGTGATAAATACCCAGACTTCAGAATAAAGAGCCATGTTCTTTGCCTCAGCAGGAGTGATAGCTTTTTCATCTTTGACTTGAACTCCACTCTTGACTATTTCCCAAGCAGCAGAGTTGATGGCCATGATGTTCCTCTTCATTTTGTCCTTCCAATAAGGATAGTCCTTCCCATTGGAAATAGGAATCGGTTCACCCGAGCGAACAGCTGCAAACGACATTCTTGACAACACTCCAGGTGGTAAGCCCAAAACACGCAGAGTGTAGGGAGAACCTGGCTCTCATACCAATTGAAAGCTCAAGAATGATCAGAGGGGGAGGGGGTGGATGATCACTCCTAAAAATTATACGGAACTTAGAAGGAAATCATGAAAACTGAGAAAGACAGAAACAATCTCAAAGGAATTGCAACAACGAAGGACATGTATAAGTCGAAGGAATGGGGACGAGGGGAAACATCAAAGGAAAAAATGCAATAGAGTAAATACTGAATGTAAGTGCGAGTAGGAAAACGATCCTGACACTGCGATGTTTGGTAAACCAGTTCACACTCTGCAAATTGCTACGTCTGGTTGGAGGGACTGGTGATTGAACACCTGGAGCAAAATTCTCTCCGCCCTATTCTCCACTGCAACAAATTCCTTGAGCTTGTCCAGTTCTTACTCGGGGTAGATGATTCCGGACATCTCTGAAACCTTTACATACTTCCTTCAGTAGTGACAATTACTCTTCGACTGCTTGAAAGGCAACGCCTGTTGGGATACGGGGCAGAAAACACAAATTTTTTCATACCTACGGTACCCGAACCCAAGATCTATGCAATGGCGATGTAAAGTAACGGAGGGAATCGGTGTTCATACCTTTGAAGACCGAAAGAGGGAAACGTTCTTGCAAACGTGGATGGCGTAGACTCAAAACTACGACCTCCCTGTCGTGTAGAAGACCACCACCGGCAAGGATGACTCCCGTTAAACCTCCAGCGACGAAGTAGCACCACAGGTGTAGTGCCTCGAAGAGATTATACACGTACGGTACAATCGATGTTCCTCCCGGGCCCCGAACCAGGCGAGCAGTGGAAGAAAGACGGCTACGGATCCCGACTCTAGCAGAACGACGGCCTGCCTTATGGTGGAGAACTCCAATCCAGGTGCAAACTCCAAACAAGGGGAGTCCACTTCCGGGAAGGAGAAGGAGGAAGAAGGAGATATTGGGTGTTGGAAAAAGGGAGGGTCTACCCCTCCTTATATAGGCCAAGGGGGGGGGGTGCCATCCCCCTCCCCTCCCCATGTGGGACTAAACTCCCAAGGGGGGTGGTGGGCCCCACCCTTGGCGCCAAGCCCAAGGGGGGAGACCCCCTCCTCCCTTAATGGGCCCCATGGGCCCATTTAGCCTTTTTCCCATTTTTTAATTTATTTAATATGTTTTAAATATTTAATTCAGATAATTAAATAATAAAACATTATTAAAACAATTAAACTTTATTTTGAACTATTCAAAATGTCCGGAAACCATTCCGTCCTCCTCCGGAACTATTCCGTTGATTCCTCCTATTTCACCGATTGATCCCGTAACTGTCCTATGCATCGATTGCCCTTAAGTGTAACACCCTAACGGTCCAGAAAACATCAGACATGGTCGAGACTCTTCTCATTGACCAATGAGTAGTCAGTTGGACCTGGTTACAATCCTTGACAGCCCCTGCGCTTCCATCGAATGAACTTCGATCGCTTTTGGAAACCGTTAATGATACGACGTAATCCCTTTGTGCTGCGGTAGTTTGTTTGTCCGAGGTTTGGTCGTCGGTATGCTACATACCGTGTTCAAATCTCGTTCACAACAAACAACTTCTCTCGTCCATGATCATTGCATCTCTTGTGACCTAGTCATGTCCTTGCAAGGTGTTGATGCAATATCACCGAGTGGGCCCAGAGTACCTGTCCTGTCACAAGGACTGACAAATACCGCTCTGATCTATTAACATACTCATCAACCATCTATTTCGGAATACCCAAAGTGCACCGTTATAGCCAGCATATTTCAGTCAGGCAGTGGGATACAAATCAAAGTCTCCTCATAGATGACAATTATGTATGATCGTTACAGTCTAAGGACTAAGCCATACGTTACAAAGTCATATCAACGCCGAACTATGTGACTCGATCACATTGCAATACTTTAGGTGGGTGTACGTCCATCACATCATTCCCCTTAACGATATGACCTCATTGTCAATGGACTTAAGTGTCGCCATGATCAGGAAAGCTTGATCAATCAATTGCCCAATGAGATAGTTTACCCGAGTTAAACTAAGGACCATGTTTTATACTACACCTGTATTAGTATTTCCAAGTAATACAGTTATAGCACAATATAAAACGTATTATGAACAAAACGGATATGTGACAAATATCTTTATTAATTTGTCTCTAGGGCATATATCCAACAGTCTCCCACTTGCACTAGAGTACAAATTACACTAGTTTACATCTGGTATGTATCAAACACCAATGGTCTCTCGGTGTTCTTCAAACTTGCCCTGTGGAAGAGGTTTAGTCATCGGGTCTGCTGCGTTCAGATCCGTATGTATCTTGTGAATCCTAGTGTGTCCATCCCTGACGTAGTCTCGCGTCACATGGAACTTTCGGAGGATGTGCTTGGCTGTAGAGTGAGTTCTTGGCTCCTTCGCGTTAGAAATGGCACCCTTGTTGTCGCAGAAGATTCCCACGGGGTCAGTGCAGCTGGGAAAGACGCCAAGATCGATCATGAACTTCTTCAGCCACAGCGCCTCGTTAGATGCTTCACAAGCGGCAATATACTCCGACTCCATTGTAGATTGGGCGACGACTGACTGTTTTCCGCTCCTCCAGCTAATTGCGCCACCGTTCAACATGAAAACATATCCCGTCTGGGATTTCGAGTCATCTAGATCTGAGCCGAGGCTTGCGTCAACGTAACCCTTTACGGTGAGCTCCTCATCAACTCCTCCATAAACGAGAAAGAGATCCTTGGTTCTTCTCAAGTACTTAAGGATGTTCTTTACTGCTATCCAGTGAGCCATTCCCGGGTTACTCTGGTAGCGATTAGTCATACTAATGGCCATCGCTAAATCCGGTCTGGTACATAACATAGCATACATGAGAGAACCTATGGCTGAGGCATAGGGCTTTGAGGACATCTCCTCCTTCTCTTTTGTTGTGGTTGGGCATTGAGTCACGCTTAATTTGACACCTTTTATAACTGGCAAGAGGCCTCTCTTGGAGTTACCCATACTGAACCTTTTCAATATCTTGTCAATATAAGTGCTCTGACTCAAGGCCAACCGTCGATTAGGTCTATCTCTATAGATCTTAATCCCCAATATGTACACAACTTCACCTAGGTCCTTCATGGAAAATTGTCCATTCAGATATTCCTTCACTTCCTCTAAGAATTTCTTATCGTTCCCTATTAGTAATATGTCATCTACATATAACATAAGGAATGCTACAGAGCTCCCACCCAGTTTCTTATAGACGCAGAACTCTTCGATGTTTTGGACAAATCCAAAAGCTTTAATGACCTCATCAAATCGAAGATTCCAGCTCCGAGATGCTTGCTTCAACCCATAGATGGACCGTTGAAGCTTGCACACCTTACCAGCGTTCCTTGGATCGACAAACCCCTCTGGTTGCATCATATACAACTCTTCCTCAATGTTTCCATTTAGGAATGCAGTTTTCACATCCATCTGCCATATCTCGTAATCATGATATGCAGCTATTGCTAGTAGGATCCGAATAGACTTTATCATCGCTACAGGAGAGAACATCTCCTCGTAGTCAACTCCTTGAATTTGTCGGAACCCCTTCGCCACAAGTCGAGCTTTGTAGACAGATACGTTTCCGTCTGCATCAGTCTTTTTCTTGAAAATCCATTTATTCTCGACGGCCTTGCGGTCCTCGGGAATATCCACCAAAGTCCATACTTTGTTGGTGTACATGGAGTCTATTTCGGATTTCATGGCTTCAAGCGATTTCTCGGACTCGGGTCCCTCCATTGCTTTTTTGTAACTTGTAGGTTCATCCGACTCATCAGCCGAGATTGCATTCACAAGCTGTCCGTAAAACTCAGTAGGTTGACGGACTCTTGATGACCTACGGGGCATAAAATGTTCCTCTTCATTCTCATCATGATCATCATCAATGTCATGATCGTTATGAATGTCGTTCTGGCCATTCTCTTCAGCTCCCACCGTGGAAGATGGTTCCAGAACAATTTCCGTAGCCGTTTCTTCCAATTGGAGTGATTGGTCAGTCACTTCATCGAGGTCTATTTTCCTCCCACTCAACTCTTTCGTGAGAAACTCCTTCTCAAGAAAGTGTCCCGTCTTGGCAACAAACATTTTGCTGTCAGACTTGTTGTAGAAGGTGTATCCACAAGTTTCCTTGGGATAGCCCACAAAGATGCACTTATCCGCCTTGGATTCAAGTTTGTCAGGCTGTAGTTTCCTAACATAAGCCTCACAACCCCAAATCTTCAGGTGAGACAACTTAGGTTTCGTGCCATGCCATTCTTCAAATGGTGTTGTCTTTACGGATTTGGATGGTGCCCCATTAAGAATATGAGCGGCAGTTTCTAATGCATACCCCCCAGAATGACACAGGTAAATCAGTATGAGACATCATCGATCGTACGCTATCCAATAGGGTTCGATTACGTCGCTCAGCCACACCGTTTCTCTGAGGTGTGCCTCCCGGCGTAAGCTGTGGTACTATGCCACAAGACTTCAGATGATTGCCAAACTCGTGACTCAAATACTCGCCACCTCGATCCGATCGAAGGTGCTTGATTTTCTTTCCGAGTTGATTTTCGACCTCATTCTGAAATTCCTTGATCTTTTCAAAGGTTTCAAACTTGTGCTTCATCAAGTAAATATACCCATATCTGCTCAAGTGATCAGTAAAGGTCACGAAGTAACGAAGACCATTGCGAGTGGGGACGTTCATGGGTCCACATACATCCGTGTGTATGATCCCCAACAAGTCATCCGCACGCTCCATTATCCCATTGAATGGAGTCATTGTCATTTTGCCCATGAGGCATGGTTCACATGTATCAAGGGATCCAAAATCCAATGACTCAAGAAGTCCATCCTTATGGAGCTTCTCCATGCGCTTTATACAAATATGACCAAGTCGGCAATGCCACATCTTCATGTGATCTTCATCATTCTTCAATCTTTTGGCCTCAATATTGTTAATGTGACACACTTCACCATCGAGATCAAGTACGAATAAACCATGCAACTCCGGTGCGTGAACATAAAACATTTCATCCTTATAAATCGAAAACCCAATTGTATCAGACTTAAAAGAATAGCGGCCTCGCTTCAAGCAAGAGCCACTAACGATGTTCACACTCAACGCGGGTACATAGTAGCAATTATTCAGAACTAAAACCAATCCCGAAGGGAGACTAAGATGCTTCGTGCCGACCGCCAAGACTTCAATTTGACAGCCATTCCCCACGCGCATCGTCACTTCATCCTTGAGCAAGCGTCTCCTATTCCTTAGTCCCTGAATGGAATTAGAAATATGAGCGACAGATCCTGTATCAAGTATCCAGGATGTGTTCCCGGCGCTTTTCAAGAGAAGATCAACAATATGTATATCAAATATACCTTCGTCTCTCTTGGCGACCTTGCCAGCCTTCTTGTCCTTTAGGTACTTGGGGCATTTGCGTTTCCAGTGACCTTCACGCTTGCAGTAGAAGCACTTACCTCCGGGTTTAGGCTTTGGTGCCTTGGGAGGAGCGGCAACTGACTTGCCATCCCTCTTGAGGCCACCTCTCTTGGCCTTCTCCCGCCTGCTTGACTTCTTGAAGTCAGTGGTCTTGTTGACCATGAATACGGCGTGCTCCTTCTTGATTTCAACCTCGGTGCTCTTCAGCATGGCGAACAACTCAGAAGGGGTTTCGGTCATCCCCTGCATGTTGTAGTTCAGCACAATGCCTTTGTAGCTAGGGGGAAGCGACTGCAACACCCTATCAATAGCAAGTTCATCTGGAATCTGGCATTCCAGAGCATTCAAGCGCTGAACGTAGCCAGACATTTTGACTACGTGCTCACTCATGCTGCCGTGCTCGTCCATCTTTGCTGAGAAGAAGGCTTCAGAAGCCTCGTACCATTCAGCCCTGGCTTGAGGTGAGAAGACCTCCTTGAGGTCGGTGATAATCTCATATGCACCCATCCTCTCAAAGCGTTTCTGCAGCTCAACCTCCATGGAGTAGAGCATGCCACTCTGGACAAGGTTGTAATCATCAGTCCTGGAGAGGTAGACATTCTTCTCGTCCTGACTGGCATCATCTACTGGTGCGTCACCTAACGCGCCCTCTAGTACGTATGCCATCTTGAGGGGAACGAGGAGAATCCTCAGGGTGCAGAACCAGTTGGTGAAGTTTGTCCCATCTGTTTTTAGCTTATCTTTATCTAGGAATGATCCTAAGTTGAACGGGGGGCGAGGTGTTGCCATCTACAAGGTTGATTCACAAGGATACATATTTAGAATTTTGTTCATAATGTGGAGTTTCAATTTAATCTCAAAATTCTAGAAAGCTCCCACTTAGATAAACACCTCTCAATTTAACTAAGTGATTACACAATCCCAGCCCCCATACCTCCCCCGATTGTCACGGCCATCAGTATGCGAACCAGGTAGGCCTCTAAGCCAATCACATCAGGCATGTGACTCGTGCTCGACCTTTCGGTCTCCTGTGTTCCAGGCCCGCATCTACATACGTCAAGCCTGCCAATCGAACCTTGATGTTAGCTGTTCAGCAAGGCCATATCTGCATATGCCAGGCTTGCCGAACCCAACCTCATGCGAACTCCGTTGAATATGTAGGACAACTCCGGTATGTACGGAGCATCAAGCCATATGGGAGAACCTTCTAGGCGGTGCCCACCAAGGGAGAACACAATGTTGGTATTGTGAGAGATGGTCCTGTTTCGTGCTACCGTCGATATATCTAGCATACTAGCGTAAAACAGGAAGTAAACTGTAAATCATACAACCTATGACCCCCCTTCATGCAAAGAAAAGTTAAACGCCTTTCTACTTTAGCTTGTGCAAGTTTTACGTGGCTGCTAGGGGTTTCGAGAGAGAGAACCGTTTCTATCCTGCGAAAAACATGCCACAACACCGTCTCCCATCCGTCTCTATTACACCCATGTCGGGGCCCTCCGTTGCAAACATCTTCGCATCGCTAATGCAGAGAGACAGACACCCCCAGCCACTTTATATGGTACAAGCCATATGTTAAGCGTGGAACCACTCTCGCGTAAACGCGTAAGGTCGGTCGGGGGCCGCTTCATCAAACATTGCCGCAACGCTAAATGAGTACACGTGGGAGGGTAACGAATGAAGATTCGATGCCCACATCCTAGATGTGTTCTACCCGTACAATACATCTACGCATAGCTAGCTCTGATACCATTGTTGGGTTACGGGGCAGAAAACACAATTTTTTTCATACCTACGGTACCCGAACCCAAGATCTATGCTATGGCGATGGAAAGTAACGGAGGGAATCGGTGTTCATACCTTTGAAGACTGAAAGAGGGAAACGTTCTTGCGAACGTGGCTGGCGTAGACTCGGAACTACGACCTCCCTGTCGTGTAGAAGACCACCACCGACGAGGATGACTCCCGATAAACCTCCAGCGACGAAGTAGCACCACAGGTGTAGTGCCTCGAAGAGATTATACACGTACGCTACAATCGATGTTCCTACCGGGCCCCGAACCAGGCGAGCAGCGGAAGAAAGACGACTATCGATCCCGACTCCAGCAGAACGACGACCTGCCTTATGGTGGAGAACTCCAATCCAGGTGCAAACTCCAAACAAGGGGAGTCCACTTCCGGGAATGAGAAGGAGGAAGAAGGAGATATTGGTGTGTTGGAAAAAGGGGGGTCTACCCCTCCTTATATAGCCCAAGGGGGAGGGTGCCATCCTCCTCCCCTCCCCCATGTTGGACTAAACTCCCAAGGGGGGGGGGAGTGCGCCGGCCAAGGGGGGTGGTGGGCCCCACCCTTGGCGCCAAGCCCAAGGGGGGAGACCCCCTCCTCCCTTAATGGGCCCCATGGGCCCATTTAGCCTTTTTCCCATTTTTTCATTTATTTAATATGTTTTAAATATTTAATTCAGATAATTAAATAATAAAACATTATTAAAACAATTAAACTTTATTTTGAACTATTCAAAATGTTCGGAAACCATTCCGTCCTCCTCCGGAACTATTCCGGTGATTCCTCCTATTTCACCGATTGATCCCGTAACTGTCCTATGCATCGATTGCCCTTAAGTGTAACACCCTAACGGTCCGGGAAACAGCAGACATGGTCGAGACTCTTCTCATTGACCAATGACTAGTCAGTTGGACCTGGTTACAATCCTTGATAGCCCCTGCGCTTCCATCGAATGAACTTCGATTGCTTTTGGAAACCGTTAACGATACGATGTAATCCCTTTGTGCTGCGGTACTTTGTTTGTCCGAGGTTTGATCGTCGGTATCCTACATACCGTGTTCACATCTCGTTCACAACAAACAACTTATCTCGTCCGTGATCATTGCATCTCTTGTGACCTAGTCACGTCCTTGCAAGGTGTTGATGCAATATCACCGAGTGGGCCCAAAGTACTTGTCCTGTCACAAGGACTGACAAATCCCGCTCTGATCTATTAACATACTCATCAACCATCTATTTCGGAATACCCAAAGTGCACCGTTATAGCCAGCATATTTCAGTCAGGCGGTGGGATACAAATCAAAGTCTCCTCATAGATGACAATTACGTATGATCGTTACGGTCTAAGGACTAAGCCATACGTTACAAAGTCATAGCAACGCTGAACTATGTGACTCGATCACATTGCAATACTTTAGGTGGGTGTACGTCCATCACATCATTCCCTTTAACGATATGACCTCATTGTCAATGGACTTAAGTGTCGCCATGATCAGGAAAGCTTGATCAATCAATTGCCCAATGAGATAGTTTACCCGAGTTAAACTACGGACCATGTTTTATACTACACCTGTATTAGTATTTCCAAGTAATACAGTTATAGCACAGTATAAAACGTATTATGAACAAAACGGATATGTGAAAAATATCTTTATTAATTTGTCTCTAGGGCACATATCCAACAACGGCTAACCGTCTAGGAGACTTGCATATATCCAAGATAAAAATATCGTCTAATATCAACCTAAGTCTCAGTGAATAGCTCAACTCAGTTTGGACTTCGGTTTTGGTTTTCTCTCGATATCTTTCTCGGGAAGCTCAGAACTCTTCTGTCTCAGAATATTCAGTGGAGCATCCCACCGCAAATGGAGGGTATGTGTGGGGTATTTATAGGTGGCGATCTCGATGAGTGAAATGACTGAAGTGACCCGATGCAATCGCTTGACGCGTATCCACAACGGTAGGATTTTCAATCATTGCGCAACTTTTTTTGCGGAGAAAGTAAGCTGTATTACCGAACAAGTTCTCTCTCTAAGGAATCAAGTGCGATGACTTTTCCTTCGAGCTATTACTCGACTCAGTAAGATTTCTCTCGGCAGGCTATCTTTGGGTTTCAGGTTGAGTAGAGGAAATTCACTTTGACTAAGATTTCAACTAGCAAACCCCTCTTGATAGAATGGTTTTTCCTACGACTGAAGAAAATTAAAGAGAAACTAGCAAAAATATTAAGTCCTCGTCCAGCTTCAACTTTTTCCTTGTTGCGCTTTTACTCGAGAGCATCTTCTTTCTAGATGACATTTTTAGGGGTCGTCTTCCTTCAAAGGCTTCGGTATTGGACTGCAGCTTCGCTGCAGTGAGTTGTCCTTCGATCTTCTACTTGCAAACTCCATTCCTTAGGAACCTAAGTATTTGTTTATACTCGAAAACAATATTAGTTCCTCTACTGCTTTTTCCAACAATCTCCAAAACCTTCGGGGGCAAAACTTGCTCTTACAGGTTCCCATGCTTTTTTGTTTACACTTTGTTCCCTTTCCCACCTATCCTTTGACAGTCTATGGTGCCTTTTTATTTTGCCTCAAGTATGGAAGGAAAGTTTCTCGTTCCATCTATCATTAGTAGCATTTGGTCCATTTCATTCCATCATCAAGCATGGGGTAAGTGTATTTTTTTATAAAATGTGAAACAAGTGATAACTGGGAATTCTCCAGACCGTCCTCTGCCTCATAAATTTGACTAGTTAAATTTTTTTCAAGGAGTAAAACAATTTTGGCATGGAAGATACTGATTTTCCCTCACCGCACCATGAGCTTGTACGGTTACAAAAAGGAAACTTTTGAATAAATTTTGAGATAGTACAAGAAAGTCTTCGTTAGGGATGGCGGGAAAATACCATATATAGGAAGGTATGGTGGACTCATATGGAATAACTTGTTTGAAAGGATTTTGGATGCACAAACAGAATTCCACTTAGTGGGAGTGAAGGCTAGCAAAAGACGGGGAAGCGACCAACTAGAGAGCAATAACGGTCATAATCATGCAGAGCGACAAAGCAATATTGAATCAGGCATGAAAGTGATATAACTATTCTGAAATAAAAAGATCATGAAGGCAAGATAGACTTTTTAGTCATAAACATGTGTCAACATGTGCCAAGTCAATCCAAGAATTCTCCGAAGGGAAATACCCCTTCAATATGCCAAACCATGAACAATGCAATGCAATTAAATCATTTCGACGACACATTATGCACTCTAGCTATTTGAGATTATCCACAAGAAAGCATGAACCACTGGGAAAACATTGTAAACATAGCATTATGTCGCTACAAGACGGTCTCTAGATCATAAGTACATGCATATGTACAAAAGTAGAAACAAAAAGAGTTCATACCGGTTTTCCTTGTTGCATCCCTTCCGTCGATCTTCGTCATTACTGCCTTGTCACTTGCACGATCGAACGTTGGAAATATAATCAAATGCCATCACGGACTCGAGCTGAACTCTAAAAAGAAAGCAAACTAAAGAGAGAAAGGAAGTCTTTTGGGTTTTTCAAAGGTTTAACGAAAGTAAAAGAAAGGATAAATCTTGTGTTGTTTTTGCAAATTAAAAGAACAAAGAAGAACAAAAAAACTTCAAAAAGATCAAAGCAAAAAAAAATGGAGAATACAATGCAAAAACTTCGAAAGGATTTTGGAAAAAGTTGGTAACGGCTACTGCGGTCCGCAGGAGCCTCCATCTCCGGGGTAGTATGGGTGCGTCCAAGGGTCGTACGGGGCTTCAGGTGCGTACACCGAAGTCTTGGGATCCTCCCATGAGGAAGGCTCCGTGCTCCAAGCAGAAGAAGACCCTTCACCCCACTGGGTAACGGGCTCCTTCCTCATCAGGCACAACCCCATCCGTGGGGTTATGAAACTGCTGCTGGGCCACGAACTCGTCGAACTGGTTAACGTTGAAGGACCATCCGTTCCTGCGAGTAGAGTCAAACAAAAGAGGTGCAGGTAGACGGATCTCCCGAATAGTGGTCAGTCCAAACCTCAGAATATAATTAAGGTTACCAAAATCGGAAGTCCTGGTAACAAACACATGCGTCTTCATGGCAGCAAGGTCAAATCTTATATAAGTAAAAGGCTCATCACCAGGATGTGCGGTGTGCTCAATAAAATCAAGAATAAGTGTGGCGTAAACGCCACCAAAGAAATCTCCCTTGTTGCCGTTAGCAGCAAGGCGGCGAGCAATTAAGGAACCCACATTATTCTTACTTTACCCTGAGAGGTCGTTCGCCCGGATAGCTTCATACGATGCAGAACTATTGCTCGTGCTGTCACGAGCTAACACACCTCTAGCAATAAAATACGCGAAATGCATGAGGTGGGGAAACAATATGCTGGAAATCTTCGAACACTGGATATCCTTCGTGTCCTTGCTGCAAAGAGAGTTGAAGAGGGTTCTCAGCTCGGTGGGCTGAGTGTTCATCTTTGCCTTCATTCCAACGTTCGGCACACCTATTATTTCACAAAATCTTGACAAAGGCATGGTTAAAAGATCATCATAAATTCTAAACTCAACAATATCAGCATCATGATTATATCTGAAACTATTAATAAAATAGGAAGTGAGTTTACGATACCGAGCAACACGACATGTTGCAAGCCGTGTCAAACCTGCATTAGCACAAAGGCTGTAAAACTCCTCCTTAATTCCTGCAGCTTCAAGGAAAACTTTGCACGGATATGTCATTTCATGTGCCGTACTTGTATCTTCTAACAACTCTAGGGGCACATGATCTTCATTATAGCTCACCCTAGAAGCTAAGGATGAAGCTGAAGCTCTAGTGACTCGGTCGGTACGCTCGGGCTTCTTATTCCCAAGCCATCCTTTTTCTTTTCCTAACAAACTCATTTATGAAATTTTTGACAATTTACAAAAACAAGGATTTAAGATAAATGAGCTGAGGCAAACTACTCTACTCACTTAACTAAGGCATAAACTTGCACCAAAACTTGGAAAATAAATTTCAACACATGCATGCAAGCTCATATGAACAACACCAAGAGCTACTAAATACTCACAAATGGAGCCACCAATCAAAAATCTAATTGGAGGGGTGAAGGAGTCACATACCAGGGAGTATTTGCTCAAAATTTCATCTCAAGCAATGGGCTGTAGAGGGAGATCGAAGTTTCGGGTGGAGAGCAGCAAGAACGCAAGTTCCAGCTGAAGAACTCGTGTTTTTGGTGCAAGGGAGAGAGAGAGAGGAGGAAGACTTACCAGCAAAGGGGACCTGGGGGGCGCAGGCGCCCTGTGGGCGTGGCCAGGGGGCAGGCCGTAACAACTGGCCGCCTGGACCAGCGGTGCCCCCCCTAGTCAGCCCCAGGTGCCTCTGGCTCACTTTTTCTGTGGAAAATTCGATTTTTATTTTTGTGGAATTTTTCTGGCAACTTCACTGTTGAATTTTTTTCGAGGTTCCAAAAGCTGCAAAACTTTCTGAAAACTTTAAACAGTGGTTAGAAATGTGAAGCTTCAAAAACATAAATCTTTGGTACAACACGGAGAACAAAAGCTAAAGGAAATGAAAACATAACAAGCTCCACTTTTTACCTATATAATACATGCTAGTTAGAAAGGTTGATCAAGTCTTACCGTCAAACCGGCGATATATAGAGCGGAAAGTCTCACCTCTTATAAAGTGATCATTGTACTTTTACTTTAATGGACATTGTCCCCACCATAATGATTTTGTATTTGTGGTGCACATGTAGAGGACAATCCCAATCTCAAATCTTCACAGTCTCGATATTCTCTATAGAGTTAAGGCCATGCCTTTTGTCGATTTTCTTCGGAAAATACACCGTGTGTTCCTTATCGTCCATGTTGAAGGTAACCTTTCCTTTATTGCAATCAATGATAGCACATGCGGTGTCGAGAAAAGGTCTACCAAGAATAATGGACATGCTCCCATCCTCGGGCATGTTAAGCACAACAAAATCAGTAAGGATTAAGCACTTATCAACTTCAACAGGAACACCCTCACAAATACAAATCGGGACAGCTGTTGACTTGTCAGCCATCTGAAGAGATATATATGTAGGTATTAGTTTATCTAAACAAAGCCTCTTGTAATGTCGGAACCCTCTGTTAGGTATGTGCTAGGGTCAAGTCTCACCTTGCATCATGTTAAATTTTTTCAAAAGAAATTGAAATGGGAGAGAGAACACCCCCTAGATGAATTTAATTCAAATGGCGAGATAAAAAGTTGCTCCAAAAATTCCTTTTGCATTTTTTAAAAGTCACATCAATGAGCGTGATCACATATCAAGTGATGTGGTAGCAATCCAATGCTCATGGATTTTTCAAATATTCAAACAGGACCTTGGAATTAATTTAAAACCCCTATTTGAATTGAGATTACAATCTTTGGAATTTCAAAAATGTTCAAAAGTTGGGAATGACTAGCTACTGGTCATGTAAGTCCAAATATAAATTTTGAGCATTTATAAAAATGCCTAGCTATTTTATTTAATGGGCAAAACAAATTACAGAAAAGAAAATCAAGATTAAACAGAAAAAGAAAACAAAAACCCTTACCTGTCGCCTAGGCGAAGCCAGCCCAGCCGGCCCAGCCAGCCCAAAGGGGCAAGGGGGTCTTCTTCCCCGACCCCGCGCTCCCAAGCTGCTCGGTGGAATGCCACCGAGCCAGCCGAGCACGTCGCCGGTTCCCCAGTCGCCACCTGCCCCTTTGGAGCCTTCTAGTCGCGCCTCGCAGCTCCTGGAGACGTCGTGCTTCCATTCCCCCCCTCTAGAGCCTCTCCTTCTCACTCTCTCGCCGAGTTCGACGACGACCCGAGCGCCGCCGTCGCCATGGGTTGAAGCATGCGTAGCCACCGTCGTCCCTGAGCCGCGCCATCGTGTCCATCGTCTTCGCCATCGTCGTCTACGCCGAGCCGCAGAAGGAATCGCCCCGGGACGCCTTGTAGACGACGTGCGCTTCATCGTCTTCCACTCCGGCCGCCGCGGATCCACCTCAAATTCCGGCGCCATCGTGACCTCCCCGACTCCGTCGACTGACTCTTCGTGCTCCCTGAGTTCTGGTGAGCGTTTCCCCTAAGCTCGCAGCGCCTTTTTCCCTCTGTAGTGAGATCCACCATGAGGGCTGAGCAAGCTCGCCGCCCCGGTTGAGCTAGCGCTCGCTCTCGTGCCCTTGGCGAGGCCCCAGTGCGTGCGTTTGGCGCCTGGCACCTCCAGCTTTCGAACGCACCAAGTTTTGGCTCAAGCCGTGCACTAGAACCCGAAACCGACCTCGCCGTGCTTCTGTCTCCGCCAACCTCGACGCCGGCGACACTCCGGTTAACCCCGTGACCCCCTGACGCCACCGTTCGACGCGGAAAGACGACGAGGAACCCGTCTGTGCCATCCAATCCCCACCCCGAGCCCTAAATCGCAACTCCGGCGAGATTCTGGCGACTACAGTGGTGCCGACGACGACCCCCCTCCATTAGCTCCTAAACCAGAGCTTAATCCCCCTGGCCCCACTTGCCATAGCCACTGCCAAGTGGGCCCAGCCCCTGTTAATCCCCGCTGTTAGTTTAATTCAAATTAAATAATTTTAATTAACACAGTGAGACACTGACATGTGGGTCCCAGTGGTCAGTGGCCCCCTGACGTCAGCATGACCTCGTGCTGATGCAGTAAATGTTTTCTATTTAAATCAATTCCAGAAAGTCCAGAAAATGAATTAAACTTTGGAAATTCATAACTAATTCATTTTAACTCCAAATTAAACATATACTATATGTAAAATTATCAGAAAAATGCAAGGATTCTGAATATGCAATCTGTTTTCATGTTTTACCAAATAAAATTGGCTGAACAGTGGCAACATTGCATATGCATTCTTTTGAAAATCAAATTGGAGTTTGAATTTGCAATTCATTTGCAATACACTCCTTGTAAATGGAATTCCCTCACACATCAGAAGCATGTACATCAGGTTTCAATCTTCAACCATGTGTTTGTGCATTGTACTTATGTTGCCCCCCTTGATTGTTGTTTGTCGATAGAAGTGGAACCGGAAAAGGAGGCTGCCCCGTTCGTTGAAGACCCCAATACTGAACCTCGTCAGCAAAGCAAGAAAACCCCCATTGATCATGTCGAGAAAATCCCACTTACCTCTCAGTCTCACTTATGCATTGTTTAGAATGACTACCATGCTACGTTTCTACCACATAGATGAACCCATTCCTTTGCATGACCTATCATTTGTCACAGTAGTAAGCAAACCACAATCCTAGCAAATGTAGGAGTTGAATGATACCATGTGGCCCCTGCAACTGTTACTGCTTATTGCATGCTTAGAGTGATACAATGTTGATACTGTTATGTAAGTAGGGATGGTAGCAATCATGTTGATGATGGTGGAAATGTGTTGGTGAATCTACCCTAATACAAGGTGAACGATGAGAGGCTGTGTAGGAGTACACTGTGGGTTGTCTCGTTGAACACCGCCTTAATCCCGAGTTCTTGTGTGGTGATCCAAGCTGAAGAGTACTACCACATGTTGGGCAAACGGATCCCCGCTCAACCTACTAACTCACCCCTTCTCAGTTCAATGAGTCGCAGTAGTTCGGAAATCTAGTAGGTTTGTGGCCTGGCTGCAAAGTGAGAGAACGGCTCAGCCGAGACCGTCTTATGTACCACACACACATCTTCTGGGACCACTTCGGTAAACCGGCCGTGTTACGAATGTGGAAACCATCCCAAATAGGCGTCTTCATTGAACTTGAGTTGGCTGTGAGGTAAAATTTGTGGAGATTATCCTCGCCGACACCCGCTTGAAGGGTGACGAGATTCCGGCGGTAACTGATAGTTTCATGTGTGTAGCAGTACACCCCTGCAGGGTTAATAAACTATTCGAATAGCCGCGTCCACGGTAAGGGACTACTTGGAAAGCTGTGCTTGGTTATTAGAAAACTTGAACTGGATACTTATAAAACTTTCCAAGATAAGCGTGAGTGCTATGGTGTGCTTTCTCGTGGGGAAGTCGAGGAAGGCACCATAGTGGTGTAATTGGTTGGAGACATGTTGTGGACTCGTGTACGCTTCTTACCTCAAGTCTGGTACTCGTAGTTCAGGACTAGCCAAGTCAAAGTTGGCACTTCTGCTTATGAACCCCGCCCCCTTTACCTTGATACATGTGCATGAGTAGTATAGCTCCTACGTAAGTCTTGTTGAGTACGACTTTGTACTCACGTTTGCTTATTCTATGTTTTAAATGAACCCACTGACCCCGAAGGTGGATTATTCCTCGAGCTCGACGACTGAAGACCAAGCTACTGTAGTGCCAGTCAGCAGACTGGTTACCTCGTGGAGGGCTTGTGTTTAAATAAGGCTTCTTAAGCCATTTGCTAAACTTGTCTGTACCCAGACATAATTTGCTTCCGCATGCTTGTTGTAATGTTGGATCACAGTCTCGTGATCTCTGTGTGCACTCTGTAAGAGTTACAATAAAGTTGTATACTTTGTAGAGAATTGCAATGATACCTGCTGTTCATACTAGACATGTGTGTTGCGTGTATGATTATGACATGCATGTCTTAGTATGGGTTTTAGAGACCTTAGTTGTGATCTGGCTAGCGGTCTTTTATAGACCAAGTGGCCCTTAGCTGTGCGCAGCTTGGGGCATCGCGATGCGATTGCTCGTGACTCTGTCACGTGCACACTTTGATGTATGATCAAGCCTGCCCTAGACCCCGACTAAGTGACCGGGCTGGAGTAAGTCTATGTAAGGGTTATAATACAATCGATAGTATGGTTGAGGCGACTTGTCTATGAGTATGGGAGTTCACCACCCATGTTGGACTTGTGTGCGGACGATGAGGACCCATTTCAGTTGATCATCCATCCTGGATGGGATGCCCTCACGTTCGATGCTTTCCGAGAACGTTCTGTGCTCGGCCTTGTCTGCTTAGACAAGTGGGTATGGTTCTCGGATCTCCATATGATTGTGTTGTAGCGAGTCTTGCATACGCTAACCCCGGGTCCCGACAGACTTGGTATTAGAGCAGGAGTGACTATAGGATTATCAGCCTTGGCCGAAGTCGAGTCTAGCTTGCTATAGTTATATAGTTACTCTGGGTATATAAGGGAACAACGTAAGGCTTCTTTTTCTCCTTACCCTCATCGTTCTGAGTTCTGAGTCACCCTCATCTTGTTCTACGGGAAGATAGGACTAGGCTCATCTATGTCTTACTAGAACATCTCGTTGTTTGCTTCCTTCTAGCCATAGGAAAGTGGTGTTCGGTTTGCTAGAGTTGTTGTGCTTCCTGATTTCTTACATCGTATGTAAGTGCTGTTTTCATGTTGTAAGAAATTGTCTTTTCTTGCAATTACAACCGTTATGCTGTCCGAGTCATTCCAAGTTTCTTCATAAACTCCTTCTTTCTGTTTCAGATGGCAGATCTTCCCCCTCGGCAGATTGTTCGTTTGACTAGGTGCCTCGGTGTGCGTGGCCATCCCGCCATGCTGATCGAGATGATGTCCTTCATTGGTTATCGATGGTATCCTGAGTACACCGTTGAGGAGCAGTTCCTTGACTTCAACCAGACCCAGTTCCACTGCATTGTCAGGATCTACCCGCACCACACTGGAGTCACTCAGCCTATCAACTTTCTACATGGCATTGGCATGACTGAGAACATGGCTGTGCAGGATGCTGCATACTCATGTATGACACTGCTGAGAGAGGAGCACGCTATGCTTGGAGGCACATATTTCCTCTATATCCCTGCTGCACTTCCAGGAGAAGAGGGATATTACACCGGATTGTACAAAGATCACTCTTTGGAGGATCCTTTGCTTCAGATCACTGCTCGGCACGCTTGTGACAGAGATCGTGATGCACGTGCCGTTCGTTTTGAGCTTCATGCCACCCGTGTCCGTCTGTATCGAGCACTTACACTCCTGGATCCTTTTGTGAGTGTTGGATCAGTGGAGTATGATGCTATCTACCCAGTTAGGACACAGATGCCTTCTCGAGTTGCTTGGGCCGAGATTGGAGGCATTTTTCCACCCCGTGGTCCTCTGCTTCCACCCTACGCTGGACCTAGGCCCCATCCTTGCCCAAATGGATATCAGGGTCCACAGGCCTCCGTGTTTTCCGATGGTCACCTTCAGCTACCGGGTTACGCGGGTAACTTTTACGAGGATTACTATGGAGATGGAGATGAGTGAGACCGCCTATGGTCTTACTTTAGTGAGGATGTAGTAGTATCTTAGTATATTGTACGCAAGGTGTTCTAAGTTCCAGAGTCTTAGATAAATAATAGATAGGAAGTAAGAGTGCCTCTGAAGGATGTATCATCTTCATCACGTTTCTATTAGCTTGGCGCTTGTACTAAAACGATGTATGGTTTGTATGACAGCTTGTGAATATATGGCTTGTATGCTTTTATCACCATGTTTTCAAGATGATTACTTCCTTTTCTTTGTGATTATTCCAGTACCTTCAATACCTTATTTAGACTCTTCCAATTAACTCTGTTTGACTTTGGTTTTTACCTTCAGGATGTCTCAAGGAACCCGTGGCCAGCTTCGTCGTGCCCATGGTCGTGGGAATGAACCGGAGGAAGGCAACCTTCCACCCCCACCCACGATGGCTCAGGTTCTGATGGAAGTTGAGAGGAACCGCCGAGACTCTCACCAGTTGCTGGAGTTCATTGACTGCAGCACCACTTAGTAGCGCAACGAGTTGGTGTCCTTGAATGACTTCATCCGGCTTCATCCCCCGGTCTTCAGCTACTCCACCGAGCCCCTTGACGCCGATGACTGGCTTCGCAGCATCGAAAGGAAGCTCCAGGCAGGCCATGTTGCAGATGGTGACAGGGTCAGCTATGCCACCAACCACCTCGAGGGTGCAGCTAGCTCTTGGTGGGAGAATTTCTTAAACATGCCTCCCGCTGGACCGCCCACCACTTGGGATGAGTTCTGCACTTCATTCCGTGAGCACCACATCCCAAAGGGTCTTATGGACCGCAAGCGTGAGGAGTTCTGCAACCTCACCCAAGGCAGAAGGACTGTTGACGAGTTTAGTCGTGAGTTCAACCGACTGTCTCGTTATGCTACCGAAGAGGTCTCCACCGACGCCAAGAAGCTAGAGAGGTTCCGCCGTGGACTCAATTCTGGACTCCGTCGTGAGCTCAACCTGCAAGACTTTGCCACCTTCCAGGTCCTTGTCAACAACGCCATCAAGGCGGAGGACATGAACACCCCCAATGACTTCCGCAAACACCCTAGAGATGATGGTTGATCCAGCTCCAGCTCTCAGAAGCGCAAGATCTGGATCCCCAACAACATGTTTCTCCAGAACAACCCATCGAGGCCATCCTATGTGGCGCCTCGTCCACCAGCTTCGTTCCACCCAGCTCCACCTAACAACCCAGCTCCCCGCACTGTCTTTGGAGCCTGCTACAAGTGTGGTCAGTCAGGTCACTACTCCCGCGACTGTCCCCAGAACCAGCTCCAGAATCAGAATGCTCCACCCCGTGCCGGAGGTAACAACAATGGTCGTGGCAAACCACCCCCGAAGGTCTACACCACCAAACCCGCTCCTCTCGCCAATCGTGGACGTGTGAACTAGATATCAGCTGAAGAGACTGACGACACTTCTGACGTCATTCTTGGTACGCTCCCAGTTAATTATGTTCCTACTTCCGTTCTTTTCGACCCAGGAGCATCTCATTCATTCATGTCGGAAAGTTATGCACTTCGTCATGAGTTATCCTTTGTTGAAATGTCCACCCCAATGATAATTCAAACTCCAGGGTCAAGATGGTAAAATAATTGAGTAAGCCATGGTAATCAGATTGCAATTGAGGGTTTAGCATTCCTTGCTTCACTCATAGCCCTCAAGTCTTCAGACATTGATGTCATCCTTGGTATGGATTGGTTATCGAGACAAAATGCTTTTCTTGATTGTAAAGCAAAGTCAGTTAGACTTACACATCCTTCAGGCCAGACAATAGATTATTCCTCACCAAGAACAAGAACCCAGGTGCATTCTTTGAATGTGCTTCCCCTTCCCGACCTTGAAGATATTCCGGTGGTTCGTGACTTCCCGGATGTCTTTCCTGAAGAGCTGCCGGGCATGCCACCCGACTGTAGAGTTCATAGTGGATCTTATGTCAGGAACTGCGCCAATTTCCAGACGCCCATACAAAATGGCCCCACGTGAGTTAGCTGAGCTTAAAATCCAACTTGAAGCCTTGTTGTCAAAAGGCTTCATCCGCCCTAGCTCATCGCCATGGGGTTGCCCCGTTCTGTTCATAACAAAGAAAGATGGAACAGAAAGGATGTGCGTAGACTATCGCCCGCTAAATCTAGAGACGATAAAGAACAAGTACCCACTGCACAGGATCAATGATCTTTATGATCAACTTGCAGGATCCTCTGTCTTTTCCAAGATGGATTTGAGATTAGGTTATCATAATATCAAAATCCGAAACGAGGACATTCCCAAAATGGCTTTCACTACTCGTTATGGTCTTTACGAGTACACCGTCATGTCCTTTGGTTTAACCAATGCCCCCGTCACTTTCTCGCGCATGATGAATTCGATCTTCATGGAGTACTTGGATATATTTGTTGTAGTTTATCTTGATGACATTCTCATCTACTCGAAGAACGAAGAAGAACATGCCGAACATCTTAGGCTGGTATTGATGAAACTTAGAGAGCATCGCCTGTATGCTAAATTCTCCAAGTGGGAATTTTGGCTACCAGAAGTGACCTACTTAGGCCACGTGATTTCTGCAAAAGGCATTGCTGTGAATCCCGAGAGAGTTCAGGCCGTCCTTGACTGGACTCCACCTGAATCGGTTAAGCAAGTTAGAAGTCTTCTTGGCCTAGCCAGCTATTGTCGCTGCTTCATTGAGAACTTCTCCAAAGTTGCAAAGCCTCTAACTGAACTCCTCAAGAAAGATAAGAAATTCCTATGGACTCCCAAGTGCGAGGAAAGCTTTCAAGAGCTAAAAAGAAGATTGACTTCTGCACCCGTACTTGCGCCTCCAGACACCAAAAAGGATTTCGAGATCTTTTGTGACGCCTCACGGCAAGGGTTAGGATGCATACTTATGCAAGATAGACATGTGGTAGCTTATGCTTCACGCCAGTTGCGTCCACATGAAGAGAACTATCCTACCCATGATCTTGAACTCGCTGCCGTAGTTCATGCCCTGACAACTTGGCGACATTAACTCCTTGGTAATCGTTGTGAGATCTATTCCGACCACCAAATCCTCAAATACATATTCACCCAGCCAGATCTTAATCTCAGGCAAAGACGCTGGATTGAGTTGATAAAAGGTTACGACGTAGGAATTTCTTACACCCTAGGCAAAGCCAATGTCATGGCTGATGCGCTAAGTCGTAAGTCGTATTGTAACAACCTCATGTTACAACAGTATCAACCACTTCTTCATGAGGAATTTTGAAAACTCAATCTTGAGATTGTTCCTCATGGCTATCTTTCTACCTTGGTGGCGAAACCAACCCTTGAGGATAAAATCATAGCCGCCCAGAAACGTGATAGTGGTAATCGAGAGATCAAGAAGAACATTGCTAGCGGAGTTGCTAAATGTTTCTCCATAAATGATCAAGGTGTTGTTTTCTTTGTCACTCGATTGGTTGTACCACGAAAACACAATCTTAGGAGGCTAATTCTTAAGGAGGCCCATGACACACCCCTTTCGATTCATCCTGGTAGCACAAAGATGTACCGAGACCTATGCCAGAGATTTTGGTGGACTCGGATGAAGCGAAAAATTGCTCAGTTTATTGCCGAATGTGATGTTTGTCGTTGCATTAAGGCCGAATATCAAAGACCTGCTGGTACTCTTCAACCTTTTCCTATTCCAGCGTGGAAATGGGACAAAGTCAGTATGGATTTCATCACTGGCTTTCCAAAAACCCAGAAAGGAAATGATGCCATCTTCGTTGTCGTTGATAGGCTTTCCAAAGTTGCACACTTCCTTCCAGTTCGCGAGTGTATAACGGCTAGCCAGTTAGCGGACTTGTATGTCTCTAGAATTGTCTCTCTTCATGGTGTTCCTTTGGAAATCAATTCTGATCGTGGTAGCCTTTTCACCTCTAGATTTTGGGGAAGCTTTCAGAATTCTATGGGAACTCATCTCTCCCTTAGTACAACTTTCCATCCTCAGTCTAGCGGTCAAGTCGAAAGGGTTAACCAAATTCTCGAGGACATGCTCAGAGCTTGTGTTATCTCATTCGGAAAGAATTGGGAGAAGTCTCTTCCATTCGCCGAATTTGCTTATAACAATAGTTTCCAATCTAGTCTGAACATGGCTCCTTTTGAACTCCTATATGGACGACGATGTCGAACACCCCTAAACTGGTCAGAAACCGGTGAAAGACAATTCTTTGGACCGGATATGATCATGGAAGCAGAAGAGCAAGTTCGCATTGTTCGTGATCAATTGAAAGCCGCTCAGTCTCGTCAGAAGAGCTACTATGATCGTCATCATAGGAATGGGAACTACAATCTGGATGAGAAGGCTTACCTTCGGGTTACTCCTCTGAAGGGAACCCAACGATTCGGTATCAAAGGCAAGGTTGCCCCACGTTACATTGGACCTTTCCGCATTCTTGCTAAACATGGAGAAGTTGCCTACCAACTTCAACTACCCCCGCACCTTTCCCGAGTACATGATGTATTCCATGTGTCACAACTCAGGCGTTGCTTCAAGGACCCCATCCGCGAAGTCGACCATGAAATGCTTGATCTCCAAGATGACCTTTCTTATCGAGAATACCCCGTTCGTATTCTTGATTCAGCAGAGCATGTCACTCGTCGTCAGAAGATTACATTTCTGAAGGTGCAATGGTCACACCACTCTGAGAGAGAAGCCATGTGGGAAAGAGAAGACCGTCTCAGTGCCGAGTACCCCTCCTTCCTCCCGCAGACTTCTGAATCTCGGGACGAGATTCTTTTGAGTGGGGGCGAGTTGTCAGAACCCTCTATTAGCTATGTGCTAGGGTCAAGTCTCACCTTGCATCATGTTAAATATTTTCAAAATAAATTGAAATGGGAGAGAGAACACCCCCCAGATGAATTTAATTCAAATGGCCAGATAAAAAGTTGCTCCAAAATTTCCTGTTGCATTTTTGAAAAGTCACATCAATGAGTGTGATGACATATCAAGTGATGTGGTAGCAATCCCATGCTCATGGATTTTTCAAATATTCAAACAGGACCATGGAATTAATTTAAAACCCCTATTTGAATTGAGATTCAAATATTTGGAATTTAAAAAATGTTCAAAAGTTGGGAATGACTAGCTACTGGTCATGTAAGTCCAAATATAAATTTTGAGCATTTATAAAAATGCCTAGCTATTTTATTTAATGGGCAAAACAAATTACAGAAAAGAAAATCAAGAAAGGAAAGATTGAACAGAAAAAGAAAACAAACACCCTTACCTGTCGCCTAGGCGAAGCTAGCCCAACCAGCCCAGCCAGCCCAAAGGGGCAAGGGGGTCTTCTTCCCTGAACCCGCGCTCCCAGGCTGCTCGGTGGAATGCCACCGAGCCAGCCGAGCACGTCGCCGTTTCCCCAGTCGCCACCTGCCCCTCTGGAGCCTTTTAGTCGCGCCTCGCAGCTCCTGGAGACGCCGTGCTTCCATTCCCCCCTCCAGAGCCTCTCCCTCTCACTCTCTCGCCGAGTTCGATGACGACCCGAGCGCCGCCGTCGCCATGGGTTGAAGCACGCGTAGCCACAGTCGTCCCCGAGCCGCGCCATCGTGTCCATCGTTTTCGCCATCGTCGTCTACGCCGAGCCGCAGAAGGAATCTCCCCGGGACGCCTTGTAGCCGACGTGCGCTTCATCGTCTTCCACTCCGGCCGCCGCGGATCCACCTCAAATTCCGGCGCCATCGTGACCTCCCCGACTCCGTCGACTGCCTCTTCGTGCTCCCTGAGTTCTGGTGAGCGTTTCTCCTAAGATCGCAACGCCTCTTTCCCTCTGTAGTGAGATCCTCCATGAGAGCCGAGCAAGCTCGCCGCCCCGGTTGAGCTAGCGCTCGCTCTCGTGCCCTTGGCGAGGCCCTAGTGCGTGCGTTTGGCGCCTGGCACCTCCAGCTTTCGAACGCACCAAGTTTTGGCTCAAGCCATGCACTAGAACCCCGAAACCGACCTCTCCGTGCTTCTGTCTCCGCCAACCTCGACGCCGGCGACACTCCGGTGAACCCCGTGACCCCCTGACGCCACCGTTCGATGCGGCAGACGACGAGGAACCCATTTGTGCCATCCAATCCCCACCCCGAGCCCTAAATCGCAACTCCGGCAAGATTCCGGCGACGACCCTCCTCCATTAGCGCCTAAACCAGAGCTTAATCCCCCTGGCCCCACTTGCCATAGCCACTGCAAGTGGGCCCAGCCCCTATTAATCTCCCCTGTTAGTTTAATTCAAATTTAATCATTTTAATTAACACAGTGAGACACTGACATGTGGGTCCCAGTGGTCAGTGGCCCCCTGACATCACCATGACCTCATGCTGATGCAGTAAATGTTTTCTATTTAAATCAATTCCAGAAAATCCAGAAAATGAATGAAACTTTGGAATCTCATAACTAATTCATTTTAACTCCAAATTAAACATATAATATATGTAAAATTATCAGAAAATGCAAGGATACTGAATATGCAATCTGTTTTCATGTTTTACCAAATAAAATTGGGTGAACAGTGGCAACATTGCATATGCATTCTTTTGAAATTCAAATTGGAGTTTGAATTTGCCATTCATTTGCAATACACTCCTTGTAAATGGAATTACCTCACACATCAGAAGCATGTACATCAAGTTTCAACCTTCAACCATGTGTTTGTGCATTGTACTTATGTTGCCCCTCTTGATTGTTGTTTGTCGATAGAAGTGGAATCGGAACAGGAGGCTGCCCCCTTCGTTGAAGACCCCGATACTGAACCTCGTCAGCAAGGCAAGCAAACCCCCATTGATCATGTCGATAAAATCCCACTTCCCTCTCAGTATCGCTTATGCATTGTTTAGAATGATTACCATGCTACGTTTCTACCGCATAGATGAACCCATTCCTTTGCATGACCTATCATTTGTCACAGTAGTAAGCAAACCACAATCCTAGCAAATGTAGGAGTTGAATGATACCATGTGGCCCCTGCAACTGTTACTGCTTATTGCATGCTTAGAGTGATACAATGTTGATACTGTTATGTGAGTCGGGATGGTTGCAATCATGTTGATGATGGTGGAAATGTGTTGGTGAATCTACCCTAATACAAGGTGAACGATGAGAGGCTGTGTAGGAGTACACTGTGGGTTGCCTCGTTGAACACCGCCTTAAGCCCGAGTTCTTGTGTGGTGATCCAAGCTGAAGAGTACTACCACATGTTGGGCAAACGGATCCCCGCACAACCTACTAACTCACCCCTTCTCAGTTCAATGAGTCGCAGTAGTTCGGAGTTCTGGTAGGTTTGTGGCCTGGCTGCAAAGTGAGAGAACGGCTCAGCCGAGACCGGCTTATGCACCACACACACATCTTCTGGGACCACTTCGGTAAACCGGCCAGTTTACGAATGTGGAAACCATCCCAGATAGGCGTCTTCATTGAACTTGAGTTGGCTGTGAGGTAAAAGTTGTGGAGATTATCCTCGCCGACACCCGCTTGAAGGGTGACGAGATTCCGGCGGTAACTGATAGTTTCATGTGTGTAGCAGTACACCCCTGCAGGGTTAATAAACTATTCGAATAGCCGCGTCTGTGGTAAGGGACTACTTGGAAAGCTGTGCCTGATTATTAGACAACTTGAACTGGATACTTATAAAACTTTCCAAGATAAGCGTGAGTGCTATGGCGTGCTTTCTCGTGGGGAAGTCGAGGAAGGCACCATAGTGGTTTAATTGGTTGGAGACATGTAGTGGACTCGTGTACGCTTCTTACCTCAAGTATGGTACTCGTAGTTCAGGACTAGCCAAGTCAAAGCTGGCACTTCTACTTATGAACCCCACCCCCCTTTACCTTGATACATGTGCATGAGTAGTATAGCTCCTACGTAAGTCTTGATGAGTACGACTTTGTACTCACGTTTGCTTATTCCATGTTTTAGATGAACCCACTGACCCTGAAGGTGGATTCTTCCTCGAGCTCGACGACTGAAGACCAAGCTAGTGTAGTCCTAGTCAGCAGACTGGTTCCCTCGTGGAGGGATAGTGTTTAAATAAGGCTTCTTACGCCATTTGTTAAACTTGTCTGTACCCAGACATAATTTTCTTCCGCATGCTTGTTGTAATGTTGGATCACGGTCTCGTGATCTCTGTGTGCACTCTGTAAGAGTTATCAATAAAGTTGTATACTTTGTAGAGAATTGCAATGATACCTGCTGTTCATACTAGACATGTGTGCTGCGTGTATGATTATAACATGCATGTCTTAGTATGGGTTTTCGAGACCTTAGTTGTGATCTGGCTGGAGGTCTTTTATACACCATGTGGCCCTTAGATGTGCGCAGCTTGGGGCATCGCGATGCGATTTCTTGTGACTCTGTCACGTGCACACTTTGATGTATGATCGAGCCCGCCCTAGACCCCGACTAAGTGATCGGTCTGGAGTAAGTCTATGTAAGGGTTATAATACAATCGATAGTATGGTTGAGGCGACTTGTCTATGAGTATGGGAGTTCACCACCCATATCATTTGGACTTTTGTGCGGACGATGAGGACCCATTTCAGTTGATCATCCAGCCTGGATGGGATGCCCCTCACGTTTGATGCTTTCCGAGAACGTTCCGTGCTTGGCCTTGTCTGCTTAGACAAGTGGGTACGGTTCTTGGCTCTCCATATGATTGTGTTGTAGCGAGTCTTGCATACGCTAACCCCGGGTCCAGACATGTAAAGAGAGAAAGGCATAACACTCAATTCTGCACTAAGAACACATAAAGTAGTTTTGACATAATTATTCTTTATGGAGCAAGAAATGGTGGGTGTACCTCGGTCACCAAGTTTCTCGGGAATCTTGCCACTGAAAGAGTAGTTAGTAAGCATAGTAGATATTGCCTCATTAGGGATTTTTCTTTTATTAGTAACAATATCTTTCATATATCTCGAGTAAGGAGGTAACTTAATAGCATCAGTCAAAGGAATTTGAGGAAAATGAGGTTTCATCCATTCACACAACTTATTGTAGTGCTCTTCTTCTTTGGTTTTGAGAGATTTAGATGGAAAGAGCATGGGTTTCTATACCCATGGTTCTCTTACCTTCCCATGTCTTCTTGCAATGAAGTGTTCCCTCGTGTATTTCTTGCGTTTATCGGGTGCTTCTTGTTCTCGCACCTCGGGAGGATCATTCTTCTCCTTATCTTTTTCAGGCTCAACACCATCTTCAGTTTCAGCATCAGAGGTAGATATACTATTTGGATCAACAACATGCTCTTCTTCAACTATAGGATCATTTGAATTGTCATCTTCCTTGTGCTTCTTTTTAAGTCCCGATATGCGGTACTGTTCCAGATCTAGATGTTTCCATCCGGATCCGGGGACGAAGCACATATCGGTCCCACCGCGACATATGACACTGCCATATGCCCCGTATTTCCAACATGATATCACAAAATTACAGCTACATGGATACAACATCTCATACAATCGACATACAACTGCCTTAATACAATACATCAGCGGAAGATACCTGTCTGAGTACAGAGTACAATCAAATTCCCAGTGACAAAGGTAAAACACACCATTCCCGTAACCACACAGGTCCATGCTCTCCGCTGGGATCCGCCTAACTAATCATCGTCGAGTCTCCACGAAGGCATCAAGAAGAAGGATCGTCGAGCTCCTCTGAAGTCCAAGATCTTTTGCATAACGTGCGAGAAGAGAGAATAAAGGGGTGAGCTATATCAACAAGTATTATAACTAAATTCTCATGGTAAGATGGGGGTAGTGGTGACGTTGCAGCCGCACTAGCAATATATGAGGTGGCTAATGATCTATTTGGAGTAAGATGAGAAGCCAAGCATTCGATGAGAAATCGCCTCCAACAAGTCTTGCTATCAGCTACTTACGAAAACATAACACCTATCCTATACTTTTCCTCCCCTTCATCACCCGATGAAGAAGAAGCAGTCAAGGCCTCAAGGCACACACGCGGTAATCAAGTATTAATCATGATTCAATTGATGTTATCTATGAACAAGACGTATGTCTCAAGTAGTCCATAACCGTGGACACGGCTTCTCGAGAAGATTTAACCCTGCAGGGGTGTACCAACTGCCCATTACAAGGCTCCGCACACACGCCAAGCTCTCTTAGTCGGGCCCGTTAAAGAAACTCATTGAAGAGTTGTTCCGAGAGAACTGGACGTCATAATCCCTCTAACTAACAACGAACAAATCCGGGTGGCCCCCGGGGAGTCGACACCCAATCCAAAAGCCGGTCGCGCTATTGGATGGGACTCTTCCGTCTAGACGAGGTCGGGGTAACTGATCCCCCCACATGTGGGCAGCCCCCTAGATTCCAGGTGTGGACCAACAAGAAAAACCATGTCTCCGCTGGCCCAAGTTATTTCAAAGGATATCTGCTAGGAGCGACCCGACAGACATATATGCATGGTTTTCGAATGGTAAATTAGCTTGGGCCACCACTAGAAATGTTTGAAGCTAGGTAGGTAATAAAAGGGGACCCAATAAAATCCCACACACGGTTAGGCACTCTCAGTCTTAGAACCAATACCCGGAACTCGGATCCTAGGTGACTAGAATGGAACAAAGCATCGGGGCGGGATAGCCTAGACCTTCCATCCTTCGTCGAATATAGTCAACATTGTAATAATCATATCATCCAAAACAATATATTAATGTGATAGCCCAATCCAAGGAGTAATAGGGGAACAGTTGATAGCATCCTAAGCATGCATACTAAGCAGTGGTTCAGCAAGCAAGGTACATGGCCAAACAAAGGTTTTCTGGGATTTGGGGGACATGGCTATTTGGGTTTATTTGAGAGGCATAAATATGAGGTGGTAGGATCAAGAATTCGTTATATCCTGTACCTAGAAACAAGTGAGCTGAAATTGTTAAGCATGATATATGCTCCCCCTTACCTGATGTGAAGATGAAGTCGAAGGTGTAGCCGATCGTAAGTTCGCATCGTCTCCGAGAGTAACCGCGAGAGCACACAAGAAGGAAACACTGGAAAGACAATCGATGAGAAATCATCTATTACTACGGAGCAATCACCATCAAGCAAGAACAGGAAGGCAACACGAGACAACGCACCATGGTATCTCATCTATCGTTGAGAGCGGTTACTAACATGTTAAGTGGAGTATTCGTCAGACACGACGATACCACACATTTAGAATCAGTTCAAGTTGTTTAGCTACACAATATGAGAAAAGGTTGTTAACATGGCATCTCACTCAAGCATGGAATATCACACAATCATGGCAAAAAGTTGAAGCACAAAGTAAACTATCTATACTAGTCAAGTTAAGTGGGGTAAATTCCTAAACATGACATATCGCTAAGTATCCCACGACAATTTAAGAATTTTGTGATGTTATGCCCTAAACCATATTTTATATTGGATATCAATAGCAAACAATAGCACAATCGCAATCTACATGAAATTCTAGTCAAGTTACATATAAAGAACACCCAAAATGGAGTTACGGTTAAAAAGATACAAGCATCACAAATTATGAACACAATCTGCCAACATCATGTAGCACACTTGGGAGCAATGCAACAACAAGCTACTGAATGCAAACATGCACCAAAATGATGTGGATAAACAGTAGATATGGAAAGAATGACATGGAAACAAGGTTTCATAGATATGAGCACCAGGAACAATTAATTGTAACCCATGCAAAATGCTAAAATATGGTACTGGTCTAGGGACTTAGTGAAAAACAGAGGCATGTCAAACTGTTATAAACATGCTATATAAACAGTAGCAAAAGAAATATCAAACGAGCTCCAAAATGAACATGCAATACATCTACAACAAGCCTACATGATGGTGATCAGTTCATACATAACACTTGTGGTCAAAGGACCCATGGATGAATAAGTATTAAGCATGAAAGAAAACTATATTATATTCAGACTTTGTGAAATCTCATGGTATTTGACAGAAAACAACAGAGTTGCACTTTGGGAGCTCAATAACTATAAAAACAACAACCATATCATGGAAAATCAAAGCATGGCATCAAATTACACATAACTAGGAGCATTGCATTCCATGGGAGCTATAGCATATGAAGCATGGATCATTAACTATAAGGCACCAAAGTAGCAACTTTATGCACACAACAGCACATGTTATCAGGGTCACCACTTTGGAGAAAGAAATAAAATAGCTACATCAGGTAAACATGGCAAAGGGATGCAACTAATGTAATTACACATGATTCTTAACACATACAAGAAAGAATCACTGGCATAAGCATCATGGATGTGACACAAACATCAACCAAACTTTGCTAAAAATAACAGTGAACATTAGTAATATTCTGGAGCATACTTCAACAGGGATTTGCAACAACTAGATGACCTCAAATGAATTAACTTACAAAAGAAAAAAGTTAGAGCACAGAAAGAAGCACACTTTTTATTTTGGGCGCATCATCATACGACCTACGTATCTCTCTGCAAACTTCGTCGCAAAACAGGACAAAAATAACAGGCAGAAAAGATGCAGAAATTTACAGGGGGGTCGAGCTCGGGCTCCTCATGTCCATGGCAAACAAATCTGGTTGGCGGGAAGCGGTGAGGGCGAGATGGTGGCCGGGATCGGGCGTGGGCACCTGTAACAACCCAGTTTTCACAAAAATTAAAATTTTTGTTTTCGGTGTGAATTGTTTGATTGTCTGATTTGTTTGCGGTGTTTGCATCCCTGATTTATTGATCGACGATTATTTTTCCCCCCTCTTATCTCGTACCGGACGGATACCGACCCTTGCCACCCTGACACTCGACCTTTGCGACACCGGGTTTCACCCGATCACCGTCGCGAAAACCGCACGAGACCAGCCGCAGCCAACGGAACAAAAACCCTGTTTAATAATTAAACGGGTTATTTTTATAGCGCGCCGGAAAGTGTTTTCGGAACGGTTCCAGTGCGAGGTGAACGCCGCCGGCTCGACGCGCTGATCGCGCAGTTCGAAGTTTTACCCGAATCGGAGGTACAACGGACCCCCGGCGGTCAGAAACGTGAGCACCGCGCGCGCGAGAGAAAAAACCGGAGATGTTTTTGCAAACTGCCAGCCACCGGGGCTATATAAACACCACCACACTCCCACCCATTTCTAGGGTTTCCCTAGTCCAAAATTCGCAGCCACCCCCTGAAAAATTGCCAGATCTGGTCTCCCAGTCTGATCCGTCGGATCTGGATCAAAAGAACCGAATCGCGACACGTAGCCAGCTCCTCCCGTCCACGCCCGTGGAGTGCTCCTCACCCGAACGCATCCGCCGCCGCCTCCATTCCGGCCGCGCGCAGCCGCCGCAGCAGGCCGACGGCCACCCTCCTCTCCCTCCTCTCCTCCCTCTCCTCTCTTCTTCTTTCTCCCTCTCACCTCTCTCTCTCTCTCTCTGTGCAGCAAGGAGGCACCGCCCGAGCCATGCCCGTGGCCCTCCCGGCCACGAGCTCGCCAAGTCGAGCTCGGACCCCGCCCCTGCAGACCTCGACGCCGGCGGCCCCCACGTCGGCTCCGGCGCCCGCCGGCTTCCCTCCGCCGTCCCGCGCAAGCCCCCTCGCCTCCACCCGCGCTCCTCGCCGCCCGTGGCCGGCAGCCGTCGCCCCGGCTCGATCCTGATCGGATCTGAGCGCGGTGAGCAGGCCGCCGCCGTTGACCGCCAGGTGGGCCGGCCTGGCTGGCCACCGCGGCCCACCGCGCCAGCCAAGCCCAGTCGGCCCCGCTCTCCAGCGCTTGGGCCGAGTCCATGGGTGAGAGGCCTGAAGCTTTTTTTTCTTTTCCCCTGCTGTAATTTTCACTAAGTGTTGAAAAAAATTGTTGCTGGTTCCATTTTGCGACGATCATAGCGATTGAACCGTAGCTCCGATGAACGTGCCGCCAAAACGAAAACTGTTTAGAATTGCGTGTACTTCAATCCATCTTTTGAGAGCAACTTGTTTTGAGGTAATCTTGATTGTGTAATTGTGTGCTAAAGTGGGCATCAGGCCGTTAAAATGCTACTAAATTGCTGTTAAGTGCTGCTGTTAATATTTTATTGCAACTTTGCATGATGATTGTGACTCATCCATGAGGCCTATTGCATTGATTCTTTTTCCTATGTGTTAAGCATCATGTGTACTTCATTTCCATGCTTTAACTTGTCATATTTGGGTGCTCTAGCCATATTAAATCTTGCTCCAAAGTAGCTACCCTACTGTTATTGTGTTGCTGTTGCTGAAACTGTTATTTTGTTGCAACTTCGGTCGACGAGTGTGTCGCGACCGTTTATCAGAATTGAGTGATTCCAATTGCATACTGTTAAGCATCAGAGTTCCGGGTATTGGTTTTAAGACTGAGCGTGCCTAACCGCGTGTGGGATTTTCTGGGGTCCCATTTTCTTACCTATCTAGCTTCAAACATTTCTAGAGGTGGCCCAAGCTGATTTACCATTTGAAAACATGCATATATATCTTGTCGGGTCGCTCCTAGCAGATATCTTTTAAAACAACTTGGGCCAATGGAGACATGGTTTCTCTGTTGGTCTACCTGATCAGCTAGGACCCGGTTTCCCATGCGTGATTAACCGGCTATCCGACCTGCGTCATACGGAAGAGTCCGATCCGAGAGCGTGGCCGGCTTTTGGATTGGGTGTCGACTCCCCGGGGGCCACCCGGATTTGTTAGTTGTTAGTTAGAGGGACCTGTCATTTCGGATCTCTTGGAACTAAATCATAAAATGGTTGCCTATAATGGGTAGCAACTGAGAGTGATGGGCGTGCGTGCGAAGCCTTGTAATGGGCAGTTGGTACACCCCTGCAGGGTTAAATCTTTTCGAGAAGCCGTGTCCACGGTTATGGGCGACTTGAGACCTACTCCTTGTTCATAGACAAGAACAACTGAGATAATTTTAATATAACTTGATCAACGTGTGCGTGCCTTGACTGCTTCTTCTTCGTCGGGATGCGAAGAGGAGGACAAGGATAGGATTGGTGTTATGTTTGCGTAGTAGGTGGATAGCAGACTTGTTGGAGGCGATTCCTCATCGAATGCTTGGCTTCTTATCTTACTCTCTAGATCGTTAGTCACTTCATAAATGCTAGTGCGGCAACAACCTCACCACTTACCCCATCCTTACCGTAAACTACTAGTTGTCCTAGATTGACGAGTGATGAAGTCCTTGCTGGGTCAGATGACCACTACAGTTGGATGCTGAGTACTTCTGTACTCATGATACTACCCCCAAACTCTTTTCAGGGTTCTTGATCGACAACAGGTATGGTGATCGACGGTTCATGTGGAGACTCGACGACGACTAGATAGGTGGATCCCGGCGGAGGGCCTAGACCCGTGTGGTTACGGGGATCGATCTTTTTCTCTTTGCCAATAGGCATTTGATTGTAGTCTGTACTCAGACATGTATCTTCCGCTGTTGTATTGTATTTAAGGCAGTTGTATGCCGATTGTATGAGATGTTGTATCCTGTATCTGTAATGTTGTGATATCATGTTGGAAATCCGGGGCATATGGCTATGTCATATGTCGCGGTGGGACCGATATGTGCTCGTCCCCGGATCTGGATGGAAACATCTAGATCTGGAACAGTACCGCATATCGGGCTTAAAAACATGGTATCAGAGCCTTACCGACCGTAGGATCCCTTTTCTGGCCGAAGTCGAGTCTAGACAAAAACTATTTTGTAGTTACTAAGTTAGTTATCGGAGAGTAGGAATCTTTTACTCCTTACCCTTGCTCTGGTTAGGACAAGTGTTGTAAGTGTTTTAATTCTCGAGTTATCCCCTTCAAACTCTAGGATCTCGAGTGTCTGGAGTTTCGGAACCGTTACAATGCCTTGCTTGCAGCGTATTGTCTCGATTCCGATCTCAGGTGGGAATTCCTGTAGTACCTTTAGCTTCTCCGGTTTCGGATATCTTCTGGGTCGTCCTTTGCCCTCCCTACTTTTGCCCGGTGTTTTTACGACTTGCATCGAAAATCACTATCCCTTGATCTGGTTTTCGCGACCATTCTTCCTCTTGTCACTGACGTTTTCGTTATTCCGACGATGTCGTCTCTCTGCGGAAAATTATCTCGACAGAAGTTCGACGTCGACATGGAGCAGTGTCCCTTGTTGGTGGTGTTGAAGATCGTCGATTCTTTTTCTCTCTCCCCTCTCCACCGGATCGTCCTGGATATCGGGACGAGATCCATTGTTGGTGGTGTTGTATTGTAACAGCCCAGTTTTCACAAAAAATAAAAATTTTGTTTTCGGTGTGAATTGTTTGATTGTCTGATTTGTTTGCGGTGTTTGCATCCCCGATTTATCGGTCGGCGATTATTTTTCCCCCTCTTATCTCATACCGGACGGAGACCGACCCTTGCCACCCTGACACTCGACCTTTGCGACACCGGTTTTCACCCGATCACCGTCGCGAAAACCGCACGAGACCAGCCGCAGCCAACGGAACAAAAACCCCGTTTAATAATTAAACGGGTTATTTTTATAGCGCGCAGGAAAGTGTTTTCGGAACGGTTCCAGCGCGAGGTGAACGCCGCCGGCTCGACGCGTTGATCGCGCTGTTCGACTTTTACCCGAATCGGAGGTACTGCGGACCCCCGGCGGTCAGAAACGTGAGCACCGCGCGCGCGAGAGAAAAACCGGAGATGTTTTTGCAAACTGCCAGCCACCGGGGCTATATAAACACCACCACACTCCCACCCATTTCTAGGGTTTCCCTAGTCCAAAATTCGCAGCCACCCCCTGAAAAATTTCCAGATCTGGTCTCCCAGTCTGATCCATCGGATCTGGATCAGACGAACCGGATCGCGCCATGTAGCCAGCTCCACCCGTCCACGCCTGTGGAGTGCTCCTAACCCGAACGCAGCCGCCGCCGCCTCCACTCCGGCCGCACGCAACCGCCGCAGCAGGCCGCCGGCCAACCTCCTCTCCCTCCTCTCCTCCCTCTCCTCTCTTCTTCTTTCTCCCTCTCACCTCTCTCTCTCTCTCTGTGGAGCAAGGAGGCACCGCACGCGCCATGGCCGTGGCCCTCCCGGCCACGAGCTCGCCGAGCCGAGCTCGGACCCCGCCCCTGCAGACCTCGACGCCGGCGGCCCCCACGTCGGCTCCGGCGCCCGCCGACTTCCCTCCGCCGTCCCGCGCAAGTCCCCTTGCCTCCAGCCGCGCTCCTCGCCCCCCGTGGCCGGCAGCCGTCGCCCCGGCTTGATCCCGATCGGATCCGAGCGCGGTGAGCAGGCCGCCGCCGTTGACCGCCAGGTGGGCCGGCCTGGCAGGCCACCGCGGCCCACCACGCCAGCCAAGCCCAGTCGGCCCCCTCTCCAGCGCCTGGGCCGAGCCCATGGGTGAGAGGCCCGAAGCTTTTTTTTTCTTTTCCCCTGCTGTAATTTTCACTAAGTGTTGAAAAAAACTGCTGCTGGTTCCATTTTGCGACGATCATAGCAATTAAAACGTAGCTCCTATGAACATGCCGCCAAAACGAAAACTGTTTAGAATTGCGTGTACTTCAGTCCATCATTTTTGAGCAACTTGTGTTGAGGTCATCTTGACTGTGAAATTGTGTGCTAAAGTGGGCATCATGCCGTTAAACTGCTACTAAATTGCTGTTAAGTGCTGCTGTTAATATTTTATTGCAACTTTGCAGGATGATTGTGACTCATCCATGAGGCCTATTGCATTGATTCTCTTTCCTATGTGTTAAGCGTCATGTGTACTTAATTTCCATGCTTTAACTTGTCATATTTGGGTGCTATAGCTATATTAAATCTTGCTCCAAAGTACCTACCCTGCTGTTATTGTGCTGCTTTTGCTGAAACTGTTAGTTTGTTGCAACTTTGGTCGACGAGTGTTTCGCGAACGTTTATCGGAATGGAGTGATTCCAATTGCATACTGTTAAGCATCATGTCTACTTTCATCCCATGTATTGCATTGCCATGATATGCTTGCTGGTCATATAGTTATTGGGCTCCAAAGTTGCTATGCTGCTGTTCTTGACAGCCACCTCTGTTTTTCACAAAGTCTGTTACTTTGCGATGCCATGTTGTTTGCTTAATATCTTTTGATCTATGATGCCTATTTGCATGATTCCTTTTTCCATGCCTTCCCTGTCATGTCTACTTTAGTTCTATATCATTTGTGAGCATGTTTGCATTCATTATCCTGTTTATGCATTGCTCTAAAGTGTGCTTCGTGATGTTGGCAGATTGTGCCCGTAACTTGTTTTGCTTATATCTTTTTAACCGTAACTCCGTTTGGGGTGTTCTTTATATGTAACTTGTTTAGTTTTTCGTGTACTTTGTGTTTATGCTATTGTTTGCTATTGTTAACCAACCTAAAATATGGTTTAGGACAGAACAGTACCAAATATTTTAATCATCGTGCGACACTTAGTGTTATGCCATGTTTAGGTTGTGCCTCACTTAAATTGACTAGCATAGATAGTTTACTTTGTGCTTCACCTCTTGCCATGTTTGTGTGCTATGTCATGCTTGCTTGAGTTGCCATGTTAATAACCGTTGGTTGATCACCTGTAGCTAAACAACTTGAACCACCGTAAACATGCGGTATTCGTCGCCTGTGACCGATACCCCACTTAAACTGTTAGTAACCGTTCTCGAAGATAGATCCGTAACGCGTTGCCGTGTCGTGTGATGTCTTCTTGATATTGTGTTGCTCTTTACTAATAGTGGTGCACCGTTGATTGCTTTCCAGTGTATCGTCTTGTGTGCTTCCGCGGTGTCAGAACCCTCTGTTAGGTAATGTGCTAGGGTTAGTAAGTCTCTTGCATGATGTTAAAATTTCAAAAGAAATCTTTGAAATCAAAATCAAAAGAAAAATGGGAGATGGAAAACCCACCAGTTGAATTAATTCAAAAGGCCAGATAAAAATCTTCTCCTAAAATTCATGTTAGATTTTTGAAAAGTCTTATAAATGAGTGTGATCACATATCAAGTGATGTGGGACCCACCCCATGCTCATGGATTTTTCAAATATTCAAAAAGTGCCTTGGAATTAATTAAAAACCCCTATTTGAGTTAAGATTCAAATTATTTGAATTAAAAAAATGTTCAAACTTTATAAGTGGCTAGTATATTTTATTATGAGGCCATATAAAAAGTTTCAGCATTTGATAAAATGGTTTGATATTTTTATCAGAGCCAAAACAAATATACAGAAAAAGAAAGGAACGATTAAACGGAATTAAAAACAGAAAGGACTTACCTCGCTTCTGATCCAACTTGTCGGCCGCGGCCAAGCAAGCCAGCCCAGCCCGCTGCCCCCCGTTTGTCTTCTTCCTCGGCGCGGCAAGCAGCTCGCTGGAGCACATGCCGACGCCGGCGAGCACATGTCTGCCTGCCTGGCGCCTCCCGAATCGTCTGGTCGCGCCTAGAGACTCCCCTCGGCCGTCCCGATCCATTCCCCCACTCCAGAGCTTCTTCCCCCTCCTCCTTCGCTCGATTCCATCACCGCCCGAGGACCGCCGTGGAGCACGCCGCCGAGTCCACGCAGCCACCGTCGTCCCCGAGCCGTGCCACCGTGTCCAGAAGAACCGCAGCAGACGTCTTCGCCGTTCCCCTCATTCAATCGAGCCCGAGCGCCTCAGCAGACGACGCCAGCTTCATCGAGACCCCGTCGGAGCCGCAGATCGCCGTCACAAATTACTCCGGCCACAGTGCTCCTCCGACCACACCACCGCCTCCACTGCAACCGTGGTGAGCTTCTGCTTCACCCCATCTATTCCATAGTTGCCCCCTTGGCCTGTACCGCCTTTTGCCATGGAAGCCGGGGCACCTCGCCGCCGGGAAGTTCCTCGCCGCACAACCTTGGACTCCAGAACCCCACGGTCATGTCTTTCGCAAACCCCAAGCGCTGCTGCTTCGTTTGATCCCAGCCCCGCTTCAAATGGTGCCTTGTAGCGTTTTCCACCTCGCGGCCGTGCCCTTGTTGCCGCAAAGCTCATCGCCGGAGAGCGTACAGAGCACCCCAGCATCTCCGACCGGTCCCAGTCGACGCGCGTTGACGAGGGCTTCAATCTGGTGGAAGCTGCGCTCGATTTGGCGCACGGGAACGCCGTTGCAGAGGACGCCGCCACACGGGATGGTCGCCGGCGACTTGCCGCCGGTGAAGTCCACGTGGCCGGCTTGTTTAAACGTTACCCACCCCACTAATGACCCCCAGAGCCGATGACAAGTGGGCCAAAGGCCTTAATCCCCCCGGTTAGTTTAAACTAACCGGGTTAATTAACCCAGTGGCTGACAAGCCTGGCCCACACGTCAGAACCCCCCCCCACGTCAGCCTTGCGCAAGCATGACGCCATAAATGAATTTCCAAAAATTGAAATGAATTAAAGAAATTCCAGAAAATCCAGAAAATAGCCCAAACTTTGGAAATTCATAGAAAATTCATATCAACTCCAAATTGGACAAATAATATATGAAAAATGATCAGGAGAAAATAACCTATCCAAATATCCAACTTTCAACTTTTTTTGAGTTGAATTTAAAATGTGATCAGTAGCATTTGCTATTTTATTTAAATGGAATTAAATCAAATTCAATTCAAAAGTTTTTGCAACTTGAACCATGGCAACATGCTACATTTCACTTACACATCAGAGGCATATCATACACATTTCCAAATGATTCAAATTGATCAATCAATGTCACATGTAACTTGGCTAAGTTTGAATTCAAATTGGAGTTTGAATTTGCAATTCAATTTGCAAAATACTCCATTTAAATGGAATTGCTTCACACATCAAAGCATATACATCAAGTTTCAACCTTCCATCATGTGATTGTGCATTGTATTTACTTTGCTACCTTGTTTTTTGTTTGTCGAGTAGAGGTGGAACCGGAGCAGGAGGCTGCCCCCTTCGTTGAAGACCCCGAACCCGAACCTCGTCAGCAAGGCAAGCAAACCCCCATTGATCATGTCGATAAAATCCTACTTCCCTCTCATGTCTCGCTTATGCATTTTTTAGGATGATTACCATGATGCGTTTCTACCGCATAGATGAACCCATTCCTTTGCATGACCTATCATTTGTCACAGTAGTAGGCAAAACCACAATCCTAGCAAATGTAGGAGTTGATTGATATCATGTGGCCACTGCAATTGTTACTGCTTATTGCATGCTTAGAATGATACCATGTTGTTACTGTTATGTGAGTCGGGATGGTAGTGATCATGATGATGATGGTAGAAAAGTGTTGGTGAATCTACCCTAATACAAGGTGAACGATGAGAGGCTGTGTAGGAGTACACGGTGGGTTGTCTCGTTGAACACCGCCCTAAGTCCGAGTTCTTGTGTGGTGATCCAAGATGAAGAGTACAACCACACATTGGGCTCACTGACCCCTCTCAGCTTACTAACTCATCCCTTTCGATTGTCCAGATGTCGCAATAGTTCGGAGTTCTGGTAGGCTTGTGGCCTGGATGCTAAGTGAGAGAACGGCTCACCCGAGACCGGCTTATGCACCACGCACACATCACTTGGGTCCATTTCGGTAAACCGGCCGGGTTCACGATAGTGGTAGCCAACCCAAGTAGGCGGCTTTCTCGGACTAGATCGGCTATGAGGTAACAGTTGTGGTGAGCATCCTCACTGGCACCCCTTGAATGGTGTCGAGATCAAAGGCGGTAAATTATGATCATGTGTGTGTAGCGGTACACCCCTGCATGGGTTAACAAAACTATTCGAATAGCCGCGTCCGCGGTTATGGACTGCTTGGAAAGCTTAGCTTGATTATTAGACAACTTGAACTGGATACTTCTAAAACACACCAAGATAAGTGTGAGTGCTATGGCGTGCTTTCTCGTGGGGAAGTCGAGGAAGGCATCAGAGTGGTGTAATTGATTGGAGAAAGTAGTGGACTCGTGTACGCTTCTTACCTCAAAGTCTGGTACTCGTAGTTCAGGACTAGCCAAGTCAAAGTTGGCACTTCTGCAAGTGAAACCCCACCTCCCTTTACCTTGATACATATGCATGAGTAGTATAGCTCCTATGTAAGTCTTGTTGAGTACGACTTTGTACTCACGTTTGCTTAATCTGTGTTTTAGATGAAACCACTGACCCCGAAGGTGGCTTCTTCGTCGAGCTGGACGACTGAAGATCAAGCTAGTCTAGTCCCAGTCAGACGACTGGTTCCCTCGTGGAGGGCATGTGTTTAAATAAGGCTTATTAAGCCATTTGTTAAACTTGTCTGTACTCAGACATACTTTGCTTCCGCTTGTGTTGTAATGTTGGATCACATGTTTGTGATCTCTGTATGCACTCTATAAGAGTTATCAATAAAGATGTATACATTGTAGAGAATTGCAATGATACCTGTTGTTCATACAGGGCATGTGTGCTGCGTGTATGTTTATAACATGCATGTCTTTGTATGGGTTTTCGAGACCTTAGTTCTGATCTGGCTGGCGGTCTTTCATACACCAAGTGGCCCTTAGATGTGCGCAGCTTGGGGCATCGCGATGCGATTGTCCAAGACTCTGTCTCGTGCACACTTTGTGGTATGATCGAGCCCGCCCTAGACCCCGACTAAGTGATCGGGCTGGAGTAAGTCTATGTAAGAGTTATGAGATAGTCGATAGTATGGTTGAGGCGACTTGTCTTTGAATATGGGAGTTCATCACCCATATCATTAAACTTGTGTGCGGACGATGAGGACCCATCTCAGTTGATCATCCGGCCTGGATGGGATGCCCCTCACGTACGATGCTTTCCGAGAACGTTCTGTGCTTGGCCTTGTCTGCTTAGACAAGTCGGTACGGTTCTCGGCTCTCCATATGACTATGTCTTAGCTGGACTTGCATGCGCTAACCCCGGGTCCCGACATGCGGGTACCTTCGGAGATGATGCGAGCTTGCGATCGACTACACCTTTGAAACTCGACTTATCAACAGGCAAGGACTATACATTACTTATGATCCATTCTATTTCAACCAGCGGTTTGCATGCTAGTCTAGGATAGGTTCGATGTTTGATCCTACCACATGTTACAGCCTCTTTCAAACCGATACAACCATGTACCCTCCCAGCAAACCTTGTATTGCTATGTTACTATTGCTCGTTGCTCAGCCCCTGCTTAGTATGCATGCTTAGGATGCTACAATGTTACCTTTTTACTCCTTGGTTCAGGATATCACATTATTATATTATTGTTGTTGATGATATGATTATTATAAATGTTGACTATATTCGACGAAGGATGGAAGGTCTAGGCTATTCTGCCCCGACGCTTTGTTCCATTCAAGTCACCTAGGATCCGAGTTCCGGGTATTGGTTTTAAGATTGAGCGTGCCTAACCGCGTGTGGGATTTTATGGGGTCCCCTCTTCTTACCTATCTAGCTTCAAACATTTCTAGAGGTGGCCCAAGCTGATTTACCATTTGAAAACATGCATATATATCTTGTCGGGTCGCTCCTAGAAGATATCTTTCAAAACAACTTGGGCCAGTGGAGACATGGTTTCTTTGTTGGTCTACCTGATCAGCTAGGACCCGGTTTCCCATGTGTGATTAACCGGCTATCCGACCTGCGTCATACGGAAGAGTCCGATCCGAGAGCGTGGCCGGCTTTTGGATTGGGTGTCGACTCCCCGGGGGCCACCCGGATTTGTTCGTTTATAGTTAGAGGGATCTGTCATTTCGGATCTCTTGGAACTAAATCATAAAATGGTTGCCTATAATGGGTAGCAACTGAGAGTGATGGGCGTGCGTGTGGAGCCTTGTAATGGGCAGTTGGTACACCTCTGCAGGGTTAAATCCTTTCGAGAAGCCGTGTCCACGGTTATGGACGACTTGAGACCTACTCCTTGTTCATATACAACAACAGCTGAGATAATTTTAATATAACTTGATCAACGTGTGCGTGCCTTGACTGCTTCTTCTTCGTCGGGATGCGAAGAGGAGGACAAGGATAGGATAGGTGTTATGTTTGCGTAGTAGGTGGATAGCAGACTTGTTGGAGGCGATTCCTCATCAAATGCTTGGCTTCTTATCTTACTCTCTAGATCGTTAGTCACTTCATAAATGCTAGTGCGGCAGCAACCTCACCACTTACCCCATCCTTACCGTAAACTTCTAGTTGTCCTAGAATGACGAGTGATGAAGTCCCTGCTAGGTCAGATGACCACTACAGTTGGATGTTGAGTACTTCTGTACTCATGATACTACCCCCAAACTCTTTTCAGGGTTCTTGATCGACAAAAGTATGGTGATCGACGATTTACGTGGAGACTCGACGACGACTAGATAGGCGGATCCCGGCGGAGGGCCTGGACCCGTGTGGTTACGGGGATCGATGTTTTTCTCTTTGCCAATAGGCATTTGATTGTAGTCTGTACTCAGAGATGTATCTTCCGCTGTTGTATTGTATTTAAGGCAGTTGTATGCCGATTGTATGAGATGTTATATCCTGTATCTGTAATGTTGTGATATCATGTTGGAAATCCGGGGCATATGGCTATGTCATATGTCGCGGTGGGACCGATATGTGCTTCGTCCCCGGATCTGGATGGAAACATCTAGATCTGGAACAGTACCGCATATCGGGCCTAAAAACTTGGTATCAGAGCCTTACCGATCGTAGGATCCCTTTTCTGGCCGAAGTCGAGTCTAGACAAAAACTATTTTGTAGTTACTAAGTTAGTTATCGGAGAGTAGGAATCTTTTACTCTTACCCTTGCTCTGGTCAGGACAAGTGTCGTAAGTGTTTTAATTCTCGACTTATCCCCTTCAAACTCTAGGATCTCGAGTGTCTGGAGTTTCTGAACCGTTACAATGCCTTGCTTGCAGCGTATTGTCTCGATTCCCATCTCAGGTGGGAATTCCTGTAGTACCTTTAGCTTCTCCGGTTTCGGATATCATCTGGGTCGTCCTTTGCCCTCCCTCCTTTTGCCCGGTGTTTTTACGACTTGCGTCGAAAATCACTATCCCTTGATATGGTTTTCGCGATCGTTCTTCCTCTTGTCACTGATGTTTTCGTTATTCCGACGATGTCGTCTCTCTACGGAAAATTATCTCGACAGAAGTTCGATGTCGACATGGAGCAGAGTCCCTTGTTGGTGGTGTTGAAGATCGTCGACTCTTTTTCTCTCTCCCCTCTCCCCCGGATCGTCCTGGATCTCGGGACGAGATCCATTGTTGGTGTTGTTGTATTGTAACAGCCCAGTTTTCACAATTTTTTTTTGTTTTCGGTGTGAATTGTTTGATTGTCTGATTTGTTTGCGGTGTTTGCATCCCCGATTTATCGATCGGCGATTATTTCCCCCCTCTTATCTCGTACCGGACGGAGACCGACCCTTGCCACCCTGACACTCGACCTTTGCGACACCGGGTTTCACCCGATCACCGTCGCGAAAACCGCACGAGACCAGCCGCAGCCAACGGAACAAAAACCCCATTTAATAATTAAACGGGTTATTTTTATAGCGCGCCGGAAAGTGTTTTCGGAACGGTTCCAGTGCGAGGTGAACGCCGCCGGCTCGACGCGCTGATCGCGCAGTTCTAAGTTTTACCCGAATCGGAGGTACTGCGGACCCCCGGTGCTTTTTGCACCGCGCGCGCGAGAGAAAAACCGGATATGTTTTTGCAAACTGCCAGCCACCGGGGCTATATAAACACCACCACACTCCCACCAATTTCTAGGGTTTCCCTAGTCCAAAATTCGCAGCCACCCCCTGAAAAATAGCCAGATCTGGTCTCCCAGTCTGCTCCGTCGGATCTGGATCAGACAAACCGGATCGCGCCATGTAGCCAGCTCCTCCCGTCCACGCCCGTGGAGTGCTCCTCACCCGAACGCAGCCGCCGCCGCCTCCATTCCGGCCGCGCGCAGCAGCCACAGCAGGCCGCCGGCCAACCTCCTCTCCCTCCTCTCCTCCCTCTCCTCTCTTCTTCTTTCTCCCTCTCACCTCTCTCTCTCTCTCTGTGCAGCAAGGAGGCACCGCCCGCGCCATGGCCGTGGCCCTCCCGGCCACGAGCTCGCCGAGCCGATCTCGGACCCTGCCCCTGTAGACCTCGACGCCGGCGGCCCCCACGTCGGCTCCGGCGCCCGCCGGCTTCCCTCCGCCGTCCCGCGCAAGCCCCCTTGCCTCCAGTCGCGGTCCTCGCCGCCCGTGGCCGGCAGCCGTCGCCTCGGCTCGATCCCGATCAGATCTGAGCGCGGTGAGCAGGCCGCCGCCGTTGACCGCCAGGTGAGTCGGCCTGCAGGCCACCGCGGCCCACCGTGCCAGCCAAGCCCAGTCGGCCCTCTCTCCAGCGCCTGGGCCGAGCCCATGGGTGAGAGGCCCGAAGCTTTTTTTTCTTTTCCCCTGCTGTAATTTTCACTAAGTGTTGAAAAAAACTGCTGCTAGTTCCATTTTGCGACGATCATAGAGATTAAACCGTAGCTCCGATGACGTGCCGCCAAAACGAAAACTGTTTAGAATTGCGTGTACTTCAATCCATCTTTTGTGAGCAACTTGTTTTGAGGTCATCTTGATTGTGTAATTGTGTGCTAAAGTGGGCATCAGGCCGTTAAACTGCTACTAAATTGCTGTTAAGTGCTACTGTTAATATTTTATTGCAACTTTGCATGATGATTGTGACTCATCCATGAGGCCTATTGCATTGATTCTTTTTCCTATGTGTTAAGCGTCATGTCTACTTCATTTCCATGCTTTAACTTGTCATATTTGGGTGCTCTAGCTATATTAAATCTTGCTCCAAAGTAGCTACCCTGCTGTTATTGTGCTGCTGTTGCTGAAACGGAGGGGGAGAGGAGAGGAGGAGGAAGGAGAGGCGCAGGGGAGGAGGTGACCGGCGGCGGCGGCGCGGCCTCACCGGAGGGCGGCCGGAGGCGGAGCGGTGACGACGCTCGGGCGGCCATGGCGCAACGGCTAGGTCGCCGGGAGCGGCTTGGCCCGGGTCAGCCCAGCGGCGGCGCTCTCAGGCCCGCGGGGCCCGGACGTGTCCCGGCGGCTGGAGGTTTGTGGATGGGTTGGAGGGGAGCTGTGTGGCGCGATCTGAGCCACATATCTCAGATCTGATGCCTGAAAATTGGCAGGTGGCTAGGGTTTCGGATATGGGGGGCTATTTTGCAAGATCTGGAATTTTCCAGGGGGTGGCTATGAATTTGTGTTAGGGAAACCCTAGAAGGGCTAGGAGAGAGTGCTGGTCTATTTATAGGCTGGCCTGGAGGGCAGGTTTACGCAAACGCCCTCGGGTTTTCTCTCTCGCATCTGGTACTCCACGTTTCTGACCGCCGGGAGTCCATACGACTTTCGATTCGGACGAAATCTCGAACCACGCGCTCAGCGCGGCGATCCCGTCAGTTCTACCTCATTTCGATACCGTTCCGAGAATTTTTTTCTGGCGCCCAATAAAATAATCCGTTTATTAAATAAACGGGTTTATCATTCCGATGGCGATGGCTGGTCCAGTGACGGAAGTTGTGGCAGTCCTCGGGTGAAACCGCTGTCGCAAGGTCGTGTGCCATTTGGGAAAAAGGGGTCGGTCACGCATGCCGGTACAAGAAGGGGGAAATATAATCACCGACTAATAAATCGGCGAAGCAAATAATGCAAACAATTGTAGCAATCAACAAAATAATGCAACAAACAATTTTTTTAATTTGGGTGAAAATCTCGGGATGTTACATTCTTCTCCTTCTTCTTCTTCTTTCGAGAGCTAACAATTTATTCTTCTTGTGCTTGAGAATCTTGCTCGATCCTCTTTGGATTCCCCTCTCGATTGAGAGGGTCCTGGGTGTGTGTTCCACCCCGAGTCTTTATACCGTAGGCCTGTAAATTATCTTGTTTGGAATTGTTAGCAAGCAAATCTTTTTGCACATCAGAAATTTGTTCAAGCTGAGTTTGAACCATATGGAAATTCTTAACAAGACATTTAACATCATTAACTGTAACCTAGAACATCAAGAAAACATTTGATAGCAAGGGTGTTATCATGCAACTGACTTTGAATCCTCATATTAAAGTGATTTTTCTTCATAATAAAATTATCAAGCTCATCTAAACATTGATCAGAAGGCTTACCTCGAGGGATGTGTGAAGCCCCCAAAATCAATCCGTGTACAATAATCATACACGCAGGGTACACGGCTGAGATTAGGGTGCCACGGTGAGAATATCACAGCACAACACTAAACACAAAAGGATACACCAATATGTTACCAGATAAGGGGTCACACGGACCCGAATACATAAGTTATACAAGCTATAATATCTGAGTACAGACATAGTTAGTCAAGTTTTGCCTTAAGAAGGCTTGCAAAAATAACATCAGAGATACATATCGAAAAGGCAAGGCCTCCTGCCTGGGAGCCTCCGAAACTACTCCTGGTCCTGGTCAAAGGGGGGCTCGACGTAGTAGTAGGTGCCTCCAGGGTACTCCTACTCCTGGGCTCCAACGTCGAATACAGCGGCCGATCAGGAAAAACATAAAAGGGAAAATAAATCAAAGGTGAGTATATAGCATACCCGCGAGTCACTACTGGAATTCACCTATTTGCCGTCTGCCTCGGCAGACGGCAAACACCTATATGGCGGACGGCAAAGTCCGTTGCCGTCTGCCCCCGCACGGCAAAGCACCCGTCAGCTATTTCTTCGGCAAAGAGGTGCTTTGCCATCTGCAGGAAATCGACGGACGGCAAACCACCTTTGCCGTGCGCATTTGTGCAAGCAGACGGCAGGGCGGGCGTGACGGTGAACCTTTGCCAGCCGGCTCCGTCACGCCGTTAACGGCGGGGTTTTCCGTCTAATGACAGACGGCAAACTTTGCCGTCTGCCTCAAAACTAGCCGGCTGGCCGGCCGGCTCTGTCAGGCCGTTAATGCCGTCTACTGACAGACGACAAACCTCCGAACTTTGCCTTCTGTCTTGCCGGAGGCAGACGGTATAATGACCAAATGGTCACCCAGCTGTTGCCAGATTGCACAGCTGGGTGTCACGTGTCCTCTTTGCCAACTGCAAGAAGACGACAAAGGCCTTTGCCGATAGCCAGCAGACGGCAAAGTGGATGCATTCCTTCTGTTTTATCTGCTTTCTTTTAAATCCCTGCATTTTGACAAATATATATATAATCTCAATATATAGTATCCAACAAACATTATAGTGACCAACAAACAATAAATAGTCTCCAACAAGGTTTGCATACAAGATTCACATGTGAACAAGGTTCCAACAAGCATTTCATAGTTTCACATATATACATGGCAAATACAAAGCACATAGTGACCAAAACAGTTTATGAAACTAAACTACAAGTCCAAATGCAGCACTCCATCATAGCATGACTCCCCTTGAAGAAAATCTGCAAAATGAAGCTACGAAAATTATAAGAAGAACAAGTAGAAGAATAAGAAGAATGAGAAGAAGGAGAAGAAGAAGAAGAAGAAGAAGAAGGAGAAGAAAAAAAGATCCTCTCCTTCTTCTATTTTCTTCTTCTTTTGAGCAAACAAAGCTAACATAAGCAATGGTGATCAAATTAAGCTAGAGTTAGCATATTTTCAGGAAATTGAGCTAAATTTAGCATTTTTGAGCAACTAAGCAAACTTTAGCAATTGTTGAGCCAATTTAAGCTAGCTTTAGCATTTTTGACCCAATTAAGCTAGCTTTAGCATTTTGTGAGAAAACTAAGTTAACTATGTCAGTTTTTGAACTAACTAAGTTAATTATGTATTTTTTGTGCAAAATATGCAAAGTATGACATTTTTTGATTAAATATAGGATTTCAGAAGCTAAATATGCATTTTCAAACTAACTAAGCATTTTCAAACTTACCGGAGTGTAGCCCTCAAGGCTGAGGTGGCTGAGAAGCATCCGTCGGGTTGGCCGATGTTGACGGAGGAGAAGGGTCATGGGACGCAACCCGAGAGTTATGCTGCACGACGCCAATCAATATGGTATTGATGATCATTGAAAGATACTCACCGTCCCCACAGGAGAAATGATCGGCATCGGTGGAGCGGCCTGACCAGTCTTCTCGCACATAGTCTGCACATTTTTTTTTCTTGAGTCAATCATATTAGTTACTAATATAAAAAAATTATAACATGCATTCTTTGGGTGAATATGAACAAGTGACTTACCACGAAGAGCTCATACAAGGCCCGGTTCGATGCATCGTGTCGTGCCGCGGCCTCCTCGAGAGCCTTCGCCGTCCTCTCCTCCGCCAACCGCTCTCTCTCCGCTGCCTTCTCCTCTGCCAACCGCTCCTTCTCCTCCAGTAGCCGCTGGGTGTTCTGTCGCTCTTTCTCAAGAGCTTCCTGCAACGCCACTTCTCTAGTTAGCATTGTAATATTCGATGAGAGAAAACAAGAATGCAAGAGTCCTTATGGATAACCTGGATAGCGAGGTCGACTGGCCGCGGATGAGTCCTTATAGCAGGAGAAGAACTCGTTTGGCGCGCCTTGATCTCAGGAAGAGTCTTATCACACCTAATCAACTTATCTCCAATGGCCATGGCGCCTTCTGCCACCAGAGATCATCACCAACTCCGGGTCAATAGGCTTCCCAATCGGGGTGTAAGCCTCCCCGTGCTTCTGCTTCGCCACCTCAGTATAAGCCTTGAGCTTACTATAGGCGGAAATGTTGGTGAAAGTCGAAGGAGTGGCGAGATCCGACTCTGAGAGCGCCTTGGCCTTCTTGTACGATGCTGTATGGGACATGCCATACATGTCGAACACTTGAGGCACCTCCGTTTTATTATGCTACGCCTAAAAGACAAATCAAAGCATGATATTAGTAAGTGGGTGCCTAAAAGACAAAGCAAAGAAGAATTTGCACATACCCATTTATGCCCGTAACCAGCTAAGTTACGGCTGCCTTGATGGTGTGGCACACCAACCATTTGGGCGCGCCGGTCCTTGGCATTGTTGTGGACGGCCAACCAGGCATCTGAGCACCAGTGGTCCACAATGACCTCCCAACAATCCATCTTGTCCGCACACCATCTCGGCGGCGCCTAAGTTAGTAAACAAGGAAACTAATAAGTAGCCTAGATAGGAATCAAATCAAGCAAACTATTCAAGACTTAAGAAGGGTTATCGTCATGTACTGGGCCCTGGTCAGAAACTTCTTGCGGCAGTCCTTCTTGCTACGCTTGCGCCCTTGCTTGGCATAGTAGTCACGGACCGCCTGCCCTCGCATCTTGTGCCTTGTGTTCTGCAAGAGGCGCGTGGCCTCTGCAACTATCACGTCCTCCGCCTCCTGCTCCTTGGACTCATCGACCTTGTAGTAGACCTGCAATAGCACGAGACAACACTGATGAGTGCACCCACTAGCTATTGTCAAGATTTTATTGTGTGAGACAGAAATTACCCAAAAGCCGTTGATCACCATGTCGGCTCTGGTGTGGCATTCGACCCCGTTGATCGTCGTATCCGGCGGGGCCGGGGAAGCACAATAGTTCTCCCATTTGAGTCCAGGCTGCGGAACCTCATCAGGTCCGGGCAATTGAACCAGCCCCGGGAAGTTCTCCCACATGAGCACACCAAGGATGGAGTTGGGATTGCGGACACCATTGCCGTATATCCAACCCCTGCAGTATAAAAAGACAAAGCCATCAGATAGACATAAGTATAGAAGGTACCGGAAGAGAGTATAAGTGCACTTACGTCTCTCCATCAGGCGTAATCAACCACTTATGGGCTGGAGTCACCTGCACGGACGGGAGCCGTGTACCCCCACGCTGGTACACGGTGGTACCCTCAGCCACCTCCTCCTCATCCGTAGTGTCCAGCTCGGCACCAGCCTCCCCCTCAAGCGTGTGCTGCTCCGGCTGGTCCGGCCAGGGACTCCAGGTCGTGCGGGTGGACGTACCCTCCTCCTCCACCTCAGGCTGGTGGATTGGAGTGTCCGAGGAGGGATCCACCCTGCAATGCTCTGGTGAATCAGCCGGAGGTGGCGGCGAGGAAGCAGCAGCAGGTGTCTATCTCCCTTTCCCGCGACCACCACCTGCTTTGCCTCTCCCGGTCTTCTTCCGACCTCCTCTCCCCCTTGGCACCTCATCAGTAGAAGGAGGAGGCGAGGAAATAATCTCGAGCAAAGACCTCCGTAGAGCCAGAGGTGGGAGCGCATGACCGCTCCCTCGCGAGGCTGAGGTCTCGCCCTCCATATCTGTCACGAACCTGCCAAGAATTAAAATAAAATAATTAGTACAATGAGAAAAAGAATTAATAATACAAAAGTAATTACTGCAATAATGAGAATATATATATATATAATTAAAGTTGAGATGCATACAACTAACAATAGTCGGGATCATCGGTATCTTCTCCGCGGTCAATTGAAGGATCGTCATCACTATCACGCATGTCGTCGATAATGACGGCCTCATCAGGTTCAACAACACCAACATTTGGAAGGCCTTTATGTAAACGGTCAAGCATGGACAGGTCATCTGGAGCAGTAACCTCTTCTTCTTCAGGCTCTTCAACATCGTCGTTAGCGGGTTCACTCTCATTGTCTTCTTCCATGTTCTGGGGTTGCGTAGAGCGGTTTCGGAAACGTTTTTTTATCACGCGTGTTTCTTGGAAGAATTCTCCTTCATATGTCTTTGGGTCAATGTGGGGTACATAATCCTCTTCATTGGGGGGAGGTGGTATAATATGAGGTGGCACATCATAAACGACATCTCAACCTTTCAGGTTTTCAACCGTTTGGCAGGGGTAGGATAGATAGAAAACCTGAGTGGCTTGTTGAGCCGTAATATAGACATCGGGGACATTAAAATGGGTGTCTTGTTGAATTTCGACTAGACCTACATGTTCATGAGTTCGTCTAGTCCTCGACGGGAGAAACCAATGACATTTGAAGACAACGACGTTGGGAGGATTTTCACCATAGAATAGAAGTTCGTATATTGCTTCAAATCTTCCATAATACTCAATACCTCCGTCGCCGACAGCAGAGACACCCGAATTTGTACTTTTTCGATCGGCCATTTTTTGCTCTTTATCAACGGTACGAAAGCGATACCCGTTGATGTCGTATTTCTCAAATACACGGACCTTATTGTCAAAACCATTAGCGACTTGTCTCAATTCGGCGTCCATAGGCTCCTCATTTGCCTATAAGTTTTATAGGAAAGGATTGGTATATTAGTGAAAAATAGGTCGTACCAACAAATGAAACCCTATATATGAATGATAGTTACCGTTCGTTTGAACCAAGAGATGAAACCAGGATTGCCGTCTCCTTGATTGGCAAGAAGCTCATACTCTGCGATGGAATCACTTTCAATAACCACTCCATTCGAGAATTTGGCGACGTATCGACTGTATGAATTCATGGGAATTAATAAGAAACAATAATTATTAGAAGTTGCGAAACAATGTACGTACCGAGCACTTACTCGATGTACGGTCGCACTTCTGTTAGGTTGGTGAAGATATACAGTGTAAGAGTCCGCCATTCTTTGATATCCAAAATCTTATTTCTCGAAGCACCAACAGGTCCGAGCTTCTCTTTGAATAGGCTGAGGTTGGATTGACGCCGTTGGGGGTCGCCAGTATTGTACCGAGGCTTTGGATTATGCAAATGGCGATTTTTGGCTTCATAATGTGTTGTCACGAAGTTTGCCGCCTCCTCGGTCATGAAAGCCTCGGCCATCGATGCTTCAATTCTACGTTTATTTTTACATTTTGCTCGAAGCGTCTTCTGCATTCTCTCCGTTGAATAGCACCAACGATTTTTCACAGGGCCCCCTAATCTTGCCTCGGTCGGGAGATGCAATATCAAATGCTGCATCGGAGTAAAAACCCGGTGGAAAGTTCTTCTCTAACTTGCAGAGCAACTCTGGCGCTATATCTTCCATATCTTCTAGCACGCCATCGGATAGTTCTTTAGCACAAAGAACACGAAAGAAATAGATCAGTTCTGCCAGTACTAGCCACTCTTCCTCGGGGATATAGCCGCGCAACATCACCGGCATTACCCGCTCAAGCCATATGTGTCAATCATGACTCTTCAGCCCAAATATTTAATGTTTTTTAGGACTCTCTCCCCTCATCAGATTCGCTGCATACCCATCGGGGAACATCAAACTGTTTTGCACCCACAAGAGAATTTCCCTGATATGCCCCCTTTCAAGATTGAACCAGGCCCTTGGCTTGGACCAATTCTTCTTTCCTTTCGACTGTCGCATGTTCTGTGAGGGTCTATCACATAGAGTCTCCTGGTCGACTCTAGCTTTAGGATTATCCTTTCACTTCCCATCTATGCCGAAAAATGTACCAAACAGGGCCTCGCCGATATTTTTTTCAGTGTGCATCACGTCAATATTGTGTGGAAGTTCAAGGTCTTGGAAGTAGGGGAGATCCAGAAGCATGTGTTGTGAGTCCAGGCGTGTTCCGAATTATATCCCTTAAAATACCCGGGACGTTCTGGATCAGGCTCGAGAGAGTTAAACTGTGCCAAGACATGTTCGCCCGTCCTCGTAGGTGCTGCCAGGTTTTTTGGAAACATTGACTTTGATGAAGTTCTTCTTGTCTTTTCTAAAAGGATGCTTAGGAGGCATAAACTGTCTATGCAAGTCGAAGCAGGAATACTTGCCATCCGCCTTCAGACAATGAAACTGAAGAGCAGCCTTGCATGTTGGGCACCCAAACTTTCCATGAACACAGAAGCCAGCAAAAAGCGCATACGCCGGCAGGTCATGCATCGAGTACTGGTACCAAACATGCATTTTGAAGGTCTTTTTGCTAGCTGCATCGTATGTCTTGAACCCTTCGTCCCAAGCTTGTTGCAATTCCTCCTTAAGCGGTTGCATGTACACATCCATATTCTTCCCTGGATATTTGGGCCCTGGTATTATCAACGTCACAAAAATGTTCTTCCTTTTCATAATCTCTGAGGGGGGGAGATTGAGTGGCATGACAAATACAGGCCAACAACTATATGAGGCTTCCATCAGACCGAAAGGATTGAACACATCTGTGCCGATGGCGATTCGGCAATGCCTTGGCTCCTTAGCTTTTTCCGAATGTTTTTCATCAAAGTGCTTCCATGCTGAACCATCTGATGGGTGAGTCAACATCGGCTTCCCATCTGCATCAAATTCTGTTCTCTTCCCATGTTTGTGCCATGTCATCTGTCTGGCTGTCTCTTCCATCATGTAAAGGCGTTGAATTCTTGGTATCACTGGAAGATACAGAAGAACATTTACGGGTATTTTGGTCTGCGTCTTCTCACCTTGACCATTGTCTACCACAACATACCTGGATGACTTGCATTTGGGACAATAGTCTTCGTCCGCATACTCTATCCTAAATAAAGAACATCCATTTTCACAAGCATGTATCTGCTCATATGGCATCTTAAGTACCTTGAGGATTTTATCCGATTGGTACAGGTTTGCAGGCATAACATGATCTTTTGGTAGAAACCTCCCAATTAGGGTCGTGATCGCATTGTAGCAATCTGTGCCCAAGTTGAATTGTGCCTTCAAAGCCATCAACTTTGCGATGGCATCGAGCTGACAAAGCTCAGTGTGAGCGTGCAGCGGACGTTTCGAAGACTCCAACATCTCATAGAAGGCCTTCACAGATTCCTCCATCTCATTGTCCTGATCCCGCGCATCGTCAAAGTCCTGCGCCATGTCTTCGATCCCGGTTCCGTACTCATCCGTGCGCTGACGGACCACCTCCTCTCTCCGTCGTCCGCCAGACTCGCCATGGAAGCTCCACACCGTATAACCAGGCTTATAACCCCACTTCTGCAAGTGTTTACCCATATCCACCTCTGTCGCATGTTTATAATTGTCGCACCTAACGCAGGGGCACCAGGTTTTTCTCTTCCCATTTGCAAACGCCGCTCTCAGAAACTCCTTGGTTTTCATTGCCCATTCATTGCTGATCTCTTTCTTATTAGGGCGACCAGTGTACATCCACGCACGATCATCGCTCATCTTGTCGCTACAGCTAGCTACTAAACAACAAATATACCATTTTCTTACGTCCACTTTTTATTGCTTTTATCATACATAGCTACAGCATATGCAATTAACCTACACACTAATAGGTAAAGATAGGTCCTAATCCCACCCGAGTATGTATGTAGATTGGGTCGGTTTCGCATGCTTTGGTCCCGATCCGACGTGGTATTTCGGCAGCACCTCCCCGCTGTTCTCCTAATACACGTCTCGACAACAAGCCGAGAGCTTGTGTATCCGGAGAACAACAGGGAGGAGCTGACGAAATACCGCGTCAGATCGGGACCAAAGCATGGGAAACTGACCCAATCTACATACATACTCGGGCTGTCCATGGATAACGTTGGACAATTCAAAAGAATCACTATTATAAATATGCAAATTAATGCATATTTATAACTGTAACCCTTTCGAACGGGAGACGCATAATGGTTACGCGACTGACCTAGCTAGTGTCATCTACAAGAAGGCCGGAACAGAGCAAAAGGAAGGGGGGGAGGAGGATATATGACTTTTTTACTCACCCTCGAACGCAGGGGATGTCGTCGATCACGAGACCCTCGAGGGCGGTGCTCGAGGTGAAGGGGAAACAACTGCACATTAAAATTCAGAAGATCAACACAAACACTAGTACCGGTAATTAAGCTAAGTAATACTAACATCTAATTACTAACTACATTATCTACTTTCTTATTCTTCTTTTTCTTTTCTTTCTTTTTCTTCTTATTCTTATTCTTCTTCTTCATTTTCTTCTTTTTATTTTTCTTCTTCTTTTATTCCTTATTCTTCGATCTTCTCTTTCTTTTTCTTCTTCTCTTTCTTTCTCTGCCTCTATTAAATTTATTTTCCCTATTCTTCTTTCTCCTCTTTTCTTCCTATTCTTCTTATGTTTCCTATTTTTCTTCTACTTCTTCTTTGTCCTCTTCTTCTTCTTCATCATCTTCTTCTTCTTCTTCTTCTTTTCTTCTTCTATTTATTTTCCTTCTTCTATTTCTTTTCCTTCTAACTATAACTAATTAAAACTAAATCTAACTACTTAAAACAGAAATCAAATCCTAACTAATTATGCTAACCTACAATCTTACTAACTACAAATACTAGCACTAATATTACATTAACTGAAAAAAATCAAAAAATTCTAACACCAACACATAAATACTAACACCTAAGACATAATTACTAACTAGTAACATTGCAATTGAATTAACAGAAAAAAACCTAAACTAACTACACTAATAAACCTAAACTAACTACACTAATAAACCTAAACTAACTACACTAATAAACCTAAACTAACTACACTAATAAACCTAAACTAACCTAAACCTAAACTAACAACTCTAATTAACAGAAAAAATAAGAAAAAAACAGAGGAGGAGGCTTACCAGGGGTGGGGGGAGGTGGCGGCGGTGGCGGGAGGAGGCGCCGGTGAGGAGCGTGGCGCCGGCGAGGAGGGTCGTCGGCGGCGAGACCTGCAGCGGCGCCGGTCAGAGGAGAGGGGAAGAGAGGAGGAGAGGGGAGGAGAGGAGAGGAGAGAGGAGGAGAGGAGGAGGGCCTCACCGGAGGTGAAGGCGGCGGCGCGCGGGACGGGGCAGGGCGGCGGCGGCGGGGGGTCGGGAGAGAGAGGGATTTGGGAGAGAGAGAGAGAGAGAGAGGGACCGTGGTTAACGGCCCACCGCTTTGCCGTCTGCCGACAGACGGCAACGACACCTATGCCGTCCGCAGGCAGACGGCAAAGCGGTGGGCCGTTAGCCAGGCCGCGTGCCTCGCTTGGGTGGGCCCCAGCTGGAGGTTTGCCGTCTGTCGACAGACGGCATAGGTGTTGTTGTCGTCTGCCTACGTCCACGCAGACGGCAAAAATGTGGTTTGCCGTATGTCTACGTGTTACCGTCTGTACTTAGGGCAGCGGACGGCATACCGCTGCTTTGCCGTCCGCCTCGACGAAATGCAGACGGCAAAGCCACTGGCCCATGGCAAACTGGTGAATTCTAGTAGTGAGTCTTACGTCCGCTACTAAGCATTATGCATTGTATCAAATGGAAAGGGGAGGCTGTATATAGTGGACTGCAAGATAGAAATCAGAATAAGGATAAGAAGCTAGGCCTATCGAAGACTAGCATCTTCTGACGAGTCTTGCAGCACAAGATGAGAACAACCAACAGTTTATATAAAGCATAAAGTAACAATGAAGCAGAAGTTGCTGCAACATTGTATAATATAAGTTGTAATGATTAATAATAATAATGCCTCCGAGTTCCCCTCCTCGACTTCCCTGCGAGGAAGAAAAACCGGAACCATACAACTTAATAGTAGTAGTTTGTAGTGGTGAGATCCAGCTTCAGCATAAAGTGTCTTGTTACCGTGGACACGGCTATTCTAATAGATTAAATTCCCTGCAGGGGTGCACTACTGTTCAGCCTACACGCTCGGATCTCCAGGGTGGCGGGAACCTTGTTAGGGAACGCTCCACCAAAGCTATCCGACACGGCGCAGCCCATCCTAGGCTCAGCAGAGAGGCCATCCGCCGGACTATATCCTATGCGCCAAGGGGTCAAGGTCCCTCACCCTTGCACGCTCCTGCACGGTACGAGACTGGCCGGTGAAGCAAAAGCAAATCCAAACACACCTGCTGCAGCAAAGAAGACAACACCGCTCCCGGCTATCAGCCCATGGTACTGCTGACGTCTGAAGAGCTTTCGGACAAACCACGACGCAGGGGAGCCCATAACTCCTTATCCCACGTGAAGGTAGTGTGCACATGTCTTTGCGGCCTCTCAAGTCATCCGCCGAACCATTTAGCATTTTAATATTATCTTGCAGACAACCGTTATCGCTGTCTGACTAACAACACAACGGACAACGAACAGCAACAAGGCCCACCAGTAACGTCGGGGCCTGCCCTGTCGTCCCGTCAAAGCGCGCGGTTACAAACAAGGTGAACCGTCTCCTTACCTTGTCTCGCGTGTGCCCTTGGTAGATCTCTACTTTTCGTGGTTTGGTAACTCTCGCGAGATACGTGCAGGGGCCAAGCACGCTAGTAACGTCGGTCGTACCCTCCCTGTCACTCCCGACAATATCCCGCTCGCGGGCACCGTTGGGTCGCCCGACTCTTACCTTTAAGGAACCAGTTGATTCGAGTGCCTACCATTAAGTGAAACCAGGAGGAATCACCCTCGATGGCACACTTAAAGGGGTTCGACAGAGACATCAGCGGAATGAACTAAAGAGGAATATTCTCCTATCACCCCGGTGGTGCCGAGACTCCAGCGGAATGAACTAAATAGGAATACCCTCGTATTGTCCCAGTGATACTAAGCTACTGAGCCAACGAGAGTGAAATACGAGTTCGTCCAATCGTAAGTCAAACTCGAAGCGACTCGGCAGATTCTCGCTGTTGTAGGTTCCCTAGGGCGTCTGCATTGATCCGTACCTGTTGCAGTTGTATATATTTTGCATCTGCGTCACTCCCCTGAGTGGCCACGGCCCGCTATCTAATCCTAGCTAAAAATGCGCAGGGCTCACTGCTGAATATAATGTATAGATATAACAGGCAGCATAGGATAAGGAAGGTACATCAAGGGGCGACAAAATCATACTATGCAATTGAATAGGATTGTAATGTAGCAGCAGCAGTAACAATGCCTAGTGCAAGAAAGTACAGAAAAGATAGGCAATATCTGGGGAAGAGAATGGCTCTGCTTGCCTGGAAACTCGCGGGTAGGGGCAGGGTCGTCGACGAAGTAGTCGTACCCGGCAGCGGTGTAGTCGGCGGTAGCAGCGGGGTCTACCGGAGAATAAAGGGGGGAGAAAAAGTAAATATAAAGCAATCATATACAAACAGATGCATGACATGACAGATGCAATGTTAACGATGTTCTTACGCAGAGCAATGCACGTTGCTCGGAGCGGGAATTCATCCGGGGATGAAATACCAGCTCCGGGTGATTACCGGACAGGGTGTCTGGAGGGGGAAGGGTTCATGCCGGACGTGTCGTGGACATCCGAAAAACGTGTGGATGGTGTAACCGTGCTAGTTGAAACATTCCGAACAACTTTCGTGTTCAGAATAAATTCACCCCGATACTTTAACAGTACCAAACAAAACATCGGACAGACGGTCCAGAGGGGGACGGTTCGATGTTCGGTGCGTTAGAGGGGACTGGTTGGTATACGGATAATGTATCTGTATTTGTTATATGTTTCTGATCAATTTTGATGTATAAAGTTTTATAATCTGACTTACGGTTTAAAAGATATTCAAATTCAAAGTTTAAATCATTTTAAATCAATTTCTGGATTTTCTTTTATTAATAAAATGCAACATTATCCACAGAGGGTTGACTGGTCAAACACGACAGAGGGTACCCACCTGTAAGGTTGACTGGTCAACTGACCAATGGGACCCACATGTGAGCCTCACATTATCTATAAAACATTTTATTTAATTTGAAAAAACAGTGGGGGCCACATGTCATACTCTCATATTTAAGATAAACTCATTTAATTATTAAACTTGACAGGTGGGGCCTAGGTGTAAGTGAAACATATGTTCAATTAACAGTTTAATTAATTTTAAAAGGCCTAGGTCCCACTGTCATACACACATGGGGTTGTTATCTCTCTGCCTTAACTCAGGTTAGAGGTTAATTAACCCCGGGCTGGCCCACAGGTAAGGGCACGACATTGAGGCTGGCCGGCGGAGGGCACTACCAGCGGCATGGGGCGGAGGAGCAGAGTGCGGGCGGCGAGGCCGGCCAGCGGCGCCGGCATCGGGCTCGGGTGTGGTCGTGCCCACACGCCGCGCAGTTGCAGCGGCGGCCAAGCCCGAGGGCACCGGAGGGGAAGGCTGCGTGGCGCGGTTGCGCACTGGCTCGTGTGCGCACAGAGGTGCGGGCGCGCGCAGTGCAGTTCAAGGGGACGCGGCGACTGCCGGAGTACTGCGAAAGGTTAACGACGTTCTACAGGGATAATACAAGCGCGGAGAGGGGTGAACCGTAGGGGAGCTCACCGGGAAGCCGATGAGGAGCTCGAGGATGCCGGAGGGGGAGCGGTGTGGCCGGAATTGAGACGACGAGCGGCGGGGCAGAGGACGAAGATGGCGTCGATTCACCGCGTGTCGTGGCTCCGAGCATAATTCCTTCGGCAGGTAGACGAAGTCGACGACGACGAGTGTGTTGGACAGCTCGGACAGGCGAGGGGGGCTTGTTGGCCGCGCAGGCGACGACGACGCGTCCACGGGTGCGCGAACGGGCTTGATCCAGAGAGAGGGAGGGGAAAATGGAGGGTGGCGACTAGGGTTAGGGTTCCCCGGGGCAGAGGGGGTCTTTATCCGTGTCGGGGGGCTCCGGATGCTCGACAGGGCACCGAGGGGTGGCCATGGCGCCATAGATGGCTGCCACGCCATGCCCATGTTTCCCCTCGTACGGAGGTAGGGGAAAACCCTTCGGGTTGGGCTTGGCCAAGGGTGGGACGAGGGGGTTTGTGCCCCGGGCGTTAGATAGTTTCTTTTTTTATTTTCCTTTTTCTTTTTCTTTTCTTTTCTGTATTTAATTATTTTAGTTGCTTTAGCCATTTTGTAAAATATGTAATAGGTTCCATAATTAGTATGACACAATACTAAGATGACACAAAAAGATTGGGACTTATATAGTTTTTTTTGCATTTTTGTTTTATTAAAAAGGTGTTAAATGGCACTGTTTTACCACTGTTATGAATTGCTTGAATTTTTCAGTGGCATGATAAATACCCAAAACCATCTTGGCATGGTCCGCTGATTATTAGTGATTTTACAAAAGTGGTTCAACAATTATTGGACGATGTTTTATTTCCACTTATTTTTAGTATTCATCAAAAGGCATTTTGGGTTTGTTTGAATTCAAAGATGAACAAGGCATGATCAAGGGTGATTAGAGACTTGCTAATCATAGAGGTTTATTATTTAAAAAAGTTTTATTGATTCCTGACACTGAGGGTGTTACAGGATGTCACTTGCATTGAAATCTAAAAGAGAGTGTACCTCTACCATAGGAGGGTGAGTAGTGGGCTCACACAACTTCTCAATAGGACGTAGATTCTTCACGTCTTTAGCTTTAATACCTTTCTCTTTTATAGACTTCTTCGCTTCTTGCATATCTTCGGGGCTAAGGACAAGCATGCCCCTCTTCTTTGGTGGTGGAGGTGGTTCAGGGACGGACCAATCTTCGTGGTTCTTGGCAATCTTGCCCATTAGTTCTTCAACATCGTCCGGTGTTCTTTCCCTGAAAACACAACCAGCACAACTATCCAAATAGGATCTAGAGTCATCGGTTAGCCCAGCATAAAATATATCAAGTAATTCATTCTTAGGGACTCCATGTCCTGGTCTAGCCTTGATCAAACTGCAATACCTCCCCCAAGCTTTAGGGAGGTGCTCATCCTACAACTGTTTAACGTTACAATTTTTTTTGTAAAGTAGCATGTTGCATGTGAGCAGGAAAATACTTATCAACAAACGATTGAGCTAAATCTTGAGGACTCTTAATAGAACCATAGGGTAGTGCATCATACCATGCTTTAGCATCTTCCTTCAAAGACAAATGAAGAAGCTTAGTCACATAAAAGTTTCGTATCTTCTCATCGGTAGTAAACAAGCCACCCAACTCCGTGAGTTTGGTCAGGTGTGCAATAGCATCATCATTTTCTCTTCCATAAAAGGGGTCAGCTTCAACTGTAGATATAAGTGAAAGATCAACAGAGAAATCAAAATCAGGATCATTGATGCATATAGGAGATGTAGAAAATTCAGGATCAGGAGTAATCTTGTTCTTCATGGAGTGTTTTTCAAGAAGCTTCTTAATAGCACCAGGGTCAGAGTAGGCACACTCTGTAAGTTCCCTGCATAAATCATCATCAAAAATAATAAAATCATCCTCAAGGAGTCTCCTTGAATTCACTCAAGTCTAGGTAACCAAAGGCTTTGCAAGTGGGGTAATATGTAGCAGGAGTTTCAGTCTCGGACTGTTCTGCAACCTTAGGAATTTGAGATTCAAGATAGCGACCAATAAAACCAATATCATCAAGAGTAGTGGAAGAATCATCAAAAGTATCAGACATAGTAACAGACTTAGTAGAAATAGCATGTGGTGGTGGTGAAGCTAACTTACTTATAACTGAAGATGAATCAAGTGTAGCACTAGTGCTCAGAACAGTACCTTTTCTTGTAGTAGATGGTAAGATCGGAACCTTGGGGTCTCCTTTCTTCCCCATAGTGGATAAAGTGCAGCAGGTAGAATACTTCAAGTAGACTTGTAAATAGAGCTATGCTCCCCGACAACGGCGCCAGAAAATAGTACTTGATGACCCTCAACTGTTGGGGATCGAGATAGTCTTTGTAGGTAAGGATAACCCAATTTATAGATTCGACTCAAGGGGAGCCAAAGAATATTTATAAGCTTTAACAGTTGAGTTGTCAATTCAACCGCACCTGAATTATACTTGCTTGCAAAAAAAAATTAGTAGCAACTGTGATATGGAAGTGATAGTGGCAACGGAAATAGTGGTGGCGAAACAGCGAAAGTAAAACAACAAAAGTAAAAAAATAGTAACCAGCAGGATTAAACCACTGTAGACTAGGGAGATGGATGGTTGGGCGCTGCTTGGATGAGAGTGAACATGTAATAGATTCTAACACGGGGCAAGGTTCACAGAAAAGCAAGGATCATCTTGGAAATATCAAACACTAGGCATGTACCCCGTAGGTAGTTGTACGTGCTTGCAATAAGAACTTGCACACCATCTTTTGTCGTACCATCCTGCTACAAACGGTCCCAAAAGGAACTTATGGAGATTAAGTTGCTCCTGTCAAAGAGCACCGGAACAAAGCATTAACACTCAATGGATACATGAAATCCTCAAATTATAGTCCATCCCCTTTGGTGTCCCAAGCTATCACCTTTGGGATCGCCGTTCTGGACCATAATAGGTTCATACAACTCATAGATAGGATCAAGAACACAAATAAACTCATGAAAACACAAGTGGTTCAGATCTGAAAACATGGCACTCGGGCCCAAAGTGACAAGCATTAAGAGTAACAAGTTGTAGCAAAGATGATAAACACCATACTAGATGATAGGCATCATGCCCCCAACATCTTGACGAACTATTACATGATCTAACTCATCCAATCCCTACCATCCCCTTTGCCTACAGTAGGGAATTACTCACACATGAAAGGAGAAGTCATGGAGGGATAATGGAGTGGCGATGGTGATGAAGATGATCTCCCCTCACCGGAGGTCAAATCAGCCTCCAGATTAGCCCTCCCGGAGAAGAACAGAGGGTGGCGGTGGCTCCATGACGAGAATTCAGAAAATGACTTCTTTTCTGGGGTTTCCTCGTGACGGGAATAAATAGGAGTCATGGTAGGGCACCAGAGGGGGGAGGACCCACCCAAGAGGCCTCCCGGCGTGGCCAGGGTTGGGGCCGCGCCAGCAGGGCGCCTGGGCCCCCCCTGGCTGCCCTCTGGCCCCACTTCTGGCTCAGTGTCCCTTCGGGTGCGTGGATTTTCTGTGATTTCTCCTGGAATTTTCTGAGACACCTAAAAATCCATATTACTACACACAAGAAAACCATACAGGAAGCTTTGCTGAAAATAGCGTCAGCCCGGGTTAGTTTCGGTCAAATCAGGAAAGAATGAGCCAAAACAATAGCAAAAGTGTTTGGAAAAGTAGATACATTTGAGACATATCAGTTGTGAACATGGCATCTCACACAAGCATGGAATATCACACAAGCATGGAAAGAGGTGAAGCATAAAGTAAGCTACCTATGCTAGTCATTTTAAGTGAGGCAACACCCTAACACATGGCATAACACTAAGTACCCCACAACGATTTAAGTATTTGGTACTGGTCTGTCCTAAACAATATTTTAGATTGGTTAACAACATCAAACAACATCACAAACATAATCTACATGAAATTCTAGTCAAGTTACATATAAAGATCATTTTAATCCGAGGTACGGTTAAAAAGTTATGGCATATTACATTTTACAGTGGCATGTCATGTAAATAGCAGTGAAACAACATGTAGACAAGTGCAAACATGGCAAAAGAGCACATTTTATTATTCTACACGAAAAACAAAGCAACTTTTATGTAGAACGCATCGCGATCCGACCCACGGTTTAAAAAATACGGGCATCGGCAAAATGCAACACAATCTGCCATTTAAATCTACTCAAAAATAAATAAAAAAGTCTACGGGCCGAAAGCACTGGTACTGGGAAAAACAGGGGCGAGCGCAAGATGACTAAAAGATGCACAGGTCGCTACACAGTTATGGGCTGAGCCCAGCTAACGCAGAGGAAAAAGGAAAAAAGAGGAGGCTCACCAACTTGGCCGAGCCCATCCGCCGAGGAGGCGCAGGATAGCAAAACCTCACCCAGGGCGGAGGCACGGTGCGGGCCGAGGCAAACTGGGCCTTGGGGGACGCCGGGGAGCTAGGCCGCGTTGTCCGTGTTGGGCGCGCCGACTCACGACGGAGGCGAGCGGACGCACGGGACCTCGTCCGTCCCGACGTGCAGGACAACCGCGCAAGGCCATCTGCCGGCGAGGTGGTGGCGGGGTAGGTCGCGGGACCGGCTGCAGGAGGCGAGACGACGCGGATCTGGCCGGAGAAGGACTCACCGGCAAGGTGCAGTGGCGGCAGCGCGAGCTGTGTGGCCGCGGTTCCATGGCGGCTCGGTGCGTCCTGGGATAGAAGGACAGGGCACGAAGGTGAGAGGATAAGGAGGAGGGAAGAAAGGAGGACGACGCGGTGGCGGTGACCTGCTGAGCGGCTCACCGGAGCGCAGCGGCCGAAAACCATGGCGCTAGGGCGGCCAGGGCACACGTGAGGAGGAGGCTCGGGCACGCGGTGGCGCGATGGGACCGCGGCGGCGCTCTCCAAGGGCTGCGGGGCCCGGTCGCGATGGGAGGCTGTCTGGGGTGACGTGGACGTGCTGGGAGCCCTAGATCTCGCAGATCAACGACTAGGGTTGTTTGGGCACTACGGTTTCGGGATTGGAGGTGGAATTTGGAGCACATCTGGATATTTTGGAGAGGGTGGCTGCAAAATGGCACAAGGGGAACCCTAAAATGGGTGGGAGAGAGTGGTGGTCCATTTATAGTCTGGCCTGGCTGGCAGGTTTACGCAAACTCTCCCGGTTTCTCTCTCTCGCGTCCGATGATTACGTTTTTGACCGTCGGGACTCCATACGACCTCCGATTCGGACGAAACCTCGAGCCATGCGCTCAGCGCGGCAAGGCAGTCCCTGCTACGTCACTTCGATACTGTTCCGAGAACATTTTCTGGCGCCCAATAAAATAATCTGTTTATTAAATAAACGGGGTTTTTCGTTCTGATGGCGATGGCTGGTCTTGTGCCGGAAGTTGCGACGGTTCTCGGATGAAACCCGGTGTCGCAAAAGGTCGTGTGCCATTGTGTTAAGGGGGAATATAATCACCAATTAAGAAATTGGCGAAGAAAATACTACAAACAATTCTAGTAATCAACAAAAATAAAGCAACATTTTTTTAATTTGGGTGGAATTTCCGGTCTGTTACAAAGGCCAAGGAGGTTCAAGTGTGTGTTGAAGAGGATGAAGAAGATGTTGGCCAGGAAGATACCAAGTATGCATTCATTGAGCACATGGCTCTTGCATCAAGGCAATTTTGGGGCAACAAGAAGAACTTCAAGTCAAACTCAAGTAGCTTCAAGCCGAAGGGTCAAAGGATAAGGACATGTTTCAGTTGTGGAAATGTGAGTCACTTCGTTGCGGATTGTCCATATGAGAAGAGAGAAGACCATGGTGGAAAGCTTATCCGGAAGGAAAAGTCCAAGTCACCATCAAACAAGACCTTTGTGAAGAAGAAGCCCCAATGTGCATTTGTGGCTCATGAAGAATATCTCTACGATGATGATGATGATGAAGGTGGTGAGATTGTGGAAACGTCTACCGTTGCTATCGTCACCAAGCCCCCTCCATCAACATCGCTCTTCAACTACCCCAACGAGAACCCTCACATCATCCACAAGTGCCTTATGGCCAAGACTACCTCGGTAACTCCTCCCTCTAAACCTTTCATTTCCACTAACCCATCTTTGTTGGATTATTTGGAAGAAAAGTAGGAGACAAAGAAAAGGAATAAAATGAGTTCGAGGTCTTCATGTCAAAGCTCAAAGGTGAGACCAATAGGCACTTTGTGACCCTCTTTGAACAATTAGGTGGAGCTCATGCTCATATTGAGCAACTTGATGAAACCATCACCGAGATGCAAGGGCATAGTCGTGACTATGCGGATGAGATAGGAGAGCTATCTCAATCTCTTGAGGAAGAGTGTGAGCTTAAGGTGTCTCTTTAGGAGACATATGTTATTGATATTGCTAAGCTAAAACTTGACCTTAAACATGCCAATGCTATTGCTTGTGACCTCAAAACTAAAAATGAAGAACTAGTTGAGGCTCATGAAAGACTTCTTGCGGATCATGAGGAAGTTGAAAAGGATCACAAATCCTTAAAGCACGAACTCATGACTCTAAAGAGGGCTCATGAGGAAGTAAACATTCAACTCATTAAAGATATTACTACTTTCCCTCCTATCATTATGCTTGAGACACCAAGTTCGTCTAACCCTTGTTGTGAGCATGCTCCTCTTGTTGAGGAAAACTCTAGATTGAAGGCACAACTCGAGAAGGGACTTGTCTCTTGCATTCAAGGAATAAATCTCTTAATGATCTCTTGAGTTCTCGAAAGGAGGTCATTGGTAAGGAAGGCATTGGTTTTGGTGCTAGTTCATCAAAGAAGAAGAACAACAAGAAGAAGAAGGGCAAGGTTTCCTCTCCCTCCAAGGAGATTACCTTTGTGAAGGAAGGGGAGAAGCCAAAGGAGAACGTGGCAAAGGCTGTTGAGGGTGGTATAGCCAAAAGGGGCAAAGCCATCCCCAATGAATTTGCCGGTCCTACTAACCCTTCTTATATTCTTGGTTGCACTAATGATGGGCATGTTTATGCCAAAATTTTTGGTTCTTATGAATACATTGCATGATCTATTTGGGTTCCTAAGAACCTAGTTACTAACGTAAGAGGACCCATTCATGAATGGGTCCCTAAACCCAAGCATTGATCTCATGTAGGTGGTGGCTTCCGGTGGAGGTTCATGGATACTTGATAGCGGGGCTACAAGTCATATGACCGGAAGCAATGACTTGTTGGTGGACATTGACTTTCAATCATATAGTGACACCCTAGTCCAAGTTGGTGATGCAAAATGTCAAAGGTATTGGGTCACGACAAAGTAATCATTTGTCTGGATACAACTATCGGGAATGTGTTACTAGCCGAGACTTGTGCTTTCAATTTACTTTCCGTTCGTCAACTCGCCAAGATGGGCCTTTGGACTTTCTTTGATGTGGACATGGTCACCGTGATGTGGAGCGAAACATTTAAATTAGCCTTTGTTGGACATGTGGAGGACGGTATGTATGTGGTGGATTTCTCACGAGTCCCCAAAAAAACCTCCATATGTCTAATGGCTAAAGTTGACGTGGGATCAACATCATCTTCACCCGAACACTCGACGACATGCTCATCCAAAACAACACACTCAAGTCCTCAGGCACAACCTTCCACGGGATCGTACCAGGAAAAGCAGTCTACCCCCTCGGAAGGATAAGCCTGGAGGTAGTCTTCGGGAACGCAACAAACTTCCGCAAGGAAACGCTGGACTTTGAAGTGGTCGACTGGAAGTCGCAATACCACGCAATCCTCGAGCGACCAGCTTTCGCTCGCTTCATGGCCGTACCCCATTACGCCTATCTCAAGCTGAAGATGCCAGGCCCACACGGGGTCATGACAACCAGCGGCAGTTTCGTCAGATCCGACCGCTGTGACAAGGAATTCCACAAGATAGCAGAAGCCTTCGTAGCCCACCAAGGCAGCAGGACCACGGGACTCGTAGAAGAAGCGCTCCCGTAGAAGGAAAGGAACATCGTCCGAAGAACCCAGGCACTCGGAGACAAAGCTACCAGTCCCTTAAGGCCACTACATCATCGTTCTAAGAAAAAGGGATCTGTCTTCAACAGAACCCCCCTTACTGTTTGTAAGAGAGAGCAGGAAAAGTATTACATAAATATTTTTCCCCAAAATCTGTTAGCACTCGGGGTCTCGCCGAAGCAGCCACCCCCCGAGGCGTCCTCCGCAATCGCGGCACATTAACTTGGCACTCGGGGGCTCGCCGAAGCAGCCACCCCCCGAGGAGTCCTCCGTAATCGCGGCACATTAACTTGGCACTCGGGGGCTCGCCGAAGCAGCCACCCCCCGAGGCGTCCTCCGCAATCGCGGCACATTAACTTGGTACTCGGGGGCTCGCCGAAGCAGCCACCCCCCGAGGCGACCTACGCAATCGCGACACATTAACTTGGCACTCGGGGGCTTGCCGAAGCAGCCACCCCGCGAGGCGTCCTCCGCAATCGCGGCACATTAACTTGGCACTAGGGGGCTCGCCGAAGCAGCCACCCCCCGAGGCGTCCTCCGCAATCGCGGCACATTAACTTAGCACTCGGGGCTCGCCGAAGCAGCCACCCCCCGAGACGCTCTTCACAACCGCGACACATAAAAACTTTTACACTCGGGGGCTTACCGCGGAAACCCTCTGGAACGTCCCCCGCAACTACAACGCAGACGACCCCCCGCGACAAAACCAAGACATTATGGAATATATACCACCAAGAAGAAGCACATACAACGAAGGGAAGCACCTAACCTTTAGGCTCCAACTTCGCCTTAATAAGTGCACCCAGATGGCGGTCGTTCTCTTCGCAAACTCACCTCACAACCTGGCGCGCAGGTTTATCTACAGCCATGTAGTGCTCATTCATCGGATGATCCCTACCGCCTGGAGGACCCGCCACCACTTGAGAAAAATCCACCCCCGGCCAATGACTATGGACCAAACCCAAAGCAGCTCGGGCTCCAGCACGAATCTGATGATCCATCACTCGACGTAGCTCGGCAGGCTGAGAAAATACGCGACAGAGCCTCTCAAAGGACGAAGGAACCACCTCCAGCGGATAGAACTCAGCATGGATACCACGCAATACCCGCTGGCAGTATTTGAGAGCATCCGGCACCCGCTCAACTCGGAGACGAAGAAAAGCAAATGCTCAAGCACGAGCCCCATCCACCCAAAAGGGATTGCTCGCCTGCACTCTGGGATCATCAAGCCGTGACATCTCCGACTGGACGACCCTCTCTTCATCCCGAGATCGCCCCGCCAGCACTTAGAAAGTTAAAAACCACGATCAAGACAGAGACAACAAAACCTACTAAATGGAATTGAGCAACCAAGCAGAGGCGAAACTCACCCCGCAGGAGGTCGGACAACTTCACCACCCACAAAGAGAGGTTCTCAACCACGGCCTCGGCACGCTCGCGCCGAGTACGCTGAACGGCTACGGATCCCTTAAGTCGAACAATCTCCCGCTCAGCGTTCTTCAGTCGCAAGAAAACGGACTCGTAGGCACCCTCGCGAGCGTCATCCTTCAGCGAATTCCAAGGGCGAAGAACGCCCGGAGTGACCTACCGCAGGATGAACAAAACAAAGAAATCAAAAAGCAGCAAGAGGAACAGCCAAGCAGTCACTCAGATAAAGGTAGCAAAATATCAACCATCACAACGGAGTCACTAATTACAGACAAATTCCAAAGCGACGCAACACTACTATGCCTCCCCCTCACCTACGACAGGGGGATCCTGAGCATCTACAACCTGTTGCAGGCGACGAGCCAGTTTATTGGCTCGATCGATCTGCTCATCATAATAGTCCGGAATGGTCTCAACCAAGGAATCATCAATGGAAATCCCATGCCCCATAAGGACGACAAGGGCCGTGGAAGAACCACTCACCACGCTCTCCGCAACCAGCTCCACCATACGCTTCCCATCCGGGCCGAATGCAGCCACCCGAGCGCCCAGGCCATCAGGCACCTTTGAACCCTCCGGCATAAGGTGTTCGTGCACAAGACCCACAAGATCGGAAGCCCGAGTGCAGACGTCCCCAACCCCTGCAACAGCACCTGCAACAACATCTACATCACCTTGAAGAACTCCAGACCCTGACACAGAAGCTTCCATCGGTTTCGCACCTATAGCAGCTGCATCAAGCAAACAAACGTCATCACGGGAAGACAGTAGGAACAGCAAGACCAATGAATGAATGCCAAACTTACACACAAGCGAGTCCGCCAAGGCGCGAAGACGTTTTCCCTCGACTGCTTCCACCCGCGCACGCGCGTCCTCAGCCTGACGAAGGCGAACCAGCTCCTCGTGTTGACCATGCAACTCCGACTCCTTGGAAGCCAAGGTAGCCTTAAGAATGGAAATCGTCCTCCCTGCCTTCTCGGCTTGCTTCTCGGCAGCCTGGCGACGGTCTGCGTGGCAAGACAATACTCAGAACAAAAGGCGCAACGGACAAAACTCAGCAGCGCAAGAATGAAAAATCACCATTCATAGCAGACAAAGCATCCTGGGCAGAATCATGGGCCCGTTGCTAACGCTCAGCATCAATCACCAAACGCTCATAGTATTGAAAAACAGGCTGCAAAATCCAGACAATCAGATGATAAGGAAAGACAAGACTACAAGCAACTGCAAGCAGTTACTTGTAGCCTCGGGGGCTACTCCCATCGGGAGCACTGCCGTGCCCCCAATGATAAAGTTGCACAGGCACGAATCAACTTACCAGCTTGGAGACGTGGTCGAAAACACGAGCCTTGTCTTCAATCGCCAGATCAAGCCGGCCAAAGTACGGGGGACCAAGTTCAGTAGGCTTGGACTCAGGAGCAACAGCACCAGGCGCCTCAGAAGAGGGCGCACCAGGAACTACGCCCACAGTCGGAACGGCAGGAGTCGCCGACGGACCAGATTGACCAGAAGGAGCCGAGGGGTCCTCAAGATGCTTGGCTGCCGCCCCAGAGTCCGTCGACTCCAAGTCAGTAGTAGCTGCGCTGGTGCACGAAACAGCCGGAGCAGTCGCAACACTACAAGATAAGCATTATCAGACGCAGGAACAAGGAAAAGGGAACGGGCAAAAATCCAGCAGATTCTTACCCGACACGCGCAGCACGAGGGCGCCCCAGCCTCCCAAGCCGGACCCTCTTTGGAGCAGTGGTCGGAGTAGCAGCCGAAGGGGAAGGCCCAGCAAACGGAGCAGCCGGTAGGACAGCATCACTTAATGCATCATAATCTTGAGTGCTCAAGGGACGCGACCGCTTAACGAGAAAGGGACTCGAATCTTCACTATCTCCAGTTTCCACCAGCACAGCCGCAACATCAACAGTTGGAGCAGCATCATCAGCTGCGGAAGCACCAGGTTTTTCAAAGAATATAGGCGTCCTCCGGCTGCGGAGGATTACACAACGCCAGAGCATGGCCCTTCAAGACAAGCAATGTCAGCAAGAGAGCAAAAATAGGTACTTGTCCAAACAAACGAATGAACACGGACACCAACCTTCGGTGGAGAGTGATCAGAAGCATACGGAAGGGCAAGACGCATTTCTGAAATACTCGAGCACTTGGTCACATGTTGGATGCGAGTCAGCAGGGCGTCAGGTTCAAGCTCTTGAGGCGAGCATCTCGTCGAGTCACCGAGTCCCTCGTACTACCACATAGGACGAGCTCGATGCTGCAACGGTTGAACTCGCCTACCCACAAAAACAGAGATGAGCTGACCACCAGTCAAGTTATCCTTCAACACAGCAATCCTCTCCAAAAACGGAGTCAGCTCGGACGACTTCACCTCGGTCAAGGAATGAGACCATGAATGTTGTCTGACCACTCGCGCTTCCGGATTGAAAGAAGCAAGACCAAATTGTTGACCAACAATGCAGCGATCCTTCAGATAAAACCAGCCTTTTCGCCAGCCGCTAACGGAATCGATCTTCTCCAAGTCAAGATACGAATTTTTATCCCCAATGGAGATACCCACCCGACCCATGGCGTACTCAGAGTTCGTCCTTTTTATACTAAAAAGGCGCCTCCAAAGTCCCCAATGGGGGTAAATCCCTAGGAAGTCCTCACAAAGAGTGATGAAACACGCAATGTGCAAAATTCCGTTGGGAGTCAGGTCATGCAACTGGAGCCGATAGAAATACAGCAAGCCACAAACGAACGGATGCAGCGGAAGAGCAAACCCGCGGTGGAAGAAAGCCTCGAAGCATACCCGCTCGTCCGCCGCCGGCGCTGGAATCGACTCATCACCAGGGAGACGCACATCACCCTCCACCACCACGCCGTCAGCAACCAGCGCATCCAGATCTCCGACCCCGAACGTGGACCGCTCCCACTTGCCGGACATCCTGGCCGACTCTACAGCAGTACGGGGGCGCTTGGTCATAGATCCCGCAGCAGCCCGCAGAGGATAAAAGATGAAGGCTCAAGAACAAGAAGGAAACAGAGAAAGAGGAGGAAGGCAATGGCTGGGTAAAACCTACAATTTACCCAGCCGCAAGGTATTTAACCCAAGAGCCTAGCAAGAAGGGCCACCGTCCAACCTTATCGCCCAGAAAACGTGGCACGATCCCATAAACAGGCGAAAAGTATGGAAAATCCAACCGGCGCAGTAACAACACCGCCTACTACATGCGCAAAGAGAGGACCATGATCACGCGACACGAAAATTTCAGCGAAACAGCGCCAAGTCATTTCCTTCGGCAGGCTACAGTGGTCAAAAACAACAGAAGACCACGCCAACGTCATATCACAGCAAGGCGTACTGAGTACACCATCAAGGCTCAGAGATTCTATCTTTCAGATCTTTTTCCCGATGAAGAAAAACATCTTACTCCCATCGGGAGAGCACATCATGAGAGTCCTAGGTGCTCCGTCACCTAAAGGTCAGCAATGTGCTCGAGGGATCACTCGCACTCACGAGAGTCTCGGGTGCTCCCTCAACCCGACGCAAGACAAACATTCACTCCCCAAGATCATACGGCGCTAAAGTCTCAGGTGCTCCCTCACCTCAAGAGCCGAAACGGCATTCGAGTAACTACTCGCGAAGAACCCCCCGTCTGAGCACTCGAAACAAGCTCCGCGGGTGAATGAGTGAACAACTCGCTTGATGTTTTGTTCCAAGAGGTTGCAATACTATTAGGCTCCGCGCCTCAAAAATACACATTCCTGGAACACGATACACTGTGCCCAGATGCCACGCAAGATTAGCGTGTAGGTTAGACCCCGCTGCGAAGTTCGTCCGGGATGGGACTTGGCGAAGAGCGATTTCACTCCCAACCTTTTCCATGTGCTGCGCATGATAGAAAAAGCTGGGCGGACGCGCCTTAGGCTATGCACATTACTGGCGGCAAATGAACACCGTAAGACCTGAAGCGACAGGACTTTTTCTCGACACCAGTGTTCCAAGCTCACGTCGAGGGACGTGGTTTTGATTGGGCTACTGCGGTATTTGCCACTAGCGCAATTCACCAAGGCTCGACCAGTCGACTCCTTGGGCCCTTTCAGCTTAGCATCCCTCGAAACAGGTTTTGTCATGGCCACTAGACTGCCAGCGACCCGCGGCTGTGCCGCGCATACAAACGACAAACGAATGGGTGTACTCGAGTCCCTGCGCGACTCTTCGAGTCCCCTAGGCACTCGGGGGCTACTGACGAGGGGTTGACCCCACGACTCCTACCGATAAGCCTACCTGGTGTCCCTGAAGACAGAAGGCCCACGAAGATACAGCCTTTTCCCGCTAATTGGCACCGACGTAGGAGTCTGCGACTCACAAGGAAGGTGTGAAGACCTGCCATACGGGGCAAGCTAGGGTTAGGAAAATTTACCTGTAAACGTGGATGAACTCCCCGAGACCTAGCCCAGTATATAAGGGCTAGGAGGGGCGACACCAAAGGCATCCAATATCATCTGTAACACTAGCCTTGAGCGCTCCAGCCTCGGCATCCACTGTAATCGTATCTCCCTCATCAATAATTTCGAGCAGGAACGTTTCCTCCTGTTTGCCGACGAGCTATCCTCCAACCTGTGCCTCTCATGACTAACACAGGGTCCCTGACCATGGGATTTGCTGGGGTTGACCCCCATCAGAAACCCTCTGGTGGGTTGGCCTCGGCCAAAGAGGCCCAGCAGCCTCACGGGTATGCCTATTAGGCGCCCACGGGTGAAGAAACAGAGTGCGTTGGGCCCACTTGGCTCTGAAAAAATAAACAAAGGAAAAGGGAAAATAAAAGATGGGTTTTATTGCTCCAGGGGGGAGCTCGAATCCAAGACCTCTCGGTTGTAACCACAAGGGCGCTACCACCAGGCTACTGCTACTGTTCATGACATGATTGCGCTGCGAAGCGAAATAAACTGACAGGGACGGCTAACTGAACCCAAACTGAAGAAACACACCTGCAGCACGATCTGAAAATCTTCAGAGCTACGAACGCATAACAGAAATAAAAAAAGAAGCCCCTTGGGAAAGGTGGGGATTTGATCCCACCACCTCTCATATTGAAACTCAGCGCCCACACCACTGCGCTGCACTAGTGAAGTTCACAGAAGCAAGAAACCACTCTAACTAAACTCTACACGCGGGATAACCGAAGCCCAAACTGAAGAAAATCTATAGGCCGAGGCTAACTGAAACTGCAGCTCCGTTTCCTTCCGAAACTAAAGAAACCCGTAGCAGCTAGAGGCTGCGCAAGACGCACACGGGAAGCCAAAGGCACGACATTGGGCGAGCTTATCGCAACCAAGCACACAACTTGGAGCACGGAGGGCACGCGCGCGCACGTTCTGCTCGTGTCCTGGACGGACGGGGCGCAACAGGTGCACGACGACAAACGGCTACGGAAGCTACCTACGCGTGGGAGATAGGGGGAAGGCGAGGCTCATGATGGGGATGCTGCTGGAGGCGATCGGCCTCGGGGAAGATGAAGCAGAGGAGGCCATCGACCTCATGGACGCAAGGCGCAGGGAAGAAGATGGAGGCGCCCGAGGGAACTTGAGGCACGCCGGCCTCGGCTCCTTGCTCCTGGAGTCGCACGAGTGGAAGGAGATGACGCCGGTATAAACGGGGAAGACGCCTGCGTCGATGAAGACCACGATCGGGCGCAGGCGCTAGAGAATTTGAGGCCATCGACCTCCTGTCCATGGCGGGCTGCACCGAGGAGAAGAAAGGGGAAAAGGAGAAGGGAAGATGGTGGAGGCGGGAGAGAGGGGAAACCCTAGAGGAGGGGAAAGAGAGGGAGAGGGAGGCTAGAAGGGGAGGGGAGAGAGGTTGGCCGGGGCCTCCACGCCGAGCTCTCTCTCGCTCTGCTTTTCTCTGTCGTAAGGGAAAAAGGTGAGGGAGAAGGGCAGGGAGAGGGGATGACAGGTGGGGCCAGGGAGGTTGGGCTGCGGTTAGGCTGGATTGGGTTGGACTTGGCTAGGGAGAGAAGAAGAAGAGGCCCAAGAAATTATTACAATTCTCTGCATTTAATCATTTAATAAATCAAAGCAAGAAAAATGTAATAAAATAAATACAAATGAATGTTCAAACATCGTATAAAAATATGACTCCTCATTCATAAGGTTTAGAGGATTTTCAGGAAATGAATTAGGTCAAAATATTTAAGTAATTCAAAAGGTATTTAAAATAACTCAAATATGATTTGAACTACAACCCCATTTTCTAGAAGGGCTAAAATCTTGGGATTTGGGAAGGGGTGAAATCATGGAAAAACATGATTTATTTGTAGAGGAGTTAATGAGGGGATCAACCGGGTGGCTTGGAGAAAATGGCAAAGGAGCAAAAGAAAGAAATGAAAGGGAAATTGGGAAATCCTTTTACATGATCAGAAAAATGTTTGGGAATTTTCCTGTCACATGGATTATGGAAAAGAATAAATGTGCAAATTTCCATCCCCAATGGGAAAAATAAAAATGCAAATTTTTCTGGATTTGCTAGTTTTGGGCTATTACAACTCGCCACCACCAAAAGAGGATCTCGTCCCAAGATCCGGCATAACCCGAGGGGAAGGGACCGAGATGTTGCAAAAAGGAAGTTCACCCGAGAGGTGAAACTTCCCGCGACCATCAACATAGGCTTCGCTTATCGTGACAACGATGTTTGCCTCCGTCAGGATCCAACCTGACTTGAGATGCCGATATCGGAGAAGAAAATTACATAGGTGCGGGAAACTAATCGAGAGCAAGCTCGGATCAAACGAGGGGATATCGCAACAAAATTGAATCCACTTGGGAAAAGAAACTCAAAGTTTCTGAAATAAGATTACCTAGGTGCTACTGGAAGCCACGAAACATGAGAACCCGAATCGAAACAATACCATACCAGCATTTCTACAATAACATTACTCAGGAAGGTGCGAAAACCTGGACAACGAGACGGGGCAGAGGAGGATCCACACACAGTGCCGACTACAGCGGACAAAGGGGGACAGTCGAAGAGGGAGGTTTAGAATCCTTTAGTTGGATAATAACCAGGCAACCCGGTTCGCTGTTTCACGCGGGCCGCACGTTTGTCTATGTAGAGTGACAAGCCCACGAGCCATGCTCAGCCAGTTCGAAGTACGCCGACCAACCCGCTGCTGATAAAGTATTGGTCCGACTGAAAACTCCTAAACGAGAACCTAGTTTTGGTTTTGAAGAGGATAAGTTGAAGGAGAAAACATTAGGTCGCACTTCCATACCAGAGTGAGGGGATAAGGAGTAAAAAGAATCCTACTCTCCAATAACTAACTTAGTAACTACAAAATAGTTTTTGTCTAGACTCAACTTCGACCAGTAAAGGGATCCTATAGTCGGTAAGGCTCTGATACCAAGTTGTAAGACCGGATATGCGGTACTGTTTCAAATTTGAACGTTTCCGTCAAAACCCGAGGACGAAGCACATATCGGACCCACCGCGACATATGACAACGCCATATGTCTCGGATTCCAACATTATATCACAACATTACAGCTACAAGGATAAAACATCTCATACAAGTTGTCATACAACTTCATTAATACAATACAACATCAGAAGATAGATGTCTGAGTACAGACTATAATCAAATGCCTAGTGGCAAAAGAAAATCATCGATCCCCATAACCACACGGGTCCAGGCCCTCCACCGAGATCCGCCTAACTAGTCCTCGTCGAGCCTCCACGTGAAACGTCGATCACCATACCTTTCGTCGATCAAGAACCCTAAAAAGAGTTTGGGGGTAGTATCATGAGTACAGAAGTACTCAGCATCCAACTGTAGTGGTCAACTGACCCAGCAAGGACTTCATCACTCGTCATTCTAGGATAACTAGTAGTTTACGGTAAGGATGGGGTAAGTGGTGAGGTTGTTGCCGCACTAACATTTATGAAGTGCCTAACGATCTAGAGAGTAAGATAAGAAGGCAAGCATTCGATGAGGAATCGCCTCCAACAAGTCTGATATCCACCTACTTACGCAAGCCTAACACCTATCCTATCCTTGTCCTCCTCTTCGCATCCCGACGAAGAAGAAGCAGTCAAAGTACACACACGTTGATCAAGTTATATTAGGATTATCTCAGTTGTTGTTGTCTATGAACAAGGAGTAGGTCTCAAGTCGTCCATAATCGTGGACACGGCTTCTCGAAAATATTTCACCCTGCAGAGGTGTACCAACTGACCATTACAAGGCTCCGCACGCACGCCCATATCTCTCAGTTTTGCTACCCATCACAGGCAACCATTTTATGATTTAGTTCCGAGAGATCCGAAACGACAGGTCCCTCTAACTAACAACGCACAAATCCAGGTGGACCCCGGGGAGTCGACACCCAATCCAAAAGCCGGCCGCGCTCTCATACCGAACTCTTCCGTCTGGATGAGGTCGGGGTAACTAACCCATCACTATGGGCAGCCCCCTATCTTCCAGATGTGGACCAACGAAGGAACTTTGTCTTCGCTGGCCCGAGTAGTTTGAAATCAGCTGGGAGCTCACCAATCACACACACGGTTTCAAATGGTAAATCATCTTGGGCCACCACTAGAAATGTTTGGAGCTAGGTAGGTAAGAAAAGGGGATCCCATAGTATCCCACACGCGGTTAGGCACGCTCATTCTTAGAACCAATACCCGAAACTCGGATCCTAGGTGACTCAGATGGAACAAAGCGTCGGGGCGGGATAGCCTAAACCTTCCATCCTTCGTCGAGTATAGTCAAAAATATAATAATCATATCATCCACAATGATATAATAATGTGATAGCCCAATCCAAGGAGTAACAGGGAGTAACATTCGTAGCATCCTAAGCATGCATACTAAGCAGGGGCTGAGCAACGAGAAAAAGTAACATAGCAGTATATGGTTTGCTAGGAGGGGACATGGATGTATCAGTTTAAGAGAGGCTGTAAACATGTGGTAGGATCAAACATCCAAACTATCCTAGACTAGCATGCAAACCGTTGGTTATAATAGAATGGATCATATGTAATGTATAGTCCTTGCCTGTTGATAATCCGGGTTCCGAATGTGTAGTCGATCACAAACTCGCATCATCTTCGAAAGTATCCGTGGAAGCACACAAGATACCACTATCACTACGGAGCAACACAAGCAAACGATGAACAAACAAGCATGGTCAAGTATGATGCTTGCCATTTTAATAACATGGCATGAACACAAGATTGGACAAGTTTAATGAAGCTCGAGAATCACGGTGCAATGCTCCCGACAATATTCATATGCATTAGGTGGGTGATCAATGGACCCGAAGGATCTTTATGTTATAGTAATTATAATGCATGATCATGGCATATGCAGATACTTAAACAAGACATGAATAAGAATTGCCCACTTTCGAAGATAGACCTCGAGACGTGGTTCCTTAAATGAAATATATGCAAATGACATCGCATGATATGATATGATGCACCTAATGCAATAAATGGCAACCAATGAAGGAGAATGAGACTACGCTACCGGCATCTATGAGATCGCGGAACTACGAAGCTCGAAACACGAGAAAAGAAAGGAGGAATTGCACCATGTGCATTTTATGAAGGGTTATGTGCAAAATGCACCATCACCAAAATAATGCATGCCCATACGATAAAATGAACAACACCATAGTCTTCCTCATAATTTTCTACCCCAAATTCATGTATGACTTGAATTATTAGGAGCAAAGATGCACATGTTACAAATAAAGTAAAAAGGGGGCAGATTTGAATGGATTTGAATCAAATCCAATAAAAAAAGAGGGAACCCCTCTGGTGGTTTTGCCTCGGCCAAAGAGGCCCAGCAGTCTCGCGGGTATGCCTATTAGGCGCCCACGGACGAAGAAACAGAGTGGGCCGGGCCCACTTGGCTCTGAAAAAATAAACAAAGGAAAAGGGCATATAAAAGATGGGTTTTATTGCTCACGGGGGAGCTCGAACCCAAGACCTCTCGGTTGTAACCACAAGGGCGCTACCACCAGGCTACTGCTGCTGTTCACGACATGATTGCGCTGTGAAGTGAAATAAACTGACAGAGACGGCTAACTGAACCCAAACTGAAGAAACACACCTGCAGCACAATCTGAAAATCTTCAGAGCTATGAACTCATAACAGAAATAAAAATAGAAGCCCCTTGGGCAAGGTGGGGATTTGATCCCAGCACCTCTCATATTGAACCTCAGCGCCCACACCACTGCGCTAAACTAGTGAACTTTACAGAAACAAGAAACCACTCTAACTAAACTATACATGCGGGATAACCGAAGCCCAAACTGAAGAAAATCTACAGGCCGAGGCTAACTGAAACTGCAGCGCCGTTTCCGGTCGAAACTGAAGAAACCTGCAGAAGCTAAAGGGTGTGCGAGACGCACATGGGAGGCCAAAGGCACGACATTGGGCGAGCATAGCGCAACCAAGCGCACAACTTGGAGAACGGAGGGCACGCGCGCGCACGTTCCGCTCGCGTCTCGGACGGATGGGGCGCAGCGGGTGCACGACGACGAACGACTATGGCAGCTACCTACGCGTGGGAGAGAGGGGGAAGGCGAGGCTCACGATGGGGATGCTGCTGGAGGCGATCGGGCTCGGGGAAGATGAACCAGAGGAGGCCATCGACCTCGTGGACGCAAGGCGCGGGGAACAAGATGGAGGCGCCCGAGGGAACTTGAGGCACGCCGGCCTCGGCTCCTTGCTCCTAGAGTCGCATGGGTGGATGGAGACGACGCCGGGATCAACGGGGAAGACGCCTGCGTCGATGACGATCACGATCGGGCGCAGGCACTGAAGAATTTGAGGCCATGGACCTCCTGTCCATGGAGGGCTGCACCGAGGAGAAGAAAGGGGAAAATGAGAAGGGAAGATGGTGGCGGCGGGAGAATGGGGAAACCCTAGAGGAGGGGAAAGAGAGGGCAAGGGAGGCTTGAAGGGGAGGGGAGAGAGGTTGGCCCGAGGCTCCACGCGGAGCTCTCTCACGCTCTGCTTTTCTCTGTCATGAGGGAAAAGATGAGGGAGAAGGCATGGAGAGGGGATGACAGGTGGGGCCAGGGAGGTTGGGCTGCGGTTGGGCTGGATTGGGGTTGGACTGGGCTAGGGAGAGAAGAAGAAGAGGCCCAAGAAACTATTACAATTCTCTTCATTTTATCATTTAATAAATGAGAGCAAGAAAAATGTAATAAAATAAATACAAATGAATGTTCAAACATCATATAAAAATATGACTCCTCATTCATAAGGTTTATAGGATTTTCAGGAAATGAATTGGGTCAAAATATTTAAGTAATTCAAACGGTATTTAAAATAACTCAAATATCGTTTGAACTACAACCCCATTTTCTACAAGGGGTAAAATCTTGGGTTTTGGGCAGGGGTTAAATCATGGCAAAACATGATTTATTTGCAGAGGAGTTAATGAGGGGATCAACCGGGTGGCTTGGAGAAAATGGAAAAGGAGCAAAAGAAAGAAATGAAAGGGAAATTGGAAAATCCTTTTACATGATCAGAAAAATGTTTGGCCATTTTCCTGTCACAGGGATTATGGCAAAGAATAAATGTGCAAATTTCCATCCCCAATGGGAAAAAAATGCAATTTTTTCTGGATTAGCTAGTTTGTGGCTGTTATACCTAGTTCCATGATCATGTCTATAATCTCGATAAGGCACTCTATGGTCTTAGGCAAGCACCACGAGCTTGGTATGAGCACCTTACCGAGTTCTTAGTCGATTTTGGGTTTGAAATTGGGCAAATCGATCCCACTCTTTTTACTAAGAGGTTTGGTGGGGAATTGTTCATATGCCAACTATATGTTGATGATATTATCTTTGGTTCGGTAAAAAAATCTTATAATGAAGAATTTGCAAGCTAATGACCGACAAGTTTGAGATGTCTATGATGGGAGAGTTGGAGTTCTTCCTTGGATTTTAAGTCAAGCAATTGCCAAGAGGAACCTTCATCAACCAAGAAAACCACACTCAAGACATGCTCAAGAGGTTCAAGTATCATGATCTCAAGGGGGCCAAGACCCCCGTGCCCCTCAAGTGTCAACTTGACCTCGACCCGGAAGGCAAAGAGGTAGACCAAAGGGAGTATCGATCTATGATTGGTTCTTTGTAGTATCTTTGTGCATCTAGGCCGGATATTATGTTGAGTGTGGGCATGTGTGCAAGATTTCAATCTGCACCAAAGAAAAGCCACGTAGTGGCTGTCAAAAGAATCTTTCGATATTTAGTTCATACCCCAAACTTTTGCTTGTGGTATTGATACGTCCCAAACGTATCGATAATTTCTGCTTGCTCCATGCATGTTTTGTGTGATATTGCTATGATCTAGATACACTTTCATACACTTCTGATCATATTTGGACCAACCTATTAACTCAGTGCACCCCAGTGCCAGTTTTTGTTTTCTTATTCCATGTTTCCCCCATATTAAAAGTGCTCCAAAAATTCAGGAAAAATTGGATAAAAAATCAGCGCATCGGAAGCCTCCAGAACCCCGAAGGAGCGTCGGGGGGCCACCACCAGGTGCCCAGGCGGCCACCAGGCGCGGCCTAGTGCTTGGCCACGCCAAGGGGCGCCTGGACCCCAGGTGGCCCCCTGGCTGCCCCCCTTCGCCTATATATTCCCTGTGACGTGAAACTTCTGAGAAGAGAACCCCTTTTCGCGATCTCGCCTTTGTTCCGCCGCCTCCGCGCTAACAAGATCGGGAGCGCCAGCAGACTTCTTCCTTGCAGCATGCCGGAGGGAGGATCGACCTCCGGGAGCTTCCCTTTCACCATGTACCCTTCCCGGATGTGCCGTGAGTAGTTTCCTTTGGACCATGGTTCCGTGATCAGTAGCTATGTGATGTTCTCCTCCCCTCTTTGTTCTTCATGATTTAGACCTCGTGAGCTGCCCTACATGATCGAGGCACATATGTAATCTTTCTGATGTTGATATGCTGAGTTTGATGGGATCTCATGGATTATGAGATTATGTTCAGATTGTGATAGAGTAATATATTTGGTTTTTATCTTTTATATTTTTGTTCCTAAGTAATTCTTGCATGTTCTCTGTTGCTGTTTATTGCTTTGGCCAAGTAGTAGGTAGTAACTCCAAGAGGGAACGTTATGCTCAATTGTGGGTTCATGCCCCCTGATGACACGCTTGAGTGACAGAAACATGAGTCTAGGGGATGTGTTGTTGCCACAAGGGGGAAAACAATGGTGCTTGTAACCGCGGTTGCAAGGATTGTTTACTTTATGCAAAGTGCTTTTTAATGCAGTTGTGTGTTGCTTTCGGTTTACACTTTGGGTGGGAATCGCAACTTAATACCAGCGAGATGTTCTGGATAGATATGTCAAGGTGGATGATTAGTAGTATATGCAGTTGGATTTCGGTCTACTTATTTTGGCGTACTGCCCATGCTTTTGAGCGTCTTCCTTTCTTTTGTAGCATAGTTAGCATTGCGGTGCGTTTATAATCCTGTCAATTTCCCATCTGTAATTTGTTTACCTCGCATAGAAGTTTTGTCGTCTTTTGGGAGAGAGACATCACTAGTGAACATCATGGGACCCCGGTCCATATTCTCATCATTGTTTACACGCTCATTTACTTTTCTTCTTTTACTTTCAGTTACTATCATTATCATTATCCCTTGTGTTTTGATCCTTTGTAAACAACAAGACCGGAGGGATTGACAACCTTTCTGAACTTCATTGGGAGCAAAGTTATTTGTGTCTTTGTGCAGGTCCAGGAGAAGCAAGTGATTATCTTCAAACGTCGCATCACTTGCCGAACCACCTACTTATCATTGCCGGAGTCCTACGGGACACAATCTTAAAACCTCGGTATCTTCACCGAGGGAAACTTGCCGCTACACTGCATCTCACCTTCCACTTGGGGTAACCAACGAAGGGCGAGAAGGAATTATCATCTCTCGCGTATCAAGCAAATTTCTGGCGCCGTTGCCAGGGACTCCGAGTGATAAGACAGGGGAGTTTCCCACTACCTTTTACCTTTACTTTTTATTCTTGTTAGTTTACCTTTCAGTTTTTATCTTTGTGTCTTATATCAAAAATTACAAAAAAAATCTGCCACATTTGCTGCTACTATGGGTTCCACTGAAAATACCAAGTTATGTGACTTCACTAGTCACAACAACAAAGACTTTATCTGCACTCCTATTGCCACACCTGCCACTTCAGCTACCTCTTATGAAATTAAACCTGCTTTGCTAAACCTTGTTATGAGAGATCAATTCTCTGGTGCTGGAGATGATGCTGCTTTACACTTGAATAATTTTGTTGAATTATGTGATATGCAAAAGTGTAAAGAAGTAGAAGGTGATGTTGTTAAGCTCAAGCTTTTTTTCCTTTCTCTTTGAGGGAAGGAGCTAAAATCTAGTTTCAATCTTTGCCTAGGAATAGCATAGATTCTTGGGATAAGTGCAAAGATGCTTTTATTGGGAAGTACTACCCACCTGCTAAAATTATCCAATTGAGAAGTAACATTATGAATTTTAAGGAATTGGATAATGAACACGTTGCCCAAGCTTGGGAACATATGAAATCGCTTGTTAAGAAATGCCCTACACATGGTTTGACTACCTGGATGGTTATCCAGACTTTTTATGCAGGCTTGAACTTTACCTCGTGGAACCTGTCAGATTCGGCCGCAGGAGGAACCTTTATGTCAACTAACTTGGTGCTGCTACAAAACTTCTCGATGAGATGATGACCAACTATTCCCAATGGAACACCGAACGCGCTCCAACAGGTAGGAAGGTAAACTCTGTCGAGGAGATTACCTCGCTAAATGAAAAAGTTGACTTAATTATGTCTCTACTTACCAAGCAACCCTCTATTTATCCTCATGATGTTCCTTTAAATTCTTTGGTTGCTCAGGAACAAGTAGATGTGAACTTTATTGCTAGAAACAAGTTCAACAAAAATGCTTATAGGGGAAAATTTTCTAGCAATCCTAGACCGTTTCCATCCAACTATGGGAACAACAAAACTTATCCTAGCAACAAGAACCCCACTCCTGAACTAGAAAATATGCTTAGATACTTTATCACTACCCAAAAATCCTTCAACAAAAATGTAGAAGATAAATTAGCTAAGTTAAATAATCTCTCTTTGAAGGTAGATAGCTTAGCCCTTGATGTTGAGATGATGAAAATTAGAACCTCTCCCCTTGAGGAGAGGAAGGCCACTCCTATTAATGCTATCCAATTACAAATTAATGAAAATATTAGGATGATGGCTAAACTTAAAGAAAGATGGGCTAGAGAAAAAGAGGAAGAGGATAGAATTAAGAGCCTTCCTACACACCACACAATTGCCACTATCCAAATTGTGGAGGATACCAAAACTATTAGCACCCAATGCACTCCTGGTCCCATTGGACCTATTAATGGTGATGCTAATACCTCAACCGTAGAAGAAGAAACTCCTATGAACATAGAGAGTTTCAAACAAGTGAGCCTAGATGACACTACTACCACCTTTGATAGTAGTGATATTGATTTTGATAGTTGCACCCTCTCAGAAGTTATTAGCTTGTTACACAAAATGTCTAGAGACCCCCACACTAGCCTTAATCTTGCCTTCATGGAGCATATCACAAATGCTCTCATCAAAGCTAGGGAGGAGGAGCTTAGGATAGAATCCTACATACCTAGGAAGCTAGATGATGGTTGGGACCCTATGATCAAAATTAAATTAAATAACTTCTCTTGCTATGCTTTATGTGACGTTGGAGCTAGTACCTCTGTCATGCCCAAAAGAATGTATGATGTGTCTGAATTGAAACCTTTTGATTCTTGTTCTTTTGGTGTTCGTCTCGTTGATTCTTCCGTAAAGAAACCTTTGGGGAAGATCGACGATGTTCTTATCATTGTCAATGACAACTATGTTCCCGTTGATTTTATTATTATGGATATAGAGTGTGAACCTTTATGTCCAATTATTTTGGGACGTCCTTTTCTTTGCACCGTTGGTGTAGTTATTGACATGAAAGAGTAGAATATAAAGTTTCAATTCCCTCTCAAAAAATGGATGGAACACTTCCCTAGAAAGAAAATCAAGTTACCTTTTGAGTCCGTTACACGGGTAGCTATTCTCTTTCTCTTGATAAACCTTGATCCTTCTTTTGCTTTATGCCTAGCTTAAAGGCGTAAAAGAAAGCGCTTGTTGGGAGGCAACCCAAGATGTTTTTACTTCTGTTTTTAGTGGTCCAGATGATTGTTACTACTGTAGCAACATCATTGTATCTTTATTTCCAAGCTATGTGCCAAGTTATAGCCTCTTATGATAAGGGAAGCAAAAGTTGTGACATGCTGTCCAGAAAACAGATTCTCTCTTCGTGACGGAAAAAATCGGATCAAATCACCATTTCATCTTTTTGAGCTGAATTTTTTACATAGAATGCTCTATACAATTTTTACACTTTCGTATGTTCTGAGTTTTTTTTATTTGGGTTGCAGAAGTGCCCCGAAAAAATTCTCTAATACCTGTTGTTCTGTTTTTCACACATCCTGCCACGTTTTATCTCTCCTTAAGCTTGCTTTTTCTTTGCAAAAAGCTTTTGGCAATCTTGAGAAACAGTAGCTCTTCAAGAATACCTTTGTATCCAGTGGGGATAAATTGTTTTATTAAGGGTACTAACCTCTGTAATCAGCTTATGATGAGTTATGTATGAAAGGAGTTTTCAAGTGTGCGATGGAAGATGATGAAAGAAGATCCGAGAGTGTCAAGCTCTCAAGCTTGGGGATGCCCCCATTCATCCCCAATAAATATTCAAGGATACTCAAGAGTATAAGCTTGGGGATGCCCCCGTGCATCCCCTTCTCCATCAACAATCATCAGTTCGTCCTCCGTCTCACTATATTTTTATCACTTCATGCGTTATGTGCTATGCTTGGAGCGTCTCGCTCTTAGGTTTCCTTTTTAGTTTTCTTTAGATTTGATTACCTCGCATAGCAGTTTATCATATTTTGGGAGACAGACATCACTAGTGAACATCACGGGACCCCGGTCCATATTCTCATCATTGTTTACACGCTCATTTACTTTTCTGCTTTTACTTTCAGATGCTATCATTATCATTATCCCTTGTGTTTTGATCCTTTGTAAACTACAAGACCGGAGAGATTGAAAACCTCTCTGAACTTTTTTGGGAGCAAAGTTATTTGTGTTTGTGTGCAGGTCCAGGAGAAGCAAGTGATTATCTTCAAACGACGCATCACTTGCCGAACCACCGACTTATCATTGCCGGAGTCCTACAGGAGACAATCTTAAAACCTCGGTATCTTCAGCGAGGGAAACTTTCTTCTATGCTGCATCTGACCTTCCACTTGGGGTAACCAACGAAGGGCGAGAAGCAATTATCATCTCTCGCGTATCAGGTATCCCAAGGGCTCAAGCTTCAACCTCGTTGGGTACACGGATTTAGATTGGGCGGGAGACAAAGTGGAGAGGAAGTCTACTTCCGGAGGATGCCAACTCCTTGGTAGGTCTTTGGTAAGTTGGTCTTCCAAGAAGAAAAATTGTGTCTCACTCTCAACCACCGAAGCTGAGTATATCACCGCTGCAAGATGTTGTGCATAATTATTATGGATGAGGCAAACATTAAAGGATTACGGTGTCACTTGTGATGAAGTGCCTCTTCTATATGACAATGAAAGTGCTATCAAGATCGCCTACAATCCTGTTCAACATAGCAAGAGGAAGCATATTGAGATTTGTTATTATTTTATCCAAGATCATGTGAAGCGGGGTGATATTGCTCTTTCATATGTGGGAATCGGAGATCAACTTGCGAATATTTTCACCAAGCCTTTGGATGAAGCAAGATTTCGAGAGTTAAGGCATGAGCTAAATATCATTGATTCCAGTAATGTGGTTTGAGAAGCTTGCCCACACACCCTATCTCAACATATGTGACACCCTGGATTTTGGAACTTTCTTTTTCCAAAAACTTTTCTGATTTATTTCTGGATTTGCTATTGGATTTGATTTTGAGCACCTCGTTGGACTTGAACTTGAGCATAATTTCCTTCCATGCTCAAGTGGCCCTTATTTCTAATCCTTGCCATTGCCATCCTATTGACCCACCTCATCCAAGCCACCATATATTCAAGCCATATATTCCTTTTTCCAATAAAAGGAATATTCCATTATTTGAGGTTTTTGAAGCAACCCCTATTTATATTGCTCCATAAATCCCCAAATAATTCCCACATGTAATTGGCATCATATCTTGCCAATTTCTCCAAAAAGATTGCATAGCCAAAATGGATTTATCCTCTAGAAAAATTCATTTGTCTCTGGGGGGCAGATTGGAGCTTTGTGAAGGGAGTGCAATTTTCCTTGATCCATTGCTGCTGAGACTTTTTGTGCAAGCTCATATGATCATTTCATTGATCTCCACCAAATTCCACCACAATTTGCTTAGCCAAACTCCCACAATAAATTCCAAAAGTTCTGGTGCAGCAAGGGGGCATTGTGAAGCAAGTGCATGATAGGGGATCCCATTTTCCTTGAAACTTTTTGAGCATGATCCTACCACCAAATAACTCCACCAAACCAAATGTGAGCCAAATCCCATCCACCATGTGAGTGCACCATCAGGTTTAAGTTTCTGGTCAGAAGGACACCTTGTGAAGCAAGTGCTATCTAGGCTTGTCCAATGGCCATGAAATTTTATACACATGTGCACCATGCCAAATAACCCCAGTACACCAATTTTCAGCCAATTCCACCAATCCTATGAGATGCTAGCGTCAACTTTGCATTCTGGCCTAATTGGACATTTGCAAAGGAAGTCCTAGCTAGCTTGATCCATTTGAGCTAAAACTTAGTAGACATACTCACCCCAGTGTATGATTAAGCTCTGCCAAATATCATGATTAGGGGAGCCATGTGCTAGCCACAGCCCAGTACAAACACCTTCAGCCTCCATGGTGCATTTGCAAAGGATGTACCATGTACATTGATTATTTTGAGCCCAAACTCAGCAGGCCCATAGTCCTTCCAAACCTAAGCCCCTAGGACAATCTCTCACGCACCCACTCATCAGCATGTGATCTTATCTTCTTGCCCAAGGTTGTTGTATCAAACTTTCCAGAGGGATCCAGCTCACACCAGAGAACCTTTGGCCAATCTTTTTACACTGTTGTCATCAGGGATGAAAGGACTACACCCTGGAAACAGTTGGCCACGCAGGAGCTTATCCATAAGTTGGTGGCCACGCTCTTGGACACACACGGCGTGCTTTGGCCGCGCTCCGCAAGTGCCCGACGCATCCACGTCCTGCTCCAGTACGTGCTTGTCCATTTCTTCGTGTCCTGCCGAGCCGCACGGATTTTCTCAGCATGCCTACTCCACGCCAACCCGTCCCATCGCCCTCGATGGCCACCAGCTCGCCGCACGCCTCGGCCGCACCTCCCTGTCGCGACCCGGAGCTCGCATCTGTCTCCCCCTATATAATGGTTGTGCCCCGAACCCCGTGAGCATCCCACCCCTCCTAGCCGAGCTCCCCCTCTACAATTCCTGCCGGGAGCCACTCCATTGCTCCCACGGTTGCCGATTCCACCACCGGCCTACGCTCCAATCCGGCGACCCGAGCCCTCCCCCTCCTCCCATCTCGCGGCTGCTGCCTCCTCTTCGCCTCTGCACCCCTCCAGAGATCCGCCGGAGTCGCCCCTGCCCCTCCCCTCACCGGCAGCGAGCCGACTGGCCGCGGCCACGGCCGCTGTACCACGGCCTAGGGGAAACGGCGCGGCCAGCCTCCCCACGAGGCCTCGCTGACGTTAGCCGCCGCGGCCCGGCACACCACGCCCGGCGGGCCAGCCAGCAAGCCCGGCCACCGGCGGCGAGCGCCTGCCGGCCACGCCCCGGCGGCCCCTCCTCTGCTTCGTCGACAGGGGAACAGGAGAGGAGAGAGACAGGGAGATCCGACAGGTGGGGCCGGCCTGTAACCGGCTCAGCCTGGCTGACGTGGGGGCCCGTCCAGCTTAAGTGGAGGCGCCTTCGTTGATGTACGTTTCCCCTAAGGGAAGGCGTATTTTCCCCTTCTATTTCCCGAAGTACGCTTTCCCTGATGAAAACCGTATTCTCCTCATCTGCAGGCCAAAGTACGCTTTCTCTGTTTGAAAGCGTAATCCCGAAAACCCTGAGCTATGAGTGCTCACTAGTTAGGACAGATTTTCTGTCTAAGGAACGAACGCTCGTATCTCCGTAACCGTAGCTCCAAACGAGGTGATTCTTTTTGCGTTGGTTTTCTTTCGAGCTCCTCTTCGCGTTGGCATAGTTCTTATTCCATGGTATTTTTGGTTCTTTGCTGGTCAAGTCAAAGTGGTTTGACCCCCTTTTTCACCGTTCCTTCCTTGTCCGGTTTTGCAGGGTGTATCGGTGTCGAAGACCGGGAGTATTTAACACTCCTCTGGTGAAAGGCAAGCCACAATACCATTTGCACCTTTGCAAAGCATTGACGTATTTCTAAAATTTCTTTTCGATGATATGCTTATATCGGTGACCGTGATCATGTTTCCACGTTATGATTGATGTTATCGTTGCCACGCTATACTTGAATATGCTACTACTATGCTATGTTTTGCCATGTTACGTCCGTGATATACTTTGATTATGTCATTGCCACGTTATGTGCTGAATCATCATAACCACAACATACCAACACCATGTGAAGACGCTCATGTTATCTCTATGCTAGTTCATGCTATGCCTAAGTTATGCTCAACTGCATTCATAATGTTGCCATGCTAATAATCTTGATCATTGTAACACAGAAAAGTTCACCATCTAAAATGTGTTTGGTCATATCTGAAATTATTATGCTAGTATGCTATGCATTATTATGATCTGATGCTACTCATGTTGCACCTGATACTTGTGTTTGCTGTTGGAGACATACTTCATGACAAGTTGATCAGGTGCCACCGAACCGAACTTATCCATGCAGCCACATTTGCCTGAATGGGCAGGCCTTGATTCGGTCTACCGGTGGGTTCCCTTATGCGTATCACCAAAGAGGGAAGGCTATGCGCGGCAGTTTCCTTGGCCGGGTAAACGGCAATAGTCCTGAGAGCCAGTTTGTTGTGCAAACAGGTCCCTGCGGAGGGGGGACAAAGTTTATGGACCATGCGATGGTCAGGGACATGAGATGGTAAGTGTCGGAAGGACATAGGGGCTACCAAAGACGGGATGTCGGTGATACGGTAAGAGGGACACGCGGTGGAACGGTAAGTCCTAGTCCACTCCTACGGTACCAGTTACAAGGATCCTGTGGGACAAGTTTTGAGGTACTGGATGGAGGAAGAACTCTATAGTGTGGGTAACAAGCACAAACTCTGCAGAGTCACACAAATCTATTCGAATAGCTGCGTCCACGGTAATGGATACAGTTCGTACTAGGTCACACCAAAAGATCAACATGAGTTCGGTGGTATGTCTGTGGTAAGTGGATTGGTCATGCGATGAACCGTTTGGTCGTACGACGACACGTGAAAGTGATTGGTCATGCGATGGCCCGTTTGGTCATGAGATGACCCGTTTGGTCGTGCGATGACCCGTGGAAGTAATTGTTCACGAGGTGACCCGGTGCTTGAGGCTGTAAGGACTCCGAGGTAAGCCACGTGATCATGCGATGATCATGTGGGGTCCATGTGACCTTAAACGATGATTGTTTGTGCATTAGTCTAAATGTTGATAATATGCTTGCTGGATATCTGTTTGCATGATATTGTTGTTCACCTGTTTAACTCACTAAGATACTTGAACCAGCTAATTCCATGTTATTGTTTTGAATTGTTGCTTTGGATGTTGTGAGCTTGCAAGTACATTCAATGTACTGACCTGGCATGTCATGCCAGATTTGCAGGCTGTGCTTTGGATGCGTAGGACGACGTTCCCGGTGTTTGCGAGCTAGGAGGTGTCCCAGCCAGTGTCCCTGTGGATTGGAGTTTATCACCGCCGTTGTTGTTCCGCTGCCGAGTATATTCCGCTAATAGAGAGTTATGTTGCTTCTTGGTGTAGAGCCGAGTCTAGCCTGAGGAGCAAGTTGTGTCTCCGCTAGCAATTTAATAGACCCCGTGTACCCCTATCTTCGGTAATAGAAAGCTGTTAAGTTCTATATCAAGCAGTGCGGTGTTCCAGAAGACTTGATCTCTGGGCTGGAGCACGGGGCATTCCGGTCCTCTAAGCCGGGGTGCCACAGAACTTGGTATCAGAGAAGGACTGGCTGTCGGATACCCTAGTCCGCGCGAACGTTAGATTGACGTTAGATCTAGAGTATAGCTTGCTTTTGTGATGCTATTGCCTGTTGCATTTGTGTGCTGCATATAGACGGTATGTTTTCGCTAACGATCTGATCTGACGAGTGTAGATGGCGGAATACCCGGTGGGCTACACAAGATCCTCGTCCGCGACCAACTTTGACTACCTCCTTGCAGACGTATGGTGGACTCTCTACCCCAGTGGAGAGATTCCAAGGTACCAAGTTTCCCAGACGCCGATCGGAGGGCAGCTGCTTGAGTACCGTGCCAACGTCTACGTGGCAGCCACCATCCCCATCGGCGTGCGCTCCTACAACTTCCAGGGTGGACCCGCTTCTACCCCGGATCGTGCCATTCAGCTTGCCGCGTTGGTAGGACTGTTAGGACTACGCCAACAGGAAAGTGAGATGCAGCAGAATCGCGCCTTCCATTTTTACCCCACCTTGGGGGCAACTCCGCACCAAGTAAGGTTTCCTCGCCCTTTGGCGGAAGCCGATGCGGAGGTGATCACCATGTCCCGCTACATGATCGCCCAGTACGACCTCCTCGTCGAGCTAGTCCGTGATGCACGGGATGCAAGGAGAGCTCTTGCTGCAGCCCTGTCATTGTCGAATCCTTCGCCCACTCCCACGACCCCCGGCAACCCGCTGTCAGATCAGAACGCCTGAGCTTCGCGAAGTTCGTTATGCATAGTGTTGCCTCTTGCTTGTTGCATGTTGATGTGTGTAGAAATAAAATTAGATCATGCGTGTGATCTCAGTGCTTGTTCAGTATTGATTTTCCTTCTTAGTTGGTTCTCGTTGTTGGTTCTTTGTTCAGTTTCTTCGGCAGCTGCTAACTCTGTTTTGGCAGGTGTTAGATGACTTGGATGGACCCTTGCTTGTTGTTCTTCGATATTGGCACCACGTCTAGTTCTGAGCTGATGCATCATCGGCCGTCCGGAGTGGATGCCTATGTTACATTTCTCTTTTCAACAATCGACCCGTGTTCTGAGCTGCTTTTCAGCCGTCTCGGGCAGTTGTTGAGTTTCTTGTCGCAGTGGAGACCCTATGCTCTGAGCTGTTTCTCGGTCGTCTTAGGGGACCTCTGCATTCTTTTTATCAACATTGTCTCATGCTCTGAGCTGATTTCGGTCGGCCGTCGTGAGCAATGCTTGAACTATTCCAGTACAAGTCCCAGATCTGAGTTGTAAAGACCGTTCTGGTGGCTACTGGGTTATTCGATATTTTTCTTTGCAAGGAGTCCGGATGGTCAGCGACTACCGCTAAACCTGATGAGGTAGCGAGCCTTTCCTCGTTTGCTTTTTGCTCTGTGGTTTTCTTTGTTGGTTCTTCGTTTGGTTCTCTGGTGTCACTTTATCCTCCTCGAGGGAAAGTTGCTCATAACCCCGCATACCTCGAAGAATCAGTGCAAGACCACCGGGCATTATGAAGCCACCAAATCAAGGACCCACACCAGCTTGCAACAGGAATATTCAGCTCTCGTACGAAGCCTGCCCGAATGAATCAGGTCTGCATCATTCTGGTAACCGTTATGGCCATGAAGATTCCATCAGTGGAAGACCGCAAAAAATAAGGAAACTCAGCAAGACATGAAGAGCTCGTACCCGGTTGCATCGGAAGCATTCTGGCTCAAGTATGAATCATATGGCAATCATCATCTGCGTCATGCATACATTTCTCCTGTAACCAGTACAATCGTCTGGACCGTGTCATCTGCATCATGAAGCTCGCATCCAGCAAAGGAATGATTGGAAGAGTGTTTACTCTGATAAGCCAGCAGTCAGAAAATTTTCAGGCACCGTGGTCAGTTTTGTCCTCACATCAGTAAGGTAAAGCTTTAGACAGAAGGAACCTCAGCCTCCCGTGACAAGGTACCCGGCACAGCCGACATATGCAGTGTACCAGCCTTCCTCAGTACGCCATCCGCTTATCTTCTTGGCCAAGGCGGTCAGTCTTCCACCACAGGCCACCGACAGAAGCTTACGGTGCAAGACACTCAGTCGTACTTAGTACGCCCCACCGATGGATTTCAGCACAAGCTACCCGACCGTCTATAGTGATCGGCCGCCGAACCTTCCAGCATAAGGAACCGATGTATCCACAGTATAAAGAGGCAAACTTCCGGGAGAAGACAACCTATCTTCGTTAGTAAGTTATTGAGAAAGCTTCCAAGGCAAGACACCCAGTCTTCTTCAGCAAGCTATCGAGGCAGCTTCCCGTGTACGACGCCCCGCCTTCCTCGATACGCCACCAGAGCAAGCTTCTGAGATACGGTACCCGGCCTTCCTTTGCAAGAAACCTGGCCAAGCTTCGCAGACAATCTACACAGTCTCCCTTGACATGCCATCAGGTCTGCAACGGTATTGTCATAAATTCATTTATTCGAAGACCGCAAAGGCGTCAGCATCGTCTGGACCTGCACATCTTATGGGCACCCTTCTCAAGAATGCAAGCTACCCCGGTGTGGATACCACCGTGCTTGCAATCGGGAAAGAGTTGTGCACTTGAACATCGGTGAGAAACCATAACCCTTGGGAGACAAGTCAGCAGAAGAATCAGATACACACCTCGGCCTGGCAGAAAGACTAATGAAGTCATGAAAGCATCCTCTGAATACCAGAAGCAGTAGAGCATTGAATCTCGCCCCAATCGCGAGGGCCAGCTTTTCTCGTCTAACAAGGCCCGGAAAAAGGATGATCTTGAGATACCCTTCATGGCAATCAATATTATCATGGTAATCCAAGAGACAAAAGGTGATTATAACCTATCTATCTCAGAGGAAAATTTTTGGCAGAACACTAAGCCGTGATGCAAGAAGAAAAGTGTCACAACCCCAAGTTAGGTATGTGCTAGGATCAGAGGTACCTTGCATTCATGCCAAAATTTCAAAAAGAAAATCAAAATTGGGGAAAAGAAAATTCCTGAGAAATTAAATCAAATGGCCAGATAAAAAGCTTTTTCCAAAAATCATTTGAACATTTGGAAAAATCCTATAAATGGTGCTGATCATTTTAAAAATGGTTTGGGAGCAATCCCATGCTCATGGAATTTTATAATATTCAAACAGTGCCTTGGAATTAATAAAATAATCCTATTTGAGTTAAGATTCAAATTATTTGAATTTTAAAAATGTTGAAACTTTATAAGTGGCTAGTCTATATTATTATGAGGCCATATAAATTTTTTCAGCATTTATAAAAATGCCTAGCTATTTTTATTAGCTAGGTCAAACATATTACAGAAAATATAAAAAATAAATTAAAACAACAGAGCTTACCTTGTGCCTCAGGCGAGGCCCAACTCGCCTTGGCCACGGCCCAGCCCATCGAGCGCCTTGTCTTCTACCTCCCCGCCGAGCCAAGCAGCTCGGTGGAGGCAGAGCGCGGGCACGGCGCCACCTCGTCGCCCTGGAGCTTCTAGACCTCCCCTTGGCCGGTAAGCACGCCACGGAGCTGCCCTCGAACCCCCACACCCTTTCCCCCTCCTCTGGCTTCCTCCCTGCCTCTCTCCCCCGTGAATCCAGCGCCGCCCGAAAGCCAACCGGAGCACGCCGAGCTGAAGTGTCCAAACGCACCGCCGCCATCGTCTTCATCAAATCCCGCAGTCAATTGAGCCCAAGGACGCCGACAACGACGACTGCTTCAAGTTCTTCGCCGCCGGCCGCCGTGGAGCTCGTCGACGAATTCGTCGCCTACAGACCCTCCCCGGCCTCGCCATCACCACCAGCACACTCGTGATGAGCTTCGGATCCCACCTAGCTATCCCAGGGTCTCCCTCCCGTACGACGTCGCCGTTTTCCATGAGGACCGAAGAGCACCGCCGCCATGAACGACGACGAGGAGATTCCAGTACCCCTCCGCCACCGCCGTGTTGTCCAACGTGCTCCTGGCACCTCCAGGCGTCGTTTGATGCAGCGCTAGCTCAAGATCTCCCCTCGCAGCAACTCTTCCGTCGATCTCGAGCCACGGCCGGCGCTAGGGCATGTCGCCGGCAGGGCTGCAGTGCCCCCCTTGGTTACCCGTGTGCACAAGGTGGTGCGGACGAACACGGGAAGTCTTCTGGTGGTCTCAGCGTGCAAATTGGTGGACGGGAGCACCGTTTCCTTGGGCACCGCCGCGTCGGACGTCGCCGTCGACATGTCGCCGGCAGCGCTGACGTGGCCACCATTAGTTTAGGTGCTAATGATCCCCCCAGAGCCAATGACAAGTGGGCCCAATGGCTTAATTAAGCCACTGGTTAAGTTAACCCAGACGGTTAATTAACCCCTGAGGCTGACACCCTGGACCCACATGCCATCCCCCCCTGACGCCAGCTTGACGTCAGCCTGACGCAATAAGTCATTTAAATGAATTTCCAGAAAATCAAATAGAATTAAAGAAATTCCAGAAATTCCAGAAAATACCCCAAACTTTGGAAATTCATAGAAAATTCATATTAACTCCAAATTGGACAAATAATATATGAAAAATGATTAGGAGAAAATTATCTATCCAAATATGCAACTTTCAACTTTGTTTGAGTTGATTTTAAAATGGGACCAGTAGCATATGTCATTTGATTTATTTGAAATTAATTCAAATTCAATTCAAATGATATTGCAACTTGGACCTTGGAATTATGCTACAATTCAACCACACATCAAAGGCATATCATACACATTTGAAGAAGGTTCAAAATGATCAAACAATGTCACATGCAACTTGGTTAGTTTGAATTCAAATTGGAGTTTGAATTTGCAATTCAATTTGCAATATAATCCATTTAAATGGAATTTCCCAAACACATCAGAAACATATACATCAAGTTTCAACCTTCAACCATGTGTTTGTGCATTGTATTTATATTGCTTCCTTGTTTGTTGTTTGTCGAGTAGAGGTGGAACCGGAGCAGGAGGCTGCCCCCTTCGTTGAAGACACCGTTATCGAAACCTCGTCAGCAAGGCAAGCAAACCCCCATTGATCATGTCTATAAAATCCCACTTCCCTCTCATATCTCGCTTATGCATTGTTTAGGATGATCACCATGATAACGTTTCTATCGCATAGTTGAACCCATATCCTTTTCATGACCTATCATCTTGTCACAGTAGTAAGCAAACCACAATCCTAGCAGATATAGGAGTTGGTTGATATCATGTGGCCCCTGCAACTATTACTGCTTATTGCATGCTTAGTGGTACAATGAGGTTGCTTATGATGTGCGTCGGGATGATAAACATGGTGTTGATGAAAGTGAAACGTGTTGGTGAATCTACCCTAATACAAGGTGAACGATGAGAGGCTGTGTAGGAGTACACAGTGGGTTGTCTCGTTGAACACCGCCTTAAGTCCAAGTTCTTGTGTGGTGATCCAAGAAGAAGAGTACAACCACACATTGGGCTCACTGACCCCTCTCGACCTAGTACCTCACCCCGTTCGAACCCCAGAAGTCGCAGTAGTTCGGAGTTCTGGTAGGGCTATGGCACGGTCTGTGAAGTGGATGAACGGCTTTTCAAGACCGGCTTGGGACCCTGCACACATCGTTTGAGGCTGTACTGGAACCTCGGCCGGACTTCCATACGGATCCCCTTCAGATAGGCGACTCTCTGGACTAGAACGGAGCTGTGGGCGAAGTGTCGTGGCAATATCCTTGCCGGTACCCGCTTGAAGGGTCCCAATCCCAAGCGGTAACTGATGAGTGCGTGTGTGTAGCGGTACACCCCTGCAGGGTTACCAAAAACTATTCGAATAGCCGCGTCCGCGGTTAAGGACTGGTTGGAGAGCTGTGCTCGATTATTAGACAACTTGAACTGGATACTTCTAAAACACACCAACATAAGCGTGAGTGCTATGGTGTGCTTCTCGTGGGAAATCGAGGAAGTAACCATAGTGGTGTAATTGGTTGAAGAGTTGTAGTGGACTCGTGTACGCTTCTTACCTCAAGTCTGGTACTCGTAGTTCAGGACTAGCCAAGTCAAAGCTGGCACTTCTGCAAGTGAAACCCCACCTCCCTTTACCTTGATACATATGCATGAGTAGTATAGCTCCTATGTAAGTCTTGCTGAGTACGATTTTGTACTCACGTTTGCTTAATCTATGTTTTAGATGAACCCACCGACCCCGATGGTGATTTTTTACTCGAAGCTTGAAGAATGGAGACTCAGACCAAGACCAAGCTAGTGTTCTGTACTCAGACCTACTTGCTTCAGCTTGTTTGTTGTAATGTTGGATCACATGCTTGTGATCTCTGTGTGCACTCTGTAAGAGTTATTAATAAAGATATATACTTTGTAGAGAATTGCAATGATACCTATTGTTCATACAAGGCATGTGTGATGTGTGTATGTTTATAACATGCATGTCTTAGTATGGGTTTTCGAGACCTTAGTTGTGATCTGGCTGGCGGTCTTTTATACACCAAGTGGCCCTTAGATGTGCGCAGCTTGGGGCATCGTGATGCGATTGTTCGAGACTCTGTCTCGTGCACACTTTGATGTATGATCGAGCCCGCCCTAGACCCCGACTAAGTGATCGGGCTGGAGTAAGTCTATGTAAGGGTTATAATACAATCGATAGTATGGTTGAGGCGACTTGTCTATGAGTATGAGAGTTCACCACCCATATCATTTAGACTTGTGTGCGGACTATGAGGACCCATTTCAGTTGATCATCCGGCCTGGATGGGACGCCCCTCACGTTCGATGCTTTCCGAGAATGTTTTGTGCTTGGCCTTGTCTGCTTAGACAAGTGGGTACGGTTCTCGGCTCTCCATATGATTGTGTTGTAGCGAGGCTTGCATACGCTAACCCCGGGTGCCGACAGACTTGGTATCAGAGCAGGACTGACTGTAGGATTATCAGCCTTGGCCGAAGTCGAGTCTAGCCTTCTATAGTTATATAGTTACTATGGGTATATAAGGGAACAACGTAAGGCTTCTTTTTCTCCTTACCCTCATCGATCTGAGTTCTGATTCACCCTTACCTTTTCTACGGGAAGATAGGACTAGGCTCATCTATGTCTTACTAGAACATCTTGTTGATTGCCTCCTTATAGCCGTAGGATGGTTGTGGTTGTCCAAAGTCTCCGTGTTTTGAGTTCCTTGAAGAAGTTATGTCCAATTTCTTCGAGGTTGTTTCATTTTCCATCCCGGTGTAGCCGTTATGCTGCCGGATTTGTTCCGTGTTTCTTTGAATCATTGCCTTTGCATTATAGTCTTCTCCTTCTGAAATCATATCGTTTTATCCTTGCCTCCATCGTACAACCTGTTCTGATTGTTGATTTTTATCACACAGGATGTCAGGTGGAACTCGTAGTGCTGTTCTTCGGAATCGAGACCGTGATCGGAATCGAAATGATGATGAACCTCCAACCCCGCCTTCTGCGGCGGAAATCATGATGGAAGCTGAGCGGAATAGACGTGATCAAACAAGCCTTCTGGAGCTCATCGAACAGAATACCGCCCACCATCGTAATGTGGTGGTCAGCATTCAGGACTTCATCCTCCTCAAGCCACCGGTATTCCGATGTTCTTCTGAGCCCCTTGAAGCTGATGATTGGCTCCGTTCCATCGAGCGTAAGCTTGACACTGCACATGTTGCTCCCGATAACCGAGTTGTTTTCGCAGTATACTTCTTGGAAGGTGCTGCTCTTGAGTGGTGGGATAACTATGTTGCAATGCAGCCAGATGGTCACGTAGTGACTTGGCAGGAGTTCTGTGTTGCCTTTCAAGGGTACCACATTCTGGATGAGTTGATGGAGCGCAAGAAGGAAGAGTTCTGCAATCTGAATCAAGGAGAGATGTCCATTCATGAGTATGTGAGGGAATTCAACCGTCTTGCTCGGTATGCCCAAGATGAGATCACCACCGATGCCAGAAAGCAGGCAAGGTTCCGCAAGGGACTTAGCCCCAGCCTTCGTCATGATCTAAACCTCATCGACTTTGCCACCTTTGAGGATTTAGTCAACAGATCCTTCAGAGCTGAGCATGGCAATGAAGTTTTCGAGAAGTCTCGCAAGCATTCTATTGATCTTGCCCCTTCTTCCAGTTCACGGCCTCAGAAGCGTATGATCTGGATTCCTAACAGTTTGATCCACCAAAACAACCCACCGAGGCCATCCCTTGTGCCGCCTCGTCCACCAGCTCCACCAAACAACCCAGCTCCCCGCACCATCTTTGGAGCCTGTTTCAGATGTGGCCAGCCTGGTCACTATTCTCGTGAGTGCCCCGTCAACCAAAATGCTCCACCCCATGCCAAAGGAAAACCCACTGTTTGTGCCAAGCCAACCCCGAAGGTTCCCACCGCTGAGCCATCCACCTTAGAAAATCTTGGACGTGTGAACCAAATCTCAGCTGAGGAAACTGATAGTACTTATGACGTCATTCTTGGTACGCTCCCAGTCAATTTTGTTCCCACTTCTGTCCTTTTCGATCGAGGAGCATCTCACTCATTCATGTCGGAAAGTTATGCACTTCGACATGATGTATCCTTTGAAGAAATGTTCACCCCTATGATCATTCAAACTCCTGGTTCCAAGTGGCAAACTAATAGAGTAAGCCATGGTAATCAAATTGCAATTGAGGGTTTAGTATTCCTTGCTTCACTCATAGCCCTCAAGTCTTCAGACATTGATGTCATCCTTGGTATGAATTGGTTATCAAGACAACATGCTTTTCTTGATTGTAAAGCCAAGTCATTTAGACTTACACACCCTTCAGGCCAGACAATAGTTTACTCCTCACCAAGAACAAGAACCCAGGTGCATTCTTTGAATGTGCTTCCCCTTCCCGACCTTGAAGATGTTCCGGTGGTTCGTGACTTCCCGGATGTCTTTCCTGAAGAGCTTCCGGGAATGCCACCCGACAGATGTGTAGAGTTCATAGTGGATCTTGCCCCAGGAACCGCACCAATTTCTAGACGCCCATACAAAATGGCCCCACGTGAGTTAGCTGAGCTTAAAACCCAACAGGAAGCTTTGTTGGAAAAAGGCTTCATCCGCCCTAGCTCATCGCCATGGGGTTTCCCCGTTCTGTTCGTAACGAAGAAAGATGGAACAGAAAGGATCTGCGTAGACTATCGCCCGCTAAATTTAGCGACGATAAAGAACAAGTACCCACTGCCCAGGATCAATGATCTTTATGATCAACTTGCAGGATCCTCTGTCTTCTCCAAGATGGATTTGAGATTAGGCTATGATCAAATCAAAATCCGAAATGAGGACATTCCAAAAACGGCTTTTACTACTCGTTATGGTCTTTACGAGTACACCGTCATGTCCTTTGGTTTAACCAATGCCCCCGCCACTTTCCCACGCATGATGAATTCGATCTTCATGGAGTATTTGGACCAGTTCGTCGTGGTTTACCTCGATGACATCCTTATATACTCGAAGAACGAAGAAGAACATGCCGAACACCTAAGGCTGGTATTGATGAAACTTAGAGAGCATCGCCTGTATGCTAAATTCTCCAAGTTTAAATTTTGGCTACGAGAAGTGACCTACTTAGGCCACGTAATTTCTGCAAAAGGCATTGCTGTGAATCCCGAGAGAGTTCAGGCCGTCCTTGACTGGACTCCACCTGAATCGGTTAAGCAAGTTAGGAGTTTTCTCGGCCTAGCCAGCTATTGCCGTCGCTTCGTCGAGAACTTTTCTAAAGTTGCAAAGCCTCCAACTGAACTCCTCAAGAAAGATAAGAAATTCCTATGGACTCCCAAGTGCGAGGAAAGCTTTCAAGAGCTAAAAAGAAGATTGACTTCTGCACCCGTACTTGCACCTACAGACACCAAAAAGGATTTCGAGATCTATTGTGATGCATCACGACAAGGGTTAAGATGCATACTTCTGCAAGATCGACATGTGGTAGCTTATGCTTCACGCCAGCTGCGTCCACATGAAGAGAACTATCCTACCCATGATCTTGAACTCGCTGCCGTAGTGCATGCCCTAACAACTTGGCGACATTACCTCCTTGGTAATCGTTGTGAGATCTTTTCCGACCACCAAAGCCTCAAATACATTTTCACCCAGCCAGATCTTAATCTCAGGCAAAGACGCTGGATTGAGTTGATAAAAGATTACGACGTAGTAATTTCTTACACCCCAGGCAAAGCCAATGTCATGGCTGATGCACTAAGTCGTAAGTCGTATTGTAACAACCTCATGTTACAACAGTATCAACCACTTCTTCATGAGGAATTTCGAAAGCTTAATCTCGAGATTGTTCCTCGTGGATCTCTTTTCAACTTGGTGGCGAAACCAACCCTTGAGGATCAAATCTTAGTTGCCCAAAGGCGTGCACGAGGTGTTCGCCGGATCAAGGAGAACATTGCTAGCGGAGTTGCTAAATGTTTCTCCACTAATAGCAAAGGAACGGTATTCTTTGGAAATCGTTTGGTAGTACCTAAGAATAGAGAACTAAGGCAACTCATCCTCAAAGAAGCCCATGACACACCCCTCTCAATTCATCCCGGTAGCACAAAAATGTACCGAGATCTACGCCAGAGATATTTGGTGGACTAGGATGAAGAGAGACATTGCTCAATTTGTTGCCGAATGTGATGTTTGTCGTCGCATTAAGGCAGAACATCAAAGGCCTGCTGGCACACTTCAACCTTTGCCTATTCCAGAGTGGAAATGGGACAAAGTCGGTATGGACTTCATCACCGGCTTTCCAAAAACCCAGAAAGGAAACGATGCCATCTTCGTTGTCATAGATAGGCTTTCCAAAGTTGCTCACTTCCTTCCCGTTCGCGAGTCTATAACTGCTAGACAGTTGGCGGACTTGTATGTCTCTAGAATTGTGTCTCTTCACGGTGTTCCTTTGGAAATCAATTCTGATCGTGGTAGCCTTATCACCTCTAGATTTTGGGGAAGCTTCCAACGTGCTATGGGAACTAATCTCTCCTTTAGTACAGCTTTTCATCCTCAGTCTAGTGGTCAAGTCGAAAGGGTCAACCAAATTTTGGAAGACATGCTCAGAGCTTGTGTTATCTCATTCGGAAAGAATTGGGAGAATTCTCTTCCATTCGCCGAATTTGCTTATAACAATAGTTTTCAATCTAGTCTGAACATGGCTCCTTTTGAACTCCTTTATGGACGACGATGTCGAACACCTTTAAACTGGTCAGAAACCGGTGAAAGAAAATTCTTTGGACCGGACATGATCAAGGAAGCAGAAGAGCAAGTTCGCATTGTTCGTGATCGTTTGAAAGCCGCACAGTCTCGTCAGAAAAGCTACTATGATCGTCATCATAGAAAGGAAAGCTACAATCTGGAAGAGAAGGCTTACCTCCGGGTTACTCCTCTGAAGGGAACCCAACGATTCGATATCAAAGGCAAGTTGGCCCCACGTTACATCGGACCTTTCTGCATTCTTGCTAAACGTGGAGAAGTTGCCTACCAACTTGAACTACCCCCGCACCTTTCCCGAGTACATGATGTATTCCATGTGTCACAACTCAGGCGTTGCTTCAAGGACCCCATCCGCGAAGTCGACCATGAAACGCTTGATCTACAAGATGACCTTTCTAATCAAGAATACCCTGTTCGTATTCTTGATTCAGCAGAGCGTGTGACTCGCCGAAAGAAGATCAAGTTTCTGAAAGTTCAGTGGTCACACCACTCTGAAAGAGAAGCCACGTGGGAAAGAGAAGACCGTCTCACTGCCGAGTACCCCACCTTCCTCCCGCAGACTTCTGAATCTCGGGACGAGATTCTTTTGAGTGGGGACGAGTTGTCACAACCCCAAGTTAGGTATGTGCTAGGATCAGAGGTACCTTGCATTCATGCCAAAATTTCAAAAAGAAAATCAAAATTGGGGAAAAGAAAAGCCCTGAGAAATTAAATCAAATGGCTAGATAAAAATCTTTTTCCAAAAATCATTCGATAATTTGGAAAATTCCTATAAATGGTGCTGATCATTTTAAAAATGGTTTGGGAGCAATCCCATGCTCATGGAATTTTCTAATATTCAAACAGTGCCTTGGAATTAATAAAATAACCCTATTTGAGTTAAGATTCAAATTATTTGAATTTTTAAAATGTTGAAACTTTATAAGTGGCTAGTCTATATTATTATGAGGCCATATAAAATTTTTCAGAATTTATAAAAATGCCTAGCTATTTTTATTAGCTAGGTCAAACATATTACAGAAAATATAAAAAGAAATTAAAACAGCAGAGCTTACCTTGTGCCTCAGGCGAGGCCCAACTCACCTTGGCCACGGCCCAGCCCACCGAGCGCCTTGTCTTCTACCTCCCTGCCGAGCCAAGCAGCTCGGTGGAGGCAGAGCGCGGGCACGGTGCCACCTCGTCGCCCGGGAGCTTCTAGACCTCCCCTTGGCCGGTAAGCACGCCACGGAGCTGCCCTCGAACCCCCACACCCGTTCCCCCTCCTCTGGCTTCCTCCCTGCCTCTCTCCCCCGTGAATCCAGCGCCGCCCGAAAGCCAACCGGAGCACGCCGCCGTGCAGCGCGTGGCTAACGACCTCCTCTCGCCGAGCTGAAGTGTCCAAACGCACCGCCGCCATCGTCTTCGTCAAATCCCTCAGTCAATTGAGCCCGAGGACGCCGAAAACGACGACTGCTTCAAGTTCTTCGCCGCCGGCCGCCGTGGAGCTCGTCGACGAATTCGTCGCCTACAGACCCTCCCCGGCCTCGCCATCACCACCAGCACACTCGTGGTGAGCTTCTGATCCCACCTAGCTATCCCAGGTTCTCCCTCCCGTACGACGTCGCCGTTTGCCATGAGGACCGAAGAGCACCGCCGCCATGAACGACGACGAGGAGATTCCAGTACCCCTCCGCCACCCCCGTGTTGTCCAACGTGCTCCTGGCACCTCCAGGCGTCGTTTGATGCAGCGCTAGCTCAAGCTCTCCCCTCGCAGCAACTCTTCCGTCGAGCTCGAGCCATGGCCGCCGCTAGGGCATGTCGTCGGCAGGGCTGCAGTGCCCCCCTTGGTTCCCCGTGTGCACAAGGTGGTGCGGACGAACACGGGAAGTCTTCTGGTGGTCTCGGCGTGCAAATTGGTGGACGGGAGCACCGTTTCCTTGGGCGCCGCCGCGTCGGATGTCGCCGTCGACATGTCGCCGGCAGCGCTGACGTGGCCACCATTAGTTTAGGTGCTAATGATCCCCCCAGAGCCAATGACAAGTGGGCCCAGTGGCTTAATTAAGCCACTAGTTAAGTTAACCCAGCCGGTTAATTAACCCCTGAGGCTGACACCCTGGACCCACATGTCATCCCCCCCTGACGCCAGCTTGACGTCAGCCTGACGCAATAAGTCATTTAAATGAATTTCCAGAAAATCAAATAGAATTAAAGAAATTCCAGAAATTCCAGAAAATACCCCAAACTTTGGAAATTCATAGAAAATTCATATGAACTCCAAATTGGACAAATAATATATGAAAAATGATCAGGAGAAAATTATCTATCCAAATATGCAACTTTCAACTTTGTTTGAGTTGATTTTAAAATGGGACCAGTAGCATATGTCATTTGATTTATTTGAAATTAATTCAAATTCAATTCAAATGATATTGCAACTTGGACCTTGGAATTATGCTACAATTCAACCACACATCAGAGGCATATCATACACATTTGAAGAAGGTTCAAAATGATCAAACAATGTCACATGCAACTTGGTTAGTTTGAATTCAAATTGGAGTTTGAATTTGCAATTCAATTTGCTATATAATCCATTTAAATGGAATTGCCCAAACACATCAGAAACATATACATCAAGTTTCAACCTTCAACCATGTGTTTGTGCATTGTATTTATATTGCTTCCTTGTTTGTTGTTTGTCGAGTAGAGGTGGAACCGAAGCAGGAGGCTGCCCCCTTCGTTGAAGACACCGTTATCGAAACCTCGTCAGCAAGGGAAGCAAACCCCCATTGATCATGTCTATAAAATCCCACTTCCCTCTCATGTCTCGCTTATGCATTGTTTAGGATGATCACCATGATAACGTTTCTATCGCATAGTTGAACCCATATCCTTTGCATGACCTATCATCTTGTCATAGTAGTAAGCAAACCACAATCCTAGCAGATGTAGGAGTTGGTTGATATCATGTGGCCCCTGCAACTGTTACTGCTTATTGCATGCTTAGTGGTACAATGAGGTTGCTTATGATGTGCGTCGGGATGATAAACATGGTGTTGATGAAAGTGAAACGTGTTGGTGAATCTACCCTAATACAAGGTGAACGATGAGAGGCTTTGTAGGAGTACACAGTGGGTTGTCTCGTTGAACACCGCCTTAAGTCCGAGTTCTTGTGTGGTGATCCAAGAAGAAGAGTACAACCACACATTGGGCTCACTGACCCCTCTCGACCTAGTACCTCAGCCCGTTCGAACCCCAGAAGTCGCAGTAGTTCGGAGTTCTGGTAGGGCTGTGGCACGGTCTGCGAAGTGGATGAACGGCTTTTCAAGACCGGCTTGGGACCCTGCACACATTGTTTGAGGCTGTACTGGAACCTCGGCCGGACTTCCATACGGATCCCCCTCAGATAGGCGACTCTCTGGACTAGAACGGAGCTGTGGGCGAAGTGTCGTAGAAACATCCTCGCCGGTACCCGCTTGAAGGGTCCCACTCCCAAGCGGTAACTGATGAGTGCGTGTGTGTAGCGGTACACCCCTGCAGGGTTAACAAAAACTATTCGAATAGCCGCGTCCGCGGTTAAGGACTGCTTGGAGAGCTGTGCTCGATTATTAGACAACTTGAACTGGATAATTCTAAAACACACCAAGATAAGCGTGAGTGCTATGGTGTGCTTCTCGTGGGAAATCGAGGAAGTAACCATAGTGGTGTAATTGGTTGAAGAGTTGTAGTGGACTCGTGTACGCTTCTTACCTCAAGTCTGGTACTCGTAGTTCAGGACTAGCCAAGTCAAAGCTGGCACTTCTGCAAGTGAAACCCCACCTCCCTTTACATTGATACATATGCATGAGTAGTATAACTCCTATGTAAGTCTTGCTGAGTACGATTTTGTACTCACGTTTTCTTAATCTATGTTTTAGATGAACCCACCGACCCCGATGGTGATTTTTTACTCGAAGCTTGAAGAATGAAGACTCAGACCAAGACCAAGCTAGTGTAGTCCCAGTCAGACGACTGGTTCCCTCGTGGAGGGCTTGTTTTTAGATAAGGCTTCTCTAAGCCATTTGTTAAACTTGTCTGTACTCAGACCTACTTGCTTCAGCTTGATTGTTGTAATGTTGGATCACATGCTTGTGATCTCTGTGTGTACTCTGTAAGAGTTATTAATAAAGATATATACTTTGTAGAGAATTGCAATCATACCTGCTGTTCATACAAGGCATGTGTGCTGCGTGTATGTTTATAACATGCATGTCTTAGTATGGGTTTTCGAGACCTTAGTTGTGATCTGGCTGGCGGTCTTTTATACACCAAGTGGCCCTTAGATGTGCGCAGCTTGGGGCATCGCGATGCGATTGTTCGAGACTCTGTCTCGTGCACACTTTGATGTATGATCGAGCCCGCCCTAGACCCCGACTAAGTGATCGGGCTGGAGTAAGTCTATGTAAGGGTTATAATACAATCGATAGTATGGTTGAGGCGACTTGTCTATGAGTATGGGAGTTCACCACCCATATCATTTAGACTTGTGTGCGGACTATGAGGACCCATTTCAGTTGATCATCCGGCCTGGATGGGACGCCCCTCACGTTCGATGCTTTCCGAGAACGTTCTGTGCTTGGCCTTGTCTGCTTAGACAAGTGGGTACGGTTCTCGGCTCTCCATATGATTGTGTTGTAGCGAGGCTTGCATACGCAAACCCCGGGTCCCGACAAAAAGAACCCTGACTAAAGAAAAACCAGTACAAGAAAGGTGATTGCCACAAGAGCAAGACCCAGGGAAGACATACATGGTATATGTCAAATCTTGCTGCAATATATACCCCCGGAGTGAGCATTGCACCTCGTAAGTGGTCAAAAGTTTGCAACTCTTGCAAGCCGATGGGTAAGGCCAAGGGATGCACTGTATGGACCTCAAGTTAAAATTTCCTCCATCAGTTGACACCAGGTGGACCACCATGGATGCCTGCAGCAAAGAAATCTCATTCAGTATGGGCAAAGTACCGCGTACCCATCCCATCATCCCAAGCAATTCCTCAAGTTCGGCATCATCCGTCTTGCCGAGGTACCCCAGTCTGCTTCATTAAAGTTCACCCGCTCAGCTCGGAATTTTCAATACAAGAACCGGATTGAAGCGTATCATGAAATATCGCCACCCAGATAGGGCCACCTGTCATGCAAATCTCAGCATAAGTGAATGTCCAAAATTTTTGCCCCGCTCTGAATTCTTGAGCACGGTGGACAGGCCAAAAGAAATGCAAGGCAACCCCACGTGCCGTCAGTCAAGGTCCCGATAGTAAACATTCTGAGATACCAACTACCGATGAAGGCTAGACTCTTGTAAAAGAGGCCAATGCAATGGATTCAAGACCGTACCACGAATAAAGCCTGAGGTACCCCAGAAACAGTATGGGTATCGTCAGCATTCAGCCTATGACAAGACATCCCGTTATCATACAAGTCAGAAGGTATGAGGATGGAAATTAGCAGGAAAGGATGTGAGGTATCAAGGAAGAACATTCTATCAGAACTGTGGATCGGGTGAAGCAAACCCCCTCAGCAGAGATATATTGGATGCTACCATCGGAACAGTAAGCGGTAAAAAGGAAATCCGAGAAGCAGCAAGTTTCCGAAGGACGGTAAGTTTGCGATGGTTCCTTGAGCAACCAAATCTCGAGGACGAGATTTTTCTAAGGGGGTAGGTTTGTGACACCCTGGATTTTGGAACTTTCTTTTTCCAAAAACTTTTCTGATTTATTTCTGGATTTGCTATTGGATTTGATTTTGAGCACCTCCTTGGATTTGAACTTGAGCATAATTTCCTTCCATGCTCAAGTGGCACTTGTTTCCAATCCTTTCCATTGCCATCCCATTGACCCACCTCATCCAAGCCACCATATATTCAAGCCATATATTCCTTTTTCCAAGAAAAGGAATATTCCCATTATTTGAGGTTTGTGAAGCAACCCCTATTTATTTTGCTCCATAAATCCCCAAAAAATTCCCACATGTCATTGACATCATATCTTGCCAATTTCTCCAAAAAGATTGACTGTCTAAAGTGGATTTTTCCTCTAGAAAAATTCATTTGTCTATGGGGGCAGATTGGAGCTTTGTGAAGGGCGTGCCATTTTCCTTGATCCATTGCTGGTGAAACTTTTTCTGCAAGCTCATATGATCATGTCATTGATCTCCACAAAATTCCACCACCATTTTCTTATCCAAACTCCCACAATAAATTCCCAAAGTTCTGGTGTAGCAAGGGGGCATTGTGAAGCAAGTGCATGATAGGGGATCCCATTTACCTTGAAACTTATTGAGCATGATCCTACCACCAAATAACTCCACCAAACCAAATTTGAGCCAAATTCCATCCACCATGTAAGTGCACCATCAGGTTTAAGTTTCTGGTCAGAAGGACACCTTGTGAAGCAAGTGCTATCTAGGCTTGTCCAATGGCCATGAAATTTTATACACATGTGAACCATGCCAAATAACCCCAGTACACCAATTTTCAGCACATTAAACCAATCCTATGGGATGCTAGCATCAACTTTGCATTCTGGCCTAATTAGACATTTGCAAAGGAAGTGCTAGCTAGCTTGATCCATTTGGCTAAAACTTAGTACACATACTCACCTCAGTGTATGATTATGCTCTGCCATATATCATGCTTAGGGGAGCCATGTGCTAGCCACAACCCAGTACAAACACCTTCAGCCTCCATGGTGCATTTGCAAAGGATGTACCATGTACATTGATTATTTTGAGCCCAAACTCAGCAGACCCATAGTCCTTCCAACCCTATGCCCCTGGCACAATCTCTCATGCACCCACTCATCACCATGTGATCTTATCTTCTTTCCCAAGGTTGTTGTATCAAACTTTCAGAGGGATCCAACTCACCCCAGAGAACCTTTGGCCAATCTTTTTGCACTGTTGTCATCAGGGATGAAAGGACTACACCCTGTTCACAGTTGGACACGCATGAGCTTATCCATAAGTTGGTGGCCACGCTCTTGGACGCACACGGAGTTCTCGGGCTGCGCTCCGCGCGTGCCCGACGCGTCCACGTCCTGCTCCATTCGCGCTTGTCCATTTCTTCATGTCCTGCCGCGCCGCACAGCTTTTCTCAGCATTCCTGCTCCATGCCACCCCGTCCCGTCGCCCTCGATGGCCGCCAGCTCCCCGCATGCCTCGACCACACCTCCCTGTCGCGGCCCAGAGCTCGCATCTGCCTCCCCCTATATAATGGTTGTTCCCCGAACCCCGTGAGCATCCCACCAGCCTCCCCACACCTCCTAGCTGAGCTTCCTCTCTCCAATTCTTCGCCGGAGCCACTCCATTGCTCCCACGGTTGCTGATTCCGCCGCCGGCCTCCGCTCCAATCTGGAGACCCGAGCCCTCCCCCTCCTCCCATCCCGCGGAGTCGCCCCTGCCCCTCCCCTCGCTGGCAGGGAGCCTACTGGCCGCGGCCACGGCCGCCGTACCACGGCCCAGGGGAAACGGCGCGGCCAGCCTCCCCTCGAGGAACCGCTGACGCCAGCCGCCGCGGCCCGGCGGGCCAGCCAGCAAGCCCGTCCACCGGCGGTAAGTGCCTGCCGGCCATGCCCCTGCGGCCCCTCCTCTTCTTCGTCGACGGGGGAAATTGGGAGGAGAGAGACAGGGAGATCCGACAGGTGGGGGCGTCATTTAAGTGGCTCGGCCTGGCTGACGTGCGAGCCCGTTCAGCTTAAGTGGAGGCGCCTTCGTCGATATACGTTTCCCCTAAGGGAAGGCGTATTTTCCCCTTCGGTTGCCCGAAGTACGCTTTCCCTGATCAAAAGTGTAGTCTCCTCATCTGCAGGCCAAAGTACGCTTTCTCTGTTTGAAAGTGTAATCCCGAAAACCCTGAGCTGTGAGTGTTCACTAGTTAGGACAGATTTTCTATCTAACGAACGAACGCTCGTATCTCCGCAACCGTTGCTCCAAACGAGGTGATTCTTTTTGTGTTGGTTTTCTTTCGAGCTCCTCTTCGCGTTGGCATAGGTCTTATGCCATGATTCTTTGTGGTTCTTTGCTGGTCAAGTCAAAGTGGTTTGACCCCCTTTTTCGCCGTGCCTTCCTTGTCCGGTTTTGCAGGGTGTGTCGGTGTCGAAGACCGGGAGTATTTAACACTCCTCTGGTGAAAGGCAAGCCACAATACCCTTTGCGCCTTTGCAAAGCCTTGACGTGCTTATAAAATTGCTTTTAGATGATATTCTTATATCGGTGACCGTGATCATATTGCCACGTTATGATTGATGTTATCGTTGCCATGGTATCCTAGAATATGCTACTACTATGCTATGTTTTGCCATCTTACCTCCGTGCTATACTTTGATTATGTCATTGCCATGTTATGTCCTTAATCATCGTAACCACAACATACCAACACCATGTTAAGATGATCATGTTATCTCTATGCTAGTTCATGCTATGCCTAAGTTATGCTCAACTTCATTCATAATGTTGCCATGCTAATAATCTTGATCATTGTAACACGGATAAGTTCACCATCTAAAATGTGTTTGATCATATCTGAAATTATTATGCTAGTATGCTATGCATTGTTATGATCTGATGCTACTCATGTTGCACCTGATACTTGTGTTTGCTGTTGGAGACATGCTTCATGACAAGTTGATTGGGTGCCACCAAACCGAACTTATCCGTGCAGCCACATTTTCCTGAATGGGCAGGCCTCGATTCGGTCTACTGGTGGGTTCTATTATGCTTATCACCAAAGAGGGAAGGCTATGCGCGGCAGTTTCCTTGGCCGGGTAAACGGCGATAGTGTTGAGAGCCAGTTTGTTGTGCGCACAGGTCCCTGCGGGGGAGGGGGACAAAGTTTATGGACCATGCGATTGTCAAGGTCATGCGATGGTCAGTGTCAGAAGGACACATGGGCTACCCAAGACGGGATGTCGGTGATACGGTAAGAGGGACACGCGGTGGAACGGTCTCGTTGGAGAAGTCCTAGTCCACTCCTACAATACGAGTTCCAAGGATCCTGTGGGACAAGTTCCGAGGTACTGGATGGAGGAAGAACTCCATAGTGTGGGTAACGTGCATAAACTCTGCAGAGTCACACAAATCTATTCGAATAGCCGCGTCCACGGTAATGGACACAGTTCGTACTAGGTCACACCATAAGATCAACATGAGTTTGGTGGTATGTCTGGGAAAGTGGATTGGTCATGCGATGACCCGTTTGGTCGTATGACGACCCGTGAATGTGATTGGTCATGCGATGACCCATTTGGTCATGCGATGACCCATTTGGTCATGAGACGACCCGTGGAAGTAATTGGTCATGAAGTGACCCGGTGCTTGAGTCTGTAAGGACTCTGAGGTAAGCCACGTGATCATGCGATGAGCATGTGGGGTCCATGTGACCTTAAACGATGATTGTTTGTGCATTAGTCTAAGTTTTGATAATATGCTTGCTGGATATCTGTTTGCATGATATTGTTGTTCACCTGTTTAACTCACTAAGATACTTGAACCTGCTAATGCCATGTTATTGTTTTTCCTTGTTGCTTTGGATGTTGTGAGCTTGCAAGTACATTCAATGTACTGACCTAGCGTGTCATGCGAGATTTTCAGGTTGTTCTTTGGATGCGTAGGACGACGTTCCCGGTGTTTGCGAGCTAGGAGGTGTCCCAGCCAGTGTCCCTGTGGATTGGAGTTCATCACCGCCGTTGTTGTTCCGCTGCCGAGTATATTCCGCTGCTAGAGAGTTATTGTCGGGACCCGGGATTAGCGTATGCAAGACTCGCTACAGCACAATCATATGGAGAGCCGAGAACCGTACCCACTTGTCTAAGCAGACAAGGCCAAGCAAAGAACGTCCTCGGAAAGCATCGAACGTGAGGGGCATCCCATCCAGGGCGGATGATCAACTGAGATGGGTCCTCATCGTACGCACACAAGTCTAAATGATATGGGTGGTGAACTCTCATACTCATAGACAAGTCGCCTCAACCATACTATCGATTGTATCATAACCCTTACATAGACTTACTCCAGCCCGATGACTTAGTCGGGGTCTAGGGCAGGCTCGATCATACATCAAAGTGTGCACGTGACGGAGTCACGAACAATCACATCGCGATGCCCCAAGCTGCGCACATCTAAGGGCCACTTTGTGTATAAAAGACCGCCAGCCAGACCACAACTAAGGTCTCGAAAACCCATACTAAGACATGCATGTTATAATCATACACGCATCACACATGTCTAGTTTGAACAGCAGGTATCATTGCAATTCTCTACAAAGTATACAACTTTATTGATAACTCTTACAGAGTGCACACAGAGATCACGAGACCGTGATCCAACATTACAACAAGCATGCGGAAGCAAATTATGTCTGGGTACAGACAAGTTTAGAAAATGGCTTAAGAAGCCTTATTTAAACACAAGCCCTCCACGAGGGAACCAGTCTGCTGACTGGGACTACACTAGGTTGGTCTTCAGTCGTCGAGCTCGAGGAAGAATCCACCTTCGGGGTCAGTGGGTTCATCTAAAACAAAGAATAAGCAAACGTGAGTACAAAGTCGTACTCATCAAGACTTACGTAGGAGCTATACTACTCAGGTACATGTATCAAGGCAAAGGGAGGTGGGGTTCATAAGCAGAAGTGCCATCTTTGACTTAGCTAGTCCTTAACTACGAGTACCAGACTTGAGGTAAGAAGCGTACATGAATCCACTATATCTCCAACAAATTACACCACTATGGTGCCTTCCTCGACTTCCCACGAGAAAGCACACCATAGCACTCACGCTTATCTTGGCAAGTTTTATAAGTATTGTAAGGCCCGATATGCGGTACTGTTCCAGATCTAGATGTTTCCATCCAGATCCGGGGACGAAGCACATATCGAACCCACCGCGACATATAACAAAGTCATATGCCCCGGATTTCCAACATGATATCACAACATTACAGATACAAGGATACAACATCTCATACAATCGGCATACAACTGCCTCAAAAATAATACAACAGTGGAAGATACATGTCTGAGTACAGACTACAAGCAAATCCCTAGGGGCAAAGAGAAAAGCATCGATCCCATAACCACACGGGTCCAGGCCCTCCGCCGGGATCCGCCTAACTAGTCGTCGTCGAGTCTCCACGTGAAATGTCGATCACCGTACCTGTTGTCGATCAGAACCCTGAAAAGAGTTTGGGGGTAGTATCATGAGTACAGAGGTACTCAGTATCCAACTGTAGTGGTCATCTGACCCAGCAAGGACTTCATCACTCGTCATTCTAGGACAACTAGTAGTTTACGGTAAGGAAGGGGTAAGTGGTGAGGTTTCTGCCGCACTAGCATTTATGAAGTGGCTAACGATCTAGAGAGTAAGATAAGAAGCCAAGCATTCGATGAGGAATCGCCTCCAACAAGTCTTGCTATCAACTACTTACGCAAGCATAACACCTATCCTATCCTTGTCCTCCTCTTCGCATCCTGACGAAGAAGAAGCAGTCAAGGCACACACACACGTTGATCAAGTTATATTAAGATTATCTCAGTTGTTGTTGTCTATGAACAAGGAGTAGGTCTCAAGTCGTCCATAACCGTGGACACGGCTTCTCGATAAGATTTAACCCTGCAGGGGTGTACCAACTGCCCATTACGAGGCAACCATTTTATGATTTAGTTCCAAGAGATCCGAAACGACAAGTCCTTCTAGCTAACAACGAACAAATCCGGGTGGCCCCCGGGGAGTCGACACCCATTCCAAAAGCTGGCCACGCTCTCGGATCGGACTCTTCCGTATGACGCAGGTTGGATTGCCGGTTAGTTCTCTTATGAGACCGGGTCCTAGCTGATCAGGTGGACCAACAGAGAAACAAAGTCTCCACTGGCCCAAGTTGTTTTAAAACAGCTGGGGGCCCAACCAAGCACACACACGTTTTCAAATGGTAAATCAGCTTGGGCCACCACTAGAAATGTTTGAAGCTAGATAGGTAAGAAAAGGGGACCCCATAAAATCCCACACGCGGTTAGGCATGCTCAGTCTTCAAACCAATACCCGGAACTCGGATCCTACGTGACTCGAATGGAACAAAGCGTCGGGGCGGGATAGCCTAGACCTTCCATCCTTCGTCGAATATAGTCAACAATATAATAATAATCAGATCATGAACAACAATATAGTAATGATAAATGTGATATCCCAAACCCAGGAGTAACAGGGTAACATCGTAGCATCCTAAGCATGCATACTAAGCAGGGGCTGAGCAACGAGCAATAGTAACATAGCAGTACAAGGTTTGCTGGGAAGGAACATGGCTGTATTGGTTTGAAAGAGGCTGTAAACATGTGGTAGGATCAAACATCGCCTAACCTATTCTAGCATGCAAACCGCTGGTTGAAATAGAATGGATCATAAGTAATGCAAGTCCTTGCCTGTTGATAAGTCGGGTTCCGAAGGTGTAGTCGATCGCAAGCTCGCATCGTCTCCGAGAGGTACCCGCGGGAGCACACAAGAAGTAAACACTGGAAAACAATCAACGGTGCACCACTATTACTATGGAGCAAACACGAGCAAGCATCAACAAGAAGTAACACGAGAATCGCACCTACCGTCGAGAGCGGTTACTAACAATTTAAGTGGAGTACTCGTCACACACGACGATACCGCACATTTACGGTGGTTCAAGTTGTTTAGCTACAGGTGACCAAACAACGGTTATTAACATGGCAACTCAAGCAAGCATGGCATAGCACAAAAACATTGCAAGAGGTGAAGCACAAAGTAAACTATCTATGCTAGTCAATTTAAATGAGGCACAACCTAAACATGGCATAACACTAAGTGCCGCACGATGATTAAAAGATTTGGTACTGTTCTGCCATATACCATATTTTAGGTTGATTAATAACAGCAAACAATAGCATAAACACAAAGAACACGAAAAACTAATCAAGTTACATATAAAGAACACCCCAAACGGAGTTACGGTTAAAAAGATATAAGCAAAACAATTTATGCACACATGCTGTATAAACAGGGGTAAATCTATATGCAAAAGTGCAGCAACATGACATAGCAATACATGGGATGAAAGTATACATGATGCTTAACAATATGCAATTGGAATCACTCAATTCCGATAAACGGTTGCGAAGCAATCGTCATCCGAAGTTGCAACAAAATAACAGTTTCAGCAATAGCAGCACAATAACATCAGGATAGCTACTTTGGAACAAGATATAAACATGATGCAGCAGGCAAATATGGCATGTGAATGCATGAAACTGAAGTAGAAACATTGCTTAACGCAATGCAAAAGGAATCAATGCAATAGGCCTCATGGATTTGTTACAATCATCATGCAAAGTTGCAACAAAATAATAACAGCAGCACAAAACAGGAAAAAGTAGCAGTTTAACGGCCTGATGCCCTGTTCAGCACACGATTACACAAACAAGATGAGCTCAAACGCAAAAGCTCACAAAAGATGAATTAAAGTACACGCAATTCTAAGAAATTCCTCTTTTGGGCGCAACGCGATCCGAGCTACGGTTTAACGGAAAATCGCAGTGCAAAACAGCATCAGCAGCACAATATTCCAACACTTAGAAAAAATAACAGGGGTTAGCCAGAAAAGAAAAAAAAATAAACAAAAAAAAAAAATGGCCTCACCCCTCCATTGGGCTCGGCCCAAGTGGCTCGAGAGGCCCGGTGGCTGGCTGGGGCGCCTGGGCCAGGGGGCAGGCCGTGGCCGCGCTGGAGTGGGCCGGCCCACCCTGGGTCTCCAGCGACGGCTGGATCGGGAGGCCGCTGGAGCCGCTCGGGCTCGAGCCCGGCGACCAGGCGGCGGCGCAGCGCCGGTCTCCGGCGAGGGGCCGTGCACGGGAGGCGGGGATGGAGGCAGGACGGCACGGGGTCGAAGGGCGGCTCGGATCCGGCCGCTGGGGTCGTCGGCGAGGTGAGCTCGGGCTCGGCCGAGCCGCTCCCATGGCGCGGCGGCCGGCGGCTCCCGCGGCGGCGACCTGCGAGGACAGAGGGGAGGAGGGTGAGCGCGGGAGGAGAGGGAGAGAGGAGAGGGAAGAGGAGACGCGGCGGCGGGCGGCTGCTGCCGGCGGCTTGCTCGCCGAGGTGGAGGCGGCGGCTGCCTCCACGGGCTGGAGGGAGAGAGGAGACAGAGGAGAGAGAGAGGAGATCCAGGGGCGACGTGGCGCGTTCCTGGCCGTCAGATCGGCCGATCTGACGGTCCAAAACCCATTGGGCTGACCTCATATCTGAGAATTAGGGTTTGGACGAGAATTGGGGTGTTTTTCCAGATCTGGGGGGGGGGCTAGTGGCTTAGGGAAATCCTAAGTGGGGTGGTGGTCTTTATATAGCATGGGTGGCTGGGAGTTTGCAAAAACATCATCGGTTTTTAACTCGCACGCACGGTGCTCACGTTTCTGACCGCCGGGGGTCCGCAGTACCTCCGATTCGGGTAAAACTTCGAACTGCGCGATCGGTGCGTCGAGCCGGAGGCGTTCACCTCACGCTGGAACCATTTCGAAAACACTTTCCGGCGCGCTATAAAAATATCCCGTTTAATTATTAAACGGGGTTTTTCGTTTCGTTGGCTGCGGCTGGTCTCGTGCGGTTTTCGCGACGGTGATCGGGCGAAACCCGGTGTCGCAAAGGTCGAGTGTTAGGGTGGCAAGGGTCGGTCTCCGTCCGATACGAGATAAGAGGGGAAAAATAATCGCCGATCAATAAATCGGGGATGCAAACACCGCAAACAAATCAGGCAATCAAACAATTCACACCGAAAACAAAATTTTTAATTTTTGTGAAATCTGGGCTGTTACAGCCAACACCACCAACAAGGGATCTCGTCCCGAGATCTAGGACGATCCGGGGAGAGGGGGGGGGGAGAAAGGAGAGTCGACGATCTTCAACACCACCAACAAGGGACTCTGCTCCATGTCGACGTCGAAGCTCCGTCGAAATAATTTTCCGCAAAGAGACGACATCGTCGGAATAACGAAGACGTCAGTGACAAGAGGAAGAACGATCGCGAAAACCAGATCAAGGGATAGTGATTTTCGACGCAAGTCGTAAAAACACCGGGCAAAAGGATGGATGGCAATGGACGACCCTGATGATACCCAAAATCGGACAAGCTAAAGGTACTACAGGAATTCCCACCTGAGCTCGGAATCGAGACAATACGCTGCAAGCAAGGCATTGTAACGGTTCCGATACTCCACACACTCGAGATCCTAGAGTTTTGAAGGGGGTAAGGCGAGAATTAAAACACTTACGACACTTGTCCTGACCAGAGCAAGGGTAAGGAGTAAAAAGATTCTACTCTCCGATAACTAACTTAGTAACTACAAAATAGTTTTTGTCTAGACTCGACTTCGGCCAGAGAGGGCATCCTACGGTCGGTAAGGCTCTGATACCAAGTTGTAAGGCCCGATATGCGGTACTGTTCCAGATCTAGATGTTTCCATCCAGATCCGGGGACGAAGCACATATCGAACCCACCGCGACATATGACAAACCCATATGCCCGGATTTCCAACATGATATCACAACATTACAGATACAAGGATACAACATCTCATACAATCGGCATACAACTGCCTCAAAAATAATACAACAGCGGAAGATACATGTCTGAGGACAGACTACAAGCAAATGCCTAGTGGCAAAGAGAAAAGCATCGATCCCATAACCACACGGGTCCAGGCCCTCCGCCAGGATCCACCTAACTAGTCGTCGTCGAGTCTCCACGTGGAATGTCGATCACCGTACCTGTTGTCGATCAGAACCCTGAAAAGAGTTTGGGGGTAGTATCATGAGTACAGAGGTACTCAGCATCCAACTGTAGTGGTCATCTGACCTAGCAAGGACTTCATCACTCGTCATTCTAGGACAACTAGTAGTTTACGGTAAGGAAGGGGTAAGTGGTGAGGTTTCTGCCGCACTAGCATTTATGAAGTGGCTAACGATCTAGAGAGTAAGATAAGAATCCAAGCATTCGATGAGGAATCGCCTACAACAAGTCTTGCTATCAACTACTTACGCAAGCATAACACCTATCCTATCCTTGTCCTCCTCTTCGCATCCCGACGAAGAAGAAGCAGTCAAGGCACACACACACGTTGATCAAGTTATATTAAGTTTATCTCAGTTTTTGTTGTCTATGAACAAGGAGTAGGTCTCAAGTTGTCCATAACCGTGGACACGGCTTCTCGAAAAGATTTAACCCTGCAGGGGTGTACCAACTTCCCATTACGAGGCTCCGTACGCACGTCCATCACTCTCAGTTGCTACCCATTATAGGCAACCATGTTATGACTTAGTTCCAAGAGATCCGAAACGACAAGTCCTTCTAGCTAACAACGAACAAATCCGGGTGGCCCCCGGGGAGTCGACACCCAATCCAAAAGCTGGCCACGCTCTCGGATCGGACTCTTTCGTATGACGCAGGTTGGATTGCCGGTTAGTTCTCTTATGAGATCGGGTCCTAGCTGATCAGGTGGACCAACAGAGAAACAAAGTCTCCACTGGCCCAAGTTGTTTTAAAACAGCTGGGGGCCCAACCAAGCACACACACGTTTTCAAATGGTAAATCAGCTTGGGCCACCACTAGAAATGTTTGAAGCTAGATAGGTAAGAAAAGGGGACCCCATAAAATCCCACACGCGGTTAGGCATGCTCAGTCTTCAAACCAATACCCGGAACTCGGATCCTACGTGACTCGAATGGAACAAAGCGTCGGGGCGGGATAGCCTAGACCTTCCATCCTTCGTCGAATATAGTCAACATTATAATAATAATCAGATCATCAACAACAATATAGTAATGATAAATGTGATATCCCAAACCCAGGAGTAACAGGGTAACATCGTAGCATCCTAAGCATGCATACTAAGCAGGGGCTGAGCAACGAGCAATAGTAACATAGCAGTACAAGGTTTGCTGGGAAGGAACATGGCTGTATTGGTTTGAAAGAGGCTGTAAACATGTGGTAGGATCAAACATCGCCTAACCTATTCTAGCATGCAAACCGCTGGTTGAAATAGAATGGATCATAAGTAATGCAAGTCCTTGCCTGTTGATAAGTCGGGTTCCGAAGGTGTAGTCGATCGCAAGCTCGCATCGTCTCCGAGAGGTACCCGCGGGAGCACACAAGAAGTAAACACTGGAAAACAATCAACGGTGCACCACTATTACTATGGAGCAAACACGAGCAAGCATCAACAAGAAGTAACACGAGAATCGCACCTACCGTCGAGAGCGGTTACTAACAATTTAAGTGGAGTACTCGTCACACACGACGATACCGCACATTTACGGTGGTTCAAGTTGTTTAGCTACAGGTGACCAAACAAAGGTTATTAACATGGCAACTCAAGCAAGCATGGCATAGCACACAAACATTGCAAGAGGTGAAGCACAAAGTAAACTATCTATGCTAGTCAATTTAAGTGAGGCACAACCTAAACATGGCATAACACTAAGTGTCGCACGAGGATTAAAAGATTTGGTACTGTTCTGCCCTATACCATATTTTAGGTTGATTAATAACAGCAAACAATAGCAAAAACACAAAGAACACGAAAAACTAATCAAGTTACATATAAAGAACACCCCAAACGGAGTTACGGTTAAAAAGATATAAGCAAAACAATTTATGCACACATGCTGTATAAACAGGGGTAAATCTATATGCAAAAGTGCAGCAACATGACATAGAAATACATGGGATGAAAGTAGACATGATGCTTAACAATATTCAATTGGAATCACTCAATTCCGATAAACGGTTGTGAAGCAATCGTCATCCGAAGTTGCAACAAAATAACAGTTTCAGCAATAGCAACACAATAACATCAGGATAGCTACTTTGGAGCAAGATATAAACATGATGCAGCAGGAAAATATGGCATGTGAATGCATGAAACTGAAGTAGAAATATTGCTTAACGCAATGCAAAAGGAATCAATGCAATAGGCCTCATGGATTCGTTACAATCATCATGCAAAGTTGCAACAAAATAATAACAGCAGCACAAAACAGGAAAAAGTAGCAGTTTAACAGCCTGATGCCCTGTTCAGCACACGATTACACAATCAAGATGATCTCAAACGCAAAAGCTCACAAAAGATGAATTAAAGTGCACGCAATTCTAAGCAATTCATCTTTTGGGCGCAACGCGATCCGAGCTACGGTTTAACGGGAAATCGCAGTGCAAAACAGCATCAGCAGCACAATATTCCAACAGTTAGAAAAAATAACAGGGGTTAGACAGAAAAGAAAAAAAAATTAACAACCAAAAAAAAATGGCCTCACCCCTCCATTGGGCTCGGCCCAAGTGGCTGGAGAGGCCCGGTGGCTGGCTGGGGCGCCTGGGCCAGGGGGCAGGCCGTGGCCGCGCTGGAGTGGGCCGGCCCACCCTGGGTCTCCAGCGACGGCTCGATCGGGAGGCCGCTGGAGCCGCTCGGGCTCGAGCCCGGCGACCAGGCGGCGGCGCAGCGCCGGTCTCCGGCGAGGGGCCATGCACGGGAGGCGGGGATGGAGGCAGGACGGCGCGGGATCGAAGGGCGGCTCGGATCCGGCCGCTGGGGTCGTCGGCGAGGTGAGCTCGGGCTCGGCCGAGCCGCTCCCATGGCGCGGCGGCCGGCGGCTCCCGCGGCGGCGACCTGCGAGGACAGAGGGGAGGAGGGTGAGCGCGGGAGGAGAGGGAGAGAGGAGAGGGAAGAGGAGACGCAGCGGCAGGCGGCTACTGCCGGCGGCTTGCTCGCCGAGGTGGAGGCGGCGGCTGCCTCCACGGGCTGGAGGGAGAGAGGAGAAAGAGGAGAGAGAGAGGAGATCCAGGGGGCGACGTGGCGCGTTCCTGGCCGTCAGATCGGCCGATCTGACGGTCCAGAACCCATTGGGCTGACCTCAGATCTGATAATTAGGGTTTGGACGAGAATTGGGGTGTTTTTCCAGATCTGGGGGGGGGGGGGGCTAGTCGCTTAGGGAAACCCTAAGTGGGGTGGTGGTCTTTATATAGCATGGGTGGCTGGCAGTTTGAAAAAACATCATCGGTTTTTACCTCGCGCGCACGGTGCCCACGTTTCTGACCGCCGGGGGTCCGCAGTACCTCCGACTCGGGTAAAACTTCGAACTGCGCGATCGGTGCGTCGAGCCGGAGGCGTTCACCTCGCGCTGGAACCGTTTCGAAAACACTTTCCGGCGCGCTATAAAAATATCCCGTTTAATTATTAAACGGGGTTTTTCGTTTCGTTGGCTGCGGCTGGTCTCGTGCGGTTTTCGCGACGGTGATCGGGCGAAACCCGGTGTCGCAAAGGTCGAGTGTCAGGGTGGCAAGGGTCGGTCTCCGTCCGATACGAGATAAGAGGGGAAAAATAATCGCCGATCGATAAATCGGGGATGCAAACACCGCAAACAAATCAGGCAATCAAACAATTCACACCGAAAACAAAAATTTTAATTTTTGTGAAATCTGGGCTATTACAAGTATCCAATTCAAGTTGTCTAATAATCAAGCTAAGCTTTCCAAGCGGTTCCTTACCGCGGACGCGGATATTCGAATAGTTTTGTTAACCCTGCAGGGGTGTACCGCTACACACACATGGCCATCAATTACCGCCTTTGGCCTCGACACCATTCAAGCGGTGTCGGCGAGGATGTTCACCACAACTGTTAGCTCATAGCCGATCTAGTCCAAGAAAGCCGCCTACCTGGGTTGGCTACCACTATCGTGAACCCGGCCGGTTTACCTAAGTGGACCTAGATGATGTGTGCGTGGTGCATAAGCCGGTCTCGGTTGAGCCATTCTCTCACTTAGCAGCCAGGCCACAAACCTACCAGAACTCCGAACTACTGCGACATCTGGACATCTAAAGGGATGAGTTAGTAGGTTGAGCGGGGATCCGTTTGCCCAACATGTGGTAGTACTCTTAAGCTTGGATCACCACACAAGAACTCGGGCTTAAGGCGGTGTTCAACGAGACAACCCACAGTGTACTCCTACACAACCTCTCATCGTTCACCTTGTATTAGGGTAGATTCACCAACACATTTCCACCATCATCACCAAGATTTCTACCATCCCGACTCACATAACAGTATCATCATTGTATCATCCTAAGCATGAAATAAGCAGTAACAATTGCAAGGGCCACATGATATCAATCAGCTCCTACATTTTCTAGGATTGTGGTTTGCTTACTACTGTGACAACTGATAGGTCATGCAAAGGAATGGGTTCATCTATGCGGTAGAAACGTAGTATGGTAATCATCCTAAACAATGCATAAGAGAGACTGAGAGGAAAGTGAGATTTTATCGACATGATCAATGGGGTTCTTTCTTTCCTTGCTGACGAGGTTCAGTATCGGGGTCTTCAACGAAGGGGGCAGCCTCCTGTTCCGGTTCAACTTCTATCGAAAAACAACAATCAAAGGGGGCATCATATGTACAATGCACAAACACATGGTTGAAGGTTGAAACTTGGTGTACATGCTTCTAATGTGTGAGGAAATTCCATTTAAATGAAGTATATTGCAAATGAATTGCAAATTCAAACTTCAATTTGAATTTAAAATGGTTCATATGCATGTTTGCTTCTGTTCCCCCATTTTAAAATGGTCAAACATGAAAACAAAGTGCATATTCAGAATCCTTGCATTTTTTTGATAATTTTCATATATTATATGTTTAATTTGGAGTTAAAATGAATTAGTTATGAATTTCCAAAGTTTAATTCATTTTCTAGAATTTCTGGAATATCTTTAAATAGAAAAGCTTTTACTGCATCAGCATGACCTCATGCTGGCGTCAGGGGGCCTCTGACCAGTGGGTCCCACATGTAAGTGACTATTTCATTAATTGAATCGTTTTAATTAAGCTTAAGCTTAATAGAGGGGGTTAAGTAGGCCTAGGGCCCACATGTCAGCCTCACTGGAGTGGGATTAGTGGCTAAACCTCGCGGGACACGTCAGCATGCCGGCGACGTGTCTCCGGCGACCTCCAGAACGGCGGAGCTGCACGGGGACGGCGTTCCCGTTATCCTTTTGAAGCACCAAGACCACTAGGAGGAAGCTCTCGTCGCCGCGCATCGATCTGGACCAAGAACAAGGACTGGGGTGCCCTGTAGGCTCACCGGCGTCGAGCTTTGCGGCGGCGGAGCCACAGCTACGAGGTGGATTCTTCTACGGGGCACTAAAAGGAGCGGGGCTAGGCGGGATCGAACCAGAGGAGAGCGGCGGTGACAAAGGACAAGGTGGCGAGGACGATTTCTTAGCGCAGGTTCGTCGACAACGAGCACGGCGGCTGTGTACTCCGGCGACCATGGGAGATTGAGCTAGAGGAGGGGAAGGGTGCCGCGGCTTGAGGGGAAATGCTCACCAGACGTTGGTGATCACGATGGAGCAGGTGTCGGAGTCGGGGAGGGAGCGTAGACGGAGTATTGAAAGGCGACGAGCGGCGGATCCGGCGAGCTCTCGGTGATGAATCCGATGACTAGGAGGGCTCCGGGATCTTGATTTCTTGCACAGAGACGAAGTCGAGGACGGCGAAGAGGATGGACACGCTCCGGGGGCCTAGCTCGGGCTCGGGCTGCGAGTTTCCATGGCGGGTTCTCTCGGAGTTCTTCGCGGGAGAGATGGAGAGGGGAGGATAGGCACTGGGAAGAGGGGGAATGGATCGAGGAGGCTTCGGGGCATCTCAAGGACACCTAAAAGGAGGCGGGGAAGCAGCTGCGTGGCCAGGGACGTCGCGGTGGCGTCGGCGGCCTCGGCATGGCGACACGCAGCAGCGTGCTCTCTTGCCTGGGGAAGACGACAAGCTTGGGAGGTGGGCTGGGCCGGGGTGCGATGAGTTGGGCCACTTTGCAGGTAAGCCCTCTCCTTTCTATTTCTTTTATGTTTTTCTTCTGCTATTTGTTTTGGTACTGCTAAATAAAATAGCAAACCATTTTATAAAATGCTGAAACTTTTTATATGGCTTCACAATATAATAGGCTAGCCACTTGTAAAGTTTGAACATTTTTAAAATTCAAATTATTTGAACTTTAATTCAAATAGGGGTTTAAATTTAAATCCATGCTCCTATTTGAATATTTGAAAAATCCATGAGCATGGGGTTGGTCCCACATCACTTGATATGTGATCACACTCATTTATAAGAATTTTCAAAAATGCAAAAGGAATATTTGGAGCAACTTTTATTCTGGCCATTTGAATTAAATTCATCTGGGGGGTGTTCTCTCTCCCATTTAAATTTCTTTTGAAATTTTTAACATGATGCAAAGTTTCTTGCTAACTCTAGCACATACCTAACAGAGGGTTCTCTCTCAGAGTGGTGTGACCATTGCACTTTCAGAAACTTAATCATCTGACGACGAGTGACACACTCTGCTGAATCAAGAATACAAACAGGGTACTCTCGATAAGAAAGGTCATCTGGGAGATGAAGCATTTCATGGTCGACTTCGCGGATGGGGTCCTTGAAGCAACGCCTGAGTTGTGACACATGGAATACATCATGTACTCAGGAAAGGTGCGGGGGTTGTTCAAGTTGGTAGGAAACTTCTCCACGTTTAGCAAGAATGCGGAAAGGTCCAATGTAACATGGGGCCAACTTGCCTTTGATACCGAATCGTTGGGTTCCCTTTAGAGGAGTAACCCGAAGGTAAGCCTTCTCATCCAAATTGTAGCTTTCTTTCCTATGATGACGATCATAGTAGCTCTTCTGACGAGACTGAGCGGCTTTCAATTGATCACGAACAATGCGAACTTGCTCTTCTGCTTCCTTGATCATATCCGGTCCAAAGAATTGTCTTTCACCGGTTTCTGACCAGTTTAGGGGTGTTCAACATCTTCGTCCATAGAGGAGTTCAAAAGGAGCCATGCTCAGACTAGATTGGAAACTATTGTTATAAGAAAATTCGGCGAATGGAAGAGACTTCTCCCAATTCTTTCCGAATGAGATAACACAAGCTCTGAGCATGTCTTCAAGAATTTGGTTAACCCTTTCGACTTGACCACTAGACTGGGGATGGAAAGCTGTACTAAAGGAGAGATGAGTTCCCATAGCATTCTGAAAGCTTCCCCAAAATCTAGAGGTGAAAAGGCTACCACGATCAGAATTGATTTCCAAAGGAACACCATGAAGAGACACAATTCTAGAGACATACAAGTCTGCTAACTGTCTAGCAATTATAGACTCGCGAACTGGAAGGAAGTGTGCAACTTTGGACAGTCTATCCACCACAACGAAGATGGCATCATTTCCTTTCTGGGTTTTTGGAAAGCCAGTGATGAAATCCATACCGACTTTGTCCCATTTCCGCTCGGGAATAGGCAAAGGTTGAAGAGTACCAGCAGGTCTTTGGTGTTCGGCCTTAATGCGACGACAAACATCACATTCGGCAACATATCGAGCAATGTCTCTCTTCATCCTAGTCCACCAAAATCTCTGGCGTAGATCTCGGTACATTTTTGTGCTACCGGGAGGAATTGAGAGGGGTGTATTGTCAGAACCCCAACTAGGGTAAGTGCTAGGGTTTGTTTGTGTCCTTGCATCTTGAAAAATTTCAAAGGAAATTCAAAAATGGGGAAGCAGAAAGCCCTGAGAATTTAATTCAAATAGCCAGAGAAAAATCTTTTTCCAAAAATCTTTTGAACATTTGGAAAATTCCTATAAATGATGCTGATCATTTTAAAAGTGGTTTGGGATCAATCCCATGCACATGGAATTTTCTAATATTCAAACAGTGGCTTTGGAAATTAAATAACCCTATTTGAATTGAAATTCAAAGTATATTGAATTTCAAAAATGCTCAAATTCTATAAGTGACTTGCTATTGGTCACCTAGGATTTATAAAAATGTTTGGGCATTTTACAAAATTGCTCTGCTATTTGATTTGGGGCAAAACAAATAAACAGAAAAGGAAAAACAGAGAAGAAATAAAAAGGGGAACACCCTGGCCATCTGGCCCAACTCTTCCCCCCCGAGCCCACCAGCCTGGCCCAGCCCGCAGCCTCCTCTGTCGTCTTCCCCACCGACGGCAAGCAGCTCGGTGGCGAGCGCCGTGGACGCCACCGAGGCCCCTGGAGCCTCCTCTTCTTCCCCCAGGACGCCACGCAGTCGCCCAGAAGCTGCCCGCACCTTCCCCTCTCTCTCTAGCTCATCTCCTTTCCTCTCTCGCCGGATTCCGCGATTAGCCGAGAGCCCACCAGAGCACCACCGTGGAGGACCGTGGCCACCCTCCTCCTCAGCCGCTGCCACCTTGTCCAGGATGAAGCCCGGCATCGACTTCGTCTAGCCACGCCCTCAATCGAAGCCCGGGGGCCACGAGCTCGACTCCAGCTTCAGGAACTCGCCGCCGGCCGTCGGGGGCGCCATCTTCGAATTCGTCGCCTGTGCTGCTCCAATGGCTTCCCCGAGCTCTTCCTCATGATCAGGGTGAGCTGGAGCTTCGTTCCCCTCCTCCTCGTTTTTTTCTGTGGCCGGGTTCAATTTCACGGCGAGGACAGTAGCCGGCCGCCGCACCTCGTCGTCGCCGGCGTCGTTTCAGCCCTCCCCGAGACCCCCTGGTGGCACAGCGTGATGCGGACGAGCACGGGGCTTCTTCTCGTGCAAGCGGCGCCCGATGTGGTGGCCAAAATCGTCACCCAGTACCGCGCCGCCGTGCTCGACGTCGCCGGCGTTGAGCCGCCGGCGAGTTGGATTAGGTTAACCCTAATCACCCAGCTAAACCCCCCCCTAGGTCAATGACAAGTGGGCCCCAGGCCACCCCTAACCCACTGTTAGTTAAACTAACAGAGGGGATTAACCCCCTGAGGCTGACAGCAGGGACCCACTGGTCAGCCCCCCCCCCCCTGACGTCATCCCCACGTAATGCTGACGCAGTAAAGAAATTCCAAAATTAGAATTGAATTAAAATAATTCAGAAAAATCCAGAAAATGAATTAAACATGGGAAATTCATAACTAATTCATATGAACTCCAAATATAACAAATAATATGTCTAAAAATATCAGAAAAATCCAAGGATTATGAATATGGGCTCTGTTTTCATGTTTGACCATTTTAAAATGGGTGAACAGTGCAAAACACCCATATGGCTTTGATTCAAATTCAAATTTGAAGCACATTTGCAAATGACTTTGCATTTGACTTCTTTTAAATGGAATTGTAACCACATTGTGATCAAGAACATCACCATTTCAATATTGATCATGTGTTTGATGCATTGCAAATAAATTTATACCTTGTTTGATTGTTTGCTCGATAGACGTGCAACTGGAATCGGAGGCCACCCCCTAGTTGAAGACCCCGATATCGAACCTCGTCAGCAAGGCAAGCAAACCCCATTGATCATGTCTATAAAATCCCAATTCCCTCTCAGTCTCGCTTATGCATGTTTAGGAGATCATCTTGTATCGATTCTACCGCATAGTTGAACCCATATCCGATGCATGACCTATCATCTTGTCACAGTATTAAGCAAACCAAAATCCTAGCTGACATAGGAGTTGTATGATATCATGAAGCCCCTGCAACTGTTACAGCTTATTGCATGCTTAGTGTTACATGAGGTTGCTTTTGATGTGAGTCGGGATGATGGTGAACATGGTGTTGATGAAAGTGAAACTGTGTCGGTGAATCCACCCTAATACAAGGTGAACGATGAGAGGCTGTGTAGGAGTACACAGTGGGTTGTCTCGTTGAACACTGCCTTAGGCATCGAGTTCTTGTATGGTAATCCAAGACAAAGAGTACAACCACACATTGGGCTCACTGACCCCTCTCGGCCTAGTACCTTGATCCGTGTCGACGTCCAGGAGTCACATTAGTTCGGGCTTTCCATTTGGCATATGCATAGAAAAAGAATGAAGGAATGGTTCCATCATCCTAGATATGTGAGTGCACCTGTGAGGCAGGAAAACCATCTGCTAAAGGTGGCGTCTCGGTCACTTACATTGTCTGAGTCCGTTTTGTTGATCCGGCCGGGCTCTCGAGCGGTAGCAACTCAGGTAGTCGACTCCTGGAATAGACCGGTTGTGAGCGAAGTGTCGTGGTGAACATCCTCGCTGTCACCTCTTGAATGGTGGCGAGACATGGCGGTAACCGATGGTCATGTGTGTGTAGTTTACACCCTTGCAAGGTTAACAAAACTAATCGAATAGCCGCGTCCGCGGTTAAGGACTACTTGGAACCTGTACCTGATTATTAGACAACTTGAATGGATACTTATAAAATCCGCAAGATAAGCGTGAGTGCTATGGTGTGCTTCTTCGTGGGAAGTCGAGAAAGTAACCATAGTGGAGTATTGGTTGGAGATGTAGTGGACACGTGTACGCGTCTTACCTCAAGTCTGGTATTCGTAGTACAGGACTAGCCAAGTCAAAGCTGGCACTTCTGCATGTTGAAACCCCACCTCCCTTTACCTTGATACTTGTGCATGAGTAGTTTAGATCTGATGTAAGTCTTGCTGAGTACGACTTTGTACTCACGTTTGCTTATTCTATGTTTTAGATAAGAACCGGACCCCGATGGAGTCACCTTCGTGAAGCTCGATGTTGACTAAGTTAGCATAGTCCCAGAGAGCAGTCTGGTCCCTCGTGGAAGGGCATGTTTGTTTACAAGGCTTCTCTAAGCCATTTGTTAAACTTGTCTGTACTCAGACCTAATTTGCTTCCGTTGTATGATGTAATTTTGATCACAGACATGTGATCTTTGTATGCTCTATGTGCATATCAATAAAGAGTACTTTGTAGAGTTATGTGATGATACCTGCTGTTCATACTAGACATGTGTGCTGCGTGTATGTTTATAACATGCATGTCTTAGTATGGGTTTTCGTGACCTTAGTTGTGATCTGGCTGGCGGCCCTTTATACACCAAGTGGCCCTTAGATGTGCGCAGCTTGGGGCATCGCGATGCGATTGCTCGTGACTCTGTCACGTGCACACTTTGTTGTATGATCGAGCCCGCCCTAGACCCCGACTAAGTGATCGGGCTGGAGTAAGTCTATGTAAGAGTTAGGATCCAATCGATAACATGGTTGAGGCGACTTGTCTATGAGAATAGGATTCACCACCCATAAGCATTTAGACTTGTGAGCGGACGATGAGGACCCATCTCAGTTGATCATCCGGCCTGAATGGGATGCCCCTCACGTTCGATGCTTACCGAGAACGTTCTGTGCTTGGCCTTGTCTTCTTAGACAAGTGGGTACGGTTCTCGGCTCTCCATGTGATTGTATCGTGATTGTATCGTGACAGACTTGGTATCAGAGCAGGGTTGTCTGTAGGAGTAGCAAACCTTGGTCGAAGTCGAGTCTAGCATTCTATAGTTATATAGTTACTTGGGTATATAAGGGAACAACGTAAGGCTTCTTTTTCTCCTTACCCTCATCGATCTGAGTTCTGGGTCACCCTTATCTTTTCTACGGGATGATAGGACTAGGCTCATCTATGTCTTACTAGAATATCTCACTGAGTGCTTCCTTGTAGCCGTAGGATTGTTGTGGTCGTCCAGACTCATCGAGTTTTGAGTTCCTTGAGGAAGTTCTGTCCAATCTCCTCAAGGTTGTTTCATTTTCCATCCCGGTGTAGCCGTTATGCTGCCGGAATTATTCCGAGTTTCTGTGGATCATTGCCTTCGCATTACAATCTTTTCCTCCTTCATCATGTCTTGTTATCCTTGAATCCATCATTCAAACTGTTCTGATTGTTGATTTTTATCACACAGGATGTCGGATGGAACTCGTAGTGCTGTTCGTCGGAATCGAGACCATGTTCGGAATCGAAATGATGATGAACCTCTACCACCGCCTTCTGCGGCGGAAATCATGATGGAAGCTGAGAAGAATCAACGGGATCAAAAACGCCTTCTGGAGCTCATCGAGCAGAATACCGCCCGTCATTGCAATGTGGTTGTGAGCATTCAGGACTTCATCCTCCTCAAGCCACCGGTATTTCGATGTTCTTCTGAGCCCCTTGAAGCTGATGATTGGCTCCGTTCCATCGAGCGTAAGCTTGATTTTGCACATGTTGTTCCCAATGATCGAGTTGTTTTCGCGGTATACTTCTTGGAAGGTGCTGCTCTTCAATGGTGGGAGAACTATGTTGCTATGCAGCCAGATAGTCACGTAGTGACTTGGCAGGAGTTCTGTGTTGCCTTTCGAGGGTACCACATCCTGGATGAGTTGATGGAGCGCAAGAAGGAAGAGTTCTGCAATCTCACTCAAGGAGAGTTGTCCATCCATGAGTATGTGAGAGAGTTCAACCGTCTTGCTCGGTATGCCCAAGATGAGATCACAACCGATGCCAGAAAGCAGGCAAGGTTCCGCAAGGGACTTAGCCCCATCCTTCGTTATGATCTCAACCTCATCGAATTTGCCACCTTTGAGGATTTAGTCAACAGATCCTTCAGAGCTGAGCATGGCAATGAAATTTTCGAAGAGTCCCGCAAGCATGCTCTTGAGCTTGCTTCTTCTTCAAGTTCAGCCCCTCAGAAACGCCGAATTTGGATTCCAACCAGAGCCATACCTCAAAACTTTCTGCAGAAACCAACCTCCAATATATGCCATCCACCCCAACACATTATTCCACCCCGGAATGATGGTGTGCAACCAAGTAATCCCAACCCTAGCAATTCAGACAGGGTATGCTTTAAGTGTGGTCTTCCAGGCCATTACTATCGTCAATGCCCTCAGGTCTTGATGGCACCACGTCATTCTCGACCTAAGCCTCCAAAGAAAGTAACCACCAAAACCATCCCAGCAAAGCTTCCAGTCCCAAGTAGTGGATATGTGAACCAAATCTCAGTTGAGGAAACCACTGCTGCTTCTGACGTCATTCTTGGCACACTTCCAGTCAATCATGTTCCCGCCTCCGTTCGTTTCGATCCAGGAGCTTCTCATTCATTCATGTCGGAGAGTTATGCACTTCGTCATGAGTTTCCTTTTGAAGAAATGTTTTCTCCGATGATCATTCAAACTCCTGGTTCAAAGTGGCAAACTAATAGAGTAAGCCATGGTAATCAAATTGCAATTGAGGGTTTAGTATTCCTTGCTTCACTTATAGCCCTCAAATCTTCAGACATTGATGTCATCCTCGGAATGGATTGGTTATCAAGGCAAAATGCTTTCCTTGATTGTAAAGCCAAATCAGTCAAACTCACCCATCCTTCAGGCCAGACCATTGACTACACCTCACCCAGCTCTAGAATCCAGATGCATACTTTGAATGTGCTTCCCCTTCCAGACCTTGAAGATGTTCCGGTAGTTCGTGACTTCCCGGATGTCTTTCCTGAAGAACTGCCGGGAATGCCACCCAACAGGTGTGTAGAATTCATAGTGGATCTTATACCAGGTACAACCCCAATTTCCAGACGCCCATATAGGATGGCCCCACATGAGTTAGCTGAGCTAAAAACCCAACTTGATGCTTCGTTGGCAAAAGGCTTCATCCGCCCTAGCTCATCGCCATGGGGTTGCCCCGTTCTGTTCGTAACGAAGAAAGATGGAACAAAAAGGATGTGCGTAGACTATCGTCCGCTAAATCTAGCGACGATAAAGAACAAGTACCCACTGCCCAGGATCAATGATCTTTATGATCAACTTGCAGGATCCTCTGTCTTCTCCAAGATGGATCTGAGATTAGGCTATCATCAGATCAAAATCCGAAACAAGGACATACCCAAAACGGCTTTCACCACTCGTTATGGTCTTTACGAGTATACCGTCATGTCCTTTGGTTTGACCAATGCCCCAGCCACTTTCTCACGCTTGATGAATTCGATCTTCATGGAGTACCTAGATAAATTTGTTGTGGTTTATCTCGATGATATTCTCATCTACTCGAAGAACGAAGAAGATCATGCCCAACACCTAAGGCTGGTATTGATTAAACTTAGAGAGCACCGCCTTTACGCCAAGTTTTCCAAGTGTGAATTTTGGCTACCAGAAGTGACCTACTTAGGCCACGTGATTTCTGCGAAAGGTGTTGCAGTCAATCCCGAGAGAGTTCAGGCCGTCCTTGACGGGACTCCACCTGAATCGGTTAAGCAAGTTAGGAGTTTTCTTGGCCTAGCCAGCTATTGCCGCCGCTTCGTCGAGAACTTTTCCAAAGTTGCAAAGCCTCTTACTGAACTCCTCAAGAAAGATAAGAAATTCCAATGGACCCCCAAGTGCGAGGAAAGCTTTCAAGAGCTAAAAAGAAGATTGACTTCTGCACCCGTACTTGCACCTCCAGACAGCAAAAGGGATTTCGAGATCTATTGTGATGCTTCACGGCAAGGGTTAGGATGCATACTTATGCAAGATCGACATGTGGTAGCTTATGCTTCACGCCAGTTGCGGCCACATGAAGAGAACTATCCTACCCATGATCTTGAACTCGCTGCCGTAGTTCATGCCCTGAAGACTTGGCGACATTACCTCCTTGGTAATCGTTGTGAGATTTTTTCCGACCACCAAAGCCTCAAATATATTTTCACCCAGCCAGATCTTAATCTCAGGCAAAGACGCTGGATAGAGTTGATAAAAGATTATGACTTAGGAATTTCTTACACCCCAGGCAAACCCAATGTCATGGCTGATGCACTAAGTCGTAAGTCGTATTGTAACAACCTCATGTTACAACAGTATCAACCAATTCTTCATGAGGAATTTCGAAAGCTCAATCTCGAGATTGTTCCTCATGGATCTCTTTTCAACTTGGTGGCGAAACCAACCCTGAGGATCAAATCAGAGTTGCCCAAAGGCGTGCACGAGGTGTTCGCCGGATCAAGGAGAACGTTGCTAGCGGAGTTGCTAAATGTTTCTCCACAGATAGTAAAGGAACGGTATTCTTTGAAAATCTTTTGGTAGTACCTAAGAATAGGGATCTAAGGAAACTCATCCTCAAAGAAGCCCATGACACACCCCTATCAATTCATCCCGGTAGCACAAAAATGTACCGAGATCTACGCCAGAGATTTTGGTGGACCCGGATGAAGAGAGACATTGCTCGATTTGTTGCCGAATGTGATGTTTGTCGTCGCATCAAGGCAGAACACCAAAGACCTGCTGGTACACTTCAACCTTTGCCTATTCCAGAGTGGAAATGGGACAAAGTCGGTATGGACTTCATCACCGGCTTTCCAAAAACCCAGAAAGGAAACGATGCCATCTTCGTTGTGATAGATAGGCTTTCCAAAGTTGCTCACTTCCTTCCCGTTCGCGAGTCTATAACTGCTAGCCAGTTAGCGGACTTGTATATCTCTAGAATTGTGTCTCTTCACGGTGTTCCTTTGGTGATCAATTCTGATCGTGGTAGCCTTTTCACCTCTAGATTCTGGGGAAGCTTTCAGAATGCTATGGGAACTCATCTATCCTTTAGTACAGCTTTCCATCCTCAGTCTAGCGGTCAAGTTGAAAGGGTTAATCAAATCTTGGAAGACATGCTCAGAGCTTGTGTTATCTCATTCGGAAAGAATTGGGAGAAATCTCTTCCATTCGCCGAATTTTCTTATAACAATAGCTATCAATCTAGTCTGAACATGGCTCCTTTTGAACTCCTATACGGACGACGATGTCGAACACCCCTAAACTGGTCAGAAACCGGTGAAAGACAACTCTTTGGACCGGATATGATCAAGGACGCAGAAGAGCAAGTTCGCATTGTTCGTGATCGTTTGAAAGCCGCTCAGTCTCGTCAAAAGAGCTACTATGATCGTCATCATAGAGAGGAGAGCTACAATATTGATGAGAGGGCTTACCTTCGGGTTACTCCTCTGAAGGGAACCCAAAGATTCGGTATCAAAGGCAAGTTGGCCCCACGTTACATCGGACCTTTCCGCATTCTTGATAAACGTGGAGAAGTTGCCTACCAACTTGAACAAACCCCTCACCTTTCCCGAGTACATGATTTATTCCATGTGTCACAACTCAGGCGTTGCTTCAAGGACCCCATCCGCGAAGTCGACCATGAAACGGTTGATCTCCAAGATGACCTTTCTTATCGAGAGTATCCTGTTCGTATTCTTGATTCAGCAGAGCGTGTCACTCGTCGTCAGAAGATCAAGTTCTTCAAAGTGCAATGGTCACATCATTCCGAGAAAGAAGCAACATGGGAAAGAGAAGACCGCCTCCGTGCCGAGTACCCCACCTTCCTCCCGACGACTTCTGAATCTCGGGACGAGATTCTTTTGAGTGGGGGCGAGTTGTCAGAACCCCAACTAGGGTAAGTGCTAGGGTTTGTTTGTGTCCTTGCATCATGAAAAATTTCAAAGGAAATTCAAAAATGGGGAAGCAGAAAGCCCTGAGAATTTAATTCAAATAGCCAGAGAAAAATATTTTCCCAAAAATCTTTTGAACATTTGGAAAATTCCTATAAATGATGCTGATCATTTTAAAAGTGGTTTGGGATCAATCCCATGCACATGGAATTTTCTAATATTCAAACAATGGCTTTGGAAATTAAAATAACCCTATTTGAATTGAAATTCAAAGTATATTGAATTTCAAAAATGCTCAAATTCTATAAGTGACTTGCTATTGGTCACCTAGGATTTATAAAAATGTTTGGGCATTTTACAAAATTGCTCTGCTATTTGATTTGGGGCAAAACAAATAAACAGAAAAGGAAAAACAGAGAAGAAATAAAAAGGGGAACACCCTGGCCATCTGGCCCAACTCTTCCCCCCCGAGCCCACCAGACTGGCCCAGCCCGCAGCCTCCTCTGTCGTCTTCCCCACCGACGGCAAGCAGCTCGGTGGCGAGCGCCGTGGACGCCACCGAGGCCCCTTGAGCCTCCTGTTCTTCCCCCAGGACGCCACGCAGTCGCCCAGAAGCTGCCCGCACCTTCCCCTCTCTCTCTAGCTCATCTCCTTTCCTCTCTCGCCGGATTCCGCGATTAGCCGAGAGCCCGCCGGAGCACCACCGTGGAGGACCGTGGCCACCCTCCTCCTCAGCCGCTGCCACCTTGTCCAGGATGAAGCCCGGCATCGACTTCGTCTAGCCACGCCCCAATCGAAGCCCGGGGGCCACGAGCTCGACTCCAGCTTCAGGAACTCGCCGCCGGCCGCCGGGGGCGCCATCTTCGAATTTGTCGCCTGTGCTGCTCCAATGGCTTCCCCGAGCTCTTCCTCGTGATCAGGGTGAGCTGCAGCTTCGTTCCCCTCCCTCCTCGTTTTTTTCTGTGGCCGGGTTCAAGTTCACGGCGAGGACAGTAGCCGGCCGCCGCACCTCGTCGTCACCGGCGTCGTTTCAGCCCTCCCCGAGACCCCCTGGTGGCACAGCGTGATGCGGACGAGCACGTGGCTTCTTCTCGTGCAAGCGGCGCCCGATGTTGTGGCCAAAATCGTCACCCAGTACCGCGCCGCCGTGCTCGACGTCGCCGGCGTTGAGCCGCCGGCGAGTTGGATTAGGTTAACCCTAATCACCCAGCTAAACCCCCCCCCTAGGTCAATGACAAGTGGGCCCCAGGCCACCCCTAACCCACTGTTAGTTAAACTAACAGAGGGGATTAACCCCCTGAGGCTGACAGCAGGGACCCACTGGTCAGCCCCCCCCCTGACGTCATCCCCACGCAATGCTGACGCAGTAAAGAAATTCCAAAATTAGAATTGAATTAAAATAATTCAGAAAAATCCAGAAAATGAATTAAACTTGGGAAATTCATGACTAATTCATATGAACTCCAAATATAACAAATAATATGTCTAAAAATATCAGAAAAATCCAAGGATTATGAATATGGGCTCTGTTTTCATGTTTGACCATTTTAAAATGGGTGAACAGTGCAAAACACCCATATGGCTTTGATTCAAATTCAAATTTGAAGCACATTTGCAAATGACTTTGCATTTGACTTCTTTTAAATGGAATTGTAACCACATTGTATCAAGAACATCACCATTTCAATATTGATCATGTGTTTGATGCATTGCAAATAAATTTATACCTTGTTTGATAGTTTGCTCGAGAGACGTGCAACTGGAATCGGAGGCCACCCCCTTCGTTGAAGACCCCGATATCGAACCTCGTCAGCAAGGCAAGCAAACCCCATTGATCATGTCTATAAAATCCCAATTCCCTCTCAGTCTCGCTTATGCATGTTTAGGAGATCATCTTGTATCGATTCTACCGCATAGTTGAACCCATATCCGATGCATGACCTATCATCTTGTCACAGTAGTAAGCAAACCAAAATCCTAGCTGACATAGGAGTTGTATGATATCATGAAGCCCCTGCAACTGTTACAGCTTATTGCATGCTTAGTGTTACATGAGGTTGCTTTTGATGTGAGTCGGGATGATGGTGAACATGGTGTTGATGAAAGTGAAACTGTGTCGGTGAATCCACCCTAATACAAGGTGAACGATGAGAGGCTGTGTAGGAGTACACAGTGGGTTGTCTCGTTGAACACTGCCTTAGGCATCGAGTTCTTGTATGGTAATCCAAGACAAAGAGTACAACCACACATTGGGCTCACTGACCCCTCTCGGCCTAGTACCTTGATCCGTGTCGACGTCCAGGAGTCACATTAGTTCGGGCTTTCCATTTGGCATATGCATAGAAAAAGAATGAAGGAATGGTTGCATCATCCTAGATATGTGAGTGCACCTGTGAGGCAGGAAAACCATCTGCTAAAGGTGGCGTCTCGGTCACTTACATTGTCTGAGTCCGTTTTGTTGATCCGGCCGGGCTCTCGAGCGGTAGCAACTCAGGTAGTCGACTCCTGGAATAGACCGGTTGTGAGCGAAGTGTCGTGGTGAACATCCTCGCTGTCACCTCTTGAACGGTGGCGAGACATGGCGGTAACCGATGGTCATGTGTGTGTAGTTTACACCCTTGCAAGGTTAACAAAACTATTCGAATAGCCGCGTCCGCGGTTAAGGACTACTTGGAACCTGTACCTGATTATTAGACAACTTGAATGGATACTTATAAAATCCGCAAGATAAGCGTGAGTGCTATGGTGTGCTTCTTCGTGGGAAGTCAAGAAAGTAACCATAGTGGAGTATTGGTTGGAGATGTAGTGGACTCATGTACGCTTCTTACCTCAAGTCTGGTATTCGTAGTACAGGACTAGCCAAGTCAAAGCTGGCACTTCTGCATGTTGAAACCCCACCTCCCTTTACCTTGATACTTGTGCATGAGTAGTTTAGATCTGATGTAAGTCTTGCTGAGTACGACTTTGTACTCACGTTTGCTTATTCTATGTTTTAGATAAGAACCGGACCCCGATGGAGTCACCTTCGTGAAGCTCGACGTTGACTAAGTTAGCATAGTCCCAGACAGCAGTCTGGTCCCTCGTGGAAGGGCATGTTTGTTTACAAGGCTTCTCTAAGCCATTTGTTAAACTTGTCTGTACTCAGACCTAATTTGCTTCCGTTGTATGATGTAATGTTGATCACAGACATGTGATCTTTGTATGCTCTATGTGCATATCAATAAAGAGTACTTTGTAGAGTTATGTGATGATACCTGCTGTTCATACTAGACATGTGTGCTGCGTGTATGTTTATAACATGCATGTCTTAGTATGGGTTCTCGAGACCTTAGTTGTGATCTGGCTAGCGGTCCTTTATACACCAAGTGGCCCTTAGATGTGCGCAGCTTGGGGCATTGCGATGCGATTGCTCGTGACTCTGTCACGTGCACACTTTGTTGTATGATCGAGCCCGCCCTAGACCCCGACTAAGTGATCGGGCTGGAGTAAGTCTATGTAAGAGTTAGGATCCAATCGATAACATGGTTGAGGCGACTTGTCTATGAGTATGGGATTCACCACCCATAAGCATTTAGACTTGTGAGCGGACGATGAGGACCCATCTCAGTTGATCATCCGGCCTGAATGGGATGCCCCTCATGTTCGATGCTTACCGAGAACGTTCTGTGCTTGCCCTTGTCTGCTTAGACAAGTGGGTACGGTTCTCGGCTCTCCATGTGATTGTATCGTGACTGGAATTACATACGCTAACCCTGGGTCCCGACATGTATCATGGGCTTCTTTGAGGATGAGTTTCCTTAGTTCCCTATTCTTAGGTACTACCAAACGATTTCCAAAGAATACCGTTCCTTTACTATCTGTGGAGAAACATTTAGCAACTCCGGTAGCAATATTCTCCTTGATCCGGCGAACACCTCATGCACGCCTTTGGGCAACTATGATTCGATCCTCAAGTGTTGGTTTTGCCACCAAGTTGAAAAGAGATCTACGAGGAACAATCTCGAGATTGAGCTTTCTAAAATTCCTCATGAAGAAGTGGTTGACACTTTTGTAACATGAGGTTGTTACAATACGACTTACGACTTAGTGCATTAGCCATGACATTGGCTTTTCCTGGGTTGTAAGAAATTCCTATGTCATAATATTTTATCAACTCTATCCAGCGTCTTTTCCTGAGATTAAGATCTGGCTGGGTGAATATATATTTGAGGCTTTGGTGGTCAGAATAGATCTCACAACGATTACCAAGGAGGTAATTTCACCAAGTTGTCAGGGCATTAACAATGGCAGCGAGTTCAAGATCATGGGTAGGATAATTCTCTTCATGTGGACGCAACTGGCGTGAAGCATAAGCTACCACATGTCTATCTTGCATAAGTATGCATCCTAACCCTTGCCGTGAGGCGTCACAAAAGATTTCAAAATCCTTTCTGGTGTTTGGAGGCGGAAGTACGGGTGCAGAAGTCAATCTTGTTTTTAGCTCTTGAAAGCTTTCCTCGCACTTGGGAGTCCATAGGAATTTCTTATCTTTCTTGAGGAGTTCAGTTAGAGGCTTTGCAACTTTAGAAAAGTTCTCGACGAAGCGGCGGAAATAGCTTGCTAAGCCAAGAAAACTCCTAAATTGCTTAACCGATTCAGGTGGAGTCTAGTCAAGGACGACCTGAACTCTCTCGGGATTCACAGCAATGCCTTTTGCAGAAATCACGTGGCCTAAGTGGATCACTTTTGGTAGCCAAAATTCACACTTGGAGAATTTAGCATACAGGCGATGCTCTCTAAGTTTCATCAATACCAGCCTGAGATGTTCGGCATGTTCTTCTTCGTTCTTCGAGTAGATGAGAATGTCATCAAGATAAACTACAAAAAATTTATCTACGTACTCCATGAAGATCGAATTCATCATGCGCGAGAAAGTGGCGGGGGCATTGGTTAAACCAAAGGACATGATGGTGTACTCGTAAAGAACATAACGAGTAGTGAAAGCGGTTTTTGGAATGTCCTCGTTTCGGATTTTCATTTGATGATAACCTAATCTCAAATCCATCTTGGAGAAGACAGAGGATCCAGCAAGTTGATCATAAAGATCATTGATCCTGGGAAGTGGGTACTTGTTCTTTATCGTCGCTAGATTTAGCGGGCGATAATCTACGCACATCCTTTCTGTTCCATCTTTCTTCGTTACGAACAGAACGGGGCAACCCCATTTTGATGAGCTAGGGCGGATGAAGCCTTTTTCCAACAAAGCTTCAAATTGGATTTTAAGCTCAGCTAACTCACGTGGGGCCATTTTGTATGGGTGTCTGGAAATTGGTGCGGTTCCTGGCATAAGATCCACTATGAACTCTACACATCTGTCGGGTGGCTAGGTTTAAGGAGTTGGGTTACTGGGTAGTTTTCCTAGAGGATGACCATGGCTTACTAGGGGTAACAACAGACATGTCAGAGTAGAAAGTACCCCAACACAATGGTTAATGAGGTTCTTCTGGCTAGAAGACATCTGAAGGGGGAGGAAGAGCTGCAAATGAATCACTATAGGTTTCTAGAACAAAACCTACAACAAATCTATGGAGCTGTCGTGTATGCCACCTAGTTATTCTTCGAAAAAGACAACCGAAATGGAGGGAATGATTTTGCAAATGCATCAGATTATGAAGAAATCTGGAATGACTCGGACAGCATAACGGCTGTAATTGTAAGAAATGTCTTTTCTTGCAATGTAGAAACAGCACTTACATACGATGTAAGAAATCAGGAAGCTTAACAACTCTAGCAAACCGAACACAACTTTCCTACGGCTACAAGGAAGCAAACAACAAGATGTTCTAGTAAGACATAGATGAGCCTAGTCCTATCTTCCCGTAGAACAAGATGAGGGTGACTCAGAACTCAGAACGATGAAGGTAAGGCGAAAAAAGAAGCCTTACGTTGTTCCCTTATGTACCCAGAGTAACTATATAACTATAGAAGGTTAGACTCGACTTCGGCCAAGGCTGATAATCCTACAGCCAGTCCTGCTCTGATACCAAGTCTGTCGGGACCCGGGGTTAGCGTATGCCAGACTCGCTACAACACAATCATATGGAGAGCCGAGAACCGTACCCACTTGTCTAAGCAGACAAGGCCAGGCACAGAACATCCTCGGAAAGCATCAAACGTGAGGAGCATCACATCCAGGCCGGATGATCAACTGAGATGGGTCCTCATCGTACGCACACAAGTGTAAATGATATGGGTGGTGAACTCCCATACTCATAGACAAGTCGCCTCAACCATACTATCGATTGTATCATAACCCTTACATAGACTTACTCCAGCCCGATCACTTAGTCGGGGTCTAGGGCGGCTCGATCATACATCAAAGTGTGCACGTGACGGAGTCACGAACAATCGCATCGCGATGCCCCAAGATGCGCACATCTAAGGGCCACTTGGTGTATAAAAGACAACCAGCCAGATCACAACTAAGGTCTCGAAAACCCATACTAAGACGTGCATGTTATAATCATAGACGCAACACACATGTCTAGTTTGAACAGCAGGTATCATTGCAATTCTCTACAAAGTATACAACTTTATTGATAACTCTTACAGAGTGCACACAGAGATCACGAGATCGTGATCCAACATTACAACAAGCATGCGGAAGAAATTTATGTCTGGGTACAGACAGGTTTAACAAATGGCTTAAGAAGCCTTATTTAAACACAAACACTCCAGGAGGGAACCAGTCTACTGACTGGGACTACACTAGCTTGGTCTTTAGTCGTCGAGCTCGAGGAAGAATCCACCTTCGGGGTCAGTTGGTTCATCTAAAACATAGAATAAGCAAACGTGAGTACAAAGTCGTACTCACCAAGACTTACGTAGGAGCTATACTACTCATGCACATGTATCGAGGCAAAGGGAGGTGGGGTTCATAAGCAGAAGTGCCAGCTTTGACTTAGCTAGTCCTGAACTACGAGTACCAGACTTGAGGTAAGAAGCATACACGAGTCCACTATATCTCCAACCAATTACACCACTATGGTGCCTTCCTCGACTTCCCACGAGAAAGCACGCCATAGCACTCACGCTTATCTTGGCAAGTTTTATAAGTATCCAGTTCAAGTTGTCTAATAATCAAGCTAAGCTTTCCAAGCAGTCCCTTACCACGGACGCGGCTATTCGAATAGTTTTGTTAACCATCCAGGGGTGTACCGCTACACACACATGACGATCAGTTACCGCCTTTGGTCTCGACACCATTCAAGGGGTGTCGGCGAGGATGTTCACCACAACTGTTACCTCATAGCCGATCTAGTACAAGAAAGCCGCCTACCTCGGTTGGCTACCACTATCGTGAACCCGGCCGGTTTACCGAAGTGGACCCAGATGATGTGCGCGTGGTGCATAAGCCGGTCTCGGCTGAGCCTTTCTCTCACTTAGTAGCAAGGCCAGAAACCTACCAGAACTCCGAACTATTGCGACATCTGGACATCGAAAGGGATGAGTTAGTAGGTTGAGAGGGGTCAATGAGCCCAATGTGTGGTTGTACTCTTCATCTTGGATCACCACACAAGAACTCGGACTTAGGGTGGTGTTCAACGAGACAACCCACTGTGTACTCCTACACAGCCTCTCATCGTTCACCTTGTATTAGGGTAGATTCACCAACACATTTCCACCATCATCACCAAGATTTCTACCATCCCGACTCACATAACAGTATCATCATTGTATCACCCTAAGCATGCAATAAGCAGTAAAAATTGCAGGGGCCACATGATATCAATCAACTCCTACATTTTCTAGGATTGTGGTTTGCTTACTACTGTGACAAATGATAGGACATGCAAAGGAATGGGTTCGTCTATGCGGTAGAAACGTAGCATGGTAATCATCCTAAACAATGCATAAGCGAGACTGAGAGGGAAGTGGGATTTTATCGACATGATCAATGGGGTTTTTGCTTGCCTTGCTGACGAGGTTTAGTATCGAGGTCTTCAACGAAGGGGGCAGCCTCCTGTTCCGGTTCAACTTCTATCGACAAACAACAATCAAAGGGGGAATTATAAGTACAATGCACAAACACATGGTTGAAGGTTGAAACTTGGTGTACATGCTTCTTATGTGTGAGGAAATTCCATTTAAATGAAGTATATTGAAAATGAATTGCAAACTCAAACTTCAATTTGAATTTAAAAGGGTTCATATGCATGTTTGCTTCTGTTCCCCCATTTTAAAATGGTCAAACATGAAAACAAAGTGCATATTCAGAATCCTTGCGTTTTTCTGATAATTTTACATATATTATATGTTTAATTTGGAGTTAAAATGAATTAGTTATGAATTTCCAAAGTTTAATTCATTTTCTGGAATTTGTGGAATATGTTTAAATAGAAAAGCTTTTACTGCATCAGCATGACCTCATGCTGGCGCCAGGGGGCCTCTGACCAGTGGGTCCCACATGTAAGTGACTGTTTAATTAATGGAATCGTTTTAATTAAGCTTAAGCTTAACAGAGGGGGTTAAGTAGGCCTAGGGCCCACATGTCAGCCTCACTGGGGTGGGATTAGTGGCTAAACCTCGCCGGACACGTCAGCACGCCGGCGACATGTCCCCGGCGACCTCCAGAACGGCGGAGCTGCACGGGGACGGTGTTCCCGTTATCCTTTTGAAGCGCTAAGACCACCAGGAGGAAGCTCTTGTCGCCGCGCATCGATCTGGACCAGGAACAAGGGCTGGGGTGCCCTGTAGGCTCACCGGCGTCGAGCTTTGCGGAGGCGGAGCCACGGCTACGAGGTGGATTCTGCTACGGAGCAATAAAAGGAGCGGGGCTAGGCGGGATCGAACCAGAGGAGCACGGCGGTGACAAAGGAAAAGGTGGCGAGGAAGATTTCTTAGCGCAGGCTCGTCGACAACGAGCACGGCGGCTCTGTACTCCGGCGACCATGGAAGATCGAGCTAGAGGAGGGGAAGGGTGCCGCGTCTTGAGGGGAAACACTCACCAGACGTTGGTGAACACGATGGAGCAGGCGTCGGAGTCGGGGAGGGAGCGTAGACGGAGTATTGAACGGCGACGAGCGGCGGATCCGGCGAGCTCTCGGTGACGAATCCGACGACTAGGAGGGCTCCGGGATCTTGATTTCTTGCACAAAGACGAAGTCGACGACGGAGAAGAGGATGGACACGCTTCCGGGGCCTACCTCGGGCTCGAGCTGAGAGTTTCCATGGAGGGTGCTCTCGGAGTTCTTCGCGGGAGAGCTGGAGAGGGGAGGATAGTCACTGGGAGGAGGGGGAATGGATCGGGGAGTCTTCGGGGCGTCTCTAGGACACGTAGAAGGCGGCGGGGAAGCAGCTGCATGGCCAGGGACGTCACGGTGGCGTCACCGGCCTCGGCATGGCCGGCACGCAGCAGCGTGCTCGCTTGCCTGGGGAAGACGACAAGCTTGGGAGGTGGGCTGGGCCGGGGTGTGATGATTTGGGCCACTTTGCAGGTAAGCCCTCTCCTTTTTATTTCTTTTCTGTTTTTCTTCTGCAATTTGTTTTGGTACTGCTAAATAAAATAGCAAACCATTTTATAAAATGCTGAAACTTTTTATATGGCTTCACAATATAATAGGCTGGCCACTTGTAAAGTTTGAACATTTTTAAAATTCAAATTATTTGAACTTTAATTCAAATAGGGGATTAAATTTAAATCCATGCTCCTGTTTGAATATTTGAAAAATCCATGAGCATGGGGTTGGTCCCACATCACTTGATATGTGATCGCACTCATTTATAAGACTTTTCAAAAATGCAAAAGGAATTTTTGGAGCAACTATTATTCTGCCCATTTGAATTAAATTCATCTGGGAGGTGTTCTCTCTCCCATTTCTATTTCTTTTGAAATTTTTAACATGATGCAAAGTTTCTTGCTAACCCTAGCACATACCTAACAAAGGGTTCTGACAGTTATGCTGCTGCTTGGTGTAGAGCCGAGGCTAGCCTGAGGAGCAAGTTGTGTCTCCGCTAGCATTGTAATAGACCCCGTGTACCCCTATCTTCGGTAATAGAAAGTTCTTCAGTTCTATATCAAGTAGTGTCGTATTCTCTGGGCTGGAGCACGGGGCGTTCCGGTCCTCTGGGCCGGGGTGCCACAACATAGTATCTAGTTTGGATTTAGGCATGGACATAGGGGGTGTTGCTTAATTCATTGCAACCACTCCACCTATTATGTGGAAAGAGATAAATTTCTTAGACTATGTTCACTTTCGGCGGCTATCATGGTCACCCAAAGTGGCAAGGTTGCTTCAAAGAAGAGCATTGGAAATGAACCCAAGATACATCTTTGTGGTTTCATACCAAATAAGCTCAAACATGGTGGCTTCGGCCACCACCCCTCCCCTTGGGAGGGTTGGTACGGTTTTATGTTTGGCTCTTCAGTTTAGCATCTTGGTCACTCCGAGATTGCTCATACGTTTATTTATGTTTTGATCTTGGAGTGTCCCCATCTAGCTGTTGTTTTTGGAGTCTCGAACCAAAGCCCATCCCCCTAAGACTTCTGTTGCAAAATCTCATTGACGAGGATTGACCTCGGAAAATCCCATGGTTAGGAACCCTGGGTTATATCGTAGAGGAAATGTGCAGGTTGGCGATACTCGTCGGCTAACAGGAGAAAGCACTTCCTGCTCGATTGTATTATAATGGAAGCGATTACAACGGAGGTCAAGGCAAGATGCTTAGGACCGAAAGTGTTTTATTGAATATTCGATGCCCTAGACGTCCCCTCTCCAAGCCTTTATATACTAGGCTAGGAAACGAGGAGTTCATCTAGGTTTACAGAGAGGGTTTCCTAATCTATCTCGAGTCTTGGACGTCAAGTCTCAGCTTCCATGGTAGTCGTGGAATCCTTATGACGGTTGCCTCAAGTGGGCCAGGTGTGGGCCGATTGATGCTTCCAGCGGGCCCTCTAGCTTCATACGCACCAGGTACCCTCATCTGTAAGAGTCGTGGGGTCACCCCCTCGTCAGTAGCCCCCGAGTGCCTGAGAGACTCGAAGAGTCGCGTAGGGACTTGAATCCATAATTTTCTTCATGCGTGCAGCGTAGCTGCGAGTCATCGGCTTTTAGCCACAAAAGATAGTTTATTCGAGGGATGATAAGATAGAGAGGCCCAAGGTAGTAAACTGGTCGAGCCTTAGTGAATTGGTAGCAAACACCTCAAAAGCCCAAAATCAAGCCGCGTCCCTCGACACAAACTTGGAAAACAACCGGTGCCTAGCAAGTCCATGCCACTGCAGGTCTTATAGGATCAATGCCGCCGGTCTCAGAAAATTGTCTTGACGCGTCTGTCATTGGCTCAACTTCTACATGCATTGCGCATGGGAAAAACATCGGGAGTGAAGTCACAGTTGTGGCAATTCCCGGCCCGACCGATTGCGCAGCGGGGTCTTACCTACGTGGTAAGCTTGCGCGGCATCTGGGGTGGAGTGTATCGCCGCCCAGGCATCATATTTCTGAGGCGCGGAGCCTAACTTACACATGCATCCACATGGAAAACAAATCGAGTGGACGAATATTGGTCCTCGCAGAGTATTGATGAGCTCAGGCGAGTAGTCGATAAGAGACGCGCCCACGCGGATGGTCACCGAGTGGGTTGATCACGTAGGCACCCAGACGACACTTGGAGTGCTTGGGCGGATTGTTCTTTTGGCTGTTTTGATCCAGTCCTGTCTTCTCGTGTGATTAATTACTCGAGCACTTCATCTTTCTTTAGGGTGAGGGAGCACCCAAACTCTACAGACGCATTGGTCCTTGTAGGTACAAGTGACTGCTCGAGTGCATCACTGTCTGCTGGGTGAGGGAGTAGAGCACCCGAACTCCGTATATGCGTATGTTCTTGATGGAGGGGATTAGCCACTCGCTTCCTCGAATTTGTTATTTTCCCTATTTTTCTTAAGATGGGGCGCTCCCGATGGGAGTAAATTTTTTGAATGTGGTCAAAAAGTTTTGTATCAGAAAACTAGGGAATCTTTCCACTGTTCTTCTTTCTAAAATGACTTGTCCTGAATCAATCTTGTCTGAACTGTCGTAATGTCAGGTTTCGCGATGATGCTCTTGATGATGTGCTTGATGACGGAGGTGGGCTTGTGATCCGTCACATCTTCTGCATGATCATAATGGCTATTGTGTATTGCTGCCGCCTTTTGGGTTTCCAATGTGTGCATGGGAAACACGCAGGGATTTGATGCCTCTGTTAAATATTTGTAGAATGCGAGAAGGCATCTTTTCTTGGATTCCTTATTGTCTCGTGTTCCGATCTTTAATGATGGATTCGGTTGGATTTCCATGCGATTTCCTTGATTGCCCTTGGCTTCGGCTATAAATAACTGTTGTTTGTGTTTTTTCGGCACTAGCTCTTGATTCTTCTTTCTGATTCTTACAACAAAGCACCGGCGCATAGTGTTCCGTAGCTGGTTCTTCTTGTGGCATGGATCGTCGAAGTCGTGGAAGGCGTGGTCGTGGTGGTCGCACGCCGCATTCCTCCTATCGTGGTCGTGCTGGGGCGGCCGTGGCACCTCCTTCTTTCTTTGAGGAGGAGGGTGTCTAGCGCTATGATTTCCTGCTGAGCATTCTTAGCCGAACTGATACCCGAATTCCTCTTCCATCTTATTTTTCTTCCATTGTTTCTGAGCTTAGTATGCGGGGTCTTTGGATCCGGATCCAAGGGTGTTCTCGCTCTCCTGTGTGGATAGAGCTCGAGGTTTATGGATCTTTCTTGGTTTTCTTGGGGCCTGGTTGGAGGTATTTTTCACTCCGCTTGAATTTGCATGCTGGGGATAGCGTTGTTGTCGGTTTGATGGTGAAGACACTCTCACCGTTCGTGCTTTTGATGCGGGTGGCAATCGTCTGGATCCGTACTTGGAGGAGTCAAGCAGTGGTAGCTCTTCTAGTTATAAGGAGGAGTCAGATGTCAAGCCGCCGAGCAAGCGGGTGCCACGATAGGCAAGGTCACCAGGCTCAGAATGCCACGTAATTTCTTGGGATGGTTGTCCTGGTAGTCTTGTGATAGCTATTCGGGTGCCTTGACTTCTAATAATCTAGTTAAAGCGGAGAACTTTGTACTGGACCTTATGTCTCTCTGATATATAATGGGGAACTGCCTTCGGGTGCTTGACCTTGTAATGAAAACTTCAGATATTTTGCCTTATAATGGGACTGCTGCCAAGTTCTTAACCTTGCTATAATAAATGTCTTCAAATTCTTATCCTTGATGTTAAGACTGTAATAATATCGGGTGCGCGGCAGCGCTCCCGATGGGAGTAGCCCCCGAGGCTATGTTCGATTCGTAGAGTCGGACATAGGCTTGAACTGGCACGCTTTAAGTGTGCTCTGCTATTCTGAAAAACTCATCGGGTGCGCGGTAGCGCTCCCGATGGGAGTAGCCCCCGAGTCTTTAGGTGATCACTTGTGATCGAGTGAAGACTTGTAGGAATTATCCTGCCCAGTGGCTGTCCTGCATCCTCGTTATGGGCCTGGTTTTGTGTCTTCTAAAGGTGAAGAGTTTCTTATCTTTTCATCACTGCTAGGGGAAGCGGCGTGGCTTTGGTAGTGCGGCCGTGGGATGCCATGGGGATTGCACTTGTGTCCTCTGCATGCTTTAGGTGTGGCTGTAGGTGAAGCAATTTTTGGGGAGAACTTGCGGTTAGATCCCTGAGTCCTTGGGTTTATATCGTCGCGTGAGTGAAAAGCGTCTCTTAGGGGGAGTCCGTGTTCGAGCCCCCCGAGTGCTTAAGTTAAGTCGTCGCATAGGCGAAAAAAGCGTCTCTCGGGGGGAGTTCGTTCTCGAGCCCCCGAGTGCTTAAGATAGGTCGTCGTGTAAGAGAAAAAAGCGTCTCTCGGGGGGAGTCCGTGCTCGAGCCCCCGAGTGCTTAAGTTATGTCGTCGCGTAAGCGAAAAAAGCTTCTCTCGGGGGGAGTCCGTGCTCAAGCCCCCGAGTGCTTAAGTTAAGTCATCGCATAAGCGAAAAAAGCGTCTCTCGGGGGGAGTTCGTGCTCGAGCCCCCGAGTGCTTAAGTTAAGTCGTCGTGTAAGAGAAAAAAAAGTCCCTCTGGGGGAGTCCATGCTCGAGTCCCCGAGTGCTTAATTGGTGTCGTCTGCGCAACACATTATTTATTGTTTCAAAAATTTTACATAAGTTGCCAGTCGGCGCTGCTGCCGATCTTTGCATTGTTGGGGGATGTTGCCAAGTGAGAAATCTATAGGTAGAAGTGGCGCAAGTTTGCCACATTCCACAGGTTTCCCACGTCTTTGTTGGTCTTCGGGTTCTCTAGTTTATATGCTCCTCCTCCTATGACCTCAGAGACTATAAATGGTCCTTCCCACTGTGGGGCGAGCTTGTGGACCTTCTCTTCTATTAGTCGCAGGACGAGATCGCCTTCCTAGAAAGTTCTTGTTCGGAGGCGTATGCTTTGATAAGTGCGTAGTTTGTCTTGGTATCCTTTTGGCCTTGCGAGAGTTGTGTCCCTTGCCTCGTCTGTGACGTCTTTGTCGTCTTCGAGTGTGTCTTCTGCCTCTTCCTCATTGTACCCTGTGATTCGAGGAGCTCCGAACTTGAGGTCGTGCGGTAGCACTACTTTTGTTCCGTACACCAGAAAAAATGGTGTATATTGGGTTGAAGCATGGGAGTGGTGCGTAGGCTCCATATAACCGCGGGGAGTTCTTCTATCTACTTGACCGCGGCCTGCTCGAGTGGTGCGAGGAGCCAATTTTTTATGCCGCCGCATACGAGGCCATTTGCTTTTTCTACCTGGCCGTTGGATTGCGGGTGCGCGACTGAGGCATAGTTGATTTTGATGCCCAGCTCCTGGTAAAAGTTCTGGAATTATATTTCTGTGAAGTTTGTTCCGTTGTCCATGATGATGCTGTGCGGCACACCAAATCAAAAAATGATTGACTTGATGAAGTTGACTTTGTGAGGGCTGTCGAGCTGGTGATTGGCATTGCTTCAATCCACTTGGTGAACTTGTCAACTGCTACCAGGAGGTGTGTTCTGCCGCCTTTTGTGGATTTCTTGACTGAGCCTACCATGTAGATCCGCCATGTGGCGAAGGGCCATGATAGCGGTATAGTCTTTAGCTCGGATGCTAGGGTGTGGGGCCGACTGGCGAACTTTTGACAGGCGATGCAGCATCGCACGATGTCTTCCGTGTTTCGCATTGCGGTTGCCAGTAGAAACCCTCTCGGAAGGCTTTGGCCACGAGTGCGTGGATGCTCGCGTGGTTCCCGCAGGTCCTTCGTGGATCTCGAGTAGTAGGGCTTTGTCGTCTTCCTCTTAGATGCACTTTTGGAGTACTTGGGAGATGCTGCGCTTGTAGAGTTCTCCATTGATTATAGTGAATGCCTTCGATCGTTGGCTGAGTCATCGGGCTTCTGCGACATCTTGCTGTTGGGTGCCTTGTATCAGGAATCTAAGGAAGGGTCTTGTCCAAACTGGGTTTTCGAGTCCTGCTGGCTCGCCCTCCTCGACTGTGTTGTTGGCTTCTTCGTTGGCGAATGGATCTGCTGCTGCTACCTGTGCAGGCTCGGTTGGGATGCCACTTTCTGTGGCTACCCCTGGTATGAGTGCCTTGGTTTTGATCGATCTTTGGCTGATGCTTTCGAGGAAAACACCTGGAGGGACTGGTCCTCGGGTGGACCCGATGTTGGCGAGCTCGTCTGCCTCTGTGTTGTTTGCTCTGGAGATGTAGTTGAGCTTGCATCCATCGAATTCTCCCTCTAAGATGTTGTAGAGCTTCTGGTAGGCTGACATGTCGTCTGCGACTGCTTCATAGTCCTTCATTGTTTGTTGGACGACGAGGTTGGAATCGCCATAGATTATGAGGCGAGTGGCACCGTAGGCTTTTGCCATGCACATGTCGTGCAGTAGTGCCTCGTACTCCGCTTCATTGTTTGACGCCTTGCTGAAGTTGATCTGGAGTACGTATTTGAGCTTATCTCCTTTGGGTGAGATTAGCACAACGCCTGCTTTAGCACCTTGGTGCCTTTTAGACCCATCGAAGAACATCTTACATGAGTTGGAGAGGTCAGGAGGACCGGGTGTTTGTACTTCCATCCACTCGACCAGAAAGTCTAGGAGTACTTGAGCTTTGATCGCCGTTGGGTGCTTGAATTGTAGGTCGTGAGGGCTGAGCTCGATGTTCCACTCGGCGACTCGACCCGTTGCTCCTGGGTTGTTTAGAATTTTGGCGAGTGGTGCACTGCTGACGACCATGATAAGGTGCTCGTTGAAGAAGTGTGTTACTTTCCGTGATGTCATGACGATGGCATACACGAGCTTCTGGTAGTGCGGTTACCGATGCTGGGATTTTGTTAGGACCTCGCTGAGGTAGTAGATTGGCCTTTGTATGCTTTGCACTTTGCCTTCTTCCGAACGCTCGACGACAAGCGCGGTGCTGACCACGCTGATGCGTGCTGCTATGTAGAGGTACAGAGGTTCCCGCTCCTTTGGTACTGCCAAAATTGGTGGGGTTGAAAGGGTCTTCTTGAGTTCCTCGAATGCGTTTCGGGCTTCTTTGGTCCACTCGAATTTTCCTCCTTTTTCTGAGTAGTTGGTAAAATGGGAAGGTTCTTTCTCCCAATCTGCTGATGAAGCGGCTCAGGGTTGCGAGTCATCCGGTGATTTGCTAGACGCCCTTGATGTCAACTGGTTCTTGCATCCTTGCGAGTGCTTGGACTTTTATGGGTTGGCTTCGACTCCTCGGGCGGAGACCATGTACCCGAGAAGTTTTCTAGACGGGACGCTGAACAGGCATTTCTTTGGGTTGAGTTTAATCCTATATTTGTTGAGCGCTGTGAAGGTTTCTCGAAGGTCGTCGAGTAGTGTGCCTGCGCTGTATGTTTTGATGACGATGTCGTCGACTTAGACTTGGACGTTCCTTCTAATTTGGTCTCTTAGGAACGACTGCATCATCCGCTGGTACGTGGCTCCGGCGTTCTTCAGCCCGAATGGCATCGTCCTATAGCAGAATACGCCGTAGGGTGTGATGAATGAGGTGTGCTCTTCGTCTTCTTCCTTCTTTCTGATTTGGTTGTATCCTGAGTAGGCTTCAAGAAAGGATATCAGGTCGCATCCTGCAGTTGAGTCAATGATCTGGTCGATCCTTGGGAGAGGGAAGTGGTCCTTTGGGCAATGCTTGTTGACGGGGCCGTAGTCGACACACATGTGTAGTACGTCGGTGTCCTTTTTGGGCACGAGAACTGGGTTTGCGACCGAGTAGTCGGTTGACTTCTTCTCCAATGGATCTGCACTTTGTCTCGGAGAATCTGTGCAGCGCCTGTTTTACTGGCTTGGTGTTCGGGGAGATTTGCAGCGCGTGCTCTACGTACTCCCGGGGTATTCTAGGTATGTCGGCCGCACACCAGGCGAAAAATTTCCACTCCTCGCGGAGGAAAACCATGAGGGCTATTGCTTGGTCTTCTGGTAGATGGTCGTAGATTTGAACCATCTTGACCGGGTCGGTCGGGTGCACCTGATGAGTTATTGTGTCGATGTCGACGCTAAAATCGCGAGTGAATTATTTTTTCCTGCTTCTGCTTGCTAGCGGAAAGTCGTTCTTGTCTACCACCATGGCTATCTCTTCGAGCTGCTGATATGCTCCAAACGTGTCGGAGATTTGATGGAATTCTCGGTCACATTGGTCTGATTTGACGAAATTTCCATTAACCATGACGACTCCAGACGGCCCGGGCATCTTGAGCTTCAGGTATGCGTAGTGAGGGACTGCATGAATTGTGCGAACGTAGGTCGTCCAAGTATGGCATAGTATTGGGACTCCCAATCAATTACTTAAAACTCGAGGATTTTTCTTGCGAAGTTGCCCTTGCTGCCAAAGATGACGTCTAGTTCGATTGATCCCAGGGAGGAGGGTGCTTCCCCTGGTACTACGCCGTAGATTGTGACACCTGAGTTTTTTCAAACTGATCGTGGAATTGACATCTTGCGCAAGGTGCTGGTGAAGATGATGTGTAGGCTTCTGCCCCGTCCATGAATACTCTGTCCATGTCGTAACCACCAATCTGAGCTTCGAGAACCAATGGTGCGTGCCCTGGTCTCATAATTGCAGGCGGATAGTCGTCTTGTGAGAAGGTGATGTTGGTTCCTGAACCATTTAGGTGGTAGGTTTCTTCTATCAATAGGTCTTCGGTTGCTCGAGCTTGTAGGGTGTATGCCTCCTGTTTTACCTTTGGTGGTCGTCCTTCTTGGATCATGTAGACTCGTCCCTGGGACGGAGGGTATTGCACTTCTGAGCTAGACCTTGGTGGCTATGCTGTTTCTCGAGCCCATTTGGCTTTGTGTTGCTTCTCTTCCTTGAGTCTATCAGAGAGTTCAGTGAACAAGCGACAACTCCTCAAGGTGTGTCTTGATCTGATGTGTCCCCTGTTGTCTTCAAAACAATGGATTGTACAGGGTCCATCCAGTTGTTCTTGGGCTGTGAGTTTGCTGGAGCCGGTGTGCCTTCTTCTTCTTGCGATGCAGAACGACTGCGAGTGATCTTCTGAACGAGAGTGGAATCTCGAATCGAGCTCGATTTCATTCTTGATCGAGTAGTTGCGAATCATCTTGGTGATTTCGTCCGGTCTTCGGTTGGGGTTGTAGTACTCGTCGATTGAGTTTCGGAGCCCTCGTCAGTTGCTCGGGTGGCGGCGGGTGCTCGGGTGGATGTTGGTGCTGATGCGCCAGGAGGCGGTTCCTCGAGTGAGACTTCGATTTGGACTTCCTGTTCCGGCTCCGCGCTTGTCCCTATTGCCGCGGCTTGTGTTTGCCTTCTGTGTCGTCGAGTTTTTCTTCACTGGGCGCGACTTTGATAGTCGCCGAAGGATTGGTCTTGGCGCAGTCGCTGGCCGAGTGATCTTGGAGGCGCGATGGAGAGGCTTGCGATGAACCTGAGTTCTTCTAGTGGATTGGATCTTGCTCGATTCCTCGAGTTGTGTTTTGCTGATGAAGGGACCACCCAGATCGTGATTCCAACCTGTGTTTTCCCCACGGTCGGAGCCAATTGACGAGGATTGAGCTCGGCAAATACCATGGTTAGGAACCCTGGGTTAGATCGTAGAGGAGATGTGGAGGTTGGCGATACTTGTCGGCTAACTGGAGAAAGCACTTCCTGCTTGATTGTATTATAATAGAGGTGATTACATCAGAGGTGAAGGCGAGATTTCTCAGGACCGAAACTGTTTGCTTGAATATTCGATGCCCTAGACGTCCCCTCTCCCAGCCTTTATATACTAGGCTAGGTAGGAAGGATTCCATCTAGATTTATAGAGAGGGTTTCCTAATCTATCTCTAGTCTTGAACGTCAAGTCTCAGCTTCCATGATCGACGTGCACTCCTTATGGCAGTTGCCTCGAGTGGGCCAGGTGTGGGCCGGTCGATGCTTCCAGCGGGCCCTCTAGCTTCATACGCACCAGGTACCCTCATCTGTAAGAGTCGTGGGGTCACCCCCTCGTCACTCATTCACTTGAACCTAGGCTGGGCTGCTCTGCTGCCAGCGGTACTACCGCTCATAGGCACGGTACTACCGTGCCTCGTGCGGTACTACCGCTGTATCGGGGAGGGTTAAAACCGAAGGGGTACGGGGAGTTCCTCCCCATACCCCCATTCAGTTCCTCCTCTCCATATCCTCCAGTAGCGTCGCCCGCCCCGGCACCCACCCTTGGTGTGCTGACTCCATGTCGTCTTCTTCGTCCTCCTTCGGTGGGATCGATCCCCACCCTCCCCGTGTGCCATGGATCCCGATATTGCCCCGTTTCTCTCTCTCTCTATTTGGTTCATTTTCATGGATCTTATGGTTAGGGCAATGTCTTTTGGATCCACTAGGTTTTTGGCTAAATCTAGGCACTTTGAGGACTTGGTATGACTGCTAGATAGGAATGATGTATTTTTGTTGGTTTGATGTGGAGTTTTGGTACCACGGTAGTATCGGATCTAAGATCCGTGCCCACGGGCGCCCGAGCGGTACTATCGCTGGACACTTGCGGTACTACCGCTGGTCTCCAGCGGTACTACCGCTTGTGCACGGTACTACCATGCTGCCTGAACCTGATAGCATACCAACTTCAGTCCCTCCTTCACATGTTTCCGAGCTTTTGCATCTCATTTGTCTTGCTTTTCCCTCGCTCTTAGTTTTGGTCAGGTGATGGCTCTCGTCGTAATCCCAAGCGCAAGGCCACCGGTCAGTCAAGTACCTCCGTGAAGAAATCTACCAACAGGAAGAAGGAAGTGGTCAAGCCAGTGTCTGAGATCCCTGTGCCAGAGTACAAGGCGTATCGCAAGGTCAACCCATACAGCATGCCTCGTGATCCATCTCTCATGGACACTATGTTCTGGAACAAGTCTCAGCGTGATGTGTTCAACATGGTGCTAAAGGAAAGGAAGAACCTCTTTGTTCCCCATGTGAAGTCCGTCAGTCTGCAGTATATGAAGGACAACAAGGACTACTTCAGTGATGCATTGGCTCTTTGTGATCAGTTTGGGATATCCAAGATCATCTCGTTCAACAAGGATTTTGATGCCGAACTTCTGGCCCAGTTCTATGCTACCGTTTACTTCACTACCAGAGATGACCGGACCATGATTTGGATGTGCCGTGAGGAGTGGGTGAGTTGCACTTGGGAGGAGTTCATGACGGCGTTGGACATTCCGTTCAGCAAGATTGGTGAGCTAGTTGGTCTTCGACCCCACACTAAGGGGGCAGCGAGGAACAAGAGTGTGTTGGGCCCCTATCAGACCACTATTCCCTACACTCATGCTCAGGGGCGAGAGAAGTATAGGGTGGTTCTCACCCCGTTCCTGCAGAACTCTCTTCCCCCTTGTGGGAAATCTAGACTTGGTTCATAGCTATTTGGTGAACATGCTTCTTCTTTGCATGGAGTTCAAGGGCACTACGCGGACTCTGGATGTGTGCCACATAATGTGGGAGGAGCTCTACCTTGCTGTGATGGAACGGAAGGTCCCGACTTATGGGCCGTATCTTCAGGTTCTATTCAAGACCGCATGGGCATCCGAGTTTGTGGATGGACGCCTGCCTGTTGGGCCACTCACCACTCATGAGGTGGTTCAGCTGCGCATCAAGGACAAGTGGGTTGGGGGGCATGGTCCTGCTCATGTTTCTCCAGTCGGCTCTGATGAGGAGATTGCTGAGGAGACCGCTGCATGTGGTGGCAGTGTTCCCCGTACTCGCTCTGGTGCCAGGTTTGGCAGTGGTGCTGGGTCTTCTGCTAGGGACCCTGAGCATCCTGGGTGGGCAGCTAAGCTCACTAGGACGATGAAGAACCTCTTATTTTTCAGAAGTACATGCAGCACAGGATGTGGCAGGCTCACAAGTGGGAGCAGGAGAACCACATTCTCCAGAAACTCTTCTACAGGCACCAGGGGATGACGGTGGAGACAGGGTCCGAGAAGAGCATCACTCCCAAGGACAAGTGGATCTCCAAGTTCAGTGACTAGGATCTTACAGTTGATGTGCCTGGCCCTTCTTCCTCCACTCAGCAGCCAGCTACCGATGAGACTAAGGCAGTCATGGAGTCCGAGGGTTCCGAGGAGTTTGAGGAAGAGGAGTATGACGAGGACGACAAGTAGTCCATCACCTTGGGGCGCTAGGTCGCTCTCAGTCTTTTTGGCATCTCGATGCCAAAGGGGAAGAGAGTTTAGGACTCCAAGATTTGGAACTTTCAGGGTTGGTGAGTCACAAGCGTGTTTTCTTTGTCTCATTTGCCTCTCTTGTGAACTCCATTTTATTTGCATTTGGTTTTTAGCTCGTCTTGTGAGACTTCTTATATGTATGGTGTGAGACATATGCTATCCTATGTTCTGTACTCTTTATGTCTAGTTAACAAAACCTCTTGCAAAATACCAAAAAACATACATGATTTTTCAGAAATAATGGTCTGTCACCATTGTTTATCCGATTTTTACTATTTCCTGTAAGTACAAGGACCATGATGTAAAGTGGTTGAAGGGATAAGGTGTCTATCTCGTTCTTGGATTGTTAGTTCGGCTCAGGCCGTCCACGTCACCGGCCATCACCGCCGCGCTTTGGACGATTGCGCCACACTAGGCGCCACTCCATGGGAGGGATCCTCTACGTTGGATTTCTTAATTGATGGAGCCTCTACGATGGAAGTCGTGTCGATGTGATGACGGGGCCGAGAACCGACCTCAAGCTATCTCTACCGCCGGCATGGGGCACGACACAGGTGGAGCTGGGGAGAGTGCGGCTTTGTTAGGGTCAAGGCAAGCATGGCGCGAAGGCTCACACAAGATTGGTCGCGCGACTGCTGAGGAAGACACGCCGGGAGAGGCGGGATCAAGCCAGTCGGTGTCGTGGTAATACTAAAGGCAAACCCCTAGGAAAGGGAAACCAAGGGATACACTTAAGCCCTTGGTTCTCCAAACACACCCAACAAAATAAGATGAGTAAAAAACTTGGAGCATTAACGATCTCCGAGTAAAAGTTACTCGGATTATCAGAAACCACTTCCGAGTACGCAGCTACTCAGAAGTCCCGCAAGATCCGAGTACATCGGCACTCGGGAGAGATCGGCGAGCCATCCCTTACTCAGATGACGGGAAAGCAACGGACAGGAAGCATTCAAGGTTGCGGGCGTTTCTCCTCCTTTATTAGTAGTAATGAGCAGACCGTTTTCTGTATTTAGTACGCATTTAATCCTGTAATTAAGACCCATTTAAGCCAAGGTATTAAGGGGGTAGGGGCGCACTCTATATAAGCCCCCCCCTCCTCCAGTGTGGGCACGCGCAACTCTATCCTCATACTTTTGAGCAAGAACACCCTAGTCAGCCTGGGACAGGACTAAGGTTTTTATCTCTAAGGAGAGGCCTAACCTGTATAATTTTCCCTGCGTCAACCACTCTATGTACAGATTCATTTTGCTTCTTTTATACCCCTATATCTTATGTCGGGATTATATCCACGACAGTTGGCACCCACCTTGGGGCTGAGTTGATCAGCAATCGTAGAGATGTCATTTTCCCCATCTGTCCGCCATAAGAAGAAGCGCTCGGGCCGCCCGCGCGCTCATCATCGTGGAAAATCGGTCAAGATACAGCAGGTGGCAGTCATCGTCTCAGTGGAGTCGGCCCAGAAGGCCCTGGATGAACTGATCGCAAGAGAAGGCTCCACAGCATCTCTCTTGCCTCTGTTCGACTCGGTCGAAGAAGAAGGCATGGCGGCGTCTGACCCCGAGTCGGGCGCCGAGCAAGAAGGCAGCAGCGGCGCCCCAGTCGCTGTTGCGGAAGTGTGCATGGCCGAGACTCCGCCCTCTCAACCATCGCCAGCTCGGGATAATCACGCCTGAGACGAAGCTAACAGTACATCCAGGGCTGGAGCTTGGGAGCCGGCCCGACGTGTATCCGCTTTCCGAAGGTTAGAGCTCGGAGAAGCAAGTCGACAACCCCGCCCCCTTACTCGGGAGGAGCGGGAAGAATCAGAAGTGGCTGAGCGGCTGCTAAACACCCCCATAAACAAAAGCACTCCAGAAGGGCGAGGCCTGGAGGCAGCTAGATTGACTAACTTGGCTGAGCGAGAGCGCTTGGCCGAGCTAGAAAACACCTTGGAGCGCCAAGCTCAGGAGGTAGCTCGGCTCAGGCAAAGAAGAACAAGTCGACAACTGCGGGGCCCACTTCGGGAACCTTTCTGAGCTATGGGTACCCTGGTAGAAAATCTCATAGCGGCAACTCGGATTGCAAATTCTCTGCAGCCCAGTGGATCGGCAGCAGAGGAAATTCAGCACCTGGCGTTTTTGCTGCAAACTGCAGTCGATCAAAATGCTACTGTCAGTCAATCACAGCAGCGAATTCATTCCCAAGTTCCCCCCGCAAGAACGTCACTGTCGGTGAATACACCCTATGGAGAAGCAAGGAGAAGAAAGAACAATTCACCTCGGCGCAGAGAGGAACTCCGAGGAGATCGCTACCAAGAACAGTATCGGCATGAAGATCACAGGAGGGAAGAAGCTCGCGGGACGGGTCGGCCCGCACCGCGGAGAGACGAGTTCCCTCGGCATCAGGATGACCGTCATGTTGATGTTGAAGACGACGCCCGAAGCCACCTAGTACAGAGCCGAGTCGACCGCGCCAGATCACATCGCCAAGACCAAGCTCGGCCTCAATGGCCACAGGGCCAGTTTGCTTCAGCGAAAGGATTCGGTCTACCCCTATTCCGCCCCACTTCAGGATAGCTCAAGGGGTGGATAAATACCGAGGTGATGCTAAACCCCAGACATGGATAGATGATTACAGAATAGACGTGCAAATCGGAGGAAGAGGGGATGAGATAGCCATGATGCACCTGTCGTTAATGCTAGAAGGCCCTGCTCGGGCATGGTTGAATCAACTCCCCCCTAGTAGCATCTGGGTTTGGGAAGAGCTCGAGAAAGTGTTCGTCAAGAATTTTGAAGGGACCTACAAGAGACCCGGGGGTCTAACCGATCTACAATTATGTGTCCAGAGGAATACCGAGTCTACTCGGGATTATATCCAGAGATGGATCACACTCCATAACTCGGTTGAAGGCGTCTCCGAGTTCCAGGCCATTCATGCCTTCAAACAAGTTGTCAAGTACAGGGAGTTAAGTCTCAAGTTATCAAGATCACCTCATGTCACCTCACTCGGGAAGCTGATGGAGATAGCGAACAAGTATGCCAACGGTGAAGAGGAGATTCGACAGAAGAACCAGCAGCATAGAGGAGGCAACAACTCGGCGCCTAACCCGAAGCAGAAGACCGGAGGCAACAACAAGCGAAAGGCGGAGGACACCCCAACGGACGCAGAGTTAGTGGCCGCAGCAAACGCTTCAGGCATTCATGGCAAGGGCCAGGCACGAAAGGAGTGGCAGCCACGGCAGAAAAATCCATCCAATGATGATGAAGTCCTGGATCAACCTTGTCCTCTTCACACCACTCGAGATGCCGAGGGAAAGTTAGTTATTCCAAAGCATACAGCTCGGCAATGTCGCCTGATCAAAAGAGCGACCCAGAATGCAAGGACAGATCCTCAGCAAGATAAGGATGCCGGAAAAAAGAAAGCGCCCATCCCAGATCTGGAGAGCGAAGGCTTCCCAAGAGAAGATGGAGTGTTAGTCATCTTCGCAGGACGGGAGTCGAAGAGGGTAGAAAAGATAAGGTTCAGAGAAGTTAACTCAGAAGCTCCGGCAGTTCCGAGTTACATGAAGTGGGCCGACGTCCCAATCACCTTCGACCAGTCGGATCACCCTCCGCACATCCTCACCCATGAAGGCTTGCTCTGATTGTTGATCCTTTGGTGGAAACAGGGAGTGGGAACTTCAGGATCAGAAACGTTTTGATGGATGGTGGCAGTGGAATTAACATCCTATATGCAAGCACTCTGAAGAGAATGAACATTCCAATGTCCAAGCTCCGCAAAACCTTTCTGGAATTTCATGGGATAATCCCAGGGAAAAAGGCATACTCACTCGGAATGATCTCCCTCAATGTGGTCTTTGGTACTCCGAGTAACTTCCGGAAAGAAAAGATCACCTTTGAAGTGGTGGATTTTCCGAGTGCATACCATGCCTTACTCGAAAGTCCAGTGTAAGGCCCGATATGCGGTACTGTTCCAGATCTAGATGTTTCCATCCAGATCCGGGGACGAAGCACATATCGGTCCCACCGCGACATATGACATAGCCATATGCCCCGGATTTCCAACATGATATCACAACATTACAGATACAAGGATACAACATCTCATACAATCGGCATACAAATGCCTTAAATACAATAAATCAGCGGAAGGTATATGTCTGAGTACAGACTACAAGAAAATGCCTAGTGGCAAAGAGAAAAACATCGATCCCCATAACCACACGGTTCCAGGCCCTCCGCCGGGACCGCCTAACTAGTCTTCGTCGAGTCTCCACGTGAATCGTCGATCGTCGTACCTGTTGTCGATCAAGAACCCTGAAAAGAGTTTGGGGGTAGTATCATGAGTACAGAAGTACTCAGCATCCAACTGTAGTGGTCAACTGACCCAGCAAGGACTTCATCACTCGTCATTCTAGGACAACTAGTAGTTTACGGTAAGGATGGGGTAAGTGGTGAGGTTGCTGCCGCACTAGCATTTATGAAGTGGCTAACGATCTAGAGAGTAAGGTAAGAAGCCAAGCATTCGATGAGGAATCGCCTCCAACAAGTCTTGCTATCAACTACTTACGCAAACATAACACCTATCCTATCCTTGTCCTCCTATTCGCATCCCGACGAAGAAGAAGAAGTCAAGGCACACACACATGGATCAAGTTTATTAAGATTATCTCGGTTGTTGTTGTCTATGAACAAGGAGTAGGTCTCAAGTCGTCCATAACCGTGGACACGGCTTCTCGAAAAGATTTAACCCTGCAGGGGTGTACCAATTGCCCATTACAAGGCTCCGCACGCACGCCCATCTCTCTTAGTTGCTACCCATTATAGGCAACCATTTTATGATTTAGTTCCGAGAGATCCGAAACGACAGGTCCCTCTAACTAACAATGAACAAATCCGGGTGGCCTGTCACAACCCCAAGTTAGGTATGTTCTAGGGTAAGCTTAGGCCTTTGCATCATGTTTAAATTTTCAAAAGAAATCAAAATGGGAGAGAGAACACCCCCCAGATGAATTAATTCAAAAGGCCAGATAAAAAGTTTCTCCAAAAATTCCTTTTGTATTTTTGAAAAGTCCTATAAATGAGTGTGATCACATATCAAGTGATGTGGGAACCACACCATGCTCATGGATTTTTCAAATATTCAAATAGGAGCATGGATTAATTCAAAAAGCCCTTTTTGAATTAAAGTTCAAATGATTTGAATTTTAAAAAGTGCCAAACTTTATAAGTGGCTAGTCTATTTTATTATGAGTCCATATAAAAAGTTTCAGCATTTTTAAAAGTGCCTAGCTATTTATTTTAGCATGGCCAACAAAGAAACAGAAAAGAAATAAAAAGAAAAAGGAAAAACAGAGAAGGGTAGGCTTACCTTGCGCCCACAGGCGAAGGCCCACTTACCTTGGCCTGGCCCAGCCCAACCCCGTTTTGTCTCTTCTTCCCCACGGCTCCAAGCAGCACGGTGGAGGAGACAGCGCACGGCCGACGCCACCTCGACGTCGAGAAGCCCCTAGGCCCCCTCGAGGCCCCTCTTCGTGCCACGGAGGACCCCAGAGGCCCCCCGTGCTCATCCCTTTCCCCCTGGACGCCCACTCCCTCTCGCACGCCGTCTAGGTCCCCACCCCGTAGCTCACCGTCGCCGCCGCGTGCGCGCACTCGCGGCCAACGGCCACCAACCTCCGCGCCATCGTGTCCCTCAAGTTCGCCGTGCTCGTGTTCTTCTTCGTGCGCAAGGAATCGTTCCCGGGAGCCCCGAGCACGTCGCCAGCTTCTTCTTCTCGCCGCCGGCCACCGTGGGATCTCGACGAGGAATACGCTGCCGCCTGTACCTCCACGCCTCCGTCGTCTGCACCATCTTTCTCCCCGGTTCACGGTGAGAAAAAAACCCCTATTCACGCCTTCTAGCTCGTCCTCCTTCACGAACTGCCATGGAAGCCGAGCGCCGCCGCCGCGCGTGTCGTCACAGGCAGTGCTCCGGTGACCATTTTGTCATGCAGATGTGCCCTTTCTCCTCGCCACCGTTCACTGTTCCCTCTGCACCCAAACCCCCCCTCTTTTGCACACTCCAGCATCGCCAGCCTCTGCACCCGAGGGCCGCCCGCCACCGATGAGGTCGCCGCCGACGTTCCCGACCCCGCACGCCACGCTGGAGTACACCCAACGACGCGCGAGCTCACCAGCTTTCGAACGCATCTATCGGCGCCCCTTTTGGCCGCCGGATTCGGCTGCACGACCAACGCCGCCGTCCTCTGGGTCGCCGTCGTCATGTCGCCGGCGGGGCGTTTTAGTTAGGACTAACCCCCAGCCCCTAATCACCCCCCTAACCCCACTAACGAGTGGGCCCAGGGTCCTAACTAACTAAGGGTTAGTTTAACAGAAAACTAATTAAACCCCTCTCCCACTGACATGGGGGCCCCAACAATCAGACCACCCCCCCCACGTCATGCTGATGTTATCATGACGCAGTAAACCTTTTTCCAGAGTTTTAATATATTCCAGAAATTACAGACAATGGCCAAAACTTCAATAAATTATAGAAAATTCATTTTAACTCCAAATTGGACAAATAATATGTCTAAAATTATCAGAAAAATACAAGGATTATGAATATGCAACTTGTTTCTATGTTTGACCATTTTAAAATGGGTGAATAGTAGAAAACATGCATATGGATCCTTTTCAAATTCAGATTTGGGGTGATTTTGCAAATGTTTTTGCAACACCCTTAATTCCAATGGATTCATCCACACATCAGAAGCTTTGTCTCAAATATACCACATCACCTCATGATCAACATTTTCAAATGAACATTTATGCATTCAAATGCATTTGAAATTCATCGATAAATCAAATGGAGTTTGAATTTGCAATTCAATTGCAATATACTCCTTTTAAATGGAATGCAACACATCAGTACCTTGAACATCACCATTGCAATCTTATTCATGTGATTGTGCATTGTACATTATGTTGATCCTATGATTGTCATGTTGCTGATAGACGTGCAACCGGAATCGGAGGCCACCCCCTTCGTTGAAGACACCGTTATCGAAACCTCGTCAGATGGGCAAGCAAACCCCCTTTGATCATGTCTATAAATTCCCAATTCTCTCTCAGTCTCGCTTATGCATGTTTAGGAGATCACCTTGTATCGATTCTACCGCATAGTTGAACCCATATCCGATGCATGACCTATCATCTTGTAACAGTAGTAAGCAAACCACAATCCTAGCCGACATAGGAGTTGACTGATATCATGTGGCCCCTGCAAGTGTTACTGCTTATTGCATGCTTAGTGTTACAATGAGGTTGCTTTTGATGTGAGTCGGGATGATAGTGAACATGGTGTTGATGAAAGTGAAACTATGTTGGTGAATCTACCCTAATACAAGGTGAACGATGAGAGGCCGTGTAGGAGTACACAGTGGGTTGTCTCGTTGAACACCGCCCTAAGCCCGAGTTCTTGTGTGGTGATCCAAGACGAAGAGTACTACCACATGTTGGGCACATGGACCCCCGCTCAACCTACTAACTCACCCCTTCTCAATTCAATGAGTCGCATTAGTTCGGAGTTCTGGTAGGTCTGTGGCACGATCTGCGAAGTGGAAGAACGGCTATTCAGACCGGCTTGGGACCCTGCACACATCTTCTGGGACCTCATCGGTAAACCGGCCGGGTTCACGATGTGGATTCCAGCCCAGATAGGCGTCTCCATTGAATTTGAGTTGGTTGTGAGGTAAAAGTTGTGGGAATTATCCTCGCCGGCACCTCTTGAACGGTGTCGAGTACAAAGGCGGTAACTGATAGTTCCATGTGTGTAGCAGTACACCCCTGCAGGGCTAATAAACTATTTGAATAGCCGCGTCCGCGGTAAGGGACTACTTGGAGAGCTGCGCTCGATTATTAGACAACTTGAACCGGATACTCCTAAAACACACCAAGATAAGTGTGAGTGCTATGGCGTGCTTATCGTGGGGAAGTCGAGGAAGTAACCATAGTGGTGTAATTGGTTGAAGAGATGTAGTGGACTCGTGTACGCTTCTTACCTCAAGTCTGGTACTCGTAGTTCAGGACTAGCCAAGTCAAAGCTGGCACTTCTGCAAGTGAAACCCCACCTCCCTTACCTTGATACATGTGCATGAGTAGTATAGTTCCTATGTAAGTCTTGCTGAGTACGATTTTGTACTCACGTTTTCTTAATCTATATTTTAGATGAACCCACCGACCCCGATGGTGGCTTCTACCCGAAGCTCGAAGATTGAAGACTCAGACCAAGACCAAGCTAGTGTAGTCCCAGTCAGACGACTGGTTCCCTCGTGGAGGGCTTGTTTTTAGATAAGGCTTCTCTAAGCCATTTGTTAAACTTGTCTGTACTCAGACCTACTTTGCTTCCGCTTGTCTGTTGTACTGTTGGATCACATGCTTGTGATCTCTGTGTGCACTCTGTAAGAGTTATTAATAAAGATGTATACTTTGTAGAGAATTGCAATGATACCTGCTGTTCATACAAGGCATGTGTGCTGCGTGTATGTTTATAAACATGGATGTCTTTGTATGGGTTTTCGAGACCTTAGTTGTGATCTGGCTGGCGGTCTTTTATACACCAAGTGTCCCTTAGATGTGCGCAACTTGGGGCATCGCGATGCGATTGTTCGAGCCTCTGTCTCGTGCACACTTTGATGTATGATCGAGCCCGCCCTAGACCCCGACTAAGTGATCGGGCTGGAGTAAGTCTATGTAAGGATTATAATACAATAGATAGTATGGTTGAGGCGACTTGTCTATGAGTATGGGAGTTCACCACCCATATCAATTAGACTTGTGTGCGGACGATGAGGACCCATCTCAGTGGATCATCCGGCCTGAATGGGATGCCCCTCACGTTCGATGCTTTCCGAGAATGTTCTGTGCTTGGCCTTGTCTGCTTAGACAAGTGGGTACGGTTCTCGGCTCTCCATATGATTGTGTTGTAGCGAGGCTTGCATACGCTAACCCGGGTCCCGAAAGACTTGGTATCAGAGCAGGACTGACTGTAGGATTATCAGCCTTGGCCGAAGTCGTGTCTAGCCTTCTATAGTTATATAGTTACTCTGGGTATATAAGGGAACAACGTAAGACTTCTTTTTCTCCTTACCCTCATCGTTCTGAGTGCTGAGTCACCCTCATCTTATTCTATGGGAAGATAGGACTAGGCTCATCTATGTCTTACTAGAACATCTCGTTGATTGCCTCCTTATAGCCGTAGGATTGTTGTGGATGTCCAGAGTCTTCGTGTTTTTGAGTTCCTTGAAGAAGTTCTGTCCAATTCTTCGAGGTTGTTTCATTTTCCATCCCAGTGTAGCCGTTATGCTGCCGGATTTGTTCCGTGTTTCTTTGAATCATTGCCTTTGCATTATAGTCTTCTCCTTCTGAAATCATATCCTTTTATCCTTGCCTCCATCGTACAACCTGTTCTGATTGTTGATTTTTATCACAAAGGATGTCAGGTGGAACTCGTAGTGCTGTTCTTCGGAATCGAGACCGTGATCGGAATCGAGATGATGATGAACCTCCACCACCGCCTTCTGCGGCGGAAATCATGATGGAAGCTGAGCGGAATAGACGTGATCAGACACGCCTTCTGGAGCTCATCGAGCAGAATACCGCCCACCATCGTAATGTGGTGGTCAGCATTCAGGACTTCATCCTCCTCAAGCCACCGGTATTCCGATGTTCTTCTGAGCCCCTTGAAGCTGATTATTGGCTCCGTTCCATCGAGCGTAAGCTTGACACTGCACATGTTGGTCCCGATGACCGAGTTGTTTTCGCGGTATACTTCTTGGAAGGTGTTGCTCTTCAGTGGTGGGAGAACTATGTTGCAATGCAGCCAGATGGTCACGTAGTGACTTGGCAAGAGTTCTGTGTTGCCTTTCGAGGGTACCACATTCTGGATGAGTTGATGGAGCGCAAGAAGGAAGAGTTCTGCAATCTGAATCAAGGAGAGATGTCCATTCATGAGTATGTGAGGGAATTCAACTGTCTTGCTCGTTATGCCCAAGATGAGATCACCACCGATGCCAGAAAGCAGGCAAAGTTCCGTAAGGGACTTAGCCCCATCCTTCGTCATGATCTCAACCTCCTTGAGTTTGCCACATTTGAGGATTTAGTCAACAGATCCTTCAGAGCTGAGCATGGCAATGAAGTTTTTGAGAAGTCTCGCAAGCATGCTCTTGAGCTTGCCCCTTCTTCCAGTTCACGCCCTCAGAAGCGTATGATCTGGATTCCTAACAGTTTTTTTTCCCAAAACAACCCACCGGGGCCATCCCTTGTGCCGCCTCGTCCACCAGCTCCACCAAATAACCCAGCTCCCCGCACTATCTTTGGAGCCTGCTTTAGATGTGGCCAGCCTAGTCACTATTCTCGTGAGTGCCCCGTCAGTCAGAATGCTCCACCCCATGCCAAAGGAAACCCCACTGTTCGTGCAAAACCACCCCCGAAGGTTCACACCAGCAAGCCTTTCACTTCCACAAATCTTGGATGTGTGAACCAAATCTCTGTTGAGGAAACTGATAGTACTTCTGACGTCATTCTTGGTACGCTTCCAGTCAATTTTGTTCCCCCTTCTGTTCTTTTCGACCCAAGAGCATCTCACTCATTCATGTCGGAGAGTTATGCACTTCGGCATGATGTATCCTTTGCAGAAATGTTCACCCCTATGATCATTCAAACTCCTGGTTCCAAGTGGCAAACTAATAGAGTAAGCCATGGTAATCAAATTGCAATTGAGGGTTTAGTATTCCTTGCTTCACTCATAGCCCTCAAGTCTTCAGACATTGATGTCATCCTTGGTATGGATTGGTTATCAAGACAACATGCTTTTCTTGATTGTAAAGCCAAGTCCATTAGACTTACACATCCTTCAGGCCAGACAATAGCTTACTCCTCACCAAGAACAAGAACCCAGGTGCATTCTTTGAATGTGCTTCCCCTTCCCGACCTTGAAGATGTTCCGGTGGTTCGTGACTTCCCGGATGTCTTTCCTGAAGAGCTGCCGGGAATGCCACCCGACAGATGTGTAGAGTTCATTGTAGATCTTGCCCCAGGAACCACACCAATTTCCAGACGCCCATACAAAATGGCCCCACGTGAGTTAGCTGAGCTTAAAACCCAACTGGAAGCTTTGTTGAAAAAAGGCTTCATCCTCCCGAGATCATCGCCATGGGGTTGCCCCGTTCTGTTCGTAACGAAGAAAGATGGAACAGAAAGGATGTGCGTAGACTATCGCCCGCTAAATCTAGCGACGATAAAGAACAAGTACCCACTGCCCAGGATCAATGATCTTTATGATCAACTTGCTGGATCCTCTGTCTTCTCCAAGATGGATTTGAGATTAGGTTATCATCAAATCAAAATCCGAAGCGAGGACATTCCCAAGACGGCTTTCACTACTCGCTATGGTCTTTACGAGTTCACCGTCATGTCCTTCGGTCTAACCAATGCCCCCGCCACTTTTTCACGCATGATGAACTCGATCTTCATGGAGTATTTGGACCAGTTCGTCGTGGTTTACCTTGATGACATCCTTATATACTCGAAGAATGAAGAAGAACGTGCCGAACACCTAAGGATGGTATTGATGAAACTTAGAGAGCATCGCATGTATGCTAAATTCTCCAAGTGTGAATTTTGGCTACCAGAAGTGACCTACTTAGGACACGTGATTTCTACAAAAGGCATTGCTGTGAATCCCGAGAGAGTTCAGGCCGTCCTCGACTGGACTCCACCTGAATCGGTTAAGCAAGTTAGGAGTTTTCTTGGCCTAGCCAGCTATTGCCGTCGCTTCGTCGAGAACTATTCTAAAGTTGCAAAGCCTCTAACAGAACTCCTCAAGAAAGATAAGAAATTCCAATGGACTTCCAAGTGCGAGGAAAGCTTTCAAGAGCTAAAAAGAAGATTGACTTCTGCACCCGTACTTGCACTTCCAGACACTAAAAAGGAATTCGAGATCTTTTGTGATGCCTCACGGCAAGGGTTAGGATGCATACTTATGCAAGATAGACATGTGGTAGCTTATGCTTCACGCCAGTTGCGGCCACATGAAGAGAACTATCCTACCCACGATCTTGAACTCGCTGCTGTAGTTCATTCCCTAACAACTTGGCGACATTACCTCCTTGGTAATCATTGTGAGATCTATTCCGACCACCAAAGCCTCAAATACATATTCACCCAGCCAGATCTTAACCTCAGGCAAAGACGCTGGATAGAGTTGATAAAAGATTACGATGTAGGAATTTCTTACACCCCAGGCAAAGCCAATGTCATGGCTGATGCCCTAAGTCATAAGTCGTATTGTAACAACCTCATGTTACAACAGTATCAACCACTTCTTCATGAGGAATTTCAAAAACTCAATCTCGAGATTGTTCCTCATGGCTATCTTTCTACCTTGGTGGCGAAACCAACCCTTGAGGATAAAGTCATTGCCGCCCAGAAACGTGATAGTGGTATTCGAGAGATCAAGAAGAACATTGCTAGCGGAGTTGCTAAATGTTTCTCCATAAATGATCAAGGTGTTGTTTTTTTTTGCACTCGATTGGTTGTACCAAGAAAACACAATCTTAGGAGGCTAATCCTCAAAGAAGCTCATGAAACTCCCCTCTCAATTCATCCTGGTAGCACAAAGATGTACCGAGACCTACGCCAGAGATTTTGGTAGACTAGGATGAAGAGAGACATTGCTCAATTGCGATCAATACCAGCCTTAGGTTTTCGGCATGTTCTTCTTTGTTCTTCGAGTATATAAGGATGTCATCGAGGTAAACCACGACGAACTGGTCCAAATACTCCATGAAGATCGAGTTCATCATGCGTGAAAAAGTGGCGGGGGCATTGGTTAGACCGAAGGACATGACGGTGAACTCGTAAAGACCATAACGAGTAGTGAAAGCCGTCTTAGGAGGCTAATCCTCAAAGAAGCTCATGACACTCCCCTCTCAATTCATCCTGGTAGCACAAAGATGTACCGAGACCTACGCCAGAGATTTTGGTGGACTAGGATGAAGAGAGACATTGCTCAATTTGTCGGATGATAAGTCGGATTCCGAAGGTGTAGTTGATCGCAAGCTCGCATCGTCTCCGAGAGGTACCCACGGAAGCACACAAGAGGGTAAACACTGGAAAAGGCAATCAACGAGCAAGCATCAACAAGAAGGCAACACGAGACATCGCACCTACTGTCGAGAGCGGTTACTAACAGGTTAAGTGGAGTACTCGTCACGCACGACGATACCGCACATTTGAAAAGGTTCAAGTTGTTTAGCTACAGGTGATTAACAAATGTTGTTAACATGGCATCTCACTCAAGCATGGCATAGCACAAAAACATGTCATGAGGTTAAGCATAAGATAAACTATCTATGCTAGTCAATTTAAGTGAGGCACAACCTAAACATGGCATAACACTAAGTACCCCATGAAAATTAAAAGATTTGGTACTGTTCTGCCCTAAACCATATTTTAGGTTGGTTAACAACAGCAAACAATAGCATAAACACAAAGTACACGAAAAACTAATAAAGTTACATATAAGAAACATTTTAAACAGAGGTACGGTTAAAAAGTTATGGCAGTTACAGTTTACAGTGGCAGGCAGTGTAAATGGCAGGTAAATAGCATGTAAACAAAGTCAAACATGGAAAAGGAGCACATTTTATTAATCTACCCAAAATTCTACGCAGCTTTCATGTTTAAAGCGTTGCGATCCGAGCTACGAGCTAAAAGATACGTGCAACGCAAAAATTTAACAATAATCTGCAATTTAAATAAGCCCAGGAAAACAAAAAAACATTACGGGCCGAAATACGTGGGCGCTGTTTAGTTATCCAGCGCACAAGGCGCTACACATTACTCGGCCAAGCCCATCTAGCACGGCAGGAAAAAAAAACAAAAAAAAGAGACTGGCTCACCACATGGGCCTGGCCCAGGCCGCGGCTGGAGCTGGAGGGGCGCCTCGGCCTGCTGGTTGGTGTGGGCCGCGACTGGATGGGGGTAGGATGGCCCACAGGGCGACAGTGCCGCTCGATCCCGATAGGATCGGGTTACCGGCAGCTGCAATCGGCTCGGTTCTTGCCACCGGCGCATGGCGGCGCACCAGCGGCGGTCCGACGGGGTAAGGAGGAGGCCAGGAGGCGAGGAATGGGCGCGGAGGACGGCTGGCCTTGGAGGAGGCGGCGGTCTTCGGACAGAGGGGCACGGCGGCCGAGCTTGGAGCTCGCCGGCGTCCATGGCGCGGTGGCTCGAGCTACGGCGGCGGGACCTGCGGGAGAAGAAGAGGTGGTGGAGGAGAAGAAGAGGAGGCACGGGGAGAGGAGGAGACGACCGGGGACAGGGAGGCTGCGGCGCGGCGGCTCGCCGGCCGAAACGTGGCGGCGGCGCCCACGGGCTGCAGGCGACGGCGCGTTGTGTGAGGAGAGAGAGAAGAAGGGGGTTGGTGGGGAGCTCCCTGTGCCGTCGGATCGCGAGATCTGACGGTCCAGGATAGATCTGGCTCAAATTTGCTAGAAAGAACAGGAAAAAGCGAAAATTGGGGCCTATTGGGCAGATTGGGGAAAAATGAAGGGGGGTGGCTGCAATTTTGTCTTAGGGAAACCCTAGAAGGAGGTGGGAGTGTGGTGGTCTTTATATAGCCCAGGTGGCTGGCAGTTTGCAAAAACATCCCCGGTTTTTCTCTCGCGCGCGCGGTGTTTCTGACCGCCGGGGGTTCGCAGTACCTTCGATTCGAGTAAAACATCGAACTGCGCGATCAGAGCGTCGATCCGGAGGCGTTCACCTCACGCTGGAACCGTTCCGAGAAAACTTTACGGTGCACTATAAAAATAGCCCGTTTAATTATTAAACGGGGTTTTTCGTTCCGTTGGCTGCGGCTAGTCTCGTGCGGTTTTCGCGACGGTGATCGGGCGAAACTCGGTGTCGCAAATGTCGAGTGTCAGGGTGGTAAGGGTCGGTCTCCGTCCGATACGAGATAAGAGGGGGGAAAATAATCGCCGATTGATAAATCAGGGATGCAAACACCGCAAACAAATCAGACAATCAAACAATTCACACCGAAAACAAAAATTTTATTTTTTGTGAAATATGGGCTGTTACAACCAGCCTATGCAAAATTCATGGCCATCCCCTGTTACGTCTATCGGAATCTAAAGATGCCTGGCCCGCACAACGTGATCACTGTCTCGGGAGATTACAAGCAAGCCGAAGAACTTTTGCAGAAGGGGTCCCTGATAGCTGACCAGCAAATGGCTGAGGTCGAGCTGGCCGAGTACAAAAAAGCCGCTGACTCATCCAAGTTACTGCAACCAAAGAAGACATCTTCATTCGAGTCAGCTGGAGAGACCAAGAGGGTACAGATACATCCCAGAGATAAATACAAATACACCAACATTGCAACCGATTTGGATCCCCAATAGGAACTCGAGCTCGTCAGCTTCCTCCGTGAGAATTGGGATATCTTCGCATGGAAGCCTGCTGATATGCCTGGAGTCCCAAGGGAGTTGGCCGAGCACAAGTTACACGTTTATCCGAAATCAAGACCGGTGAAGGAATCCCTTCGGCGGTTTTCCTCCGAGAAAAGGAAGGCCATCGGGCAGGAGATAGCTAGACTATTAGCAGCCGGATTCATTATGGAAATCTTCCACTCCGAGTGGTTGGAAAATCCCTTAATGGTTCCGAAGAAAGATAAATCTTGGAGAACTTGTGTTGATTTCCTTCATAGCAATAAAGTTTTCCCAAAAGACCATTTCCCTCTTCCTCGCATTGACCAGATTGTGGATTCCACATCGGGTTGCGAGAGATTATGTTTCCTCGATGCGTACTCGGGTTACCATCAAATCCGACTATATGAACGAGATGAGATTAAAACAACATTCATAACCCCATTTGGATGTTTTTGTTATATCACGATGCCATTCGGACTCAGAAACGCAGGTCCTACGTATCAACGCATGATGCAGAACTGCCTGATCTGGCAAATCGGCAGAAATGTGGAGGTCTACGTGGATGACACCGTGATCAAGTCGGTTAAAGCAAGTAGTTTGCTAGCCGACTTATCTGAAACTTTTCAGAGCCTTCGAGCCTAAAGCATCAAGCTCAATCCTGAAAAATGTGTTTTTGGTGTGCCAGCGGGGAAGCTACTCGGATTCATGGTCTCCGAGCGGGGGATAGAAGCCAACCCAGAAAAAATCGCGGCAATTCAAAACATGAAGCCACCCAAGCAGCTCCGAGACGTCCAAAAATTGACAGGTTGTCTCGCAGCACTCAGTGGGTTCATCTCCAGACTGGGAGAGAAAGCCCTACCTCTCTACCAGCTGATGAAAAAATCAACAAATTTCATTTGGATGGAAGAAGCTCAAATGGCGTTTGAAGAGCTAAAAAAGCAACTGTCAACTCGGCCAGTCCTGGCAGCACCTCAAGAAAAGAGCCGCTCTTGTTATATATTGCAGCCACAAGCCGAGTTGTCAGCGTAGCTATAGTGGTGGAGAGAGAAGAAGAAGGAAAGTCGCAAAAGGTACAAAGACCGGTGTACTTCATCTCCGAAGTCCTCACACCATCCAAGCAGAGATATCCCCACTACCAGCAGTTGGCAATGGGAATTTACTTGGCATCACAGAAGCTCGCACATTATTTCCAAGATCATTCCATCACAGTGGTCTCTGAAGCTCCCTTGGCAGAAATCATGAACAACAGATACTCAATAGGCAGAATAGCAAAATGGAGTTTGGACCTACTACCCTTTGACCATAATTACTAAGCCAAAAAAGCAATTAAGTCACAAGCACTGGTGGATTTCCTGGCCGAGTGGATTGAGGTCCAACATCCCCCACAGCCAACACCAGAGCATTGGACGATGTTCTTTGATGGGTCCAAGATGCTGAATGGAGCAGGGGCAGGGGTGGTACTGGTTTCACCAAGGAAAGACGAGATGAGATACGTCCTCCAAATCCGTTTCCCCACAACAAATAACGAAGCCTAGTACGAAGCTCTTCTGTACGGCATGCGAATGGCCATTTCACTCGGAATCAGGTGACTTATGATATTCGGAGATTCAGACCTAGTAATCAATCAAGTAATGAAAGAGTGGGACATCCGGAGTCCAGCAATGAAAACCTACTGTGTAGCAGTGAGAAAATTGGAGAAAAAATTTGAAGGGCTGGAGCTCCATCACATTCTAAGGGTTAAAAATCAGGCAGCAGATGACCTAGCCAAGTTGGGTTCTACCAGGGGTCAGATCCCGCCAGGGATATATTTGGAGCACTTGCACTCTCCAACAGTCAAGGAAGATCCTTTCCTAGAAGCCGATCCAGATATGCTGCCTGACAAGAACATCACCAACAAAGAAGATATACCCGCAGTAGTTGACATGGTGTTTGATGTGGAGGTCATTCCCCTAGAGTGGACATTTCCAATCCTTGCTTATCTGCAAAAAAAAGAGCTACCTGATGATGAGATAGAAGATAAGCAAAAATCGTCCGCAAATCTAAGTCTTACTCAGTGATCAATGGGGAGTTATACAGAAATAGCATCACTCATGTCCCCCAGCGATGCATCTCCGAGGAGGAAGGTCGTTGCATCCTACAAGACATTCATGCGGGAGATTGTGGCCACCATGCCTCAAGTCGGACGTTGGTGGCAAAAGCTTTCCGAGTTGGTTTCTTCTGGCCTGAAGCCCTCAGCGATGCTCGGTACATCGTGGACCACTGTGAAGGTTGTCAGTTTTACGCCAACCAGCCTCGCAAACCAGCCTCCGAGCTGAAGACAATCCCCCTAGCCTGGCCATTTTCAGTATGGGGACTGGATATGATCGGACCGCTCCGAACGGGCAAGCATGGTTTCACCCACATTTTGGTCGCAGTAGACAAGTTTACAAAATGGATAGAAGCAAAACCTATCAAGGCCCTAGACTCCGCCACAGCAGTCCGCTTTATGCAAGGCATCATACATCGGTTTGGTGTTCCACATGACATCATCATTGATAATGGGTCGAATTTCAACTCGGCCGAATTCAAGAAATTATGTTGGACCAATGGTATTCAGTTCAACTTCGCCTCAGTCGCACACCCATAGTCCAACGGCCAGGTCAAACGAGCAAACGGATTAATACTCAAAGGAATCAAGCCTCGGCTACTTAGGGAACTGAAGGAAGCAGCGGGTGCCTGGGTCGACGAACTCCCCTCGGTCTTGTGGGGATTGCGGACAACTCCCAATCGCTCAACTCGGTCCACCCCTTTCTTCCTCGTTTACGGTTCAGAAGCAGTTCTCCCGAGTGACCTTAAGAACAATTCCCCCCGTATAAGCCAGTACACAGAAGCCGAGGCCGAAGTCGCACGACAAGATGGTGTTGATCTCTTGGAAGAAGAGCGAAACCTAGCTCTCACCCGCTCGGCGTTCTATCAGCAAGACCTTCGCCGATACCATGACCGACATGTCCGAGCTCGCTCATCACAAGAGGGCGACATGGTACTTCGCATCAAGCAAACTTCGGACCACAAACTAGATCCCCCATGGGAAGGCCCATATGTCATCTCTAGAGTACTACACAATGGGGCCTATCACCTGTATGATGTAACTAATAAGATAGAAGAGCCTCATGCATGGAACGCCCAGTTATTGCGCCGTTTGTATGCATGAGCACGCTTGTAAGATTCGAATAAAATATTATCTCGTACATACAGTGTGCCTTGCTCAATTTTTTTTCCATTACTACAAATCAGGTTTTCTTCCGAGCGGTGCCCAGCTCGGACGAAAATTCACAATCAGGTTTTCCATCCGAGCTGCGAGCAGCTCGGACGAGAACTTAGAAAACTTATTATAAGTGCTTACCAACGCCCAACAGGCTTGAGGAAGCACAACATCATCTGCATTGAGTATCTTGTCTACAAGATCATCAATAGAAAAAATTTCTATGTACTTTCAAGTCTCAGGAGACTTGGGGTCTGCTTAAAGCTATAAAATCAGATTTTCTTCCGAGCTGTGCCCAGCTCGGACGAAAATTCACAATCAGGTTTTCTATCCGAGCTCCGCGCAGCTCGCGCGAGAACTTAGAAAACTTATTATATGTGCTTACCAACGCCCAACAGGTTTGGGGAAGCACAACATCATCTTCATTGAGGATCTTTTCTACAAGATCATCAATAGAAAAAGTTATAAGTACTTTCAAGTCTCAGGAGACTTGGGCTCTGCTTAAAGCTATAAAATCAGGTTTTCTTCTGAGCTATGCCTAGCTCGGACGAAAATTGACAATCAGGTTTTCTATCCGAGCTCCGCGCAGCTCGGACGAGAACTTAGAAAACTTATTATAAGTGCTTACCAACGCCCAACAGGTTTGGGGAAGCACAACATCATCTGCATTGAGGATCTTGTCTACAAGATCATCAATTGAAAAAATTTCTATGTACTTTCAAGTCTCAGGAGACTTGGGGGCTGCTTACAGCTATAAAATCAGGTTTTCTTCCGAGCTGTGCCCAACTCAGACGAAAATTCACAATCAGGTTTTCTATCCGAGCTCCGCGTAGCTCGGACGAGAACTTAGAAAACTTATTATAAGTGCTTAACAATGCCCAACAGGCTTGGGGAAGCACAACATCATCTGCATTGAGGATCTTGTCTACAAGATCAGCCATACAAAAAAATTCTAAGTACTTTCAAGTTTCAGGAGACTTGGGGGCTTCTTAAAGCTATAAAATCAGGTTTTGTTCCGAGTTGTGCCCAGCTCGGACGAAAATTCACAACCAGGTTTTCCATCGCTCAGATGAGAACTTAGAAAACTTATTATAAGTGCTTACCAACGCCCAACAGGCTTGGGGAAGCACAACATCATCTGCATTGAGGATCTTGTCTACAAGACCATCAATACAAAAAATTCTAAGTACTTTCAAGTCTCACGAGACTTGGGGGCTGCTTAAAGCTATAAAATCAGATTTTCTTCCGAGCTGTGCCCAGCTCGGACGAAAATTCACAATCAGGTTTTCTATCCCAGCTGCGGTCATCTTGGACGAGAACTTAGAAAAGTTATTATAAGTGTTTACCAAAACCAGAGAGGTTTGAGGAAGCACAAACATCATCTGCAAATTCATACAAGGACAAACCAAGCATCGGCAGATAAATTCGTTCCCCACTAATAAACAAAATAGGAGTTCATAAAACAACAGAGTACCCAGTACCTCGACCACAACATCAAGCAGTATAACTTATTACAGATTCACTTGGCATTCCAAGGAAAATTTAACAACCAGTGTTTTTTCTGACACGTCTATCCAATCAGGCTAACTCATTCCTCACCCGCCTCGTCGGACTCACTTGTTACGCCAGTCGACTCTACGAAGAATTCCAGATCCGGCATCAAGGCGACACGGCTTGCAGTCTCAGCATATCGCGGCAGGAAGGTGGTGCAGCTCTGACCATCCTTTGTATCACCACCGCCAACCCGCTCCAGATTATGGACCCGCTCCGGAAAATGCGCTTTGGTCAAGGCCAGCGCATAATTCGCACCGCTACATGCCGCTGAGCGCTTCCAGCGTGCCAGTTGCTGAGGGACCTCTCGGAGGACGGGCACAACAGTGTCCAGCTTTACCCTGCTTCCCTCATCAGGCGAAAGCTTGTTCTTCAAAGCCAGGGTAGCACCCATGACTTCTTCAGCAAATTTCTTCGCCTTAGCGCACCTCATGGTCAGCAGACCCCGAGCCAGAGAAAATTCTGTCATTACTGGCGTGTAATTATCCCTTTTCATCATCTCGGAAAATTCGGCCATGCGCGCTTGCTCGGCCTCCGGGGCTGTCCGATATGCTGCATCAATAGAGAAGATGAGTACACAACGAAAGACTTGGAAACATTTTCCCATCACAAATCGGATCACAAAACTCACCAGCCAAGGTTTCACTGAAAATGGCAAACCGCCCATCGCAATACTCTTCAGCTGCCTTCACCGCCTTCCGAGTAGTTTGCAACTCGGCTTGATGTTTCTTTTCATCTTCGACACGCAGCTCAGATAACTTCTCCAAATCCGACTCCATTTTCGCGATACAAGCTTCGTTCTCCTTCACTGCCTGTTTGTAATGGTACAAACTTGTTTCCAGAGCCTTCTTCTCCTTGGCTCGCCTCTCAACTTGGTCTATCTCCTTCTTCATTTTTGCAACGAAATCATCGTTCTCTTTAACCTTGGTGTCAAAAGCTTTCTTCGCCGCTTCTACAAACAGAGTTCAAAATGGATAAATAGGACGATGAAATACACCAATACAGGAACTCAAGAGTCCTTACCATTGTCCTCAGCATGCTGCTTCTTAAGTTTGTTGTGCTCTTCAAGAAGCGCCTCGTACGCACTCTTGGCAGCAGTGGTCTCCTCCTGCAACTTCATGAAGGCCGATCCAAGCTTGCATGCTTCCTATTAAGACGAAAGGAATACCATGCTAAAATAAAAACCTCCTATCAAAAGACTTCGAATAACTTCACAAAGTTACTCGGAGCCTTGGGGGCTAAACCCAGTGGGTGCACTAAGAATTGCTCCCACTGGAAGTTCACTGAAATAAAAACCTCCTATCAAAAGACTCCGAATAACTTCACAAAGTTACTCGGAGCCTTGGGGGCTACACCCGGTGGGTGCACTAAGAAGTGCTCCCACTGGAAGTTCAGTGAAATAAAAACCTCTTATCAAAAGACTCTGAATAACTTCACAACGTTACTCGGAGCCTTGGGGGCTACACCCAATGGGTGCACTAAGAAGCGCTCCCACTGGAAGTTCACTGAAATAAAAAGCTCATATCAAAAGACTCCGAATAACTTCACAATGTTACTCAGAGCCTTGGGGGATACACCCAGTTGGTGCACTAAGAAGTGCCCCCAGCGGAGATTTCAAACCCGCCGAATAACAACAATACGCCCAAAGGTCATTCCGACACCCAGTGGGTAGGAAAACTTACATAAGTACTTACGTGCATGTTGGACTTCACCAACTCGGCCTCGGAAGCCAACTCACGCAGCCGCAGTTCAAATTGAGTCGCCTTTACCAAAGACTCCTTCAAACCACCAATGATGGCACTCTCCACCGGGGCACCAACTGGAATGGACGCTGAAACGATAGGCCCGCCCCCTTGAGTAGCTGCCGGGGCGAAAGGAGTATCCTTAACAGCCTCCTCCGCAGGAACGTCAGGGATGGCAGAAGAAGACACCGCTCCCCCAGGAAGAATCACCTCAGGTGGAGCGGTCTCAGTAGAGGCCGGCTCAGTCACAGTCCGAGTTGGGCCAGCAGAGGAGTCAATATCCATATCTGCGAAAGACATAGCAGACAATTGAAAGCAGGAAGATGACAGTAGTAGGAGCCTCAACGGAGACAATGAAGAATTCTCACCAACGGCCACAACGTCTTCTGGAATAGTGTCCATAACAGGAAAGTCAGTCACCCCGCAAGTACTGACATCCTCGAAAGCATCAACCCCGGGATCCTCGATCCCAGGCAGCGACTCAGAACCACTCGAACGAACACTGCAAAGCTAAATAGTTAAGGGAAAGCCTGGGAAACCAATAGAGCACTAAACCATAAGAGAGCTAACGACATTACTTATGGACGGTCTTCAAACTACGCCTCGGGGGAGCAATCTTGGCCGGACCAGCTCCAGCCCCCTTGGCCTTCTCAACAACAGCACCCCCCGAGGGGTTAGCCTCTCGGCCCCCAAGCGTGACAAGCTTCTTCTTCTTCATAGGTGCAACCTTCCCTTAACTGAGGCTCAAGGGCGGAAGTTTCCCTCTTCCCTCTTTGCCACTCGAAGTATGAGCCCTTTTACGGGTCCGAGTAAGCCCTTTCCGCGCCGACTCGCGGTCCTGGTTTTTCTTCGAGCTTTGCTCGGATGCCGCTTGAGCCCGAGCCACCTCGGACTCCAGCTCCTCCCCCGCCTCAACTCCGACCCCCGCACCAGAAGTGCTATCTTCATCCTCCTTAGCAGGATGTTGCAAAGCCAGAGGAATGAGAGAATGGAACTGAGGAAAATCCTAGCAAAAAATAAAGAAGACCGAGTCAGAACCAACAGGTGATACACATTCATGACACATATGACACAAGATGGCATACCAAGGTGGGAGGATTCTCAATGCTGAGAGGTCTCACTCGGCCAGTCGGCTAGAGACCTTGGGTCACGCTGGTTATTATCTTCATCTGGAGCTCGAAATCGTCTAGAGGCATCTCGGTGTTACTATAGCGGGTGTCATCCTGCAACAACCCGGAATACGTCCACATTCCCCGAGCCCTGGCTTGAAGAGGCTGAATCTTCCGAACCAAAAGGTGGCTATCAGATCCATGGCGTCTAAACCATTTTTCTTCAGCCTGATGACTTCACGCATCAAGGGGAGCACCAGCTCCTTCTCATCATTGGTGAGTCGAGGATTCCATCCCTGGGAGGAAGTTAGCCTAACGTCTGAGTAGGGAGGCAAGGTACGCACCCCCGGCCCCTCAGCCACCTTGCAATAAAACCAACTGTTTTGCCAATTCTTGGCAGAATCTGGCACACTAGAGGAAAAATATTGCACCCCTTGTTTCTTAGCCAAGAACAGGCCGCCGCATCGGTGATTGAACTCCACGCCACCACCCTCCCCAGACTTCTTCACCTTTTGAGTCTTAATGGCGTATATACTATGGAAAAGGTGCCAGTGAGGCTCTATGCCTAAGAATCCCTCACAAAGGGTGAAGAAGCTAGAGAGAAGAGTAACAGCGTTGGGGACAATGTGATGAAGCTGAGCACCCGTAAAAGCCAAGAAATCCAAGAAGAAGGGATGCAGGGGAAGAGAAAACCCATGGTCCACGTGCGAAAGCAAAAGGACCCTCTCACCGTCCCGTGGAGCAGGCTCGTCTTCCCCAGACGCAGGAAGGCGACAACCCTCGCGGGGAACCAGGCCAGCATCCTGGTACCCCAGCAACATGTCCTCCGTCACGATCGACGGGAGCCATTCCCCTATAGACATGGTCTCGGTGGCGGCGGAAGGGCAGCGCGAGTGACGGCCTCCCAGGATGGAGCACGGGCGGCCAGCGAAGGTTCCCGGCGGCGAACTCGAGTGAGCAAGAAAGAGGTGGAGCAAGAGAGAGAAGCGAGAGCGGCTACGCGAGGGGAAAGTGAGCAGATCTTCCCCAAACCGAAAAGAAGGAGCGGTTTTATAACTCGAGGGGGCAACCGCCACGCGTCAGATCCGCACCCTATTATGGGCCTGCCGGTTTCCCTCCCCATAAACCGCTCCACTTCCCAATAATCCCTCCCACTTTCCCACAAGCAGTTAATTATTATTCTACAAGACCGCCGCGGGAATCGAGGAGACAGGCCCAAACAGTGCGCCCACTTGTCTGGGCAAGAACATTCTCTGACAAGGCAAGATCCTTTCTAAAAGACCGAATCTGATTTTGATTCGAAGCTTGAAACCACTTCAACTACTCGGAAGATATGAAGCATAACATACGCCGACCAAACTCTCCGAGTACGCCATTACTCGGAAGAAATCACTAAGCTCTCGTGGCGACCGAGTAAGTTGCCACTCGGAAACACAACGAAGAGAATCACTTGGGGGTTTTCCGCAAAACAAAAATCTTGCACCCAACTACTCGGGCAAAAATCCGAGTAATTAACTCACTGGTGGCCCGTCTCTGACGTAGAATGCCAGGTCACGTGTAAGACCCGGCGCAGGGGGTAAACGATCAATGTCCCATGTGGCATGGCCTAGGACTCGTTACGATGTCCTAGGACATTGAACTTTACAAATTTGGTTCATATGGAGTTTAAGGCCTTTTACTCTGAGACACGCCTTCTGAGTTCTCAGTCCACCTCTTCCGAGAGACGTTTGAGTGCCGCCAAATTTTTCCGCTAACCTGCCCAACTCATACTCGAGGGAAATGTTCAAACATCAATAAAGCCCTTCCGGGCCTCTTACTGAGTTTAATCTTCGCGTACCTCAGAAAATCTGACAAATGTCAGCCGCCTCAATTACGAATACCCGAAAGCGCTTGGGGGCTACTGTCGTGGTAATACTAAAGACAATGCCCTAGGCAAGGGAAACCAAGGGATACCCTTAAGCCCTTGGTTCTCCAAACACACCCAACAAAATAAGATCAGTACAAAACTTGGAGCATTAACGATCTCCGAGTAACAAGTTACTCGGATTATCAGAAACCACTTCCGAGTACGCAGCTACTCGGAAGTCCTGCAAGATCCGAGTAGATCGGCACTCGGAAGAGATCGGCGAGCCATCCCTTACTCGGATGACGGGAACGCAACGGACAGGAAGCATTCAAGGCTGCGGGCGTTTCTCCTCCTTTATTAGTAGTAATGAGCAGACCATTTTCTGTATTTAGTACGCATTTAATCCTGTAATTAAGACCCATTTAATCCGAGGTATTAAGGGGTAGGGGCGCACTCTATATAATCCCCCCTCCTCCAGTGTGGGCACGCGCAACTCTATCCTCATACTTTTGAGCAAGAACACCCCAGTCAGCCTGGGACAGGACTAAGGTTTTTATCTCTAAGGAGAGGCCTAACCTGTATAATTTTCCCTGCATCAACCACTCTACGTACATATTCATTTAGCTCCTTTTATACCCCTATATCTATTGTCAGGATTATATCCACGACAGTTGGCGCCCACCTTGGGGCTGAGTTGATCAGCAATCGTAGAGATGGCATTTTCCCCATCCTCTTCGTCGGTTCACGACCCCGAGCTCATCGTCGGAGCCGTTTTCCGTTTCGGATCATTGGCTTTCGTAGCTGATGATTCCGCCTGGTTGGTGGATTCTCCGCTCCAGGAACAACGGTTGCCTTCAAGAGGCAGCGTTCACTTCTGAGCTGACGAGTCGGGGGCCCTGCGCCTCCAACTATCCGCCCATCGTCAAGCACATGCGCCGTTATCTGTCCGCCATAAGAAAAAGCGCTCGGGCCGCCCGCGTGCTCATCATCGTGGAAAATCGGTCAAGATACAGCAGGTGGTAGTCATCGGCTTAGTGGAGTCGGCCCTGAAGGCCCTGGATGAACTGATCGCAAGAGAAGGCTCCACTGCATCTCTCTTGCCTCTGTTCGACTCGGTCGAAGAAGAAGGCATGGCGGCGTCTGACCCCGAGTCGGGCGCCGAGCAAGAAGGCAGCAGTGGCGCCCCAGTCGCTGTTACGGAAGTGTGCATAGCTGAGACTCCGCCTTCTCAGCCATCGCCAGCTCGGGATAATCACGCCCGAGACGAAGCTAGCAGTCCATCCAGGGCTGGCGCTCGGGAGCCGGCACGGCGTGTATCCACTTTTCGAAGGTTAGAGCTCGGAGAAGCAAGTCGACAACCCCGCCCCCTTACTCGGGAGGAGCGGGAAGAAGAAGAAGCGGATGAGCTCCTGCTAAACACCCCCATCAACACAAGCACTCCAGAAGGGCGAGGCCTGGAGGCAGCCAGATTGACTAACTTGGCTGAGCGAGAGTGCCTGGCCGAGCTAGAAAACACCTTGGAGCGCCAAGCTCAGGAGGTACCTCCGCTCAGGCAAAGCAGAACAAGTCGACAACTGCGGGGCCCAGGCCGGGAACCTTTCCGAGCTACGGGTACCCCAGTAGAAAATCTCATAGCGGCAACTCGGATTGCAAATTCTCTGCAGCCCAGTTGTCGTCGATATGTGACGGCAGATGCCATGGGGATGGCTAAAGTGAGGGGAAGACGCGAGGAAGAAGATGTCGATGGTGCCGGAATCGGGTTGGGCACAAACACGGTGACGGACACCACGATGTACCCAGGTTCGGGGCTCTCCGGAGAGATAACACCCCTACTCCTGCTTGTCTCTTCTATATCAATGGAACTGAGCTACAATAACTGCTTCTCTGTCTACTCAGGGGAAGGTGAGAACTGCCGGGGGCAAGGTTCTCCCCTGCTTCCCTGAGGAGGAACTACAAGCAGTAAATGAACTGAGGGAGTTGTGAGTAATGGTGCGAATGTGTGGATCGTCCCCCACGCAGGAGGGTTGGGGTAAATCGGTAACTTCACTGCCGATTGCGCCCAGTTGTCATCCTCTAATCGGCTGGGTCCCACCGACTGCTCCTCTCCGGGTGATCCGGACCCGACAAGCTGCGGCCCATGCTGTAGACTTGTAGGGCATGATGATGAACAATGGAGCTAGGAGGTGTGGTCTTGTCGTCCTGTCCGCGGAATCGGCGGAGAGGTCGACACCGCATCTCTGCCAGATCTTCGATGTGACTTGGCTTCTCTGCCACCCCGATATCTCGGGATTGCTCATTTATGACCTCGTACTTGGACCTCCGACTGATCTCGGGGTCAACTTCTCCAGGGGTGATAAGTTGTACCGATTGCTCCTGGGCCGACTGGTGGCCCTTGGTAGGGTCGATTTCTCTAGGCAATCGGTCGTGTCGATGCCCATCTCGGCCCAGGTGCGGGCCAATCGGATGATCGTCTTGGTCATGAAAAAGGGTGGACCGGTTGCGCCTGGGCCGACTGCTGGCATTCGGTACGGCTGATTGCCTTGGCGCAATCGGCCGTACGCTTGCCCAGCTCGGCCCAGCTGCAGCCCAATCGGTCCATCCTTGTCTTGAAAGGTTGCTTTCGCTTGGCTGAGCCTACCCGGGTACTAATCCCCCGAAAGTAGCCCCTAAAGCTGTAAAGGTCCCACGGTTATTTGGCTGCGGGGCCTTTGCAGTTTTCAATCTTTCTCCAACATCTTCCGAATGTTTTGGCATCATCAAGTGCGTCATTCCGAGTTCGTCGACCGACTCGGTGCTCACACTCGGCTAGCCAAGATTCCGTCCGATTTTTGCCTTCACTTCTTGAGAATCATATCCCTTGCCGACTCGGATCTAATCCTCACCGATTGCCTTCCAACGGTTACCTCCGATTCTTCCGGGATGCAGTCAATGGACCGGGGCCCACGACCCACGCGCGATTTGACGTAACTGCAGGCCTCGACCCCCACGTCGCACGCCTCGCTATCCACGCTGGGATTTCTTGCGCCGGTTTGCCGGTTGGTCTTCCTGTGGGATAGGCCACACCGGGCCACACCGGGCCACACGGCCGCAGCCGGATCCCACTCCCCTCCCCCGCCGCCCATATAAGCCACATGGGAGGGCCTCTGCCTCCTCCTTCTCTCATATGCTTTCTTCCTCCTCTGTCTCTTGCTCTCGCGATCGCCATTGCTGTTCTGCCCGAAGCTCTCCGTTGTGCGTGCAGCTCCTCCTCCGCGCACGGGACCCGCTCCGGCCGCGCACTCGCGTGCGCCTCCGCCTCGCGGTACCCTCTCCCCGTCACCTTGCGCTCCTCGCCGCTGTGCCTCTCGTCTTGATTCTCTCCGCCTGCAAGCTCCATGGCGCGCCGGCGAGATACTTCTCAGGCTAGCCGTGGGAGCTGGAGGGGCTCCACCGTCACCGCTGGTGCCATCCAAACTCTGGTGCACGCCCGCAAGATGTCGGCCGAGGTCCAGTGGAGCGCTCCAGGCGCCGAGCTCGTGCCCAACGCGCGTGCTGGCAAGAGGGTCGTCTTCCTCGCTCACTTAGAGCGTGGATTTGGACTCCCTGCTAGCACCTTCTTTCGAGATTTCCTTAACTTCCATCGCTTGCAACTGCATCATCTCGCGGCGAACTTCATCATGATCCTCTCCGGCTTCGTCTCACTGTGCGAAGGATATCTCAGCTGCCGCCCACGCATCGCCCTCTGGAAGCGGTTCTTCAACCTCCGAGCTCACAATGCTCGGACGGGAGCTATGGTGCCGTCTGCTACGGAGGGTGGCGACCCAACACATGTGACTGACATGACCGACTGCGGCAGTTGCCTCGTCGCAGCCGGCAAGCATAAGTACAAGAGTCCCGAGATCGTTCAGTCATGCAAGAACTGGCAGACCACCTTCTTTTATGTCAAGTCGCCCGACCAAGGCCCCGATCTCCTGAACCTGCCTGAGTTCTCCCTCGCCCAGCCAACTGAGAAGTACCAATGGTCGCTGAAGTATGGTGTCGGAGACTGCGACGTTGATGCCCCAGTCGCCAGGATTTCTCAATTGGAGAAGGAGGGACTCCTGCCGACTGACCTTGTAGCCGCTTGGCTTCAAGCCCGAGTGATCCCTCTACAGCGCCGAGTGCACCGCCTCTGCGACATGTCGGGCCCCCGAGATCCCACTCGGCTCTGCACATGGCGGGTGAAGACCGAAGACCTCTGCGCCAGGTTGAAGACTATCACATCCAGTCCTTTGCCCGACCCTTTCCGCTTCGGCCTGGAGTTCCTCAACCGCCAACAGAAACCACCTGTGGTATGCGCCGACTTCTCTCTTTTTCCGATTGCTTTTTCCTCATCCTTAGCTTTTCTGTTAACTTTCTCCTTCTTGCTCAGCACTTAATTCGATCCGACCTGATGGAAGACGGCCAGGTGATCGGCTCGTACGCCCCCGACCGCGAGGATGATGACCCCGCAGACTTCGAGTACAATGGTGAGGTTCCTCCCTCCGAATCCGAAGATGACGGTGCCGATGACGGTGAATCCTCCGGGGAGTCCTACGAATCCGACGAGCCTGCTGATGATGCCGACGCCGAGGCTGCCGACCCTAAGAATGCCGACATCCAAACTGCGGCTCAAGGGGGTACGCCTGACCCTTCCCTTGAGCAATTTCTGTCCGAATGGAGTGATGACGATAGTGTCTCAAAGGTTTGTACTTCCGATGCAGCTCCTCACGCCAAGCCTCCGAAGGTGCCAACCAAACGCGCCTCGGCGACCAGCTCCTCCTATGGTGTCGCCCCCAGCAAAGCCGCTAAGGTGGCGCCGACTGCTCTCAAAGGAAAATAGCCTCAGGTGACGGCCACTCGGGTGCCGATTGGCCAAGCGCCTCTGAATGTCGGCCTGCTGAGATGTCGGATGCCAACGGGCGCGCCGAGAACAATCGGGTATGCCCTTATCTTCATGCTATGAATCTTACTGTCTTTTCCTATATTGATTCCTCTCTTCTTTCTTTTTCTAGGGAGCCGATTGGCCTTGATGACATTGATGCCGGCATTCCTGCCCATATCGGCGCAGTCATCTCCCCCGCTGGGTCTGCCGCTACGATTCGCAAACGGCAGCCGACTTCACATCGAACCTCCAAGGACGCCGAGCGCGCCGCCAGGAAGGCCCGCCTCGAAACTGCCCAAAAAACTACTGCCTCCGCCACTGCCTCCTAGACCTCCAAGAGCTCGGCAGACCAGGTAGTTATTGGTGGCGAAGGAGCGCGATCGGTCGGTCCGATTGCTCCATCTCCGCCACCACGCTCCGACCTAGTCTCCGCCCCTGTCGCAACTATCTCCTCGCCCATCTTGACAGTCACCTCGCCAATCGTAACGACCATGTCGCCGAATATGACAACTACCTCGCCGATTGTGGCGACAGGTCCTTCAACTTCGACTTGCCCGATTTCGTCGCAGCCACAACCGGATGCCTCCGGCCTTCTAGTGATATCGGCGCCACCAGTCTCGACCATCACTTCCTCTGCCGCTGTGATTCAAGTTCCGCAGCCGCCGCCGACCTCTTCTGTGTCAGTAATCTTGATGCGCTCGGTGGACCAATTCCGGTCCGAGTACTCTCGCACCAGACATGTCGGCGCCGAGCCTGATGCTTCACACCGCTCCTCAGTTTCCTCTGAGGGCCCCCTGACTGTGGCCTACAACCGAGTGAACGACTTCGCCACCGCCATAGCTAAGGACCTCCAACTGGTCGACCGCCATCATGCGGTAAGCTCTTCAACTTTCCTTTATGGCTTCCTTCAAATCGGGAGACTTTTCTTCCAGTGGGTGCGTGTAGTCCTCGAGATTCGGGCCTATTGTTTGCAATCGGTTCGGATCTTTATGCTTTTTGCTTTTTCTCCTGCCTTCCTCCAATCGGGAGACTTTTATTCCGGTGGGTGCGCGCAAGCGCACCCACTGGGTGTGGTCCCCGAGATTCAGGCCGATTGTTTGCAATCGGTTCGGATCTTTATGCTTTTTGATTTTTCTCCTGCCTTCTTCCAACCGGGAGACTTTTCTTCCGATGGGTGCGCGCAAGCGCACCCACTGGGTGTAGTCCCCGAGATTCGAGCCGACTGTTTGCAATCGGTTTGGATCTTTATGCTTTTTGCTTTTTCTGTTGCCTTCCTCCAATCGGGAGACTTTTCTTCCGGTGGGTGCGCGCAAGCGCACCCACTGGTTGTAGTCCCCGATATTCGGGCCGATTTCTTGCAATCGATTCGGGTCTTCTTTTGGCTGCTGTGCCTCTAAAGTTCATCTTGTTTTTCTTCTTAGGCTGTTATGGAGGAGCGACGCGATTTCTTCGAGAAACTCCTCGAAGCCTACGCCGCCAGCCTTCGAACCCTTGCTCAGGCCCAGATCGAGGTCAACAACCAATCGTCCGAGATCAATAAGCTGAAAGGCAACCTCTTCACTACTTCTATCTTCCCTTTCGTTGATAATTTCTCTTGTACTAACATCTCTGTGTCTTCCTCTAGCTTCTGTTCCCATGGTGAGTGACCTTCAAGGCCGAATCGCCGAATTGACCACCGAACTCAATCAACAAGGGCCCGCACTCGCCGCAGCCAAGCAAAATATGACCCGACTACTGGGGGTGCAAACCGATTTGACTCGGACCATCCAAGAACTCCGCTCCGAGCTGGCTGTTCTGAACACGAAACACTCAGACGACTTGGCTGCCGTGACCGTTGCTAGCGAAGCACTCCGCTCCGAACGAGATGCAGCTGTGGCCGCCCGAGAAGCGGTGCAAGCTGAGAGGGATGATGCCGTCGCAGCCCGAGATTCCATCCGGAAAGATCGCGACGAGCACATTGCCAAATATGAAGAGTTGGAGAAACACAGTTATGAAGAGACAACCCGACTGCGCCGCCGAGCCAAGGGTTTCTGTGACACCATGACCGAGATGGACGTCGTCCTTAGTGGTACGTGTTTCTTGCATCCGAGTACATTTTCCGATTGCTTCCTATTTCTCTGTTATTACTCATACTTCTCTTCGTGGTGCAGAGGCTTAGCCTGAATCTGAAGCAGTTGCTTATGCAGCCATGGCCAAATCCCGAGAGGAGACCGTCGCTGCCGGAGGGACCTGCCAACTTGATGATGATGTCTGGACTCGGCATGAGTATCTGATTGGCACTAAGGCCCGCATTCCTGTCATCAAGGGGATTGCGCTATCCTTTAAATTTGGCATACTGAAAATTGCCGAATTGCTGTGGTCGCCGACTGAGCTCAAGGTCGGACTCCAGAGGATGAAGCATGTCGCCGGTTCCTCCGCCGAGACCTGCGAGCCTGAGACTCTGGACGAAGAAGATTCTGACAAAGGAGAGGCTCTGAATGCTACTACCGAGCAGACTCGGATTCTTTTGAAGGCCATCCCACGTCGGATTGATGTCTTTCTTAACTCTGCTGGTCGCACTGGTGCTAAGACTGCTCTTCAAACTGTGCTGAGCTGGTATCCACAGTTGAAACTTCCCAAGCTCTACAGCCTCAGAGAGAACGCAGCCGACGTGCTTGAGAAGACCTATGCTGAGGTGAATCGGCTAGCCAGCACTATGGTGAACTGGTTTTCTCCCTATGATTATACTCCGTATCTCGACGAGGGAGGGAACCCACTGGCAGCGACTACCATCTCTGGCGTGGCCGATGAGCTTTCTCACAGCGGTTCTTCCCATCCATCTCCGAGATCCAAGCCAACTGGAGCTACATCTACTGACACGCAGTCGGAGCCGGATGCCGCCACTGCGCAAGCCGATCCGACTTCTCCGACTGCTAGCTCTGCACCATCAACTACCCCGACTTCTTGAGCTATGCCGCTGACGACGCCCCCTACCTCTGCCGCCGACCTCTGATCGGCCTTATCTTATTTTTACTTTCGGAATAGTTGCTTATAAGACATGGTTTTAATTCTACCGACACCCACTGGGTGTGGTTTCGATGTAATGAACTTGTTCGTCCTTAGGCGTGTTATCTCTATGCTATCCGATTGCTTGCTGCAAAGTTTATTTGTGCGATCGACTTTGCGTCTTTGTCGGTTTATTTTATCGGTCTGCACTTGGGGGTGTCATGCCTTTTCCATGTTGCCGCCGACATGCGGTCTGCAATTGGATCGAAGGTTGATTTCCAGCCAAGGTTCGATAAGTTCTTTTGAATTTACACGACAAGATTTAACGCAAAGGATTCTGCAATGTTAGGAGCCGATTGCTCGCTGCCGTGCTCGATGCACCGGTCCGCGACACAATCGGTAACTGATTTTATCGGCTATGCCCTTTTTAGAGCGTTTCGACTTGTTTCTCGGGAATTTGTACTGCCGACTGCCCCAACCGCTGCCCTTCTCAATGCCACAACCACTCTCGTGACTTGTGCTCAAGTCAAGTGCTAAGTTGAGTGCCAGCCCGCAGTCCCCGTGCCTCGTTGGCTTATTTTGCTGACCTCGTGGTCGGTCAGTCCCCGAGTGCGTTATTCACGTCTCGGGTATGACTAAGCATTGCCAACTTGGGCTAGCTTTTCGAAAGACATTATGCAGAGGTAATCGAATGCTCTTTTTCAGAGGCATGATAGCTTTACTGATCGTTTGCTGAGTGGCGTACATAAATTTCTGCCGCTCAACTATAGAACGGGCATAAAAGCTCGGCGTTCCACGGCCGCTCTGTTTCTACTTCCGACGTGTCCTTATGCCGAGTGCCCTTGGTGCAGTCGATCAAATAGTACGAGTTGTTCTTGAGAGCGCGCTGATGACGAATGGTCCCGCCCAGGGTGAGGCCAGCTTGTGTTGCCCATCCGATTTCTGGATTCGGCGTAGCACCATGTCTCCTTCTCGGAAGGCGAGAGGATGAATATTCTTGTTGTGGTAGTGCCGCAACTTCTGCTGGTAGACTGCTGACCTGGACAAGGCCAGCAGGCAGGCTTCTTCCTTGAGATCAACGCCGTCTTCTCATGCCAACTTGGCTTCCTCCTCGGTGTACAAGGCATGCCGAGGTGAATCAAACTCGATGTCGAATGGGATGATTGCTTCTGATCCATATACCAGGAAGAAAGGGGGGAATCCAGTCGACCTATTTGGCGTGGTCCTTAAGCTGAACAGTACTGCTGGGAGTTCTTCAATCCATGCTCCGGGTGCCCTCTCAAGTGGCCCCACCAATCGGGGTCTGATGCCCGAGAGGATGAGCCTATTTGCTCTTTCTACTTGACCATTTGACTGAGGGTGTGCCACAGATGCAAGATCAAGCCGAATGCCCTGCTGAGATGCATACCAAGCCAGTGCGCCTTTTGCAAAATTCGTGCCGTTGTCGGTGATGATGCTATTGGGCACGCCATATCTGCACACGATGTCGGCCACGAAGCGAACCGCAGTCGGACCATCAAGCTTCTTGATCGGGCAGGCTTCAATCCACTTGGTGAACTGTCCACTGCAACCAGAAGATGTGTCATGCCACTTCGGGCCCTCTTGAATGGACCAACCATATCCAAACCCCACACCGCAAACGGCCATGCTATTGGGATTGTTTTCAATGCTGATGCTGGCTGATGACTTTTTGCCTTGAACCGCTGGCAGCCCTTGCAATATTTCACCAAGTTCTCAGCCGCTGCAAGCGCAGTCGGCCAATAGAAACCATGTCGGAAAGCTTTGCTGGCAATGGCTTTTGATGATGCGTGATGACCGCATTCGCCTTGATGGATGTCTCTGAGCAACTCCAAGCCTCTATCTTCTTCTACGCATCTCTGAAAGACACCAGTTGCACTCTTGCGCACTAGCTCGTTGTTGATTATTGTGTATGACCAAGATCAGCGACTGATTTGTCTTGACTCGGCTTCATCTTCTGGAAGAACTCCGTCTGCTAGTAAATCTCTAATCGGCTGTGCCCATGATGGCGCACTGACGACTACCATTACTGTTGCTTGCTGGGGTGCAATTTCCTCTTGGATCTTGGCTTGCTGGTCCTCGGCCTCTTGGACTTCGGCCTCTTGGACCTCTGTCATCTCGACTTTAAACTCTAAACTGCCAACTGCGGCGCCTGGCACGCATTCGGCAGCCCCTCGTGATGGCTGCTCGTCTGGAACTGGAATTTCTTCGATGCAATCGGCAGTGCCTGATGTCATTGGCTCTTGTGAGGCTGTGCCATCTGGTGCTGCCTCTGCTTGCTTCCCTTTTGCCTTGTTCTTCTTGCTGTATTCGGCAGCCCCTGGTCTGCCATCGGCAGTCCCTGGTGCTGTCGGCTCTACTGAGACTGAAGCATCTTGGGCGCTTGACTGCTTCTTCAGAGTTGGAATCTTTGCCGGTTGAGATTCTTTTGCCTTTTTCAATGCTTCAAGGTCAGTCTCCGAGATGAAGATGGACTCGGACTCTAGAGACGGCATGATGGACGGCTTCCTGGTGTGCTCAAGTGACACGCCCGGCGGGATAGCTTGCCTTGTTGAGCCGAGTTTGGACAAGGCATCTGCTGCTTCGTTGCTTGCTCTCGGCACATGGTGGAACTCACATCCTTCAAAGTACCCACTGATCTGCTGCACTAGAAAACGGTAGCTTGCCATATTCGCATCATTTGCATCCCAGGTGCCTGTGCACTGTTGCACCACCAAATCGGAGTCACCAAAGCACTCAATATTCCGAATGCCGATTTCCTTGGCCAGCTTGATACCATGCACAAGGGCTTCGTATTCGGCAACGTTGTTTGATGCTGCAAAGTGAATCTGGAGTACATAGTGTAGTTGATATCCTCGTGGTGAAGTGAGCACTACCCCAGCCCCTAGGCCTCTCTTCATCTTGGATCCATCAAAATGCATTCGCCAGACGTCCGATCCTGGGGCGGATGGCATATATTGAGTTTCAGCCCAGTCAACCAGGCCAACGCTTGCGACTTGATTGTTGTTCTCGGCTCATACTGGATGCCATGGTTGGCGATCTCGATTGCCCACTTCGCCACTCTTCCGGTCGCATCTCTGCTTCCTATGATGTCGGCTAACGGGGCCGAGCTGACGACCGTGATTAGATGTGCTTGAAAATATGGCCTCAATCTCTTGGCTGCCATATATACTCCATAGCACATCTTCTGATAGTGAGGGTAGTTCTGCTTGGACGCCGAGAGCACTTCGCTGATATAATACACAGGTCGCTGAATCTGCTGTGCCTTGTCCTTCTCAGGCCGCTCCACCACCAAAACTGCACTGATCACCCGATTGGTTCCCACAATGTACAACATCATTGGCTCCTTCTCAATCGGGGCAGCCAGAATCGGCGCAGTGGAGAGCATGCGCTTGAGCTCTCGGAATGCTTCGCTTGCTTGACGTGTCCAAGTGAATTTTTCCGTCTTCTTCATCAACTGGTACAACGGGATTGCTTTTTCACCCAGTCGACTGAGAAATCGGCTGAGCGAAGCGAGGCAACCGGTGAATTTCTGTACTTCCTTTAGGTTCTTGGGTTGCTCCATTCGCTCGATTGCAGCTATCTTCTCGGGATTGCATTCGATTCCTCTCTCGAAAACGAGAAATCCCAAGAGCTTGTCGGCCTGGACCCCAAAAACACACTTCTCAGGATTGAGCTTGATCTGGTAAGTTCTCAGATTGGCAAATGTCTCTCGGAGGTCATCTAGGAGTGTGACTCCCTTGGCCGACTTCACTACCAGATCATCCACATAGACGTGGACATTTCTGCCGAGTTGAGAGTGTGTACATCTCTGAATTGTGCGCTGATAAGTGGCACCTCTGTTTTTCAAACCAAAAGGCATGGTGATATAACAATAAGCCCGAAAGGGGTTATAAATGCAGTCTTTATTTGATCTTCTACAGCAAGTTTGATCTGGTGGTAGCCAGCTGTGGCATCCAGAAAAGACAAAAGCTCACAGCCGGCCGTAGAATCAATCACTTGATCAATACGGGGCAGAGCAAATGGATCTTTCGGGCACGCCTTGTTCAGGCAAGTGTAATCGATACACTTGCGCCAGGTCTTGTTCTTCTTCATGAAGAGGACTGGATTCGCCAACCACTCGGGGTAAAACACTTCCATGATGAAACCTGCGGCTTGCAGCTTTGCAATCTCTTCGCCGATTGCCCTTCTCTTATCTTCAGAAAAACGTCTCAGGGGTTGCTTGACCGGCTTCGAGCCTGGCCGAATGTGCAGCTTGCGCTCGGCGAGTTCTCTCGGAACACCAGGCATGTCTTGTGGAGACCATGCAAAGATGTCCCGATTCTCACGGAGGAACTCGACAAGCTCGCTTTCCTATTTGTCGCTAAGTCCAGCTCCGAAAACAACGAATTTGGTTGAGTCAGAGGGATCTAGAGCGACCTTCTTGCTGTCCTTGGCCGACTGAAAAGCCGATTGCTCATCTGCTCTCTTGGCTAGGCCGACTGGGAGCGGATTCTTGTTCTTTGCTTGCGCCATTGCTATCACCTTGCCGAGCTGACGCTTCTCTGTTTCAACCACTTAGGAGTCAGCCAAACTGCCGCCAGCCGACGTGCACTCGAGGGACTTCCTGAAGTCCCCGGTGACAGTGATGACGCCGTTTGACCCTGGGATCTTCATCTTGAGGTAAGTATGCTGTGCATTGAACATGAACTTGGCGAATGCGGGCAATCCCAACAGAGCATGATAAGGACTGCTGAGGTCGGCGACCTCGAACCAAATCGGCTCCCTCCTGAAGTTCTCCTCTGTGCCAAATATGACGTCCAGCCGAATGCGGCCCATGGGGGTGCAAGACAACCCAGGGACAATCCCATGGAATTTCGTCCTACTGCGCTCCAGATCCTTCTCGGTGAGCCCTAGCTTGATCAAGGTATCTCTGTACAGAATGTTGATTGTGCTTCCTCCATCAACGAGCACTCGGGAGAACTTGCATGAAAATCTTGGTCCCGCGAACAGAGCATCAACCACAAGCGGGTAGTTACCTGGATTCGGCAAGATGGTCGGGTGATCTGCTCTGTCCCAGGATATGGGACATTCGGACCAATGCATGAACTGAGGAGTCGGTGGCATGGTGGCGTTGACTTCTTGAGCTCAGGCTCTCCGACTTCCCTTGTCGGTGGACTCGCTGGTGAAAATCATGTAAGCGGCGTCTTCTCGCGGGAACTGGTTCTGCTGCTGAGGTGGTCCTCTATTCTGGGGTGGTGGTGGGGGTGGAGGTGGTAAAGCTTCTCCCTTCGCAATCCTTCTCACAAAATCACACTCCCGAGTGGTATGCGCAGACGGCCTGCCAGGAGTGATGTGAAACTTGCACGGTGCGTCCAACATATCATCAAATGTGTATTTGGGCTTCATCTGCCCCGTGGGCCTCACATTGGGTCTCATCTTTCGACTGCCTCCTGCAGCCCCTGGATCTTCTTCATTTTGAACAGCGACCACCTGCCGACTGCCATACTGAGTGTCTGGCTGCTCATCCTTGCGCTTGCCATTGTTCTGCTGATTGTAGTTGTTGTTGTTGCGGTTGTTCTCTCTTCTTTCCTTCCGACTGAGTCCTTGGTTCCCTGTGTCCGACTGCGGAGCCCCTGGTGACTGAATGACACCTCCAACTCCGAGCTAGATAGGGCGCATCGCAGAATCGGACACCGCAAACGAGTTGGCCACCTTCATGATCTCGGCAAGCGATGTGAAATCCTTGCGGAGCAACTTGTGCTTCAACATTGAATCGGCCAGGCATCCATCCGTGAAGTACTGAATGGCCTGGATCTCATGGACTCCTTCACATGAATTCTTCAACTTGATCCACCGAGATAAGTAATCTCGGAGGGGTTCATCCTTGCCTTGCACACAAAGAGCCAACTTCCCCAGGAGGTTGGGCCGCTCATATGTGCTTGTGAAGTTGTGAATGAATACACTTGTGAAATCTTCCCAACAGTTTACACTGTCCTTGGGCAGACTATTCAGCCAAGTCCGAGCTGAACCCTGCAGCATCAAAGGTGCATAGCGGACTGCCACGCGCCGACTTCCCCCAGCAATGCGAACTGCCGTCAGGTAATCGGACAACCAATCTTCTGGCTTCACAGAACCATTGTACTTGGGAGTGTCTCTCGGCAGCGTGAAGCCTTTGGGAAACTTCTCGGTCCGAATGCGATGACCGAAACACGACGGGCCAGCCTCTCCTTCTTCATCTTCTTGAGCTTCCTTCTCCAGGAGCTCAATGTGATGCCTGGTGTCATTCTGACCGATTTGGCGAGGGCCAAGTCGGGCTCTGATTGCTGGTCTTGGTGCCGACTGCTGAGGCATGTCATTGCGCCTGCTGTTGACAGCTGGCTCTTCAACTCTTCTGCTTGCCGCTGGGGGTGGCCGATTGCTTCTGACCCTGCTTTCATGCCGAGACGGGGCCGGTTGGTGTCTGTTCTGGCGCGATGCATTCGGTCGCTGACTAGCTTCCGGAATCGGCCTCACGGTTCCTCTTGATGCCCCAGGTCCCGCATTCTGATTCTCCATTGCCACGAGCCTCTGCTCCTTTGCGGCTGCCAGCAACTCGCTCATTTGGCGCGACTGCTCTCGCCGCTCATCTCCCTCAAGGTCTTCTAGCTCGATTGCTATCTGCTCAGCTGCCCTAAGGTTCTTGTCCGGCGTGCTGTACGTCGGCCTCTGGATGAACGCCGACTGCGCCGGCTGCTCCGGCTGCGCCGGCCTCCTTGGCCGGTCCGGTTGCTCGGCTCCCGACAGCTGCTGATGGACTGCTCGACCTCGGCTTCTCAAATCTTCTAAGACTGCGGGCTCGATCGGCCGACGCGGTCCGGCATGCGCCGCGTTGTACTCCCTTGTGATGGCTCCCAGCCTACGCTCTTCTGCCAGCACTTGCTCGGCCCTGCGAGCAAGGGAAAGCCGTGCTGTTTCCAGCTCAGTGTGGACTTGATCGGGATCCCCATTCTTGTTCACAGGTGTGTATAACACATCCCGCAACGCGCTGGTGCCAACTCGCTCCGCTGCGTCAGCTGCCTCCTTGGCTCTCCTAGCTGCACTCGCCGCGCCGCGATTGCTTGATGAAGACGCCCCCGCCATCATGACAGCTGCATGCACACGGCCATCCTCTCCGCCAGGTGCTGCCGTGCAGCCCCTGGTCGAGAGCAGATCCGTGACGCACGAGAAGACGCGAATCTCCCTGGGATATGCCTCGGGGAAGCTACCGATGAAGAGGTGATGACTGCCAACCTGCAGTGACACACCGGGCGGCAGGGGTGCACCGGCCCCGTACCACACCGAGTAGTCCACCACATAGTCGATTGCCCCACTCCTAAGAATCAGGCCAGAGGCGTGGCTACCGCCCGATGCAGAGGAAAATCCCGTCCGGATCTTTACTCCAGTCGACGCCTCGGTCTGCCCCACGATGGGCGCCAACTGTCGTCGATATGTGACGGAAGATGCCATGGGAATGGCTAAAGTGAGGGGAAGACGCGAGGAAGAAGATGTCGATGGTGCCGGAATAGGGTTGGGCACAAACACGGTGACGGACACCACGATGTACCTAGGTTCGGGGCTCTCCGGAGAGATAACACCCCTACTCCTGCTTGTCTCTTCTATATCAATGGAACTGAGCTACAATAACTGCTTCTTTGTCTACTCAGGGGAAGGTGAGAACTGTCGGGGGCAAGGTTCTCCCCTGCTTCCCTGAGGAGGAACTACAAGCAGTAAATGAACTGAGGGAGTTGTGAGTAATGGTGCGAATGTGTGGATCGTCCCCCACGCAGGAGGGTTGGGGTAAATCGGTAACTTCACTGCCGATTGGGCCCAGCTGTCATCCTCTAATCGGCTGGGTCCCACCGACTGCTCCTCTCCGGGTGATCCGGACCCGACAAGCTGCGGCCCATGCTGTAGACTTGTAGGGCATGATGATGAACAGTGGATCTAGGAGGTGTGGTCTTGTCGCCCTGTCCGCGGAATCGGCGGAGAGGTCGACACCGAATCTCTGCCAGATCTTCGATGTGACTTGGCTTCTCTGCCACCCCGATATCTCGGGATTGCTCATTTATGACCTCGAACTTGGCCCTCCGACTGATCTCGGGGTCAACTTCTCCAGGGGTGATAAGTTGTACCGATTGCGCCTGGGCCGACTGGTGGCCCTTGGCAGGGTCGATTGCTCTAGGCAATCGGCCTTGTCGATGCGCATCTCGGCCCAGCTGTGGGCCAATCGGATGATCGTCTTGGTGATGAAAAAGGGTGGACCGGTTGCGCCTGGGCCGACTGCTGGCATTCGGTACGGCTGATTGCCTTGGAGCAATCGGCCGTATGCTTGCCCAGGTCGGCCCAGCTGCAGCCCAATCGGTCCATCCTTGTCTTGAAAGGTTGCTTTCGCTTGGGTGAGCCTACCCGGGTACTAATCCCCCGACATCAGTGGATCGGTAGAAGAGGAAATTCAGCATACAGCGTTTTTGCTGCAAACTGCAGTGGATCAAAATGTTGTTGTCAGTCAATCACAGCAGCGAATTCATTCCCAAGTTCCCCCCGCAAGAACGTCACTATCGGTGCATACGCCCTATGGAGAAGCAAGAACAATTTGCCTCGGCGCAGAGAGGAACCCCGAGGAGATCGCTACCAAGAACAGTATCGGCATGAAGATCACAGGAGGGCAGAAGCTCGCGGGACGGGTCGGCCCGCACTGCGGAGAGAGGAGTTCCCTCGGCACCGGGATGACCGTCATGTTGATGTTGAAGACGACGCCCGAAGCCACCTAGTACAGAGCCGAGTCGACCGCGCCAGATCACATCGCTAGGACCAAGCTCGGCCCTCAATGGCCATAGGGCCAGTTCGCTTCAGCGAAAGGATTCGGTCTACCCGTATTCTGCCCCACTTCAGGATAGCTCAAGGGGTGGATAAATACCGAGGTGATGCTAAACCCCAGACATGGTTAGATGATTACAGAATAGCCGTGCAAATCGGAGGAGGAGGGGATGAGATAGCCATGATGCACCTGCCGTTAATGCTAGAAGGCTCAGCTCGGGCACTGTTGAATCAACTCCCTGCGCTTTAGCAAGGGATGAGCGCGAAATCCATTGCTTGTTCTTTCGGTATCCTTCTTTCATTTCCGAATTTGCTTGCGAGCAGTCATTGCATTAGTATGAGTTCGTTGACCACGTAAGGGCGATCCATCTTGATGACGAATTCCACGATAACGAGAAATAGAAATTAATCGTTCGATGTCTGCTCGTTCTCCCCTCTTCAATTCCCAATGAACAACATGATCTTGAGCTATCCTTTGTTTAAATTGGTCGATCTGATACTTAGTTAACTCATTCATCTTGATGTTCCCACTGATACCTAATCGATAACGAAGCTGAATGGCTTTTTTTGGTCCAATTCCATCCATTTTTATTGAGGCAATTCTGACTTGTTCATCGGGAAATAATCTAGCTCCTGAGATATATGAAATTCTTTATCCTTATCTTTTCCTGGTCTTCTTCTTTGAATTTTTATGCCTAATTATTTGGCTCTTGTATTGAGAGAGAAACCATTCATACGGCCAGGTCACAGGAATGCTTCTTCGGCTTACAATTCCGAGACAACAACCATAACTCGAGCACTTAGCCCTAGATCTTGCTCTTTCCTTTAAGGCGAATACGCGAATGCTGCTCGGTTAGAAAAAGCTCCTGTGGGTAGAAAACTATCTTGTTCAAGCAAGCAATACGAAATACTATGGGGCTAGACTGTTCGGAATACTAAACTTGTTCCTGCCCTACTCAGACAAGGTAGGGGTAGTGCGATGCAGCTCTGTGATATATAAAAGCTAACCGGTAAACAAGCAAGATGAAGGAGAAGGATAGTGTTAATAAGAACTGGGTTTGGGAAGACCTCGAGAAAGTGTTCGTCAAGAATTTTGAACGGACCTACAAGAGACCCGGGGTCTAACCGAGCTACAATTATGTGTCCAGAGCAATACCGAGTCTACTCGGGATTATATCTAGAGATGGATCACACTCCATAACTCGGTTGAAGGCGTCTCCGATTTCCAGGACATTCATGCCTTCAAACAAGTGGTCAAGTACAGGGAGTTAAGTCTCAAGTTGGCAAGATCACCTCATGTCACCTCACTCGGGAAGCTGATGGAGATAGCGAACAAGTATGCCAACGGTGAAGAGGAGATTCGACAGAAGAACCAACAACATAGAGGAGGCAACAACTCGGCGCCTAACCCGAAGCAGAAGACCGGAGGCAACAACAAGCGAAGGCAGAGGACACCCCAACGGACACAGAGTTAGTGGCCGCAGCAAACGCTTCAGGCATTCATGGCAAGGGCCAGGCACGAAAGGAGTGGCAGCCGCGGCAGAAAAAGCCGTCCAATGATGATGAAGTCCTGGATCAACCTTGTCCTCTTCACACCACCCGAGATGCCGAGGGAAAGTTAGTTATTCCAAAACATACAGCTCAGCAATGTCGACTGATCAAAAGAACGGCCCAGAATGCAAGGCCAGGTCCTCAGCAAGATAACGATGCCGGAAAAAAGAAAGTGCCCAGCCCAGATCTAGACAGCGAAGGCTTCCCAAGAGAATACGGAGTGTTAGTCATCTTTGCAGGACGGGGGTCGAAGAGGGTAGAAAAGATAAGGTTCAGAGAAATTAACTCAGCAGCTCCGGCAGTTCCGAGTTACATGAAGTGGGCCGACGTCCCAATCACCTTCGACCAGTCGGATCACCCTCCGCACATCCCTCACCCAGGAAGGCATGCTCTGATTGTTGATCCTTTGGTGGAAACAGGGAGTGGGAACTTCAGGATCAGAAACGTTTTGATGGATGGTGGCAGTGGAATTAACATCCTATATGCAAGCACTCTGAAGAGCATGAACATTTCAATGTCCAAGCTCCGCAAAAGCTATCTGGAATTTCATGGGATAATCCTGGGGAAAAAGGCATACTCACTCGGAATGATCTCCCTCAATGTGGTCTTTGGTACTCCGAGTAACTTCTGGAAAGAAAAGATCACCTTTGAAGTGGTGGATTTTCCGAGTGCATACCATGACTTACTCAAAAGACCAGTGTAAGGCCCGATATGTGGTACTATTCTAGATCTAGATGTTTCCATCCAGATCCAGGGACGAAGTACATATCGGTCCCACCGCGACATATGACATAGCCTCTATCCTCATACTTTTGAGCAAGAACACCCCAGTCAGCCTGGGACAGGACTAAGGTTTTTATCTCTAAGGAGAGGCCTAACCTATATAATTTTCCCTGCGTCAACCACTCTACGTACAGATTCATTTAGCTCCTTTTATACCCCTTTATCTATTGTCAGGATTATATCCACGACAGTCGGGTGCCGCTCAACCGTGCACCGTGAAGGGGGCACACGAGAAGGAGGAGCGTCATGCCACACGCGCTTGATGGCATTGTTGGCTAGCCTCTTCTATTCCGTCTCAGGAGGAACCGTGGCCCTCTGAGCCGGAGGGCATCGTACACCGTCGGGATGTTGAAGCCTGTTGAACATACCTTGTATAGCCTAGGGCCTTGTATTGTACCGGCGGGCCTTCTGTCTCCTTGTATATGTTTCTTGGGAGACAAGTAGAGGCCAACCTCTTGTACCTATATAAGTGCCATGGCACGCAGGAAATCAATCACAATTGATGCTAGTTCCTTTCTACATGGTATCATTTGCCCTAAGATCCTAACCCTAATTCGCTTCTGCCCTAGGGCGCCGTCGCCTCCCTCTCCCAGGCTGCCACTACCCCACTCCCAAACCTAGCGCCGCCGCCCCCAAGGCCACCGCCGCTCCTCCCTTCCCCTCAGCCGCCGCCGCCATCTAGGTAGCCACCGCTCCACCCCACCCCACCCCACCCCACCCCACCCCGCTGATAGGGCATATTTCCCCTTGGTTGTTTTTAGTGATTGATGACAATACATTTGCGAATTTACCGTGTACGATGAGCATTTCAGATAATTATATTCATGGCACAAGACGGTTATCATCCCCTTGGTTGATGGAGCATGAAGGCGGAGTTTTCCCTTTCGATTTCTTTGTGGTGAATTGAGTCGTAGGAAAACCGTACTATTAAGAGGGGATCCGCTGTGGAATGTTGGGTGGAATCATCACACATACACACTTTTTTCACCCCACATATTTTAGATTGCATCGTGGAGGTTTATGTCATGGTTGCATGGGCTCTCTAGTTCTGCCAAGGTGGTAGTACCGCTATAGGAGCGGCAGTACCGCGCCACGGTACTACTGTGGGCGAGTATCGCACTCACTACCGTAAGTCCACCGGACTCTGCGGTAGTGGGCACGGTACTGGCCCCCGGTAGTACCGTGGGGCAGTAGTACTTCTCCCAGTGCGGTAGAACCGTGGGCGAGTACCGCACTCACTACCGTAAGTCCACTAGACTCTACGATAGTGGGCACGACACTGGGCCTCGGTAGTACCGTGGGGTTGTAGTACCGCTCCCGGTACGGTAGTACCGCGCCACGATAGTACCATGGTCTAGTACCGTACTCACTACCACAATCCCTCTGGACTCTGCGATACTGGGCACGGTATTGGCCCTTGGTAGTACCACTGGGGCGGTAGTACCGCCCCCGGGTATGGTAGTACCGCCAGCAGAGCGGTAGTACCGTGGTTGGTGGGCTGCCAATGGTTGTTTTCGTGCCAACCTATAAAAGGGGTTCTTCTTCCCCAAAGAGAATCGCCTCATTTTTTAATCTCTCCTCCATTGACGCCCAAGCTTCATTCTTGCTCGATCCCCGCCCACTGCATCGACGACGGTCGCGGCATCGACTCCGTCCACTACATCGACCACGGCCGCGGCGTCAACTCTGTCCGCCGGATCGACTTTGGCCACGGCATCAACTACGCCCACACCACACCTACAAAGGATCACAAAACACTAAGTCCCTCTACTATGAGTCAAAAAAAATTGTTTCTCATATTTTTAACTTGCTCCGGCCGCACTAGACACCCGTGAGCTATCTTACATCTGCTTGCAGCAAAGAGTACATCTGACCCCTCGAGACAACTCAAAGACTTGGGGGCTGCACACGCACTGATTTTGCAGAAAAATGATGACAGAAATACAGAGTCGACATCACACAAATTCTCCTGCGCCGAGCTCCATCGTACGCGCCATCCCGTGCCGAGTTTCATCGCGCAGGTATCGGCACATCGACTTCTTCTCGGCCACAAGCCGCAACTTCGTCAAGACAACTCCGCCCAACGCGTCGAGTCCTTTCCAAACAACACGCCATGCACCCAACACTCGGGGGCTGCACCGTACAGGGCGAGTAATTATATCAGGGTTAGCTTCAGAACAACTCGAGCCTATGACGACTATACAAGTCGCACATAGCCTCGGGGGCAACTCCCATTGGGAGCGCTGCCGCGCACCCGACGAATTTTATGACGCCGATCAGACAGGAAGACGGGGTTAGCTTTAGAACAACTTGAGCCTATGCCCAACTCTACAAGTCGCACATAGCCTCGGGGGGTACTCCCATCGGGAGCGGTGTGATACGTCTCAAACGTATCTACTTTTCCAAACACCTTTTCTGTTGTTTTTCCCTCATTCTTGAATGATTTGAACTAAACTAACCCGGACTGATGCTGTTTTTAGAAGAGCTGCCTGTATGGTCTTAGTTGTGCAGGAAAATGGGTTTTTAGGTATCTCGGAAAATTCCCAAAAAATTCAGGAAAATTCCATGTACCCCAAGCTTCCACGAGCCAGAAGTTGGGCCAGAGGGGGGCCACAGGGACTCCAGGCGCACTGCTGGCGCGGCCCAACCCCTGCCCGCGCCGGCTGGCTGACTAGGGGCCTCCTCCCTCCTCTGGTGACCTACCGAGGGGCCTATGTATTCTCGTGACGGGAAAACCCCAGAACATAAGTCACTTTTCCAGTTTCCGTCGCGGAGCCGCCGCCACCCTCTGTTCTTCCTTGGGAGGGCTAATCTGGAGGCCGATTTGGCCTTTGGAGAGGGGAGATTGTCGCCATTGTCATCACCATCACCAATCCATACTCCCTCCATGACTTCTCTTCACATGTGTGAGTAATTCCCTGCTATAGGAAAAGGGGATGGTAGGAATTGGATGAGTTTGATCATGTAATAGTTCGTCAGATTGTTGGGAGCATGTTCCCTATCATCTACTTTGGTGTTTATCATCTTGGCTACAACTTGTTGCTCTTAATTCTTGTCACTTTGGGCCCGAGTGCCATGTTTTTAGATCTGAACCACTTGTGTTTTCATGCATATATCTATGTTCTTGATCCTATCTATGAGTTGTATGCACCTATTATGGTCCGGAAGCAGCGATCCCAAAGGTGATAGCTTGGGATACCAAAGGGGATGGTCCATAATTTGAGGATTTCATGTATCCATTGATTTTATTGATTTGTTCCAGTGCTCTTTGACAGGAGCACCTTAATCTCCATAAGTTCTCTTTGACATGGTAGGAATAAACATTTTGGGCAAGTTCTTATTTCAAGCATGCACAACTACCTACGGGATACATGCCTAATTTTTTATATTTGCCTAGATGATCATTGCTTTTCTGTGTGCCTTGCCCCGTGTTAGAATCTATTACATGTTCATTCTTATCCAAGCAGCGCCCAATCATCCATCTCCCTAGCCTACAGTGTTTTAATCCTGCTGGTTACTAGTAATTCGCTTTTGCCGTTTTACTTTCGTTGTTGCTACTACAACTATCATATCACAGTTTCTATTAATATTTTGTTGCAAGCAAGTATATTCTCAGGTGCGGTTGAATTGACAACCCAATTGTCAAAGATTATAAATATTCTTTGGCTCCCCTTGTGTCGAATCAATAAATTGGGTTATCTTATCCGCGAAGACTATCTTGATCCCCTACAATTGAGGGTCATCAAGTACTATTTTCTCGCGCCGTTGCCAGGGAGCATAGCAATAATTACAAGTCTACTTGAAGCATTCTGCCTACTGCACTTCACCAGCTATGGGTAAGAAAGGAGACCCCAAGGTTCCGATCTTACCATCTACTACAAGAAAAGGTATCGTTCTAAGTACCAGTGCTACGCTTGTTTCACCTTCCGTTATAAGTAAGTTCGCTTCACCACCACCACCACATGCTATTTCTACTGAGTCTGTTACTATGTCCGATATTTTTGATGATGCTTCCACTACTCTTGAAGATACTAGTTTTCTTGGTCACTATCTTGAAGCTCAGATTGCTAAGGTTGCAGGACAGTCCGAGACTGAGACTCGTGCTACCTATATTCCTACTTGCAAAACCTTTGGTTACCCAGACTTAGATAAACTCAAGGAGAGAATCCTTGATGATGATTATGTTATTCTTGATGATGATTTTTGCAGGGAACTCACGGATTGTGTCTACTCTGACCCTGGAGTTATTAAGAAGTTGCTTGAAAAGCACTCCATGAAAAACAATATTATTCCTGATCCTGTATTTGCTACATCCCCTATATGCATCACTGATCCTGATTATGATTTCTCTGTTGATCTTTCACTTATATCTACAGTTGAATCTGACCCCTTTTATGGCAGAGAAAATGATGATGCTATTGCACACCTAATCAAACTCACCGATTTTGGTAGCTTATTTACTATTGATGAGAGGATCCGAAACTTTTATGTGGCTAAGATTTTTGCTTTCTCTTTGAAGGAAGACTCTAAAGAATGTTATGACGCACTACCTTATGGTTCCATTAAGATTCCTCAGGACTTAGCTCAATTCTTTGTCGATAAATATTTTCCTGCTCATATGCAACATGCTGCTTTGCAAATAATTTACAACTTTAAACAGTTGCAGGATGAGCACCTCCCTAAAGATTGGGGGAGGTATTGCAGTTTAATTAAGGCTAGACCGGGAAATGACATGCCTAAGAATGAATTACTTGATACATTTTATGCTGGTCTAACCGATGAATCTAGATCCTATCTGGATAGTTGTGCTGGTTGTGTTTTCAGGGAAAGAACACCGGACGATGCTGAAGAATTAATGGGAAAGATTGCCAAGAACCATGGAGATTGGTCCGTCCCTGAACCACCTCCACCACCAAAGAAGAGGGGCATGCTTGTCCTAAGCCGCGAAGATATGCAAGAAGCAAAGAAGTCCATAAAGGAGAAAGGCATTAAAGCCGAAGACGTGAAGAATCTACCTCCTATTGAGAAGTTGTGTGAGCCAACTACTCACCCTCCCTTGGTAGAGGTACACTCTCTATTTCATCTTACTGAAAGTGACATCCCTAAAGGTAAGCCTTCCGATCAATGTTTAGATGATCTTGATAATTTCATTATTAAGCAAGATCATTTTAATGAGAGGATACAAAATCAGTTGCATGATAATACTCTTGCCATCAAAAGTTTACTTGATGTTCTTGAAAGAACAATTAATGATGGTAAATGTCTAGTTAAGCATTTTCATATGGTTCAAACCCATCTTGAATAGATTTATAATGTGCAAAAAGATTTGCTTGCTAATAATGCCAAACAGGACATACAAGCCTATGGTATAAAGACTAGAGGTGGTACACACACCTAGGACCCTCTCTATCCCGAGGGGCATCCAAAGAGGATCGAGCAAGATTCTCAAGTGCAGGTAGAAGACGAGATTGTTAGCTCTCCAAAGAAGAAAAAGAAGAAAAAGAAACACAAGGAAGCTGACAACTCAAATGATCCTATTACAAGTGAAGAACCCGCTGTTGATCCTAACAGCATATCTACCTCCGATGCTGAAACTAAAGACGGTGCTGAGCCCGATGAAAATGATAAGTAGAAGAATGATCCCACCGAGGTGCGAGAAGAGAATCACCCAACAAATGCAAGAAGTACGCAAGAGAAGACTTCATCGAAAGAAGACGTGGGAAGGAAAGAGAACCATGGGTACAGAAACCCATGCCCTTTCCAGGTAAGTCCCTCAAATCTAGAGAAGAAGGGCATTATAATAAATTTTGTGAATGGATGAAACCTCTTTTTATTGAAATTCCCTTGACTAATGCTATTAAGTTACCTCCTTATTCCAAATATATGAAAGATATTGTTACTAGTAAAAGAAAAGCCCTAATGAGGCAATATCTACTATGCTTGAAAACTACTCTTTCAGTGGCAAGATTCCTGAGAAGCTTGGTGTTCCAGGTATACCCACCATTCCTTGCTCCATAAAAAATAATTATGTCAAAACTGCCTTATGTGATCTTGGATCAGGAGTGAGTGTCATGCCTTTTCTATTTATAAGAGGCAATGTTTAGAAAAACTAATCCCTACAGATATCTCTCATCAGATGGCTGACAAGTCAACAGCCGTCCTGATAGGTATTTGTGAGGATGTTCCTGTTGAAGTCGCTAATTGCTTGATCCTTACAGATTTTTTTTTGCTTGATATGCCCGAAGATGGAAGCATGTCCATTATTCTTGGTAGACCTTTTCTTAACACCGCAGGTGCTATTATTGAGTGCAATAAAGGAAAGGTCACCTTCAACATTGATGATAAAGAACACACGGTGTATTTTCCAAAGAAGATCGACAAAAGGCATGGCCTTAACTCTATAGAGAAAATCGAGACCGTGAAGATTGGAGAATGGGATTGACCTCTACATGTGCACCACAAATATAAAACCATTATAGTGGGGACAATATCCATTAAAGTAAAAGTGCAATGATCGCTTCATGAGAGGTGAAACTTTCTACTCTATATATCGCCGGTTTGTTGGTAACACTTGATCAACCTTGCTAGCTAGCATGTTTTATATAGGTATAAAGTGGAGCTTGTTATGTTTTCATTTTCATTAGCTTTTATTCTCCTTGTTGTACCAAGTTTTTATGTTTTGAAGCTTCACAATTCTAATCACTGCTTCAAGTTTTCAGAAAGTTTCGCAGCTTTTTAACCTCCGAAAAAATTTCAACAGTGAAGTTTTCAGAAAAAATCCAGAAAATTAAAAATCAAAGTTTCCACGTCGCGAGTGACCCAGGGGCACCTGGGGCTGACCAGCAGGGGCAACCAGTGGCCCAGGCGGCCAGCTGGCGCGGCCAGCCCCCTGGCCGCGCCCACAGGGCGCCTGGGGCCCACAGGCCCCATCTCTAGGTATGTCTTCTTCCTCCTTTTTCCTCTCTCTCCAAAAACACGAGTTCTGCACTTCTTCTTGTGTTCTTGCTGTTTTTGGAGGCGATTTTCGATCTCTCTCTACAGCCCATCGTTTGAGCTGAGATTTTGTGCAAGTACTCCCTGGTATGCAACTCCTCCACCCCTCCAATTAGATTTTTGATTGGTGCCTTCATTTGTGAGTATTTAGTAGATATTGGTGTTGTTCATATGAGCCTGCATGCATGTGTAGAAATTTATTTTCCAAGTTTTGATGCAAGTTTATGCCTTAGGTAAGTGAGTAGAGTAGTTTACCTCAACTCATCTTGTTTAAATACTTGTTTTTGTGAATTGTCAAAACATTCAGAAATGAGTTTGCTAGGAGAAGCAAAGGGGTGTCTTGGGAAGAAGAGGCCCAAGCGCTCCGATCGAGTAACTAGAGTTGCAGCTTCACCCTCAACTGCTAGGGTGAGCTACAACGAAGATCATGTGCCCCTATAGTTGTTGGAAAACACGACTCCCGCATGCGCAATGATGTACTCGTGCGATGATTTTCTTGAAGCTGCAGGAATCGAGGGATTTTATGGCCTTTGCGCCAATGCAGGTTTGACATGGTTAGCACTATGCAGTGTGGTACAATATAAGAAACTCACCTCCTGTTTTATTAATAGTTTCAGTTATAATCATGATGCTGGAACTATTGAGTTTAAAATTTACAATAATCTTATGACCATGTATTTGGAAAGATTTCGTGATATAATAGGTGTCTCGAACGCTGGTCAGACAACGAGGATGAACACTCAGCCCTCCGAGTTGAGGACTCTCTTTGACTTCTTTGTAGCCAGGAGAAGAGGGATATCCAGCGTACATAGATTTCCAGAATTTTATTCCCCCACCTTAGGTATTTTGCATATTTTATTCATAGAGGGGTGTTGCCTCGTGACAACACGAGCAACGGTTCAGCACCAGATTTTGATATCTATGCGAACGCTCTCTCTGGTAGTAGTGATTATAATGTGGGTTCCTTAAAGTAAGGCCCAATATGCGGTAATGTTCCAGATCTAGATGTTTCCATCCAGATCCGGGGATGAAGCACATATCGGTCCCACCGCGACATATGGCAATGACATATGCATCGGATTTCCAACATGATATCACAACATTACAGCTACAAGGATACAACATCTCATACAATCGGCATACAACTGCCTTAGTACATTACATCAGCGGAAGATATAGGTCTGAGTACAGACTACAATCAAATGCCTAGTGGCAAAGGTAAAACACACCATTCCCGTAACCACACGGGTCTAGGCTTTCTGCCGGGATCCGCCTAACTAGTCGTCGTCGAGTCTCCACGAAGGCGTCCATAAGAAGAGTCGAGGTAGTAATCAACTGCAGCCGCCGATCACGCAAAACATAAAAGGGAAAAGAAAAGAAAGGGGTGAGAATGTATCAAAAGTCTTGTAACTAACTTCTCACGGGTAAGATGGGGGTAGTGGTGAGGTGGAAGTCGCACTAGCAATATATGGGTGGCTAATGGTCTATTTTACAGTAAGATGAGAACCAAGCATTCAATGGGTGGCTAAGGTCTTGCTATCAGCTACTTACGCAAGCATAACACCTATCCTATCCTTGTCCTCCTCTCTGCATCCCGAAGAAGAAGAAGCAGTCAAGGCACACACACGTTGATCAAGTTATATTAAGATTATCTCAGTTGTTGTTGTCTATGAACAAGGAGTAGGTCTCAAGTCGTCCATAACCGTGGACACGGCTTCTCGAAAAGATTTAACCTTGCAGGGGTGTACCAACTGCCCATTACAAGGCTCCGCACGCACGCCCATCTCTCTCAGTTGCTACCCATCACAGGAAACCATTTTATGATTTAGTTCAAAGAGATCCGAAACAACATGCCCCTCTAACTAACAACGAGAAAATCCGGGAGGCCCCCGGGGAGTCGACACCCAATCCAAAAGCCGTCCGCACTCTCGGATCGGACTCTTCCGGCTGATGCAGGTCGGATTACCGGGTCACCTCACATGGGGCCGAGTCCTAGCTGATCGGGTGGACCATTAAGAGAAACCATGTCTCCGCTGGCCCAAGTTGTTTTAAAAGATATCTGCTAGGAGCGACCCGACAGACATATATGCATGGTTTGCAAATGGTAAATCGGCTTGGGCCACCTCTAGAAATGTTTGAAGCTAGGTAGGAAGAAATGGGGACCCCATAGTATCCCACACGCGGTTAGTCACGCTCGTCAAGATACACAATACCCGGAACTCGGGTCCTAGGTGACTCGAAGGGAACAAAGCATTGGGGCGGGATAGCCTAGACCTTCCACCCTTCGTCGAATATAGTCAACATTATAATAATCATATCATCCACAATAATATAATAATGTGATAGCCCAAACCAAGGAGTAACAGGAGAACGGTTGATATCATCCTATCATGCATACTAAGTAGTGGCTGAGAAGCGAGCAATAGTAACATAGCCGAACAAGGTTTGCTGGGATGTGGAGGACATGGTTGTTTGGGTTAATTTGAGAGGCATGAATATAAAGTGGTAGGATCTAGCAATCGTTCTATCCTACACCTAGGCGCGAGTGAGCTAAAAGTTATAAGCATGATATATGCTCCCCCTTACTTGATGAGAAGACGAAGTCGAAGGTGAAGTCGATCGCAAGCTCTCAACGTCTCCGAGAGGTACCCACGGAAGCACACAAGAGGGAAACACTGGAAAAGGCAATCGACGAGCAAGAATCTTTTACTACGAATCAATCACGAGCAAGCAACATCAAGAAGGGAACACGAGACATCGCACGACGGTATCACATCTATCGTCGAGAGCGGTTACTAACAGGTTAAGTGGAGTACTCGTCACACACGACGGTACCGCACATTTAGAATGGTTCGAGTTATTTAGCTACACAACATGAGAAAAGGTTGTTAACATGGCATCTCACTCAAGCATGGCATAGCACACAAACACGGCAAGAGATGAAGCATAAAGTAAACTACCTATGCTAGTCAATTTAAGTGGGGAAAAATCCTAAACATGGCAACTATTACGGACCCCAGGATAATTATTACATTTGGTACTGTTTTTCCCTAAACAACATTTTATATTTTTTATTAGCAAGCAAGAGCAGCATAAACACAATCTACATGCAATTATAGTCAAGTTACATATGAAGAACATTTTAAACGGAGCAACGGTTAAAAAGTTATGGCAGTTACAGTTTACAGTGGCAAGGGTTGTAATTAGCAGGAAAACAACATGTAAACAAAGTTAAACATGGCAAAGCAGCATATTTTATTAATCTACACAGAATACTAAGCAAGTTTCATGTTTAAAGCGTCGCGATCCGAGTTACCATTAAAAAGATACGGGCAACGCAAAAATTAATACAATCTGCCAATTAAATAAGCCCATAAGCAAAAAAACATTATCGGGCTGAATCTGCTACTGTTGGGCCTAACCGGAGTGGGTGCTACTTAACTAAACATCGCACCGTGCGCGAGATAGAATAACGGGCCGGCCCAACAGCTCAGCAGCTACAAAAAGAAAAGAAAAAGAAAAAAAAGTGCGCTCACCATGGGCCTTCGGCCCAAGACGCGGGGGGACGCATAGTGCGGGGTGCGCCCTGGGCGAAGAAGGCTGGCGCGTGCAGCGGGAGGTCGCGGCCGCTCGCGTTCGTCCCGATAGGAACCGGCGGCGGAGGATCTCAAGCCGGAGAGCACGCAGGGGGTCGAGGCGAGCGCGGGGTGGTCCGCGGACAGGGTGAGACGGGGCGAATCCGCCGGCGGTGGGCGAGTCCGTATGGGGAGAGGCGGCGACCAGCTTGGATCGAGGCCGTCCATGGCGCGGGTGGAGAGGGAACTCCGGTCGGCGGCGGTCTCCTGTGGGAGAGAGGGAGCAGGGAGATGGGGGTGAGGAGGATAGAGGGAAGATGGCGCGCGCGAGGCAGGGGCTCACCGAGCGGTGGCGGCTCGCCGGACCAGGAGGCGAGGCGGCAACGCCATGGGAGGAGGGCTCGAGTGGCGGCGAGCTCGGCCCAGATCGGGTCTGAGGCGGGCCGCGGCGGCGGTTCCAGGGGTCTGCAGGGCCTGATTCGCTGGGAGGCTGGCTGGGGCTACGTGGATGGCTGTGAGCCACTGATCTTGCGATCCAACGGTCCGGGGTGGCTGGCAGCTAGGGTTTCTGTGGGGAAGGCTGTTTGAGGCAGATCTGAAGGGGATTAGGGGGTGTCTACAATTTTCCAGGGAGGGGAATCCAAATGCAATGGAAGGAAGGTGAGGGGTCCTTATACAGGCTAGCTGGTCTGGTCGATGACGAAAATACCCCTAATTGTATACCCGCTCCTACGTTACGCGTTTATGACCGCTGAGAATCTGTACAGTCTCCGATCCGGATGAAATCTCGAACCACGCGCTTTGCGCGGCGAGCCTGTCGACTCTACCTCACTTCGATAACGTTCCGAGAACATTTTCCGGCACCCAATAAAATAACCCACTTAATTATTAAATGGTGTTTTTCGGTCCGATGGCAATGGATGGTCTTGTGCGGTTTTCACGACAGTGATCGGGTGAAACCCGGTGTCGCAAAGGTCGAGTGTCAGGGTGGCAAGGGTCGGTCTCCGTCCGGTACGAGAAATAGGGGGGAAATATTCACAGATTAATAATTCGGCGAAGCAAACACTGCAAACAATACAGGCAATCATCACAACAACGCAAAAAACAAAAAATTTAAATAGGGTGAAATTTCTGGGCTGTTACACTTAATTGCTCGTCGCCTTGCTATGAATGGTAACAAGGATGATTTATTTGGTGGCATTTACGCCACACTTATCCTTGAGTATTTTAATGGCACCCCGCATCCTTATGATGTTCCTTTTTCTTACTCAAGTCTTGATCTTGCTTCTATGAAGAGGCATAAGTTTGTTACCATGACTTCCGAGTTTGGTAACCTTGTTTATATTTTGAGGTTTGAAAAGACTATTATTCGAGAGATCCATCTACCTACAACGTTTTTGTTTGATCATACCCGCAGGAATGGATGGTCCTTCAATGATGTCCAGTTTGATGAGTTCATGGCTCAGTATCAGATGCATAACCCCACGGAGGGGGTTGTGACCGACGAGGAGGATAATGGTGAGATCCAACCTTTCCAGGGGGAGACCGTCACCCATTACGGTGAGGGGTCTTCCTCTACTTGGAGCGCGGATCCTTCCTAATGGGTGGACCCGAGGACTTTGGTGTATGCATCGGAGGGCTCGTACGACTCTTGGACTTACCCATACCACCGCGAAGCGGGAGGCTCCTAGGGGCAGTAGCTGTAACCAACTTAGGCCAAAAGCCTAAGCTTGGGGGAGTATGTGCCCTTCTCTCTTTTCCATTGTGTTATCCGTTTTATTTTGTTCGCTTTGATCTTTTCGAAGTTTTTTCCCGTTCTTCTTTGTTCTTTTAAATTTCAAAAACAACAAAAAGATTTCTCTTTTCTTTTTCTTTCGTTAAACCTTTGAAAAACCCAAAAAGATTTCCATTCTCACTCTAGTTTTCTTTGTTTTTAGAGTTCAGCTCGAGTCTGTAATGGCATTTGATTATATTTCCCACGTTCGGTCATGCAAGTGACAAGGCAGTAATGACGAAGATCGACGGAAGGGAAGCAACAAGGAAAACCGGTATGAACTCTTCTTGTTTCTACTTTTGTACATATGCATGTACTTATGATCTAGAGACCAGCTTGTAGCGACATAGTGCTATGTTTACAATGCTTTCCCAGTGTTCATGCTTTCTTTTTGGCTGATCTCAATTAGCTAGAGTGCATAATGTATTGTTGGAATGATTTCCATGCATTGCATTGTTCATGGTTTGGCATATTGAAGTGGCATTTCCCTTCGGAGAATTCTTGGATTGACTTGGCACATGTTCACACATGTTTATGACTAAAATGTCTATCATGCCTTGATGATCTTTTTATTTCAGAATAGTTATATCACTTTCATGCCCGATTCAATGTTGCTTTGTCGCTTTGCATGATTATGACAATTATTGCTCTCTAGTTGGTCGCTTCCCAGTCTTTTGCTAGCCTTCACTCGCACTAAGAGGAATTCTTCTTGTGTATCCAAACTCCTTTTCAAACCAGTTATTCCACTTGAGTCCACCATATCTTCCTATATTTGGTATTTACCGGCCACCCCTAACTTAGACTTTCTTGTGCCATCTCGAAATTTATTCAAAATTTTCCCTTTTGTGACCGTACAAGCTCATGGTGTGGTGAGGGAAAATCGGTATCTACTATGCCAAAAATATTTTGACGGAAGTTTTAACTAGTAATTTTTTTTAAAAAGAGTTACACCTCCCCCATACTTGATGAAGGAATGAAATAGACCAAATGCTGCTAATGATAGATGGAATGAGAAAACTTTCTTCCATAATTGAGGCAAAATAAAAGGTTCCATAGACCGTCAATTAATAGATGGATTAGGGAACAAAAGTGTAAGCAAAAAAGCATTAATATGGTTGGCATGGGAGATATTGAGAAACCTTTACCGTTCATCGTTGACTGGAAATTTGCACTTCTCAAAAGAATGTTATCTCTGTTTTCAAAACCAAGAGCTTTGGCACATGTTTAGTCTTTTCTTCAAACCACGGATTTTCAACCTTGCCATCAAAAATCCACAGTTCGAGAGTCACCACTTCTTTCTTCAAAGCACCAACTATTAAGAGCATAATTGTCATTCTTAGTATAACATGCATTGTCCCAAAGTACCACATTGTCTTTTGCATGATTGTGATATTGCTTGTTCACAAATTCTTAGTTCTAGTCTCCTTTAAAACTCTGGAGGAGTTTCTGCATTTTTGTTTTGCTTCACTCATGGAGGCTAGCGAGATACCACTCTGATATGTTCAAGCTATGTGCATTGAAATCTTGTCTTGATTTTCGGCAGCATATTATTTACTTTTGGTTGTTTGTGATTGATCACTTGAAAGAAGGATTGCTTCGTGCATTGTCTTCATAGCATTGTTTTGATACTTGCTAAACTCTTTTCGTAGTACATGCTTATATACATCTTATGAAGCAAAAGAGTTTGTCAATATTTTCTTTGTCGCGTCCAGTTCGTTGAACTGAATTGCTTCAGGACAAGCAATATGCTAAGCTTGGGGGAGTTGATACGTCTCAAACGTATCTACTTTTCCAAACACTTTTGCTATTGCTTTACCCTCATTCTTGCATGATTTGAACTAAACTAACCCGGACTGACGCTTTTTCAGAAGAGCTGCCTGTATGGTTTTATTGTGTGCAGGCAAATGGATTTCCAGGTATCTCGGAAAATTTGCAGAAAAATCAGGAAAAATCCACTCACCCGTAGCTTCCACGAGCCAGAAGTGGGGCCACAGGGGGGCCACAGGGGCTCCAGGCGCCCTGCTGGCGCAGCCCCGCCCCTGGCCGCCTGGGGGACTCCCCCCTCCTCTGGTGCCCTACCGAGGACCCTATTTATTCTCTTGATGGGAAAACCCCACAATAGAAGTCACTTTTCCAGTTTCCGTCGCGGAGCCACTGCCACTCTCTGTTTTTCCTCGAGAGGGCTAATATGGAGGCTGATTTGGCCTCCGGAGAGGAGAGATCGTCGCCATCGTCATCACCATCACCTATCCATCCTCCCTCCATGACTTCTCTTCACATGTGTGATTAATTCCCTGCTGTAGGTAAAGGGGATGGTAGGGATTGGATGAGTTTGATCATGTAATAGTTCGTCAGATTGTTGGGGGCATGTTGCCTATCATCTACTTTGGTGTTTAACATCTTTGCTACAACCTGTTGCTCTTAATGCTTGTCACTTTTGGCCCGAGTGCCATGTTTTTAGATCTGAACCACTTGTGTTTTCATGAGTATATCTATGTTCTTGATCCTATCTATGAGTTGTATGCACCTATTATGGTCCGGAACCGGCGATCCCAAAGGTGACAACTTGGGACACCAAAGGGGATGGTCCATAATTTGAGGATTTCACGTATCCATTGAGTTTATTGCTTCGTTCAGGTGCTCTTTGACAGTAGAACCTTAATCTCCATAAGTTCCCTTTGGCCCCGTTCATAGTGGGATGGTAGGACAAAAGATGGTGTGCAAGTTCTTATTGCAAGCACGCACAACTACCTACGGGATACATGCCTAATGTTTGATATTTGCCTAGATGATCATTGCTTTTCTGTGTGCCTTGCCCCATGTTAGAATCTATTACATGGTCACTCTTATCCAAGCAGCACTCAACCATCCATCTCCCTAGTGAAAGATCAAGAATGATCAGAGGGGGAGGGGGTGAATGATCACTTCTAAAATTTCTAGAGAACTTAGAAGGAGTTCATGCAAACTGCAAGGGACTAAAGGAAAGTCGAAGGGATTACAGCATCGAAAGACATGTGTGAATCGAATGTATTGAGAGCGAAGGTAAACACCGAAATCAAACAGGCGTACGAATAAATACAGAATGTAAAAACTTGAAAGAAAATAAGCCTTACACAAGGATGTTTGGTAAACCAGTTCACACTCTGCAAAGTGCTACGTCTAGTTGGAGGGACTGGTGATTGAACACCTGGAGAAAAACTCTCTCCATTATATTCTCCACTGCAATAAACTCCTCGAGCTTGTCCAGTTTTCACTCGTGGTAGATGATTCATGACATCTCCGAGACCTTTACAAACTTCCTTTAGCAGCGACAATTTCTCTTCGACTGCTTGAAAGGCGACGCCTAACCGTCTAGGAAACTTGCAGTTCTCCAAGATAAAAAGATCGGCTAATCTCAACCTAAGTCTCAGTGTGACGAGTGGGTGACCCAAAGATTCTTGCGTGTGAGGATACCTGGTGCATACTAATACAGAAGGCCCGATAGAAGCCTCGACGGGTCCACGACTGGCCCACTCAAAGCACCGACGTAGGAGTCCGTGACCAACATGGAAGTCAAGAATTGACGTCCAAGCCGAATCTAGTTTAGGAAAATGTCCTTGTAACCTAAGATGGACTCCCGAGACCCAGCCTAGTATATAAAGGCTGGGAGGGGTGACGGCTTATAAGGGCCGATATGCGGTACTGTTCCAGATCTAGATGTTTCCATCCAGATCCGGGGACGAAGCACATATCGGTCCCACCCCGACATATGACATAGCCATATGCCCGAATTTCCAACATGATATCACAACATTACAGATACAAGGACACAACATCTCATACAATCGGCATACAACTGCCTTAATACAATACAACAGCGCAAGATACATGTCTGAGTACAGACTACAATCAAATGCCTAGTGGCAAAGAGAAAAACATCGATCTTGTAACCAAATGGTTCCAGGCCCTCCGCCGGGATCCGCCTAACTAGTCGTCGTCGAGTCTCCATGCGAAACGTCGATCACCGTACCTGTTGTCGATCGAGAACCCTGAAAAGAGTTTGAGGGTAGTATCATGAGTACAGAAGTACTCAGCATCCAACTGTAGTGGTCAACTGACCCAGCAAGGACTTCATCACTCGTCATTCTAGGACAACTAGTAGTTTACGGTAAGGATTGGGTAAGTGGTGAGGTTGCTGCCGCACTAGCATTTATGAAGTGGCTAACGATCTAGAGAGTAAGATAAGAAGCCAAGCACTCGAAGAGGAATCGCCTCCAACAAGTCTGCTATCCACCTACTTACGCAAGCATAACAACTATCCTATCCTTGTCCTCCTCTTCTCATCCCAACGAAGAAGAAGCAGTCAAGGCACACACACGTTGATCAAGTTATATTAAGATTATCTCAGTTGTTGTTGTCTATGAACAAGGAGTGGGTCTCAAGTCGTTCATAACCGTGGACACGGCTTCTCGAAAAGATTTAACCCTGCAGGGGTGTACCAACTGCCCATTACAAGGCTCCGCATGCACGCCCATCTCTCTCAGTTGCTACCCATCACAAGCAACCATTTTATGATTTAGTTCCAAGAGATCCGAAACGACAGGTCCCTCCAGCTAACAACGAACAAATCCGGGTGGCCCCCGAGGAGTCGACACCCAATACAAAAGACGTTCGCGCTCTCAGATCGGACTCTTCCATCTCAACAGGGTTTGGGTTACCGAGACGCCTCACGTGAGGCCTCGGGCCCTCGCCGGTCAAAGGTGGACCAACAGGGAAACCATGTCTCCGCTGGTCCGGGTTGTTTTAAAGGATATCTGCTAGGAGAGACCCGACAGATATATATGCATGGTTTTCAAATGGTAAATCATCTTGGGCCACCTCTAGAAATGTTTGAAGCTAGGTAGGTAAGAAGGACCCCATAGTATCCCACACGCGGTTAGGCACGCTCAGTCTTAAAACCAACACCCGGAACTCGGATCCTAGTTGACTCGAATGGAACAAAGCGTCGGGGCGGGATAGCCTAGACTTTCCATCCTTCGTCGAGTATAGTCAACGTTATAATAAACATATCATCAACAACCATATAATAATGTGATAGCCCAAAACCAAGGAGTAACAAGGTAACATCGTAGCATCCTAAGCATGCATACTAAGCAGGGGCTGAGCAACGAGCAATAGTAACAAAGCAGTACAAGGTTGGCTGGGAGGGCACATGGCTCTATTGGGTTGAAAGAGGCTGTAAACATGTGGTAGGATCAAACATCGAACCTATACTAGACTAGCATTGCAAACCGATGGTTGAAATAGAATGGATCATAAGTAATGTATAGTCCTTGCCTATTGATAAGTCGGTTCCGAAGGTGTAGTTGATCGCAAGCTCGCATCGTCTCCGAAAGTACCCGCGGAAGCACACAAGACGGTAAACACTGGAAAGCAATCAACGATCAAGCATCTATTACTACGAGGAAAACACGAGCAAGCATGGCATATCACACAATCATGAAAAAAAGGTGTAGCATAAGTAACCTACCTATACTAGTCAAGTTAAGCGGGGTAAACTCCTAAGCATGCCACAACGCCAATTACCCCGTGATAATTAATCCTTTAGTACTGTTCTGCCCTAAAAAATATTTTATTATTTTTATTAGCAAGCAAGAACAACATAAACACAATCTACATGCAATTATAGTCAATTTACATATAAAGAACATTTTAAACGGAGCAATGGTTAAAAAGTTATTAAATAAACAGTTTACATTGGAAAGGGTTGTAATTATCAGTAAAACAACATGTAAACAAAGTCAAACATGGCAAAGGAGCACATTTTATTACACTAGACAAAATTCTAAGCAAGTTTCATGTTTAAAGCATCGCGATCCGAGCTACCGTTTAAAAGATACGGGCACCGCAAAAAAATAATACAATCTGCCATTTTAATCTATTCGGGAAAAAAACTAAACCATGCACTGGGCTGAATCTGAAGCTATTGGGCCCAACAGTGCAGCAGCAAATACGACAAAAAGAAAAAAAGAAAAAGGGGGCGCCTCACCTTGTGGACTCGGCCCAGGAAGCATCAAAAATAAAATAAAAATAAAAAAGGCGCCTCACCTTTGCGGGCCGTGGCCCAAGCGGCGCGGTGAGCGCTGGATAACTTGACTGCGCTCAGGGCGAGGGGGAGGGCCGGCTGGTGCTGGGCTGGGCCTCGCTTATGCGGCTGGGCCACCAGGGGCGCCTGCGCGGCCACCATGGGCGCGAGCGGCTGGGCGTTCTGCGGGACGCTCGATCCCGTACTGGATCGAGCCAGTGGCGGCTGGCGATGGAAGACCGGTGGTGCTCCGGCACGGGGACGAGGGAGGTTCAAGGTGGCGTGGCAGTGACCGGATCCGCGCATGGCCTTGCCGGATCTAGCCGCGGTGAGGTCCAGTGAGCGACCGGGGAACGGGGCGGCTCGAGCTTGGCCGGGCCTTCCATGGAGGCTTGGTCTTGTTCGAGCAAAGAGAGAGGGATGGGGTGAGAGGGAAGATGAGATTGAGAAAGAGAGGGAGGCCCGTGAGGAGAGGAGGGCGACCTGCAGGGGCGCGCGGCTCAGGAGGAGCTCGCCGGCGGGCGGCTGCGGCGGCCTCGGCCCTGGCGGTGCGCAGTGGAAAACGATAGAGGGGGTGCGGTTGGTGGAGGCCAGGGCACGATCTGGGCAGTCGGATCTCCGGATCTGACGGTCTAGATCAGATGGGGCTAGGGATGGGCGAAAATTGGGAAAAATTACGAAAGTGGGGGCATTGTGAAGGTGGTGGCTGCAATTTTGGCTTAGGGGAAACCCTAGAAGGGGTGGGAGTGTGGTGGTCTTTATATATCCCAGGTGGCTGGCAGTTTGCAAAAACATCCCCGATTTTTCTCTCGCGCGCACGGTGTTTACGTTTCTGACCGCCGGGGGTCCGCAGGACCTCCGATTCGGGTAAAACTTTGAACTGCGCGATCAGCGCATCGAGCCGATGGCATTCACCTCGCGCTATTACCGTTCCAAAAACACTTTTCGACGCGCTATAAAAATAACCCATTTAATTGTTAAACGGGGTTTTTGTTCCGTTGGCTACGGCTGGTCTTGTGCGGTTTTCGCGACGGTGATCGGGTGAAACCCGGTGTCGCAAAGGTCGAGTGTCAGGGTGGCAAGGGTCGGTCTCCATCCGGTACGAGATAAGAGGGGGAAAATAATCGCCGATCAATAAATCAGGGATGCAAACACCGCAAACAAATCAGACAATCAAACAATTCACACCAAAAACAAAATTTTTTTTTTTTTATGAAATCTAGGCTGTTTCAATACAACACCACCAACAAGGGATCTCGTCCCGAGATCCAAGACGATCCGGGTAAGAGGGGAGAGAGAAAAGAGAGTCGAAAATCTTCAACACCACCAACAAGGGACTCTGCCCCATGTCGACGTCGAACTTCCATCGAGATAAATTTCGTAGAGAGATGGCAACGTCGGAAAACGAAACCATCGGGAGATCAAGAGGAAGAACGATAGTTGAAAGCGACGATCAAGGGAAGCATTCTCACTCAAATCGTGATGATACTGGGCAAGAGGACTGAAGTCAACAGAAGACCAAGATGTTTACCCGGAGTCGGAAGAACTAAGGGTACTAAAGGATTTCCCAAACCTGAGGTCGGAATCGAGAAAATATGCTGCAAGCAAGGCATTGTAACGATTCCGAAACTCCACTTACTCGAGATCCTAGATTTTGAAGGGGATAAGGCGAGAATTAAAACACTTACGACATTTGTCCTGGCCAGAGCATGGGTAAGGAGGAAAAAGAATCCTACTCTTCGATAACTAATTTAATAACTACAAAATAGTTTTGTCTAGACCCGACTTCGGCCAGAAAAGGGATCCTACGGTCGGTAAGGTTCTGATACCAAGTTGTAAGGGACGATATGCGGTACTGTTCCAGATCTAGATGTTTCCATCCAGATCTGGGGACGAAGAACATATCGGTCCCACCGCGACATATGACATAGCCATATGCCCCGGATTTCCAACATGATATCACAACATTACAGATACAAGGACACAACATCTCATACAATCGGCATACAACTGCCTTAATACAATACAACAGCGCAAGATACATGTCTGAGTACAGACTACAATCAAATGCCTAGTGGCAAAGAGAAAAACATCGATCCTATAACCACACGGGTCCAGGCCCTCCGTCGGGATCCGCCTAACTAGTCGTCGTCGAGTCTCCACGCGAAACGTCGATCACCGTACCTGTTCTCTATCGAGAACCCTGAAAATAGTTTGGGGGTAGTATCATGAGTACAGAAGTACTCAGCATCCAACTGTAGTGGTCAACTGACCCAGCAAGGACTTCATCACTCATCATTCTAGGACAACTAGTAGTTTACGGTAAGGATGGGGTAAGTGGTGAGGTTGCTGCCGCACTAGCATTTATGAAGCGGCTAACGATCTAGAGAGTAAGATAAGAAGCCAAGCAACCGAAGAGGAATCGCCTCCAACAAGTCTGCTATCCACCTACTTACGCAAGCATAACACCTATCCTATCCTTGTCCTCCTCTTTGCATCCCGACAAAGAAGAAGAAGTCCAGGCACACACACGTTGATCAAGTTATATTAAGATTATCTCAGTTTTTGTTGTCTATGAACAAGGAGTAGGTCTCAAGTCGTCCATAACCGTGGACACGGCTTCTCGAAAAGATTTAACCCTGCAGGGGTGTACCAACTGCCCATTACAAGGCTCCGCACGCACACCCATCTATCTCAGTTGCTACCCATCACACACAACCATTTTATGATTTAGTTCCAAGAGATCCGAAACAACAGGTCCCTCTAGCTAACAACGAACAAATCCGGTGGCCCCCGGGGAGTCGACACCCAATCCAAAAGCCGTCCGCACTCTCAGATCAGACTCTTCCGTCTCAACAGTGTTTGGGTTACCGAGACGCCTCACGTGAGGCCTCGGGCCCTCGCCGGTCAAAGGTGGACCAACAGGGAAACCATGTCTCCGCTGGTCCGGGTTGTTTTAAAGGATATCTGCTAGGAGCGACCCGTCAGATATATATGCATGGTTTTCAAATGGTAAATCAGCTTGGGCCAACTCTAGAAATGTTTGAAGCTAGGTAGGTAAGAAAAGGGGACCCCATAGCATCCCACACGCGGTTAGGCACGCTCAGTCTGAAAACCAATACCCGGAACTCGGATCCTAGGTGGCTCGAATGGAACAAAGCGTCGGGGCGGGATATCCTAGACCTTCCATCCTTCGTCGAGCATAGTCAATGTTATAATAAACATATCATCAACAACAATATAATAATATGATAGCCCAAAACCAAGGAGTAACAGGGTAACATCGTAGCATCCTAAGCATGCATACTAAGCAGGGGCTGAGCAACGAGCAATAGTATTATAGCAGTACAAGGTTGGCTGGGAGGGGACATGGCTGTAATTGTTTGAAAGAGGTTGTAAACATGTGGTAGGATCAATCATCGAACCTATACTAGACTAGCATTGCAAACCGCTGGTTGAAATAGAATGGATCATAAGTAATGTATAGTCCTTGCCTGGTGATAAGTCGGGTTCCGAAGGTGTAGTTGATCGAAATCTCGCATCGTCTCCGAAAGTACCCGTGGAAGCACACAAGACGGTAAACACGTGAAAGCAATCAACGAACAAGCATCTATTACTACGAGGCAAACACGAGCAAGCATGGCATATCACACAATCATGAAAAAAAGGTGTAGCATAAGTAACCTACCTATACTAGTCAAGTTAAGCGGGGTAAACTCCTAAGCATGGCACAACACCAATTACCCCGTGATAATTAATCCTTTAGTACTATTCTTCCCTAAACAATATTTTATTATTTTTATTAGCAAGCAAGAGCAGCATAAACACAATCTACATGCAATTCTAGTCAATTTACACATAAAACGGAGCAACGGTTAAAAAGTTATTAAATAAACAGTTTACATTGGCAAGGGTTGTAATTATCAGTAAAACAACATGTAAACAAAGTCAAACATGGCAAACGAGCACATTTTATTAAACTAGACTAAATTCTAAGAAAGTTTCATGTTTAAAGCGTCGCGATCCGAGCTACCGTTTATAAGATACGGGCACCGCAAAAAAACTAATACAATCTGCCATTTTAATCTATTCTGGAGAAAAAAATAAACCATGCACTGGGCCGAATCTGAAGCTATTGGGCCCAATAGTGCAGCAGAAAATAAGAAAAAAAGAAAAAAAAAGAAAAATGGGGCGCCTCACCTTGTGGACTCGGCCCAGGAAGCATCAAAAATAAAATTAAAATAAAAAAGGCGCCTCACCTTTGTGGGCCATGGCCCAAGCGGCGCGGTGAGCGCTGGATAACTTGACTGCTCTCAGGGAGAGGGGGAGGGCCGGCTGGTGCTGGGCTGGGCCGCTGCGGCTGAGCCTCGATTGTGCGGCTGGGCCACCAGGGGCGCCTGCGGGGCCACCATGGGCGTGAGCGGCTGGGCGTTTTGCGGGACGCTCGATCCCGCACTGGATCGAGCCGGCGGCGGCTGGCGATGGAAGACCGGCGGTGCTCCGGCGCGGGGACGAGGGAGGTTCGAGGTGGCATGGCAGTGACCGGATCCGCGCATGGCCTTGCCTGATCTGGCCGCGGTGAGGTCCAGTGAGCGACCGGGGAACGGGGCGGCGCGAGCTTGGACGGACCTTCCATGGCGGCTTGGTCCTGTTCGAGCAGAAAGAGAGGGATGGGGTGAGAGGGAAGATGAGATGGAGGAAGAGAGGGAGGCGCGCGAGGAGAGGAGGGCGACCTGCAGGGGCGCGCGGCTCGGGAGGAGCTTGCCGGCGGGTGGCTGTGGCGGCCTCGGGCCCGGCGGCGCGTGGTGGAAAAGGAGAGAGGAGGTGCGGTTGGTGGAAGCCAGGGCACGATCTGGGCCGTCGGATCTCCGGATCTGACGGTCTAGATCATATGGTGTTAGGGTTTTGGCGAAAATTGGGAAAAATTGCGAAATTGGGGGCATTGTGAAGGGGGTGGCTGCAATTTTGGCTTAGGGGAAACCCTAGAAGGGGTGTGAGTGTGGTGGTCTTTATATAGCCCAGGTGGCTGGCAGTTTGCAAAAACATCCCCAGTTTTTCTCTCGCGCGCGCGGTGTTTACGTTTCAGACCGCCGGGGGTCCGCAGGACCTCCGATTCGGGTAAAACTTCAAACTGCGCGATCAGCGCGTCGAGCCGGTGGCGTTCACCTCGCGCTATTACCGTTCCAAAAACACTTTCCGACGAGCTATAAAAATAACCCATTTAATTGTTAAACGGGGTTTTCGTTTCATTGGCTACGGCTGGTCTTGTGCGGTTTTCGCGACGGTGATCTGGTGAAACCCGGTGTCGCAAAGGTCGAGTGTCAGGGTGGAAAGGGTCGGTCTCCGTCCGGTATGAGATAAGAGGGCAAAAATAATCGTCGATGGATAAATCGGGGATGGAAACACCGCAAACAAATCATACAATCAAACAATTCACACCAAAAACAAAAAAATTAATTTTTTATGAAATCTGGGCTGTTACACGGCTCAGGACAATCCAATCTACAATAGACACCTTCGGCCTCTAAGTGAACTCGCCTAGACCTCCACTGTAATCGCCCCCTCGCATAATACAATCGAGCAGGAAGTGCTTCTCCTGTTAGCCGACGAGTATCTCCAACCTGTTCCTCTCTACGATCTAACCCAGGGTCCCTGACCATGGGATTTTCCGAGGCTAATCCTCGTCAATTGGAGCCGTCTGTGGGAACTACACAGGTTGGAATCACGTTCTCGGTGGTCCCGTCTTCAGCAAGTCACAACTCAAGGGCTCGAGCAAGATCCAATCCACCCGAAGCACTCAAGTTCATCGCAAACCTCTCCATCGCACCACCAAGATCGCTCGGCCCGCAGCTAGGCCAAGTTCGATCTCTCGACGACTACCAAAGTCGCACCGGCGGAAAAGAACACGATGATCCAGAAGGCAAGCGCAAGCCGCGACCAAGAATCCAACCAAGACGTTGGAACAAGTACAAGAAGTATGCATAGAAATCCCACTCGAGGAATCGCTACGTGTCACAGCAGCCTCAGACTCCACTCGAGCACCCGCCGCCACCCGGACACCCACAACGGGAAACGACTACGACTCTAAAACTCAGTCCGGCGAGTACTACAACCCAGATCAAAGACCAGATGAGTTCGCCAAGTTTATTTGGAACCACTCGATCAACGACAAAATAGAGCTTGACCCATGGTTCCACTCCCGTTCAGAAGACCACTCGCAGTCGTTCCTAGTCACAAGAAGAAGAAGGCACGCCGGCTCTAGCAAGCTCACAGCCAAGGAACAGCTCGATGGACCCTGCATAATCGACTGTTTCGAAGACGAATGGGGGCGCCTTAGAGCAGGCCACACCCTGAGAGATTGTCGTCTGTTCACCGAACTCTCCAACAGCCTCAAGGAAGAGAAGCAATGCGAAGACAATCGGACTCGAAGAACTGCGCAGCCGCCAGCACCCAACACAGAAGAGCAATACCCTCCGTCTCATGAACGGGTCTGCATGATCCAAGAAGGAAGACCCTCAAAAGAAAAATAGGGCGCCCGCACCCTGCAGACCCGAGCAGCTGAGGATCTAAAACTAGCAGAAACCTACCATCTGTAAGGCGCAGAGATCAACATTACTTTCTCACAAAACGACCACCCACCTGCAGTTCCTAGACCAGGGCACTCACCACTGGTCCTCGAAGCCCAAATCGGCGGTTATGACATGGATAGAGTTTTCATGGACGGGGGCAGCAGCTTAAACATAATCTTCACCAGCACCTTGCGCAAGATGCTGATCCCGCGATCAGTCTGGAAGAAGTCAGGTGTCACACTCTACGGCGTAGTACCAGGTGAAGAAGCCTCCTCCCATGGAACAATTGATGATTAGGACATCCCTACTACCAACACATCTCCAGTTCGTCATGAAGAACAAGTTGATTCAACAAAGAAGAAGGATGATGAAATCAGAATTGGACCTATTACAAGAGCTCGTGCAAAGTAGATAGAACAACAGGTAAACTCGCTCTTAATAGATTCTGATATGTCATGTACTGAGAACTTTATACTGCCTAAATCTTTGTATGTTTGCATTATCAGGTATCATGACGAAGACGAGGATCCAGAAGGAGGAGAAGATAAAAGAAGCTCCAACTTTCGGACGTCCGACGCATTTCGGACGTCCGACATCGGAGGCCAGGAGCTACGACGCCTCGATGACCTCAAGTTACAGAAGGGTTGCCATTTTCGGCGGACATCCGACGGGATTCGGACGTCCGACACAACGGACGTCCGACATGAAGATCTTTGCGACGCCCCCGAGTACAGTACCGATGTCAAAACAGCCAGAAATCCGAAACGGTTCGGACGTCCGACGCATCGGACGTTCGAAACCCATCGAACGTCCGAAACTGCCTGCGCGCAGATCTGACGGGTTGCGGCCTTGTATCCGAGTTTGACACCCCCTAGCTTATAAATACCGGACCCCCTGCGAGTTTTAGGGTTAGACCACGTTTAGATAAACCCTAGTTCTTGAGAATAGCTCCAAGCTTTCATCTTGAATCATATACTTCAATTCATATCAATCTGAAGTGTTTCTACTACAAGTTTTGTGTGATCTGTTGTTCCACTGGGAATTAGTAGATTGAAAATTACCGTCTTGTGGTCGACGGCTACGTTGCGCAAGTGTGTGAAGTTGTGAATATCCAAAGGGTAGAGAGCTGTCGCATTGGCAACAGGGATCTAGCGAGGAGAGTTCATCAGCTACATACAAGTTATCTATCATCGCCCTCATGTTCACTGTTCGCTTACTGAGAAGATAGGGCCACCCCATATCATCTTGGTATCAGATTTCCAGTGTTTCCTCGGTAAGCATCCACCAAATCCATCTATTAGACCGTTTTTGTTTTCGTCCTATCCAGAAAAAGCCATACAAAAATATTAGGGTTTCTAGTTTTGCCATAACTTAGATTGCATCAGAGTCATTGTTATAGTTTGTTGTTTCGTTGTGATGTTCCCGAAAATTACTGTAGTAGCACTGTACCAATTTTCGTCAAGTTTGGAATAGTGTCAGAAAAATCAAAAAAAAGAGAGAAAAAGAGAACAGTTTCAAAAAAAAGAGAAAGAAGTGTGATCAAAAAGAGTTATCCAAGAGTGCAAAGAGATATACAAGTGCTAGAAAGGACATATCATAGTGGTGATCTTTTGAGAGGCCTGTCTTTCGTTTGTCTCCACTGTGTGAGTTTTTCCTTGGGTTTGTATCACACGATCAGCACTAGGACTTGACTTCGGTGTAGTTAAGGTGCCATACCTATAGCTCCACCATATATATCCTTCTTTGTCGTGTGTTCACTCTTTTACTCGGGTATTCACTTCATCACATCCGTGCACTAGTCCTCCATCCGAACGGGTACGCATTACTATTCACTTTGGAACGGTAAGATTCACCTTTTCTTGTAAGTTTTGAGTGAGTTGTGAGTGTCCACCAGAAGATTTTGATTTAGTGCACTAACCTACTAATCATGTCTCAAAGTGGTTTTGATGTGATGCAGAAACAGGATAAGGATGCGCCAGTTACATGGGAGGCATATGAAGGTCTCCGTGATCACTTGACTGGGCTGTTTACTAAATCCGCTGATGTGATTGATACAAATGTTCAAGCGGTCCAACTGAAAGTGGACGCGACTGAAGCTGCAGTCACCACTATGAAACAACACATTGCTGCTATACAGCAGAGCCTACAACAAATGACAACATCTGTCACGGGCATACAAGAAGCTATTGTACAACGCCAACCTGACTCTCAAGAAGATGATGGTAGTGTTCATGGCGACAATGCTGAGTTGAGGGGAAATCAAGGCCATGGGCGTGGTGCTCAAGGGCTGGTTCGCCATCCTCCAATTGGTTTTGGTGCGCGCCGTCTACCCATTGAGGAAGAAGATGTCTTGAGCAAGCCCAAGTTTAACAATCCCCAAATTTGAAGGTTCCACGGATGTGGAAGAGTACCTCACATGGGAGCTTAAAATGGAAAAATTATGGTGTTTGCATGTCTATTCGGAGGACAAGAAGATCAAGATTGCTTCTTCCGAGTTTGACGGTTATTCCTTGCGTTGGTGGGAGAGTGTGTTGGCCGAGATACAAGAAACTGATGGGCAGCCTATTCGTACATGGCGTGACATGAAGGCGACCATGAAAGCTCGGTTTGTTCCCACTAATTACTTACGGACAGTTTTTGATAAATTGCAACAATTGAAGCAAGGTACTATGACCATTGATGCATATTATATGGAGATGGAGATTTTGCTGCAACGTGCACGAGTTCGTGAAGAGGTTGAGATGACTATGCAACATTTTCTCCATGGACTGAAATTTAACATCAAGAGTATCGTGCGGCATCACCAATACTATAATATGAATGATCTCTTGCATCTTGCAAGGGAGGCTGAATCACAGCTTGCAGAAGAGGCACACCTGAAGGCCAAATACACATCATCTAGAAGATTTTCTCCACAGACACAGTCTGCCGCGCCTCTGGAGAACTATGGTGCCAATACTCGGGCTTCTTCTTCACTTTCCAAGCCAGCCTCCAATGTTTCTATGGCCAAGAAGCCAGCTGCTCCTGCCACTAGTGCAGGATCCAACATGTCTACAGCTCGCAATTGCGAGATGACTTGTCACTCTTGCGGTAATCCGGGTCACTTTAAGAGAGATTGCCCGAACCGAAAGGTCATGTTCATTAAAGAAGAAACCGGCGAGTATGAAACAGGTGATGATGAAGACCCCGCCGCATTCCATGACGAGGGATACAATAGTGCAGAAGGCATGGATTCTTTTCCATCGCATGCTGATCAAGAAACTGATGGGAAGCTCTGATACCAAGATGATATGGGGTGGCCCGATCTTCTCAGTAAGCGAACGGTGAATATGAGGGCAATGATAGATAACTTGTATGTAGCCGATGAACTCTCCTCGCTAGATCCCTGTTGCCAATGCGACAGCTCTCTACCCTTTGGATATTCACAACTTCACACACATGCGCAACGTAGCCGTCGACCACGAGACGGTAATTTGCAATCTACTAATTCCCAGTGGAACAATAGATCACACAAAACTTGAAGTAGCAACACTTCATATCGATACGAATTGAAGTATATGATTCAAGATGAAAGCTTGGAGCTATTCTCAAGAACTAGGGTTTATCTAAACATGGTCTAACCCTAAAACTCGTAGGGGGTCCGGTATTTATAAGCTAGGGGGTGTCAAACTCGGATACAAGGCCGCAGCCCGTCAGATCTGCGCGCAGGCAGTTTCGGACGTCCGATGGGTTTCGGACGACCGATGCGTCGGACGTCCGAACCGTGTCGGATGTCCGGCTGTTTTGACATCGGTACTATACTCGGGGGCGTCGCGAAGATCTTCGTGTCGGACGTCCGTTTCATGTCGGACGTCCGTCTTGTCGGACGTCCGAATCCCGTCGGATGTCCGCCGAAAATGGCAACCCTTCTGTAACTTGAGGTCATCGAGGCGTCGTAGCTCCTGGCCTCCGATGTCGGATGTCTGAAATGTGTCGGACGTCCGAAAGTTGGAGCTTCTTTTATCTTCTCCTCCTTCTGGATCCTCGTCTTCATCATGATACCTGATAATGCAAACATACAAAGATTTAGGCAGTATAAAGTTCTCAGTACATGACATATCAGAATCTATTAAGAGAGAGTTCACCTGTTGTTCTATCAACTTTGCACGAGCTCTTGTAATAGGTCCAATTCTGATTTCATCATCCTTCTTCTTTGTTGAATCAACTTGTTCTTCATGACGAACTGGAGATGTGTTGGTAGTAGGGATGTCCTCATCAATTGAGCTCGATGTCGTCTTTGGCAGCAAGGGAAACTTCGCAAGAAAAGTCCTCGAGTTCGAAGTACTCGACTGGCAGTCCCAATACCACGCCATACTCGGGCGTCCCGCATTCGCTCAATTTATGGTGGTCCCGCACTATGCGTACCTCAAGATCAATATGCCAAGACCGTCAGGGGTCATTACGTTCAATGGGAGTTTTATCAAATCAGACCAATGCGACTTATATTTTCACGAAGTTTCCGACACGTTCGGAGCTCAGCAGCAGCTCAACGAAATAGACATGGTGACAGACAAGAGAATTTTTCCACTGGCAAGCAGAAGCGAATCAAAAGAATTTACTCGTGACTTCAGCGTCGACAGCGACACAGTCACCCATCAGGTGCACCCAACGGACCCAGAAAAGACGGTCTGAATCTACGCTCATCTCCTAGAAGAACAAGCATCTGCCCTTATGGTTTTCCTCCGCGAGGAGTGGAAAATTTTTGCCTGGTGCCCAGCCGACATGCCCGGAATACCACGAGAGTTCGCAGAACACACACTACACATACACCCAAACACCAAATCAGTAAAGCAGGCGTTGCGCAGATTCTCCGAACCCAAGCGCAGAGCCATTGCGGAAGAAGTCAATCGACTACTCGACGCGCATTTCATCCAGGAGACGAAGAAGGCCACCTGGATCGCGAACTCAGTCCTAGTACCAAAAAGGACATCGACGTACTACGCATGTGCGTTGACTACGGGGCCGTCAACAAACACTGCCCAAAGGACCACTTCCGTCTGCCAAGGATAGACCAGATAATCGACTCTACCGCAGGATGTGAACCCCTGTCTTTCCTCGACGCCTACTCAGGATACAACCAAATCAGGATGAAGGAAGAAGACGAAGAACACACCTCGTTCATCACACCCTACAGCGTATTCTGCTACAGGACAATGCCTTTCGGACTGAAAAACGCCGGAGCCACGTACCAACGAATGATGCAAGCATGCTTAAGAGACCAAATCGGCACAAATGTCCAAGTATACGTCGACGACATAGTCATCAAAACTTACAGTGCAAACACGCTACTCGACGACCTTCGCGAAACCTTTGCATCTCTCAACAGATACAGAATCAAGCTCAACCAAGAAAAGTGTGTGTTCGACATCCCAGCAGGAAAACTGCTCGGATACATGGTCTCTGCCCGAAGAGTCGAAGCAAACCCTGAAAAAGTCCAAGAAATCGCCAAGATGCAAGAACCAGTGAACATCAAAGGCGTACAGCAACTCACAGGAAGACTCGCATCACTGAACCGCTTCATCAGCAGGCTGGGAGAAAGGACTCTACCATTCTATCAGTTGCTCAGAAAAGGAGAGAAATTCGAGTGGACTGAAGAAGCTCGAAACACATTCGCAGACCTAAAAAAGACCCTTTTGACACCACCAATCCTGGCGGTGCCCAAGGAGCGAGAACCTCTCTACCTCTACATAGCGGCATGCAGCAGCGTAGTCAGCACGGCACTCGTCATCGAGCGCGCGGAAGAAGGCAAATCCCAGAGCATACAAAGGCCAATCTACTACCTTAGTGTGGTCCTCACAAAATCTCAGCAGCGGTACCCGCACTACCAGAAACTCGTATACGCCATCATCATCACTTCAAGGAAAGTAACACATTACTTCGACGAGCACCTCATCACAGTTGTGAGCAGCGCACAACTCGCACACATCCTTAACAACCGTGGAGCAACAGGTCGAGTCCCCAAGTGGAACATCGAGCTCAGCCCCCGCGACCTGCAGTTCAAACATCCAACGGCAATCAAAGCCCAAGTACTCCCAGACTTTCTGGTCGAGTGGATAGAGGTCCAAACACTTGGCCCTCCATACCTCTCCAACTCATGGACGATGTTCTTTGATGGATCAAAAAGACATCAAGGAGCCGGAGCAGGCGTCGTATTAATATCGCCCAAAGGACCTAAACTCAGATACGTGCTCCAGATCAACTTCAGCAATGCCTCAAACAACGAAGAAGAATATGAGGAACTACTCCATGGCATGCGCATGGAAAAAGTTAGCGGCACCACCAGTCTCTCAATCTACAGCGACTCCAACCTCGTCTTCCAGCAAGAAATGAGGGACTATGAAGCAGTCGCAGACAACATGATAGCTTACCAGAAGCTCTACAACACTTTAGAAGGTGTATTCGACGGCTGGTAGCTAAACTACGTCACCAGAGAAAATAACACAGAAGCAGACGAGCTCGCAAACATTGGATCAACTCGAGTACCAGTTCCCCCAGTCGTTTTTCTCGAAAGTATCAGCCAGAGATCAATCAAAACAAACGCACTCGTGCCAGAAGCAGTCGCAGAGGATGACAGCACAAGTGAACCAGCGCAAGTGGCGGCAGCAAACTCAACCGCTGATGTAGAAGGCAACAACGCAGTCGAGGAGGCAGAGTCGGCTGCACCCGAAGGCCCATCTTGGGCAAAACAATTACTTAGATTCCTAATTCAAGGCACCTTGCCGCAAGATGTCGCAGATGCCCGACGCATCGGTTGACGATCTAAAGCGCTCGCAGTAATCAACGGACAGATCTACAAGCGTAGCATTTCTCAGGTCCTCCAAAAGTGCATCGAGGAAGAAGACGGCAAGGCCCTGTTACTCGAGATCCATGAAGGCACTTGCGGGAACCACGCGAGAAGTCGCGCACTCGTGGCCAAAGCTTTTCGAGCAGGTTTCTACTGGCCAACCGCAATGCGAAACGCGGAAGACATCGTGCGACGATGCATCTCCTGTCAAAAATTCACCAGCAGACCACACGCCCCAGCATCTGAACTCAAAACCATACCACTATCCTGGCCTTTCGCCACTTCGGGACTCAACATGGTGGGTCCACTCAAGAAATCCTCAAAAGGAGGTCGAACACATCTCCTAGTGGCAGTAAACAAGTTTACCAAGTGGATTGAAGTAGTACCAATCACCAGCTCAACATCCCTCACGGCAGTCAACTTCATCAAGTCCATCATCTTCCGATTCGGCGTACCACACAACATCATCACAGATAACGGTACAAACTTCACAGCAGTAGAATTTCAGAACTTCTGCCAAGATTTGGGCGTCAAGATCAACTACACATCAGTCGCGCACCCGCAATCCAATGGCCAGGTAGAAAAGGAAAACGGCTTAGTGTGCGGAGGAATAAAAAAGCGACTCCTCGCACCACTCAAACAGGCCGTAGGCAACTGGGTAGAAGAACTCCCTGCAGTCATGTGGGGCCTGCGCACCACCCCAACGCCTCAACTCAGTACACACCCTTTTTCATGGTATATGGGGCAGAAGCTGTGCTTCCACACGACCTAAAATTCGGAGCCCCCCGTATCTTAGGATACGAAGAGGAAGAGGAATAAGAAGCACTTCAGGATGATAAAGACATCGCAGAAGAAGCAAGGGACACAGCTATAGCAAGATCAGAAGGATACCAAGACAAACTACGCACATACCAAAGCAGTCGTTTGCGGACAAGAACTTTTCACAAAGGAGATCTTATCCTGCAGCTAATACAAGAAAAATTCAACAAGCTTGCCCCTCGGTGGGAAGCACCCTTCATAATCTAGGAGGTCATAGGAGGAGGAGCATACAGGCTGAAGAACCCGAAGACCGACGAAGACGTGGGAAATCCGTGGAACGTGGCAAACTTACGCCTGTTCTACCCATAGTCTAGCCATGGCAATATCGGCAGCAGAACCGATTGGCAACCCATGTAAAAACTCAAAGCAATAAATGAAGGTGTTTCCCAAATAATACTACTTAAAGCACTCGGGGGCTCGAGCACAGACTCCCCTGAGAGACGCTATTTTCGCATTACGCGGCGTTACTTAAATCACTGGGGGGCTCGAGTACAGACTCCCCCTGAGAGAATCTATTTTCGCATTACGCGACGTTACTTAAAGCACTCGGGGGCTCGAGCACAAAATCCCCCTGAGAGACGCTATTTTCGCTCACGCGACGTTAACTTAAAGCACTCGGGGGCTCGAAGCACAAACTCCCGCTGAGAGACACTATGTTTTCTTACGCGACGTTACTTAAAGAACTTGGGGACTCGAGCAAAGACTTCCCCCGAGCGACATCACTTCACCCGCACCATTTTGAACAGAAGCCTCACTCCAAGTTTTCGCATCAGCACAATCTATTTTCCAAAGATAAAGGACAAAGCAGACATCGGACAAAGCAATTTATTAAGTCTTCACCCGATCACAAGTGATCACCTAAAGACTCGAGGGCTACTCCCATCGGGAGCGCTGCCGCACACCCGACGAAAATTCGGAACAACAGTACCGCCATAAGAAGGGCCAGCTTGAACGAGTAAAGCTCAAAGTCTACGTCCGACTCTACAAGTCGAACGTCGCCTCGGGGGCTACTCCCATCGGGAGCACTGCCGCGCACCCGTTAGTACTACAAAGGACTCGAAGACATTTCCATTACAAAGGACTCAAAGACAATTCCATTACAAAGGACTCGAAGACATTTCCATTACAAAGGACTCGAAGACATTTCCATTACAAAGGACTCGAAGACGATTTCCATTACAAAGGATCCGAAGGCAGCAGAAATTAGATGTCAGAATAATTCAAAGATCAGTACCAAAAAATAAAAGCCCTACTACACATAAGAGGACAGCAAGACCAAACACGACCAAGGAATTATGACTTCTACATGTGTGCACATGCTGAGATAATTGGTACTTTGGTGCATCTCTCGATGAGCATCATCACAGACAAAGTAAAAACTAAGCCTGCGAAGAATAGCTCGCCTCCTTCCTGAGCGTGGTGACCTTGCCTACTGGCGCACCCGCTTGGCTGATGGCTTGACGTCCGAGCTCTCCCTAGAACTAGAAGAGCAAGCACCACCAGTCGAAGAGTCGGCGGATGAAGAAGTTGAAGCTGAAGCACCAGAACCAGTGTTGCTCGATTCCTCCCAGTACGGGTCCAGACGATTGCCACCGGCATCAAACACACGGACGATGAGAGTATCTTCGCCATCAAAACGACAAAAAAGTGTATCCACATCACGCAAATTCAGCCGTCGCGAAAACGACCTCCAGCCAGATCCAAGAAAAATCAAGAACAAATTATCAACCACCAGCTCCACCCAAGAGGGACATCGAGCACACCCCTGAAGCTGGAGCCACAGACCCCTCAAATTAAGCTCAGAAATCATGGAGGCAAATGAGAACGGAAGAGGTATCTGAGGAGGGTCCGGCTAAGAACACGCAGAAGGAAGTCGTAGCGCCAAACACACTCCTCCACGTAAGAAGAGGAAGGCGTCGAAGTAGCTCCACGACGTCCACCGCGCGAAGAACGAGGCGTGCGGCCACCATTGCCGCGTCGGCCACGACCTCGGCCAACCACACCGCCACCACGCTTGGGCGCCATATCAAAGAAGAAGAAGAAGAAGAAGAAGAAGAAGGGAAAGACGGGAGAAGAACAAATGTCGAGGCCAGGCAAACAACAGCAGGTATTTGTAGCGCAGCCCAGGGGCAAGCAAGAAAAACATGCAGAAACCAAGACGACATCATCATTAATACAAGACCAACGCTCTCGTCGCTACGAATTTCGAGACTAGATCCCTTTTCACATCAAGCGCAATTCAATAAAAGACGCATCAAATCTCGCATGTTTCCCATACACGCCTCAGAAACCCAACGGGCAGCAGTAGCGCAGGGATGCAGCGCAACATCCAAGATGCCATTATGGTTGTTTAGAAGATGCGACGGTTCGGAGACCAAGCATTGTCATCACAATGGTCACCAAAGGCATCATTACGATGCTTATCTTCACGTCATTCCAAGAAGGCCAATTTCAAAATAAAAACAATTGGTAAAATCCAACCCGGTAAAGATTCCCTATCTCTTAATGCTAAAAAAATTAAACTTTGTTCCAGGAATTTCACTCCCAGCGGGAGCGCCCTGCCGTTACTAAAAACAGCGCAAGCTTCAAACTACGAGACTGCGGGTGACCATTTTCCCCTATCAAGATGCGCTCGAGTGACCACCCGCACCAACAGTAATCGCTGCATCTATAGAGTTTCGGGTGCTCCCTCACCCAGAAGGCAATGATGTGCTCGAGTGACAACTCGCACCAACAAAACGACGCATCTCCAGAGTTCGGGTGCTCCCTCACCCAGAAGATGGCGAAGCATTCGAGTGGCTACTCTCAAGACTCAACTAATACCCGACAAGACAATTTCCTCATGCACTCGATGACTTTCCGAGTGGGTGCATTCTTATCGACTCCTCGCCCGAGCTCGCAAAAGTTCCGCGAGTGACTACTAATAGTCCACTTGATCTCTTTATTCCAAGTGGGTGCATCTCTAATTAGGCTCCGCGCCTCTATAAAAAATGATGCCTGGGCTGCGACTCGTCGTACCCCAGATGTCGCGCAAGCTTAGCGCGTAGGTAAGACCCCGCTGTGCAGTCGGCCGAGCCGGGACTTGCCACATCGTGACTTCACTCTCGATGTTTTCCATGCGCTTGAATGAAGAAAGATGAGCCAATAACGGACGCGTTAAGGCTGTTTGCTGAGACTGGCGGCATTGATCTTGTAAGGCCTGCAGCGGCATCGACTTTGCTAGACACCGGTCGTTTCCAAGTTCGTGTCGAGGGACATGAGCTTGATTGGGCTACTGAGGTATTTTCCACTCTCGCAATTCACCAAGGCTCGACTAGTCGACTACCTTGGGCCCTTTCATCTTATCATCCCTCGAATAAACACTTTTACGTCTAAATAGCCAACGACTTGCAGCCGCGCTGCGCATGTGAAGGCAAGTGACGATGGATTCGAGTCCCTGCGCGACTCTTTGAGTCCCACAGGCACTCGGGGGCTACTGATGAGGGGGTGACCCCATGACTCTTGCGTGTGAGAATACCTAGTTCATACAAAGACAGAAGGAACGATAGAAGCCTCGACGGGTCCACGACTGGCCCACTCAAAGCACCGACGTAGGAGTCCGCGACCAACATGGAAGTCAAGACTTGGCGTCCAAGCCGAAGCTAGTTGAGGAAAACTTCCTTGTAACCTGAGATGGACACCCCGAGACCAAGCCTAGTATATAAAGGCTGGGAGTGGTGACGGCTCAGGACAATCCAATCTACAATCGACACCTTCGGCCTCTAAGCGAACTCGCCTATACCTCCACTGTAGTCGCCCCCTCGCATAATACAATTGAGCAGGAAGTGCTTCTCCTATTAGCCGACGAGTATCGCCAACATGTTCCTCTCTACGATCTAACCCAGAGTCCCTGGCCATGGGATTTGCCGAGGCTAATCCTCGTCACAGTGAGCTGCTCAACTCAGTTCTGACTTGGGTTTTATTTTCTATCGAGTTCTCTCTCGTGATGCTCACAGTGTTTCTGTCTTAGAATCATCAGTGAAGCATCCAACCCGAATGGCGGGTAGGTGCGGGGTATTTATAGGTGGCGATCCCGATGAGTGAAATCACTGAAGTGACCCGATGCAACCGCTTGAAGCGTGTCCACAATGGTCGGATTTTCAATCACTGCGCAACTTTACTTGCGGAGCAAGTAAGCTGACTCACCGAACGAGTTCTCTCTCGAAGGCACGAAGTGCGATGACTTTACCTTCGTGCTATTACTTGACTCAGTGAGATTTCTCTCGGTAGGCTTTCTGTGGGTTTAAGTTGAGCAGAGCAGATTCACTTCGACTAAGATCTCAACTAGCAAACCCCTCTTTATAGTACGGATTTTCCTACGAGTGAATAAATTAAAGAGAAACTAGTAAAAAGACTAAGTCTTCGTCCAGCTTCAGCTTTCTCCTTGTTGCACTTTTACTCGAGAGCATCTTCTTTCTTAACGACATTTTTGGGAGTCGTCTTCCTTCAAAGGCTTCGGTAATGATCTGCAGCTTTGCTGCAGTGAGTTGTCCTTCGACCTTCTACTTGCAAACTCCATTCTTTCGGAACCTAAGTATCTATTTATACTCGAAAACAATATTAGTTCCACTACTGCTTTGTCCAACAATCTCCAAAACCTTCGGGGGCAAAACTTGCTCTTACACCTAGCCTGCAGTGTTTTAATCCTTCTGGTTACTAGTAGTTCGATTTTGCCGTTTTACTTTCGCTGTCGCTACTACCACTATCATATCACAGTTGTTATTAATATTTTGTTGCAAGCAAGTATATTTTAGGTGCGGTTGAATTGACAACTCAACTGTCAAAGCTTATAAATATTCTTTGGCTCCCCTTGTGTCGAATCAATAAATTGGGTTATTTTATCCGCGAAGACTATCTCGATCCCTACAGTTGAGGGTCATCACGATGCCGCGCACCCGACGAACTTCATCACCTCGACCAAACAAGAAGATGGTGTTAGCTTAACAAACAACTCAAGCCTATGCCCGACTGTTTGAGTCGAACATAGCCTCGTGTTGCTTGAGAGTGATCTCGAAGAACATGGTCTCGAAGAAAATGATCACTCGAATCTTCAGAGAGTGCTTCGTGTTGTTTGAGAGTGATCTCTCGAATATTCTGAGAGTGCTTTGTTCGAGAGTGTTGCACGGTATTATGGGCAATTTTGACAGCACTCTCGTTATGACATAGTAGTGGAATTTTATTCACGAGTATACCATAATCTTTCATCATTTCCTTGAGCCACAGAATTTGAGTGCAGCATGAACCAGCAGCAATATACTTGGCTTCAGCCGTAGAAATAGATACACGGTTCTGTTTCTTTGAAGCCCAACAGACAAAAGATCTACCAAGAAAATGACATGTGCCTGAGGCAGATTTCCGGTCGACACGATCACCAGCCCAGTCAGAATTAGATTATCCCACGAGATCAAACTGGGTACCTTTGGGATACCAAAGTCCCAAGGTAGGTGTGTGAGCAAGATATCGAAGAATTCGCTTGACAGCAACATTATGTGATTCTTTTGGATTTTCCTGAAAACGAGCACACATACAAACTGATAGCATAATGTCAGGTCTAGATGCACATAGGTAAAGGAGCGAACTGATCATCGAGCAATATTTCTTCTGGTCGAAAGGTTTTCCCTTCTCATCCGCATGTAAGTGAACATTCGTAGGCATTGGAGTCCTGATAGTTTTGCAATTGACTAGATCAAACTTCTTCATGCAATCTCTGAGATACTTATCTTGAGAGATAAATGTCCCATTCTTCTGTTGACGGATTTGAAGTCCGAGAAAGAACTTCAATTCACCCATCATTGACATTTCATATTTCTTCGCCATCATACGAGCAAGTTCTTTGCTGATATCAGGGTTAGTACAGCCAAAAATAATATCATCGACATAAATTAGACACACAAAAAGATCATTTTTGTATGCTCGAGTGAAAAGAGTCGGATCAGTAGTTCCTGGTTTGAAGTCCTTCTTTAGGAGAAAATCCTTCAGTGTTTCATACCAATAACGAGGTGATTGCTTCAACCCATAGAGGGCCTTGTGCAACCTGTACACCATATCAGGATTCTTCGGGTCTTCAAAACCTAGTGGCTGCATAAAATATACTTCTTCTTCGATTTCACCGTTAAGAAATGCACTTTAGACATCCATTTGATATAGCAATATACCATTGTAATTTGCAAAAGCAAGCATGACACAAATGGATTCAAGTCGAGAAACTGGAGCATAAGTCTCACCGAAATCAATACCTTCGATTTGGGTGTAACCTTGTGCTATCAGTCAAGCTTTATTCCTTACCACAATACCATCTTCATCTTGCTTGTTGCGAAAAATCCACTTGTATCAATGATATTATGCTTCTTGGGATCAGGTCTTTCGACAAGGGACCAGACTTTATTTCTCTCGAACTGATTAAGTTCTTCGAGCATTGCAGTCATCCAGTCTGAATCCTTCATGGCTTCATCGAATTTCGACGGTTCTAGCATGGATACAAACGAGAAATTTCCACAGAAGTTAGCTAAACGAGTACGAGAGCGAGTGGTGGGATGACCTGGTAGACGAATCTCTTCGAGTATTGAGTCGACGTCCACTCTTCTTTGGACTCGAGATAGTGCTCCTTAGTTAGCTTGAGGATCCGGTTGTTCTTCGGGATCATCTTGGCCTTCAAGATCTGCTTGTCCTTCGGGATCATTTCCTTCGGGTTCAGCTTATCCTTCTGGTTGAGCATTTTCTTCGTTCATGTGATTTCCTTCGTCCTGTGCATCAATGACTTTGGAATGTTGATCTCCAGCGTCCCGGGATAGTGTGGGAACAAGTGATCATCACCATCCTTGTTGATTTGATGTGCATTTCCTTCGACAGGACGAATATCTCCAATAGCCTTGTACCTTATAACTTCATCCAAAGATGGTTCATCTAGGTTAAGAGGTAATTGCTCCTTTTGAGAGCCGTTAGTTTCATCGAATCAAACATTTACAGTTTCTACAACTTTGCCAAGATGAGAGTTGTATACCCTGTAAGTGTGAGAATTCGAACCATAACCTAAGAGAAAACCTTTGTGGGCCTTTGGGGCAAACTTGGAGCTGTGATTCATATCTATGATATAACATGGAGCACCAAAAACCCTGAGATATGAAACATTTGGCTTTTTACCAGTGATAAGCTCATGTGAAATTTTCTTCAGAAATTTGTGCAGATAAACTTTGTTGATGATATGACATGCAGTGTTGATTGCTTCAGCCCAGAACCTGATAGGAGTCTTGTATTCAGCAAGCATTGTTTTGGCCATTTCAATAAGAGTTCGGTTCTTTCTCTCGACCACACCATTTTTTTGCGGTGTATAAGAAGCCGAGAATTCATGAGTAAATACATATTCATCAAGAAATTCTTTGATATGAGTATTTTTGAATTCCGTACCATTTTCACTTCTGATATGTTTGAGAGATAATTCATATCCGGTCTGTGCTCTCTTTGCGAAAGTTTTGAAAATTTCAACAACTTTGCTCTTGTCATCTAGAAAGAAAACCCAAGTATATCGAGAGAAATCATCAACAATAACCAGACCATACTTGTTGCCTCCAAGACTAGCATAATTTTGAGGACCGAATAAATCCATATGAAGTAATTCAAGGGGACGAGTAGTAGTCATGATAATCTTTGCTGAGTGATGTTTCTTGGAAATGTTTCCGGCTTCACAGGCACTGCATAGAAGATCTTTATTCAACTTCACATTTTCAATACCAATGATATTCTTGTTCGAGATAAGAGTTTGAAGATTTTTCATTCCTGCATGACCAATTCTTCTATGACATAACCAACGAGAAGTGGCTTTAGCCATTAAGCATGTGGACACTGCAGGTCCCGAAGAAAAATCGACAATATAAAGATCACCTTTGCGATAACCTTTGAACATGAAGGAATAATCATCCTGTGAAAAGACAACACAACGAGAAGCAGAGAACAACACAAGCATACCCATATCACAAAATTTTGAGATAGACATAAGATTATATCCTAGAGATTGAACAAGCATAACTTTGTCAATATGCTTATCCTTCGATATAGCAACCTTACCCAAACCAAGTACTTTTCCTTTGTTGTTGTCACCGAAGGTAATATATCTCTGAGAAGATTCGGTAAGTTTGTCTTCGGTGAAAAAAAAAATTCTCCGGTCATATGATTAGTGCAACCACTATCCATGACCCATTCGGATCCACCGGAGACATAGCCCTGCAAAAGAATTAGTTCTTCTTAAGCACCCACAAATGAGCAGGTGACTGAGAAGGCATGGAAGTGCTAGTTGAAGCAGCGGTATTAAAGCGAAGAGGATCATATTGGCGAGGGGGACCATCAAGCACACCATAAACATAATTCCTCGGAGAGGGGTTGGATTACTGGTAGGTAAAAGCAATTTTGTCGTTATTATCACGATGACGATAAACATTCATGTCTACTCTATAGTATTCCTTCTGGGGAACATTTGAAGCAGGCACCAGAGATTCGTTTCTATCCTCGAGAGAATAGACATGTTTTGGTGGTACCGAAGATTTTCCCTGCATAGAATGGTTAGGGGGATATTTTTCTACGAGAGATTTGCGGACCCAAATATGTCGCTTATAGAAACCATTCTTCGGAGGAGTACCAACGAATTCAGCAGACACGTTTCCTTCCTGATCTTTGATAAGCTTGTAGTCAGAATCAAGTGATTCATCAACAATAGCCTTATCAATTTTCCAGTTGAAACCTGAAAGGTTAGCAATATCAATGGGTTTTTCTTTCTCTAGAACCCAGACAGTTTTAGGATATTTCTCGGGCTCCCAGTAGGTGCATATCATGGTTGACTTTCCTCTCGAAACCAACTCCTTCCTTTCGAGGATTCCTATGAAGAAGAGCCTTCTTTGGGATATCACATAGGTACTGGTGTCCCTGAACACTTTTGAACATGCCTGTATCAAATAAATCTTTCCACCTGAGGAGTTCATCGGTAACAGTTTCCTTGTTCGAGGGGTTAGCATCATCAATGACAATAGGTTCTTTTCCTTTCGATTTCTCAGAAATAGACTCAATTTTACTTCGTTCAAAACAAGTTAAGCAAGGTGAAGTAGATTCATTTTTAGCTTCTGAGCCTTGTTGAGAAATGAGCGTGAGATTGACATTCTCCAACTCTTCATGAGCCTCTCTCAGTTTCTCGAGAGCCATTTTCCTTTGAAGGAATTCGTAGGTCAGCTTCTCATAATCCACTAAGAGAAGATCATGCCGAGAGGAAAGTGCATCATACTTTTGTTTCAGAGCAGCATGCTCATTCGTTAAAGTTTGACCTTTCTCAATCTCATCGATCAACAAAGTCTCATATTTTTTTAATAATTTCACTTAGAGAATCTAGTTCATCTTGTTGGATAGAAGCAATCTTAGCAAGTTTGGCATAGCTTATCCTAGAGTGACTTTCATAAGCAGATCCATCAGAAGTATCGTAGGAATTCTTAGAAGAGGATACCTTAGCCTTGGCATGAAGAAGTAAGATGTTGATTCATCTTCACTGCTTTAGTTGGTGAAGAATGAACTCAATGTCTTGTTCGAAGCAAAAGCTAGATCAGCAACACCATCAGACTCAGAACCAGAACCAGATCTTGAGTTTGATTCAGCTTCGGTCCCAAAAGCTTTATCTTCAGAGTTCATATCTTTACCCAGACAGGCCTTAGCCCGGTGAGAATTCTTGCGTCGAGAGGAATGTGATTTCGAGGAAGAACTCTCTCTATGCTGGTGATACTTCTTCTTCTTGTCATCATCAGAATCATCTTTCTTGTCTTTTCTGGACTTGGAATCATATCTCTTCGGCTCATAGTTTATGCTCGATCTGTGTGACTTGCTCGAAGAGTTTCTGTGTGAATGCTTGGATCTATGTTCAATTTCCCAGAGAGGACAATCAGCGATGAAGTGACCTGGCTTCTTGCACTTGTAGCAGCAATTATCTTTCGATGAAGAGTTTCTGGATGATGATCGATGATGTGATGAATTGCTTGAACTTCTGGAGGAGTAGTTTTTCTTCGGTGAAGAGGAATTCCTTCTCTGGAAGTGGTTGAATCTTTTCATTATTAGTGACAGATCTTTTCCAATATTCTCGGGGTCATCTGAGGCACCTCCAGATTCAGAGCTAGCTTCAGGAGAGGAGTGGTGTGAAGCTTTAGCTTTGAGAGCATGCGATTTTCTTCGAGTTCCATTAACATCACGTTTTTCTTCTTCTTCCATCTCAAATGTGTTGAGTCTCTCGAGAATATCAGAAACAAACAGATCTTTGAAATCAGTCCTTTCCTTGATCATCAGCACAATGTGATCGAAGGAATCATCAAGAGAACGGAGCAAAGTTCTGACAACTATCCGACTAGTGATATCTTCAGCACCGAGGGAAATCAGCTCGTTTGATAGAGAAGTGAGTCTGATGTAGATGGAGCTAACTTTTTCACCGTCGTGCCTCTTGAAACGATAGAATTTGCTTCGGAGAGTGTCAATGCGAGCATCTTTCTGAGTAGAGACAACTTCACCAATCTTCTCGAGATAGTCCCAGACACCTTTGGCCGTAGGAATATTCTTGACCTCATGATATTTTTCTGGGATCAGATGGTTTGTGATGAATACCCAAACTTCAGTATCAAGATCCATATTCTTTGCCTCAGCAGGGGTGATGGCGTCCTTGTCCTTGACTGTAACACCATTCTTGATGACTTCCCATGCGACAGAACTGATAGACATAATGTTCCTCTTCATTTTGTCCTTCCAATAAGGATAGTCCTTCCCATTGAAAATAGGAATTGGTTCGCCCGAGCGAACAGCTGCAAACGACATTCTTGACAACACTCCAGGTGGTTATACCAAAATACGCGGAGCGTAGGGAGTGCCTAGCTCTGGTACCAATTGAAAGCTCAAGAATGATCAGAGGGGGAGGGGTGAATGATCACTTCTAAAATTTCTACAGAACTTAGAAGGAATTCATGCAAACTACGAGCGACTAAAGGAAAGTCAAAGGGATTACAGCATCGAAAGACTTGTGTGAATCGAATGTATTGAGAGCGAAGGTAAACACCGAAAGAAAACAGGCGTAGGAGTAAATACAGAATGTAAAAGCTTGAAAGAAAACGAGCCTGACGCAAGGATATTTGGTAAACCAGTTCACACTCTGCAAAGTGCTACGTCTGGTTGGAGGGACTGGTGATTGAACACCTGGAGCAAAATTCTCTCTATCCTATTCTCCACTTCAACAAACTACTCGAGCTTGTCCAGTTTTCACTCGTGGTAGATGATTCAGGACATCTCCGAGACCTTTACAAACTTCCTTCAGCAGCGACAATTTCTCTTCGACTGCTTGACAGGCGACGCCTAACCGTATAGGAGACTTGCAGTTCTCCAAGATAAAAAGATCGGTTAATCTCAACCTAAGTATCAGTGAATTTCTCAACTTAGTTCTGACTTGGGTTTTATTTTCTCTTGAGTTCTCTCTCAGGATACTCACAGTGTTTCTGTCTAAGAATCCTCAGTGAAGCAGCCAACCAGAATGGCGGGTAGGTGCGGCGTATTTATAGGTGGCGATCCCAATGAGTGAAATGACTGAAGTGACACGATGCAACCGCTTGACGTGTGTCCACAACGGTCGGATTTTCAATCACTGTGCAACTTTACTTGCGGACCAAGTAAGATGACTCACTGAACGAATTCTCTCTCGAAGGCACGAAGTGCGATGACTTTACCTTCGAGCTATTACTCGACTCGGTGAGATTTCTCTCGATAGGTTTCTGTGGGTTTATGTTGAGAAGAGCAGATTCACTTCGACTAAGATCTCAACTAGCAAACCCCTCTTGATAGTACGGTTTTTCCTCCGACTCAAGAAATTAAAGAGAAACTAGTAAAAAGACTAAGTCTTCGTCCAGCTTAACTTTCTCCTTGTTGCACATTTACTCGAGAGCATCTTCTTTCTCGACGACATTTTTTGGGGTCGTCTTCCTTCAAAGGTTCGGTAATGATCTGTAGCTTTGCCGCAGTGAGTTGTCCTTCGACCTTCTACTTGCAAACTCCATTCTTTCGGAACCTAAGTATCTGTTTATACTCGAAAATAATATTAGTTCCACTACTGCTTTGTCCAACAATCTCCAAAACCTTCGGAGGGAAACTTGCTCTTACACCTAGCCTGCAGTGTTTTAATCCTTCTGGTTACTAGTAGTTCGATTTTGCCGTTTTACTTTCGCTGTCGCTACTACCACTATCATATCACAGTTGCTATTAATATTTTGTTGCAAGCAAGTATATTTCAGGTGCGGTTGAATTGACAACTCAACTGTCAAAGCTTATAAATATTCTTTGGCTCCCCTTGTGTCGAATCAATAAATTGGGTTATTTTATCCGCGAAGACTATCTCGATCCCTACAGTTGAGGGTCATCACGATGACGCGCACCCGACGAACTTCATCACCTCGACCAAACAAGAAGATGGTGTTAGCTTAACAAACAACTCAAGCCTATGCCCGACTGTTTGAGTCGAACATAGCCTCGAGGGCTACTCCCACGCACCCGACGAAGCACTGCTTGATCATCCTACGAAAAGAAGAACTCGACGCATTTCCGAGGGGACAATACCTCGGTGTTTTCCATCACCAACAACCCGGCGACTACTTCATCATCACTCGACACATCGGTGACTCGAGCAGAGCTAGATCAAGAAACCTGAAGCACTCTCGAAAAATTTGAGTGCTCATTCCCGGCGTATCAAGAAACCAGAAGCACTCTCGAAGATTCGAGTGATCACTCTCGGAGTCCCAAGCAACAACACTCTCGAAGATTCGAGTGATCACTCTCGGAGTCCCAAGAAACAGCTCTCTCGAAGATTTGAGTGATCACTCTCAGAGTCCCAAGCAAGATCACTCTTGGAATCCCAAGCAACAGCACTCTCGAAGATTCGAGTGACCACTCTCGGAGTCTCAAGCAGAAGCACTCTCGGAATATTCGAGTGATCACTCTCAAGCAAAAGCACTCATGGAAGATTTGAGTGATCACTCTCAAGAAAAAGCACTCTCGAAAGATACGAATGATCACTCTCAAAAAAAAGCACTCTCAGAATATTCGAGAGATCACTCTCAAACAACACGAAGCACTCTCTGAAGATTCGAGTGATCACTCTCAAACAAAAGCACTCTCATAATATTCGAGTGATCACTCTCAAACAACACGAAGTACTCTCTGAAGATTCGAGTGCTCACTCTTGGGGTATCAAGCAACATGAAGCACTCTCTGGAAATCGAGTGCTCATTCTCTTCGGAGTATCAAGCAACCTGAAGCACTCTCGAAAGGTTCGAGTGCTTACTCGCCCATACTGAAAAGTGTCGACTGAATACTCGCACATTGATACAAGGCATGAAGAACGAGAAAACGGACCCTCGTTTGAGCACACAGACGCTCTGCGGGTGCTCACACTATTAGTCCACTCGATGGTTTTTCGAGTGGGTGCATTCCATATCAATTCCCCTCCAAACAAGAGCAAATACATATATAGAGTTCGGGTGCACCCTCACCTAGAAGACGAAGTGCTCGAGTGGCTACTCGCACTGACCGACAAGGACTAATACATCTATAGAGTTCGGGTGCTCCCTCATCCAGAAGATGTTGAAGTGCTCGAGTAATTACTCGCACAAGAAGGCAAGACTTGGTAAAAAGACCCAAGAAAGCAATCCGCCCAGGAACTCGAGGTGTTGTGTGGTTCTATACGTGATCAGCCCACTCGATGACTATCCGAGTGGGTTCAGCTCTTATCAACTCCTCGCCTAAGTTCGTAAATACTCCGCGAGTGACCGCTATTCGTCCACTTGATTGGTTTTTCCAAGTGGGTGCACATCTAATTAGGCTCCGCGCCTCTATAAAAAATGACTACTAGGCGGCGATACACTGCACCCCAGATGTCGCGCAAGCTTAGCGCGTAGGTAAGACCCTGTTACGCAGTCGGCTGGGCCGGGACATGCCACAGCTGCGACTTCACTCCCGATGTTTTCCATGCGCAATGCATGAGTAAGTTGAGCCAAAAGCAATGTTGTTGCATGCTCAAACCTTTCATGCATTCACTGTTCCTGACGCTTGGAATGCTAATTTATTCGCGTGCGCCCGGACGGCTGCATGGCCATACATGTCCAATCAACACATGCGAGAAGTGCACGCATTGGCTCAGCAAAAAATAATTGAAAAATGACGTCTTGTTTTTATTTAGCACTGCTCGCGCCATTTGTGTAGCAGTTCTCACGCCATGTCCTTTTTCTTTGCACAGAAAACTCGCGCCATATTTTTGCATAGCATGCAGTGCTCGAGCTTGACGGCCTGCATGCCCAAGCCCAACTCCGCCTGGGTCTCGGCCAAACACACATCATGGACGCCAAGGTTGACATACCCGGCAGCGACCTGGTCGAGCGGTGGTGCGCCCAGGCCCGGCCCGGGCTGGGTCTCCGCATCCGAATTGACGTCGATGATGTCCTCTCCCATCGACACATTATGGACGTCGATCTCCGCATGCCCAGCAGCGACAAGGTCGGGCGACGCAGCCAAGCCCGGCTCCGGTCCTTTCTTCAAGTCCATGGACAAGCAAGTAAGGAGATGCTTGTTCTGCATGCCGTTGTGCTAGTACTAATACCATCAGCTTATGGGCAGCAATGGCTGGAAATTTAATGTGCTTGCGAAGATGGACCGACAGGTAGTACATCGAGTAAAAAAGGAAGTGTTTTTAGTTGTTGGTGCATGGATCGATGTAGGGGCCTAATAAGAGGGTACGCGCTCCCTCTCCTGAGGGTACCAATAAACTGGGACGGAGGGAGTACCTTGGGCCTCTCTATCTTATCATCCCTCGAATAAATTATCTTTTGTGGCTAACAGCCGAAGACTCACAGCAAAGAGACACGCTCAACTACAGCTAATTACGGGCTTGAGTCCGTGCGCGACTCTTCAAGTCCCCCAAACACTCATACTCCCATCGGGAGAATACTCGCGGCAACTTCGAATGCTCATCGGAAAATGAGGTATGGATCTTCAACAAAAGATCTTGACAGGTTCGAGTATTCACTCGACAAAGAGACACGCACTACAGCGGCTACTGCAGATTCGAGTACCTGCGCAACTCTTCGAGTCCCCCAGGCACTCGGGGGCTACTAACGAGGGGGTGACCCCATGACTCCTCAACGTGAGGGTACCTTGTGCGTGTCAAGACTGAGTGGTCCATGTGACCTTAAACGACGATTGATATTGCACTAGTCTTAACCATGGTGTTATGCTCAATTCATCATGTTAGCATTGCTTGAACTGTTAATGCCATGCATAAAATTGCTCTAATAACTAATGCATGCTTGAATGCCATGGATTTCTTTGCTTGGTGTATATGTTACTTGGTTTGCTTGCTTGCGAGTACATTCAAACACACTCACCCGGCTTTGTCCCTGACTATTCATGTAGCCAGATCTATAGGTTCAGCTAAGGATCTATCTTTCCCTAGGAGAAGCTGGAGCATTCCCGAGCTACAAGAGTAACCCAGCCAGATCCCTGTGGATTGGAGCCGCTCAAAGTTCGTGCTGCCATAGATAGTATATATTCCGCTTCCCCCATCTCTATAAGGTACCCTATATGGTTGTAATATACTGATTCAAGCCACCCTGGCTTATGAATCATTTTTTAGATGGGCTTGAGTTCTCGATTCATGTTGTAAGCGCGCACACCAGAGTGATTCATGGGCTATTGTGTGGGCGACGGCCGTCTGTGTACAGTGGTATTCAGGCGGAGTGTCCCAATACATGGTATCAGAGCCAGGTTGGCTGCTTGTAGGTTACCCTAGCTGGACTTTATTGTCTCTTGCTCAGTAGAAAGCCCAGATGGATTTCAATCTTTTTTCCAAACCGACAAGGCTACTATTGATCAAAAGACAATATCATAGGATTTCCCCCGCATCTAAACACCGACTCTCATGGCATTCACCTCCGGTGTGAAATTATCGTACTAGGAAATGACTCGTGAGCCTTTAAACCCCCTAGGTAAACCAAACATCCTCACCCTGCTTGCTAGCCATGGAATTTTTTTCCTCATATCCAGTTTCCTTGTGAAACACTTATTCTATCTTTCCCCGAAAAACCCTACATTGGTTGACTAAGCCACCTTGGCTATGGTCTCGCGTCGAGTTTGATCATTTCCCTAAGGAAGTAGTAGAATCTTGACACCAATTGCTACCAGGAGAATTGTGTTGTTTTTCTTCTAATTCCTTAGAGATGCATCCAATGCACTACGCTAGTATCTCTAATATGTTTGTTACCATTTGATCTTCGCCTGCTTCTTGGTATTTTTTTCGTTCGTTGTTCCTTCTTCTTTTGCCGGTCTCATTATTTTGCTCCGACTCGGTCCATCCACAAGAATACTAGAGCATCACTTGGATAATACCCAATAATCCACATTCAAGAAAGATCAAGTCAACTTCCTTCTATTCAGAACAGCAATACCAGATCCACCAAGATGAAGAATGGGTCAGAAGCAGAAGTTACCAACAAAATAACAAGGCTAGGATATAAGCGAAGAAACCCAGATAATTCCCTCGGGACAGAACAGATACAAAGGAGACATATTCCAAGGATGAGCCAAGAGCAACAGCAAAACCCGGGTATTGTGGGCGCCCCGGACTATATGTCCGAAGCGACCAGTTGTGTATACGGTCATTCTCCCATGATCAGTTCACATGACACACAACTCGACATGGATATCATAGTCTCAATGTTCATACAATACCGAATAAAAATTCATACAACAATAAAGTCTTACATGGCCTCATCGGGCTCAAATAGCAGTGGAGTAAGCAAAAGCATCAAAGGTAGCGGGGGCAAAATCCACAGGGTAGACCAGATCATAGCACGTCCTAGTAATCGTCAGTCGCATCATCGTCAAATACATGCTCCTCCAATCCTGGCCGATTGAATAACCAGGGAAAAAGCCGTGAGTACTTACAAAGTACTCGCAAACCACCTAAATAAAGAAACAAAGTTTTGTATACAAAAAATAATAGGATGGCTATATGCTGGAGTTTTTCATAGGGATTTCCTATCTACTCAATATTATTATTAAGTTGGCAAAGTTTTAACTTGACAAGTTTATTTGCCACAATGAATTTGGATAAGTCAAGTCCAACCTTTTTCCAACAATATCAATATCATCATCGTGAACGATAAACTTAGGAACCGGGCTTTCTCATCTATTCCCCACAAAGTGTGGCCTCACTAGCTTTCCATGACCGTGGACTCCGGCTACTCGAATAGTTTTCACTCTGCAGAGGTTGTACACTTTACCCACCACATTCGATACATCCTCCGTGTGTCCCCACGGATCGTCATACTTCAGTATGCGGGTCTCGGATAATCGACCATAGTCTTCCCCTTGTCTGTCCTAGTACAGGTGAGTCTACCCCTTGCGTACTACATGGAATGTCTGTGTGTCAGGTCATGCTTCTCTTGGACCCAAGCCTGCACCGTAGTCGAAGAGCACCAACGTTCCTTCCGACACTAATCCTAGCGAATTTCACCCATCGACTTCGAGGGCTATCGGATTCGTGGAATCACCCATCCATGTGTAGTTATAAGACCCCCGTACTAAGACAAACAAGCTTCCAACTAGCCTTGTCCCATACCAAAGTATAGTGGTTGTACTGTAAGGCTAGGTTTTGGCGGCACTTATAGAGAGTCCTTCCAAACTTTGTCCATGTCTGACGATGTTCCACAAACCCGGCCATACCACCTTCTTAGGTGTATGCCGTACCATATAGGATGAAGTATGACTTTCCAAGTTGTTATGTAATGATACTGCTAGAGCTGAGTGATGGTCTCGACGGAGTGCCGGGATCACCGGGGTTCTACTTTCTTTTCCCAAATAGGTAGGCTATGGGGGGTGTATTGTTTTCCTAATACAACTAATATAATCCCAAACCATATGAATATAATACTAGCATGATACAACATAAGTGATACAAGAAAATTAAAAAGGGTAATGCGGGGTGTTGAGTTTTGACGGTGGCTTGCCTTCGTTGGCAGTGGTCTCCTGGTCAGTCTCGGGGGCATCTTGGAGGTAGTCTTGTCCTGCAGGGTCAATCGTCTCGTTTACACGTTGTGAAACAAGGAAATTGACAATATTACAATGGGGCAATAGCAAGCACAACATCACTCAATTTTTCAAACAAAGACACAAGCAACAAAGGACAAAACAATTTCCAAGGTTTTCTATTTATTAAGATTTAAATTTTATACCATCTCAACAAGGTCAAAATTTATAACAAGGCAATAGGAAAATTTTGGTGGATTTATAAACATCAATATTAAATAAAACAACTTTAACTAAAAGCAATGTTTTTAACCCATTTTAATCACTAACAACTTTTAAATTTATTTTATTTTTATTAGATAAATGCATAAAAATTTGCTACGGATCAGAGGCTATTTTAATTAGGTGCTAATAAGTTAATATTACTAACATACAAAATATGGAAATTAAACTAACAAGCAAAATAATAAGAAAATGTTAAAATCTTATTTTATCAAATAAAAATTCCACACATGCAGAAAAATAAAGCACCATTTTATAAGCAGAAAATAATTTGTTTCATATTTTTCTGACTTATAATTATTTTTCTAAAATTATTTTTGTGTTCAAGAATTAATAAAAACTAAAGAAAACTGCACAGCCGGCCTAGGGCTATCCTGCGCCCACGGGCATTTCCTGCTATTGGGCCGAGCCTGTGCACTTCGCTGCTGTTTTTTTTTCAAGAAAACCGAAGGGGTCTGGGGGAATCCTGGGCGTTGGATCTGGGCTGATCCAACGACCCAAGGTCGTATCCTTCCTCCCGCTAGGGCAAGGGACGAGAGGAGCTTCCCATGGCGGCCAGGGCGAGCAGGGCCTCGCCGGCGGCCCTCCGATGGCCGGCGGCAAGGGGCGGGGGAGGCGCGACGCGGCTAGGGGGCCCATTTTCCCTGCAAACGGGGGTGTTTGACGTGCACAACCGGAGCGCTCACGGCGGACAGGGGAGGTTAGGGGAGGCTCACCGGAGTACCTCCGGGCAGCGGCGGACGACGTGGAGGGGTGGCGGACGTAGAGGAGCTCGTCGGGGTCCCGTTTTTGACCTTCGGGACGATGCTCTAAGTCGGCAAACACGACGGCCGGGGTAGACGGTCGTGGTCGGCTGCAGCCCTTCTAGCGCTCCTCCTGGCCGAGGACTCCTCGCCACCGTCACGGCCGCCTGGGCAGGGGAAGCTCGCCGGCCTCTCCGTCCTCGTCTCCTTTCCTCCTTTCTCCTCTTTCCTTCCTTCCTTCTCCTCTTCTACTTCTCTGTATCTTTCCTTTCTGTCTCGAGCGAGGTGTGGAGCTGGGTGGCGAGTCGAGCTGGGTGAAGCTGGGTGTGGAGGAAGGGAGGGGCGAGGGCCTCCTTATATAGGCGAGTGGAGGGGTGTACGCTGGGCGGGAAGGAAGACGGTGAGGGAAGGGCGAGCGCGGGAACATACGTCGGGACGATTCGTGGCCTCTCTAGGCAATTGCCGAGAGGGGCGATGGCGAGCGTGACGCCACGGGACGGACGTCAGCAGGGGCCCACGTTTTGAAGTAAGTGCTGACGTCGAGATGTTGTGTGAGCTTCCATGGGGGTCTGCTAGTCAGGGGCTGGAGGTTGAAGATGAAAGTGTGGGCTAGAGGTAAGGAGAGATGGGCTTTGGCCCATGGTTCTTCTTTTCTTTTTATAAATAACTAGTTTCACAAAAGTTCTACCTCCGGTTTGGTTTAAATTAGAAATTAAATTTCAAATTCAAACCTCTAAAATAAAGTATAAAACTCCAAGAGTATTATCCTAATTTATGTAGAATTTTTAGGGAATTTTTAATAAGGTTAGAAATATTATTACTATTATCATATAGCAATTAATTGTTTTAGCAATTTAATTAAATACCTTCTGTTATAGAGGTATTTTTAATTATTTAAATAATGAATTTCTGTGAAGTCAAAGAATTATTTAGAACATATTTTATTGATTCTTATTTCCTATGGTGGTAAAACTGTGGCTATTATAATATGAGTGGTGTGATAAACTTTTTTTTGGTTGATTCTTTTGTTTTTAGCAAGACACTGGAATAACAAAGCAAGGCATTAGCACAAGACAAGAAGATAACAAGCATGACATAGAAAAAACACAAAGTATCAGGCAAGCATGGAAATTTCATTCGCATCACATCACAACTTTAGCAAGTTTTTGTTACCCCTAATTTTTTGCATTTTAATAACTAGACAATAAAAGTTGGCATGTGACAGACCTTCCCCCCTTAAAAAGAATCTCATCCCCAAGATTCACAAGCTAGTGAAGAGATGCGGGAACTCGCGCTTGAGGTAGTCCTCCCGTTCCCATGTGGCCTCTTCCTCCGTGTGGCTTTTCCACTGGACCTTGTGGAACTTGATCGCGCGCTTACGGGTGACTCGGGTGGCTTCTTCCAGGATACGAAGGGGTGTCTCGCGGTACGTGAGATCCTGGTTGATGTCCACCGTGCGGTAATCGATGTTCTTGAAGACATCGGGTTTGTCCTGCACCACCAGACACTTCCGGAGCTGCGATACGTGGAAGACATCGTGCACATCGGATAGCTCTGCTGGCAGTCTCAACCGATAGGCAACTTGGCCTCGTCTGGCTATCACCTCAAATGGTCCAATGTAACGAGGTGCTAGCTTTCCCTTCACATGGAATCGTTGCATTCCCTTCAGTGGGGTGACTCAGAGATACACAAAATCTCCAACTGCAAAAGTCACCTCTCGAGGCTTGGGGTCTGCATAACTCTTCTGTCGAGATTGAGCGGTCTTTAGACGCTCATGAATCAACTGGACCTGCTCTTCTGCCTCCTTCAGAACATCGGGTCCGAAAATTTTCCCTTCTCCGGTCTGAGACCAGTTCAGGGGCGTGCGGCACTTTCGTCCATATAGAGCTTCAAATGGGGCCATTTGCAAACTCGACTGGTAACTATTGTTGTAGGAGAATTCTGCATAGGGGAAGCAGTCCTCCCACTTGGAACCGTAGGCTAGAGCACATGCGCGGAGCATATCCTCTAGTATCTGGTTCACTCACTCGGTCTGGCCTCCAGTTTGCGGGTGATAGGCTATGTTGAATGTGAGCTTGGTGCCTAGTGCCTCTGGACTTGCTTCCAGAACCTCGAGGTAAACTGGGTACCTCGGTCTGACAGAATCTCCTTCGGAACTCCGTGCAGGCATACGATCCTCGACATGTACAAGTCTGCCAGCTGGTCTCCTCGATAGGTGGTTCGCACGGGAATGAAGTGCGCTACCTTGGTGAGTCGGTCAACGATGACCCAGATAGAGTCATTTCCCTTGCTCGACCTCGGTAGTCCTGTGATGAAGTCCATCCCTATATGTTCCCACTTCCATTCAGGAACTCGGAGCGGCTGCAGCAATCCTGCCGGTCTTTGGTGCTCTGCTTTCACTCTCTGGCAGATGTCGCACTTGGCGACATACAAGGCAATTTCACGCTTCATACCGTGCCACCAGAACAAGTCTTTCAGGTCTGGATACATCTTAGTCCCTCCAGGGTGGATGGAGTAAGGTGTATCATGAGCTTCCTTTAGGATAGTGAGCTTCAACTCCTCTACATCGGGCACACACAATCGGCCATCGAACCAAAGAACTCCTTCATCATCTGTCGAGAACTTTGGGGCCTTGCCGAGGGGCATCTTCTTCTTGATTCCCTCGATACTATCGTGTCCCCTCTGTGCCTCCTTAATCTGATCAAACAGTGTCGGAGTCATCTCAAGGTGAGCAAGAAAACCGGGTGTAACAAGTTCCAAACCCAGCTTCTCGAACTCCTCGTGCAGAGCTGGCTGTGTCTCTCTGATCATTGCATTAAGTGTGCAGGGCTTGCGGCTGAGGGCATCTGCTACCACATTGGCCTTGTCGGGGTGGTAGTGGATCTCCAGATCATAATCCTTGATCAACTCGATCCATCTCCTCTGCCTCATGTCCAACTCCTTCTGAGAGAATATGCACTTCAGGCTCTTATGGTCTGTGTATATGTCACAACGGTGACCCATCAGGTAATGCCTCCATCTCTTGAGAGCAAGCACAACAGCGGCTAGCTCCAAGTCGTGTGTGGGGTAGTTCAACTCGTGCGGCTTCAACTATCGTGACAGGTACTCAATCACCTTGTACACTTGCATAAGAACACAAATCAAACCAACCTTCGATGCATCGCAGTACACATCAAAGCTCTTGGTCAGGTCAGGCATAGTCAAAACTGGGGCAGATACCAATCTCCTCTTCAACTCCAGGAAACTGGCTTCACACTTCTTTGTCCACACAAAATTCTAGTCCTTCTTTAGCAGTTGGGTCATGGGTTGGGAAATGTTGGAGAAGCCTTCCACGAACTTGAGGTAGTATCCGGCTAGTCCGAGGAATCCTCTAACTTCAGTCTGCGTGGTCGGGGCTGTCCATTCTATGATGGACTGAATCTTGGCTGGGTCGACAGATTTCCCTCCTTCTGACAATACATGTCCCAAAAATCCGACTTCCTTGAGCCAGAATTCGCACTTGCTGAACATGGCGTACAGCTGGTGCTCTTGCAAAGTTTCGAGGACTAAGCGCAGATGCTCGGCATGCTCTTCTTCGGTCTTGGAATATATCAGGATATCGTCAATGAACACCACCACAAACTTGTCGAGGTACTTCATGAAGATCTTATTCATGAGGTTCATGAATAGGCCGGGGCATTGGTAAGTCCGAAGGACATCACAGTGTACTCGAACAATCCATAGCAGGTCATGAAAGCTGTCTTGGGATTGTCCGACTCGCGGACCTTCAACTGGTGATATCCGGTCCTTAGATTGATCTTGGAGAAGACTCGGGCTCCGTTCAACTGGTCGAACAGATCCTCGATCTTAGGGAGCAGATACTTGTTCTTGATGGTCGCCTCATTCAGCTTACGGTAGTCCACACACATGCGTATGGTGTCGTCTCGCTTGTCCACAAAGAGAACTGGCAAACCCCAGGGTGAAGCACTGGGTCGAATCAGTCCCTTATGGAGCATGTCATTCAGCTGCTTCTTTAATTCAACCATCTCTTCGGCATTCATCCGGTAGGGTCCCTGTGAAATTGGGGCAGTGCCAGGCACTAACTCGGTGATGAATTCGATATCCCGATCAGGCGGCGTACCGGGTAACTCCTCCGGAAAGACATCCAGGAATTCACATACAACCTTCACCTCCTCAAGTGATGGCACCGAGACACTCTAATGACAGAAGGCTCGGGCGGTGTCTTCCTTGTCGATGTACTCTATCTGAACTCCATCGGCACTCGTGAGGTGAATGTCCTCTTAGTGCAATCTATCCGGCCTCGGTACCTGGACAACCAATTCATGGCAAGTACTACATCTATACCTTATGTCCCTAACACGATCAGGTCATCTGGGAACTCGACTCCATGAATCGCTATGGGAACTCCGAAACAAGCTAAACTGGCTCGGGTTTTGGATCCGGGTATTTGGACTATCATGGGCCTCCTAATTTCACTAGGTGACAACTTACTTCTATCCACAAATGTCTTCGTAACAAACGAATGTGATGCACTAGAATCAAACAATACTTGAGCAGATAATGAATTAACTGGAAACGTACCCAAGATAACGTCTGCTGCCTCCTGGGCTTCCTCGGCTTGCACGTGATGCAGACGTCCCTTGGCGGCGTGGGATGCACCGCGCTGGGCATTGTTGCGGCCGGGGTTTCCTATGGCTGGTGCTGGAGCATTGGGGCGCGGGGCAGCATTCACCTTATTGGTGCAGGTAATGGCATAGTGACCCTTCTGGCCACACTTGAAGCAGATCACTTCTGATGCAGGGTCGTGGGGAAGTCCGCCTGCTGGGTGCGGAACTCCAACAGGGAGAGCAGGAGCACTCGGGCGTGGCGCTAGGTAAGGGATCCTCTGAGGCTGGGGTGCTGGCCTTGGCGGCTGTGTCAGACGCAGTCGGAGGTTGCTGGATCCACCCTGCTGCATCATGTGGCGCTTGCGGTTCTCAGAGGCCATCTTGAGCTTGCCCTCCATCATGATAGCAGCATCGGCAAGAGACTCTAGATCGGGGAACTGCATGGCCACCAGGACAACCTGCAGCTCATCGTGCAGTCCATCCAGGAAACGGTCCTTCCGCTTCTCCTCGGTGTCCACCTCCTCTGGGGCATACCTCGACAGCTAAGTGAAGCGATCAAGATATCCAACCACAGTCATGCCCCCTTGCTTGAGGTGGCGGAACTCGTCGGGTTGTGCGCCTTCTTGAACTTCTCAGAGAACTCAGCCCAGGTGAGTACTTGCCCTTCAGGAAGACAGGCACGCACTCCTTCCCACCAGCTCCTTGCGGTGCCGGTGAGGTAGTGGGTGGCATATAGGACCTTCTCGTTGTTGCCAACAGTGGCGACAGCGAGATTGTTTTCCATGGTGCGGAGCCAATCCTCAGCATCAAAAGGCTCCTTCGTCTGCGAGAACACAAGCGGGTTGGTGTTCTGGAAATCTCAGAGCCGAGACCTGGGCTCCTCATTCCCACCAGCTCCTCCGCCTCCTTGGTTGGCATTGGTGGCAACCTGTACTAACTGCTGGAGTGCATCCATGTTTGCTTGGCGCTCGTCACGAGCGGCCTGGCACTCCTCCATAAGCAGTCACAAAACTTGTGCCATGTTCGGATCGGGTGGTGGCACATCACCGGATCCACTTCGGTTGACGCGGTTTCTTCCCGACATCCTGAGGTTGTTTCGCAAGGTAAGAGTGCACGTGTTAGTGTAATACTAAATGGGGGTAGGGTCACTCTATCAAAAGACTAAACCACACAAATCAAACAAGCATAAGATCATAAATTCGGGTAGGGGATTAAAGCAAAATCTTCCACTAGTTCTCATCTGTTTCGGGACACCATTCCCTCTTAATCTTCGGTCTTGCTTGACATAAAACATTTTTCATGGGCTAAGAGGTATAAGAGATTTTGTTTTTATCAAAAATATTTGTAACTAACGTCCATCCTAACTAGGATGCTACGTTCTGAACAGAGGCTCTGATGCCAAGTCTGTGGGTACCCCGGACTATATGTCTGAATCGACCAGTTGTGTATACGGTCATGCTCCCATGATCAGTTCGCATGACACACAACTAGACATGGATATCATAGCCTCAATATTCATACAATACCGAATACAAAGCCATACAACAATAAAGTCTTACATGGCCTCATCGGGCTCAAATAGCAGCGGAATAAGAAAAAGCATCAAAGGTCGCGGCGGCACAATCCACAGGGTAGATCAGAGCATAGCACCTCCTAGTAATCGTCAGTCGCATCATCGTCAAATACCTTCTCCTCCAAGCCTGGCCGATTGAATAACCAGGGACAAAGCCGTGAGTACATACAAAGTACTCGCAAACCACCTAAATAAAGAAACAAAGTTTTGTATACAAAAAATAATAGGATGGCTATATGCTGGAGTTTTTCATAGGGATTTCCTATCTATTCAATATTATTATTAAGTTGGCAAAGTTTTAACTTGACAAGTTTTATTTCCCACAATGAATTTGGATAAGTCAAGTCCAACCTTTTTCCAACAATATCAACATCATCATCGCGAACCATAAACTTAGTACCGGGCTTTCTCATCTATTTCCCACAAAGTGTGGTCTCACTAGCTATCCATGACCATGGACTCCGGCTACTCGAATAGTTTTCACTCTGCAGAGGTTGTACACTTTACCCACTACATTCGATACATCCGCCGTGTGTCCCCACCGATCGTCATACTTCAGTATGCGGGTCTCGGATAATCGACCATAGTCTTCCCCTTGTCTGTCCTAGTACAGGTGAGTCTACCCCTTGCGTACTACATGGACTGTCCGTGTGTCAGGTCATGCTCCTCTTGGACCCAAGCCTTCACCGTAGACGAAGAGCACCAAGGTTCCTTCGAACACTGAGCCTAGTGAATTTCACCCATCGACTTCGAGGGCTATCGGATTCGTGGAATCACCCATCCATGTGTAGTTATAATACCCCCGTACTAAGACAAACAAGCTTCTAACTAGCCTTGTCCCATACCAGAGTATAGTGGTTGTACTGTAAGGCTAGGTTTTGGCGGCACTTATAGAGAGTCCTTCCAGACTTTGTCCATGTCTGACGATGTTCCACAAACCCGGCCATACCACCTTCTTAGGCGTATGTCGTACCATATAGTATGAAGTATGACTTTCCAATTTGTTATGTAATGATAATGCTAGAGCTGAGTGATGGTCTCGACGGAGTGCCGGGATCACCGGGTTCTACTTTCTTTTCCCAAATAGGTAGGCTATGGGGGTGTATTGTTTTCCTAATACAACTAATATAATCCCAAACCATATGAATATAATACTAGCATGATACAAGAAAAGTAAAAAAGGGATAATGCGGGGTTTTGAGTTTTGACGGTGGCTTGCCTTCGTCGGCAGTGGTCTCCTGGTCAGTCTCGGGGGCATCTTGGAGGTAGTCTTGTCCTGCAGGGTCAATCGTCTCGTCTACACGTTGCGAAACAAGGAAATTCACAATATTACAACGGGGCAATAGCAAGCACAACATCACTCAATTTTTTAAACCAAGATACAAGCAACAAAGGATAAAACAATTTCCAAGGCTTTCTATTTATTAAGATTTAAATTTTATACCACCTCAACAAGGTTAAAATTTATAACAAGGCAATAGGATAATTTTGGTGGATTTATTAACATGAATATTAAATAAAACAACTTTAACTAAAAGCAATGTTTTTAACCCATTTTAATCACTAACAACTTTTAAATTTATTTTATTTTTATTAAATAAATGCATAAAAATTTGCTACTCATTAGAGGCTATTTTAATTACGTGCTAATAAGTTAATATTACTAACACACAAAATATGGAAATTAAATTAGCAAGCAAAATAATAATAAAAGGTTAAAATTTTATTTTAACAAATAAAAATTCCACACATGCAGAAAAATAAAGCGCCATTTTATAAGCATAAAATAATTTGTTTCATATTTTTCTGACTTATAATTATTTTTCTAAAAAAAATTGTGTTTAAGAATTAATAAAAAAAAAAGAAAACTGCACAGCCGGCCTAGAGCTATCCTGCTATTGGGTCGAGCATGTGCACTTCGCTGCTGTTGTTTTTTTAAGAAAACCGAAGGGGTATAGGGGAATCCTAGGCGTTGGATCTGGGCTGATCCAACGGCCCAGGGTCGTCTCCTTCCTCCCGCTAGGGCAAGGGATGGGAGGTGCTTCCCATGGCGGCCAGGGCGAGCAGGGCCTCACCGGCGGCCCTCCGAGAGCCGGCGGCAAGGGGCGGGGGAGGCGCGGCGCGGCCAGGGGGGCCCATTTTCCCAGCAAATGGGGGCGTTTGACGTGCACAACCGGAGCGCTCACGACGGACAGGGGAGATTAGGGGAGGCTCATCGGAGTACCTCCGGGTAGCGGCGGACGACGTGGAGGGGTGGCGGACGTAGAGGAGCTCGTCGGGGTCCCGCTTTTGACCTTCGAGACGATGCTCGACGTCGGCAAACACGACGGCCGGGGTAGACGGTCGTGGTCGGCTACGGCCTTCTAGCACTCCTCCTGGCCGGGGACTCCTCGCCAGCGTCGCGGCCGCCGGGGCAGGGGAGGCTCGCCGCCCTCTCCCTCCTCCTCTCCTTTCCTCCTTTCTCCTCTTTCCTTCCTTCCTTCTCCTCTTCTACTTCTCTGTATCTTTCCTTTCTGTCTCGAGCGAGGTGTGGAGCTGGGTGGCGAGTCAAGCTGGGTGGAGCTGGGTGTGGAGGAAGGGAGGGGTGAGGGCCTCCTTATATAGGCGAGTGGAGGGGTGTACGCTGGGCGGGAAGGAAGAGAGCGAGGGAAGGGCAAGCGCAGGAACGTACGTCGGGGCGATCCGTGGCCTCTCCAGGCAATGGCCGAGAGGGGCGGTGGCGAGCGTGACACCACGGGACGGACGTTAGCAGGGGCCCACGTTTTGACGTAAGTTTTGACGACGAGACGTGGTGTGAGCTGCCATGGGGGGTCTGCTAGTTCGGGCTGGAGGTTGAAGATGAAAGCGTGGGATAGAGGTAAGGAGAGATGGGCTTTGGCCCATGGTTCTTCTTTTCTTTTTATAAATAACTAGTTTCGCAAAAGTTCTACCTCTGGTTTGGTTTAAATTAGAAATTAAATTTCAAATTCAAACCTCTAAAATAATTTATAAAACTCCAAAAGTATTATCCTAATTTATTTAGAATTTTTAGGGAATTTTTAATAAGCTTAGAAATATTATTACTATTATCATATAGCAATTAATTGTTTTAGCAATTTAATTAAATACCTTCTGCTATAGAGGTATTTTTAATTATTTAAATAATGAATTTCTGTGAAGTCAAAGATTTATTTAGAACATATTTTATTGATTCTGATTTCCTATGGTGGTAAAACTGTGGCTATTATAATATGAGTGGTGTGCTAAACTTTTTTTTTGGTTGATTCTTTTGTTTTTAGCAAGACACTGGAATAACAGAGCAAGGCATTAGCACAAGACAAGAAGATAACAAGCATGACATAGCAAAAACACAAAGTATCAGGCAAGCATGGAAATTTCATTCGCATCACATCACAACTTTAGCAAGTTTTTGTTACCCCTAATTTTTTGAATTTTAATAACTAGACAATAAAAGTTGGGATGTTACAGGTATGTTGGTAAAAAATTCAAGGCATATTTTGGAATGTATTGGTGCACATACAAATTCTTTCGGGCGCAAGGAATAGGGCCGGTGAAAATATTCTGATAAGCTCATTCGCCCTGATTTCTATGGTTCCCATATGCAAACACACAAGACGAGAGACATATTCGCACATTCTGGATGGTCTCAAGAGAAAGGAAGCGTCATTATGACTGATTCCTCCCACAGTGAAGACACAGTCCAGGATGATCCGGGGGAGAGGGGAAGGGGGAAAGAAGAGAGTCGACAATCTTCAACACCACCAACAAGGGACTCTGCTCCATGTCGACATCGAACTTCGGCGAGATAAATTTTCCGCAGAGAGATGGAGACGTCGAAAAAAAACGAAACCATCGAAGGATCACGAGGAACGATAATTGAAAGCGACGATCAAAGGAAGCATTCTCACTGAAATCGTGAGGATACTAGGCAAGAGAACTGAAGTCAATAGACGACCAAGATGTTATCCGGAATTGGAGAAGCTAAAGGTACTACAGGAATTCCCAACCTGAGATCGGAATCGAGACAATACGCTGCAACCAAAGCATTGTAACGGTTCCGATACTCCACACACTCGAGATCCTAAAGTTTGAAAGGGATAAGACGAGAATTAAAACACTTACGACACTTGTCCTGACCAGAGCAAGGGTAAGGAGTAAAAAGATTCCTACTCTCCGACAACTATCTTAGTAACTACAAAATAGTTTTTGTCTAGACTCGACTTCGGCCAGAGAAGGGATCCTACGGTCGGTAAGGCTCTGATACCAAGTTGTAAGGCCCGATATGCGGTATTGTTCCAGATCTAGGTGTTTCCACCCAGATCCGGGGACGAAGCACATATCGGTCCCACCGCGACATATGACAAAGCCATATCCCTCGGATTTCCAACATGATATCACAACATTACAGACACAAGGATACAAGATCTCATACAATCGGCATACAACTTCCTTAAAACAATACAACAGCGGAAGATATATGTCTGAGTACAGACTACAATCAAATGCCTACTGGCAAAGAGAAAACATCGATCCCATAACCGCATGGGTCCAGGCCCTCCGCCGGGATCCACCTAACTAGTTGTCGTCGAGTCTCCACGTGAAACGTCGATCACCATACATGTTGTCGATCAAGAACCCTGAAAAGAGTTTGGGGTAGTATCATGAGTACAGAAGTACTCAGCATCCAACTGTAGTGGTCATCTGACCCAGCAAGGACTTCATCACTCGTCATTCGAGGACAACTAGTAGTTTACGGTAAGGATGGGGTAAGTGGTGAGGTTGCTGCCGAACTAGAATTTATGAAGTGGCTAACGATCTAGGGAGTAAGATAAGAAGCCAAGCATTCGATGAGGAATCGCCTCCAACAAGTCTTGCTATCAACTACTTACGCAATCATAACACCTATCCTATCCTTGTCCTCCTCTTCGCATCCCGACGAAGAAGAAGCAGTCAAGGCACACACACATTGATCAAGTTATATTAAAATTATCTCAGCTGTTGTTGTCTATGAACAAGGAGTAGGTCTCAAGCAGTCCAAAACCGTGGACACGGCTTGTCGAAAAGATTTAACCCTGCAGGGGTGTACCAACTGCCCATTACAAGGCTCCGCACGCACGCCCATCTCTCTCAGTTGCTACCCATGATAGGCAACCATTTTATGATTTAGTCCCAAGAGATCCGGAACGACAGGTCCCTCTAACTAACAACGCACAAATCCGGGTGGCCCCCGGGGAGTCGACACCCAATCCAAAGGCCGGCCGCGCTATCAGATCGGACTCTTCCGGCTGGACGAGGTTGGGTTAGCTACCCAAACAGAAGTGGGAAGCCCCCTAGCTTCCAGGTGTGGACCAACAAAGAAACCATGTCTCCGCTGGCCCGAGTTGTTTGAAAATCTGCTGGGAGCTCACCAGTCACACACACGGTTTTCAAATGGTAAAACCAGCTTGGGCCACCTCTAGAAATGTTTGAAGCTAGGTAGGTAAGAAAAGGGGACCCCATAAAATCCTACACGCGGTTATGCACGCTCAGTCTTAAAACCAATACCCGGAACTCGGATCCTAGGTGACTCGAATGGAACAAAGCGTCAAGGCGGGATAGCCTAGACCTTTCATCCTTCATCGAGTATAGTCAACATTATAATAATCATATCATCCACAACAATATAATAATGTGGTAGGCCAAACCAAGAAGTAACAGGGTAACATCGTAGCATCCTAAGCATGCATACTAAGTAGGGGCTGAGCAACGAGCAGTAGTAACATAGCAGTACAAGGTTTGCTGGGAGGGGATATGGCTGTATCGGTTTGAAAGAGGTTGTAAACATGTGGTAGGATCAAACATCGAACCTATCCTAGACTATCATGAAAACCGCTGGTTCAATTAGAATGGATCAAAGTAATGTATAGTCCTTGCCTGTTGATAAGTCGGGTTCCGAAGGTGTAGTTGATCGCAAGCTCGCATCGTCTCCGAAGGTACCCACGGAAGCACACAAGACGGTAAACACTGGAAAGCAATCAACGAGCAAGCATCTATTACTACGAAGCAAACACGAGAAAGCATCAACAATAAGGCAACACGAGACATCGCACCTACCGTCGAGAGCGGTTACTAACAGGTTAAGTGGAGTACTCGTCACACACGACGATACCGCACGCTTACGAGGGTTCAAGTTGCTTAGCTACAGGTGATCAACAAAGTTGTTAACATGTCAACTCAAGCAAGCATGGCATAGCACACAAACATGGCAAGAGGTGAAGCACAAAGTAAACTATCTATGCTAGTCAATTTAAGTGAGGCACAACCTAAACATGGCATAACACTAAGTGTCTCACGACAATTAAAGGATTTGGTACTGTTCTGTACTAAACCATATTTTAGGTTGGTTAATAACATCAAAAATAGCATAAACACAAAGAACACAGAAAACTAATCAAGTTACATATAAAGAACACCCCAAACGGAGTTACGGTTAAAAAGATACAAGCAAAACAAGTTACGGGCACAATCTGCCAACATCACGAAGCACACTTTAGAGCAACGCATAAACAGGTTAATGAATGCAAACATTCTCACAAATGATATGGAACTAAACTATACATGACAAGAAAGGCATGGCAAAAAGAATCATGCAAATAGGCATCATAGATCAAAAGATATTAAGCATGCAACATGGCATCGGAACATTACAGACTTAGAGAAAAACAGAGGTCGCTGTCAAAAACAGCGGGATAGCAACTTTGGAGGTAAAAATATATATGACCAGAAAGCATCTCATGACAATTCAATACATGTAATGGAAGTAGACATGATGCTTAACAATATGCAATTGGAATCACTCAATTCCGATAAACGGTTGCGACGCAACCGTCACCCGAAGTTGCAACAAATTAACAGTTTCAGCAACAGCAACACATTAACATCAAGGTCACCACTTTGGTGCAAGATTTAATATAGCTAAAGTACCCAATCATGACAAGTTAAAGCATGGAAATGAAGTACACATGATGCTTAACACATAGGAAAAAGAATCAATGCAATAGGCATCATGGATGTGTCACAATCATCAATCAAAGTTGCAATAAAATAATAACAGCAGCACATAACAGCAATTTGTAGCAGTTAACGGCCTGATGCCCTGTTCATATCACATTTACACACTCAAGATGGCCTCAAATGGATTAACCCCCAAAAGCATTATGATAGAGCACATCAACAGCAACAAAATTTATTTTGGGCGCAAGTTCATCCGAGATACAGATCTACCGTAAAACTACGCGTAAAACAGATCACAGCAACAGTTTTTATCAGACTTAGCAAAAAATAGGGACTTCGCAAAAATCGAAAAAAAGGAAAAGAAAACATGAAAAAAAAGGGGCAGGCCTCTCACCCAAGTGGGCCTCGGCCCACTGGAGGCAGCCTGGATCGGCTGGGCTGGCGGCCTGACTGCTGGGCGGCCCACGTGGGCGTCCACAACGGTTGGAGGCAAGGGCTCGGCTCCTCCCGAGCCATGCTGCATGCGGCAGGGAGCGGCGGCGGCCTCCCTGGCCAGCGACGATGGCGCTCGGAGGGGCGCGGCTGGGTCCAAGAGGCGGCGCCGGGACGGATCCGGTGGCAAGGAGGGCGCCGGCGTGCTGGTGCGAGGCGGCGGCGCAAAGGCCTCGGGGCCGATCCCTTCCATGGCGTGGGGTGGAGCTGGGGTCACCGGCGGCGAGTCCTGCGAGGAGGGACGGCGAGGGGAGGTGAGAGGGAGACGGGCGGAGCGGGGAGGAGGAGAGGAGAGGAGAGGTGGCCGGCGAGGCGGCTGCTGCCGGCGGCGGCCGGAGGTGCGCGGCTACGGTGAGCCCACGGGCTGGAGCGAGGCACGGTGGAGAGGTGGAAGGAGAGAGATGGTGACGTGGCGCTCTCCTGGCCGTCAGATCGCAAGATCTGACGGTTCAGATTCATTGGGTGGCCTGATCCAGATCTGATCTAGGTTTTGGACGAAAATTGGGGCAATTTTGGGGCAAAGTGGAGGGGGGTGGCTGCAATTTTGGCTAAGGGAAACCCTAGAAGGGGGTGGGAGTGTGGTGGTATTTATATAGTCCAGGTGGCTGGCAGTTTGCAAAAACATCCCTGGCTTTTCTCTCGCGCGCGCGGTGCTCACGTTTCTGACCGCCGGGGGTCCGCAGTACCTCCGATTCGGGTAAAACTTCGAACTGCGCGATCAGCGCGTCGAGTCGGCGGTGTTCACCTAGCGCTGGAACCGTTCCGAGAACACTTTCCGGCGCGTTATAAAAATATCCCGTTTAATTATTAAACTGGTTTTTCGTTCCGTTGGCTTCGGCTGGTCTGGTGCGGTTTTCGCGACAGTGATCGGGTGAAACCCGGTGGCGCAAAGGTCGGGTGTCAGGGTGGCAAGGGTCGGTCTCCGTCCGGTACGAGATAAGAGGGGGGAAAATAATCGCCGATCGATAAATCGGGGATGAAAACACCGCAAACAAATCAGACAATCAAACAATTCACACCGAAAACAAAAATTTTAATTTTTGTGAAATCTGGGTTGTTACACTACACGAGATAGCAACTCTATCGTATTGAGTTTAGTGACCACGACAAGGATTTCAAATGATACACATAGAGATGAAGAACAATCTTCATGCTTCAGTCACTCCGCCCAAAGAGAAAATCAATGATGCCGTGAAAGACATGATGAAGGCTTGGTACAACACATGCCAGCTCAAACATGCATTTGGATGAAGCAATTGAACAACATATCCTCATTGCCAACCTGTGGAAGCCAAACACCAAGACATAGGATCCTTCCAACCCTTCAAGACCCAAAGCCAGAAGAAATTATTATTAGCTTCTATTGAAGGGTTGCGACAAAGGTGCTTGCCAAGATGGACATGATCCAAATACTCAACAAAAAGGTCTGCACAAGGCATGATTCTATACCTCGATACCACTAAGCATGCAAGGTGGTCAGAACCAGACAAGTGAGGCATTGAAATTTTGACCCCATGAGGATAAGCCCTAGCACGAAAGGCTGTTGAATCAGTCATCTCAGTCACAGAAGCATAAGTCCATCGGTATGATATGACAGTCAAAGAGTTTCCCTGGAAAGATTGACATTGGTATGAACCCACCCTTACTTGCCGCGATAGTGGCATGAAGGAGTGAATCACCTCACATTTGCTACAGCTCACCCAAGACTCGATCAGAGAGTATATATATGACTTGGAATGAGAAAAATTCAGCAAGTGTGCTCACCAGAGATATGATATTTCCATGCCATGTAAGTAAAAGGTTGTAAGTACGTGCAAGCATTGTCCAACCCCTTCATAATTACACCCTGGAACCCAGTTGCTTCCACATGGACTTACCAGGTCAGCATATTTGAATAACTAACGCGTCAAGCCAAGGATACCAGACAAAGGTACGCAATGTCACAGTAAAATAAATTCAATAAAACACCAGTTCTAGTCGGTCATGTTTGTTACCCAAGCAAGAGAGCTACAAAACATGAGTACACAGACTGAAAGCATAAAAAGGACAGATGCACCATACAGAGCTCACAGCCAGACTAAGTATCCTTCCCGAGTAAGACAGAAAGACGGTTATTAGCAGCAGTATACGCACATGTGATGCAATGCACTAAAAAGTGTTGCGTCAATCATAGCAGCCAGAGTACAAGGCAACAACCCACCATGACAAAAGGTACACCTGCAAGGATACAATGCAGCCGTTTGAAAAGAAAGCACCAAGTGAGCAGATGAGACAGTTAAAAGGCCAGTGAACCAATGAAGACAAGGTGGTGGATGGATCCTAGGAGCTGCACACAGGTATGTCCCTTAGCCGGGAGGTGTAACGTCCCCAAATCCTAATCACTTGTTAGCCTGGCTAATGTGCCATGTCATCATGATTAACCTACTTAGCTGTCCAACTCAAATAAAGAATTAAAAACAAACTGGAAATGAAAGTTAAACTCAAAATTGTGCAACCAATTTTATTAAATAGAAAATAATCATTGGGTCATATTAAAATAGCAGTGGTAATTTATTAAAATGTTTTAATAATATAAACAAATAAAAACAGTAGCAAAACAACCACTTTCTCCCTTTCTAAATAAAACAAAAATGCAAATTATTTTTGTTGAGCACCCAAACCTTTTATGGATTTACTATACAGTGTAATACAATCATTGGGATTGTTGTCACATTTTTCTAGAATCACCTGATAGCCAGAATTAAATAAAACAGTAAAGGAAATCCATGGCACGGGAGAAAATGGAAAAAAATCTAACTTGCGCTCACGGCATGGCCCAACACCTCGCCCATCCCCTCCCCTTTCCCCTTTCTTCTTCCCTGTTCACGGGGCGGGAGCCGTGGCGGGCATCCCCCGGCCAGACCATGGCCATGTCGCCGTGGCGGCCATCTGACGGCCGCCGGCCTATATATAGTCGATCTCGGGCCCCCTGCCCACTCCACGAAACCCTAGCCGCCGCCATTGGACCCCCCCTCCCTCTCTCCAGCTCCTCCCCGAGGTTGTCCGGGCGCAGCCATAGGCACGCCGTCGACGTCGACACGGCCACCCACCTCCTCGAGTCGTCGCAAGCCGTCTAGAAGCACTCCAGGAGCGCCCTCTCCCTCGCCTTCGTCGACTTCAATGAACCGCGAGAGATCGAGGCTGCGACATCGCCGGAACGCCTCGATCCGCTTCACCGGCCGCCGCCTCCGCCATCGCTCGATCCCCTCCACCGCAAGCTCCCCCGAAGCCTCCCTCGAGCCCGCTGCCACCCATGCAGCCCCTCCGTCAGCGCGCCCCCTCGAATCCCCCTTCCTCCTGTTGCTCTCGTCATGTCCACTGAGCCCGTGCTCGGGCTGCCGTCATGCTGCCATGGCTGGAACGTGCCTCAGCCGCGCCCTGCGGTCCTAGGCCACGCCCCGCGTGTGACCTCGCCGTGCGCCGCACCCACACATCGTGGCCACCTCGCTGGCATGGCCTCGCGACCATGTTGGGCTCGCTCCGGCGAGCACTGTGTGCACGCGTGGTTACCCAGGGTGCTAAACCTCCATTATCCCCTAATCCCCACTGAAATGTGGTGCAGTACCCCCCCCCCCACTTAACCATGTTGTTAAAATTAAATAGAACAGCCCCCTCTGTCAATTACAGGTGGACCCCATCTGCTTATTTGTTAATTACATAGGAAATTAAAAGATGTTAGGATGACAGATGGGCCCCACTATTATTTGATTTAATAAAATGAATATTGTAAATGTCTAGAGAATGACATGTGGGCCCATGTGCCAGCTTAATTAAATTAAATGTTTATTTTCCACAGTATATGATATGTGGGTCCCCTCTGTCAAGTTGACTAGTCAACAACACTGTTTTGGATAATGTTGATTTAATAATAAAATAAATCCAGAAATGTCAGAACCCTTTGTTAGGTAATGTGCTAGGGTTAACTAGTACTCTTGCATCATGTCAAATTTTCAAAAGAAATCATAGAAATCAAAATTCAAAAGCAAATGGGAGAAGGAACCCCCCCCCAAATGAATTAATTCAAAAGGCCAGATAAAAATATTCTCCAAAAATTCATGTTAGATTTTTGAAAAGTCTTATAAATGAGTGTGATCACATATCAAGTGATGTGGGACCCACCCCATGCTCATAGATTTTTCAAATATTCAAACAGTGCCTTGGAATTAAAGAAATACCCCTATTTGAATTAAAGTTCAAATCATTTGAATTTTCAAAATGTTGAAACTTTATAAGTGGCTAGTCTATATTATTATGAGGGCATATAAAAGTTTTCAGCATTTAATAAAATGTTTAGCTATTTTATTTAGCTAAACAGAACAAATGTCAGAAAAGAAAATTAGAAAAGGAAGCAGAATCCTTACCTGGCGCCTAGGCGGAGCCGGCCCACCCAGCCCAGCCGGCCCACAGGGGCAGCGGGGTCTTCTTCCCCGTCCCGCGCCTCCAAGCTGCTCGGTGGAATGCCACCGAGCCAGCCGGGGACGACACGTCGTCGTCGAAGACCTTCCAGGCCGCCCCGTGCCCTCTTCTCGCGCCTGGAGACGCCCTGAAGCTTCCCCCCTCCATTCTCCCCCTCCACAAGCTCCCTCCTCTCCTCTCTCGCCCGATTCGTCGTCGCCCGAGAAGAACGCCGGAGCGCCGTCGAGCCCCCGCGTGGCCACCGTGCTCCCCGCGACGCCTCGAGCTGTCCAAAAGAACCGCAGCCGTCGTCTTCATCAGCCTGCAGAAGGAATCGGAGCCAGACGCTTCCACGAGCTCGCTAGCTTCGTCGTCTTCGTCGCCGGCCGCCGTGGATCGACCTCGAATTCCGGCCGCACCAGAGCCTCCCCGAGCAAGTCGTCGCTCCAGTTAGACTCAGGGTGAGCTCACATTCAAAACCCCTCTTCTTCCCCCTTCGATTGCTTCCTCTAACCAGATCTGCCATGGGAACCCGAGCACCTCGCCGCCATGGTCGTCGACCTCCGCGCTCCAGTGCCCGTCATGAAGCTCCAGTGCACGCATTTGACTCCTGCGTGTGCTAGCGTTCGAACGCGCCCCGAATCAACTCAACCCGTGCACTACAGCAACATCTGCAACCTCGTCGCCATTCTGTTGCCGCCGGAGTCGTCGCCGCCGTCGATTCAGAGCTCCCCGTGAACCCCTGATGCTTCCAGACGATGCCGACGAAGTCGCTGCACCCGTTGGTGTCCTTCCCGTAGCCTCCCGTGGCCCCTAGGCCATTCCGGCGAGTCGCCGCCGTGGCCAGGCCACCGGCGTTTAGCCGCCGGCGTGTCAGCCCAAACCCCCCCCCCCCCCCTTAATCACTCGCCTAATGACCCCCTGGGTCACTGACCAGTGGGCCCAGTGGCTTAATTAAGCCACTGGATTAACTTAACCCCACGGTTTAAATCACTCAACCACTGACAGGTGGGACCCCAGTGTCAGCCCCCCCCCCCTGACGCCAGCTTGACGTCAGCCTGACGCAGTAAATCAATTTAAATGAATTTCCAGAAAAGCAAAATGATTTAAAGAAATTCCAGAAATTCTCGAAAATACCCCAAACTTTGGAAATTCATAGAAAATTCATATTAACTCCAAATTGGACAAATAATATATGAAAAATGATCAGGAGAAAATTATCTTTACAAATATGCAACTTTCAACTATGTTTGAGTTGATTTTAAAATGGGACCAGTAACATATGTCATTTGGTTTATTTGAATTTAATTCAAATTCAAACCAAATGCTTTTGCAACATGGACCATGGAATTATGCTATAATTCAACCACACATCAAAGGCATATCTTATACAATTGAAGATGATTCAAAATGATCAAACAATGTCACATGTAACTTGGTTAAGTTTGAATTCAATTGTGGAGTTTGAATTTGCAATTCAATTTGCAATATAATCCATTTAAATGGAATGCTCAACACATCAGTACCATGAACATCACCATTTCAATCTTATTCATGTGATTGTGCATTGTACATTATGTTGATCCTATGATTGTCATGTTGCTGATAGAAGTGGAGCCGGAACCCGAGGTCACCCCATTCGCTGAAGACCCCGAACCCGAACCTCGTCAGCAAGGAAAGCAAACCCCCATTGATCATGTCGATAAAATCCCACTTCCTTCGCGTGTCTCGCTTATGCATTGTTTAGGATGATCACCATGATTCGTTTCTACCGCATAGATGGACCCATTCCTTTGCATGACCTATCATTTTGTCACGGTAGTAAGCAAACCACAATCCTAGTAAATGTAGGAGTTGGTTGATATCATGTGGCCCCTGCAAATGATTATCGCTTATTGCATGCTTAGTATGATATCATGATGTTACTGTGATGTGAGTCGGGATGGTAGTGATCATGTTGATGGTGATAGAAAAGTGTTGGTGAATCTACCCTAATACAAGGTGAACAATAAGAGGCTGTGTAGGAGTACACGGTGGGTTGTCTCGTTGAACACCGCCCTAAGTCCGAGTTCTTGTGTGGTGATCCAAGATGAAGAGTACAACCACACATCGGGCTCACTGACCCCTCACAACTTACTAACTCATCCCTTTCGATGTCCAGATGTCGCAATAGTTCGGAGTTCTGGTAGGCTTGTGGCCTGGATGCTAAGTGAGAGAACGGCTCATCCGAGACCGGCTTATGCACCACGCACACATCACTTGGGTCCACTTCGGTAAACCGGCCGGGTTCACGATAGTGGTAACCAACCCAAGTAGGCGGCTTTCTTGGACTAGATAGGCTATGAGGTAACAGTTGTGGTGAGCATCCTCGCTGGCACCCCTTGAATGGTGTCGAGATCAAAGGCGGTAAATGATGATCATGTGTGTGTAGCGGTACACCCTTGCAAGGTTAACAAAACTATTCGAATAGCCGCGTCCGCGGTTATGGACTGCTTGGAAAGCTGAGCTTGATTATTAGATAACTTGAACTGGATACATCTAAAACACACCAAGATAAGTGTGAGTGCTATGGCGTGCTTCCTCGTGGGGAAGTCGAGGAAGGCACCATAGTGGTGTAATTGGTTGGAGAAAGTAGTGCACTCGTGTACGCTTCTTACCTCAAAGTCTGGTACTCGTAGTTCAGGACTAGCCAAGTCAAAGCTGGCATTTCTGCAAGTGAAACCCCACCTCCCCTTTAGCTTGATACATGTGCATGAGTAGTATAGCTCCTATGTAAGTCTTGCTGAGTACGACTTTGTACTCACGTTTGCTTAATCTATGTTTTAGATGATGCCACTGACCCTGAAGGTGGCTTGTTCATCGAGCTGGACGACTGAAGACCAACTAGTCTAGTCCCAGTCAGACGACTGGTTCCCTCGTGGAGGGCTTGTGTTTAAATAAGGCTTCTTAAGCCATTTGTTAAACTTGTCTGTACTCAGACATAATTTGCTTCCGCCTGTGTTGTAATGTTGGATCACATCTTTGTGATCTCTGTGTGCACTCTATAAGAGTTATCAATAAAATTGTATACTTTGTAGAGAATTGCAATGATACCTACTGTTCATACAAGGCATGTGTGCTGTGTGTATGTTTATAACATACATGTCTTTGTATGGGTTTTCGAGACCTTAGTTGTGTTCTGGATGGCGGTCTTTCATACACCAAGTGACCCTTAGATGTGCGCAGCTTGGGGCATCGCGATGCGATTGTTCGAGACTCCGTCTCGTGCACACTTTGTGATATGATCGAGCCCGCCCTAGACCCCGACTAAGTGATCGGGCTGGAGTAAGTCTATGTAAGAGTTATGAGATAGTTGATAGTATGGTTGAGGCGACTTGTCTTTGAATATGGGAGTTCACCATCCATATCATTAGACTTGTGTGCGGACGATGAGGACCCATCTCAGTTGATCATCCGGCCTGGATGGGATGCCCCTCACGTACGATGCTTTCCGAGAACGTTCTGTGCTTGGCCTTGTCTACTTAGACAAGTGGGTACGGTTCTCGGCTCTACATATGACTATGTCTTAGCTGTACTTGCATACGCTAACCCCGGTTCCCGACAGACTTGGTATCAGAGCAGGACTGACTGTAGGACTAGTAGCCTTGGCCGAAGTTGAGTCTAGCTTGCTATAGTTATGTAGTTACTCTGGGTATATAAGGGAATAACATAAGGCTTCTTTTTTCTCCTTACCCCCTTCGTTCTGAGTTCTGAGTCACCCTCATATTATTCTACGGGAAGATAGGACTAGGCTCTCCTCTGTCTGATTAGCACATCTCGTTGTTTTCTTCCTTATATCCGTAGGAAAGTGGTGTCCGGGTTTTCCTAGCATTGTTCTAATGCTGATTTCTTACATCGTATTATGTAAGTGATGTTTTCATGATTGGAAGAAATTGTCATTTCTTACAATTACAGCCGTTATGCTGTCCGAGCCATTCCAGGTTTATCTCATAATCTGACGCAATTGCAAACTCCTTCTTTCTGTTTCAGATGGCAGATCTTCCCCCTCGGCAGATTGTTCGTTTGACCAGGTGCCTCGGTGTGCGTGGCCATCCCGCCACGTTGATCGAGATGATGTCCTATGTGGGATATCGATGGTACCCTGAATACACCGTCGAGGAGCAGTTCCATGACTTCAAGCAGACGCAGTTCCACTGCATTGTTCGGATCTACCCACACCACGTTGGAGTCACCCATCCTATCCACTTTGGACATGGCATTGGCGTTACCGAGAACATGGCTGTGCAGGATGCTGCATATTCATGTATTACACTGCTGAGAGAGGAGCACACTTTGCTAAGAGAGACTTCTTTCCGCTATATCCCTGCTGCACTTCCAGGAGAAGAGGGATATTACACTGGACTCTACTCAGATCACTCTGCAGAGGATCCAGCACTCCAGGTGACTGCTAGGTTTGCTAGTGACAGAAATCGTGATGCACGCGCTCTCCGTTTCGAGCTTCACGCCACTCGTGTTCGTCTGTATCGCGCACTGACGCTCTTGGCACCATTTTTGAGCGTGGGATCAGTTGAGTATGATGCTATCTACCCAGTGAGGACTCAGATGCCTTCTCGAGTTGCTTGGCCCGAGATTGGAGGCATTTTTCCACCGCGTGGTCCTTTGCTTCCACCCTACGCTGGACCTAGGCCCCATCCTTGCCCAAATGGATATCAGGGTCCACAGGCCTCCGTGTTTTCCGATGGTCACCTCCAGCTACCGGGATACGCGGGTAACTTTTACGAGGACTACTATGGAGATGGAGATGAGTGAGACCGCCTGTGGTCTTACTTAGTAAGGATATAGTAGTATCTTAGTATATTGTAAGCAAGGTGTCTAAGATTCCAGAGGCTTAGATAAATAATGTATAGGAAGTCAGAGTGCCTCTGAAGGATGTATCATCTTCATCACGTTTGTATTAGCTTGGTGCTTGTACTAAAACGATGTATGGTTTGTATGACAGCTTGTGAATATATGGCTTGTATGCTTTTATCACCATGTTGTCAAGATGATTACTTCCTTTGCTCTGTAATCCTTCCAGTACTTCAATACCTTGATTAGGCTCTTCAAATCAACTCTATTTGACTATGGTTTTTCACCTTCAGGATGTCTCAAGGAACCCGTGGCCAGATTGGTCGTAACCATGGTCGTGGGAATGACCAGGAGGAAGGCAACCTTCCACCCCCACCTACGATGGCTCAGGTTCTGATGGAGGTCGAGAGGAATCGCCGAGACTCTCACCACCTGCTGGAAGTCATTGCACGCAACACCACTCAACAGCGCAATGAGCTGGTGTCCCTGAACGACTTCATCCGGCTTCATCCCCCGGTTTTCAGTTACTCCACCGAGCCCCTTGACGCCGATGACTGGCTTCGCAGCATCGAGAGGAAGCTCCAAGCAGGCCATGTTGCAGATGGCGACAAGGTCAGCTATGCCACCTATCACCTTGAAGGTGCAGCTAGATCTTGGTGGGAGAACTTTCTGAATATGCGCCCCGTTGGACCGCCTGCATCTTGGGAGGAATTCTGTACTTCTTTCCGCGAGCACCACATCCCCAAGCGTCTTATGGACCGCAACCGTGAGGAGTTCTGCAACCTCACCCAAGGCAGAAGAACCGTTGACGAGTTCAGTCGTGAGTTCAACCGACTTGCTCGCTATGCAACTGAAGAAGTCTCCACCGACTCCAAGAAACAAGAGAGGTTCCGTCGTGGCCTCAACACTGGACTCCGTCGTGAGCTCAACCTACATGACTTTGCCACCTTCCAGGTCCTTGTCAACAAGGCCATCAAGGCAGAGGACATGAACACCCCCAACGATTTCCGCAAACACCCTGGGGACGACAGTTCATCCAGTTCTGGCTCCCAGAAGCGCAAGATCTGGATCCCAAACAGCATGTTCCGCCAGAACAACCCACCGAGGCCATCCTATGTGGCGCCTCGTCCACCAACCCAGTTCCACCTAGATCCACCAAACAACCCAGCTCCACGCACTGTTTTCGGAGCCTGTTACAAGTGTGGTCAGGCAGGCCACTATTCTCGTGAGTGTCCCCAGAACCAGTTCCAGCATCAGAATGCTCCACCATGTGCTGGAGGCAACAACAACAACAATGGTCGTGGCAAGCCACCCCAGAAGGTCTACACCGCCAAACCCGCACCTCCCGCCACTCGTGGACGTGTGAACCAGATCGCCGTCGAAGAGACTGACGACACCACTGACGTCATTCTTGGTACGCTCCCAGTCAATTATGTTCCTACTTCCGTTCTTTTCGACCCAGGAACATCTCATTCATTCATGTCGGAAAGTTATGCACTTCGTCATGAGTTATCTTTTGTTGAATTGTCCACCCCAATGATTATTCAAACTCCAGGGTCAAGATGGCAAACTAATAGAGTGGGCCATGGTAATCAAATTGCAATTGAGGGTTTAGTATTCCTTGCTTCACTCATAGCCCTCAAGTCTTCAGATATTGATGTCATCCTTGGCATGGATTGGCTATCAAGACAGAATGCCTACCTGGATTGCAAAGGCAAATCCGTGAGACTCACCCACCCTTCAGGCAAAACAGTCAACTATACCTCACCCAGAACAAGAACCCAAGTGCATTCCTTGAATGTACTTCCCCTTCCCGAACTTGAAGATATTCCGGTGGTTCGTGACTTCCCGGATGTCTTTCCTGAAGAGCTGCCGGGCATGCCACCCGACAGATGTGTAGAGTTTATAGTGGATCTTGTTCCAGGAACCGCACCAATTTCCAAACGCCCATATAAAATGGCCCCACATGAGTTAGCTGAGCTAAAAAGCCAACTTGATGCTTCGTTGGCAAAAGGCTTCATCCGCCCTAGCTCATCGCCATGGGGTTGCCCCGTTCTGTTCGTAAAGAAGAAAGATGGAACAGAAAGGATGTGCGTAGACTATCGCCCGCTAAATTTAGCGACGATAAAGAACAAATACCCATTGCCCAGGATCAATGATCTTTATGATCAACTTGCAGGATCCTCGGTCTTCTCCAAGATGGATTTGAGATTAGGTTATCATCAAATCAAAATCTGAAACGAGGACATTCCCAAAACGGCTTTTACTACTCGGTATGGTCTTTACGAGTACACCGTCATGTCCTTTGGTTTAACCAATGCCCCCGCCACATTCTCGCGCTTGATGAATTCGATCTTCATGGAGTACCTAGATAAATTTGTTGTAGTTTATATTGATGACATTCTCATCTACTCGAAGAACGAAGAAGATCATGCCGAACACCTAAGGCTGGTATTGATGAAGCTTAGAGAGCATCGCCTGTATGCTAAATTCTCCAAGTGTGAATTTTGGCTACCAGAAGTGACCTACTTAGGCCACGTGATTTCTGCAAAAGGCATTGCTGTGAATCCCGAGAGAGTTCAGGCCGTCCTTGACTGGACTCCACCTGAATCGGTTAAGCAAGTTCGGAGTTTTCTTGGCCTAGCCAGCTATTGTGGTTGCTTCGTCGAGAACTTTTCTAAAGTTGCAAAGCCTCTAACTGAACTCCTCAAGAAAGATAAGAAATTCTTATGGACTTCCAAGTGCGAGGAAAGCTTTCAAGAGCTAAAAAGGAGATTGATTTTTGCACCCGTACTTGCACCTCCAGACACCAAAAAGGATTTCGAGATCTATTGTGACGCATCACGGCAAGGGTTAGGATGCATACTTCTGCAAGATCGACATGTGGTAGCTTATGCTTCACGCCAGTTGCGACCACATGAAGAGAACTATCCTACCCATGACCTTGAACTCGCTGCCGTAGTTCATGCCCTAACAACTTGGCGACATTACCTCCTTGGTAATCGTTGTGAGATTTATTCCGACCACCAAAGCCTCAAATACATTTTCACCCAGCCAGATCTTAATCTCAGGCAAAGACGCTGGATTGAGTTGATAAAAGATTACGACGTAGTAATTTCTTACACCCCAGGAAAAGCCAATGTCATGGCTGATGCACTAAGTCGTAAGTCGTATTTTAACAACCTCATGTTACAACAGTATCAACCACTTCTTCATGAGGACTTTCGCAAGCTCAATCTTGAGATTGTTCCTCATGGCTATATTTCTACCTTGGTGGCGAAACCAACTCTTGAGGATCAAATCATAGTTGCCCAAAGGCGTGCACGAGGTGTTCGCCGGATCAAGGAGAACATTGTTAGCGGAGTTGCTAAATGTTTCTCCACAGATAGCAAAGGAACGGTATTCTTTGAAAATCGTTTGGTAGTACCTAAGAATAAGGAACTAAGGCAACTCATCCTCAAGGAAGCCCATGACACACCCCTCTCGATTCATCCCGGTAGCACAAAAATGTACCGAGATCTACGCCAGAGATTTTGGTGGAGTAGGATGAAGAGAGACATTGCTCAATTTGTTGCCGAATGTGATGTTTGTCGTCGCATTAAGGCAGAACATCAAAGACCTGCTGGTACACTTCAACCTTTGTCTATTCCCGAGTGGAAATGGGACAAAGTCGGTATGGACTTCATCACCGTCTTTCCAAGAACCCAGAAAGGAAACAATGCCATCTTCGTTGTCATAGATAGGCTTTCCAAAGTTTCTCACTTCCTTCCGGTTCGCGAGTCTATAACTGCTAGCCAGTTAGCGGACTTGTACATCTCTAGAATTGTATCCCTTCACGGTGTTCCTTTGGAAATCAATTCTGATCGTGGTAGCCTTTTCACCTCTAGATTTTGGGGAAGCTTCCAACGTGCTATGGGAACTCATCTCTCCTTTAGTACAGCTTTCCATCCTCAGTCTAGTGGTCAAGTCGAAAGGGTTAACCAAATTCTTGAAGACATGCTCAGAGCTTGTGTTATCTCATTCGGAAAGAATTGGGAGAAGTCTCTGCCATTCGCCGAATTTTCTTATAACAATAGTTTTCAATCTAGTCTGAACATGGCTCCTTTTGAACTCCTATATGGACGACGATGTCGAACACCACTAAACTGGTCTGAAACCGGTGAAAGACAATTCTTTGGACCGGATATGATCAAGGAAGCAGTAGAGCAAGTTCGCATTGTTCGTGATCAATTGAAAGCAGCCCAGTCTCGTCAGAAAAGCTACTATGATCATCATCATAGGCAAGAGAGCTACAATCTGGATGAGAAGGCTTACCTTCGGGTTACTCCTCTGAAGGGAACCCAACGTTTCGGTATCAAAGGCAAGTTGGCCCCACGTTACATCGGAACTTTCCGCATTATTGCTAAACATGGAGAAGTTTCCTACCAACTTGAACTACCCCCGCATCTTTCCCGAGTACACGATGTATTCCTTGTGTCCCAACTCAGGCGTTGCTTCAAGGACCCCATCCGCGAAGTCGACCATGAAACGCTTGATCTCCAAGATGACCTTTCTTATCGAGAATACCCCGTTCGTATTCTTGATTCCGCAGAGCGTGTCACTCGTCGTCAGAAAATTAGGTTTCTGAAAGTGCAATGGTCACACCACTCTGAAAGAGAAGCCACGTGGGAAAGAGAAGACCGTCTCAGTGCCGAGTACCCCACCTTCCTCCCGCAGACTTCTGAATCTCGGGACGAGATTCTTTTGAGTGGGGGCGAGTTGTCAGAACCCTCTGTTAGGTAATGTGCTAGGGTTAACTAGTACTCTTGCATCATGTCAAATTTTCAAAAGAAATCATAGAAATCAAAATTCAAAAGCAAATGGGAGAAGGAACCCCCCCCCCAGATGAATTAATTCAAAAGGCCAAATAAAAATATTCTCCAAAAATTCATGTTAGATTTTTGAAAAGTCTTATAAATGAGTGTGATCACATATCAAGTGATGTGGGACCCACCCCATGCTCATAGATTTTTCAAATATTCAAACAGTGCCTTGGAATTAAAGAAATACCCATATTTGAATTAAAGTTCAAATCATTTGAATTTTAAAAATGTTGAAACTTTATAAGTGGCTAGTCTATATTATTATGAGGCCATATAAAAGTTTTCAGCATTTAATAAAATGTTTAGCTATTTTATTTAGCTAAACAGAACAAATGTCAGAAAAGAAAATTAGAAAAGGAAGCAGAATCCTTACCTGGCGCCTAGGCGGAGCCTGCCCACCCAGCCCAGGGGTTCCCATGGTCTTCTTCCCCGTCCCGCGCCTCCAAGCTGCTCGGTGGAATGCCACCGAGCCAGCCGGGGACGACACGTCGTCGTCGAAGACCTTCCAGGCCGCCCCGTGCCCTCTTCTCGCGCCTGGAGACGCCCTGAAGCTTCCCCCCTCCATTCTCCCCCTCCACAAGCTCCCTCCTCTCCTCTCTCGCCCGATTCGTCGTCACCCGAGAAGAACGCCGGAGCGCCATCGAGCCCCCGCGTGGACACCGTGCTCCCCGCGACGCCTCGAGCTGTCCAGAAGAACCGCAGCCGTCGTCTTCATCACCCTGCAGAAGGAATCGGAGCCAGACCCTTCCACGAGCTCGCTAGCTTCGTCGTCTTCGTCGCCGGCCGCCGTGGATCGACCTCGAATTCCGACTGCACCAGAGCCTCCCCAAGCAAGCCGCCGCTCCAGTTAGACTCAGGGTGAGCTCACGTTCAAAACCCCTCTTCTTCCCCCTTCGATTGCTTCCTCTAGCCGGATCGGCCATGGGAACCCGAGCACCTCGCCGCCATGGTCATCGACCTCCTCGCTCCAGTGCCCGTCATGAAGCTCCAGTGCATGCATTTGACTCCTGCGTGTGCTAGCGTTCGAACGCGCCCCGAATCGACTCAACCCATGCACTACAGCAACATCTGCAACCTCGTCGCCGTTCTGTTGCCACCGGAGTCGTCGCCGCCGTCGATTCAGAGCTCCCCGTGAACCCCTGATGCTTCCAGACGATGCGGACGAAGTCGCTGCACCCGTTGGTGTCCTTCCCGTAGCCTCCCGTGGCCCCTAGGCCATTCCGCCGAGTCGCCGCCGTGGCCAGGCCACCGGCGTTTAGCCGCCGGCGTGTCAGCCCAACCCCCCCCCCCCCCTTAATCACTCGCCTAATGACCCCCTGGGTCACTGACCAGTGGGCCCAGTGGCTTAATTAGGCCACTGGATTAACTTAACCCCACGGTTTAAATCACTCAGCCACTGACAGGTGGGACCCTAGTGTCAGCCCCCCCGCCTGACGCCAGCTTGACGTCAGCCTGACGCGGTAAATCAATTTAAATGAATTTCCATAAAAGCAAAATGATTTAAAGAAATTCCAGAAATTCCAGAAAATACCCCAAACTTTGGAAATTCATAGAAAATTCATATTAACTCCAAATTGGATAAATAATATATGAAAAATGATCAGGAGAAAATTATCTTTCCAAATATGCAACTTTCAACTATGTTTGAGTTGATTTTAAAATGGGACCAGTAACATATGTCATTTGGTTTATTTGAATTTAATTCAAATTCAAACCAAATGCTTTTGCAACTTGGACCATGGAATTATGCTATAATTCAACCACACATCAGAGGCATATCTTATACAATTGAAGATGATTCAAAATGATCAAACAATGTCACATGTAACTTGGTTAAGTTTGAATTCAATTGTGGAGTTTGAATTTGCAATTCAATTTGCAATATACTCCATTTAAATGGAATGCTCAACACATCAGTACCATGAGCATCACCATTTCAATCTTATTCATGTGATTGTGCATTGTACATTATGTTGATCCTATGATTGTCATGTTGCTGATAGAAGTGGAGCCGGAACCCGAGGTCACCCCCTGCGCTGAAGACCCCGGACCCGAACCTCGTCAGCAAGGCAAGCAAACCCCCATTGATCATGTCGATAAAATCCCACTTCCTTCTCATGTCTCGCTTATGCATTGTTTAGGATGATCACCATGATTCGTTTCTACCGCATAGATGGACCCATTCCTTTGCATGACCTGTCGTTTTGTCACAGTAGTAAGCAAACCACAATCCTAGAAAATGTAGGAGTTGTTTAATATCATGTGGCCCCTGCAAATGATTATCGCTTATTGCATGCTTAGTATGATACCATGATGTTACTGTGATGTGAGTCGGGATAGTAGTGATCATGTTGATGGTGATAGAAAATTGTTGGTGAATCTACCCTAATACAAGGTGAACGATGAGAGGCTGTGTAGGAGTACACGGTGGGTTGTCTCGTTGAACACCGCCCTAAGTCCGAGTTCTTGTGTGGTGATCCAAGATGAAGAGTACAACCACACATTGGGCTCACTCACCCCTCTCAACTTACTAACTCATCCCCTTCGATGTCCAGATGTCGCAATAGTTCGGAGTTCTGGTAGGCTTGTGGCCTGGATGCTAAGTGAGAGAACGGCTCATCCGAGACCGGCTTATGCACCACGCACACATCACTTGGGTCCACTTCGGTAAACCGGCCGGGTTCATGATAGTGGTAACCAACCCAAGTACGCGGCTTTCTCGGACTAGATCGGCTATGAGGTAACAGTTGTGGTGAGCATCCTCGCTGGCACCCCTTGAATGGTGTCGAGATCATAGGCGGTAAATGATGATCATGTGTGTGTAGCGGTACACCCCTGCAGGGTTAACAAAACTATTCGAATAGTCGCGCCCGCGGTTATGGACTGCTTGGAAAGCTTAGCTTGATTATTAGACAACTTGGACTGGATACTTCTAAAACACACCAAGATAAGTGTGATTGCTATGGCGTGCTTTCTCGTGGGGAAGTCGAGAAAGGCACCATAGTGGTGTAATTGGTTGGAGAAAGTAGTGGACTCGTGTACGCTTCTTACCTCAAAGTCTGGTACTCGTAGTTCAGGATTAGCCAAGTCAAAGCTGGCACTTCTGCAAGTGAACCCCACCTCCCTTTACCTTGATACATGTGCATGAGTAGTATAGCTCCTATGTAAGTCTTGCTGAGTACGACTTTGTACTCACGTTTGCTTAATCTATGTTTTAGATGAACCCATTGACCCCGAAGGTGGCTTCTTCATCGAGCTGGACGACTGAAGATCAAGCTAGTCTAGTCCCAGTCAGACGACTGGTTCCCTCGTGGAGGGCTTGTGTTTAAATAAGGCTTCTTAAGCCATTTATTAAACTTGTCTGTACTCAGACATAATTTGCTTCCGTTTGTGTTGTAATGTTGGATCACATGTTTGTGATCTCTGTGTGCACTCTATAAGAGTTATCAATAAAAATGTATACTTTGTAGAGAATTGTAATGATACCTACTGTTCATACAAGGCATGTGTGCTGCGTGTATGTTTATAACATGCATGTCTTTGTATGGGTTTTCGAGACCTTAGTTGTGATCTGGCTGGCGGTCTTTCATACACCAAGTGGCCCTTAGATGTGCGCAGCTTGGGGCATCGCGATGCGATTGTTCGAGACTCTGTCTCGTGCACACTTTGTGGTATGATCGAGCCCTCCCTAGACCCCGACTAAGTGATCGTGCTGGAGTAAGTCTATGTAAGAGTTATGAGATAGTCGGTAGTATGGTTGAGGCGACTTGTCTTTGAATATGGGAGCTCATCACCCATATCATTAGACTTGTGTGCGGACGATGAGGACCCATCTCAGTTGATCATCCGGCCTGGATGGGATACCCCTCACGTACGATGCTTTCCTAGAACGTTCTGTGCTTGGCCTTGTCTGCTTAGACAAGTGGGTACGGTTCTCGGCTCTCCATATGACTATGTCTTAGCTGGACTTGCATACGCTAACCCCGGGTCCGGACACACCACCCCCCCCCTCTAACATACCGACCACGAGACCTTCCCCCTCCGTGTCGTTTGCCGATAATTACCCGAAGCTGGCAATTTATCCCCGGATGAATTCCCGCTCCGAGACAAACACCTTATACTGTGTTAGAACACCGCCAACACTGCGATTGTCATGCCTTTCATTGTATTGCTATTATTGTTTCTCCCCCCCCCTATTCTGTCATAAATGTCGCGACCGTTGTCGGTGCCCCCTTCATCGACTACCTCGACGACTGTACCCCTACTGTTGAGCTTTCAGGCAAGCTGTGCCCCTTCACCTCTCCCACATATCACCTATCTATCTATATTTATCTGTTGAACTAGGCATTGATGCTTCTACGTTACATTCCTATTCAATTGCATAGCCTATCATTGTCGCCCCTTGATGTACCTTCCTTATCCTATGTTGCCTAGTATATAAATATAATATTCAGCAGTTAGCCCTGCGCAATGTTAGTCAACTAGGCTTAGTACTCGAGCTGTGATTACTCTGGGGAGTGAACGCGGAACACAAACAATTTAAATTGGTGCAACAGGTACGGTACAGAGCAGACGCCCAAGGGAACCTATAACAGCGAGACTTTGTCGAGTCGCTTCAAGTTTTTCTTACGAGTGGATGGACTCGTATTTCACTCTCGTCGTCGGCTCGGTAGCGTAGCATCACCGGGGTGATACGAGGATATTCCTCTTTAGTTCATTCCGCTGATGTCATGGTCGAACTTCTTCAAGTGTACCATCGAGGGTGATTCCTCCTGGTTTCACTTGATGGTAGGCACATGAATCAACTGGTGTCCTAAAAGGTATGTAGTAGGGTGACCCAATGGTGCCCGCGAGAGGTATTGTATCGAGACGGCAGGATAGGAGGATAACATCGTGGGCATGTTTCTTGCTCGTTGTCCATGAGATACCAAACCACGAAAGTCGAGCTCCTCCAGGAGCACACGCGTGATAAGGTAAGGAGACGGTTTACCTTGTTGGTAACCACGTGTTTTGGAGGGACGACAGGGCATGCACCGATGTACTGGTGGTCCTAACTGTTATTCGTTTTTCGTTGTGTTAATTAGTCGGGACAACGATAACGGTTGACCCACGAGATAATAATAAAATGCTTAAATGGGTCAGGTGGATGACTTGAGTGGGTCGACGTGCCCTATATGCGCTACCTCCATGCGGTATAATGGGTGTGGGCCCCTCGGTGGCGTACATTCCATCAACAGCTCTGAAAGACGCCATGTTCAGTATTGTGGCACGGTTAGATTCGCATCCCAGAGGAGTTGAATGGAATTCATCCTTTACACAACGACCCGGAGGGCGAGGGGCGACGGACCAACACCCCCTTGCGCTTAGGATGTAGACCGGAGGGGACCTCTCTGATGAGCCTAGGTAGGACTACATCGTGTCGGATAGCCTAGGTGGGGCATTCCTTAACAAGGTATGCGCCACCCTGGAAATCCGAGCGTGTAGGGTAAAAGTAGTGCAGCCCTGCAGGGATGAAAATCTATTCGAATAGTCGTGTCCGCGGTAACAGGACACTTTATGCTGAATCCAGATCCTACTACTACAAACTATTACGAGTAAACTGTTGGTTCTAGGTTTTCTTCCTCGCAGGGAAGTCGAGGAAGGGATCTCAGAGGCATTGATAATTATTACAACTTACTATTATACAATGTTTCAGCAACTTCTGCTGCATTGTTACTTTATACTTTATATATAATTGTTGGCTATTATCTTCCCGTGCTACAAGAACCGTGTGAAGAGGCTAGTCTCTGATAGGCCTAGCTCATTCCCCCTTACCCTGGTATTTCTGTCTTACAGTCCACTATACATCCTCTTCTTCCATTTTGATACCAATGCATAAATGCTTAGTAGCCTGGGTTTAGGTCTCGCTAAGTATGCTAGATACTCACCCTTGCTTTATTTCCCCCTTTGTTTTATATACAGGTTCCTGCAATCAGACGTTGGAGCCTTGGAGTCCAGGAGCAGAAGATCCCCGATGTTTTCTTTGTCGTGGAGTTCCCCCCCCCCCCCTCGACCAGGAGTAGTTCGGAGGTTCCCAAGCAAGAGGACTTGCCTTTTCGATCTGATGTTGTTTGTGCTAGACTTCTTAAGGAAAACCTTGTATGCTTGTGTCTGTACTCAGGTACTATTGCTTCCGCTAACTTTGTGCTCTTGAGTTGTCGTATTCGAGCCCTCGTGGCCCCTGGCTTGTAATATACAACTTGTATTATTTTTATTATTAGAGTTGTGTTGTCATATCATGTCATGAGTCCTTAATCTCGGCCGTGTACCTTGCGTGTATAATTACTGTACACGGTCCGATTTCGGGGCCATCACAAGAGGTAAGCCCGGAAATCTCGAGGACGATATTTTTCTAAGGGGGGTAGGTTTGTGACACCCTGATTTTTGCTCCCCGATTTTTCCTCCGCAAGATTGGACTCCCGTCTTTGTCTTTCGGTGTTATTGGATTTTCTTTGGATCTTAGGCATATGAAGATGGTTATATGGCTATGCCTTTCCCCAAAACCAGATATTCTTATCAATTCCATCTTGCTTCAACCCAGGTATCACAAGTCATCCTTCCCTTCATCCCATATATTCCTTTTTCATTAAAAGGAATATTCATTTCCTTTGAGGATTGTGAAGCAACCTTAATTTCTATTGCTCCATAAATCCCCAAATAATTCCCACATGCTCTTGACATCATATCTTTCCACAATATCCAAAAATATCTCATGGCCCAACTGAATTTTTCCTCTAGATAAATTCATTTGTCTTTTAGGGAAGAATAGAACTTTGTGAAGGAAGTGTTATTTCTATCTGCTCTTTGATCCTCAAACTTTTTGTGCAACCTATGTCCATCATATCATCATCCTCTACCAAGTTTAATCCCCATTGGCCTAGCCAATCTTCCCCACCAAATTCACAAAGTTTATATCCAGCAGAAAGCTTTGTGAAGGAAGTGCAAGCTAGGAGTTCCCAATTGATCTGAAACTTTGCACACATGTTCCTCCATCCAAATAACCTCCCTAAACCAGATTTGAGCCAATCCCAACCTACCAATGTGAGGCCAGCAACAACTTTGCATTTCTGGTCCAAATGGACACTTGCAAAGGAAGTGCTAGATATCTTGCTCCATGTGTGATGAAACTTTGTACAATTGCTCACCATAGTGAATGAGTAACCTCAGCCAAAAATCATTCTTAGGGGAGCAATGTGCTAGCCACACCACAGCACAAACATCTTCTGCCTCGATGGCAAATTTGCAAAGGAAGTGTCATTTGCGTTGGTCCATTTGAGCTCAAACTCCACAGAATCGTAGTCCTTCCAACCCTAAACCCATGTGACAACCCCACATTCACCCCCTCTTCACCATTTGACCTTACCTTCTTCCCCAAATTTGTTGTATCAAGCTTGTCAGGGATTGTGTGGTCACACCGGAGCTCCTCTAGACCATTCAATGATACCACTGTGACCACAGTCGAAAGGACTACATGATGTACATGTTGTTCCATGCCAAATTTCATCGAGAGCACCGGTGCGCCTGGTGACCACGCATATGGCGTCCACCTGGAGTGCTCGACGCGTGTCCTGGCCGTGTCGGCCCGTCCTATAGCTCGCCCCGTCGCCTAGCCCTTGTCTCCCTGTGTTGCCCGTCTTTCCCCGAGCCACGCATGCCCTTCCCTTCCCCTCAGGCTCTTCATCTAGCCCCTGGACGCCCGTGCCGACCGCGGATGCTCTGCACAGCTCGCCCGAGCCTTGTCTGCATCCCCATGGCGCAGCCCGAGCTTGGCATCGGCCTCCGGCTATAAATAGCCATGCCCCTAGGCTTTCCGAGCACAGCCACCCCTCCTCGCCCTCCTAGCACCGCGCCCAACCCCTCTGTTAAGCTCCCGAGCCCGCCATTGCCGCCCACGGCCATGGCACCACCGCCACTTACCTCTCCGTGGTGAGCATCCCACGCCACCCCCCCCCATCTCAATTGAGCGCACAAGCCACACCCCCTTGCACCATATCCCTCCCTCGTGCCCTCATTTTGTCTCGGGCACAGCCGTAGCGTCGTTACCCACGACGAACGACGGCCACCTCCGCGGCGTTGGAAGCCATCGTCTCCACGGTCAATACCGGCGACCGTGGCCTACACCCCCGCGTGCGGAATGTCCCCTTGAGCACGCCCTTATGCACAAAGCCGCCGATGGCACCCCCAATCGTCCAGAATCCTCATCCCCGTTGCCCCCTGTCTATGGCGCGGTGTTGAGGACAAACCCGTCATGTGGGCCCTGTCGGTCAGCCTCTGCGCTGCCCCCAGCCGAAGTGCATTTAGTCTGGTGCATTTTTTCCATAGTGAAAGCGTACTCAGGGTATGCGTCGTCGACGTCACCTCCTTTCCCCTCGGCTAGTTGGGCCGGCCCATTTGCAGCAGCAGCCCAACAGCACAGCGCGCGCCGAATCCAGCCCAACGCGGGCTAGGGCGCCTCTTTTTCCATTTTCTCAAAAAAAGAGATGACGACCCAGAGGCAAATCCTTATTTGCAGATCAGTCCATGATCCCTTCCCCCTATATCTTCGCGACCGTAACTCCGATTGAGGTGATTCCAAATCTCTATTCGTCGAGCTCGTTCCAATGGTGCAACTTTAATGATGTTATAACATAATGAAAATGACCATTTTGCCCTTTCTCCATCCATAGCCTTTCCGGAGGGGAACCGTTCTGCCGAAACTTGTCGCGAGACCGTCGCATTTCTTTTCGATGATTCCTCGACCCCCAGGAAAGCCAACCATCTGATATATGCTCTAAATCATTGCTCTGTGTTATTCTTGTGTATTTAATTAATGAATATGTTTTCATTTGAGTATATAATAGTAGGTATGTGACTCTAACGGATCATTGCTTTCCTTTTCTTTGATGAAAGCACCAAGCCTGTGCTTTAGGCTGTTTCCGACCGTCCGGGGTGGATGCCGATTTATATTTCTCTATTCAACAACCGACCTGTGTTCTGAGATGCTTTTCGGCCGTCTCAAGTAGGTGTCGAGTTTCTTTTTGCAGTGGTGACCCCATGCTCTGAGTTGTTCTTCGGCCGTCTTGGGGGACCGCCGCATTCTTTTTATCAACACTGTCTCATGCTTTGAGCTGCTTTTCAGCCATCTTGAGCAGTGGTTGAGTTATTCCAATAACGTCCTAGATCTGACTTGTAAAGAATATTCTGGTGGCTACTGGTTTCATGAAAGGGTTCAGATGGTCATCGATTTCAGCTAATACTTGTGAAGAGATGAACTTTCCATTTGCATATTGTTTCACTAATGACTCGCATATGTTGTAGTATGGATATATATTGTTATCGTTATGCTTTACATTTATTTGCATCATGAATTATCAGTATTGTTGCCATGTTAATAAATGGAAGTTAATAACAATAACCTCCTCCATCGGCTGGATCGAGTCATGGTGCCACTGAACCGAACTTACCAGTGCAGCCACATTTGACTGTATGGGAAGACCTTAGCTTGGTCTAACATTGTGCCTTTTACGGGTATCACCAAAGATGAGAGGTTATGCACGCACGCTACCCTGGCCCGATACATGGCGATAGCCTTGAGATCCAGAGATGATATGATACCCGGGAGTCCCCGTTTGGGACAGTTTTTTTTGGCCACGGAGTTGGCTGGTGTCTGGAGGACACAGGGATACCCAGGACATGAAGGTATGTCGGTGGTACCGTATAAAGGTTACGTGATAGACAGGTTTCGTTGGAGTAGTCCTAGTCCATTGGACGAGGAGCTCCATATTGTGGGTAAAGTGCACAACCTCTACAGAGTGTATGAATCTATTCAAATAGCCGAGTCCACGGTATTGGATACGGTTCGTACTAGGTCACACCATGGACCGACATGAACTTGATATAAGTGGAGTGGTCATGCGATGACCCGTGCAAATTGAGTGGTCATGCGATGACCCGTATAAGTTGGGTGGTCATGCGATGACTGTACCATTGAGTGCTCATGTGATGACCCGTATAAGTTGGGTGGTCATGCGATGACCGTACCCATGGGATGGTCATGCGATGACCTGTATAAGTTGGTTGGTCATGCGATGACTGTAACCCGTTGCGTGGTCATGCGATGACCCGTAACCCGAATGCTGAGTCTATAAGGACTCCGAGGTAAGCTGCATGATCATGGTATGATCATGAGTGGTCCATGTGACCTTAAACGATGATTGATATTGCACTAGTCTTAACCATGGTGTTATGTTCAATTCATCATGTTAGCATTGCTTGAACTGTTAATGCCATACATAAAATTGCTCTAATAACTAATGCATGCTTGAATGCCATGGATTGCTTTGCTTGGTGTATATGTTACTTGGTTTGCTTGCTTGCGAGTACATTCAAACATATTCACCTGGCTTTGTCCTTGGCTATTCATGTAGCTAGATCTACAGGTTCAGCTAAGGATCTATCTTCCCCTAGGAGAAGCCGGAGTGTTCGTGAGCTAGAAGAGTAACCCAGCAGATCCCTGTGGATTGGAGCCGCTCCAAGCCCGTCCTGCCATAGATAGTATATATTCTGCTTCCCCCGTCTATGTAAGGTACCCTATATGGTTGTAATATATTGATTCAAGCCACCCTGTCTTATGAATCATTTTTTAGATCTTCCTGAGTTCTCGATTCATGTTGTAAGCGCACACACCAGGGTGATTCCTGGGCTGGTGTGTGGGCAACGGTCATCTGTGTACAGTGGTATTCAGGTGGAGCGTCACAGCCGTCCTCCGTTCGTGCTGCTCTTCGCGATCCCCATTAGCTTTCGGCGATGCGCGAGGAGTTTGACGCGCTGCTCCGCAACCGTACTTGGAAGGTGCTCCCGCGGCCCCCTCGGGCCTACGTCATCAACGGCAAGTGGGTCTTCAAGCTCAAGACACGACCGGATGGCACACTCGAGCGCTACAAAGTGTGTTGGGTGGTTCGTGTCTTTCGACAACATGCGGGTGTGGACTTCACCGACACCTTCGCCCCGATTGTCAAACCGGGCACGATCCGCACCGTTCTCCAGTAGGCGGTCTCTCGCGCTTGGCCCTTCCACCAGCTGGACATGTCCAACGCGTTCTTGCATGGTCACCTTGCTAAGCAGGTCCACTATCAGCAGCACACCGGCTTCGTCGACACCGAGCACCTCAACCATGTGTGCCTGCTCTCCCGATCTCTCTACGGGCAGAAGCAAGCACCACGTGCATGGTACCAGCGCATCGCAGTGTTTCTTCGGCAGCTGGGTTTCTGGTCTACCCGCTCTGACGCCTTGCTCTTCGTCTACCATCATGGCGCTACCACTGCATACCTGCTTCTATATGTCTACGACATCATCCTGACGGCCTCCACGGCTGAGCTCCTTCAGCAGCTCATCGGTCGCCTTCGCGCCGAGTTCGCCCTCAAGGGCTTGGGCCCCTGCACTTCTTCCTTGGCATCGAGGTGGTACGGCAGCCCAACGGCTTCTTCCTGCATCAGCAGAAGTACGCCCACGAACTTCTCAAGCTAGCCGGCATGCTTACATCCATGCTCGCGACTACGCCAATCGACATGAAGGCCAAGGTTTCTGCTCTGGAGGGGTCCCCTGCACCGGTGATACGCCCCAAACATATCTATAATTTCTGCTTGTTCCATGCACTTCAATGTGACATTGCTACATGTTTTGCTACACTTTTATATCATTTTACACATATTTGGAGTAACCTACTAACTCAGTGCACCCAGTGTCAGTTTCTGTCTGCTGAGGTCTTTAAGTTGCAGGTATTTTACCCAATTTTCAGAGCCCCAAAAATTCCAGAAAAATCATATAAAAAATCAACATGACGGAAGCTTCCGGAACCCCAAAGGAGGGCCGAGGGGGCCCACCTGCCACCCACGCCACCAGGGCGCCTGGGAGGTAGGTCCCACCCCTAGCGCGCCCCTTTGGCCTATATTACCTCTTCTTCCAGGAAACCCTCGAGGAGAAACCTGCATCGCAAAATACCTCTCTGTCCTGCCGCCATCGCACTTCCAAGATTGGGAGCACCAGAAGACTCCTTCCCGGCACCCTGCCGGAGAGAAGAAGGACCACCGGGAGCTTCTCCACCACCATGGACGCTTCCCGGATGTGCCGTGAGTAGTCCCCCTTGAACCATGGGTCCATGACTAGTTGCTATGTGATGTATTCTCTCCAATCTTGTTCTTCAATTCTTAGTCCTTGTGAGCTACCCTATATGATCAAGGCACCTATGTAATTTTCCTGTTGTTGCTATGCTGTGTTTGCTAGGATCCGATAGATTATGAAATTATGTTAAGATCGTGATGAGTTATATATTTGATTTACCTTTTATATTTTTCTCTTGAGTAATTCTTGCATGTTCCCCGTTACTTTTTATTGCTTTGGCCAAGTAGTAGATAGTAACTCCAAGAGGGAGCGTTATGCATGATTGTGGGTTCATGCCCCCCGATGTCTAGCTTGAGTGACAGAAACATGAGACTAGGGGATGTGTTGTTGCCACCAGGAAGAAAACAACGGTTCTTGTAACCGCGGTTGCAAGGATTGTTTACCTTACGCATAGATTGTTAATGCAATTGTCTGTTGCTTTGAGTTTAAACTTTGGATGGGGCTCGCAACTTAAGACCAGCGAGATGTTCTGGATATATATCTCAAGGCGGATGATTAGTGAGCACATGCAGATCGATTTTGGTCTACTTGTCTTGGCGTACTGCCCATACTTTTGAGCCTCTGACTTTCAAGTAGCATAATTAGCATTGTGGTGCTTTTATAATTCTGTCAATTGCCCAGCTGTAATTTGTTCACCCAGCTTAGCTCTTTTATCGTCTTTTGGGAGAGAGACATCACTAGTGAACATCATGGGACCCCAGTCCATATTTCCACCATTGTTTACACCTCCACTTTATTTATTGCTTTTACTTTCAGTTGCTATCATCACCACTATCATTATCCTCTTGCATTTGATCCTTTGTAAACGACAAGGTCGGAGGGATTGAAAACCCCTCTGTACTTCGTTGGGAGCAAAGTTACTTGTTGTGTGTGCAGGTCCAGGTAAATCAAGTGATTATCATCAAACGACGAATCACTTGCCGCACCACCTACTTGTCGCCTTCAGAGTCCTACGGAGAAAAACCTTGGTATCTTCACCAAGGGAATTTTGCCGCTATCTACATCTCAAACTTCCACTTGGGGTAACCAACGAAGGGCGAGAAGCCGTTATCATCTCCCGTACCATCAAGCAAATTTCCTGCGCCGTTGCCGGGGACTCCAGTCTTCAAGATAGGGGAGTTGCACACTATCTTTTATCTTTGCTTTTTAGTCTTGTTAGTTTACCTTTTAGTTTTGATCTTAGTGTCCTTTATCAAAATCACAAATAAATTGTCTGCCTTGTTCTTGCTTGCTGCTGTTACTATGGGTTCCACTGAAAACACTAAGTTGTGTGACTTCACTAGTCACAACAACAATGAATTTATCTGCACTCTTATTTCTCCACCTTCCACTTCAGCACCTTCTTATGAAATTAAACCTGCTTTTCTGAATCTTGTTATGAAAGATCAATTCTCTGGTGCTAGAGATGATGTTGCTTTACACTTGAATAATTTTGTTGAGCTTTGTGATATGAAAAAGTATAAAGAAGTAGATGGTGATATTGTTAAACTTAAGCTTTTTCCTATCTCCTTGAGAGGAGGAGCTAAAATTTGGCTTCAATCCTTGCCTAGGAATAGCATGGATTCTTGGGATAAGTGCAAGGATGATTTTATTCGGAAGTACTACCCCCTGCTAAGACTATCCAATTGAGGAGTAATATTATGAATTTTAAGCAATTGGATAACGAACACGTTGCCCAATCTTGGGAACGCATGAAATCTCTTGTTAAGAATTGCCCTACATATGGTTTGCCTACTTGGATGGTTATCCAGGCTTTCTATGCAGGTTTGAACTTTACCTTGCGGAATCTGTTAGACTCGACCGCGGGAGGAACATGTATGTCAACTACACTTGGTGCTGCCACAAAGTTATTGGATGAGATAATGACAAACTACTCTCAATGGCACACTGAAAGATCTCCAACACGTAGGAAGGTAAATTCTGTTGAGGAAATCTCCTCCTTAAATGAAAAGGTTGAGATGATCATGACTTTACTTACTAAGCAAGCTCCTATTGATCCTCATGATGTTCCTTTGAATTCTTTGGTTTCTCAAGAGCAAGTTGATGTTAATTTTATTTCTAGGAACAACTTTAATAATAATGCGTATAGGAGTAATTTTGGTAGCAATCCTAGACCGTTCCCATCCAACAACTATGGGAACAATAACACTGATCCTAGAACCAAAAACTCCACTTCTGACTTAGAGAGCATACTTAAGGACTTTATCACTTCTCAAAAGTTCTTCAACAAGAGTGTAGAAGAGAAATTAGAGAAACTAGATAGCCTCTCTTTGAAGGTAGACAATAAAGCTCATGAGGTAGAATTGCTTAAAATTAGAACTTCTCCCCTAGAGGAAAGGAAAACCACAACCATGAGTGATATCCAAGTCCAAATTAATGAGAATATTAGAATGGTAGCCAAACTTAAGGATAAATGGGATAGAGAAAAGGAAGAGGAAGATAGAATTAAGAGCCTTCCAACACACACTATTGTCTCCACTATACAAGTGGTTGAGGATCTCAAAACTTTTAACACCCAACACATCCCTAGTCCCATTGTACCTATTAATGGTGATGCTAATACCTCAACCTTAGGACAAGAAAGTCCCATCAATATAGAGACTACCAAGAGAATGAGCTTAGATGACATCACCAACACTTTGATTAATGGTAGTGATCTTGATTTTGATGATTGTAGTCTTTCTGAAGTTATCACCTTTTTGCAAAGAATGGCTAAAGACCCCCACACTAGCACACTTAACATTGCCTTTACCGAGCATATTACCAATGCTCTTATCAAAGCTAGGGAGGAGAAGCTCAAGCTTGAGACTTCCATCCCTAGGAAGCTAGAATATGGTTGGGATCCCATAATAAAAATTAAATTGAACATTTTTCTTGCTTTGCTTTATGAGATGTTGGAGCTAGTGCCTCCATTATGCCCAAAAGAATGTATGATATGCTAAATTTGAAACCTTTCGATACATGTTCTTTTGTTGTTCGTCTTGTTGATTCTTCCGCAAAGAAACCTTTAGGGAGGATTGATGATGTGCTTATTATTGTCAATGATAACTATGTTCCCGTTTATTTTCTTGTTATGGACATTGAGTGGTATCCCTCATGTCCAATTATTTTGGGACGTCCTTTTCTTCGCACCGTTGGTGCTATCATTGACATGAAAGAAGGGACCATTAGATTCCAATTTCCCCTCAAAAAGGGAATGGAACACTTCCCTCTAAAGAACATCAGGTTACCTTATGAGTTCGTTACACGGGCCAGCTATTCTTTTGATATTGTTAAAACTTGATTTTCTTGTATCATGCCTAGCTAAAAGGCATTAAAAAGCGCTTGTTGGGAGGCAACCCAAGTTGTTTTTACCTTAAGTTTTAGTGGTCTTGATGCTTGTTACTACTGTAGCAACATCATTTTATCTTTATTTTCAAGCTTTGTGCCAAGTTTTAGCCTCCGGTTGCAAGAAAGTTCAAAAGTTGTGACATGCTGTACAGAAATAGATTTTGTCCCCTTTACCGAAAAATTATCCATAAATCACCAGCTCATCTTTTTAATATGAATTGTTTTGACAGTATGCTCTATACAATTAGCTTTCGTGCATCTGTTCTGAGTTTTTTGATTTGAGTTGCAGAAGTACCCCTAAAAAATTATTTACTACCTGCTGGTCTGTTTTTCACAGATTCTGCCACGTTTTGCGTTTTCATCGTTTTGCAAACCTTAAGCTTGCTTTTTATTTGCAAAAAAAGTTGGAAATCTTGAGAAACAGTAGCTCTACAAGAATATATTTATTTCCAGTGGAGAAAAATTATTTTATCATGGGTACTAACCACTCTAATCGGCTTATGATGAGTTTCGTATGAAGGGAGTTTTCAAGTATGCGAAGGGAGATGATGAAAGAAGATTCGGGAGTGTCAAGCGCTCGATCTTGGGGATGCCCCCATGCACCCCCAAGAAATATCCAAGGAGACTCAAGCATCTAAGCTTGGGGATGCCCCCATGCATCCCCTTCTCCATCAACAATCATCAGTTCGTCCTTCTCCATGCTATATTTTTATCACTTCATATGTTATGTGCTAAACTTTGGGCGTCTCGCTCTTTACTTTTTAGTTTGTTTTAGTTTTTCTTGCTGTTCATAACAAGTTGGATCCTATCCTTCATTGTTTGGGAGAGAAACACGCTCCACTCCACCGTAGAACACAACATAGGCTTGCATGCTTATCTTTCTTTGTGTGTGTTCTTTATCTTTTCATAGTTGTTGTCATGCTTAGCTCTTAGTTTTCATGCTTATCTTTTTAAGAGCTTTTGTTTAGGATTTTTCTAGGAACTCTCTTTAGTTTTCATGCTTATCTTGTCTTGTTGCACTGAGTTGTGTGTCTTGCATGAGTAGGTAATTAAGGTTGCTATTACAAGTGTAGTAGTAACATGCAATTGTTTTGAGGTATTGATTGGAGTAATTTTGGTCATTACGGTGCCAAGAGCTTGAACCTATTAGTGATAGGTGTCGTATTTTGCGAAATCCGTGCATATTTTCAAAAACTACAAAAGTTAGTTGAGAACTCTAGCTACTAGATGGATCGCTAACCTCTGGAGGGGTTGGAATATATAGAGTACCCTCACGTACCATGGGTCGAGGATGCGCAAGGATAACCAAACCCCAATACGCTCCTCCTCGGGGTACTCTCTCTTTGTGAACCTCCTGATTAGATAGAGAGTTACCGATAATAAGTGCATGATTTCTTCGGACTAATGTGAGTATTTGATTGTTGGCACTTCCACCTTCCCATATTTTTCTAGCCTCTTCGGTACCGTGCATTGTCCTTTCTCATCTTGAGAGGTTGTGCATACTTCGCCGGTGCATCCAAACCCTTGGCACAATACGCTCTGTCATCATATACCTCCTTATATCTTCCTCAAAACAACCACCATACCTACCTATCAAGGCATTTCCATATCCTTTCCGAGATACATTGCCATGCAACATCCACCATATTATGACTTTATCTTCATGTCATACATGCTTTTGCTTGATCGAGGATCCGCGTGCTAGTTGGGATTTTCCCTTATTATTGCTACATGACGCGCTAGTATCATTGCATATCCTTCTACATTGGCAGAGGCATACATTTGCATACATCATGATAGTTTTCATCTTTCTTTATGTTGAGTACTTCTTATAAAGTGTGAAGATCTTCTATATTCTTGTAAAATATAGAGTGTTTCCCTTAAGTGAGGAAAAGATCCTAAAGAGTAAAAATGAGAGATAAATAGAAAGAGACAAAGAGGCCACAAAAATACAAAAAAAGAGAAAAAAATAAAAAGAGAGAAGGGGGCACACTAGTATTCCTTTTGAAAGATCCACACTCGTACTCCATTGTTATATTTGTACTCCATAGAGATTATCATTCATGCATAACTATGTGGGGACCCTTACACTATAGAACTTGGCTTGCATATTCCAAGGATGAGCCTCCTCAAATGAGCACTAGGTCTTCATGAGCAAGCAAGTTGGATGCACCCCCACTAGTTCCATTGGAGAGCTTACCTTAGCTCATATGTGCATCCATCACATGGCAATCCCTAATCCTCACGTCATATGTATCATTTGGCTTTCTCTCGCCTATAATTGTCCTCATTTATGTGAGCCTTTCACACCTTTTGTCTTCCTTCCCCATCATTTCTCTCTTTGCCATCCTAAGTGCCAATGTATCTTGCTCGCGCTCATCCATTGCATGAGTGCTCAAAGTCAAAAGGAAGAGGATCAGTTTGACTTGTACCTGACTAGTGGTCTGGGGATAAGTCAAAATAAGATCCCAAAGGAGACCAAGTGTGAAACTTTAGTAGATTGAGTTCTCAATTAAACTACATATTATTTTCCCATCTCCCATTACTTGCACGCAAACACCATTTGGAGACATTCAAGTCACAGACAGCGAGAGCTCTTGCACCCTTATGTTCATACTTTTCTAGTTTCAATACTAGATATAGACTCTTGCTTGTTATTATCTTGACTTGAATTGCACATATTACTTGCTTTACTTTGAAGTTCTTATATGTGTGTTAGCATGTCACCACAGAAATTATCTGTGTTATCATTTACCTACTCGAGGACGAGCAGGAATTAAGCTTGGGGATGTTGATACGTCCCAAAGTATCTATAATTTCTGCTTATTCCATGCACTCTTATGTGGCATTGCTACATGTTTTGCTACTCTTTTATATCATTTTACACATATTTGGACTAACCTACTAGCTCAGTACACCCAGTGAGAATTTATGTCTGCTGGTGTCTTTAAGTTGCAGGTATTTTACCCTAATTTTTAGAGCCCAAAACCTCTAGAAAAATCATATAAAAAATCAGCATGACGGAAGCTTACGGAACACCGAAGGAGGGCCGGGGGGCTACCTGCCACCCAGGCGGCTAGGTGGCACGGGCCCCTCCCTAGACGCGCCACCAGGGCGCCTAAGAAGTGGGTCCCACCCCTGGTCGTGCCACCAGGGCGCCTAGGAGGTGGGTCCCACCCCTAGCACCCCTCCTTTGGCCTATATTACCTCTTAGTCCAGGAAACCCTCGAGGAGAACCCCGCATCGTGAAATACCTCTTTATTACGCCGCCGACGCGCTTCCAAGATCGGGAGCACCAAGCTCGCGACTACGCCCATCGACACGAAGGCCAAGGTTTCTGCTCTGGAGGGGTCCCCTGCATCGGTGATACGTCCCAAACGTATCTATAATTTATGCTTGTTCCATGCACTTCTATGTGACATTGATACATGTTTTGCTACACTTTTATATCATTTTACACATATTTGGACTAACCTACTAACTCAGTGCACCCAGTGCCAGTTTCTGACTGCTGATGTCTTTAAGTTGCAGGTATTTTACCCAATTTTCAGAGCCCCAAAAATTCCAGAAAAATCATATAAAAATCAGCATGATGGAAGCTTACGGAACCCCGAAGGAGGGCCGGGGGGCCCACCTGCCACCCACGCCACCAGGGCGCCTGGGAGGTAGGTCCCACCCCTGTAGCCCCCTTTGGCCTATATTACCTCTTCGTCCAGGAAACCCTCGAGGAGAAACCTGCATCGCGAAATACCTCTCTGTTCTGCCGCCACCGCACTTCCAAGATTGGGAGCACTAGAAGACTCCTTCCCGGCACCCTACCGGAGAGAAGAAGGACCACCGGGAGCTTCTCCACCACCATGGACGCTTCTCGGATGTGCCATGAGTAGTCCCCCTTGGACGATGGGTCCATGACCAGTAGCTTGTGATGTCTTCTCTCCAATCTTGTTCTTCAATTCTTAGTCCTTGTGAGCTTCCCTACATGATCAAGGCACCTATGTAATTTTCCTGCTGTTTTTTTTATGTACAACTGCAGGGTAAAGCACCCCACAGCATTTTATTGCTCAACACCAATATTTACAAAGTTACAGTAGGACAGGGCCCAACAGGATAAAAAGAATACAACAACAAACACCCCTCAGGGTGGCACCTATACAATTCATCCTTAAACCTAGGCTTGATTTTGTATCCAAGCAAAGATAGGTCATGGATGAAACCCTGCCGCCACCTGGCAAAAGTGGGTCTATCATTTCTGAAGACCTTATCATTCCGGATGATCCAGATGTTCCACCAGGCAGTGAAGACTACTTCAGCAAAGAAAGGTTTTGCAAACTCTCTTCTAGCAGCATTTGTGACTTCTACCATAGTAGTCCCCTGAGACCAGTCAATCTGCAAGTAGTTCCATATCCTGTGACTAAATGTGCACTAGAAAAAAAAGGTGATCCCTAGTCTCCAGTGTTTGAGAAGCACAAACCACACAATTGGGGCCATCATCAATGTGCCAATGTCTCCTGAGGATCATGTCTTTTGTATTTATCCTATCCATTATGACCAACCAAGAAAAGACTTTGATCTTAAGAGTACAGCATGACTTCCATATCCATGTCAGTAATGGATTGGAAACAATGGGATCATGTACTTGCCGATAAAACTTTGAGGCAGTATAAGCCCCCCCCTTTCCCAAATTTCCATGTCCACACATCCAAATTGACATCCCTGTCTTGATAAGGAACAAGCAGTGGAATTAGCAAATGCAGCTCCTCAAAAGCCTCATTGGACAGAGGTAAATGGAAGAGAGACAACAAGTCATCAGTCAGCAGTACATCTTGGACTGCAATTTGGCTATCAGAAACAAAGGAGAATAATCTAGCAAATTTGGCAGCCAGCAGTTCATTCTGATTTTCCATCCAAAGGTCCAGCCAAAACAGAGTAGTTACTCCATTCCCAAAAGAACATTTGGAAACTGCAATATATTTTTCCATCAGTTTACAAATTTCCTTCCACCAGAAGGATCCACAAAGTTCAGTAGCATGAGGGACTCTGTTGTGATAGTAGGTATCCCAAATAAGTTGGACCCAAGGCACTGAAGCTCTGTTATAGAATTTGTGCAGATGTTTGATCGGAAGAGCTTCATTTTGCAGAGATAAGTTAAGAATGCCCCATCCACCCTTATTTTTAGGTCTGCACACAAGATCCCAAGCTGCAAGGGATTTACCAGAATTCTTGCCATAGCTTCTCCAGAGACACTGCCTTTGGATTCTTTCCAGCTGTTTAATGATCCCAGCTGGAATTTGAAGAGAGAAGAGATAGTATATGGGCATGGAGGAGATCATTGAGTTCAAAAGTTGTAACTTCCCTCCCTGGTTAAGAAAGCATGAACTGGCAGTCAACCTTCTCTCCATACAGTCCACTAAAAGCATGAGATCCACCATTTTGGGCCTGGTGGTGCCAACAGGTAGTCCCAGATATGTGAAAGGTAGAGTTCCAGTTTGGCAACCAAAAGCAGATGACATAGCAGTCAACTCAGTTGCAGACAAGTTGATGGGGAACATGGAGGATTTGTGATAGTTGATATCAAGTCCAGTGGATTGTGAGAACTTCTTTAGAGCTTCCTTGAGAACTACCACTTGTTCTTCATCAGCTTGCATTATCAGCAATGTGTCATCTGCATACTGGACAAAGGGAAAATCCTGATCATGTGAAGGAATGGGTAATTGAAGTCTTCCCCTCCTCAAAAGATCATTCACTACTGATTGAAGTAGGTTTGCAGCAAGTACAAAAAGAAGAGGAGATAAAGGGTCCCCTTGTCTGACCCCTCTTTTACACTTGAAGTGTTTACCAGGTATTCCATTCAATAAAACAGAGGATGACCCAGATGAGAGAAGATCAGATACCCAACTTCTCCACTTCAGATTGAAGCCTTTGTACTTTAAAATCTGCAGGATTGCCTCATGCTCAATAGAGTCAAAAGCCTTCTCAAAATCAATTTTCAAGATAAGCAGAGGTCTTCGAGAATGGTGACATTGATGCAGATATTCTAGTGTCCAAGCAATGCAGTCCTGTATAGACCTATCTTTGATGAATCCATACTGGTACTTATGAATGCATCTTGTGATCACCTTTTGAAATCTATTAGCAGCCATTTTTGTGAGAAATTTAATTACCACACTGGTGAGAGAAATAGGCCTGAAATCATTGACAGATTCAGGGCTGGCTTTCTTGGGCACCAATGTTATAAATGACCCATTGAGCCCCTCCAACTGAACAGAACCAGCATGAAATTCAGCAACCAACTTATAGAAATCCTCAGCAATTATGGTCCAACATTTCTTGAGGAATAAACCATTGAAACCATCAGGCCCAGGTTCCTTATCAATGGGCATGTGTTTAATGGTGTCATCAATTTCCTTTTTTTCAAAAGGTATAGTGAGACCATCCAGATCCTCCACTTCTCTCAGCAGCTCATGGAGATCAAACTCCATGTTGATACCTCTAGAGATCCCCATCCTGTTTTTGGTCTACCCGCTCTGATCCTCCACTTCTGTCAGTAGCTCATGTTGATCAAACTTCAGCAGCTGGGTTTCTGGTCTACCCGCTCTGACGCCTCGCTCTTCGTCTACCATCATGGAGCTACCATTGCATACCTGCTTATATATGTCGACGACATCATCCTGACGGCCTCCACGACTGAGCTCCTTCAGCAGCTCACCGCTCGCCTTCACGTCGAGTTCGCCCTCAAGGACTTGGGCCCCTGCACTTCTTCCTTGGCATCGAGGTGGTACGGCAGCCCAACGGCTTCTTCCTGCATCAGCAGAAGTACGCCCACGAACTTCTCAAGCTAGCCGGCATGCTTAACTCCATGCTCGCGACTACGCCCATCGACACGAAGGCCAAGGTTTCTGCTCTGGAGGGGTCCCCTGCACCGGTGATACGTCCCAAACGTATCTATAATTTCTGCTTGTTCCATGCACTTCTATGTGACATTGCTACATGTTTTGCTACACTTTTATATCATTTTACACATATTTGGAGTAACCTACTAACTCAGTGCACCCAGTGTCAGTTTCTGTCTGCTGAGGTCTTTAAGTTGCAGGTATTTTACCCAATTTTCAGAGCCCCAAAAATTCCTGAAAAAAACATATAAAAATCAGCATGACGGAAGCTTCCGGAACCCCGAAGGAGGGCCGATGGGGCCCACCTGCCACCCACGCCACCAGAGCGCCTGGGAGGTAGGTCCCACCCCTGGCGCCCCCCCCCCCCTTTGGTCTATATTACCTCTTCGTCCAGGAAACCCTCGAGCAGAACCCTGCATCGTGAAATACATCTCTGTCCCGCCGCCACCGCACTTCCAAGATTGGGAGCACCAGAAGACTCCTTCCCGGCACCCTGCCGGAGAGAAGAAGGACCACCGGGAGCTTCTCCACCACCATGGACGCTTCCCGGATGTGCCGTGAGTAGTCCCCCTTGAACCATGGGTCCATGACTAGTAGCTATGTGATGTATTCTCTCCAATCTTGTTCCTCAATTCTTAGTCCTTGTGAGCTGCCCTATATGATCAAGGCACCTATGTAATTTTCCTGTTGTTGCTATGCTGTGTTTTCTAGGATCCAATGGATTATGAAATTATGTTCAGATCGTGATGAGTTATATATTTGGTTTACCTTTTATATTTTGCTCTTGAGTAATTCTCGCATGTTCCCCGTTACTTTTTATTGCTTTGGCCAAGTAGTAGATAGTAACTCCAAGAGGGAGCGTTATGCATGATTGTGGGTTCATGCCCCCCGATGTCTACCTTGAGTGACAGAAACATGAGACTAGGGGATGTGTTGTTTCCACCAGGGAGAAAACAACGGTGCTTGTAACCGCGGTTGAAAGGATTGTTTACCTTACGCATACATTGTTACTGCAATTGTCTGTTCCTTTGAGTTTACACTTTGTGTGGGGCTCGCAAATTAATACCAACGAGATGTTCTGGATAGATACCTCAAGGTGGATGATGAGTGAGTAGATGCAGATGGATTTCGGTCTACTTGTCTTGGCGTACTGCCCATACTTTTGAGGCTCTAACTTTCAAGTAGCATAATTAGCATTGCGGTGCGTTTATAATTCTGTCAATTGCCCAGTTGTAATTTGTTCACCCATCTTAGCTCCTTTATCGTCTTTTGGGAGAGAGACATCACTAGTGAACATCATGGGACCTCGATCCATATTTCTACCATTGTTTACACCTCCACTTTATTTATTGTTTTTTACTTTCAGTTGCTATCATCACCACTATCATTATCTTCTTGTGTTTGATCCTTTGTAAATGACAAGGCCGGACAGATTGACTACCCTTCTGTACTTCATTGGGAGCAAAGTTACTTGTTGTGTGTGCAGGTCCAGGTAAAGCAAGTGATTATCATCAAACGGCGCATCACTTTCCGCACCACCTACTTGTCGCCTTCGGAGTCCTACGGAGACAAACCTTGGTATCTTCACCAAGGGAAATTTTCCGCTATCTACATCTCAACCTTCCACTTGGGGTAACCAACGAAGGGCGAGAAGTCGTTATCATCTCTCGTACCATCAACCGGACGCCGCGTTCTATCGCTCCATCGTCAGCACCCTACAGTACTTGATGCTGACACGACTCGACCATCAGTATGATGTGCAGCAGGTGTGTCTTCACATGCATGCCCCGCGTGACTCCCACTAGACATTAGTGTGTTGCATTCTTTGGTACATCCGCGGCACTATGTCCTTGGGCCTCACGTTGACCTCCTCGGCCTCCACCGACCTCGTCGCCTACTCCGACGCCGACTGGGTTGGCTGCCCGGACACTCGCCGCTCTACATCCGGTTACTGTGTCTACCTCGGAGCGTCCTTGATCTCGTGGTCTTCTAAGCGACAACCCACGGTTTCTCGCTCGAGCGCCGAGGCAGAGTACCGGGTCGTCGCCAATGCGGTTGCTGAGTGCTCGGGGCTTCGTCAGCTTCTCCAGGAGCTGCTCTGCGACATCCCGAAGGCCACACTCATCTACTGCGACAACGTCTCCGCCGTCTACCTCTCCGCCAATCCGGTCCACCACCGCCGCACGAAGCACATCGAGATCGACATTCACTTCGTACGCGAGTAAGTGGCCCTTGGGTGTGTTTGGGTCCTTCACGTTCCCACCGCACAACAGTTCGCCGATGTCATGACAAAGGGACTACCGACGTCTGTCTTCGAGGAGTTCCGGTCCAGTCTTTGCGTCACCGGCGACGCTTCGACTGCGGGGGGGGGGGTGTTGAACATAAGTAGTATAGCCTAGAGCCTTGTACTGTACCAGCGGGCCTCCTGTCTCCTTGTATATGTTTCTTGGGAGACAAGTAGAGGCCAGCCCCTTGTACCTATATAAGTGCCTTGGCACGCAGGCAATCAATCACAATTGATGCTAATCCCTCTCTACAAAGCCACGTCGATGCGCTATGGGCCGCTACCACTGCACCACTACTTTCTGCATTAGCAAGCCGAGGATGCAGCGTTGAATGCCACGGGTTGCGGTTGCGTGCATCCCCTGCCACCATGAGTTTCTTACTGGTCATAGGTCGCCTGTTGTATCCTCTTATGCGACGAGCCGGGTTGCGAGCCATGGGGAGCATGGGCGACCCAGTTATACAAATGGTCGTAGGCCACCTGTTGTATCCTCTTATGCGATGACCCAGGCTTGTGTAAATATGGCAGCCAGTGATGCTTGTGGTCTGTGTGGTGCTCCAGACTCATGGAGGCATTCTCTCCTCGAATTCTCCATGTCCAGATGCATATGGGCATTGGAGGATGATGAGGTTGTGGAGAAACTTGTTACAACGACAGAACCAAGAGCTAAATTGTGGCTCTTTGAACTTAAGGATACTTTATCCCATGCCAGTTTCGTCAGAGCTGTTGTCACCCTGTGGTCAATCTGGTACGCTCGGAGGAAGGTGATTCACGAAGGGATCTTCCAAAGCCCTTTTGCAACTCACAATTTCATTGATCTTTTCATCACCGAGCTTGACTTGATCAAGAGGCCAATTTCTGGACCGGCTAGGCAAGACCGTGCACATGCAACACCAAGAGTTTCAGCTCCTGTTGTTCAACGGCGACTGATAGCCCCCCCCCCCCCTCAAGGTTATGCCAAGATCAATGTAGATGTTGGAGTATCAACGCCAGACAGACGAGGTTCGGCTGTTGCTGTTTGCCGGGATGATTCTGCACACTACCTGGGTAGCTCAAGTCTAGTAATAGAGGGAGTGTATAACCCTGAAATCTTGGAGGCAATTGCGTGCAGGGAAGGAATGTGCCTAGCCGAAGACTTGGGGTTGTTATCATATGTGTTGGCAAGTGACTGCAAGCAGGTTATCAATAACATCAACGAAGGCAGCAGGGGACCAAATGGTGTCATCATCTTTGAAGTTAGGTCTAAGGCTGAGAGATGTGAAGTTTAAATTTGAAAAACGTAGCTTTAATTTTGAATCTCATAGATTAGCTAGATTTTCCCTCTCGCTATATCAGGAGTGCCATCTTTGGCTTGTCCAGCCCCATGATGCTTCTATGATGCTTCTGTTATCCCACCAAATGTTGAATTCGGTGGTTAAGTTTTCTGTTTACCCCCCAAAAAAAGTGCGATGAGCCAGGCTGGGAGCCACGGCAGCATGCACGACCCACTTACACAAAAGCTTACGTAAAACACGTCCAAAGCCAACCTTTACAACACAAGGCTTGTTACTCTTACCATTGCAATAACAACCCTATTGCAAAGGCTTGTGAACTGTTTTCTTTTTTGCGTTCACGTGATCTTGCCTTCATTTGACCTACAACAAATTATCTATTGCGGCTAGGTTTGCAACAAATCTAGCGCGTGTTCGAGACGTATCATACGACTGCAAGGGCAGTCAACGTAGCCCGCGTGATCCATCGGTTAAAAAAGATAGTTTCCTAGAAAACATTGTATAGATAGCAGTTTATATCATTAATACAGAACAATGTTTTTATTATTCATCACTGGTCTCTATTTGTCTGTACTTTTACTAAACGCATTTGAGTGCTTGCAGCTCTAGCTTTAGCCTGATTTTAGTTATCTTCCCGTACATGAACTTGAGCCTACATAGAAAGTTATTATGTACTGGGAACACAATCTAAAACACACAGCAGTTAACAAGTTTACATGTAGACTATGACAACATACTAGCTATAAGTTTTCTACAACATAACACTCCGATGCCAACAAACCTTCGTATGTTTACAGACATCGTGGAGTGTCTCCATCAAAATTTGCTCCCCATAATATTTGTATTACATAAGTTGAACAGCTCAACCTACACCAAAAGTGCAATCTTTTTCACCACCTTTTTTCATTGTTTTCTTTTCATCTCTTTTCGTTTTCCTTCTCATCCAAACTCCCCAGACCAACCGACTACAAGTACAAAAACACAGCCAGTCGAAATCTACTGATTAGTGCAATTTACAAAGCAGGACACAATACTTCCCACCATCCAAGCTTCAAATCTTATGGTGACATGCATCAGATTTCGGAAGCAGCACCAGTCAGTCACTAAGAACTTAATCATGTTCACAAGACACCCTTCAGGCCTTCTTTCGTGAGCTCTGTGAAAAGCACAGATTTGGTGCCACTACCTGTGGTATGCAGCACGGGAGACAAAGAACTGATAATCTGGATGACCGGCACGACTGTCTCTCAGCCAATCGGCAGCAGCTTGCCTTAAGCAGCTAGCCAGTTGCCAGTCTCCATCAGTTGAAGACCAGACTGAGTTGCTAAACTTGTAGGAAGCCAAACCAAAAACTGGGAGTGGTATGTTTGGTGTGCTATCACGAGCCCACAGATGATCTGGAAAAAGGAATGCAGATAATTCAGTGAACAGCATTTAGGCAGGTAGGCACCTCAGAAGGTTTCAGGGTTCCATAATCTCATTGCTCACTAAACAAAGGTTTACTAACATAGAAGAGGGCATAGACATGCATTGGAAACTATATATACAAAACAGCAATAAAAGCATAAAGCTCTCTCTTTTATTTCCATAAATGACAGCTCACAGTAGGTATACAAATACCATATACGTACTAGTCAAATCCTAGCATTGAGGTTTGTGAAAATCAAAACCCAGTTTTTGCTATTAACTGGGTTTATAGATGACATGGTGCTATCTTACCAATGCCATGTAGGATAAATGATGAGGTGGAAGAGAGAAACCATAAGAAAAGGTTTACCTTCTCTTATTTAAGAGATGATCTCTTAGCAATAATATTTTCACCACAAATTTAGGAATCTCTAGTTATTAAAGATAAAACTAAGATATAACCCATTGTACATCTTTTTTGCCATATCTAAATTACGTGGCAAAGCTAAGATAAGATAGTCTTATCAACCAATGTACATGCCCTTACAGCAGCAACCAACCTGGTACAAGCCAAGATGTGACTATTCATAGTAGATAGCTGTGTCCCGTCCTATTCATTTCTTTCCCTAGTGAGCTCAAAAAATGCTAAGGGTGTATCTGTTTCATGGTACTTCTGTAACGTTATCTATTAACGCCGAGTAACAGATAGCATTAAGTCATGTTTGTTTAACTCGCTACATAATTCAATACCGCGTAAAGAGATCCCACGGTAGTATTCAACTGATTACGCCTGAACCCCTCCATTAACGCATTGCGTTACCACCCGAGCAAGCTCCTAACCGAAGCCCTTCCCCCGCCTTCTTTCACATCCGCCTCCTCCAGCCACCCCGCGTTGATCTCTTCCTACGGCCACCCTGTTGGGCATCCGAGGCATCTACAACTAGGGATGTAAATGGCGCGATAAACGGCACCGCAAGGCCCATTTAGTTAGCTTGATAGTTCATTTTCCCAGAAAAAAAAACCTTAAACTGTTAAGACTCATAAGTGGGCTTAGACGGCGCCATTTACATCCTTGTCTTCCTCAACGTAAGGAAGAAGCTCATCCCCAAGCTCCATGTAGGTGACCTCACTTAGCTCGTCCGCTCCTCCACCCCCTCGCCTACACCGCTGGATCAACCGGATCTTGCAATTTTCTAACTGGAAATCTCCCCACCCTTGAATTTCCCAGGTCCGTGCGCAAGATCACGAGCTTGGACATCCACATCGCACTAGCCTGAGTAGGGCTAAAGACGGACGTTCATGTGCTCATCAACCGTGTGCGGATGAGTGTCACATCCATCGCCTCACTATCGAGCATAAGAGCCACCACCTCTCCTGCATCGAGAAGCAGTAACAGCCATGCTACCGGATAAGGTTTGGGTTGAAGTTATTTTACATGTAGTTTCCTTGTTGATTTGTTCATATTTCGGTGAAACATCAAAATACATCTAAATACATCCGTTTCTGCGACAATTAATATGGATCTAAGGGTAGTATGTGACATGCAAAGTACATATAAATGACTTGATCATTGCTAGTTATTGGTAGTATATAAGTCAAAAATTATTATCTAACTCCTGCTTGTCGGACTCTTATTTGCAAATGAGAGAAAGAAGCGAACGGGCATGTAGCCTAGTGGTTGCAGCAAACCTAGTAGCACGCCAGGTCCTGGGTTCGACTCCTTGTGGGAGCGAATTTAAACAAGTCTGGAATTTCTGGAAATAAAAGACTGTGGGGTTGTTGCCTCACAGTAAACAACAACAACAAAGCCTATCAGTCCCAAACAAGTTGGGGTAGGCTAGAGCTGAAACCCAAAAGATAACGTAACCAAATCACGGTTCTGGCACGTGGATAGCCAACTTCCACGCACCCCTGTCCAGAACTAGATCTTTGTTGATAGCCCAGTCCTTCAGGTCTCTCTTCACAGACTCCTCCCAAATCAAGTTTGGCCTCCCCCGACCTCTCTTGACATTATCAGCACGCCTTAACCGCCCGATATGCACAGGCGCTTCAGAAGGCCTACGCTGGATATGCCCAAACCATCTCAGACGATGTTGGACAAGCTTCTCTTCAATTGGTGGCACCCCAACTCTCCCGTATAACATCATTCCGGATCCGGTCCTTCCTTGTGTGGCCACATGCCCATCTCAACATGCGCATCTCTGCCACACCTAGTTGTTGGACATGTTGCCTCACAGTAAACATTCAAAAAAAATGAGAGAAAGAAGCCAGTCAATCTAGCCTTCGGATAATTTTGGGGATAAAGAGAAGAAAAATGGAAACCTATGTCAAATTCAAGTAAGATAGCGGAAAATAAATCTGTCCTTGTCCTCGTGCACAAATAGAACACCAATTCCCTCGTAGCCGTTGCCGCCACCAAGGGTACGCGTCCTCCGCTGACGGTGTTTTATACCGGGGGGCGACCCGTCGATTGACAGGCCGGACAATGTACTGGTATCATGGTCCAAGGGCCAAGGCGCTGCCAAAGTCCATCTACAATACGAGAAGCCCTCCTTCCAAAGTACTCTTCATCTTACCCCCTCCCCGCGGTCTTATGAAGCTCTATGTCAGTTAGAACATGTAACCCTACTACCATAGGCTCATCCCCTTATATAAGGTGAGGCCTAGGGTTAAGTTTGAGTTCATCTGACTTCCAGTCATCATCTCGGCAGCTTTAGATACACCATACTATAACCCCTCACACGAGGTCACGGATCAATCAAAGAAAAAACAGGAGTAGGGTGTTAGCTCTATGATGAGGGCCTGAATCTGGGTAAACAACCTGTGTGTGTGATCCCCTCTGGTACTTCCCATCACACGCTCCCCCTACTGAGACTACCGACAGTTTTCAATACCGTTAGCCAAAGTTGTCACTCCGCCTTCCTAGTGTGGGACGCTCGAAGGTTCCTGCGTTTGCTAGGTACGTGCCCATCACAATGCTTGCAGTCGGATTCATGCTTAGGTCGATTCCCTGAGCTGGTGCTTAATTGGTAGTTTGGTACTCCACGCCACTAGAATGCTTCTTTGACATATGATATACGGCAGTAGAAGGCTGGGCTGGTGAGTTTGGTATTGGTAGAGCTGCTGCTAGCTGTGTTACTTGTGCATACATTTAGCATGTGTTGATGCTAGTCCGAAGCATTAGAAGAGGCAGCGGGTGGGCGTGGTGGACTAGCACTCGACGTGATTGAGTAGTTCCGTTGGTAGCCACAATTGAGTAACATTATTACCTTTGGTAAAGTCAGATTTAATTCTTCAAACATGATCAATCAGCTAGCTAGTTTGTGTTGGCACTTGGGGCCGGAGAGCTGATGTTTTTTTTTCCGCTAGTAGCACTACGGAAATCAGCATGTTGATTCAGCTACCCTGTTAATTAAGCTTCTTTGTTCAACATGAAAAAATCTGTTTTCTTGCTGAAAGGAACTAAACAAGTTGTGAGTTTCCCAACAGAACTATATACATCGGTTAAGTTTCTGTTTTGTGCTAGTTTGGTATAATACGTTAGCTGTAATCCTTGTGTTACTTAGTGTATACAGGATACAGCTGTTTCTAGTAGTCAATTTGCTTTTGCCTTGTACTAGCAGCTACTAGAGCTTCATGCATGGTCAGTTCAGTCCAGCAACCGACTTCTATGTACGTACTATAAATAGTCCTCACAGCAGCAATATACTAAACGCAGCTTCAAGAAACCAAACTATCCTGTGTTCAGCCCCAGGCCCCTATGACTCTCTACTTCAGTCTATTTCTAAAAAAGACTAGCTATGTGCCCGTGCATTGTCATGGGGGCCAAATATTTTTTAACGAAATAAAATGACCATACGGGACAAATTTTGATGCAAAACAAATAGACAAAATAAGATTATGGTTTGATTATAAGGCATAGATTTCCTGTCGTTTCTTAAAATGACAAAATAGGCTATGTGCCCGTGATTGATCTGCTTTATTGGGTAACCAAAGATAAGAGATTTGATTGATGTGTATTTGCTTAAGAATAATGAACCAATTGCTATTTATTGGGTTACCAAATATGTCTTGAGGGAGGACGAAGGCATGAGCAAAACACATGTCCGGCGGGAGAGGAATCCTTGTGCATTTTTTATGTTACAAAGGAAATCTGGACCTTGCAACTCCTGTATACACATATCTATATAGAAATCTTTCTTTGTTGCCTTGCTTGCTCAAATAATTGGGATCATGTAAACTAAGTAAGATAATACAGTAATAGCCTAGCAGGGCAGCGAGCAAGTGTTAGGGTTTTATGTATGTCCATGTGATGCCTTGGTACACTATTTGTCTATTTCTAACAGTGAGTTAATGCACAGGTTCAGGAACTTCGCTTGAGAACAGCGGTTGCAGTTGAGCCTCAACATAAGTCAAGTGCATGATGGATTGCCTCGGTTTACGGTTGCCGCCAATGGTTCTTCATTGCTTCTGTTTAATATCATCCCATCTTTGTATTCATGTATGTATAAGTGTATGGGTGTATCAGATATGACATATGTTGACTATTCCAGATATGACCGGTGAAAAATGCCAAATGTGTCTAGTCCGTTGTGGAGCGACACCGAAGGTGTCCCCCGCCGGATGAATCGGATTCTGTCCATTTGTGCATCAGTATCAGTATTCAGTTTCTGCTTAGAATTACCTTCAGAAACTATTCATTTTGTCAACGTTTTCAGCTCTACTATATACTCCCTCCGTAAACTTTTATAAGATATTTTAGATCACTATTTTAAATCACTAAAACATCTTATAAAAGTTTACAGAGGTAGTACTTTACTTAGTACTCCCTCCGATCCTAAAAAAGTGTCGCAAGTTACACTATAAGTTATAACTATTCTAGTTGTTTTTTCAAGACACTTTTTTAGGATCGGAGGGAGTATATTTTATTCAGCCTTGTGTTTCCTTCATTGATTTTTATTTGGATTCCAAGTACCCAAAGTAACGACATGCATGGGAGGAAGTAGATCATCACTACACGGGCGCGCACACCTATACATATCTTAGTTCTACATATCACATATTGCTTAAGACCGTCTTTTTTAGATGTCATAGTATGGAAGTTCATTGCATGGTTTTGTAAGCCTTGGTTACTCTAGTCTTGACATGTCTGTTGAAGTCTAAATTCATCATTTGGATGTTTATCTATGGATATCATGTCTAGATATATGTTTATCTATGGATATCATGTTTATCTATATATATACATATTTGTGTGTGTGTGTGATAGTCTCGTTGTGGATGCCCTTATAAACAAAGGAGATGCTGCAAAAATTAAGAGTATTACATGTATTTGGTGTTAATTAGAGTAGTGTGGTAACCTCGCCAATTAAGGCTGGAGCGTTACAAGGAGGGAAAAACAGAAAGTGCTGGGGGCATCTATCTGAAACAGACAGGATGATACTGGTGAAGCAAGGATTATAACGAGCTAATTCAACCTATAATCCGGGAAACAAAGTTCAAATCTAATTACCTCCTTGTGGGCAATTTGAAAGCTGATGGAAAGTGAGAAAGCAGGCATCTAGATCTTTTAATGTTGGTCCTGTAGGGATACGGTAAATTGGGTACCTACACAATTCATAAGGAATTTAACCTATTAGTTGCTGCAATCATCCAACCAGAACCAATTTTGTATTTGTAGAGAGAACAGACCAAGCGATGCTCATCCAACTCCGCGCTGATAAATCACAACTCCTAAGGGTCCTCAGTCCTGGAAATCTGGCTGAAAGGCTAGAAATCTGGAAGAACAAATTTGTCAGAACATGAAAATACCATGAAAACTACAGAAGGTTGTAACTTCTTGCCTTATCAGTCAAAGGTTCACGGCAAAACGGAGAATCAAACTCAAGGTACTGAAAGAGCAAGCGGCCATGACTATCTCCAGATTCACCATCATCACTTGAGAAGCCTTCCTGAGCTAAGTGGTTGACCCGTACATGTTCATAATCACTGCTACCATCACTGCTGGAATCATGGAAATCTCCGTCACTGTCATCCATCATATGTCTGCTTCAAAAGGTTGTTTGAACTTTGTTTGACATTTTTAACACTTGAATACATATGGAGATATAATATTTAAACAACCCCCTTAATCATCAACTCCTTGCAGATGATTACATCTTGTTACATCATGAGCAGAGGTGAATTGTACAAAGGCTTGTAACTCTGCAGATTGAACTAGTTACAAGCCAAAAAAATTGATGTGCAAGCTACTTGTTTCATGGCTTTAATTCGAGCCACAGATCCTACTCTGAATCCAACAACTACAAAACTTACATAACTGGCATAATGTGGAAGAGGTGCATGAGCAGCTTAAACTTTCTTCTATGGTACCACTAAAAAGGCTAGAAATGCTAAAACAGGCACTAGCATTGACCTAAACAACAAAATATTAATTTGATTCGTAGTTGCTTCTTATTTCCTTTGGAACGAAAATATACACAAAATAGACTTTTGATTTGGGTAGAGGTCCTATTGTAACATAAGAATACATAACACCAGATAAAAACCACTTGAAGCTCTGATACTGTATTCAAATTCGTTGATAAAGGATGAAAACCCTCACAAGAGAAACAGGTTGCAAATATTGTCTTATTAGTTTGCAGGCCCATACAATAGGTGATGAGGAACAACAAATAAGGAAAAATGAAAAAAATCATATGTTAGAACTGTTTGGCTACTTCTAGATACTTCCACTATAATGTAGTACTCCCTCCGATCTATAATAAGTGTCGCTCATTTTGTACTAAGCTAGTACAAACTTTGTACTAGATGAGCGACACTTATTATGGATCGGAGGGAGTATTTCTTTTCTTTTCTTTACCCTACCTACTGTTTTCTAGAGTGTTCCAGCTATAAGTAGATATGAATAGAAGTGAGATGCGAAGGCTTCCCAAAGCCCTATATATAGAGGTCCTCACCTCTAGTTTGTAACCAGACTATGTACCCCCACTACCTATAATAGAACTTGGTGTTCTTATATAAGATCTTGGACTAGATCTTGTGCTCTATAATAGAACTCTTGCTACCATATCAGCCCTATCTCCGCCTCTAGAGCGATATCTGGCACAACACGTTCAAGTTGTTCCTTCACCACTTGTGTTGTACACACTGTAGCAGCAAGGTGGAGTTGCTCCTCCACAACCTTGTGCTGCTTCAATAGGCTAGGCCAACTTGGCATCATGAAATAACAAGTAACCAAAAACGTTCAATAGGAAATGGCAATCATCCAAGTACCCAATCGCAACCATAATGGTGGTTTACAGGAGAATGCAATGTATTGGATAAATATAGAAAGGTACAATAGGCAATCAGTACAGTGATCTTATGGCTCCATAAATTACATCTACGTAACAGATAAAATAATAAAATATGGAACTAGGTCAAATGCTAGCTGTGCATATACTGTTTTCAGTTGCCAGGAACAGTGTATTGCACATCGCATGAATTATTGGAGATTAAGTGCATTCGTTTATATGTCTCTCTCCCAAAAGTGTAATGTGTAAGTCCTTAAGTTAATTCGAACTCATTTACACACCTTCTACTTGGAACCATGCATTGGAATCAATACCAAAATAAGCTGTTACCAGCGTGTATTAGAACAAAGTCCAACTACCTTGGGTTGGAAGATGGCTTGAGGACTGATGGGTCTCCACATAGCTCGATGGCGGACAAGTAAGGCACATAGTACTGCACGACCCCGTCGCAGCCGTCAAGCACGAGTGGCACCCCAGCACCATACGCACTCCACTCCTTGTACGCCTCCCATAGGTCGTCAAGAAGGAAGTAAGGCTTCTCCCGCTCGCCATCCACGCGGCGATCCCTCCACTCTGCTCTCTACATCGCCAAATCCACCAGTGATTCAGAAACAGTCTCACCCTGACAAAGTCATAAGGATCCAATCCTACGGTTTGTGGGGGGGGGGGGGGGGGGGGGGGGGTCACTAGGCGAACGAACCTTGGAGGGGTACTCCGCCGGCACGGACAGCGTAACGGCTGCCACGAACCTTTCGAGGTTTCCTGCGACTAGCCCTCGTCGAGCCCTGGCAGCGTCGTAGAAGCGGCTTTCGCCCTGCCTCCGTCCGAGGTCCACGGCAGTGCCCATCATCCCACGCGCAAGCCCTAAGATTTGGGAACCAATTCGACTGGAGGAGAGGCCAAGGAAGGAAATGGAAAGCAACGGCCTGGCGCGGGGTAGTTGGGATTTTATAAAGGAGAAACCAGAGGAGGAAGACGGGGAGGGGAGCGGTATTTCGACCGTGGATGTGGGTGGGGTGTGTGGTGTGGTGGGGGTCCACCTGCCAGCTCGGTTGAGGCGGACACGACGGGCTCGGATTCGTTGACCTTGGTAAGAAATTCTCTCCCGTCGTGTAAAATAATATGCCGATATATAATATTGAGATGACAAAAATATTTTGAACAGGTATCGTGTATCGATTCGAGCCGTAACTATTTTTGCAGTGGGCTGTAAAAATTGTTCTGTAGTCGCCAAATTTCGTGCTTTTCTTCTCTAATTTATCGCTCTTATACTACCCGTGATTTGGTGGGTGAAAAACTTCCTCACTTTCATGCATCCCGTCTTCATGGTCGCCATCGCAATTTCATTTGGTGCGCCCCCATTTTTCGCCTCACAACGTGCGCAATCGCCAACATGGAGCCAGAATATGTCACAGCTGCCTAATCGACCAATCTCCCCTCCCCACTGATGGTACTGAAATAATGCTCCTCGTTGGCTACCCCAAGTGGAAAGTTGAGATGTAGTTAGCAGCAATTTCTCTTGGCAAATATATCAAGGTTGAGTTCGACCAGTAGGACTCCAAGTTCGACAAGTAGGTGGCGCAGCAAGTGATGCGCCGTTTACTCGATATCACTTGCTTAACCTGGACCTGCACACACAACAAATAGCTTTGCTCCCAACAAATACAGAGGGATTGTCAATCCCTCCGACCTTGTCGTTTACAAAGGATTAAACGCAAAAGGACAATGATAGTGATAATTGCAATGGAAAATAAAATCAGTAAATCAAGTGGAGGCGTAAACAATGATGAAAATATGGATCGGGGTCCCATGATGTTCACTAGTGATGTCACTCTCCCAAAATATGATAAAATAGCTAGTTGGGTAAACAAATTATAGTTGAGCAATTGACAGAATTATAAACGCACCGCAATGCTAATTATGCTACTGAAAAGATAGAGGCTCAAAAGTATGGGCAGTACGCCAAGACAAGTAGACCAAAATCCATATGCATCTACTCACTAATCATTCACCTTGAGATATCTATCCAGAACATCTCGCTGGTATTAAGTTGCGAGCCCCACCCAAAGTGTAAACTCAAAGCAACAGACAACTGCATTAACAAACTTCGCGTAAGGTAAACAATCATTGCAACCGCGATTACAAGCACCGCTGTTTTCTCTTTGGTGGCAACAGCACATCCCCTAGTCTCATGTTTCTATCACTCAAGCTAGACATCAGGGGGCATGAACCCACAATCATGCATAACGCTCCCTCTTGGAGTTACTATCTACTACTTGGCCAAAGCAATAAAAAGTAACGGAGAACATGCAAAAATTACTCAAGAAGAAAAATATAAAAGGTAAACCAAATATATAACTCATCACGATCTGAACATAATCTCATAATCCATCGGATCCCAGCAAACACAACATAGCAACAGTAGGAAAATTACATAGGTGCCTTGATCATATTGGGCAGCTCACAAGGACTAAGAATTGAAGAACAAGGTTGGAGAGAAGACATCACATAGCTACTGGTCATGGACCCATGGTCCAAGGGGGACTACTTACGGCACATCCAAGAAGCGTCCATGGTGGTGGAGAAGCTCTCGGAGGTCAACCCTCCCCCCGGTAGGGTGCCGGGAAGAGGTCTTCTGGTGCTCCCGATCTTGGAAGCGCGGCGGCGGCGGAACAAAGAGGAAATTAGCGATGTGGGGTTCTCCTCAAAGATTTTCGGGACGAGGAGGTAATGTAGGCCAAAGGGGGAGCCAAAGGTGGGCCACACCTCCCAGGCGCCCTAGTGGCGCAGCCAGGGAGGGGGCCCGCCAACTGGCCGCCTAGGTGACAGGTGGGGCCCCCTACCCTCCTTCGAGGCTCCGGAAGCTTCTGTCACGCTGATTTTTTATCTGATTTTTCTGGAATTTTTGGAGCTGTACAAATTGGGGTAAAAACCTGCAACTGACAGACATCAGCAGACAGAAACTGTCACTGGGTGCACTAAGTTAGTAGGTTAGTCCAAATATGTGTAAAATGATATAAAAATGTAGCAAAACATGTAGCAATGACACATAAAAGAGCATGGAACAAGAAGAAATTTATATCTCTTATAAAGCAAAACCTCGCTAAGATGCATTTATGTCGTCTATCTCAACATGCAAGCTATCCAAATCATCCACTATTGTAGCCAATCATTTGTCCATGTCATCCACTAAAAAATCACACTAAGAGGCATGCATTTATGGTATCTATCTTAACATGCAAGCTATATACCCACATCACTCACTATTGTAGCCAATCATTTGTCCATGTCATTCACTTTCATTTACATGGATATTATACCCTTTCAATTTACATTGTAGAGTTTTTATAAAGATTTCCGCTGCAACACGCGGGGGTATTCTTCAAGTTACAGATACGTTTGGGCCGTATCAACAACCCCAAACTTAATTCCTGCTCTTCCTCGAGTAGGTAAATAATAACACTGATAATTTCTGTGGTGACATGCTAACACACATATAAGAACTTCAAAGTAAAGCAAGTAAGATATGCAATTCAAGTCAAGATAATAACAAGTAAGAGTCTATATCTAGTATTAAAACTAGCAAAGTATGAACATAAAGGTGCAAGAGCTCTCGCTGTCCGTGACTCGAATGTCTCCAAATGGTGTTTGCGTGCAAGAAGTGGGAGATGGGTTTAGAAAATAAAAAATAATATATAGTTTAATCGAGAACTCAATCTACTAAAGTTTCACACTTGGTCTCCTTCGGGATCTTATTTTGACTCATCCCCAGATCACTAGTCAGGTACAAGTCAAACTGATCCTCTCCCTTTTGAAATTGAGCACTCATGCAATGGATGAGCGCGAGCAAGATAAGTTGGCACTTAGGATGGCAAAGAGAGAAATGATGTGGAAAGAAGACAAAAAAGGGTGCGAAAGGCTCTCATCAATGAGGACAATCATAGGCAAGAGAAAGCCAAATGATAGATATGATGTGAGGAGTAGGGATTGCCATGCAACGGATGCATATATGAGCTAAGGTAAGCTCTCCATTGAAACTAGTGGGGTGCATCCAACTTGCTTGCTCCTGAAGACCTAGAGCTCTTTTGAGAAGGCTCATTGATACGTCCCAAACGTATCTATAATTTCTGCTTGCTCCATGCATGTTTTGTGTGACTTTGCCATGTTTTGCTTGAACTTTCATACACTTTTGAGCATATTTGGACTAATCTATTAACCCAGTGCACCCAGCTGCAAGTTGCTGTTTTCTGCTGTTTTTGTATTTCAGGTTTTCCGGCCATTAAAAGTGCTCCAAAAATCCGGAAAAATCAGATAAAAAATCAGCGACCCGGAAGCTTCCGGAATCACCAAGGTAGCGGAGGGGGGCCACCACCAGGAGACCAGGAGGGTCCCTGGCGTGGCCCCACCCTAGGCCGCGCCAGGAGGCCTCCTGGATGCCTGGTGGGTCCCCTCGACACCCCCTCCGCCTATATTTAGCCCTCGGGGTGGAAACCCCTAATATCGATCTCTTTTCCGCGAACTCGCCTCTGTACCGCCGCCGCCGCCGTTTCAAGATCGGGGCTGCCTGGAGAAGCTGCCCCGGCACCCTGCCGGGAGGAGGAACCCCCTCCGGGAGACCATCCATAGCCATGGACGCCTCCCGGATGTGCCGTGAGTAGTCCCTCCTTGGGGCTGAGGTTTCTACCAGTAGCTATGTGTTCTTCTCTCTCTCCCGTGATGTGATCTTCATTGTGATCATAGGCTATGTTAATCTAGGGTGATCCCATGATATTTCCCCTTCCTCTATGTATTGGATTGATGTGCTCACTTGATCTTATCTAGTATAATCCCCGAGACCATGGTGACAGCGGTCTATTGGACATGGATTAGAAGAATATTTTCATGAGTGATTTCCTCTTTTGTGTGTTGATTGAAGATTGAGAGTCTCTTGGTGCTTGTCTTTGACTATCCTTGAGGTATGTTGTGGTGATTGTGGTACTCTCTTTGGATGGCCGCGGTGACATTGGGAAATCCATAGATTGAGAACTACGAACTCTGAGGTGTGCTTTTGTAGCCCTACATAATTCTCGTCCTCTCTTGACCACAAAGGAATGACCTCCTAGTACGTCTCCAATGCATGTTTTAGTGGAAATATCATGTGATTAGGCTATGTTAATGTTGTTGGGAGTTTCCACTAGTGAAAGTATGAAGCCTAGGCCTTGTTTCCATCATTGATACACCGTTTGCACCCACTTTTGTTACATGTTTGTTTGCTGCACTTTTTATTACAGATTTATATTACTTTGTTTTGCCACACCTATCACCCATATTTTACCATCTCTTCGCCGAACTAGTGCACCTATACAACTCCTAGTTGTATTAGGTGTGTTGGGGACACAAGAGACTTCTTGTATCTTAATTGCAGGGTTGCTTGAGAGAGAACATCTTCAACCTCTACTTCCCTGAGTTCGATAAACCTTAGGTCATCCACTTGAGGGAAATTGCTGCTGTCCTACAAACCTCTGCGCTTGGAGGCCCAACATAGTCTACAAGAATAGAAGCGTGCGTAGACATCAAGCTATTTCTGGCGCCGTTGCTGGGGAGGTAAGGTTTGAAGGTATATCTTTAGATCTTGCAATTAAATCTTTTCGTTTCTTGTTTTTACTTTTCACTAGTTATGCTTATGGAAAATTGCACTCTTAGTTCGTTGTTTGGGGAAGGCCGCTTTACCACACCCGTGGTAGAGATGTCTCCTCCACCTACTGAATGTATCCCGTTGAAAATACCACTTGGCATAGTTGAAATAATTATTAATGATTGTTATGATGGGACAGTCAATCCTAATATTCATTTGTTGAAACTTCCAGAACTTTGTGAGTTATTTAAGATTTCAGGTTTGACAAGAGGTGAAGTCATGCAGAAATTGTTTGCCTTGTCACTGAAAGGAAAAGCATTGGAATGGTATAGGCTACTAGATGATTCTCACCTACGGGATTGGGAAGAGATCCAGTCTCTCTTTTACTCCAAGTTTTATCCTCTTCATGAAGTTCATGAGAATAGGAATTATGTTTATAATTTCAATCCTCATGACGGAGAGAGCATATCTCAAGCTTGGGGGAGACTGAAAACTTTAATGCTAAAATGTCCTGACCATGGGCTCCCCAAAGATATAATTATTACTAATTTTTATGCGAGGCTCGCTCGACAGGATAAAGACTTGCTCAATGCTTCCTCTATGGGTTCTTTCACAAACGAAAAGATTGATGCTAAATGAGAACTCCTTGAAAGAATTCAACTCAATACTGAAGATTGGGAGATCGACAAAGGTAAAGAGTCAGGTATAAATTATGAGTATGATTGCATTAAGTCCTTTGTTGAAACTGCAAGTTTTAATAAGTTTAGTGCTAAGTTTGGGCTTGATTCTCAACTCCTTGTTGATTTCCTCAACTCTTTTGCTTGACATCTTAATATGCCTAAGGAGAATTGGATCAAGCATCATGAACCTTTTAAAGAGATTTGCAAAGAAAATGAGATTGTTCATGATGATTGCAACAGGCATGATCCAATTCCTGAAAATGAAGTTTTATATAAGCATGTTAATTTTTGTGGAGTGGATATACCTTGTGAAAGGCCTATGATTGAAGAAGAGAAGTATTGTAAGCAACATAAGCATGAAAGAACAATCACTTGGGTCAAAGATTTAAATGAAATTGCTAGGGTATTGTGTGACCGTTATCCCTTTACTTGTGAACTTTGTTGTATAGAGGGTCACTTCAATTTTCAATGCATGAACTTTCAAAACATAACTGTTAACCAGTTGTGTGATAACATGATCACTTCTGATCTTTATGATGAACTTATGTTATTTTTGATGTGTGAAGAGTTATCAGAAAAGATTTCTTGGCTAGATGTTAATGCCTTAGGAATTAGCAACACTTTGCAAAATTGCCATCTCTATTGTGTTGTTAATTGCCATGAAAATGATTACATAAGTAAGATTAGAAAGGAGGGAACTTTACCAAAGTATAAAAATGCCTCTTATATCTCTACTAATAAAAAGGAGAGTTTCTCCCAAGTTTCCCCTATTGTTTCTAATGATAAACTAGGATATGTGGAGAAACATCATCTTCAACCACTCCCTCCTAAGGTGAATAAGAAGAAAACGAAGAGGAGGAGGAAGAGGAGCAAGAAGGAAGAAGAATGGGTATAAACCTGGCCTGAGCATATCCCTCGCATCAATTTTTATCCTAACGGGCAAAAAAATTTGGAGGACGGTGAGCTTGATTGCATTCATTATTATCCTGATGTTAAGTCCATAGGCACAATTTAAGATGATTTTGATTATGCTATGCATGTTGCTTTTTGTGATTGGGAAAATGATGATAATGCTACTTATGACCTTGAAAATCTTTTTGGTACCAACTCGGAGAGTGATGATATGGAAAGCTCCAAGCTTGGGGATGATAGGATTGCAAGTCCTTTAACCATTAGTGATGTGGTAATTGATAATTCTTTTGCTAGTAAGAATAAAGACATCATGTTTACAAATATAGTTGCTAGCAATGATAATGCTCTTCTCTACTATGATGATGTTATAACTCCTATCTATAGTGATTTTAAAGGTACCTATGACATAAGGAGAAATTATCCTTATGAAACTTGTCATAATCATGGAGGTAATTACTCCCTTGTTGAACACCATCTTCCTAATACACAATTAATCTATAGTGTTCAAGTTGTTTATGATAGTCCTACTCCCACTATTACCAATGAGAAAGATTATGCTTATGTGGAGAGTAAGAGTACCCTTTTGCATGTGGATCATGGTAACAATGCTTTATGTGATACTTATATTGTTGAGTTTATTCATGATCCCACTGAAAATTATTATGAGAAGGGAACATATTCTTATAGATATTTCAATAATATCAAGTTCCCTCTCTTTATGTTGAAGGCTTTGAAGTTGCACTTATTTTGCCTTCCTATGCTAATATCTTTATGCTTCAATGAGTTTTTCCTCTACAAGATCCCTTTGCATAGGAAGCATGTTAGACTTAAATGTGTTTGTTATTTGCTTCTTGATGCTCTCTTTTGTTCTTCAACTCTTATTCCTTATTCCTATGAGAGCATCATTAAAATCTTAAGCCTATCTTTATGGCTATAAAGAAAGAGCTCTAGGGAGACAACCCTTGTTATCCTTAGTTTGAGTTTTTTACTTTCAGTTTTTAGTGGTCTTGATGATTGTTACTACTGTAGCAACATCATTGTATATTTATTTTCAAGCTTTGTGCCAAGTCTAGCCTCTGATTGCAAGAAAGTTCAAAAGTCGTGACATGCTGCCCAGAAAACAGATTCTGTCCTTGGAAGAAAAAATTAGCCTAAAATCACCAGATCATCTTTTTGATCTGAATTGTTTTGACAACGTGCTCCATACAATTGACTTTCGAGCGTTTGTTCTGAGTTTTTTTATTCGAGTTGCAGAAGTACCCCTAAAAAATTCTTTACTACCTGATGTTCTATTTTTCACAGATTCTCCCACGTTTTGTCTCTCCTAACGTTTGCAAACCTTAAGCTTGCTTTTTATTTGCAAAAACCTTTTGGCAATCTTGAGAAATAGTATATCTTCAAGAATATCTTTATATCCAGTGGGAAAATTATTTATTAAGGGTACTAACTTCTCTAATCAGCTTATGATGAGTTATGTATGAAGGGAGTTTTCAAGTGTGCGATGGAAGATGATGAAAGAAGATTTGGGAGTGTCAAGCGCTCAAGCTTGGGGATGCCCCCATGCATCCCCAACAAATATTCAAGGAGACTCAAGCGTCTAAGCTTGGGGATGCCCCCGTGCATCCCCTTCTCCATCAACAATCATCAGTTCGTCCTTCGTCTCACTATATTCTTATCACTTCATGCGTTATTGCTATGCTTGGAGCGTCTCGCTCTTAGGTTTTATTTTAGTTTTCTTTAGCTTTGCTTGCTGTTCATAACAAGTTAGATCCCGTCTTACTTTGTGTGGGAGAGAAACACGCTCCGTTTGAACTAGAACTCCTCATAGGATTTGCATGATTATTTCCTTAGCTGTGAGTTGTTCTTTTTCTTTTCTTAGCTGCTGCCCTGTTTAGTTGTAGTGCTTTAGTTTTCTTCTAGAGCTTTTCTTTTGTCTCAGGTTGAACTTTCTATAGGTTGCATGTTTTATCTTGTTAGAGAGTTTGCCTGTTGCACTGAGTTTTGTGTCTTGACTAGAAAGTAGGTAGTTGAAGTTGCTATTCTCTTTATAGTAGTAACTTGCAATAGTTTTGAGGTATTGACTAGAGTAATGTTTGAACTTTCGGTGTCAAGAGCTCGAGCCAATTAGTGATAGATGTCGTATTTTGGGCAATCCGTGCGATTTTCGAAAACGAAAACCCCTGTTGAGAACTCTAGCTACTAGATGGATCACTAACCTCTGGAGGGTTCGAATATTAGAGTACACTCACGTACCATGAGTCGAGGATGCGCAAGGATAACCAAACCCCCATACACTCCTCCTCGGGGTACTTGTCTCTTTGTGAACCTCCTGATTAGATTGAGAGTTACCGATAATAAGTGCATGAGTTCTTCAGACTAATGCGAGTATTCGAAAGTTGACACTTCCACCCACCTATACTTTTTCTAGCCTTTTCGGTACCGTGCATTGCCCTTTCTCACCTTGAGAGTTGGCGCATACTTCGCCAGTGCATCCAAACCCTTGGCACGATACGCTTTGTCATCATAAGCCTCCTTATATCTTTCCTCAAAACAGCCACCATACCTACCTACAAGGCATTTCCATAGCCTTTCCGAGATACATTGCCATGCAACATCCACCTTCTCATGACTTGATCTTCATGTCATACATGCTACTTGCTTGATCGATGAGCCGCATGCTAGTTGGGCCTTGCCCTAATCATTGATACATGATGCGCTAGTATCATTGCATATCCTTCTACCCTGGCAGAGGTATACATTTGCATCATGATAGTTACATCTTCTTTATGTGAGTACCCTTGTAAAGTGTGAAAGATCTCCTATATTCTTGTAAAATATAGAGTGTGCCCCTAAAGTGAGGAAAAGATCCCAAAGAGGACAAATGAGAGTTAAATAGAAAGAGCCATTGAGACCACCAAAAAAATACAAAAAAAATAGAAAAATGAGAAAAAGAAAAATAAAAAGAGAGAAGGGGCATACTACTATTTTTTTTGAGAGATCCACACTAGTACTTCATCCTCTATCCCTTGTACTCCATAGAGATCATCATCATGCATATAGCTATGTGGGGACCTTCACACTATAGAACTTGGATCGTATATTCCAATGATGAGCCTCCTCAAACAAGCTCTAGGTCTTCTTGAGCAAGCAAGTTAGATGCACCCCCACTAGTTCCCTTGGAGAGCTTTTAGCTCACATGTGCATCCGTTGCATGGCAATCCCTACTCCTCACATCATATCTATCATATGGCCTTCTCTCGCCTATGATTGTCCTCATTGATGTGAGCCTTTCACACCTTTTTGTCTTCCTCCTCCACCTTCTTTATGTTTCTCCTTTTAGGTGTCAACTTTCTTTCTCGCGCTCATCCATTGCATGAGTGCTCAAAATATCGAAAGGGAGTGGATCAGTTTGACTTGTACCTGGCTAGTGGTCTGGGGACGAGTCAAGATAAGAATCCAAAGGAGACCAAGTGTGAAACTTTAGTAGATAGTTGTTCTCAACAACCTTTTTTCTCTCTTTTTCCCAGTCCCATGCTTGCACGCAAACACCATCTGGAGACATTCGAGTCACGGACAGCGAGAGATCATGCACCTTTTGTTCTTTTACTGCTTGTGTCAATGCTAATATAGACTCTTGCTTGTTAAGACTTGAATTGAATTGCATGCTTTTATTGCTTTAATTAAAAGTCCTTATATGGTTGTGTGGCATGTCATCATAGAAATTATGCTTGTTATCATTTACCTACTCGAGGACGAGCAGGAATTAAGCTTGGGGATGTTGATACATCCCAAACGTATCTATAATTTCTGCTTGCTCCATGCATGTTTTGTGTGACTTTGCCATGTTTTGCTTGAACTTTCATACACTTTTGAGCATATTTGGACTAATCTATTAACCCAGTGCACCCAGCTGCAAGTTGCTGTTTTCTGCTGTTTTTGTATTTCAGGTTTTCCGGCCATTAAAAGTGCTCCAAAAAATCCAGAAAAATCAGATAAAAAATCAGCGACCCGGAAGCTTTCGGAATCACCAAGGTAGCGGAGGGGGGCCACCACCCGGAGACCAGGAGGGTCCCTAGCGCGGCCCCACCCTAGGTCGCGCCAAGAGGCCTCCTGGCTGCCTGGTGGGTCCCATCGACACCCCCCCTCCGCCTATATTTAGCCCTCGGGGTGGAAACCCCTAATATCGATCTCTTTTCCGCGAACTCGCCTCTGTACCGCCGCCGCCGCCGTTTCAAGATCGGGGCTGCCTGGAGAAGATACCCGGGCACCCTGCCGGGAGGAGGAACCCCCTCCGGGAGACCATCCATAGCCATGGACACCTCCCGGATGTGCCGTGAGTAGTCCCTCCTTGGGGCTGAGGTTTCTACCAGTAGCTATGTGTTCTTCTCTCTCTCCCATGATGTGATCTTCGTTGTGATCATAGGCTATGTTAATCTAGGGTGATCCCATGATATTCCCCCTTCCTCTATGTATTGGATTTATGTGCTCACTTGATCTTATCTAGTATAATCCCCGAGACCATGGTGATAGCGGTCTATTGGACATGGATTAGAAGAATATTTTCATGAGTGATTTCCTCTTTTGTGTGTTGATTGAAGATTGAGAGTCTCTTGGTGCTTGTCTTTGACTATCCTTGAGATATATTGTGGTGATTGTGGTACTCTCTTTGGATGGCCACGGTGACATTGGGAAATCCATAGATTGAGAACTACGAACTCTGAGGTGTGCTTTTGTAGCCCTACATAATTCTCTTCCTCTCTTGACCACAAAGGAATGACCTCCGAGTACGTCTCCAATGCATGTTTTAGTGGAAATATCATGTGATTAGGCTATGTTAATGTTGTTGGGAGTTGCCACTAGTGAAAGTATGAAGCCTAGGCCTTGTTTCCATCATTGTTACACCGTTTGCACTCACTTTTGTTACATGTTTGCTTGCTGCACTTTTTATTACAGATTTATATTACTTTGTTTTGCCACACCTATCACCCATATTTTACCATTTCTTCGCCGAACTAGTGCACCTATACAACTCCTAGTTGTATTAGGTGTGTTGGGGGCACAAGAGACTTCTTGTATCTTAATTGCAGGGTTGCTTGAGAGAGAACATCTTCAACCTCTACTTCCCTGAGTTCGATAAACCTCAGTTCATCCACTTGAGGGAAATTGCTGCTGTCCTACAAACCTCTGCGCTTGGAGGCCCAACATAGTCTACAAGAATAGAAGCGTGGGTAGACATCACTCATCCTTAGAATATGCAAGCCAAGTTATATTGTGTAAGGTGTTGGGAAACACAGTAGAAAACAGAAAAAACCGGCCTACGTAGCAATCACCCAAGATCATCTATGAAGATTGCACACAAGATTTTAGGTCATGGCTCACTAACCGATGTAGCGGAAGTAGAGTTGGTGAAGGCCGTTGGTGCAGATCTCCGCAGCTAGGAATTTCAATGACCTCCCAAACGCGAGGATATCGATCCCGCGTACCGTCCTGCACTTGTGCAATCTGTCCCGCGAACCGTTCCGTGATCCGTCACGCGATCAAGTCCCCCGAACAAGTCCCTCGAACTAGATCTCCAAGGAAGAAGGACCTCGAAGAAGGATCAAAGGTATGATCCCTCTACCGGTATCCACACGTACCGATGTAGAAATCCAGCAGCGCTCCACCGTCCAGAGAAGAACGCCACCGAGAGAAACTAGAGGGAGAAGAGCCTAGCGACGTTCGAACTAGAACGATCTAGCCCGAAGAGAATTAGAGGCTGACGAGGATCAGCCTCGGCAAATCCCATGGTCAGGGACCCTGGGTTTATCATAGAGAAGGAACAGGTTGAACGATACTCGTCGGCTAACAGGAGAAGCACTTCCTGCTCGATATTATTGCGTGAGGGGGCGATTACAAGGGAGGCCAAGGCGATTTCTCGCAAGACCAGGAGAGTAGATTGGATATTGGATGTCGAGACGTCTCCCCTCCCAGCCTTTATATACTAGGCTAGGTCTCGGGGAGCCCGTCCTAGATTACAGAGATAGTTTCCTAACCCTAGTCTTGCCTTTTGCGCCAAGTCGTGCCTTTCATATCAGTCGTGGACTCCTACGTTGGTGCCTTGGGAGGGCCAGCCGCGGGCCCATCATTGCTCCTTGCAGGTCTTCTGTCTTCATACGCACCAGGTCTCCTTACATGCAGGAGTCATGGGGTCACCCCCTCGCCAGTAGCCCCCGAGTGCCCGGGGGACTCGAAGAGTCGTGCAGGGACTCGAATTCGTCATTGTTTTATCATTGCAGGTGCAGCACAGCTGCGGCTCGCTGGTAGTTTTGAGCCATGACAATACCTGTTTCGAGGGATTGCTAAGCTGAAAGGGCCCAAGGAGTCAACTGGTCGAGCCTTGGTGAATTGCGCTAGTGGCAAATACCACAGTAGCCCAATCAAGCCCACGTCCCTCGACATGAACTTGGAACGACCGGTGTCTAGGAAAGTCATGCCGCTGCAGGTCTTATAGGATCAATTGCTGCCGGTCTGAGCAAGTAGCCTGAGCGCGTCCGCTCGACTCTTTCTATCATGCGAGCGCATGTAAAAGATCGGGAGTGAAGTCGCTCTGTGGCACGTCCCGGCCCGGCCGTTCTGCGCAGCGGGGTCTTACCTACACGCCAAGCTTGCATGGCATCTGAGTATAGTGTGTCGTAGCCCAGGCATCATTTTTTAGAGGCATGGAGCCTAAATAGAGATGCGCCCACTTGGAATAAACAATCAAGTCAGCTATTAGCGGTCACTCGCAGAACTGTTGCGAGCTCAGACGAGGAAAATAAGAAAGCGCCCACTCGGAAGGTCGTCGAGTGAGCGAGTAGATCATAGTGTCAAATACTTTGTGGAGTCCTTGAGAGTAGTCACTCGAATGCTTTACTGTCTTTAGGGTGAGGGAGCACCCGAACTCTAAAAGTACGTTTATTTCTGCTAGTGCGAGTGATCACTCGAGCACGTGTCTGCCTTCTGGGTGAGGGAGCACCCAAAATCTGTTGATGTCGTGATTACTTGTTTGTGCGAGTGGCCACTCGAGCACGTCTTTTCCTTCTAGGTGAGGGAGCACCCGAACTCAAGTAAAGGTACTCCCGATGGGAGTGAAAGATTTTAGAATAATATGAAAAAACTTGTGAGGAGCGGGATGCTGACCGAGGATGCATACTTAATACGAATTGCTGAGATGTGACGTTGCTGACCCGCCTGACAGGTTGGGTTGTCGTGGCGTGTGAATGGAAGTGACTTGATGCCCTGCTGTCCAAAAATTTCGCACTGTGTGATGATGGCCCTCGTTTTTCGCGCGTAGTGGGTGGTATGGTTAACGAGCCAGTTGAGTTTTCCATGTTTCTCGGCTATCGTGGGATCATGCCATGTCCGCTGAGTTCCAAGATTAACGGTGATTATGCATGCCCCTGCTGTTGGTTAAATACCGGGAGTCTGGTGGTTTTAGGTTTTCACCCAGCCATTGCCTTCTCCTGCTTGTCCTTCTTCTTCCTTCTTCGTTCTTTGCCTCCTGCCTCTTCTCTTTGTGCGGTTTCGTGGTGAGATCCATGTCCAAGCGCCCTCGCAGTGCAGTGCAGGAGTCGGCGAGGATGACTGGTAGGTGGGAGCGGTCTGCTTTCGGAGCCACAGATCTGGATGACTTGGTAGCGGACGACATGGTGGTAGATGGTGCCGCTCGGATTCCTGGGGATGAGGAGGTTCCTGCGCCTTGTCCAGATGAACGGGTATGCTTTTAGAGCTTCTTCCCTTGTGTTTGCGCTTCCTGTTCATCCTTTCCTCCGGGGGTTGCTTTTTGCCTATCAATTGCAACTACATGACTTGAACCCTAATGGGATTCTGCACATTGCCTGCTTTATCACGCTCTGTGAGGGTTTTTTGGAATATCCCCATTGGGGGCTCTGGAAACGTCTTTTCAATGTGAAGAGGACGAACTCTGAATATGCCATTGGGGGCGTGGGTATTTCCATTAAAGATAAGGCTGCCTACTTTGATCTGGAAAAGCTGGATTCCGTCTATACATGGCGGAAGAGTTGGTTTTATCTGAAGGGTCGGCACGTTGAGGGGCAGCAATTTGGTCTTGCACCTTTTGATCCTGCTGCGCAAGCGGTTAAGCGGTCTTCGTGGGCACATCTTTTGTCTGCTCGCGAGGTGTCTCTTCTTGAGCCATTGGTGCAAAAGATCTCTGCTTTGAAGGATGAGTTGACTGACGGCCAACTTATCTCTGTGTTTGTGAGGAGACGTGTTCAACCGCTTCAGCATCCGGTGCGTCCCATGTGGCAATACACTGGGCCCGACGACTCGACCAGGTGTTCGCCCGAGGAGTTCTCTGATGGTGACCTTTTGACTCGGGTCCAGCAAGTCACGAAGTGTACGAGTATTGGTGAGCAAGCCCCCGAGTGCCAATTTTCGAGTCGCATAAGCGAATAACGCCTCGGGGGTGGCTTCTGCGAGCGATCCTCTGAGTGCCAATTTTCAACTCGCGTAAGCGAATAACGCCTCGGGGGGTGGCTTCTGCGAGCGAGCCCCCGAGTGCCAATTTTTGAGTCGCGTAAGCGAAGAACGCCTCGGGGGGTGGTTGCCGCGGCGAGCCCCTCGGGTGCCAATTTTTAAGTCGTGTAAGCGAAGAACGCCTCGGGGGGTGGCTGCTGCGGCGAGCCCCCGAGTGCCAATTTTTAAGTCGCGTAAGCGAAGAACGCCTCGGGGGGTGGCTGCTGCGGCGAGCCCCCGAGTGCCAATTTTTAAGTCGCGTAAGCGAAGGACGCCTCGAGGGGGGGTGTGGCTGCTGCGGCGAGCCCCCGAGTGCCGATTTTTAAGTCGCGTAAGCGAAGAACACTTCGGGGGGTGGCTGCTGCGGCGAGCCCCTGAGTGCCAATGAGCGAAAAAAAATTGGAAAAATATTTTCAATATTCTTCCTTTTGTTCTTACACGAGGGGGCTGTTGAAGATAACCCTTTATTTGGATCGATGGTTTGGTCGCCCTAAGAATTGGAAGTTGTTGCGGCGGGTATGGGTCTTTGGTGTGTGAAGCCTGCGGGTCCTCTGGTTGTTCCTTTTGCTTCTATGGGAGCGCCTCTTCCTCTTGTGCCGCGGCTCTGCTAGCTTGGTGTGCTCCGAAGGTTTCTGATATCTTGTGTAACTCTTTGTCGCAGCGGTCGGATCTGATGAAGCTGCCGCTGACTGTGATGACTCCTCGCGGTCCTGGCATTTTCACCTTGAGGTAGGCGTAGTGTGGTATTGCCATGAAGCGCGCGAAGGCTGGGCGTCCTAGGATGGCATGGTATTGGGATTTCCAGTCGACCACTTCGAAGTCCAACGTTTCCTTGCGGAAGTTACTCGCGCTGCCAAAAACCACCTCGAGACTTATTTTTCCGAGGGGGTAGACTGCTTTACCTGGCACAATTCCATGGAAGGTTGTGCCTGAGGATTTTAGTGCTGAATATTGGATGAGCATTTCTTCCAGGGTTCTGGTGAATATGATGTTGATTCCACTGGCACCGTCCATGAAGACTCGTGACATGTCGTACCTTCCAATTCTTTCTTCGAGTACCAATGCGGCGTGTCCTGGACGCGGGATGGCTGGCGGGTGATCTTCCTAGGAGAAGGTAATTTCAGTCTCGGACCCGCGTAAGTATTCTGGGACGGCAGGGTGCGAGGAGACTATGAGGAAAACTTGTCTGGTGACCTGCTCCTGCTGCCTGTTTGATGGTCTTCCTTCTTTTATCATGTAGATCCGACCATGTGCTTCTGGGTATTTTTCTTCTTCTTCGGGTGTCGTGCGCCGCTCTTGGATTGCTGCTACTTTTCTTGCTGGTATTGCAGGGGCTGGTGGTGCGTTGTGGGCGATAGTCCCGACTGCTATGCTTGCGAGAGGCTGTGCTGATGTTGTCGTAAATCGGCTTTTTTCTTCTGAGAGCTCGATGAAGCGCCTGCAGTTTCTGAGGGTTTGTCCTGATCTGAGCTCTCCGCGTTCGTTTCTGAACCCGTGTAGTGTGCACGGTCCGTCGAGCTGTTCTTTGGCCGAGCGATATGCTCAGGCGTCATCTCGTTGCTGCCTTGACCTCCAATCTCGTTTCTGAGCTTGGGGTGCTTCTTCTTGGTTGTCCCGACGCTGCATTCTGCTGTCGTCACGATGTTTGCCGTCTCTATCATCTGGGAAGCCGGCCTCGACCATGTCGGGTCATCTGTCGTCGTAGAAGTTACGCCTGAGGCGTTTTCTTCTTCTGTCGAATCCTCTGTCTCCAGTGTGGTAGTCGTAGTCGCGTTCTGAGCGCGCTATCTGGATCTCTGATTTGTTCCGCACGGATTCTTCTTCGTCTGCCCAATTATTGGCTTGCTCTAGTAGTCGCGCGAGTGTTCGGACCTTCATCTGCCCGAGTTGCTCCTTGAAGTCGATGCGTTGCAAGTCTCTCTTGAATGCATCGATTGCGCTTTCGTCTGATATGTCCTCGGCTGAATTTTTTAGTATGGTCCACCGCTGGATGTATGCTCGCAGGGACTCTCTAGTTCCTTGCTTGCAGGCCCTCAGCTCCTCGAGTGATGCTGGTCGTTTCTAGGTGGACTTGAAGTTCTCGATGAAGGCGCTGCGGAACTGCTTTCAGGAACTGATTGATCCTCGCGGCAGGTTCTTCAGCCAATGTCGCGCCGATCTCTCGAGCATGAGTTGCACGTACTGCATTACTGTGATATTGGTTCCTCGCTGGAATTTGACGGCTGTTAGGTAGTCGTCGAGTCATGCTTCTGGCTCCTCCAGCCCATCGTACTTGTGCGTTGTGGAGTTGTAACACCCTCAGATCCAGTACAGTAATCACTACAGTGATTCCACTGTTAGTGATCATTACTGTTGATGATCAAGCCTTGATCACCTTTGATCATAGCTCTTTGAAATTCCAACCATGATAAAATTTTAAAATAAAAGTGGATGATAAAAATTTGCTCCAAGAGTTGTGGATGCCAGTCAATCAACATGATCAGGGTTAAACCAAGTCAACTCCTAGCCATTTGAATAATCACAAGTCAATGCTAATGATGGAACCAATGTGGTGGGGTTATCAAAATTGTTTTGAAAATTAATATGGAAATGGAAATCATAGATCAAACCAAAGTTGTGAAACCTATTAATAGAATTGCCTAGCCATCATAGGGCCATGTTAATATAGTAATGGATATTTTATTAAAGTGTTTTAGGAATAATATGAAATAAAAATAAATGCTTGGGAATTGTTAAATTGCCATGGAATAAAATAAACAAGTGGGAATTTTAAATGGACTAAAAAAATTATGGAAACAATTTTATAAAATGCCAAAAAATCAGTAGGTTATAATAAACTAGTTTTGGGAATTTATTAAACTTTAAAATAAATGAAATAAATAAAAATAGTAGCAAACAGTGGCTTATAAATACCGTTTAAATAAACAAAACATCAAATGATTTTTATAAATCACAAAAACTCTTATTAATAATTCTATATTATATAACACTAATATTTGGGCCAGTCCATGCTTTTACAAATTTGATAAAGTAGCTAAAACAAATTACAAAAAAAAGGAAAAAAAAAAAAACCTATACTACGCCGGGGGCGAGGCCCACCCCGGGCCCAGCCCCCCTTCTCTCTCCCCTCCCCTGTCTCATCCCCACCAACTACCCTCCCCCCACCTTCCCCATGCCGCACGCGACATGGCAGGGAGGCCACGCCATGCCCCCCTCCACCTGCTCCCTCCCCTCCTCCACCTGCCTCGACGGATAAGACCAAGCCTCCCCGACCCCCAGTGTTCGTCCTCGCCATTCCTCCCTCCCCGTTGTGCTCTCCTTTCCTCCCCGTGTCGATCCACCTCGGCCGTCGCCATGGGCAGGTCCGTCGACGTGGCCACCGTCCTTCTCGGCGCCTGAAGCTGTGTCCCCCCGCACCGCCGTGGACGTCTTCCACGACTGGGAGCAACCGCGCAGGCTCGACGCCACGGCGCTGCGCGAATCGCGGTCGCCTCCTTCCTCTACCCCGGCGAGCGCCACCGTCGAGCCTCCTCCGCCCACAAACGCGACGCCCCACGAACCCCCCTGTAAGCCGTCGCGCCCATTTCCCCCTTCCCCCCCGCTCGATTCGCCGCCGTTTGGCCACCTGCACGGGCCGTGGCCGCCATGGCCGGAGATCACCATGGCGTGCTTCCGCGCCCGCCAGCGTGCGTCTCCCGTGGCCACGCGCCCTGCGTGCTGCTTGCCTTGCCTACAGGTGCGGTTGCACGCGCGCCCATACCCCCCTACGCCCTCTCCCGCAGAGCCCCCTCCTCCCCTCACCGGCGAGACCTCACCGTCGTGCCCCCTGGTTGCCGGCGTGGGCGCGTTGCTTAAACCAGTGGGGATGACCCACTGGCCTGTGGGGCCCGCCCATGCTTAGTTATCCTAAGCACCGGATTAGGAATAACCCCCCCTTACTGCCTATGACGTGTGGGTCCTAGGCCATTAGCCCAATTTAAGTATTTGTTAAAGTAAAATAATCAGAGTATCCCCTAGTGAGACTTACATGTGGGGCCCCAACTCTTAGTTAATCCCCTATTAAAATAAATTATTAGTTAAGTCAATGTGTCCATGACAGGTGGGGCCCCTTTTACTATTTGAATAAATAAAATGCATTTGATTAGATTTGTGGGTGACACATGGGGCCCACTGGTCAGTTTGACCAGTCAAAGGCCCTTGCCTATGACTTGTGGGTCCCCTTTGTCAGGGTTGACCAGTCAAATTCACTATTCTGGATAATGTTGATTTTAATAATAAAAGAAATCCAAGAAATTCCAAAAATCATTTAAATATTAGAAATTCAATATCTTTTAAACCGTAACTCGGATCGAAAAACTTTATACATCAAAATTAATGAAAAAAATACAACGAATAAGAATACGCTATCCATACCCTCACCACACCCCCCTAACACACCGATCATCGACATTCCCCCCCTCCGGGCTGTCTGTCAATAATTCCCGGTGCCGGTAAAAACCTGCCGGATGAATTTATTCCGAACACGAAAGTTGTCCGGAATGGTTCAGCTAACACGGATACACCCCTGTTATCTTTGTCGGATGTCCACGACACCTCCGGCATGATACCTTCCCCCTCCGGTCGCCCTGTCCGGTAATCACCCGGAGCCGGTAGTTCATCCCCGGATGAATTCCCGCTCCGAGCAACGTGCATTGCACTGCGTTAGACCACCGTTAACTTTGCATACGTCATGCCATGTATTTGTTTGCTATGGTTGCTTTGTATTTACTGTGTTTATCCCCTTTATTCTTCGGTAGACCCCGCTGCTACCGTCGACTACACTGCTGCCGGGTACGACTACTTCGTCGACGACCGTACCCCTACCGTCGAGCTTCCAGGCAAGCAGAGCCATTCTCTTCCCCAGATATCGCCTATCTTTACGTACATTTCTTGCACTAGGCATTGTTACTGCTGCTGCTACGGTTACAATCCTATTCTATTGCATAGCCTGTTTTTGTCGCCCCTTGATGTACCTTCCTTTAATCCTATGCTGCCTATTATTACTTATGCATTACTCTGCAGTAAACCCTGCGCATTGTTAGCTAGGTTTAGAATAGAGGGTCGTGATCACTTTGGGAGTGATCGCGGGAACGATATATTACAACTGCAACAGGTACGGAACAATGCAGACGCCCTAGGGAACCTACAATGGCGAGACTCTGCCGAGTCGCTTCGAGTTTGGCTTACGAGTGGAATGGACTCGTATTTCACTCTCGTCGGTTCAGTAGCGTAGCATCACCGGGATGATATGAGGTTTACCTCTTTAGTTCGTTCCGTTGATGTCTCTGTCAAACCTCTTTAAGTGTGCCATCGAGGGTGATACCTCCTGGTTTCACTTAATGGTAGGGACTCGAACCGACTGGTGTCCTTAAAGGTAAGAAGTCGGGCGACCCAACGGTACCCGCGAGAGGTATTGCGACGGGACGACAGGGAGGGTACGACCAGTGTACCGGTGTGCTTGGCCCCTGATCGTTGGCCGCGAGAGTTACCAAACCACGAAAGTCGAGCTCCTCCAGGAGCACACGTGAGACAAGGTAAGGAGACGGTTCACCTTGTTGGTAACCGCAGTGACTTGGTGGGACGACGGGGCAGGCACCGATGTACTGGTGGTCCTGGCTGCTGTCGTTGTCCACGGGTCAGTTAAGTCGAGGCAACGATAACGGTTGTCACGCAGGTTAATTAAAATGCTAAATGGTTCAGTGAATGTCTTGAGTTGGCTATATGCCATGTACGCACTACCTACCCGTGGGTATTACGAGTTATGGGCTCCTCTACTTCGTAGTGTCGTCCGAGAACTCTTCAGACGTCAGCAGTACCGCGGCCTGCGCCGGGAAGTGGTGTTGTCTCATTTGCTCGCGCGGTGGTGTCTTATTTGGATTTGCTTCAACTTCACCGGCCAGCCACGCACCGTGCAGGAGTACGTTCGGGTTGGGGTCCAAGGACCGGCGTACTTAGGATTTAGACCGGCGGATGGCCTCTCTGTTGAGTTTGAAAGATGGGCTATGAAGTGTCGGATAGCCTCGGTGGAGCGTTCCCTAACAAGGTTCCCGCCACCCTGGAGATCCGTGCGTGTAGCGTAACACAAGTGCACCCCTGCAGGGAAGATTAATCTATTCGAATAGCCGTGTCCACGGTAACAGGACGCTTTATGCTGAAGCTGGATCTTACCACTACAAACTATTATTATTAAACTGTATGGTTCTGGGTTTTCTTCCTCGCGGGGATGTCGAGGAGGTGAACTCGGAGGCATTGCTAATTATTACAACTTATCATTATACAATGCTGTAGCAACTTCTGCTGCATTGTTACTTTCATTACTGTTATATTAACTGTTGGCTTATTCTTACCTCATGCTGCAAGACTCGTTGGAAGATGCTAGTCTTCGTTAGGCCTAGCTTATTACCCTTGCTCTGGATTTCTGTCTTTCAGTCCACTATATACAACCTCTTCTTTCCATTGATACAATGCATAATGCTTAGTAGCGGACGTAAGACTCGCGGGTATGCTAGATACTCACCTGCTTTATTTTCCCCTTTTATTGTTTTGCCTGATCGGCCGCTGCAGTCGACGTTGGAGCCTTGGAGTCCAGGAGCAGGAGATCCCCGATGCCGACCACCGCAACATGAAGATTCCCGATGCCTTCTACGACGTCGAGTTCCCCTTTGACCAGGAGTAGTTTGGAGGTTCCCAGGCATGAGGCCTCGCCTTTTCGATCGTTGTGATATTTGTGCTAGCCTTCTTAAGGCAACCTTGTACCCTTGTGTCTGTACTCAGATACTATTGCTTCCGCTGACTTTGTGCTCTCGAGCTGTTGTATTCGAGCCCTCGTGGCCCCTGTCTTGTATTAAACAACTTGTATTATTTTATTTGTAGAGTTGTGTTGTGATATCTCACCGTGAGTCCCTGATCTCAATCGTGTACCTTGCGTGTATGATTACTGTACACGGTCTGATTTTGGGGGCGTCACAGGAGTTTAGTTTGAAACCTTTCGGCATCCGTGTCTCTCGTATGGATCGCGTGAAGTACAGTGCTCCGCATGGTTCGATGTCCTCATCGGAAGCTTGCTCTTTCGAGTACTCTTCGCGGGCTGCGCGTCTTCGTCTTCCGTGATTGACCTTGTTCTGCGTTATGTCATCGCGTGCGTCTCGCCGAGTGTTGTTGCGTCTGTTGCCGTTGTCATTGCTGTCATGGTTTTTGTTTCTGTTTGAGCACTTGCGCCAGTCGTCACTGCTGTCATCGCCATCGGGTGAACTGGGGTCCATGTCTGGTGTCTGCTCGCGGGGCACACGCCTTGCGCCTGCTTTTTTAGGGGCTGAGGCAGTGATGGCGTCTTTCATTATTTTGAGTGCCATCGTCATGTTGCAGTCTAACCCGCCCTTCTTGCCCTTTTGAGAGCGAGATAGGTATTCTTGGACAGGGGAATCGTAGTCGGAGGAGTCGCTTCCGGGAGGTGGCTTGCGGTTGGTCCTCGGGTCGATGGCGGTTTTTCCTTGCTTCTCTAATTCTAGACGTTGATGTCTTGTTTTCTTGGTGATGTCACTCGCCAATTTGTTGTATGCTCTAAGCTCGTCTCGTGTTACGTTTTCCGGGAGTAGTTTTCTTCGTTTTACTGCGTCCTTTACTCTGGCGATTGCTTCTTTGGATAGGTAGATTTTTTCTACGTGATGGTCCTCTTTCGCCGTGCCTGGGGTCTGGCGCTTGCTGCTTTCTAGCTCGTCACTCCTGTGATTGCTATGCTCCAGTCCATTATACACTTTTCTTGGTATGGTTCCTGGTTCTCCAAGTGTGACGGTGACCTGGCCGGTGTTGTCGAGATCACTAATTTTGCTGCTTAAGCGAGTGTCTCGTCGACTGCTCGGGTCGTCGTCTTGGCCTTTGCCGTCTGCGGTTGGCTCGTGAACGTCCGCCATGAACATCTGGGACGGTGTCCTGACTTCTATCCTGCTTGCGTGCGTGTTGCTCTTCTTCCGTGGTGTCGGTCCACTCGAGTAGTCGCGAGTGACGCGACGTCTTGTGTTGGGTTGGGAGTCGTGTCTGACTCGCAGTGTCGCCGCGCGGGCGGGTGTTGCTTCGATTGCTGTCATAGCGACTGTTGCTGCGGGTGCTCGGGTGCTATCCGTGAGGTGGAGGGTTCCCCAATGGTTGATGTAGATCTGGTACGCGCCGAAGGTCAGGTTGATGCCAGTGCGCAGATTGGCGAAGGCCGGTCGGAAGGTAAGCCATGAAGCCGAGGGACCCAAACAGACCGGAGTCTGCTCGAGTCGTGGAGTCGATGAGTGCTGACGGAGTCGCTGCCTTGACGGATGCTGGTGACGAGGCCGCCGAGATCGTGGTTCCAACCTGCGAAGTTCCCACAGACGGCGCCAATTGACGAGGATCAGCCTCGGCAAATCCCATGGTCAGGGACCCTGGGTTTATCATAGAGAAGGAACAGGTTGGACGATACTCGTCGGCTAACAGGAGCAACACTTACTGCTCGATATTATTGCGTGCAGGGGTGATTACAAGGGAGGCCAAGGAGAGTTCTCGCATGACCAGGAGAGTAGATTGGATATTGGATGTCGAGACGTCTCCCCTCCCAGCCTTTATATACTAGGCTAGGTCTCGGGGAGTCCATCCTAGATTACAGAGATAGTTTCCTAACCCTAGTCTTGCCTTGTGCGCCAAGTCGTGCCTTCCATATCAGTCGTGGACTCCTACATCGGTGCCTTGGGAGGGCCAGCCGCGGGCCCATCAGTGCTCCTTGCGGGTATTCTATCCTCATACGCACCAGGTATCCTTACACACAGGAGTCGTGGGGTCACCCCCTCGTCAGAGGCGTGTGGGATTTAGCTGGGGTAGCCTTGGGGCTTTTTTGGTTTATCTTTGGGGATACACCTTCCTCCGAATATATAGGTGGAAGCCTGGGGTCGCAACTTGGGTGAGGGTTCACCCCAAAGTTGGTTTTGGCCACCAGGAGGAGTCCAACATGGATTCCAGTATGAAACGCCCCGGACTACGGCGTCCAGGGGGGAAACGCCACAGACTCTGGCGTCTCGGGGGGAAATGCCAAGGACCCTGGCGTTTCCCCTTTCCCCCAAGGAAACTTCCTTTTCCACCGGCCTACAACCTTTTGGACCTTCCTACTTGGTCTAGCTACGATTTCTGCGTCTTGGAGAGTTCCATAACCCTCCGGATACTTCCATAAGCTCCCAGGAATCTCCCTGAACCTCCTAGAACATTTCTAGAAGTCCCGAAAATTTTTCCCGATGTTTCGTAACCTTTCCACAACTATTACCGAGACTATCAAGGATGTCTTGTGACCACTTCAAGACTCTTTTTGAATGTTCCGGAATCATCCGAGACTGTTCTCGAATATTCTGAAACCATTCGGCACCACTTAGAACACTTCTAGTGCTACCTAGAACGCTTACGGTTCCACCCGGAACAATTCTGGTACCCTTTCTCTTTTCATCTCCTAGTTCTCTAACAGACTACTACCCGTTAAGTGTATGACCCAATAGGTTCGGTATTATGCGGACATGACTTGGAACGTCTTCCGGACGTAGGACAACAATCTTTTGTCAATAGCCAATAATCAACAGCAGAGACATGGACACCCATGTTGAATCCCACACATACACGAAGAAGCTTCGAGTGAACCTTTATGTTTAGTCATGTACCATTCCCTTTGCTTCGCGATATATGACAAAGTTAGAGGAGAGAAGTATGGCATCCATGTGTAACAACTTCTTGAACACAAGCCACTCATTATACTCTTTGCTCGTTTGCCCCTTTTCTCGTTATCGTATTCCGGTATCCCCGTGACTAAATCACAATGTGTTTGGCCAGACTATAATTGATACCGTCATACCGAGTGGGCCCAAAGTAAATATCTCTTCATCGTGAAGGAGCAAATCTCAATCTTGAACTATCGCATTTACTAGACACACTATCTGATGTACCCAGAACTTATTTTACTACTTCCCAGTAACAGGAAGATTCATCTAAGAACCAAAGTACATCTTCTTGTGTGAAGGAACTCGACACTCTCATGGTCTAAGGAATTACGTATATGATAACATTTCATGATATGACTTATAACGTTGTTACGATTTAATCTCTAAGTATATCATTCAATACTAGGGTCGGTTCAACATCATTGTTCTGCTAACAATATGTTCTCATTGTTACCCGACATCATTGTTGCAAGAACAATGTCCATGATTAAGAAAACGTAATCATCAGTTAGCACATGAGATGGTCTTAGAGGCTAAACCAGGAACTCCTGGTGTTTACATTTCCACACATGCAAATGAGTTTTCTTCTGAATCTCACAATCAGGGTCATTGCAATTACAACATAAAAATATAAAAATTAATTACGAACGTGTAAATATATATAATAACATTTTATTATTGCCTCTAGGGCATATTTCCAACAGTCTGCCACTTGCACTAGAGTCAATAATATTGTCAGTGCTTGAGCACTTTACACCTATGGCATACCGGTGTAATGCATGCTTCATTTGTGGTATAGACTTCATCTTACGGATCTGACCTTTCACGCCCGTTTGTATCTTGCATATCTTTGTGTTTTACACTATAATAAAATTCACTAATTTTATCTGTTTAGCTTTGTATATGTTTGAATCATTTGGCAGGACCTTGGTTCCTTAGAATAAGTCATGAAATCATTCATGAATGTTCCATGAACTTCAAGCATCTAGGAAACCATACCACATTCATAAATGAACTTATGATACAATCCTTGTTACTTATTTAAGTAACTATATATTTAGCCTCTGTTATAAAATTCGCCACAGTATCTAACTTCACAAAGTTCCTCCATACTGCGCCACCCTTATGTGTGAAACACAAAATCCCAATCAAAATCGAAAATTGGTTGAAGTAAGTATGAAGACTGAATTTGTGTAACTGTTTACATCCAAATTGAGCTGGTGTAACTTATTACAACGAGCTCTTCATTATCTCCATTTTTCGAGAAACATATCTTATCAATCGTAAGTTTAATTTTTTCACTGTTTGTCCAATGATCAACATATTGATCACTTTGGTATCTTGCTCGCAACCTTTTGGAGCACTGGACATATCTGGTCGTTTTACATATTATGGTGTACATGATTAATCCAACCACATAGGTGAGTGAAATTCAATTCATGCGTTTTGCTTATCTGTGTTCATGAACACCGATTTCTGCAAACAATTTTTCACCATGACCTTGGCAAGAACATCCTTCTTGGCGTTTTCATAATAAACTACTTTAGTATCATGTTAATATGTAACCTTGGCTTTAGCATGATCAGGCACTTACTATCTTCATAGATCACTATGCTTAATACTAATGCTATATTAGCCCAAGTACTTCAGTTGAAAACAATTTTGAATGAAGTCCTTATTCGTGTCAATAAATTTGTATTATTTCTAATCAACAATATGTCATCTACATAAGGTTATAGAAATATTATTCAGCTCCCACTTACTTTCTTGAATATTCAAGCATCTTCGTTATTCCTGATGAAAACTAATTCTTCAGTCACAACAAAAATTCCAACTCCATAATGCTAGCTTCAGTCCATTACTGGATATCCGAGGCTTGCATCAATTCCAACATCCTTTGAATCGACAAAACATTCTAGCCGTATCACATATACGTCCTTTGTTATATTTCCATGTGGGAACTTTGTTTTGACATTCATTCTAACATATCCTATAAATGAGATATGTAGTAATTGCTAGTATAACCCGAACTGACTAAAGCATGTCTACGATCGAGACTAGTTCGCCGTAGTCAACCTTTGAACTTGCTAGAAAACATCTTTCCAACGAGTTGAGCTTTATGGATAAAACAATTTCATCCAAATCAGTCATAGATCCATTTATATATTCTTCATACTTTTAGTATGTCGGAGGGTATACCAAGTTCAAAACTTGACTTACTTCCATGGATACAATCTCAAATCATTTTGCATTTGGCCAAATCCCGGAGTCAGGGCCCATCAACGCTTCTTTGGATATCACAGGTTTATCATTGTCGACCAACAATATCTCGTTTACATATCAAAATGTTTGCACGAGTTTTGCCTAACCTGTGTGGTCTAGTTGCGCACTTATTTGGAGATTCAACAATCTTGATCAATTCACTGTCCTCCCACTCACTCTTTTGCAAGAAACTATTTTTCTTCAAAACACACTGTTCTTAACAACAAACAGTTTGTCTTTGGTGTAGTGATAGAGGAATACCAAACCTTTTGGAATAACCTTAAAAAAGTAGAACTTATCTGATTTGGTGTTTTGAGTATGTCAAAGATATGTCTCATATACCCAAATTTTGAGAAAAGACAATACGGTTTTTCGCATTCCATACCATGTCTAATATGGTGTCATTTCAACAGATTTGATGGTGCTCTTTTCAGTGTAAAATCCGTAGTCACTAACGCATAACTTTAATAAGTATAATGTAAAATTGATAAACGTCATATTTGATCTGACCGTGTCATACATGGCTTGATTACATCTCTCGAACACTTTACTCATAGTGGTGTTCCGAGAGGCGCAAGTTATGACACTTCTTCACAACTCATCAGACGTTCGCTAAACTTGCAACTCAAATATTACTCTCCACAATCCAATTTGCAGAAGCATTATTTTCTTGTTACAATGAATTTCTATTTCACTATAGAATTCCTTGAACGTTTCAAAGATTTCAGACATATCTCTCCATTGAGCATATATCCACATATCTACTTCAACTCATGAGTGAAGATAGAAAATCCACTGCACACAACTACACTTATTGGACTACACACATCATCATGTATGATTAACAATAATTTAGTTGCCCGTTCATGTATGGCCAATGAACGATGTTTTAGTCACATTACTTCGAGACAAAGTTTGCAAGCGTCAAGTGATTCATAATAATATGACTCGAAAGTCCATCACTTATGGAAATTCTTCATGCATGTTATGTCACTTGTGATAAACTGCAGTGCCACACGTGTGTGGTATTTCTGTCAGTCTTGCGATGTTTAGCGTCAGTGTTATGGATGTTTACTATTATTATCAAGTTTCATAACATACAACCTATTCACAATGGAAGTATGGCCTTTATATTATTCATTACTTTGAATAACTTTCTTGCATCAAACATGATTCAAAATGATGTTTTGCAACAAGGCTAAAGTATAGTAACATTTTACTCAACTCAAAAATGAATTATGAAGATAATCATAGGGTCAACACACAATATAGAAAACCTTTTACCGTGTCCCCGTGCGTGTCAAAACTCATCATCAGCTAGTCATAAAGGCCATAGTATTTCTTGCATCAAGTTGTAACAATATGCAATCGAAGTGATATTCTAGTGGTCAACTAGTTTAATCACAATACCTAGAATCAACAGTTAACTACTTAATTATGATTCCCAAGAATTACATATTTTGACCAGCAATGAATTCATCTATAACTTCGTATGACTTTCATTACTGAGCTAGGTATTCCAGTCTTCTTTTCGTTTTGCCTTTATACGCATCATAGTTCTATTTCCAATGTTACTCCAACTCACATAAGATCACACATGATGAAGGGTGGCGCATGCCATGGACTTTCCGGCGTGTAAGTCCTACTAACACCCTTTGGAACTTCCTTTCCCTTAATTCTCATCATCATATGATCGTTGTTCTTCTCGATCCCACACTTATCAGTTTCGTACAGAGCACAACGAACACTTTCACTAATGCTTACAATCATACATTGTACTAGATATCTTATATCTTACATCAATTGTCGCATTACTTTCAGTTCCATGAATATCAGAATACTATCCCAAACGATTTGAAGTCCAGGTTTCATGGTGGTGAAGATAATGCATTTAGATGTGGTGGAATTCTAGCCTTTTTGATTGATGGACGTAAGTCACATTATCCATAGCATCAGTGGGAGATCATCAAAATTTTGCGATAGGACATGGTCCTTCTCGGCACTATTGAGGATAGTCCTCACAATACGGTACCAATCGTAATTTTTTTACCAGATAATACAGTTAATCAAAAACAATTGGGACGGTGGTAACGCGAGCCATTATTCTACAATGATAATGAAAATACTAAGACTTGTTCATAATTAAGTTGCACTTGTGATTAATCAATTTAATTACTAAATGCGCTCCCACTCAGATCAATATCTCTCGTAATTGATGCTGGAGTGATTCAAGATCCGACCCAATCGTCCGCCATTGATGTGACATCACTGATGACTTAGACTGGACCAGTAGGCCAACTCGCCAATCACGCCAAAGGTGATTCTTGTTCATCTTTTGATGGGCGTGTTACGGTAGCAAAGTTTTATCCAAACCGTCAAGACAACCAAGTGTAATATGCAATGTGTTCTTAACACACCCGCCTTTTATGCGTCACCCCGTGTGCAACCATGTGACATGACCTTCTCCGATGTGAAACATAGTATAGACAGTGCTACAGTTGGAAGAACACTATCAACTTGATATTGTGTTTGCGAGAGATCACCCTAATAAAACACGACTACCGCGCATCAACCAAGGGTTCATCAAGGGGATAAACATCACAGGTAGTTCATAAAATTATGTGATATGATATAGCTCTTTGCTTCGTGAAGTCTTCGTTGTCTTCACGTCGTCGTGGTAGAAGTCACCGTGTCCACCAACTATGTCCTTGGCGCCGGGACCATCACCAAGGCTTCCGGCATGTGCATCGGGGCCCACCTCCGCATCGTAGATCATCACCTTGCATCTATCTATTTCTTTGCCTCGAGCTAATAAGTAGTTCTAGCACAGGCCATAATTAAGTGACAATCATATGACTCCAGTCATCATGCTACCACGACACGTAGGTCACGAATAAATATTACATAACATATAGCATCTCATACAAACACATTGAAAATCTTGAAGGCTATACCACATCACATGCATACTCTGCAAAAACAAGTTAGATCGCCATCTACATGGGTTGTTGCAAATTTTATCGTGGCTGATTAGCAGGTTACATGCAAACGTTGTTCCCTATACAAACCAAAAACGATAATTCATTGTTGCTAGTTTAACATTCGGGGTGCGTGCAACAACTAATGCCACAAGCCAAACTTCGTTCAATGCATGACCCCCATGTGGATTTGAAGTCATAAAATCCGCACGCCCCTCCATGTTAAATCCTCTATTGCAAGATTAAGATGAGATCCAAGGAGTTTGATGTAGACCATGATCAAGGAAACCAACATACTGAAAGCAGCATAGAGGGATCGATGGAAAACTCAATCCTTGTAGCAAAACCTCAACTTGCCATCAAGCATAGAAAGAATCACATGACAGGGAAGCAACAAGAAAATCAATGCCTCATATCAACATATGATCTAGACAAAAACATGCATCTACTCATAGATCGCTCTGATACCACTGTTGGGAAACGCAGTAGAAAACAAAAAAAATAGGCCTACGTAGCAATCAACCAAGATAATCTATGAAGATTGCATACAAGATTTTCGGTCATGGCTCACCAACCGATGTAGCAGAAGTAGAGTTGGTGAAGGCTGTTGGTGCAGATCCGCGCAGCTAGGAATTTCAATGACCTCCCAACCGCGAGGATATCGATCCCGCGTACCATCCCGCACTTGTGCGATTCGTCCGGCGAACCATCCCGCGATCATGTCCCACGAACAAGTCCCTCGAACTAGATCTCCGAGGAAGAAGAAGGACCTCGAAGAAGGATCAAAGGTATGATCCCTCTACCGGTATCCACAAGTCTCGATGTAGAAATCCAGGAGCGCTCCGCCGTGCAAAGAAGATAGCTACCGAGAGAAACTAGAGGGAGAAGAGCCTAGAGGCGTCCGAACTAGAACGGTCTAGCTCGAAGAGAATTAGAGGCGTGTGGGATTTAGCTGGGACAGCCTTGGGGCTTTTCTGGTGTATCTTTGGGGCTATCCCTACCCCCAAATATATAGGTGGAAGCCTGTGTTCGCAACTTGGGCGAGGGTTCTCTCGAAAGTCAGTTTTGGCCACCAGGAGGAGTCCAAGATGGATTCCAGTACGAAACACCGCGGACTACGAAATCCAGGGCAGAAATGCCAGAGACTTTGGCGTCTCGGGGGAAACACCAAGGAACCTGACGTTTCCCCTTGCCCCCAAGGAAACTTCCTTTTCCACCGACCTACGACCTTGTGGACCTTCCTACTTGGTCTAGCTTCGGTTTCTGTGTCTTGGAGAGTTCCATAACCCTCCGGATACTTCCATAAGCTCCCAAGAACATTCTAGAACCTCCTAAAACATTTCTGGAAGTCCCGGAACAATTTCCCGATGTTTCGTAACCTTTCCACAACGATTAACGAATGTTGCAAAACCTTCCGAGAGTATCAAGGATGTCTTCTGACCAATTCAAGACTCTTCTTGAATGTTCCAGAATCATCCAAGACCGTTCTCGAATATTCTAAAACCATTCTGCACCACTTAGAACACTTCTAGTGCTACCTAGAACACTTCTGGTTCCACCCAAAACAATTCCGGTACCCTTTCTCTTTTCATCTCATAGTTCTCTAATAGACTACTACCCGTTAAGTGTGTGACCCAATAGGTTCGGTATTATGCGGACATGACTCGGAACAACTTCCGGACGTAGGACAACAACCTTTTGTTAATAGCCAATAATCAAAAGCGGAGCCATGGATACCCATGTTGACTCCCACACATACACGAAGAAGCTTCAAGTGAACCTTTATGTTTAGTCATGTACCATTCCCTTTGCTTCACGATATATGGCAAAGTTAGAGGAAAGAAGTTTGGCACCCATGTGTAACAAATTCTTGAACGCAAGCCACTCGTTATCCTCTTTGCTCGTTTGTGCCTTTTCTCATTATCGTATTACGGTATCCCCGTGACTAAATCACAATGCGTCTGACTAGACTATAATTGATACCGTCATACCGAGTGGGCACAAAGTAAATATCTCTTCATCATGAAGGAGCAAATCCCAATATTTAACTATCGCAGTTACTAGACACACTATCCGATGTACCTAAAACTTATTTGACTACTTCCCAGTAACGGGAAGATTCATCTAAGAACCAAAGTACATCTTCCAGTGTGAAGGAACTCGACATTCTCATGGTCTAAGGAATTACGTATATGATAAAATTTCATGATATGACTTATAACGTTATTACGATTTAATCTCTAAGTATTTCATTCAATACAGGGGTCGATTCAACATCATTGTTCTGCTAATAATATGTTCTCATTGCTACCGACATCCTTGTTGCAAGAACAATGTACATGATTAAGAAAACGTAATCATCAGTTAGCACATGAGTTGGTCTTAAAGGCTAAACCAGGAACTCTTGGTGTTTACATTTCCACACATGCAAATGAGTTTTCTTCCGAATCTCACAGCTAGGGTCATTGCAATTATAACACAGAAATATAAACATTAATTACGAACGTGGAAATATATATAATAACATTTTATTATTGCCTCTAGGGCATATTTCCAACATAAGGGTCCCCACATAGTTATGCATGAATGATAATCTCTATGGAGTACAAATATAACAATGGAGTACGAGGGTGGATCTTTCAAAAGGAATAGTAGTGTTGCCCCTTTCTCTCTTTTTATTTATTTTTTTCCTTTTTTTTGTATTTTTGTGGCCTCTTTGGCTCTTTCTATGTATCTCTCATTTGTCCTCTTTTAATTTGTCCTTTTTGGGATCTTTTAATTTGTCCTCTTTGAGATTTTTTCCTCACTTCAGGGCAACACTATTTTTTACAAGATTATAGAAGATCTTCACACTTTATAAGAAGTACTGAACATAAAGAAAAATGAAAACTATCATGATGTATGCAAACGTATGCCTCTGCCAGTGTAGCAGGATATGCAATGATACTAGCGCGTCATGTAGCAATAATAAGGGCATGTCCCAACTAGCACGCGGCTCCTCGATCAAGCAAAAGCATGTATGACATGAAGATCAAGTCATGAGATGGTGGATGTTGCATGGCAATGTATCTCGGAATGGCTATGCAAATGCCTTGATAGGTAGGTAAGGTGGCTGTTTTGAGGAAGATATAAGGAGGTTTATGATTATAGAGCGTATCATGCCAATGGTTTGGATGCACCGGCAAAGTATGCGCCAACTCTCAAGATTAGAAAGGGCAATGCACGGTACCGAAGAGGCTAGAAAAATATGGAAGGTGGAAGTGCCGACAATTGAATACTCGCATTAGTCCTAAGAACTCATGCACTTATTATCGGTAACTCTCTATCTAATCAGGAGGTTCACAAAGAGAGAGTACCCCGAGGAGGAGCGTATTGGGGTTTGGTTATCCTTGCGCATCCTCGACCCATGGTACGTGAGGGTACTCTATATATTCCAACCCCTCCAGAGGTTAGCGATCCATCTAGTAGCTAGAGTTCTCAACTAACTTTTGTAGTTTTTGAAAATATGCACGGATTTCGCAAAATACGACACCTATCACTAATAGGTTCAAGCTCTTGGCACCGTAATGACCAAAATTACTCCAATCAATACCTCAAAACAATTGCATGTTACTACTACACTTGTAATAGCAACCTTAATTACCTACTCATGCAAGACACACAACTCAGTGCAACAAGCCAACTCTCTAAACAAGCTAAGCATGAAAACTCAAGAGAGTTCCTAAATCAACCTAAATAAAAGCTCTTAAAAAGATAAGCATGGAAACTAAGAGCTAAGCATGACAGCGGCTATGAAAAGATAAAGAACACACACAGAAAGAAAGATAAGGATGCAAGCCTATGTTGTGTTCTACGGTGGAGTGGAGCGTGTTTCTCTCCCAAACAATGAAGGCTAGGATACAACTTGTTATAAACAACAATAAAAACAAAAAAAAACTAAAAAGTAAAGAGCGGGACGCTCCAAGTTTAGCACATAACATATGAAGTGATAAAAATATAACATGGAGAAGGACGAACTGATGATTGTTGATGGAGAAGGGGATGCACGGGGGCATCCCCAAGCTTAGAAGCTTGAGTCTCCTTGGATATTTCTTGGGGGTGCGTGGGGGCATCGCCAAGCTTGAGCGCTTGACACTTCCGAATCTTCTTTCATCATCTTCCTTCGCATACTTGAAAACTCCCTTCATACGAAACTCATCATAAGCTGAATCGAGTGGTTAGTACCCATGATAAAATATTTTTTCTCCACTGGAAATAAAGATATTTTTGAAGATCTACTGCTTGTCATGATTTCCAAAAAGTTTTGCAAAGAGAAATCAAGCTTAATATTTGCAAAACGATGAAAACGCAAAACGTGGCAGAATCTGTGAAAAACAGACCAACAGGCAGTAAATAATTTTATTGGGGTACTTCTGCAACTCAAATAAAAAAACTCAGAACAAACGCATGAAAGATAATTATATAGAGCATGTTGTCAAAAAAAAGATTAAAAAGATGATCTGGTGATTTTTTGCCAATTTTTCAATCAAGGGGACAAAATCTGTTTATGGACATCATGTCACAACTTTTGAACTTTCTTGCAATCGGAGGCTAAAACTTGGCACAAAGCTTAAAAATAAAGATACAATTATGTTTCTAAAGTAGTAAAAAGCATCAAGACCACTAAAACTGAAAGTAAAAACATCTTGGGTTACCTCCCAACAAGCGCTTTCTTTATGCCTTTTAGCTAGGCATGATACAAGAAGATCAAGTTTTGTCAATATCAAAAGAATAGCTTGCCCGTGTAAGGGACTCATAAGGTAACTCAATCTTATTTCGGGGGAAGTGTTCCATTCCCTTTTGAGGTGGAATTGAAATATAATTGTACCTTCTTTCATGTCAATGATAGCACCAACAGTGCAAAGAAAAAGGACATCCCAAAATAACTCGACATGAGGGATCACACTCAATGTCCATGACAAGAAAATCAATGGGGACATAATTATCATTGACAATAATGAGAACATCATCAATACTTACTAAAGGTTTCTTTACGGAAGAATCAACAAGACGAACACCAAAAGAACATGCATCAAAAGGTTTAAAATTGATCATATAATACATTCTTTTGGGCATAACGGAGGCACTAGCTCCAACATCACATAAAGCAAAGCAAGATAAATTGTTCAATTTAATTTTGACTATGGGATCCCAACCATCTTCTAGCTTCCTAGGGATAGAAGTCTCTAGCTTCAGCTTCTCCTCCCTAGCTTTGATAAGAGCATTAGTAATATGCTCGATGAAGGCAATACTAAGTGTGCTAGTGTGGGGGTCTTTAGCCATTCTTTGCAAAAGAGTGATAACTTCAGAAAGACTACAATTATCAAAATCAAGATCACTACCATTAAGTAAAATGGTGGTGATGTCATCTTATCTCATTCCCTTGGTAGTCTCTAGATTGATGGGACCTTCTTGTCCTAAAGTTGAGGTATTAGCATCACCATTAATAGGTCCATGGGGACTAGGGGTGGGTTGGGTGCTAAAAGTTTTGAGATCCTCAACAACTTGTATAGTGGAGATAGTAGTGTGCGTAGGAAGGCTCTTAATTCTATCTTATCTTCCTTTTCTCTAGCCTATATATCCTTAAGTTTGGCTAGCATTCTAATGTTCTCATTAATTTGGACTTGGATAACATTCATGGGTGTAGTTTTTCTTTCCTCTAGGGGAGAAGTTCTAATTTTAAGCATTTCTACCTCATGAGCTATGTTGTCAACCTTCGAAGAGAGACTATCTAGTTTTTCTATTTTCTCTTCTACACTCTTGTTGAAGGCTTTCTAAGAAGTGATAAAATCCTTAAGCATGCTCTCTAATTAATAAGTGGAGTTGTTGGTGCTAGGATAAGTGATGTTGTTCCCATAGTTTTTGGATGGGAATGGTCTAGGATTGCTACCAAAATTACTCCTCTAAGCATTATTATTAAAATTGTTCCTAGAGATAAAATTAACATCAACTTGCTTTTGAGCAACCAAAGAATTCAAAGGAACATCATGAGGATCAATAGGAGCTTTCTTAGTAAGTAAAGACATGATCATGTCAAAATTTTCATTTAAAGAGGAGATCTCCTCAACAGAGTTTACCTTCCTACCTGTTGGAGCTTTTTTGGTGTGCCATTGAGAGTAGTTTGTCATCATCTCATCCAATAACTTTGTGACAGCACCAAGTGTAGTTGACATAAAGGTTCCTCCCGCGTCCGAGTCTAACAGATTCCGTGAGGTAAAGTTCAAGACTGCATAAAAAGTCTGGATAACCATCCAAGTAGTCAAACCATGTGTAGGGCAATTCTTAACTAGATATTTCATGCGTTACCAAGATTGGGCAACGTGTACATTATCCAATTGCTTAAAATTCATAATGTTACTCCTCAACTAGATAATCTTAGCAGGTGGGTAGTACTTCCCAATAAAAGCATACTTGCACTTATCCCAAGAATCTATGGTATTCCTAGGCAAGGTTTGAAGCCACACTTTAGCTCCTCCTCTCAAGGAGAAAGGAAAAAGCTTAAGTTTAACAATATCACCATATACTTCTTTGTACTTTTGCATATCACAAAGCTCAACAAAATTATTCAAGTGCAAAGTACCATCATCTCCAGCACCGGAGAATTGATCTTTCATAACAAGATTCAGCAAAGAAGGTTTAATTTCATAAGAAGGTGCTGAAGTGGCAGGTGGAGCAATAGGAGTGCTGATAAAGTCATTGTTGTTGTGACTAGTGAAGTCACACAACTTAGTGTTTTCAGTGGAACCCATAGTGGTAGAAGAAAGCAAGAACAAAGCAAACAATTTTTTGGTGGTTTTTTATAAGAACACTAAGATAAAAACTTTAAAGTAAACTAACAAGACTAAAAATCAGAGATAAAAGATAGTGTGCAACTTCCCTATCTTGAATATTGGAGTCCCCAGCAATGGTGCGAGAAATTACTCTTGATGGTACTGAAGTAGTGCTCCTCGTTGGCTACCCCAAGTGGAAGGTTGAGATGTACCTAGCAGCAATTTCCCTAGGCAAAGATACCAAGGTTGAGTTCGACCAGTAGGACTGCAAGGTCGACAAGTAGGTGGCGCGACAAGTGAGGCGCCGTTTACTCGATATCACTTGCTTAACTAGACTTGGACACACAACAAATAACTTTGCTCCGAACGAGTATAGAGGGGTTGTCAATCCCTCCGGCCTTGTCGTTTACAAAGGATTAAACGCAAGAGGATAATGGTAGTGATAATTGCAACAGAAAGTAAAAGCAGTAAATCAAGTGGAGGTGTAAAAAGTGGTGGAAATATGGACCGGGGTCCCATGCTGTTCACTAGTGATGTATCTCTCCCAAAAGACGATAAAATAGCTAGCTGGGTAAACAAATTACATCCGGGAAATTGACACAATTATAAGCGCACCGCAATGCTAATTATGCTACTGGAAAGCTAGAGGCTCAAAAGTATGGGCAGTATGCCAAGACAAGTAGACCAAAATCCATCTGCATCTACTCACTAATCATCCACCTTGAGATATCTATCCAGAACATCTCGTTGTATTAAGTTGCGAGCCCCACCCAAAATGTAAACTCAAAACAACAAACAACTGCATTAAAAAACTTTGCGTAAGGTAAACAATCCTTGCAACCGCAGTTACAAGCACCGTTGTTTTCTCCCTGGTGGCAACATCACATCCCCTAGTCTCATGTTTCTGTCACTCAAGCTAGATATCAGGTGGCATGAACCCACAATCATGCATAACGCTCCCTCTTGGAGTTACTATCTACTACTTGGCCAAAGAAATAAAAAGTAACAGAGAACCTGCAAGAATTACTCAAGAACAAAAATATAAAAGGTAAACCAAATATATAACTCATCACGATCTGAACATAATTTCATAATCCATCGGACCCCAGCAAACATAGCATAGCAACAACAGGAAAATTACATAGGTGCCTTTATCATGTAGGGCAGCTCACAAGGACTAAGAATTGATGTAACAGCCCGGAAATTTCACCCAAATTAAAAATTTTGTTTTTTTGCTTTATTTTATTAATTGCTAGAATTTTTTGCGGTGTTTGCTTCGCCGATTTATTCCCCCTCTTCTCGAACCGGCATGCGTGACCGAACCTTTCAATCATGACACACGACCTTTTGCGACACCGGGTATTCACTCGATCACCGTCGCAACTTTTGGCACAAAACCAACCTTCCCCATCGGTACGAAAACCCCCATTTATAATTAAATGGGTTATTTTATCGGGCGGTGTTTTGAATTTGGTGCGATTCCGACTTCGTCGGGTAGATAAACAATCGGAGGTGCCAGACATAGTAGCCGGTATATCTCCAGGGCGTATTTATAAAATGTCGCGCGTGCAAGTACCTGACCTCCCAGTTTTCCCTCTTATCTTCTATGCTTAGCCCACACAAAATCAGGCCCAAAATGCCCTCCAAACAACCAATTCTGTAGCCCATATAGCTTCACCTAACCATCTGCTATAAACGGACAAGCCCCCTTGCCAAATCTTTAACCCTAGCCCCTACTCCCCTCCATTTCCGTGACAACCCTCTCCCCTTCGCCACCTGGTGCAACCCCCTCACCAACCACTCCCCCACCTCAGATCTGGCGGCCACGATCTGGTCCGTCCGACCCGAATCGGACGAACCGCATCGCTCCACATCACCAGACGGACCACCACGCCCAAGCTGTTCCTCCCGCTCCCGAGCCTCCATGCTCGAGCCGCCTCGCGCCATATCGCCTTCAGCCGGTAAGCCGCCGCTGCACCCGCAGGTCACGACCGACACCCCCCCTCCTTTCTCCCCCGTTCCCCTCTCCTTCTCTCCCTCATCTTCTCTCCCCGCAGGTCACCTCGGCGACGCCATGGCGCACTGGAACTCAAGCCGCAGCCACGAGCTGATCGTCGACCGGATCCGCCACCCCATCGCCAGATCCGGCGGAGTACGACCGAATCCGTCCGTCCCGCGCCTGTCGGGACCCGGGGTTAGCGTATGCAAGTCTCGTTACGACATAGTCATATGGAGAGCCGAGAACCGTACCCACTTGTCTAAGCAGACAAGGCCAAGCACAGAACGTTCTCGGAAAGCATCGTACATGAGGGGCATCCCATCCAGGCCGGATGATCAACTGAGATGGGTCCTCATCGTCTGCACACACGTCTAAAGATATGGGTGATGAACTCCCATATTCACAGAGAAGTCGCCTCAACCATACTATCGACTATCTCATAACTCTTACATAGACTTACTCCAGCCCGATCACTTAGTCGGGGTCTAGGGCGGGCTCGACCATACCACAAAGTGTGCACGAGACAGAGTCTCGAGAAATCGCATCGCGATGCCCCAAGCTGCACACATCTAAGGGCCACTTGGTGTATGAAAGACCGCCAGCCAGATCACAACTAAGGTCTCGAAAACCCATACAAAGACATGCATGTTATAAACATACACGCAGCACACATGCCTTGTATGAACAACAGGTATCATTGCAATTCTCTACAAAGTATACATTTTATTGATAACTCTCACAGAGTGCACATAGAGATCACAAGCATGTGATCCAACATTACAACAAACAAGTGGAAGCAAAGTAGGTCTGAGTACAGACAAGTTTAACAAATGGCTTGAGAAGCCTTATTTAAACACAAGCCCTCCACGAGGGAACCAGTCTGCTGACTAGGACTACACTAGCTTGGTCTTCAGTCGTCGAGCTTGAGGAAGAATCCACCTTCGGGGTCAGTGGGTTCATCTAAAACATGGAATAAGCAAACGTGAGAACAAAGTCGTACTCAGCAAGACTTAGAAAGGACCTATACTACTCATGCACATGTATCAAGGCAAAGGGAGGTGGGGTTCAATTGCAGAAGTGCCAGCTTTGACTTGGCTAGTCCTGAACTACGAATACCAGACTTGATGTAAGAAGCGTACACGAGTCCACTATATCTCCTAACAATTACACCACTATGGTGCCTTCCTCGACTTCACCACGAGAAAGCACGCCATAGCACTCACGCTTATCTTGGCAAGTTTTATAAGTATCCAGTTCAAGTTGTCTAATAATCAAGCTAAGCTTTCCAAGCAGTCCTTAACCGCGGACGTGGCTATTCGAATAGTTTTGTTAACCCTGCAGGGGTGTACCCCTACACACACATGATCATCAGTTACCGCCTTTGTACTCGACACCGTTCAAGAAGTGTCGGCGAGGATGCTCACCACAACTGTTACCTCATAGCCGATCTAGTCCAAGAAAGCCGCCTATCTGGGTTGGCTACCACTATCGTGAACCCGGCCAGTTTACCGAAGTGGACCCAGATGATGTGTGCGTGGTGCATAAGCCAGTCTCAGTTGAGCCGTTCTCTCACTTAGCAGCCAGGCACAAACCTACCAGAACTCTGAACTACTGCGGCATCTGGACATCAAAAGGGATGAGTTAATAGGTTGAGAGGGGTCAGTGAGCCAATGTGTGGTTGTACTCTTCATCTTGGATCACCACACAAGAACTCGGACTTATGGCGGTGTTCAACGAGACAACCCACTGGGTACTCCTACACAGCCTCTCATCGTTCACCTTGTATTAGGGTAGATTCACCAATACACTTCCACCATCATCAACATGATCACTACCATCCCGACTCACATAACAGTAAGAACATTGTATCACTCTAAGCATGCAATAAGCAATAACAATTGCAGGGGCCACATGATATCAAACAACTCCTACATTTTCTAGGATTGTGGTTTGCTTACTACTGTGACAAATGATAGGTCATGCAAAGGAATGGGTTCATCTATGCGGTAGAAACGTAGCATGGTAATCATCCTATACAATGCATAAGCGAGACATGCGCGGGAAGTGGGATTTTATCGACATGATCAATGGGGGTTTGCTTGCCTTGCTGACGAGGTTCAGGTTTAGGGTCTTCAACGAAGGGGGTAGCCTCCTATTCTGGTTCCACTTCTACTCGACAAACAACAAACAAGGAAGCAATATAAATACAATGCACAAACACATGGATGAAGGTTGGAACTTGATGTACATGCTTCTGATGTGCGAGGCAATTCCATTTAAATGGAGTGTATTGCAAATGAATTGCAAATTCAAACTCCAATTTGAATTTAAAAGGAATCCATATGCATTGTTCTCTCTGTTACCCCATTTTAAAATGGTCAAACATGAAAAAGTGCATATTCAGAATCCTTGCATTTTCCTGATAATTTTACATATATTATATGTTTAATTTAGAGTTGAAATGAATTAGTTATGAATTTCCAAAGTTTAATTCATTTTCTGGAATTTCTGGAATTGACTTAAATCAAATAAACATTTACTGCGTCACTGTGATGTCATGCTGGCGTCAGGGGGGTTTCTGACCAGGGGGTCCCACCTGTAAGTGTCTGATGTGTTAATTAAAACGTTTAGTTTAGTTTTAACTTAACCCAGAGGTTAATTAAGGCCTAGGGCCCACAGGTCATTCTCACAGGGGGGGGATTAGTGGCTAATCCACTTGCCCACGTGGACCTCACCGCCGGCGCAACTCCGACGACCTCCCAAGACGGCGGCGTCCGCGTAGACGGCGAATCCGAGCACCAAATCGAGCGCTGTAACCTCCAGATCAAAGCCCTTTGCGTTGCGCATCGAAAGGGACCAACTCCAAGTGCTGGGGTGCTCTGTACTCTCGCCGACGTCGAGCTTTGCAGCGACAGAGCTACGGCTGCGAGCTGGATTTCGCTACAAGGCGCGAAATGAAGCGGGGCTAGGCTGGTTCGAAGCAGTGGAGCACGGGGAACGCGATGGACAAGATGGCGTCAACGCTTGTTTAACGGAGACTCGCCGTCGACGAGCACGGCGGCCCTGCACCTCGGCCCTCATGGCTGAACACGGAGGAGAAAGGGATTTGGGGCGCGAGCAAGGGGTTTCGGACCGCAAGCTCACCGGGACTTCAACGGCGGTGACGGCTTGAGCTGGGAGGGCTTGACGGCGAGGCAATCGTCGTCGATCTCCTTCGGCTCCGGCGGCGGCTCGAGCTCAAATTCGTCGGCTATGGAGGCGCCCTGCTCGCCATCTTCTGCAGATCGACGTAGCGCTCGAAGGGGAACACTGGGGACAACTCGGTGAAGGCCCTCGTCATCGTTGGCTGCGTGTGCTCGGCGTAGCGCTCCGACGAAGCTTCGGTTCATCTTCGAATCTGGCGAGAGAGGAGGGGAAGCTGGCGTTTGAGAGGGGGAGATGGATTAGGACGCAGCTGGGCGTCTTCGTGGCGTGATAAGGATGCCTGGGAGGCCTCCAGGCAGGTAGGTGGCGTGGCGGCCGCGGCATGCCCGCCACCGAGGAGCTTGCCGCCGCCGGGCAAGACGACAAGGGGGACAGCAGGCCTGGGCTGCAGTGCGGTAAGTTGGGCCGAGGGGGCCCAGGTAAGTGGGCCACTTTCCCTTTTCCTTTTTCTTTCTGTTTTTATTCTGACATTTGTTTTTGGTTCTGCTAATTAAATAGCAAACCAATTTATAAAATGCTAAAACTTTTTATATGGCCCTATAATAATATATACTAGCCATTTGCAAAGTTTGGCACTTTTTAAAATTCAAATTATTTGAATCTTAAATCAAATAGGGGTTTTTGAATTAATCCAAGGTCCGGTTTGAATATTTGAAAAATCCATGAGCATGGGGTGGTTCCCACATCACTTGATATGTGATCACACTCATTTATAAGACTTTTCAAAAATCAAACATGAATTTTTGGAGAAGATTTATTTCTGGCCTTTTGAATTAATTTATCTGGGGGGGGGTTCCTTCTCCCATTTTGCATTTGAATTTGATTTCAAATGATTTCTTTTGAAATTTTTAACATGATGCAAAGTGACTTGCTAACCCTAGCACATACCTAACTTGGGGTTGTGACAACTCGCCCCCACTCAAAAGAATCTCGTCCCGAGATTCAGAAGTCTGCGGAAGGAAGGAGGGATACTCGGCACGGAGACGGTCTTCTCTTTCCCACGTAGCTTCTCTCTCAGAGTGGTGTGACCATTGCACTTTCAGAAACTTAATCTTCTGACGACGAGTGACACGCTCTGCGGAATCAAGAATACGAACGGGGTATTCTCGATAAGAAAGGTCATCTTGGAGATCAAGCGTTTCATGGTCGACTTCGCGGATGGGGTCCTTGAAGCAATGCCTGAGTTGTGACACATGGAATACATCATGTACTCGGGAAAGGTGCGGGGGTAGTTCAAGTTGGTAGGCAACTTCTCCACGTTTAGCAAGAATGCAGAAAGGTCTGATGTAACATGGGGCCAACTTGCCTTTGATACCGAAACGTTGGGTTCCCTTCAGAGGAGTAACTCGAAGGTAAGCCTTCTCATCCAGATTGTAGCTCTCTTGCCTATGATGACGATCATAGTAGCTTTTCTGACGAGACTGGGCTGCTTTCAATTGATCACGAACAATGCGAACTTGCTCTTCTGCTTCCTTGATCATATCCGGTCCAAAGAATTTCCTTTCACCGGTTTCTGACCAGTTTAGGGGTGTTCGACATCGCCGTCCATATAGGAGTTTAAAAGGAGCCATGTTCAGACTAGATTGGAAACTATTGTTATAAGCAAACTCGGCGAATGGAAGAGACTTCTCCCAATTCTTTCCGAATGAGATAACACAAGCTCTGAGCATGTCTTCAAGAATTTCGTTAACCCTTTCAACTTGACCACTAGACTGAGGATGGAAAGCTGTACTAAAGGAGAGATGAGTTCCCATAGCATTCTGAAAGCTTCCCCAAAATCTAGAGGTGAAAAGGCTACCACGATCAGAATTGATTTCCAAAGGAACACCGTGAAGGGACACAATTCTAGAGACGTACAAGTTCGCTAACTGGCTAGAAGTTATAGACTCGCGAACGGGAAGGAAGTGAGCAACTTTGGAAAGCCTATCTATGACAACGAAGATGGCATTGTTTCCTTTCTGGGTTTTTGGAAAGCCGGTGATGAAGTCCATACCGACTTTGTCCCATTTCCACTCTGGAATAGGCAAAGGTTGAAGTGTACCAGCAGGTCTTTGATGTTCTGCCTTAATGCGACGACAAACATCACATTCGGCAACAAATCGAGCAACGTATCTCTTCATCCTAGTCCACGAAAATCTCTGGCGTAGATCTCGGTACATTTTCGTGCTACCGGGATGAATTGAGAGGGGTGTGTCATGGGCTTCCTTGAGGATGCGTTGCCTTAGTTCCCTATTCTTAGGTACTACCAAACGATTTCCAAAGAATACCGTTCCTTTACTATCTGTGGAGAAACATTTAGCAACTCCGCTAGCAATGTTCTCCTTGATCTGACGAACACCTCGTGCACGCCTCTGGGCAACTAAGATTTGATCCTCAAGAGTTGGGTTCGCCACCAAGGTAGAAAGATAGCCATGAGGAACAATCTCAAGATTGAGCTTGCAAAATTCCTCATGAAGAAGTGGTTGATACTGTTGTAACATGAGGTTGTTACAATACGACTTACGACTTAGTGCATCAGCCATGACTTTGGCTTTGCCTAGGGTGTAAGAAATTCCTACGTCATAATATTTTATCAACTCAATCCAGCGTCTTTGACTGAGATTAAGATCTGGCTGGGTGAAAATGTATTTGAGGCTTTGGTGGTCGGAATAGATCTCGCAACGATTACCAAGGAGGTAATGTCGCCAAGTTATTAGGGCATGAACTACGGCAGCGAGTTCAAGATCATGGGTAGGATAGTTCTCTTCATGTGGATGCAACTGGCGAGAAGCATAAGCTACCACATGTCTATCTTGCATAAGTATGCATCCTAACCCTTGCCGTGAGGCGTCACAAAAGATCTCGAAATCCTTTTTGGTGTCTGGAGGCGCAAGTACGGGTGCAGAAGTCAATCTTCTTTTTAGCTCTTGAAAGCTTTCCTCGCACTTGGAAGTCCATAGGAATTTCTTATCTTTCTTGAGGAGTTCAGTTAGAGGCTTTGCAACTTTGGAGAAGTTCTCAATGAAGCGACGGCAATAACTGGCTAGGACAAGAAAACTCCTAACTTTCTTAACCGATTCAGGTGGAGTCCAGTCAAGGACGGCCTGAACTCTCTCGGGATTCACAACAATGCCTTTTGCAGAAATCACGTGGCCTAAGTAGGTCACTTCTGGTAGCCAAAATTCACACTTGGAGAATTTAGCATACAGGCGATGCTCTCTAAGTTTCATCAATACCAGCCTTAGGTGTTCGGGATGTTCTTCTTTGTTCTTCGAGTAGATGAGAATGTCATCGAGATAAACCACAAAAAATTTATCTAAGTACTCCATGAAGATCGAATTCATCATGCGCGAGAAAGTGGCGGGGGCATTGGTTAAACCGAAGGACATGACGATGTACTCGTAAAGACCATAACGAGTAGTGAAAGCCGTTTTGGGAATGTCCTCGTTTCGGATTTTGATTTGATGAGAACCTAATCTCAAATCCATCTTGGAGAAGACAGAGGATCCAACAAGTTGATCATAAAGATCATTGATCCTGGGCAGTGGGTACTTGTTCTTTATCGTCGCTAGATTTAGCGGACGATAGTCTACGCACATCCTTTCTGTTCCATCTTTCTTCGTTACGAACAGAACGGGGCAACCCCATGGCGATGAGCTAGGGCGGATGAAGCCTTTGTCCAACAAAGCTTCAAGTTGGGTTTTAAGTTCAGCTAACTCACGTGGGGCCATTTTGTATGGGCGTATGGAAATTGGTGCGGTTCCTGGCATAAGATCCACTATGAACTCTACACATCTGTCGGGTGGCATGCCCGACATCTCTTCAGGAAAGACATCCGGGAAGTCACGAACCACCGGAATATCTTCAAGGTCGGGAAGGGGAAGTACATTCAAAGAACGCACCTGGGTTCTCGTTCTGGGTGAGGTGTAGTTGAATGTCTTGCCTGAAGGGTGGGTGAGTTTCACTGATTTGCCTTTGCAATCAAGGTAGGCATTCTGCCTTGGCAGCCAATCCATGCCAAGGATTACATCGATGTCTAAAGACTTGAGGGCTATGAGTGAAGCAAGGAATACTAAACCCTCAATTGCAATTTGATTACCATGGCTTACTCTATTAGTTTGCCATCTTGACCCTGGAGTTTGAATAAACATTGGGGTGGACAATTCAACAAAAGATAACTCATGACGAAGTGCATAACTTTCCGACATGAATGAATGAGATGCTCCTGGGTCAAAAAGAACGGAAGTAGGAACATAATTGACTGGGAGCGTACCAAGAATGACGTCAGTGGTGTCGTCAGTCTCTTCAGCGGCAATCTGATTCACACGTCCACGAGTAGCGGGAGGAGCGGGTTTGGTGGTGAAGACCTTCGGGGGTGGCTTGCCACGACCGTTGTTGTTGCCTCCGGCACGGGGTGGAGCATTCTGATTCTGGAGCTGGTTCTGGGGACACTCGCGGGAGTAGTGGCCTGCCTGACCACACTTGTAGCAGGCTCCAAAGACAGTGCGTGGAGCTGGGTTGTTCGGTGGAGCTGGGTGGAACGAAGCTGGTGGACAAGGCGCCACATAGGATGGCCTCGGTGGGTTGTTCTGGCGAAACATGCTGTTGGGGATCCAGATCTTGCGCTTCTGAGAGCCTGAACTGGATGAACCATCGTCTCTAGGATGTTTGTGGAAGTCATTGGGGGTGTTCATGTCCTCCACCTTGATGGCCTTGTTGACAAGGACCTGGAAGGTGGCAAAGTCATGTAGGTTGAGCTCACGACGGAGTCCGGTATTGAGTCCACGGCGGAACCTCTCTTGCTTCTTAGCGTCGGTGGAGACCTCTTCAGCAGCATAACGAGCAAGTCGGTTGAACTCACGACTAAACTCGTCAACAGTCCTCCTTCCTTGAGTGAGGTTGCAGAACTCCTCACGCTTGCGGTCCATAAGACCCTTTGGAATGTGGTGCTCACGGAATGAAGTGCAGAAGTCATCCCAAGATGTGGGGGGTCCAACGGGACGCATGTTCAGGAAATTCTCCCACCAAGAGCTAGCTACACCCTCGAGGTGGTAAGTGGCATAGCTGACCCTGTCACCATCTGCAACATGGCCTGCCTGGAGCTTCCTCTCGATGCTTCGAAGCCAGTGATCGGCGTCAAGGGGCTCGGTGGAGTAGCTGAAAACCGGGGGATGAAGCCGGATGAAGTCGTTCAAAGACACCAACTCGTTGCGCTGCTGAGTGGTGTTGCGGGCAATGACCTCCAGCAAATGGTGAGAGTCTCGGAGGTTCCTCTCAACCTCCATCAGAACCTGAGCCATCGTGGGTGGGGGTGGAAGATTGCCTTCCTCCGGATCATTCCCACGACCATGGGCACGACCAAGCTGGCCACGGGTTCCTTGAGACATCCTGAAGGTGAAAACCAAAGTCAAACAGAGTTGATTGGAAGAGTCTAAACAAGGTATTGAAGGTACTGGAAGAATCACAGAGCAAAGGAAGTAATCATCTTGACAACATGGTGATAAAAGCATACAAGCCATATATTCACAAGCTGTCATACAAACCATACATCGTTTTAGTACAAGCGCCAAGCTAATACAAACGTGATGAAGATGATACATCCTTCAGAGGCACTCTGACTTCCTATACATTATTTATCTAAGCCTCTGGATCTTAGCACACCTTGCGTACAATATACTAAGATACTACTACATCCTCACTAAAGCAAGACCACAGGCGGTCTCACTCATCTCCATCTCCATAGTAATCCTCGTAAAAGTTACCCGCGTAACCCGGTAGATGAAGGCGACCATCGGAAAACACGGAGGCCTGTGGACCCTGATATCCATTTGGGCAAGGATGGGGCCTAGGTCGAGCGTAGGGTGGAAGCAGAGGACCACGGGGTGGAAAAATTCCTCCAATCTCGGGCCAAGCAACTCGAGAAGGCATTTGTGTCCTGACTGGGTAGATATCATCATACTCCACTAATCCAACACTCACAAAAGGAGCCAGGAGTGTAAGTGCTCGATACAGACGGACACGGGTGGAGTGAATCTCAAAACGAAGGGCACGTGCATCACGATCTCTATCACAAGCGTGCCGAGCAGTGATCTGAAGCAAAGGATCCTCCAAAGAGTGATCTGTGTACAGTCCGGTGTAATACCCCTCTTCTCCTGGAAGTGCAGCAGGGATATAGCGGAAAGATGTGCCTCCAAGCATAGCGTGCTCATCTCTTAGCAGGGTAATACATGAGTATGCAGCATCCTGCACAACCATGTTCTCAGTCATGCCAATGCCATGTCCAAAGTGGATAGGCTGAGTGACTCCAGTGTGGTGCGGGTAGATCCTGACAATGCAGTGGAACTGGGTCTGGTTGAATTCAAGGAACTGCTCCTCAACTGTGTACTCAGGGTACCATCGGTATCCAATGTAGGACATCATCTCAATCAGCATGGCGGGATGCCCACGCACACGGAGGAACCTAGTCAAACGAACAATCTGCCGAGGGGGAAGATCTGCCATCTGAAACAGAAAGAAGGAGTTTGCAAATACATCAGATTATGAAGAAACTTGGAATGACTAGGGCAGCATAACGGCTGTAATTGTAAGAAATGTCTTTTCTTGCAATGTAGAAACAATACTTACATACGATGTAAGAAATCAGGAAGCACAACAACTCTAACAAACCGATCACAACTTTCCTACGGCTACAAGGAAGCAAACAACGAGATGTTCTAATCAGACAGAGGTGAGCCTAGTCCTATCTTCCCGTAGAACAAGATGAGGGTGACTCAGAACTCAGAGCGATGAGGTAAGGACAAAAGAAGCCTTACGTTGTTCCCTTATATACCCAGAGTAACTATATAACTATAGCAAGCTAGACTCGACTTCGGCCAAGGCTAATAATCCTACAGTCAGTCCTGCTCCGATACCAAGTCTGTCGGGACACGGGGTTAGCGTATGCAAGTCCCGTTACGACATAGTCATATGGAGAGCTGAGAACCGTACCCACTTGTCTAAGCAGATAAGGCCAAGCATAGAACGTTCTCGGAAAGCATCATACGTGAGGGGCATCCCATCCAGGCCGGATGATCAACTGAGATAAGTCCTCATCGTCCGCACACAAGTCTAAAGATATGGGTGATGAACTCCCATATTCACAGACAAGTCGCCTCAACCATACTATCGACTATCTCATAACTCTTACATAGACTTACTCCATCCCGATCACTTAGTCGAGGTCTAGGGCGGGCTCGATCATACCACAAAGTGTGCACGAGACAGAGTCTCGAGCAATCGCATCGCGATGCCCCAAGCTGCGCACATCTAAGGGCCACTTGGTGTATGAAAGACCGCCAGCCAGATCACAACTAAGGTCTCGAAAACCCATACAAATACATGCATGTTATAAACATACATGTAGCACACATGCCTTGTATGAACAACAGGTATCATTGCAATTCTCTACAAAGTATACATTTTATTGATAACTCTCACAGAGTGCACATAGAGATCACAAGCATGTGATCCAACATTACAACAAACAAGCGGAAGCAAAGTAGGTCTGAGTACAGACAAGTTTAAAAAATGGCTTGAGAAGCCTTATTTAAACACAAGCCCTCCACAAGGGAACTAGTCTGCTGACTTGGACTACACTAGCTTGGTCTTCAGTCGTCGAGCTCGAAGAAGAATCCACCTTCGGGGTCAGTGGGTTCATCTAAAACATAGAATAAGCAAACGTGAGTACAAAGTCGTACTCAGCAAGACTTACATAGGAGCTATACTACTCATGCACATGTATCAAGGCAAAGGGAGGTGGGGTTCAATTGCAGAAGTGCCAGCTTTGACTTGGCTAGTCCTGAACTACGAATACTAGACTTGAGGTAAGAAGCGTACTCGAGTCCACTGCATCTCCAAACAATTACACCACTATGGTGCCTTCCTCGACTTCCCCACGAGAAAGCACGCCATAGCACTCACGCTTATCTTGACAAGTTTTATAAGTATCCAGTTCAATTTGTCTAATAATCAAGCTAAACTTTCCAAGCAGTCCGTAACCGCGGACGCGGCTATTCGAATAGTTTTGTTAACCCTGTAGGGGTGTACCGCTACACACACATGATCATCAGTTACCGCCTTTGTACTCGACACCGTTCAAGAAGTGTCGGCGAGGATGCTCACCACAACTGTTACCTCATAGCCGATCTAGTCCAAGAAAGCCGCCTATCTGGGTTGGCTACCACTATCGTGAACCCGGCCGGTTTACCGAAGTGGACCCAGATGATGTGTGCGTGGTGCATAAGCCGGTCTCGGTTGAGCCGTTCTCTGACTTAGCAGCCAGGCCACAAACCTACCAGAACTCCGAACTACTGCGACATCTGGACATCGAAATGGATGAGTTAATAGGTTGAGAGGGGTCAGTGATCCCAATGTGTGGTTGTACTCTTCATCTTGGATCACCACACAAGAACTCGGACTTAGGACGGTGTTCAACGAGACAACCCACTGTGTACTCCTACACAGCCTCTTATCGTTCACCTTGTATTAGGGTAGATTCACCAATACACTTCCACCATCATCAACATGATCACTACCATCCCGACTCACATAACAGTAACAACATTGTATCACTCTAAGCATGCAATAAGCAGTAACAATTGCAGGGGCCACATGATCTCAAACAACTCCTAGATTTGCTAGGATTTTGCTTTGCTTACTACTGTGACAAATGATAGGTCATGCAAAGGAATGGGTTCATCTATGCGGTAGAAACGTAGCATGGTAATCATCCTATACAATGCATAAGCGAGAGATGAGAGGGAAGTGGGATTTTATCGACATGATCAATGGGGTTTGCTTGCCTTGCTGACGAGGTTCAAGTTCAGGGTCTTCAACGAAGGGGGCAGCCTCCTGTTCCGGTTCCACTTCTACTCGACAAACAACAAACAAGGAAGCAATATAAATACAATGCAGAAACACATGGATGAAGGTTGGAATTTGATGTACATGCTTCTGATGTGTGAGGCAATTCCATTTAAATGGAGTGTATTGCAAATGAATTGCAAACTCAAACTCCAATTTGAATTTAAAAGGAATCCATATGCATTGTTCTCTCTGTTACCCCATTTTAAAATGGTCAAACATGAAAAAAGTGCATATTCAGAATCCTTGCATTTTTCTGATAATTTTACATATATTATATGTTTAATTTGGAGTTAAAATGAATTAGTTATGAATTTCCAAAGTTTAATGCATTTTCTGGAATTTCTGGAATTGATTTAAATCAAATAAACATTTACTGCGTCACTGTGATGTCATGCTGGCGTCAGGGGGGTTTCTGACCAGGGGGTCCCACCTGTAAGTGTCTCATGTGTTAATTAAAACGTTTAGTTTAGTTTTAACTTAACCCAGAGGTTAATTAGGGCCTAGGGCCCAGAGGTCAGTCTCACAAGGGGGGGGGGGATTAGTGGCTAATCCACTTGCCCACGTGGACCTCACCGCTGGCGCAACTCCGGCGACCTCCCGAGACGGCGACATCCACGTAGACGGCGAATCCGAGCACCAAATCGAGTGTTGTAACCTCCAGATCAAAGCCCTTTGCGTTGCGCGTCGAAAGGGACCAACTCCAAGTGCTGGGGTGCTCTGTACGCTCGCCGGCGTCGAGCTTTGCGGCGACGGAGCTACGGTTGCGAGCTGGATTTCGCTACAAGGCGCGAAATGAAGCGGGGCTAGGCTGGTTCGAAGCAGTGGAGCACGGGGAACGCGATGGACAAGATGGCGTCGACGCTTGCTTAACGGAGACTCCCCGTCGATGAGCACGGCGGCTCTGCACCTCGGCCCTCATGGCAGAACACGGAGGAGAAAGAGATTTGGGGCGCGAGCAAGGGGTTTCGGACCGCAAGCTCACCGGGAGTTCAACGGCGGTGACGGCTTGAGCTGGGAGGGCTTGACGGCGGCAATCGTCGTCGATCTCCTTCGGCTTCGGTGGCGGCTCGAGCTCAAATTCGTCGGCTATGGAGGCGCCCTGCTCGCCATCTTCTGCAGATCGACGTACGCTCGAAGGGGAACACGGGGGACAGCTCGGTGAAGGCCCTCGTCGTCGCGCTCTGGCGAAGCTTCGGTTCGTCTTCGGATCCGGCGAGAGAGGAGGGGAAGCTGGCGTTTGAGAGGGGGAGATGGATCAGGACGCAGCTGGGCGTCTTCGTGGCGTGATAAGGATGCCTGGGAGGCCTCCAGGCAGGCTGGTGGCGTGGCGGCCGCGGCATGCCCGCCACCGAGGAGCTTGCCGCCGCCGGGCAAGACGACAAGTGGGACAGCAGGCCTGGGCTGCAGTGCGGTAAGTTGGGCCGAGGGGGCCCAGGTAAGTGGGCCACTTTCCCTTTTCCTTTTTCTTTCTGTTTTTCTTCTGACATTTGTTTTTGGTTTTGCTAATTAAATAGCAAACCAATTTATAAAATTCTAAAACTTTTTATATGGCCCTATAATAATATATACTAGCCATTTGCAAAGTTTGGCACTTTTTAAAATTCAAATTATTTGAATCTTAAATCAAATAGGGGTTTTTCAATTAATCCAAGGTCCTGTTTGAATATTTGAAAAATCCATGAGCATGGGGTGGTTCCCACATCACTTGATATGTGATCACACTCATTTATAAGACTTTTCAAAAATCAAACATGAATTTTTGGAGAAGATTTATTTCTGGCCTTTTGAATTAATTCATCTGGGGGGGGGTCCTTCTCCCATTTTGCATTTGAATTTGATTTCAAATGATTTCTTTTGAAATTTTTAACATGATGCAAAGTGACTTGCTAACCCTAGACATACCTAACTTGGGGTTGTGACAACGCCTATCCACAGCCACCCCGTCACCCGTGCCGTCCCTACCTCCTCCTCGCCGTCGCTAGGTGGCTGCTGCCGCCGTCTGTACGTCCCGATCATGACGAGGGGACGAGAACGCATCGCTTGTGCGACGCCGCGTGCACGTCCTGGCGGCCCAGACACACACCCCCAGCGGCCCAGCAACTCCCGGCCCGCCCGTCCTCTCCGCCCTGGGCGCGCAACACGCTAAACCTAGCCCACCCTGATGTTGGGCTAGGCCCGCATGGTGGGTGCCCTACTTCCCCTTTTTCTGTTTTGTTGTTGGGCTTGGCCCAGTTCTGCTGCTGTGTGACACTCGGTACGCCACTTAGTTTTTCCGCGTCACCCCTGTTAGGCCCGTTAGGTCTGCTTTTGTCCCAGTTAACGTTTTGCAATTATCTGTCCATTAAATAAATTACAGAAAAACATAGGAAACAGTGAGGCCTATATCTTTTTAACGGTAGCTCGGATCGCGACGTGTTCTACATTGAACTTGCTTAGAATTGTGTGTAGTTTAATAAAAAATGCTACTTTGCCATGTTTGCACTTGTTTACATGTTTTTACCTACTAATTACAACCCTTGCCACTATAAACTGTGATAGGCCATAACTTTATAACCATAACTCCGTTCGACGTGTTCTACATGGAACTACCCGTGTAACTTTATGACTAGAATTTCGTGTAGATTATGATTGTGCTATTGTTTGCTTCTGTTAACCAATCTAAAATATGGTTTAAGATAGAACAATACCAAATGCTTTAATTGTCATGGGATACTTAGTGATATGCCATGTTTAGGATTTTGCCTCACTTAAGTTGACTAGTATAGATAGTTTACTTTATGCTTCACCACTCGACATGATTGTGTGATATGCCATGCTTGTGTGAGATGCCATGTTAACAACCTTTGCTCATGCTGTGTAGCTAAAGAACTTGAACCGATGATAAATGTGTGGTATCGTCGTGTGTGACTGATACTTCACTTAACCTGTTAGTAACCGCTCTCGACGGTAGATGCGATACCGTAGTGTGTTGTCTCGTGTTGTCTTCTTGATGTTGCTTGCTAGTGACTGCTTTGTAGTAACAAATTCTTTTTCGTCGATTGCCTTTCTAGTGTTTCATTCTTGTATGCTCCCGCGGTTACCTTCGGAGACGTTGCGAGCTTGTGATCGACTACACCTTTGGAACCCGACTTATCAACGGGCAAGGACTATACATTACTTATGATCCATTCTATTATAACCAGTGGTTTGCATGCTAGTCTAAGATAGGTTCGATGTTTGATCCCACCACATGTTTACATCCTCTCTTATACTGATAGAACCATGTCCCCTCCAAGCAAACCATGTACTGCTATGTTACCATTGCTCGTTGCTCAACCCCTGCTTAGTATGCATGCTTAGGATGCTACAAATGTTACCCTGTTACTCCTTGGATTGGGATATCACACTATTATATTGTTGTGGATGATATGATTATTATGATGTTGAGCATATTCGACGAAGGATGGCAGGTCAGGCTATCCCGCCTCGATGCTTTTTTCCATTCAAGTCACTTGTGACCTGAGTTCCGGGTATTGTGTCTCTTGCTGAGCATGCCTAACCGCGTGTTGGATTCTATGTGGTCCCCTCTTCTTACCTACCTAGCTCCAAACATTTCTAGTGGTGGCCCAAGCTGATTTATGATGACCCTCAACTGTAGGGGATCGATTGTAGTGTTCTCACGGGTAAGTTAACCCAATTTATTGATTCGACACAAGGGGAGCCAAAGAGTATTTATAAGCTTTGACAGGTGAGTTGTCAATTCAATCGCACCTGAAATATGCTTGCTTGCAACAAAGTATTAATAGCAACTGTGGTATGGTAGCGATGGTGATAACGGCAAAAGTAAAACAGCAGAAATAAACTAGTAGTAACCAGCAGGATTGAAAACACTGTCGGCTAGGGAGATGGATGGTTGGGCACTGCATGAATGAGAATGAACATGTAATAGATTCTAACACGGGGCAAGGCACATATAAAAGCAATGATCATCTAGGCAAATATCAAACATTAGGCATGTATCCCGTAGGTAGTTGTGCGTGCTTGCAATAAAAACTTGCACAACATCTTTTGTCCTACCATCCCGCTACGAACGGGGCCAAAGGGAACTTATGGAGATTGAGGTGCTCCTGTTAAAGAGCACCAGAACAAAGCAATACACTCAATGGATAAATGGAATCCTCAAATTAAGGACCATCCCCTTTGGTGTCCCAAGCTGTCACCTTTGGGATCGCCGGTTCCGGACCATAATAGGTGCATACAACTCATAGATAGGATCTCAAACATAAATATACTCATGAAAACACAAGTGGTTCAGATCTGAAAACATGGCACTCGGGCCCAAAGTGACAAGCATTAAGAGTAACAAGTTGTAGCAAAGATGATAAACACCATAGTAGATGATAGGCAACATCCCCCCAACAATCTAACGAACTATTACATGATCAAAATAATCCAATCCCTACCACCCCCTTTGCCTACAGCAGGGAATTACTCACACATGTGAAGAGAAGTCATGGAGGGAGGATGGATTGGTGATGGCGATGGCGATGGCGACAATCTCCCCTCTCCGGAGGCCAAATCAGCCTCCAGATTAGCCCTCCCGAGGAAGAACAGAGGGTGGCAGCGGCTCAGCGACGGGTTCTGGAAAAGCGACTTCTGTTTTGGAATTTCCTCGTCACGAGAATAAATAGAGGCCAAGGTAGGTCACTAGAGGGGGTGGAACCCACCCAGGCGGCCACCTGGCGCGGCCAGGGGGGTGGCCGCGCCAGTTGGGCGCCTGGGGGCCCCCTGGCTCCCCTCTGGCCCACCTTATAGTCCTGGGTCCCACCGGGTGCGTGTATTTTCTGTATTTTTTCTGGGAATTTTCTGAGATGTCCAGAAATCCATTTTCCTGAAAACAACGTCAGTCCGGGTTAGTTTAGTTCAAATCACGCAAGAATGAGGGAAAAACAATAGCAAAAGTGTTTGGAAAAGTAGATACGTTTGGGACGTAGCAACTCCCCTAAGCTTAGCCTATTGCTTGTCCTCAAGCAATTCAGTTCAACGAACTGGACGCGACAAAGAAAACTTTGTCAAACTCTTTTGCTTCATAAGATGTATATAAGCCGGTAGTACGAAAAGAGTTTAGGAAGTATGTAACAATGCTATGAGGACAATGCACGAAGTAATCCTTCTTTCAAGTGATCAATCACAAACAACCAAAAGTAAACAATATGCTTCCGAAAATCAAGACAAGATCACAATGCACATAGCCTGAACATATTAGAGTGGTATCTCGCTAGCCTCCATAAGTGAAGCAAAAAATAAATGCAGAAACTCCTCTGGAGTTTTAAAGGAGACTAGAACTAAGAATTTCTGACTAGCAATATCACAAGCATGTAGAAGTCAATGTAATACTTTGGGACAATGCATGTTATACTAAGAATGACAATTATGCTCTCAATAGTTGGTGCTTTGAAGAAAGAAGGGGAGACTCTCGAATCGTGGCTTTTTGATGGCAAGGTTGAAAACCCGTGGTCGGAAGCAAAGACTAAACATGTGCCAGAGCTCTTGGTTTTTAAAACAGAGACAAAATTCTTTTGAGAAGTGTAACTTTCCAGTCAACGGTGAACGGTAAAGGTCTCTCAATATCTCCCATGCCAACCATATTAATGCTTTTTGCTTACACTTTTGTTCCCTTATCCATCCATCGCTTGATGGTCTGTGGAACCTTTTATTTTGCCTCAAGTATGGAAGGAGGTTATCGTTCCATCTATCATTAGCAGCATTTGGTCCAATTCATTCCATCATCAAGTATGGGGGGAGTGTAACTCTCTCTTTTTTATATAAACTTGACTAGTTAAAACTTCTGTCAAAATATTTTTGGCATGGTAGATACTGATTTTTCCTCACTGCACCATGAGCTTGTACGGTTACAAAAGGGAAGCTTTTGAATAAATTTCGAGATGGCACAAGAAATTCTAAGTTAGGAGTGGCCGGTAAATACCACATATAGGACGGTATGGTGGACTCAAGTGGAATAACTGGTTTGAAAAGGAGTTTGGATACACAAGCAGAATTCCGCTTAGTGCGAGCGAAGGCTAGCGAAAGACCGGGAAGCGACCAACTAGAGAGAAATAATTGTCATAATCATGTAGAGCGACAAAGCAACATTGAATCAGGCATGAAAGTGACATAACTATTGTGAAATAAAAAGGTCATCAAGGCATGATAGACATTTAAGCCATAAACATGTGTGAACATGTGCCAAGTCAATCCACGAATTCTCCGAAGGGAAATACCACTTCAATATGCCAAACCATGAACAATGCAATGCATGTAAATCATATCAACAACATATTATGCACTCTAGCTATTTGAGATCAGCCACAAAGAACGCACGAACACTGGGAAAGCATTGTAAACATAGCACTATGTCGCTACAGGATGGTCTCTAGATCATAAGTACATGCATATGTACAAAAGTAGAAACAAGAAGAGTTCATACCGGTTTTCCTTGTTGCTTCCCTTTCATCGATCTTCGTCATTACTGCCTTGTCACTTGCACGGCCGAACATGGGAAATATATAATCAAATGCCATCACAGACTCGAGCTGAACTCTGAAAACAAACCAAACTAAAGAGAGAAAGGAAATCTTTTTGGGTTTTTTCAAAGGTTAAACGAAAGCAAAAGAAAATAGAAATCTTTTTGTTGTTTTTGCAAATTAAAAGATCAAATAAGAACGGGAAAAAACTTCAAAAAGATCAAAGCGAACAAAAAAAAACGGATAATACAATGGAAAGGTGAGAAGGGCACGTACTCCCCAAAGAATAAAGACTACATTCAAGTGCCTAGTGCCAAAGGTAAAACACACCATTCCCGTAACCATACAAGTCCAGGCTCTCCGCCGGGATCCGCCTAACTAGTCGTCGTCGAGTCTCCTCGAAGGCGTCCAGAAGAAGGGTCGTCGAGCTCCTCTGTAGTCCAACATCGTTTGCATAACTTGAGTAAAAGAGAAAAGAAGGGGCGAGCTATATCAACAAGTCTTGTAACTAACTTCTCACGGCTAAGATGGGGGTAGTGGCGAGGTTGCAGTCGCACTAGCAATATATGAGTGGCTAACGGTCTATTTTAGAGTAAGACGGGAACCAAGCATTCGATGAGGAATCGCCTCCAACAAGTCTTGCTATCAACTACTTAAGCAAGAATAACACCTATCCTATCCTTGTCCTCCCCTTTGCATCCTGACGAAGAAGAAGCAGTCAAGGCACACACACATTGATCAAGTTTATTAAGATTATCTCAGTTGTTGTTGTCTATGAACAAGGAGTAGGTCTCAAGTCGTCCATAACCATGGACACGGCTTCTCGAAAATATTTAACCCTACAGGGGTGTACCAACTGGCCATTACAAGTCTCCGCACGCACGCCCATCTCTCTCAGTTGCTACCCATCATAGGCAACCATTTTATGATTTAGTTCCGAGAGATCCGAAATGATAGGTCCCTCTAACTAACAATGCACAAATCCGGGTGGCCCCCGGGGAGTCGACATCCAGTTCAGGAGCCGTCCGCGCTCTTGTCCTGGTCTCTACCTCTCAACTGGGTTTGGGTTACCGTGGCAAAACCATGCCCAGGCTCTCACCGACCAAGTGTGGACCAATAGGATATACCACCCCACTGGTCCGGTTTGTTTTAAATCCACTGGCTGCAGACCAGTTATGCATGCGGTTCAAATGGTAAATCATCTTGGGCCACCACTAGAAATGTTTGAAGCTAGGTAGGTAAGAAGAGGGGACCCATAGTATCCCACACGCGGTTAGGCACGCTCGTCAAGAGACACAATACCCGGAACTCGGTTCCTAGGTGACTCGAATGGAACAAAGAATCGGGGCGGGATAGCCTAGACCTTCCATCCTTCGTCGAGTATAGTCAACATTATAATAATCATATCATCCACAACAATATAATAATGTGATAGCCCAAATCCAATGAGTAACATGAGGTAACAGTTGATAGCATCCTAGCATGCATACAAAGCAGTGGCTGAGCAGCAAGCAATTGTAACATAGCCGAACAAGGTTTGCTGGGATGTGGAGGACATGGCTGTTTGGGTTTATTTGAGAGGCATGAATATGAAGTGGTAGGATCAAGCAATCGTTCTATCCTACACCTCGGCGCGAGTGAGCTGAAAGTTATAAGCATGATATATGCTCCCCCTTACCTGATGAGAAGACGAAGCCGAAGGTGTAGTCGATCGCAAGCTCGCAACATCTCCGAGAATACCCGCAGGAGCACACAAGAAGTAAACACTAGAAAAGGCAATCGATGAGCAAGAATCTATTACTACGAAGAAATCACGAGCAATCATCATCAAGAGGGCAACACGAGACAACACACGATATCGCATCTATCGTCGAGAGTGGTTACTAACAGGTTAAGTGGAGAATTCGTCACACACGACGATACCACACATTTAGAATTGGTTCAAGTTGTCTAGCTACACAACATGAGCAAAGGTTGTTAACATGGCATCTCACTCAAGCATGGAATATCACACAATCATGCCAAGAAGTGAAGCATAAATAAACTATCTAATCTAGTCACTTTAAGTGGGGGGGGGATAAAACCTATACATGGCAACTATTACAGACCCCACGATAATTTTTGTATTTGGTACTATTCTTCCCTAAAAATTATTTTACTATTTTAGTTAGCAAGCAAGAACAGCATAAACATGATCTACACGAAATTCTAGTCAAGTTTCATGTAAGAAACATTTTAATCGGAGCAACGGTTAAAAAGTTATGGCAATTGCAGTTTACAGTGGTATGCGATGTAATTAGCAGGTAAACATCATGTAAAAAAAGTCAAACATGGCAAAGGAACATATTTTGTTAATCTACGCGAAAAATGGAGCAACTTTCATGAAGAAAGCGTCTCCATCCGAGCTACCGGTGAAAAGATATGCGCGTCGCAAAAATATTAACACAATCTGCAATTTAATTAACAAGAAAAAGAATAAAGGGTCTACTGGGCCAAAACTCCTATTCTGCTGGGCCTAAACATGCGAGTGTTGGATATTGAACAACGCCTATGGGCGCAACGTAGCACATGGGCTAGGCCCAACAGTAGCAGCAACAATAAAAAGAAAGGAAAAGGGGGGCGCCTCACCATGGGCCATGGCCCAACCGGCGGGGTGGGCGTCCGATAGGGGCAGCTCGCCCAGTGCGTTGGATGCGGATGGGTCGAGGCGGGAGATGTCCAGCTGGGCCGCGGCTGTCTTAGCTGCTAGGAGCGCCGGACCCAGCTGCAGCGGTCAACGCGTGGCGAGGGGACGAGCGGGCGGTTGCTCCAGATCGGGTCGCCGCGGCGGCGACCGTTCCTTCAACGTCGGCGAGGTGGCGCGGCGCCGTTGACCGGAGGCAGGAGGCCGGAGGGGTGCGGGATTGGCGAAGGTTGAAGGTGGGCGGCCGGATCCGGGACGCGGGGTCGTGGGGCCGAGCTCCGGCGAGGTGGATCGGGCAGCACGAGCTCATGGCGCCTCCAATGGAAGCCTGCGGCGGTGGTTCTCTGCGAGAGGAGGAGAGGAGGTGAGGAAGGAGATGAGAGGGAAGAGGAGGGAGATGCGGCGAGCGGGCGACCTGCAGGGTGCGGTGGCGCGGGCCGTTGACTCGCAGGAGGCGAGGAGGCGGCGGGGCGCTCGGTCGCGGAGGCGGCTTCCGGTGCTATTGGGCGTGGGCTGCAGCACGGGAGGGTTACACGACCGTTGGATCAGCCGATCCAACGGTCCAGATCGAGGGGATGCTGTCCAGATCTGATGGGAGGTAGGGATTGGCTGTGCATGGAAGGTGGCGGCGGGGAGAGGCTGGGCGCGAAATGAGAGGTGGCTGGTTAGGGTTTGCCCATTTTTGGTAGGGGTAGCTTTGCTATAAATAGCAAGTGGGTGTTTGGGAGGGGTTTCGGGCCAGAAAATGGCCTGTTTCGGGTCCGATTTTTTGGGTGGGCTAGAATCCGAAGATAAGAGGGGAATCCGGGGGTCGAGCTACCAGCGCACGTAATATTTTTTTAAATACGCTCCTGGAGTTATACCGGCTACTATGGCTGGCACCTCGGATCATTCATCCGCCCGACGAAGTCAGAATCGCACGAAATTCAAAACACCACCTCAAAGCACCGAACTGACGTCGTCTGCATCGTTTAACACCAAAAGACAACGTCGAGCATCTCCCGATAAAATAACACATTTAAATATAATTGGCGTTTTCCGCACCGTTGGCGATGGCTGGTCTTGTGCCAAAAGTTGCGACGGTGATCGGGTGACTTTCCCGGTGTCGTAACGAGGTCGTGTGCCGTTGGGAAAAAGGTTTGGTCTCAAATCCGATACGAGAAAGAGGGGGAGAATATTCACCGATTAATAAACCGGCGAAGAAAAAATGGTAAACAATACATGCAAGCTACAAAACAACACAACAAACAAATTTTTTAATTTGGGTGAAAATCCCGGGCTGTTACATCCTGGCTACAGAGGGAGTTGAAGAGGGTCCTCAACTCGGAGGGCTGAGTGTTCATCCTCGCCATCTATCCGGCGTTCGGCACACCTATTATATCACAAAACCGTGCCAAAGACATGGTTATAAGATTATTATAAAGTTTGAACTCGACGTTCCAGCAGTATGGTTGTAACAAAAGCTATTAACAAAGTAGGAGGTGAGCTTCTTGTATTGTACCACATGACATAGTGCTAGCCGTGTCAAACCTGCATTGGCGCAAAGGCCATAAAAATCCTCCTTAATTCCTGCAGTTTCAAGAAATTCGTCGCATGGATACATCATTGTGCAGGTTGGACTCGTGTCTTCCAACAATTCCAGGGCACATGATCTTCATTGTAGCTCCCCCTAGCAGCTGAGGGTGAAGCTGCAGCTCTAGTGACTCGATCGAAGCGCTCGGGCTTCTTCTTCCTAATCCACCCCTTTACTTTTCCTAGCAAACTCATTTCTGAAATTTTTGTCAATTCAGGAAAACAAGGATTTAAATAAAGTGTGTTGAGGCAAACTACTCTACTCACTTACCTAAGGCTTAAACTTGCATCAAAACTTGGAAAATAATTTTCTACACATGCATGCAAGCTCATATAAACAACACCAAGAACTACTAAATACTCACAAATGAAGCCACCAATTAAAAATCTAATTGGAGGGGTGGATGAGTTGCATACCAGGGAGTATTTTCCCAAAATCTCAGCTCAAATGATGGGTCGTAGAGAGAGATCGAAATTCTGGACGGAGAGTAGCAAGAACGCAAGTTCCAGGTGCAGAACTCATGTTTTGGGGAACAAAGGGAGACAAAGCTAGAAGGCTCACCTAAATATGGGGTCTATGGGCCCCAGGCGCCCCGTGGGCGTGGCCAGGGGGGTGGCCGTGCCAGCTGGCCGCCTGGGCCACTGGTGGGCCCCCTGGTCAGCCCCAGGTGTCTCTGGGTCACTCCCGACATGGAAATTTTTATTCTGAATTTTCTGGAATTTTTCTGAAAACTTCATTGTTGAAATTTTTTCCGAGTTCAAAAAGCTGCAAAACTTTCTAAAATTTTGAAGAAGTGATTAGAATGGTGAAGCTTAAAAAACATATAAACTTGGTACAATAAAGATAATAAAAGCTAAGGCAAATGAAAACATAACAAGCTACAATTTTTACCTATATAAAACATGCTAGCTAGAAAGGTTGATCAAGTCTTACCAAAAAACCGTCAATATATAGAGCAAAAAGTCTTACCTCTTATGAAGTGATCATTGCACCTTTAATTTAATGGACATTGTCCCCACCATAATGGTTTTGTATTTGTGGTGCACGTGTAGAGGACAATCCCATTCTCCGATCTTCACGGTCTCGATATTCTCTATAGAATTAAGGTCATGCCTTTTGTCAATTTTCTTCGGAAATTACACCGTGTGTTCTTTATCATCTACGTTGAAGGTGACCTTTCCTTTATTGCAATCAATAATGGCACCTGCGGTGTTAAGAAAAGGTCTACCAAGAATAATGGACATGCTCCCATCCTCGGGCATGTCAAGCACAACAAAGTCTATAAGAATCAAACAATTAGAACCTTCAACGGGAACATCCTCACAAATACCTATTGGGACGAATGTTGACTTGTCAGCCATCTGAAGAGGGATATCTGTAGGGATTAGCTTATCTAAACATAACCTTTTATAAAGAGAAAAAGGCATAACACTCACTCCTTTCCGAGATCACATAAGGCAGTTTTGACATATTTATTTTTTATGGAGCAAGGAATGGTGGGTATACCTGGATCACCAAGCTTCTCAGGAACCTTGCCACTGAAATAGTAGTTAGCAAGCATAGTAGATATTGCCTCATTAGGGACTTTTCTTTTGTTAGTGACAATATCTTTTATATATTTTGAATAAGGAGGTAACTTAATCGCATCAGTCAAAGGAATCTGAAGAAAAAGAGGTTTCATCCATTCACAAAATTTATTATATTGCTCTTCTTCTTTAGATTTGAGAGACTTACCTGGAAAGGGCATGGGTTTTTGTACCCACGGTTCTCTTTCCTTCCCGTGTATTCTTGCGATGAAGTCCTTCTCTAGTATACTTCTTGCGTGTATCCATTGCTTCTTCTTCTCGAACCTCGGGGGATCATCCTTTTCCTTATCCTTTTCTTTGGGCTCGGCACCGTCTTTTGTTTCAGCATCGGAGGTAGATATGCTGTTAGGATCAACAGTAAGTTCTTTACTTGTAATAGGATCATTGGAGTTGTCAGCTTCCTTGCGTTTCTTCTTCCTCTTTTTCTTATTTGGAGAGCTAACAATCTCGTCTTCTACTTGTACTTGAGAATCTTGCTCGATCCTCTTTGGATGCCCCTCAAGATAGCGTGGATCCTGGGTGTGTGTTCCACCCCTGGTCTTGATGCCATAAGCTTGTATGTTCTGTTTGGCATTGTTAGCAAGCAAATATTTTTGCACATTAGAAATTTGTTCAAGCTGAGTTTGAACCATATGAAAATGCTTAACAAGACATTTAACATCATTAACTGTTCTTTCAAGAACAACAATTAAACTTTTGATAGGAAGAGAATTATCATGCAACTGACTTTGTATCCTCCTATTAAAATTGTCTTGCTTAATAATAAAATTATCAAGCTCATCTAAGCATTGTTGGGAGGCTTACCTTTATGGATGTCACTTTCAGTAAAGTCTAATAAAGAGTGTACCTCTACCAAGGGAGGGTGAGTAGTAGGCTCACACAACTTCTCGATAGGCGGTATATTCTTCATGTCTTCGGCTTTAATGCCTTTCTCCTTTATAGACTTCTTTGCTTCTTGCATATCTTCGGGGCTCAGAACAAGCATGCCCCTCTTCTTTGGTGGTGGAGGTGCTTCAGGGACGGACCAATCTTCGTGGTTCTTGGCAATCTTGCCCATGAATTCTTCAGCATCGTCCGGTGTTCTTTCCCTGAAAACACAACCAGCACAACTATCCAGATAGGATCTAGATTCGTCGGTTAGACCGGCATAAAATATATCAAGTAATTCATTGTTTGGGACTTCATGTCCCGGTCTAGCCTTGATTAAATCACAATACCTCCCCCAAGCTTTAGGGACGTGCTCATCCTGCAATTGTTTAAAGTTATAGATTCATTGCAAAGTAGCATGTTGCATATGAGCAGGAAAATATTTATCAACAAAGAATTGAACTAAGTCCTGAGGATTCTCAATGGAACCATAGGGTAGTGCATCATACCATGATTTAGCGTCTTCCTTTAAAGAAAAAGGAAAAAGCTTGGCCACATAAAAGTTTCGTATCTTTTCATCAGTAGTAAATAAGTTACCTAACTCAGCGAGTTTGGTCGGGTGTGCTATAGAATCATCATTTTCTCTGCCATAAAAAGGGCCAGCCTCACTGTAGATATAAGTGAAAGATCAACAGATAAATTATAATCAGGATCAGTGATGCATATAGGAGATGTGGCAAATTTAGGATCTGGAATAATTTTATTCTTCATGGAGTGCTTTTCGAGCAGCTCATTAACAGGCACCACGGTCAGAGTCGACACACTCTTTGAGTTCCCTGCAAAAATCATCATCAAGAGTAATATAATCATCATCAAGGATCCTCTCCTTGAGTTCATCTAAGTTTGGGTAACCAAAGGTTTTGCAAGTAGGAATATAGGTAGCAGGAGTCTCGGTCTTGGATTCTGCTGCAACCTTAGCAGTCTGAGTTTCAATATAGTGGCCAAGAAAACTAGTATCATCAAGAGTAGTGGAAGCATCATCAAAAGTATTGGACATAGTAACAGACTCAGTAGAAGTAGCATGTGGTGGTAGTGGTGAAGCAAACTTACTTATAACGGAAGGTGAATCAAGCATAACACTGGTACTCAGAACGATACCTTTTCTTGTAGTGGATGGTAGGATCGGAACCTTGGGGTCTCCTTTCTTACCCATAGCGGATGAAGTGTGGCAGGCAGGATACTTCAAGTAGACTTGTAAATATTGCTATGCTCCCCAGCAATGGAGCTAGAAAACAGTACTTGATGACCCTCAACTGTAGGGGATCGATTGTAGTGTTCTCGCGGGTAAGTTAACCCAAATTATTGATACGATACAAGGGGGGCCAAAGAGTATTTATAAGCTTTGACAGTTGAGTTGTCAATTCAACCGCACCTGAAATATGCTTGCTGTTGGGGTTCGGGGCAGAAAACACAAATTTTTCATAACCTACGAGACCCATACCCAAGACCTATGCTATGCTGATGCAAGTAACGGACATAAATAGATCACATACCAGTATGTAGTCCGTTAAGCAGGAAACGTTCCCGCATGAACGTGGTTGATGTAGTCGTACCGGCAATCCCCGATGCCGCACAGATCCATGATGACTCCTGTAGCCACCCGATCCTTGTATACCGATGACGGGATTACGTCCCCGTCGGAACGTTGTCGATGAAGACCTCGTGGTACGGCCACGACGACGAAGTAGCACCACAAGTGTAGTGCCTCGCGGGATTATACACATACAGTATACCCGACGTCCCTCCGGGCTCCGAACCAGTAGAGCAGCGGAAAGAAGATGGATTCAGATCCCGATTCCAGCAACACGACGGCGTGCGTATAGTGGAGAAATCCCCAACCAAGTGTAGACTCCAAACAAGGGGAGTCCACTCGAGGAAGGAGAAAGGAGGGAGAGAGAGATGAGAACTTATCTCAAAAATATGATGAATAAAAGGGCACCTCTACCCCTCCTTATATAGGCCAAGGAGGGGTGCCACCCCCCCTCCACTTCCGGGGTGGGACTAATCCCAAGGGGAGGGGGGTGCGCCATGAATAAAGGGGGTGGGCCCCTCTATGGCGCCATGGCCCATGGGGGAGGACTCCCTCTCCCCCTAATGGGCCCTATGAGGCCCATATGCCTTTTAATTCATTTTTAATTATATTTAAATATATTTTAATATTTATTCAAATAATTAAATAATAAAACATTAATTAAACATTATTAAATATATTTTGAACCTTTCAAAATACCCGGAACAACTTCCGGCCTTCATCGGAACAGTTCCGGTCATCACCGGAACAATTGCGGTGTTCTCTCCAATTTCTCCGGTGATCCCGAATCAATCCTTACTGCGTCGAGTACCCTTAAGTGTAACACCCTACGATCCGGGAAACAGCAGACATGATCGAGACAACTCTCATTGATCAGTGACTAATCAATTGGACCTGGTTACAATCCTTGATAGCCCCTGCGCTTCCATCGAATGAACTTCAATCGCTGTTGGATCCGTTAACCGTGTGCCTGTTCCCTTTGTCCTATGGTAATTTGCTTGTCCGAGGTTTGATCATCGGTATCCATTATACCTAGTTCGTCCTCGTTCTCAACAAACAAGTTTACTCGTTCCCGTGATATTACAACTCCGTGACCTAGTCACACGTTTGCAAACTTTATGATGTAACATCACCGAGTGGGCCCAGAGTACCTATCCGTCACACGGATGGACAAATCTCTCTTTGATCTATTTGCATACTCATTAACATATCTATTCAGAATACCTGAAGTACTCCTTTATGGCCAGCATATTTCAGTCAGGCGGTGGGTAGCAAATCAAGGCATCCTAATAGACAGTAATTACGTATGATCATTACGATCTAAGGATCTGGTCACTACGTTATAGTTATCGCAATGTCGAACTATGTGACTTGATCACATCGCAACACTTCTAGTGGGTGTATGTCCATCATATCGTTATCCAATGATACGACTCCATTTTCAACAGACGCCATTGTCTCATGATCAGGAAACCTTGATCATCAATCTCCCAATGGACTAGTATACTAGGGTTGACTAGGGACCTGGTTGTTTGTATACCACACCTGTATTAATGTTTCCGCTTAATACAGTTATAACATAGTATCAAACGTATTATGAACTAATGGAATATGCTCGATAAAACATATTTTATTTGCCTCCAGGGCACATTCCCAACAGTCTCCCACTTGCACTAGAGTACAAATAATCTAGTTGCATTTTCTCTGGATCATAACTCCTTATTGATCATGCTTGCCCGTGGAAGAGGTTGTATCAACGGTATGGGTACCATTCAGAACCGTATGTCCTTTTGAAAATCATAATGTCACCTAATTTGACATTCCTTCATTATCCACTATAATGATGAGGTATATATATTTGGCGGTGAAGTGAGACTTCGTTTGCTGTGTCATAGCAATGACATCCGGCGGGTCACGCGGACTTTCCCATAGTCATGCACACTTGAAACTCACTCAATCAGAAGTCGAACTTCTTAAGCCATAATATAACACCTGCTACTTCTAAAGCAGCCACATCAATGTAGATTCAATCCTTAGTGCATTTTACGCAACTTTGATGTCTAACCATGTTTCTTTCAACTTAGGCATTCATTAGTATGATATCTCAATTTTCTAGGTTAGTGTCAAAACTTGAACCAGCATAACATTTATGGTCAAGTCCACTATCCTTTACAAATTTGAGATGTATCCTCAGTTCTCTTCAGACACCGAAGGATAAACTTAACTCTTTGTTCAATGATTTACTCATAAATCATATCACAACATGTTCTTACTACTAAGAACTTGGGTCACATTACGTCGAGTACATAACTCTGGTTTTATATGAAAGAACGTATGACAAAGGCATAGAGGATCCAACACATCCATTTCTTTCATTAACCATTAACCATTGTTCTTGTACTGAGATTAACTCAACACTTCTCTTGGATATACAAGTAAGGACCACTTCTTGACTTGTCCCATTCTGAACTCCTTCAGAATCTTATCCAGCAAAGTAGTACGACTCAATGTTATTAAACACATATCTATCTTATTAGATCTTCAATGCTTAATACTTATTCATGTTCATTTATGAAAGATTCAAATAATCATTAACACCAACTGCACCATTCATAATATGTTATCCATATATGAGAATGTTATCATGCTCCCACTCAAATATGTCATGCACATATTAAGTTATAGGATAACACTCATATTGCTCCCACTCAAATATGTCAGCCACATATAAGACAAGGATAACATCCACATGGCTCCCACTTAGATATGTCAGACACATATTAAGTTCAGGATACTAACCACATGGCTCCTACTCAAATATGTCATTTACATATAAGTCTAGGATAATACTCCCATAGCTCCCACTCAAAATATGTCGTCTACATATTAAGTTTCAGGAAACTATTCAGCTCCCACTCAGTTTCATGCAAATGCATGTTTCCTCGATATTTTGGTTAAGTCCAAAATCCTTTGATCATCCATCAAAATGAGAATTCAGTTTACGAGACACTAGTATCCATATGTTTTTCCAAAACCTTCTTGTTGTACCAATTACAACACTTCTTCAAATACAGGATTTGAGGAAGTCACGGTATTGATAACAATCCTGGATCAATCGTAGTGAATATCCCTTTGACTCAAGCATTGCTACACATTGTAGTCAACCCATTGAATTTGTCAGGAACAATCTTTGTGACAAACCAATCTTGACGTCCCTTTGATGTTCACATTTATTCCTCATAACTCTGAAGTTATTGTGAATATCAAGTAACCTCCTTACTTGATAAGATTCAAGCAATCTTAAATGTAACTCAACATAGGATTTCATGACTCGTAGTCATATCTCGTACTTAGGTCCACCATCGCTTCTTTGTAGTTCGTAGGAATGTCTTGTTCCATTAAAATGACAAGTGAATCATGAATATCATTTTGCACTAGGGGCAAATATATATTCTTGAATCCTACCTTTCTCAGTAAAAGTTCCCATCAGAAGATCATGATCATTATCATTAGTTTCTCCTCTTATTTTAGAGCTTTGCTTCCAGAACATATTCCTTTGCACTACTCTGACATTTGGAGGCAAGGTTAATTACCTTGGTTGAAATTTCACTTTTCTTCCATTACCACATTTATCAAGAACAATTCTTGACAAACACCAAACATAGCAATACAAGTTTTGCTCCTTTTGGTTCTAGTTGTGGAAGATGCATCCGTAGTTGTCTAAGGATACACTACAAAGATAATTTATCTTACATAAATCAAGCTTCCTAGAAACCACAACACACCATGACATATATAGTGTTGGTTTCCACGAACTCAGATGGTTCCCTATGCTGAAGTGAGTGTTTTCATATTAAATTAATAACTCTAAACAATAATAACGTAACTTGGTAAGAGATAACTTAGACCATACACTTTTCGATAGAATATGATCACAATGTTCAGGCACGTCAATCATATTGAAGTGTCTAAAGACATTGCAATTTGTGGAACAACTTTCACACAAGTCTTTATGCCCAAGACTAACTCAAAACATTTGTCACTTTGATCAAATCGTAGAGACTTGTCTTTCTTGTTAATTTAATATCCATCTTTTACTCTGAAATCCCTTTTTATCATATCAAATTATTTCAGACTCATGTTTCATTAGTGAATACAAATATTCATCTAAGTCCACATACGAAGTTCACGAAATAATGAAATTCACCACATGCTGACATACGATACATCACAATGTATGATACTCAACAATCAGTACACATTCCGTTTACCAGAATGCGAGGTTTTAGTCATCTCACCTAAAAGGCATGGTTTGTATGTGTCAAGAGATCAAGTATCTTAAGACATCATCATAGCATTCATGACTTAAACTGTAGTGTCATTATTAAGCCTGGATATTTCTTGGCATTACAATATTTCTTATAAATGATCAAACAACTATCATCAATATAAGAATAACTCATTCATAATCGTAATGTGACCATAAGAGATATCATTCATAAAAGGAGAACAAATGACTTTTTTCTCACTAATATGAATAATTTGTCTTCGCGAGATGCAAGACACACTAATAAAGTCCTCGTTCAAACGATCATAAAATTTATTCATATATTAATCAATTGATAGATGCAGAGGGAGAGTGTTGTCGACCATCAACTATCTTGATTGCCGTCAGCACACATTGTCACCTCATCCCTTCCAAGTCACTCTCAAGAAGTAAGTTCAAGCATCGAATACTTAATCAACCGCAATTAGTGTTTCGTGGGAAAGACATTTATAACTCGTATATCAAATATACCTTCTCCGTCAATGACCATTCCTGCATTTGTTCTACTCTTAAAGTTCTTAACTTTAACCATGACCTCATGACAGGTGAACGATTCTCCTTCATGACATAGTCCAGACATGGTCTTTGTAACTGGGAGGAAGCGGATGCAACTCCCCAGTTATCGCAAAGTAACCAGTCATTCAGTAGTCCAAGTTATACACAAGGTGTTCCATGTATCTTATACATTTTCCAAGTGACTTTCTCAGCAGGTTGTTCCTTCCACCATAGTTGAAAGAAACCCCGTCCATATACTCATATTCCATTACTCTGATTTGTGACCAAGTGCTTTCAAGTTCACCTAGCACGTCATACGTGTTGGTTAACATACATTCACAATTCAGATTCCATAGAATGAATTATGGTGTATTGGACAGTCATTCATAAGTGACGGTGAGTGCGATACTCATCATCATTTTCCTTGATTACGGAGTTGTCAAGTGTATCTCCTAGCAGTTCTTCGTATTATGTTTAGCAAGTCATTACTAATGAGTATGTCTCTAATGGTGTTGGTACACATCAATGAAGTAAGACCCATTTACCTTAAGTTCTATCATACTAAAAGAGCCATAGTTCTAAACATTGGTATGGCGTTATCTACAATGATATTTTCTAAGACATGAAGATTAAGTTCATAATATGGAGTTCATGTTTCAAAAACAATTCTGGAACTCCCACTCAGACAAACATCCCTCATAGTTTATTCTAAGTGATTACACGATCCTTGAACACCATACCTCCCTCGATCGTCACGGCCATCAGTATGTTGTTCAAGGTAGGCCATCATGCCAATCACATCATCCATGTGACTCATGCTCGACCTTTCGGTCTCTTGTGTCCCGAGGCCATATCATATACATATGCCAGGCTCGCCACCACACCCTATGTGATTTGTTGCTGTGTCATGCAAGGCCATATCATATACATATGCCAGGCTTGCTACACCCACCTCATGTGAACGAAAAAATGTTTGACACACGTGTGACACGTGGTGCCTCCATAATGTAGAACTTTCCAGGTGGTGCTCACTAGGGTAAGGACACTATGTTGGTTTTAGTGAGGGATCATCCTATTATGCTACTGTCGTATATCTAACATATTAGCAAAACAGGATGCAACATAAATCATACATGCTATGATTCCCCCTTACATGCAAATTAAAGTAAAAAACGCCTTTCTACTTTATCTTTTGCAAGTTTTACGTGGCTGCTAGGGGTTTCGAGAAAAGAACCGTTTCTATCCTACGAAAACAAGTCACAACACCAATCCCGCAATTGTCTCTATTACACCCCTGTCGGGGCCCTCCGTGGCAAACATATTCGCATCGCTAATGCAGAGAGACAGACACCCCCCAACCACTTTATATGGTACAAGCCATATGTCAAGCGTGGAACCAGTCTCGCGTAAAAGCGTAAGGTCGGTCGGGGGCCGCTTCATCAAACATTGCCGCAACGCTAAATGAGTACACGTGAGAGGGTAACAATTGGAGAATTGATGCCCACATACTAGATGTGTTCTATCCGTACAATACATCTACGCATAGCCTTGCTCATGATACCACTGTTGGGGTTCGGGGCAGAAAACACAAATTTTTCATAACCTACGAGACCCATACCCAAGACCTATGCTATGCTGATGCAAGTAACGGACAGAAATAGATCACATACCAGTATGTAGTCCGTTAAGCGGGAAACGTTCCCGCATGAACGTGGTTGATGTAGTCGTACCGGCAATCCCCGATGCCGCGCAGATCCACGATGACTCCTGTAGCCACCCGATCCTTGTATACCGATGACGGGATTATGTCCCCGTCGGAACGTTGTCGATGAAGACCTCGCGGTACGGCCACGACGACGAAGTAGCACCACAAGTGTAGTGCCTCGCGGGATTATACACATACAGTATACCCGACGTCCCTCCGGGCTCCGAACCAGTAGAGCAGCGGAAAGAAGATGGATTCGGATCCCGATTCCAGCAGCACGACGGCGTGCGTATAGTGGAGAAATCCCCAACCAAGTGTAGACTCCAAACAAGGGGAGTCCACTCAAGGAAGGAGAAAGGTGGGAGAGAGAGATGAGAACTTATCTCAAAAATATGATGAATAAAAGGGCACCTCTACCCCTCCTTATATAGGCCAAGGAGGGGTGCCACCCCCCCTCCACTTCCGGGGTGGGACTAATCCCAAGGGGAGGGGGGTGCGCCATGAATAAAGGGGGTGGGCCCCTCTATGGCGCCATGGCCCATGGGGGAGGACTCCCTCTCCCCCTAATGGGCCGTATGAGGCCCATATGCCTTTTAATTCATTTTTAATTATATTTAAATACATTTTAATATTTAATTCAGATAATTAAATAATAAAACAATAATTAAACATTATTAAATTTATTTTGAACCTTTCAAAATACCCGGAACAACTTCCGGCCTTCATCGGAACAGTTCCGGTCATCACCGGAACAATTGCGGTGTTCTCTCCAATTTCTCCGGTGATCCCGAATCAATCCTTACTGCGTCGAGTACCCTTAAGTGTAACACCCTACGGTCCGGGAAACAGCGGACATGATCGAGACAATTCTGATTGATCAATGACTAATCAATTGGACCTGGTTACAATCCTTGATAGCCCCTGCGCTTCCATCGAATGAACTTCAATCGCTGTTGGATCCGTTAACCGTGTGCCTGTTCCCTTTGTCCTATGGTACTTTGCTTGTCCGTGGTTTGACCATCGGTATCCATTATACCTAGTTCGTCCTCGTTCTCAACAAACAAGTTTACTCGTTCCCGTGATATTACAACTCCGTGACCTAGTCACACATTTGCAAACTTTATGATGTAACATCACCGAGTGGGCCCAGAGTACCTATCCGTCACACGGATGGACAAATCCCGCTTTGATCTATTTGCATACTCATTAACATATCTATTCGGAATACCTGAAGTACTCCTTTATGGCCAGCATATTTCAGTCAGGCGGTGGGTAGCAAATCAAGGCATCCTAATAGACAGTAATTACGTATGATCATTACGGTCTAAGGATCTGGTCACTACGTTATAGTTATCGCAATGTCGAACTATGTGACTTGATCACATCGCAAAACTTCTGGTGGGTGTATGTCCATCATATCATTATCCAATGATACGACTCCATTGTCAACAGACGCCATTGTCTCATGATCAGGAAACCTTGATCATCAATCGCCCAATGGACTAGTATACTAGGGTTGACTAGGGACCTGGTTGTTTGTATACCACACCTGTATTAATGTTTCCGCTTAATACAGTTATAACATAGTATCAAACGTATTATGAACTAATGGAATATGCTCGATAAAACATATTTTATTTGCCTCTAGGGCACATTCCCAACACTTGCTTGCAACAAAGTATTAATAGCAACTGTGGTATGGTAGCGATGGTGATAACGGCAAAAGTAAAACATCAGAAATAAACTAGTAGTAACCAGCAGGATTGAAAATACTGTAGGCTAGGGATATGGATGGTTGGGAGCTGCATGAATAAGAATGAACATGTAATAGATTCTAACACGGGGCAAGGCACAAAGAAAAGCAATGATCATCTAGGAAAATATCAAACATTAGGCATGTATCCCGTAGGTAGTTGTGCGTGCTTGCAATAAGAACTTGCACAACATCTTTTGTCCTACCATCCCGCTACGAACGGGGCCAAAGGGAACTTATAGAGATTAAGGTGCTCCTGTTAAAGAGCACTGAAACAAAGCAATAAACTCAATGGATACATGGAATCCTCAAATTATGGACCATCCCCTTTGGTGTCCCAAGCTGTCACCTTTGGAACCGCCGGTTCCGGACCATAATAGGTGCATATAACTCATAGATAGGATCTCAAAAATAAATATACTCATGAAAACACAAGTGGTTCAGATCTGAAAACATGGCACTCGGGCCCAAAGTGACAAGCATTAAGAGCAAAAAGTTGTAGCAAAGATGATAAACACCATAGTAAATGATAGGCAACATGCCCCCAACAATCTGACGAACAATTACATGATCAAACTCATCCAATACCTACCATCCCCTTTGCCTACAGCAGGGAATTACTCACACATGTGAAGCGAAGTCATGGAGGGGGCATGGATTGGTGATGGCGATGGCGACGATCTCCCCTCTCCGGAGGCCAAATCAGCCTCCAGATTAGCCCTCCCGAGGAAGAACAGAGGGTGGCGGCGACTCCGCGACGGGTTCTGGAAAATCGACATCTGTTTCGGAGTTTCCTTGTCACGAGAATAAATAGAAGCCAATGTAGGCCACCAGAGGGGTGGGACCCACCCAGGCGGCCACCCGGCCCGGTCAGGGGGCTGGCCGCGCCAGCTGGGCGCCTGGGGCCTCCTGGCTCCCCTTTGGCCCACTTTTTGGTCCTGGGTCCCACCGGGTGTGTGGATTTTCTGTATATTTTTCTGGGAATTTTCTGAGATGTCCAAAAATCCATTTTCCTGCACACAATAAAACCATACAGGCAGCTCTGCTGAAAACAACGTTAGTTCGGGTTAGTTTAGTTCAAATCATGCTAGAATGAGGGCAAAACAATAGCAAAAGTGTTTGGAAAAGTAGATACGTTTGGGACGTATAAATTTGCCATTTGAAAACCGTGTGCACGACTGGTCTGCAGCTAGTGGATTTAAAACAAACCGGACCAGTGGGATGGTATCCTATTGGTCCACACTTGGCCGTCGAGGGCCCGGGCATGGAATATTCCATGGTAACCCGAACCCAGTGTAGACGGTAGAGACTAGGACAAGAGCGCTCCGGCTCCTGAACTGGATGTCGACTCACCGGGGACCACCCGGAATTGAGCGTTGTTAGTTAGAGGGATTATGAAATCCAGATCTCTCAGAAAAACTCTTCAATGAGTGTCTTCAACGGGCCGGCTGAGAGAGCTGGCGTACATGCGGAGCTTATAATGGGCAGTTGGTACACCCCTGCAGGGTTAAATATTTTCGAGAAGCCATGTCCACGGTTATGGATGACTTGAGCCCTACTCCTTGTTCAAAGATAACATCAACTGAATCATAATTAAAACTTGATCAACGTGTGTGTGCCTTGACTACTTCTTCTTCGTCGGGTTGCGAAGAGGAGGACAAGGATGTCACAACCCAAGTTTAGGTAAGTGCAAGGGTTGCTTGATCCCTTTGCATCATGCAAAAATTCAAAAGAAAATTCAAAAATGGGGAAAAGAAAACCCTGAGAACTTATTTCAAATGGCCAGATAAAAATCTTTTTCCAAAAATCATTTGAATATTTGGAAAATTCCTATAAATGATGGTGATCATTTTAAAAGTGGTTTCGATATTTTACCATGCCCATGGAATATTCAAAAATTCAAAATGTGCCTTGGAAAATTAAAAGAACCCCTATTTGATTTGAAATTCAAATAAGTTGAATTTCAAAAATGCCCAAATCCTAAATGTGACTAGCTACTGGTCACCTAGGGTTTATAAAATTATTTGGGATATTTTAAAAATTGTCTAGCTATTTTAAATAGCAAGACACAAAAAATTGCAGAAATATAAAAGAAAACAACAAGGAAACAGAGAAAGGGCAAAGGCCCACCTACCTCCCACTTACCCCGGCCCACCTGGACTCGGCCCAGCCCACCGCAGCGCTTTTCGTCTACCTCCCCGCCGAGCCAAGCAGCTCGGTGGAGGCAGAGCGTGCGCACGGCGCCACCTCGACGCCGAGAAGCCTCCCAGGCCTCCCTGTCCTCGTTTTCGCGCCAGGAGAAAAGCCGCGTTTTCCCGCACCTTTCCCCTCTCTCTCTGGTCACTCTCCTTCTCTCCTCCTCGCCTTTCCCGTGCAGCCTGAGAGCTCGCCGGAGCGCAGCGCTGCGAACACCATGGCCACCGGCCTCCTTTCGCCCCGCCTTGGTGTCCAGAAGATCCACCGCCGTCGCCTACGTCGCCTGGAGCACCCAATCGAGCCGAGGATCCCCAGAGCCGTCGCCCTCGTCATCATCTTTCCCGCCGGCCGCCGCTCGTCGGCGAGCGATTCCTCCGCCACTGCAGCCCCTTCGACCTCGACGTCCCCTCCAACAGCTCCGGGGTGAGCTCCTCTTCCTCTTTCCCTCTCTCGTGCTTCTCGCCGTGGTCCGTACCGCGTTCTCGCCGTGGCCAGTAGCTCCTCCACAGCGGACCTCGACGCCGGCATGGCCTGGAGCCTCCCCAAGAAGCCCCGATGGCATGGTTGGACGCAGGAGCTTGCGGGCTTCAAGTTGGTGGTTCCCCCGTGCCCTCCCGTGGCCAAATCCCCATTCCGGCGAGAGCGCAGCCATGGCAGAGCCACCGACGTCAAGCCGCCGGGCACTTAACCCTTAACCCGTGCCTAATTACCCCCCCTAAACCACTGACCCCTGGGCCCCAGGCCCCTAAACGTCGTTTAGTTTTAATTAACAAAGGGGTTAACCCCTGTGACACTGACAGTGGTGGCCCACTGGTCAGCCCCCCCCTGTGACATCAGCATTACTTCATGCTGATGCAATAAATGGAATTAAAAGAATTAAAAGAATTACAGAAATTCCAGAAAAATAGCCAAACTTCAATAAATCATAGAAAATTCATATGAACTCCAAATTGGACATACAATATATGAAAAATTATCAGAAAAATGCAAGGATTAAGAATATGCAATTTGTTTTTATGGTTAATCATTTAAAAATGGGTGAACAGTAGAAAATGTGTATATGGCTTAATTTGAATTTGAATTTGGAGTTTGAATTTGCATTTCAAATGCAATATACTTCAATTAAGACGAATATGATAGAAACCAGTACCATTCACATCATGGACAACCTTATCATGTGTATGTGCATTTTACTTCCGAAGTTGTCCCCCCTTGTTGATGATTGCCTCCGATGACAGAAGTTCCGAGACGGTGATCACCCCCGAAGAAGAAGACCACCGTTAAGACCCGTGTATCGTCAGCAAGGCAAGCAAACCCCATTGATCATGTCTATAAAATCGTACTTCCCTCTCAGTCTCGCTTATGCATGTTTAGGAGATCACCGAGACACGTTCTTTCGCATAGTTGAACCCATTACGATGCATGACCTATCATTTTGCCACCGTATTAAGCAAACCACAATCCTAGCAGATATAGGAGTTGAATGATGCGCATGTGGCCCTTGCAACTGTTACTGCTTATTGCTGCTTAGTGATACCATGAGGATGTTATGTTTGTGAGTCGGGATGGAATGAACACAGTGATGCTGATGATAAACGTGTTGGTGAACCCACCCTAAACAAAGGTGAACGATGAGAGGCTGTGTAGGAGTACACAGTGGGTTGTCTCATTGAACACTGCCCTAGGCCCCGAGTTCCTGTTTTGTGATCCAAGACAAAGAGTATGACCACATGTAGGGTTTTATGGGAGCCCCGTTTGGCCTCTTTACGTACCCGATCCGGTCCAGGAGTCACACTAGATTCGGGCTTTCCATTTGATCTAACTATAGATATGTGGGTGGACCTGTGAGGCAGTGAAACCATCTGTCAAAGGTGGCGTCTCGGTCCCTTGCATTATCTGAGTCCGTTTCGTGGAACCGGCCGGACTCTCGAGCGGTGAAAAACTCAGGTAGTCGACTCCTGGATTAGAGAAGGTGATGTGAGGGTAGTGCCTTGGTTTCATCCACGTCCGACACCCGCTTGAAGGGTGACAGGAACGAGGCGATAAGTGATGACACGTGTGTGAAGATGTACACCCCTGCAGGGTTAATGAACTATTCGAATAGCCGTGTCCGCGGTTATGGACTACTTGGAGACCTTTACTTGATCATAGACAACTTGAATGGATACTTATAAAACTCGCAAGATAAGCGTGAGTGCTATGGTGTGCTCCTCGTGGGGAAGTCGAGGAAGTAACCATAGTGGTGTATTCGTTGGAGACTTGGTAGTCGACTCGTGTACGCTTCTTACCTCAAGTCTAGTACTCGTAGTACAGGACTAACCAAGTCAAAGCTGGCACTTCTGCATGTTGAACCCCACCTCCTTTACCTTGAAACTTGATCATGAGTAGTATAGATCTGATGTAAGTCTTGCGGAGTACGAATTTGTACTCACGTTTGCTTATTCTATGTTTTAGATGAGAACCCGGACCCCGATGGAGTCACCTTCGTGAAGCTCGACGTTGACCTTGGTAGCATAGTTCCAAACAGCAGTCTGGTCCCTCGTGGAAGGGCATGTATGTTTACAAGGCTTCTCTAAGCCATTTTTTAAACTTGTCTGTACTCAGACCTAATTTGCTTCCTTTGTATGATGTAATGTTGATCACAGACATGTTATCTTTGTATGCTATATGTGTAAGTCAATAAAGAAGTACTTTGTAGAGTTATGTGATGATACCTGCTGTTCATACTAGGCATGTGTGATGCGTGTATGTTTATAACATGCATGTCTTAGTATGGGTTTTCGAGACCTTAGTTGTGATCTGGCTGGCGGTCTTTTATACACCAAGTGGCCCTTAGATGTGCGCAGCTTGGGGCATCGCGATGCGATTGCTAGTGACTCTGTCACGTGCACACTTTGTTGTATGATCGAGCCCGCCCTAGACCCCGACTAAGTGATCGGGCTGGAGTAAGTCTATGTAAGAGTTAGGATTCAATCGATAACATGGTTGAGGCGACTTGTCTATGAATATGGGATTCACCACCCATAGGAATTTAGACTTGTGAGCGGACGATGAGGACCCATCTCAGTTGATCATCCGGCCTGAATGGGATGCCCCTCATGTTCGATGCTTTCCGAGAGTGTTCTGTGCTTGGCCTTGTCTGCTTAGACAAGTGGGTACGGCTCTCGGCTCTCCATGTGATTGTATCGTGACTGGAATTACATACGCCTATTCCGGGTCCCGACAGACTTGGTATCAGAGCAGGACTGTCTGTAGGATTATTTAACCCTTGGTCGAAGTCGAGTCTAGCACTCTATAGTTATAAAGTTACTCTGGGTATAAGGGAACAACGTAAGGCTTATTTTTCTCCTTATCCTCATCGATCTGAGTTCTGGGTCACCCTTATCTTTTCTACGGGATGATAGGACTAGGATCATATATGTCTTACTAGAACATCTCGTTGTTTTCTTCCTTGTAGCCGTAGGATTGTTGTGGTCATCCAGAGTCTCCGTGTTTTGAGTTCCTTGAGGAAGTTCCGTCCAATCTCCTCGAGGTTGTCTTGTTTTCCATTCCGGTGTAGCCGTTATGCTGCCCGATTTATCCCGTGTTTCTATGAATCATCGCCTTCGCATTACAATCTTTTCCGTCTTCGTCATGTCCTTCTTGTCTTTGATTCCATCATAGAACCTGTTCTGATTGTTGATTTTTTATCACACAGGATGTCAGGTGGAACTCGTAGTGCTGTTCGTCGGAATCGAGACCGTGTTCGGAATCGAAATGATGATGCACCTCCACCATCGCCTTCTACGGCGGAAATCATGATGGAAGCTAAGAAGAATCGACGTGATCAAACACGCCTTCTGGAGCTCATCGAGCAGAATACCTCACGTAATGGCAATGTGGTTGTGAGCATTCAGGACTTCATCCTCCTTAAGCCACCGGTATTCCGATGTTCTTCTGAGCCCCTCGAAGCTTATGATTGGATCCGTTCCATCGAGCATAAGCTTGATACTGCACATGTTGCTCCCAATGATCGAGTTATATTCGCGGCATACTTTCTGGAAGGTGCTGCTGCTGAATGGTGGGAGAACTATGTTGCGATGCAGCCTGATGGTCACCTAGTGACTTGGCAAGAGTTCCGTGATGCCTTTCGAGGGTACCACCTTCTAGATGAGTTGATGGAGCGCAAGAAGGAAGAGTTCTGCAATCTGACTTAAGGAGAGATGTCCATTCATGAGTATGTGAGAGAGTTCAACCGTCTTGCTCGTTATGCCCAAGATGAGATCACCACCGATGCCAGAAAGAAGGCAAGGTTTCGTAAGGGGATTAGCCCTATCCTTCGCCATGATCTCAACCTCCTTGAATTTGCTACCTCTGAGGATTTAGTCAACAGATCCTTTAGAGCTGAGCATGGCAATGAAGTGTTCTAAGAGTCCCGCAAGCATGCTCTCGAGCTTGCTCCTTCTTCTAGTTCAGCCCCTTACAAACGTCAAATATGGATTCCAACTAGTGCCTTACCCCAAAACTTTCTTCAGAGACCACCATCCAATATATGCCATCCACCTCAACACATTGTTCCACCCCGGAATGATGGTGTGCAATCAAGTAATCCCACTCCCAGAAATTCAGGCAGGATGTGTTTCACGTTTGGTCTGACAGGCCATTACTTCCGACAATGCCCTACAGTGTTGGTGGCACCACGTCGACCTAGTCATAAGCCTCCAAAATAATCCACCACCAAAACCTTTCCAGCAAAGCCTTCAGCCACAAGTAGTGGATATGTGAACCAAATCTCAGTTGAGGAAACCACTGCTGCTTCCGACGTCATCCTTGGTACACTCCTAGTCAATCATGTCCCCGCCTCCGTTCTTTTCGATCCAGGAGCTTCTCATTCATTCATGTCGGAGAGTTATGCACTTCGTCATGAATTTCCTTTTGAAGAAATGTTTTCTCCAATGGTCATTCAAACTCCTCGTTCAAAGTGGCAAACTAATAGAGTAAGCCATGGCAATCAAATTGCAATGGAGGGTTTAGTATTCCTTGCTTCTCTTATAGCCCTCAAGTCTTCAGACATTGATGTCATCCTAGGAATGGATTGGTTATCAAGGCAGAATGTTTTCCTTGATTATAAAGCCAAGTCAGTTAAACTCACCATCCTTCAGGCCAGACCATTGACTACACATCACCCAACTCTAAAATCCAGATGCATACTTTGAATGTGCTTCCCCTTCCTGACCTTGAAGATATTTCGGTGGTTCGTGACTTCCCGGATGTCTTTCCTGAAGAGCTGCCGAGAATGCCACCCGACAGGTGTGTAGAGTTCATAGTTGATCTTATACCAGGAACAACCCCAATTTCCAGACGCCCATATAGAATGGCCCCACATGAGTTAGCTGAGCTAAAAACCCAACTTGATGCTTCGTTGGCAAAAGGATTCATCCGCCCTAGCTCATCGCCATGGGGTTGCCCCGTTCTGTTCGTAACGAAGAAAGATGGAACAGAAAGAATTTGCGTAGACTATCGCCCGCTAAATCTAGCGACGATAAAGAACAAGTACCCACTTCCCAGGATCAATGATCTTTATGATCAACTTGCTGGATCCTCTGTCTTCTCCAAGATGGATTTGAGATTAGGCTATCATCAAATCAAAATCAGAAAAGAGGACATTCCCAAGACGACTTTCACTACTTGATATGGTGTTTACGAGTACACCATCATGTCCTTCGGTTTAACCAATGCCCCCGCCACATTCTCGCGCTTAATGAATTCGATCTTCATGGAGTACCTAGATAAATTTGTTGTGGTTTATCTTGATGACATTCTCATCTACTCGAAGAACGAAGAAGAGCACGCAGAACATCTTAGGTTGGTATTGATGAAACTTAGAGAGCATCGCCTTTATGCCAAGTTCTCCAAGTGTGAATTTTGGCTACCAGAAGTGACCTACTTAGGCCACGTGATTTCTGCGAAAGGTGTTGCAGTCAATCCCGAGAGAGTTCAGGCCGTCCTTGACTGGACTCCACCTGAATCAGTTAAGCAAGTTAGGAGTTTTCTTGGCTTAGCAAGCTATTGCCGCTGCTTCATTGAGAACTTCTCCAAAGTTGCAAAGCCTCTTACTGAACTCCTCAAGAAAGATAAGAAATTCCAATGGACCCCCAAGTGCGAGGAAAGCTTTCAAGAGCTAAAAAGAAGATTGACTTCTGCACCCGTACTTGCACCTCCAGACACAAAAAGTGATTTCGAGATCTATTGTGACGCTTCACGGCAAGGGTTAGGATGCATATTTATGCAAGATCGACATGTTGTAGCTTATGCTTCACGCCAGTTGCGTCCACATGAAGAGAACTATCCTACCCACGATCTTGAACTCGCTACCGTAGTTCATGCCCTCAAGACTTGGCGACATTACCTCCTTGGTAATCGTTGTGAGATCTATTCTGATCACCAAAGCCTCAAATACATATTCACCCAGCCAGATCTTAATCTCAGGCAAAGACGCTGGATAGAGTTGATAAAAGATTATGACTTAGGAATTTCTTATACCCCAGGCAAGGCCAATGTCATGGCTGATGCACTAAGTCGTAAGACGTATTGTAACAACCTCATGTTACAACAGTATCAACCACTTATTCATGGCGAATTTCGTAAGCTCAATCTTGAGATAGTTCCTCGTGGATCTATTTTCAACTTGGTGGCGAAACAAACCCTTGAGGATCAAATCATAGCCGCCCAGAAACAAGATAGTAGTATTCAAGAGATCAAGCAGAACATTGTTAGCGGAGTTTCTAAATGTTTCTCTGCAAAGGATCAAGGAACGATATTCTTTGAAAATCGTTTAGTAGTTCCTGAGAATGAAGACATAAGGCATCTGATCCTCAAAGAAGATCATGACACTCCCCTCTCAATTCATCCCGGTAGCACAAAAATGTACCGAGATCTACGCCAGAGATTTTGGTGGACCCGGATGAAGAGAGACATTGCACAATTTGTTGCCGAATGTGATGTTTGTCGTCGCATTAAGGCAGAACACCAAAGACCTGCTGGCACTCTTCAACCATTGTCTATTCCCGAGTGGAAATGGGACAAGGTCGGTATGGACTTCATGACCGGCTTTCCAAAAACCCAGAAAGGAAATGATACCATCTTCGTTGTCATTGATCGACTTTCCAAAGTTGCTCACTTCCTTCCAGTTCGCGAGTCTATAACTGCTAGTCAGTTGGCAGACTTGTATGTCTCTATAATTGTGTCTCTTCACGGTGTTCCTTTGGAAATCAATTCTGATCGTGGTAGCCTTTTCACCTCTAGATTCTGGGAAAGTTTTCAGAATGCTATGGGAACTCATCTATCCTTTAGTACAACTTTCCATCCTCAATCTAGCGGTCAAGTTGAAAGGGTTAATCAAATCTTGGAAGACATGCTCAGAGCTTGTGTTATCTCTTTCGGAAAGAATTGGGAGAAATCTTTTCCCTTCGCCGAATTTGCTTATAACAATAGTTTCCAATCTAGTCTGAACATGGCTCCCTTTGAATTCCTCTATGGCCGACGATGTCGAACTCCCCTAAACTGGTAAGAAACCGGTGAAAGACAACTCTTTGGACCGGATATGATCAAGGAAGCAGAAGAGCAAGTTCGCATTGTTCGTGATCGTTTAAAAGCCGCTCAGTCTCGTCAGAAAAGCTACTATGATCGTCATCATAGGGAAGAGAGCTACAATCTGGATGAGAAGGCTTACCATCGGGTTACTCCTCTGAAGGGAACCCAAAGATTCGGTATCAAAGGCAAGTTGGCCCCACGTTACATCGGACCCTTCCGCATTCTAGCTAAACGTGGAGAAGTTGCCTACCAACTTGAACTACCCCCTCATCTTTCCCGAGTACACGATGTATTCCATGTGTCACAACTCAGGCGTTGCTTCAAGGACCCCATCCGCGAAGTCGACCATGAAACGCTTGATCTCCAAGATGACCTTTCTTATCGAGAGTACCCTGTTTGTATTCTTGATTCAGCAGAGCGTGTCACTTGTCGTCAGAAGATCAAGTTCCTCAAAGTGCAGTGGTCACATCACTCCGAGAAAGAAGCAACCTGGGAAAGAGAAGACCGCCTCCGTGTCGAGTACCCCACCTTCCTCCCGACGACTTCTGAATCTCGGGACGAGATTCTTTTGAGTGGGGGCAAGTTGTCACAACCCAAGTTTAGGTAAGTGCTAGGGTTGCTTGATCCTTTTGCATCATGCAAAAATTCAAAAGAAAATTCAAAAATGGGGAAAAGAAAAGCCCTGAGAACTTATTTCAAATGACCAGATAAAAATCTTTTTCCAAAAATCATTTGAATGTTTGGAAAATTCCTATAAATGATGGTGATCATTTTAAAAGTGGTTTGGGTATTTTACCATGCCCATGGAATATTCAAAAATTCAAAATGTGCCTTGGAAAATTAAAAGAACCCCTATTTGATTTGAAATTCAAATAAGTTGAATTTCAAAAATTCCCAAATCCTAAATGTGACTAGCTACTGGTCCTCTAGGGTTTATAAAATTATTTGGGACATTTTAAAAATTGTCTAGCTATTTGAAATAGCAAGACACAACAAATTGCAGAAATATAAAAGAAATCAACAAGGAAACAGAGAAAGGGCAAAGGCCCACCTACCTCCCACTTACCCCGGCCCACCTGGACTCGGCCCAGCCCACCGCAGCGCTTGTCGTCTACCTCCCCGCCGAGCCAAGAAGCTCGGTGGAGGCAGAGCGTGCGCACGGAGCCACCTCGACGCCGAGAAGCCTCCCAGGCCTCCCTGTCCTCGTCTTCGCGCTAGGAGATAAGCCGCGTTTTCCCGCACCTTTCCCCTCTCTCTCTGGTCACTCTGCTTCTCTCCTCCTCGCCTTTCCTGTGCAACCCGAGAGCTCGCCGGAGCGCAGCGCTGCGAACACCGTGGCCACCGGCCTCCTTTCGCCCCGCCTTGGTGTCCAGAAGATCCACCGCCGTCGCCTACGTCTCCTGGAGCACCCAATCGAGCCGAGGAGCCCCAGAGCCGTCGCCCTCATCATCATCTTTCCCGCCGGCCGCCGCTCGTCGGCGAGCGATTCCTCCGCCACCGCAGCCCCTTCGACCTCGACGTCCCCTCCAACAGCTCTGGGGTGAGCTCCTCTTCTTCTTTCCCTCTCTCGTGCTTCTCTCCGTGGTCCGTACCGCGTTCTCGCCGTGGCCAGTAGCTCCTCCACCGTGGACCTCGACGCCGGCATGGCCGGGAGCCTCCCCAAGAACCCCCGATGGCATGGTTGGACGCAGGATCTTGCGGGCTTCAAGTTGGTGGTTCCCCCGTGCCCTCCCGTGGCCAAATCCCCATTCCAGCGAGAGCGTCGCCGTGGCAGAGCCACCGGCGTCAAGCCGCCGGGCACTTAACCCTTAACCCGTGCCTAATTACCCCCCCTAAACCACTGACCCCTGGGCCCCAGGCCCCTAAACCTCTTTTAGTTTTAATTAACAGAGGGGTTAACCCCTGTGACACTGATAGTGGTGGCCCACTGGTCAGCCCCCCCTGTGACATCAGCATTACTTCATGCTGATGCAATAAATGGAATTAAAAGAATTAAAAGAATTACAGAAATTCCAAAAAAATAGCCAAACTTCAATAAATCATAGACAATTCATATGAACTCCAAATTGGACATATAATATATGAAAAATTATCAGAAAAATGCAAGGATTAAGAATATGCAATTTGTTTTTATGTTTGACCATTTAAAAATGGGTGAACAGTAGCAAATGTGTATATGGATTAATAATTTGACTTTGGAGTTTGAATTTGCATTTCAAATGCAATATACTTCAATTAAGATGAATATGATACAACCAGTACCATTCACATCATGGACAACCTTATCATGTGTATGTGCATTTTACTTCCGAAGTTGTCCTCCCTTGTTGATGATTGCCTCCGATGACAGACGTTCCGAGACGGTGATCACCCCCGAAGAAGAAGACCACCGTTAAGACCCGTGTATCGTCAGCAAGGCAAGCAAACCCCATTGATGATATCTATAAAATCCTACTTCCCTCTCAGTCTCGCTTATTCATGTTTAGGAGATCACCGAGACACGTTCCTTCGCATAGTTGAACCCATTCCGATGCATGACCTATCATTTTGCTACCGTATTAAGCAAACCACAATCCTAGCAGATATAGGAGTTGAATGATGAGCATGTGGCCCCTGCAACTGTTACTTCTTATTGCTGCTTAGTGATACCATGATGATGTTATGTTTGTGAGTTGGGATGCAATGAACACAATGATGCTGATGATAAACGTGTTGGTGAACCCACCCTAAACAAAGGTGAACGATGAGAGGCTGTGTAGGAGTACACAGTGGGTTGTCTCGTTGAACACTGTCCTAGGCCCCGAGTTCTTGTTTTGTGATCCAAGACAAAGAGTATGAACACATGTAGGGTTTTATGGGAGCCCCGTTTGGCCTCTTTACGTACCCGATCCGGTCCAGGAGTCACACTAGATTCGGGCTTTCCATTTGACCTAACTATAGATATGTGGGTGGACCTGTGAGGCAGTGAAACCATCTGTCAAAGGTGGCGTCTCGGTCCCTTGCATTATCTGAGTCCGTTTCGTGGAACCGGACGGACTCTCGAGCGGTGACAAACTCAGGTAGTCGACTCCTGGATTAGAGAAGGTGATGTGAGGGTAGTGCCTTGGTTTCATCCACGTCCGACACCCGCTTGAAGGGTGACAAGAACGAGGCGATAAGTGATGACACGCGTGTGAAGATGTACACCCCTACAGGGTTAATGAACTATTCGAATAGCCGTGTCCGCGGTTATGGACTACTTGGAGACCTTTACTTGATCATAGACAACTTGAATGGATACTTATAAAACTCGCAAGATAAGCGTGAGTGCTATGGTGTGCTCCTCATGGGGAAGTCGAGGAAGTAACCATAGCGGTGTATTGGTTGGAGACTTGGTAGTGGACTCGTGTACGCTTCTTACCTCAAGTCTGGTACTCGTAGTACAGGACTAGCCAAGACAAAGCTGGCACTTCTGCATGTTGAACCCCACCTCCTTTACCTTGAAACTTGAGCATGAGTAGTATAGATCTGATGTAAGTCTCGCTGAGTACGACTTTGTACTCACGTTTTCTTATTTTATGTTTTAGATGAGAACCCGGACCCCGATGGAGTCACCTTCGTGAAGCTCGACGTTGACCTTGGTAGCATAGTTCCAGACAGCAGTCTGGTCCCTCGTGGAAGGGAATGTATGTTTACAAGGCTTCTCTAAGCCATTTGTTAAACTTGTCTGTACTCAGACCTAATTTGCTTTCGTTGTATGATGTAATGTTGATCACATACATGTGATATTTGTATGCTATATGTGTAAGTTAATAAAGAAGTACTTTGTAGAGTTATGTGATGATACCTGCTGTTCATAATAGGCATGTGTGATGCGTGTATGTTTATAACATGCATGTCTTAGTATGGGTTTTCGAGACCTTAGTTGTGATCTGGCTGGCGGTCTTTTATACACCAAGTGGCCCTTAGATGTGCGCAGCTTGGGGCATCGCGATGCGATTGCTCGTGACTCTGTCACGTGCACACTTTGTTGTATGATCGAGCCCGCCCTAGACCCCGACTAAGTGATCGGGCTGGAGTAAGTCTATGTAAGAGTTAGGATTCAATCAATAACATGGTTGAGGCGACTTGTCTATGAATATGGGATTCACCAACCATAGGCATTTAGACTCATGAGCGGACGATGAGGACCCATCTCAGTTGATCATCCGGCCTGAATGGGATGCCGCTCATGTTCGATGCTTTCCGAGAGTGTTCTGTGCTTGGCCTTGTCTGCTTAGACAAGTGGGTACGGCTCTCGGCTCTCCATGTGATTGTATCATGACTGGAATTACATACGCCTATTCCGGGTCCCGACAAAGGATAGGACTTGTGTTATGACTGCGTAAGTAGGTGGATAGAAGACTTGTTGGAGGCGATTCCTCATCGGGGTCTTGGCTTCTCATCTTACTCTAAATAGATCGTTAGCCACTTCATATACTGCTAGTGCGGTTGCAACCTCACCACTTACCCCATCCTTACCGTAAACTACTAGTTATCCTAGAATGACAAGTGATGAGGTCCTTGCTGGGTTAGTTGACCACTACAGTTGGATGCTGAGTACTTATGTACTCATGTTGCTACCCCCAAACTCTTTTCAGTGTTCTTGATCGACAATAGGTATGGTGATCGACATTTCACGTGGAGACTCGACGACAACTAGTTAGGCAAATCCCGACGGAGAGCCTAGACCCGCGTGGTTGGGACCGGTGTGTTTTACCTTTTCCACTAGGAATTTGATTGTAGTCCGTACTTAGACATATAACTTCCGCTTATCAATTGTAATAAGATAGTTGTATGTCGATTGTATGAGATGTTGTATCCTTGTAGATGTAATGTTGTGATATCATGTTGAAACCCGAGACATATGGCTTCGTCATAAGTCGTGGTGGGTCCAATATGTGCTCCGTCCTCGGGTCTGGACATAAACGTCTATATCTAAAACAGTACCGCATATCGGGTCTTACAACTTGGTATCAGAGCCTTACCGACCATAGGATCCCTTTTCTAGCCGAAGTCGAGTCTAGACAAAAACTATTTTGTAGTTACTAAGTTAGTTATCGAAGAGTAGGAATCTTTTTACTCCTTACCTTTGCTCTATTCAAGACAAGTGTCGTAAGTGCTCTAATTCTCGCCTCATCCCCTTCAAACTCTAGGATCTCGAGTAAGTGGAGTTTCAGAACCGTTACAATGCCTTGCTTGCAGCGTATTGTCTCGATTCCGATCTCAGGTTTGGGAAATCCTGTAGTACCTTTAGTTTCTTTCATTCTGGTGTACATGATGGTCATTCCTTTCCCTCCATCATCTTGCCTAGTGTCTTCACAATCTAGAGTGGGAACACTATCCTTTTGATCCGGTTCTCGCTGTCGTTCTTCCTCTTGACACCTGATAGTCTCGTTCGCCGAAGTTGCTGTCTCTCTGCGAAAAGTTTCTCTACGGAAGATCTTTGTTCGACATGGAGTACAACCCCTTGTTGGTGGTGTTGAGGATCATCATCTCTCTTCTCTATCCCCTCTCCCCCGGATGGTCTTGGATCTCGGGAAGAGATCCCTTGTTGGTGTTGTTGTATTGTAACAGCCCGGAAATTTCACCCAAATAAAAAATTTCGTTTGTTGATTTACTTTGTTAATTGCTAGAATTGTTTGCGGTGTTTGCTTCATCGATTTATTAATTGGTGAATATATTTCCCCCTCTTTTCGTACCGGCATGCGTGACCGAACCTTTCCATCACGACACACGACCTTTTGTGACACCCGGTATTCACCCGATCACCGTCGCGACTTTCAGCAGAGAACCAGCCTTCACCATCGGTGCGAAAACCCCCATTTATAATTAAATGGGTTATTTTATCGGGCGGTGTTTTGAATTTTGTGCGATTCCGACTTCGTCAGGTAGGTAAACGATCGGAGGTGCCGGGCATAGTAGCCGGTATATCTCCAGGGTGCATTTATAAAATGCTACGCGTGCAAGTAGCCGACCTCCCAGTTTTTCCTCTTATCTTCTATGCTTAGCCCACCCAAAATCGGGCCAAAAGGCCCCTTTAAACCACCCATTTTGTAGCCCATATAGCTTCACCTAACCATCTTCTAGAAATGGACAAGACCCATTGAAAAATCTATAACCCTAGCCCCTACTCCCCTCCATTTCCGTGCCAACCCTCTGCCCCGCCGCCACCTGGTGGAACCCCCTCACCAACCACTCCCCACCTCAGATCTAGCGGCCACGATCTGGGTCGTTAGATCCGAATCTGACAAACCGCATCGCTCCACATCACCAGACGGACCCCCACGCCCGATTTGTTCCTCCCGCCCCCAAGCCTCCACGGCCGAGCCGCCTCGCGCCACCTCGCCTCCAGCTGGCGAGCCGCCGCTCACCCGCAGGTCACGGCCGACGCGCCCCCTCATTTCTCCCCCGTGCCCTTCTCGTTCTCTCCCTCATTTCCTCTCCCCGCAGGTCACGTCGGTGACGCCATGGCGCACTGGAACTCAAGACGCCGCCACGAGCTGATCGTCGACCGGATCCGCCTCCCCATCGCAGATCCGGCGGAGTACGACCGGACCCGTCCGTCCCGCGCCCATCCACAGCCACCCCGTCATTCGTGCCATCCCTACCTCCTGCTCATCATCGCTAGGTGGCTGCTGCCGCCGCCTGTACGCCCCGAGCAGGAAAAGGGGACGATCATGCCTCGCTCGTGCGACCCCGCGTGCACGGCCAGGCGGCGCAGCCACGCACCCCTAGCGGCCCAGCAACTCCTGGCCCTCTCGTCCTCTCCGCCCTGGGCGCGTAGCACGTTAAACCTCGCCCACCCTGCTGTTGGGCTAGGCCTGCATGATGAGTGCCCCGCTTCCCCTTTTTTCTGTTTTGTTTTGGGCTTGGCCCAGTTCTGCTGCTTTGTGACGCTCGGTGCGCCAGTTAGTTATTCTGCATGGCCTATATCTTTTTAACGGTAGCTCGGATCGCGACGTGTTCTACATGGAACTTGCTTAGAATTTTGTGTAGTTTAAGAAAATATGCTCCTTTTCCATGTTTGCACTTGTTTACATGTTGTTTACCTGCTAATTACAACCCTTGCCACTATAAACTGTAATAGACCATAACTTTTTAACCGTAACTCCGTTTGGGGTGTTCTTTATATGTAACTTGACTAGAGTTTCGTGTAGATTATGATTGTGCTATTGTTTGCTGATGTTAACCAATATAAAATATGGTTTAGGATATAAAAGTACCAAATGATTTAATTGTCGTGGGGTACTGAGTGATATGCCATGTTTAGGATTTTTCCTTACTTAAATTGACTAGTATAGATAGTTTACTTTATGATTCACCTCTTGCCATGATTGTGTGATATGCCATGCTTGTGTGAGATGCCATGTTAACAACCTTTTCTTATGTTGTGTAGCTAAACAACTTGAACCGATGATAAATGTATGGCATCGTCGTGTGTGAACGATACTTCACTTAACATGTTAGTAACCGCTCTCGACGGTAGATGCGATTCCGCAGTGCGTTGTCTCGTGTTGCCTTCTTGATGTTGCTTGCTAGTGATTGCTTCATAGTAATAGATGCTGGTTCGTCGATTGCCTTTCCAGTGTTTCCTTCTTGTGTGCTCCCACGGTTACCTTCGGAAACGTTGTGAGCTTGTGATCGACTACACCTTCGGAACCCGACTTATCAATAGGAAAGGACTATACATTAGTTATGATCCATTCTATTATAACTAGAAGTTTGCATGATAGTATAAGATAGGTTCAATGTTTGATCCTACCACATGTTTACAACCTCTCTTATTGTCGTGGGAAAGTCACGGCATATGTTCGAAGAGTCGAACTTGACATGGGACCTTTGCTGCGAGGTTGATACGAGGAGAGAGTCGACTTTGACAAGAGACTCGGCAATTTACCCAGGTTTCAACCCTCTTTGTATCGAGGTAAACACCTACTCCTGCTTCTTATTATTACGGGGATCGACTCCTCGAATAGAGTAGTCGATGGATTGATTACAAGAGAGTCGGATCGCAACCTTAGTCTCGTGGAGATCTAGGGTACGCCAGAAGTGTCTAGTCCTGACTTGTACTAAGTTGAGTTCTCTCTCTGGATCCCGTGGACCTCGACTTATAAAGGCACCGGTTCCTAGGGTTCTGCGAGTCCGACTCCTAAACGAGGCGGAGTCCTATTCTACTTTACAATCATACTGCGTGCTATACAAGGTAAGTCGAATTCCTTCTATGGCTTCAATCTTCATGCTTGGCACGTCTGGCCCATGGCCGGGTCTTCTTTGGTGGGTCTTCCTTATGTAAGTCGGCCCAGAGGTTTATAATGCCGGGTCTTCTTTGGTGGGTCTTCCTTATGTAAGTCGGCCCAGAGGTTTATAATGCCGGGTCTATGGGCTTGATCAATTGATACGTCCCAAACGTATCTATAATTTCTCCTTGCTCCATGCATGTTTTGTGTGACTTTGCCATGTTTTGCTTGAACTTTCATACACTTTTGAACCTATTTGGACTAACCTATCAACTCAGTGCACCCAGTTGCCAGTTTCTGTTTTCTGCTGTTTTCTGGCCATTAAAAGTGCTCCAAAAATTCTGGGAAAAATATATAAAAAATCAGCGCGACAGAAGCTTCCGGAATCACCAAGAGAGGGAAGGGGGGCCACCACCAGGCAGCCAGGAGGGCAGGTGGAGCGGCCCCACCCTAGGTCGCGCCAGGGACCCTCCTGAATGCCTCGTGGGTCCCCTCGATGCCCCCCTTCGCCTATATTTACCCCTCGGGGTGGAAACCCCTAATATCGATCTCTTTCTCGCGAACTCCCCTCTGTACCGCCGCCGTCGTTTCAAGATCGGGGCTGCCTGGAAAACCTGCCCCGGCACCCTGCCGGGAGGAGGAACCCCCTCTGGGAGACCATCCATAGCCATGGACGCCTTTCGTATGTGCCGTGAGTAGTCCGCCTTGGACCATGGGTTCGTGACCAATAGCTATGTGATGAATCTCTCCCCCCTTTGTGCTTCCACTTTCGAATCCTCGTGAGCTTCCTCACATGATCGCAGCATCTATGTAATTTCTGCTGTTGCTATGCTGAGTTTGTTGGGATCTGATGGATTATGAGACTATGTTCAGATTGTGATGAGTAATATATTTGGTTCTTCTCTTTTATATTTTGTTCTTGAGTAAATTCTTGCATGTTCTCCGTTGCGGTATTTGCTTTGGCCAAGTATTTTATTTGCAACTCCAAGAGAGAGCGTTATGCTCGATTCTGGGTTCAGCCCCTTGATGTCTAGCTTGAGTGACAGAAACATGAGACTAGGGGATGTGTTGTTGCCACCAGGGATAAAACAACGGTGCTTGTACCTGCGGGTGCAAGGATTGTGTAACAGCCCAAGAGTGGCATTCCTCTGTTCACCATGTATTTGTACCTTTCCCTATTTTGGTGTTCAAGTTGTGATCATGTTAAGTGTGACTTTTCATGTGAACATGGGGGTCATGAAGAAGTTGTTCCCACTTGTCTTTCATTTTGTATGAATTGATCAAATGCCAAAAGAATGGAATTGAGCTCTGTTGCAAATTCATGTGTGCCCATTTGAACTCCAAACTTTGCCAAGCCGATACTTTGGGGTTTAGGGAATTTTTCATGATTTTATAACTATTTTTTCACCTCTGAAAAATAGGGAGGAAAAATGGAAAACATTTGAATTCAAATTCAAAGGTTCAAATTCCACTTGCTCCAAAAATGGTCAAACCATTTTTATAAAATCAGGAATATTCCAGGAAGAATTTTGGTGCTGGAGTTTTGTTTTTTATCTCTCCTTTTCCTCTCTGTAAAAGTCCTAGGGCTTGCATGGATTTTTTAATTGAAAAAGGGTTGCTTTTCTTTTTTTTCTCCAGGTATCCTGTCGGCCAGGCCGGTCCAGCAGGCCTATTTCCTCCTCTCCCCGCAGCCCAACCCACCGAAGGGGTACGGACCCCCCTCCGCAGCCGTTGGATCTGATCCACGGCTGGGATATAACAGAGCATGACGGCCGCCATCCCCTCCGTTTGCTGTCAGGCGCGGACGCCGAGAGAGGAGCGACGCCGGAGCCGTTTCCCTCGCCGTCTCCGACCGTCTTGTCGACCCGACGCCCCCTATAAGAGCCCCTGCTGCCCTGGGGTTCTTCTTCCCCCTGATTTCCCCCTCGCCGCCGCCTCGCTCTTGATAGCCCTCCCCTGTTCTGCCATGGGAGCCGGTGAGGAGCTCGAAATCCGTCGCCGCCTTGTCGCCTCGTCGAGCGCGTGCTCTTCCTTTGCGTTCCCTCTCATCTTCCTCACACCTTCCCGTCGGCAGGTCGGAGCTAGGAGGCAAGCCGCGTCCCGTCGCCGTGGTCGTCCGCATCGTCGCCTCTCTGCTTCGACGACGACCCCCCCGTCCGCTTCGTCTCCAGCGCCACCGAGTTCACCTCCAAGCACCCCTAGGTGAGGACGCCGCCATCCCCTGTTCCCCGTAGTGCTTCGCGTAGTAGCTCATCGTGCTACCCTTTTTCCGCCCGCCGTGAGTTTCCGGCGAGAGGCAAGTCGCCGTTGTCGCGTCCCCGGTGCAGGTGTGAGTAAAAATGGGTCCTTTGGGGTCCCAGCGTTGAGCGCGCTGCCTCCTTCGAGCCGCCGGAGCACCGTAGCCGAGGCGAGTCCGTCGTGAGTCGCCGGCACCGCCCATGCTATCGTCGGGGTTCAGTTTCGTCAGGCCGTCGCCACCTTGATCTCCCGTCGAAGTTAGCGAACCCCCTGGTGCGAATTAGTTGCATTACGAGGCCGGATCCTGCAGCTGGTTGTACCAGCTCCAGATCCCACGCACTTGAGGCGTCGAAGGTGGCCTGTGCCCGAGGCCAGCTGTAAGGCCCGATATGCGGTACTGTTCCAGATCTAGATGTTTCCATCCAGATCCGGGGACGAAGAACAAATCGGTCCCACCGCGACATATGACGAAGTCATATGCCCCGGATTTCCAACATGATATCACAACATTACAGATACAAGGATACAACATCTCATACAATCGGCATACAACTTCCTTAATACAATACAACAGCGGAAGATATATGTCTGAGTACAGACTACAATCAAATGCCTAGTGGCAAAGAGAAAAACATCGATACCCATAACCACACGGGTCCAGGCCCTCCGCCGGGATCCGTCTAACTAGTCATCGTTGAGTCTCCACATGAAACATCGATCACCATACCTGTTGTCGATCAAGAACCCTGAAAAGAGTTTGGGGGTAGTATCATGAGTACAGAGGTACTCAGCATCACTCTGTAGTGGTCATCTGACCCAGCAAGGACTTCATCACTCGTCATTCTAGGACAACTAGTAGTTTACGGTAAGGAAGGGGTAAGTGGTGAGGTTGCTGCCGCACTAGCATTTATGAAGTGGCTAACGATCTAGAGAGTAAGGTAAGAAGCCAAGCATTCGATGAGGAATCGCCTCCAACAAGTCTTGCTATCAACTACTTACGCAAACATAACACCTATCCTATCCTTGTCCTCCTCTTCGCATCCCGACGGAGAAGAAGTAGTCAAGGCACACACACACGTTGATCAAGTTATATTAAGATTATCTCAGTTGTTGTTGTCTATGAACAAGGAGTAGGTCTAGAGTCGTCCATAACCATGGACACGGCTTCTCGAAAAGATTTAACCCTGCAGGGGTGTACCAACTGCCCATTACGAGGCTCCGCACGCACGTCCATCTCTCTCAGTTGCTACCCATTATAGGCAACCATTTTATGTTTTAGTTCCAAGAGATCCGAAACGACAGGTCCCTTTAACTAACAACGAACAAATCCGGGTGGCCCCCGGTGAGTCAACACCCAACTCAAAAGCCGGCCGCGCTCTCGAATCGGTCTCTACCGTCTGTCGCAGGTTTGGATAGCCGGTTAATCACACATGGGAAACCGGGTCCTCAGCCGGACAAAGTGGGCCAGCAAGGGAACTATGTCCTCACTGGTCCAGGTTGGTTTGTAAACAACTGGCGGCCGACCAGCACACACACGATTTCAAATGGTAAATCAGCTTCGGCCACCACTGAAATGTTTGAAGCTAGGTAGGTAAGAAAAGGGGACCCCATAAAATCCCACACGCGGTTAGGCACGCTCAGTCTTAAAACCAATACCCGTAACTCGGATCCTAGGTGACTCGAATGGAACAAAGCGTCGGGGCAGGATAGCCTAGACCTTCCATCCTTCGTCGAATATAGTCAACATTATAATAATAATCATATCATCCAAACAATAATAATAATGTGATATCCCAAACCAAGGATTAACAGGGTAACATCGTAGCATCCTAAGCATGCATACTAAGCAGGGGCTGAGCGACGAGCAATAGTAACATAGCAGTACAAGGTTTGCTGGGAGGGGACATGGCTGTATCGGTTTGAAAGAGGCTGTAAGCATGTGGTAGGATCAAACATCGAACCTATCCTATACTAGCATGCAAACTGTTGGTTGAAATAGAATGGATCATAAGTAATGTATAGTCCTTGCCTGTTGATAAGTCGGGTTCCGAAGGTGTAGTTGATCGCAAGCTCGCAACGTCTCCGAGAGGTACCCGCGGAAGCACACAAGACGATAAACACTGGAAAGCAATCAACGAGCAAGCAACTATTACTACGAGGCAAACAAGAGCAAGCATCAACAAGAAGGCAACACGAGACATCGCACCTACCGTCGAGAGCGGTTACTAACAGGTTAAGTGGAGTACTCGTCACACACGACGATACCGCACGTGTACGGTGGTTCAAGTTGTTTAGCTACAGGTGATCAAAAATGGTTGTTAACATGGCATCTCACTCAAGCATGGCAAGAGGTGAAGCATAAATAAACTACCTAAGCTAGTCAATTTAAGTGGGGTGAAATCCTAGACATGGAAAACTATTGCGGACCCCACGATAAAAATGGAATATTTTACTGTTTTTCCCTAAACAATATTTTATTATTTTTATTAACAAGCAATAGCAGCATAAACACAATCTACATGCAATTCTAGTCAAGTTACATATAAGGAGCATTTTAAACAGAGCAACGGTTGAAAAGTTATCGCAATTACAGTTTACAGTGGCAAGCAGTTGTAATTAGCAGGTCAACAACATGTAAACAAAGTCAAACATGGCAACAAGCAACATTTTATTATCCACGCGCAAAACGGAGCAACTTTCATGTAGAAAGCGTCTCCATCGGACCGGTGAAAAGATACGGGCAATGCAAAAAAAAAACTAAATCTGCCCAAATAACAGATAAAAGAAAAAAAGAAAAAAAACATAACAGAAAAAAAGAGGCCTCACCCAGCCGGGCCGGCCCAAGAGGCTGCGAGATGGGAGGCCGGCTTGGCCTTGGTCCAGCTGGGCCACAACGGGAGGACGTGGGCCGCGCGGCTGGAGCGAGCAGGCTGGCCCACCCAGGAGACAGCGACCTCTGCTCGGAACCGTCCCGATCCCGGTCGGGGGCGGCGGCGCTGGCCGGCTTCCGGCGAGCTGGCGAGGCGGCGCAGGTAGCCGGCGAGGGCTGCGCGGCCGGATCCACCTCTAAAGGAGGCCGACGGCGAGCTCCATGGGGGCGGCAAGGAGCCTCGAGCTCGGGCGGCGGCGAGCTCCACCGAGAGCCATGGTGTGGCCGCGGCTTCGGCCGGTGACGGCGAGTCCTGCGAGGAGGAGGGAAGGAGGAGGGTTAGGGGGAAGATGAGAGGGAGGAGAAGGAGAGGTGGGGCGCGAGGAGGAGATGGTCGGCCGGCAGCCGGAGGCGCGCGGCGGCGGCCTCGGGTCCGTGGGCTGCAGGTAGGAGAGAGTAGGAGGTTGGTGGGAAGCCAGGCGCATCTGGGAAGTCGGATCTCCGGATCTGACGGTCTAGATCAAAGGAAAACAGGGTTTTAGGTAAAATGGGGATAAAATTACGAAAATGGGGTGTTTTTGTGCCAGATCTGGGGCTGGTGGCTGCCAAGGTGCTTAGGGGAAACCCTAAGTAGGGTGGTGGTCTTTATATAGCCCAGGTGGCTGGCAGTTTGCAAAACATCCCCGGATTTTCTCTCGCCCGTGTGTTGCTCACGTTTCTGACCGCCGTGGGTCCGCAGTACCTCCGATTCGGGTAAAACTTCGAACTGCGCGATCAGCGCGTCGAGCCGCTGGCGTTCACCTAGCGCTGGAACCGTTACGAGAACACTTTCCGGCGCGCTATAAAAATATCCCGTTTAAATATTAAATGGGGTTTTTCGTTCCGTTGGTTGCGGCTGGTCTCGTGCGGTTTTCGCGACGATGATCGGGTGAAACCCGGTGTCGCAAAGGTCGAGTGTCAGGGTGGCAAGGGTCGGTCTCCATCCGATGCGAGATAAGAGGGGGAAAAATACTCGCCGATCGATAAATCGGAGATGCAAACACCGCAAACAAATCAGACAATCACTACTAGGAGAAAGGCTGGTAGTAGTGCCCCCTTTTGGCTTATCAGTAGCGCCCCAGGGCGCGCTACTGCTAGCACGCTACAGCTAACTTGTAGCAGTAGCGCGCGTACGCACCCGCTACTACTACACCAATAGCGCCCCCTTAGAGCCCGCTACTACTAATACCAGTAGCGCGTACAGGTAACAGGGCGCTACTGGTATTTATTTTTCATTTTCTGTTTCTTTTTCCCATCGTATTTTTGCTGTATTTGTACATGTATTATACAATATAGTCTCATACACATACACAGGTTTTCTACAGAGTACAAATCTCATCATATCATACACATACAATAATATGATGACCATATATATATATCATCATGATCTCTCATATCCAACACAAATGATGTCTCTCATCATGTCATCTCTAAAATAGCGATAGAAGTTGTCACAATATCTTAAATACATGCAACTACAAGAAAGTTTCATCATCCATCTAAACTATGATATATACTTGAAGAGCGGTCACTATGAGGAAGAGTGGAGTTATGTAGTAGCTCATGAAGCGCCGCCTCCGATCTTCCTCTCGCGCTAGCGTAAATCTCAAGTAACTAGCTTCCGCTTCCTCTCTGGTATTGAACCCTCTTTGGTTGCCGCTCGGGAACCGGTGCACTTGGGCCTGACACTCTGGCCACTCATCGTACACTCCTGGAAACTTCCCTATGTACACGGCATAGCACTTCTTCGCCATCGATGATCTATGTACCTATTAGAGATGCATATTCATTATAGGAATTCAACAATAGTACACAACATAATATACTTGAGCAACACGAAGACAAAAAGTTAGTGAATAGATGCAACATAAAGTAACATACATAATATAATATACACACGTTGTTCATGGTACCCCAACCAATTCACTAGCTAGCAAGCGTTACGCAAGTAGTTCAACATGACCATTAAATTACATCACAAAGGTTTCATATCGCTTCCAAAAGTATAAATTCAACCGAGACATCATCATCGGCATAGTCAATACACTAGAACTTCCATCCATCCATATCTGGGAGGACGCACCCTAGCTTATTGAATGGCGTAATGTCCAAAAGCTGCATTCCTACGCGAGTTTTAACATCAGCTCGCAATATTGGGCTGTGGTATAACATCCCCTTCTTGTCGACGACTTCTTTCATGATGATGGTTGCAATATCCTTCAGGATGCGAAAGAAGTCATCTCTTACTTTATAATCCGGTTCGGCTAAGTATTTTGCCCATATCATGATATGATTGTCATCTTTTCTTTCCATGCGAAACGTTGCTGATCCTTTCTGAACTCCATCATGAGATGGATGACATAGTATCCATCATTTGTACTTCCTTCCGGTTGATGGATACTGCAGAAGTTGGTTTTATGCGAGAAACACGGCGCGCCCTTCCTTCGTGACTTTTTCTCGATGTGGCCACCCCTCATGCCGAAGCCCCGGAGAGCGGAATCCAGAAGACTCATTACTTTGGTGTAGTCCTTCCTTTTGAAGTTCCTAGAAGAGTCGAAATACACGGCATGGGAGACTCGCGGGAAAAGAACGATAAGGACGGCGTGCCCCTCGCTGCGCAAAATAAATGCACCTCAAATTAGCTAGCCTCCATATGAGCAAAGGAATGATTGAAATGTAAAGGCAATCGGGCAATGACTTACATTGGATGATAAGGCACGAGAACCATTTCCTTCTCCTTATTCATCAGCATGAAATTTTCGATGTACTCCCTAGCAGTTTTAAGTTCATAGTCACCGAGCGACAAGAAGGACTCATGCATGTAGTATGGATCTGCCACCGCGATTTGCGAGATTTCCTCTCTTTTGATGACAAAGCTCATATGGAGCGCAAAAAGGCGGACGATCGTAAAATCGAGCTGCCTAGTGAGGAACATCTCAAAGATGTGATCAAACCGCAGGAAGAACACTTCCGCATGCGCCGTGTCGACGTAGCCCATGCCCGGAGGCACACGCACCGCATAAAGTGGATATCCTGGATCCTTCGACGCGAGAAGGCTTTTCTCTGTCGACAGTACATGGTCGTGCAGTCTCCTGAGATCCCCTGATATGCTCTCCAGCGGTTTCGGCGGGAGGATCGGCTCGCCCGCGACATGGATCAATGCCGTACCTTTCATCGGTACACGGTCTGCAAAACCGGTTGGCAGAACCGACTTGCTGCTAGAAGCATTGACAGCCTTTTTGCAGCTAAGTATTTCCTATTCGGTCTCTTCCTCGGCTTATTCTGGGGGAGAGGTTGTGATGAGCCTTTCATAGCGCCCTTGATCGCCAACCCAAGTGTTGACGGGCTGAGCAAGGGTTGTTCATGCTGGTTTGAGGCGGCATCCGGAGGCGTGTCCTGCAAGGGTTGCGCGAAGAGAGACTTTTTGCACTCAGACCTAGGATGCTCCTGCTCCGACAGAATATCCATCTCCTCGTCCACATGCTCCTTATTGGCCGAGTCATATGGCTGACTCATCATTTCTACTTCCTGATTAATGAAGGCGGTGTTGAGAAATTGCATAGGGTCGTCCATGTCATCATCCATTGCTTGCTGGAGCACGGGGGAGAAATCACGATCCACTCTGCTTGGACCGCCTTCCTCGCGTCGCTCGCCGCTCTCACCCAGCATAACAGGCGGCGCTAATAATTGCGGAGGCGGGGTGGTGGTGTTCATACCTTCTTGGGGATGTGTTGTCGTTGGTGTGGTCATCACGGCGGCCGACTCGACACGAAGAAGACCCTTCGGCCATAGGATGAAATGGCCCTTGCAGTCTGCAAGCCGCTTAGGGGTCTCGTCTTCCTCTCCCCCGAGTTGTACCGGAGGAGCCAAATCCTCGTGGCCCGGTTTGACACTCGCCACGGAAACCTTGAAAGTGGTATTGGGCATCTGCATGGTGTGGATCATCCGATCCGTGGGATTTATTATCGTTTCCTTTCCCACATCCACCGTCTAGCCATTGATCATGTATAGTAAGGTGCACGGGGTTCTCTCGGCCTGCGAAAACATGTCTACGGCGTCAGACATCCAAAAGGCAATGAAAAAGGGATATATTATAGATATGTTGGTGTGACGCGTAATTACCGTGAGGGCGTCGAGCTCAGCCAAAGGCGAAGGCCCGCCTAGCACGCCAGAGACAGAGGACGGGCTGCTATGAGCGGCTAATGGAGCATGTCCGGATGCGAGAGAAGGCCCCGCTGGTGCGATGTTCACCGAGTTGCTCCCGACGAAGCTAGTACGGGGAAAATCCGCTGCCGTTTTGTCTGGATTTTGCTTCGTCCACTCGATAACAGCCGGGATCAAGGATGAAACCGAAGCTGCGAACTCATCTCTACAGGCAGCTAAAGCTGCATTAACTGCCGACTTGATCATCTCTTGTTTGGTCGCTTGTTCGGTCTCAGCTTCTTTTTTCTCAACCGCAAGCTTCACCTTCTCGTCGATGTTGACCTGACTAAACTTCCTTCTCTGCCTTTTGGCCTCAGGGTCCTCGTGGTAGTAGTGCTTCCACTAGGCACCGTCTCCGACGCCGTGCACACGTCCATGCTGCGGCCGAGTGTCCAAAGGGAGGCCCTTCATTATGTTCAAGGCCCGGTTGAGATGGGTGTCCCACTTGGGCCTCATCGTCGACTGAGACGATGAGTCGCTTTCGGCATCAAGCTTCTGTTGCTCTTTCTGCGAAAGAAACGTGGAGCATTTACAAATGTTACTACAACGTGTATTCTGACTTGATGAGAAGCTAATATAAGGTGGAAAAAATATTACCAATAATCTCATCAATTCCCTCGTGGGCGCGTCTGTGGACCAAACCTTTTTCTTCGAGTCCCACTTGTAGCGGGCCCTGATGAAGTCATACTCCTGCGGGTCGGTGAACTCCACCAAGGGGTCTGGGATCCCCGCGGCTTCACGTTCCGCGTCCTCCTTGTCCCATATGGGCCTTTTGCCAATGTAACCACGGCTTCCGAGGCGGTGTTTCCCCGTGTTCCTTTTCTGAATCCCCTTGAATTTTGCGGACCTAAGCTTGGCTTCGTCGGTAGCGCAAGTGTCCTTGAATTTTAAGAACTCAGCTTCCGTAAGTGATGGATTCTCCGCAAAAATCTTGGACAAAGGTTTGTTCTTCTCAATCAATCGTTTCACCCTCACTTTCCACGCGGACAATGCGTTGCTGAACTTGACCATGGCGGCGGCGTTTATGTCAGTCATGGCATCATCATCCCACAGAGCTTTGCTCTCATCCCGATCCGGGAACTTGAATCTGTTGTGCAGCTTCGTAAGGAGTAAATGTTCCATATTTGGTATACTCCTCAAGTCATAGTCGTTGATGCTTGCGGTTTCCCGTAGGATGCATCCGACTTGGTTGCTGTAGCACTTGCGAGCTTCCGCCGGCGCTATTGGCTCGAATTTTCCAGGATGCACCTCTGTCACTAGAAGTTTGTCGGTGCCGAGCTTGTTTGGTTTTCGTACCCTCTCCTTCTTCTTTTTTGCTAGTTCATTAGCGACTTTAGCGCCGCCGGTGTCAGTGGCGCCGGTGTCAGTGCCATCGGTGCCATCAGGAGTGCTGTCGGACTCGATTTTGGCGTCCGTCGCACTAGCGGCATTTGGACCTTTGTCTCGTAGCTGAGAAGACATATGGTCGAGGAAGGCGTGTTCATGCTGCTGGTAGTCAAAATCTTCATTTGCACCGGCTTCATCGTTGGTCGACATGTTTCCTACGATATATTTAGTCTCCAAGTTTAATTCTCAAACTATAAAAAAGGACTAAATACCGTCCTATCAAATACCAGGCACTCGATATGTCATACTTTGTAGCACAAGTCATGTCGAAATTCACGGTAAATTTCGGCATGACCTTTGCTAAAAGTGGACATATCGGGAACATGAAATTTGCCGGAACAGAAATAAATCAACATTCCGGCAAAACATAGGCCCCTCGGATCCCTGCATATGGAAAAAAAGAAGAAAATTCATACACAATATCATTTCATTTGCATTTTCAACTCCAAAAGTTCAATTAACATCTGCACTGCACTGCACTAAAAAAATGTGCTCTAACTAGGCAAGTTCAAATGCCATCTACTGGACGCTAGCAACCAAATTCTAGTACCATTGTTCTTCATTAAACCAAGTTCTAATGCCATCTACATCAATAGGAGAAATTATGCTAAGAAGACAACGAGTCCAGAATTGGTAGTTACTATTGGTCAACTGAAGTAGTGAACCAAAATGTCATGCAAGAATTATGTTTCAAAAGAAAAAAAACTCACTGCCCCTCTACAAGTTATGAATTGTGTTAATAATGAGTGTACTGTTACTTCTGAAGTACCATAAGACCATCAGATCTGCTAGAATTACATCATCCAGCATCAAGAGATTGATTTATACTTAAACAATCAAATGAGACTTGCTACTGCCTTTGAACAAGCACCACGCAGCACACACGAATTGGCAAACAAAAAACTGACGAGTGGCCTTGCTATCAAGTCTAAAGAAATTACATAAATACACGAAGTTAAGCTGTCAATCTTGCCACCTTAGAATAAGAGCCTCCAATCTAAATGCCATATTATTAGAAGATATGAATGAATGTTTAACAATTTTTCAAGCTTTGGGACAGCTGAGATATGAATGATTGAATACCTTGGATCCCAGACAGAGGAAGCTCCAGGGGTGGACGTACAATATGTTTAGCTGCTTAACAGAACTGGTGCTTCCCCACTCGAGGCAGAAACGAGACCCAGATCTAATCAAGTGGCAGCCCGCGTGCAGCTTCAACAGCCGGCGTTCACCATTCCAGGCGACGAGGGCGGGTAGGCGCGGGGACGAGGGCGGGGAGGCGCGGCTACGACGACGGCGGCCGCGGAGGCGAGCCGACGAGGGCGGGGATGCGCGGCGACGACGACGGCGGCCGGGGATAAGTTCGAGAGGGACATGAGATAGAGGGGAATGAAAAGAAGAACCCGCCCGACCGGTTTAAGTGAAACTTAGCAGTAGCGGGCCCTGTCAGGGTGCGCTACTGCTAAACGTAGCAGTAGCGCGCGCTGACAGGGCCTGCTACTGCTAAGTTTAGCAGTAGCGCGCTCTGACAGGGCCCGCTACTGCTAAAACTTAGAGGTGACCCGCTTAAGTTTAGCAGTAGCCCGCTTTGACAGGGCCCGCTACTGCTAAACCTTAGCAGTAGCGTGCGCTGACAGGGCCCGCTACTGATATTTCTGGCATTTTTTTCCCTCTTTCCATTTCCTTTTTAATTTTTTTCCCGAACAACGACCGATACAATTTATATAATGTATATTTAACAGCGGCAATATATAATTTGACCGATCGATAACGCGGTTAAAGTGCAAGTATACAAAATAGATACATATATAGATTACAACACACATTTAGTTTCTCAGCGTCGAGGACGTTTCTTAGTGATTAGTTTCTTTCCTTTTTTGTTCGTTTCCGAATAATTTAGGCCCTCGTTGTGACTTTTCCTTTTCCATGGTGTACGATCTTTCATAGGTAATGTAGTCTTCATTCTTCTTTTGACATATGTTTCATCGTCGTCGTCATCTTCCCTCATCGGATTGCCGTACTGGTCATAGTCTTGTATGTTGGCGACTCCATCCATTCCGACGATGTTTCTTTTGCCTCTCCTCACGACAACACGGCTGGGATTGCTCGGGTCGGTTATGTAGAAACATTGTGTCACGTGCTTAGCGTGTATCCATGGCTCATTTTTGGCGATGACGTTCACGGTAGCGCTCTTGGCGTCGGGTATAGACATAGTAGTGAAATACCGGTTTTCTCTTTAGACATTCTTAGCCCATCTGACACGGAACATCGTTGCATTGTGTAGTCCAGAGTCGTTAAGCTCCCAGATCTCTTCGACCCTTCCGTAATATCTTTCAGTTGAGCCGTTGTCGTCAGTCATGCATTCTATCGTCACCCCCGAGTTCTGGAAATCACTTTTCATATCTCTGGCCTCCGTATAGAACGTGTATCCGTTTATATCGTATGCCTGATAGGTGAGGAAGTTGACAGCAGGGTCATGTGCTAAGGCGTATATGAGCAATGCGTCTGTAGACCCCTCTTCCGGGGGATTGGCAAGAACATGCTCTTTGAACCAAGGCAAGAAAGTGGAGTTGTGCTCTCTAGTAACTTCGGCGTCCGTCTTGCGTAGGCCCTGGTCATGGTACTTCTTGGCGATGGTTTCTTTGTGCAGTGTCACGAAAGGGTCTACCACATCAAGATGTTGTAGCACTACTAAGTTTGCCCTGTCAAAGTCATTGCGTCGATCCGAGTGGTCGACATGCAGTTCCCTCCGACTGTTGGTGTGACCTTCTCCTCCGAGCCTCCCATGGTGCTTGTTAACGGGCAAACCAACAACAGGGACGTCGTCGTCTCCGTTGCTTAGATAATTCTCGCCGAAAGAGATGCACTCTTGTGTCAGATAGCCCTGTACGATGCTTCCATCTGGTCGGGACATGTTACGAACGAATCCTTTGATGACCCCATTCATCCTCGCGAACGGCATCATGTTGTGCAGGTATGACGGGCCAAGGTCGATGATGTCGTCCACAATGTGGACACACAGATGCACCATGACGTCAAAGAACGCGGGCGGGAAGTACATCTCGAGCTCACATAGTATGACAACAATCTCTTCCTGTAGCCTTGTGAGCTGCTTCGAACTGATCGACTTTCGAGAGATAACATCGAAAAAATTACAGAAACCAGTAAGCGTGTCACGGATGTGCTTGTCCATTATCCCTCTAAGGGCAACCGGTAGTATCTGCGTCATCATCACGTGAAAGTCATGAGACTTCATCCCGCTGAACCTTTTTTTCTGCATGTCTAGATATCTGCTTATCTTCCCACAGTAACCGGAACTAACTTTTATTCCGGTAAGACACTTGAAAAATTGATCGATCTCCTTCGTATTGAAGGTGAAGCAAGAAGGGGGGCAATATTTCTCTTCCTTCTTCTTTACTTTTTTGCCCCGCCTGTTGTCCCCCGCCTCTCTCTCCGTCTCTGTCTCGGCCGTTTTACGGGGCATGTGGAGATCTGCCCTTATTTCCAAATCTTCCAAGGCTCTTCTTGCCTTTGGGCCATCCTTGGTCTTCTTCGGCATGTTCATCAGTGTGCCAAGCAAACTCTCGAGAACATTCTTCGTGATATGCATTTGATCAAGACAATGAGGTGTATCGAGTTTGGGCCAGTACTCCAAGTCCCAGAAAACAGACCTTGTTTTCCATACCTTCAGCAGCGGCTCCGGTTTTTTCATCTTTCCAGGCGCGAGGCACTCTTTCCAGTTTTTCAACAACTCATCAATTTCGGCGCCGCTCCTCTTACATGGAGGTCCTCGATGCTCAGTCTCACCATTGAATAGATCTCCACGGTTTCTCCACGGGTCATTCTTCTCGATCCATCTTCGATGCCCCATGTACACGATATTCGCAGACCCACCATATTTCGTTAGCTGTTGAGACGTTGTATCATCCATGCACCTCATGCATCCGCAATATCCATGGCACACCTGGCCTGATACATATCCGTAACCGAGATAATCATGCACCGTCGTCAGGACCGCGGCTTTCATATAGAAATATCTTTTTCGAAAGCGTCCCATGTCTTGACTGGTGATTTCCATAACATTTCTAGCTCCTCTTTCAATAGCTCGAGATATAGATTAATATTATTTCCTGGCTGTTTCGGCCCTTGAATCAGAATGCTCATGTGTATGTACTTTGTCTTCATGCACTTCCACGGGGGAATGTTGTACATCCATACAAACACGGGCCATGTGCTATGGTTGGTGTTCTTCTTGCCAAATGGATTCATGCCATCTGAACTCACGCCAAGCATGACGTTCCTTGGATCAAGATGAAATCCATATTCGGCGTTCAACGCTCTCCACTGGCTTCCATCCACAGGGTGTCTCATCTTCGGATCATCTCCATCATCGGGCACCTTCCTGACCGCGTAGTACCGCACGAGCTCAGCTTCCTTAGGATCTACAAAATAACGCTGCAGACGAGGAATGATCGGAAAGTACCATACAACTTTCTGAGGAGATTTCTTTCCGGCCTTCTTGTATCTATCAGCATTGCACACCGGACAACTAGTTTTTTCTGCGTTCTCGTTCCGATAAATGATGCAATCGTTGATGCATGCATGGTATCTAATGTGCGGCAGATCAAGAGGGCACACAATCTTCTTGGCCTCATCGACACTAGTAGGACAAAGGTTCCCCGGGGGAAGAACTGTCTTGTTTAGATACTTGAGATGATCATCGAGGCTTTTGTCGCTCCATTTGTTTTTAGCCTTCATCTTTAGAAGTTCGAGCGTGAAACTCAAGCGGGTCAGCTCAGGAGGGCAACCATCATACAATGGAGTCTTCGAGTCTACCTCCAGTTGCTCCAACTTGGCCTTATCTCTAGAACCAGCTTTGTCGCTAGTCGTCTTCTTGCGAAGCAGGTCTCGAACATGAGGGTCCCGCATGATTGAATTTAGTAGCGACGAAGGATCTGTCATGTCCGCATCTTCTCCGTCATGTTCGGTCTGATCTTCTCCGCCATTACCATGTGCGGCCTCTTCTCCGCCGTCATTTCCAACGCCCTCTTCGTCTTCGGATCCATCAATCATCTCTTCATCCGCTGCCATGGGGTTATTGGTTGCACCGTCGATATCGTCATCACCATCTTCAGTTATCCATCGAGTATAGCCATCCATGAAACCATATCTAAGCAGGTGCGCCTTCAAACGTCTACCCTTAAAGGGGTCCAGCCAGACGCCTTCTTTGCATTTTCGACAAGGACATAAAATCTCCTTTTCATTTTTTTCAACCATGTCGTCCACTGCGGATCGCAAGTATCTATCCACCATCCTTCCACAGACCTTCATGGTCGCCTACGAGTTACACAAACAAAAGATTATAACGACGTGCATATGCATATCAAAGTCATACAAAAATTCGGCATGACCTTCCTAAAAATAGGACATATAGAGTTTACCCGAAATTCGCCGAAACGGAAGTAAATCGACATTTCGGCAAAACATAGGCAAACTCTCATATCACACACCCATACACACACACACACAAATATTTTCATTGATGCAAAGAACAATTTTTTACTCACATCTCATGCATCCACGTACCTAGCTAGCTAGTAATTAATTAAGAGAGAGAGAGAGAAAGTATATACCTTTTGTTAAAATATCACACTTGGGAGAAGCTTGCACTAGCTAGCGAGGGGAAGGAGACAAAGGTGAGAAAGAGAGATAGCTAGATGCATTTATGCATGATATGTGGTGGTGGAGGAGGAGCAAATTAGAAGGAAAGAGAGAGATATTGCATTAATGAAGATGGTGTGTAGTGCATTAATGGAGATGATGTAATGCATTAATGGAGATGGACAAGAGGTAGGAGAAGTAATGAGGAAGAAGCAAGTGAGGGAGAGAGAGGAGGGGGGAGGGGGATGGTTGGTGGAAAGGTGGCTGCTGCGCCTTACCAGTAGCGCCTGTACCGCTACGGCGCTACTGCTATTCTTTTAGTAGTAGCGACCCAATAGATCACGCGCTGCTGCTATTTGCGGGCCTCTGGGTTAAGTTGGGTCCACATTAGCAGCAGCGGGCGTAACGGAAGGGAACTACTGATAAGTAGATAGTAGTAGCGGGCTTTCCAGGGGGGCGCTGCTACTAAAACTTGTCAGCTGGGTTTGGTGGGGACCACCTTTACCAGTAGCGGGTCCACAGATGAGGCGCTATTGATACATGCATATCAATAGCGAGCGTCCATATAGCGCGCTACTGCTAATTAGCAGTAGCTCCTGTCTTTAAAGGGCGCTACTGTTAAGCCTCTACCTATAAGCTTTTCCCTAGTAGTGAATCAAATAAATTCACACCGAAAACAAATTTTTTTTTTGTGAAAACTAGGCTGTTACACCAGCCCCGCCGGAATACCCCGCCGTCGTCAGATGCAACGCGGGTCTGAACTTCACTGTCAGAGCGCCTTTTGAAGCCTCACCTTGCCTGAATCGGGGTTCTGTTCAGATCCCGCTCCGTAGCGTAGTGGTAGGAGGGCTGGGTGGTGGAGTGCAACGGCGTGGGTTCGAATCCCGTCGGGTGCACAACCCTGTTTTTTTTTCATTTGTTTGTTCAGTGGATGCTTGGCGCGATGGGCTCGGCCCAGTGCGGGCAGTGTGAGGTGGAGCTGATGCCCTTGGGCCGAGGCTACCCGAGGTTGGCCCAGTTGGCCTCCCTCTGTTTCTTTTTTTAATTCCTGTTTTCTTTTTTTTGTTTTGTTTAATCCTTCCTCTTGCAATTTGAATTCTGTTTGAATTCCAATGCTTTGTGCCCCTAGTATATATCTTTTTGGGGTAGAGAAATGCACTGATCATCATGGGCACCTTGGTTTTTGAGTTTGAGCAACATAGAAATGCAAGTATGTGGAGGGAAGAGTTTACCCACATGTGATCATGTCATGTTGATGAGGTGGTGCACACTCTTTTTCCTTGCCCATGTAGCCTTCTTCTTCTTCTTCTTTGTCGCAACTCTTGCCATGTGCAGCACCCTCAAGTTGCCATGTTCCTTTTTCCCCTTTGATAATCCCCTTGGTGTCAACTTCGCCGACACATTCCTTCGTCTCCGGAATCGATAATTATTTCACGATGCTTACTATTGTTTTTTGTTGTTGTTATTGTTTCATGCCATGTCATGTTGCCATGTTACTTACACCAAGTTAAGGCTAAGACCAAAGCCATTGTAATGCAAATAATTGTTGGGAAACGTAGTAGAAAACAAAAAATTTCGGCCTACGAATCAAGAACCCAAGATCATCCAAGAAGATTGCATACAAGGTTTTAGGTCATGGCTCACCAACCGATGTAGCGGAAGTAGAGTTGGTGAAGCTCGTGGACGTAGTGGAAGTAGATCTCGCAAGTTCTCCCACGAACAGTCCCTCGATCAATCCCACGAACAAGTCCCGCGATCTAGTCCCACGGACAAGTCCCATGAACAAGCTCCTCGAAGAAGGGTCGAAGGTACGACCCCTCCATTAGTATCCACACATCCCATAGCAGCAATCCAGCAGCGCTCCGCCGTCCAGAGATGAACGCCACCGAGAAAACTAGAGGGAGAAAACCCTAACGGATTCCGATCTAGAACAGCGTCTAAACCGGGGTCTAATTGTGGAGCAACGGGGTTTAGAGGAGGGAGGGTGGCGCATAGGCCTTGGGGATTGATTGTGTGTCTTCCCCCCACCCTTTGCTCACCTTATATAGGTGGACAAGGGGCCTAGGGCGCAGCTCAAGGAGGTTTGGGAGTCCAACTTGGACTCCCAAGCCTTCCAAACCTACACATACCTTCCCACCGGAAACCTTCCATAATGGTATTTGGAAATCCCACCTGGAGGATCTCCCACCCCTTTTTGGTGCGCCCCCACCACCTGGCCGGCCAGGGCAGCCTAGGTGGATTGCCCCCCAAGGCCAGGGGCGCAGGGCAGTGGGTGGTACTGCCCGGAACCTTCCGGAACCTTCTAGAAGCTTCCAGGACCTTCCGGGACCTACCGGGACAGTTTCGGGACATTCCGGACACTTTTGGAGCACTTCCAATACCTTCCGGAACCTCTAACGAATGTTCCAGAGCCATCTAAATGGGTTTCGGAGCCATCCGGGCAAAGGTTATTATGTCCGGTGAACACAACATATTGTTTAAGCTGTCCACCGATCACCGAAACTATTCCGGTTGATCGTAAACTTTCCCATTTCCATTTTCATATGTTCCGGAACCACCTGGGACTACTCCAGAGAGATCCGAACATATCCTAAATACCCGGAACTACTTCTGGTGCCCTTATGAACTATTCCATAAATCTCCGGAACTACTTCCGGTACCCGTATGAACTATTCTGCTTTGCTTCCACTAAACCTTCTACCATACTAGTATTCTAACAGACTACTGCTCGTTAAGTGTGTGACCCAATAGGTTCGGTATAATGCGGACATGACTCAGAACATCTTCCGGACATAGGTCAACAGCCTTTCGTCAATATCCAATAATCAACAGCGGAGCCATGGACACCCATGTTGACTCCCGCACATACACGAAGAAACTTCGAGTGAACCATTATGTTTATTCATGTACCATTCCCTTTGCTTCGTGATATACGACAAAGTTAGAGGAGAGATGTTTGGCACCCATGTGTAACAACTTCTTGAACACAAGCCACTCGTTATCCTCTTTGCTCGTTTGTCCATTTTCTCGTTATCGTATTCCGGTATCCCCATGACTGAATCACAATGCGTCTGGCCAGACTATAATGGATACCGTCATACCGAGTGGGCCCGAAGTGAATATCTTCTTCATCGTGAAGGAGCAAATCCCATTCTTGAACTATCACAGTCACTAGCCACACCATCTGACATACCCAGAACTTATTTTACTACTTCCCATTTACGGGAGGATTCATCTAAGAACCAAAGCATGTCTTCCTGTGTGAAGCAACTCGATACTCTCATGGTCTAAGGAATTACGTATATGATAACATTTCATGATATGACTTATAACGTAGTTACGATGTGATCTCTAAGTATATCATTCAATACTGGGGTCGGTTCAACATCATTGTTCTGCTAACAATATGTTCCCATTGCTACTGACATCCTTGTTACAAGAACAATGTCCATGATTAAGAAAACGTAATCATCAGTTAGCACATGAGCTGGTCTTAGAGGCTAAACCAGGAACTCTTGGTGTTTACATTTCCACACATGCAAATGAGTTTTCTTCTGAATCTCACAGTCAGGGTCATTGCAATTATAGCACAGAAATATAAACATTAATTATGAACGTGGAAATATATATATAATAACATTTTATTATTGCCTCTAGGGCATATTTCCAACAGTCTCCCACTTGCACTAGAGTCAATAATATTATCAGTGCTTGAGCATTTTAAACCTATGGCATACCGGTGTAATACATGCTTCATTTGTGGTATAGACTTCATCATCGGATCTGATGCTTCAGGCCCGTTTGTATCTTGCATATCTTCGCGTTTTTCACGCTATCATAAAATTTACTAATTTTATCAGTTTAGCTTTGTATATGTTTGAATCATTTGGCAGGACCTTGGTTCCTTCAGAATAAGTCATGAAATCATTCGTCAATGTTCCATGAGCTTCAAGCATCTAGGAAACCATACCATGTTCATAAATGAACTGATGACTCAAAATACCCTCCCTTGTTACTTCTTTAAGCAACAATATACTTAGCCTCTGTTGTAGAATTCGCCACAGTATCTAACTTAACACAGTTCCTTCATACTGTGCCACCCTTACGTGTGAAACACATAATCCCAATTAAAATCGAAAATCGGTTGGAGTAAGTATGAAGACTGAATTGGTGTAACTGTTTACATCAAAAATTCAGCTGGTGTAACTTGTTACAACGAGCTCTTCATTATCTCCATTTTCCGAGAAACATATCTTATCTATCATAAGTTTAAATTTTCACTGTTTGTCCAATGATCAACATATTGATCACTTTGGTATCTTGCTCACAACCTTTTGGAGCACTGGACATATCTGGTCGTTTTACATATTATGGTGTACATGATTAATCCAAACACATAGGTGAGTGAAATCCAATTCATGTGTTTTGCTTATCTGTGTTCATGAACACCGATTTCCGCAAACAACTTTTCGACATGACCTCGGCAAGAACATCCTTCTTGGCGTATTAATACTAAACTACTTTAGTATCATGTCAACATGTAATGTTGGCTTTAGCATGATCAGACACTTACTATCTACATAGATCATTGTGCTCAATACTAATGCTATATTAGCCCAAGTACTTCAGCTGAAAACTATTTCCAATAAAGTCCTTATTCGTGTCAAGAAATTTATATCATTTCTAATCAACAATATGTCATCTACATAAGGTTTTTAGAAATATTAATCAGCTCCCACTTACTTTCTTGAATATTCAAGCATCTTCGTTATTCCTGATGAAAACAAACTCTTTTCGCAATTTCATCACAACGAAAATTCCAACTCCATTATGCTAGCTTCAGTCCATCACTGGATATCCAAGTCTTGCATCTATTTTAGCATCCTTTGAATCGACAAAACATTCCGGTCGTATCACGTATACGTCCTTTGTTATATTTCCGTGTAGGAACTTTTTTTTTGACGTTCATTCTACCATATCCTATAAATGAGATATGTAGTAATTGCTAGTATAACCCGAACTGACTAAAGCATTTCTACGGTCGACATTATTTCGCCGTAGTCAACCTTTGAACTTGCTAGAAAGCAATTTTCCAACGAGTTGAGCTTTATGGATAAAACAATTTCATCCGAATCAATTATAGATCCATATATATATTCTTCAGACTTTTAGTCTTTCGGAGGGTCTACCAAGTTCAAAACTTGACTTACTTCCATGGATACTATCTCGGATTATTTGGCATTTAGCCAAATCCCGGAGTCAGGGCCCATCAACGCTTCTTTGTATATCACAGGTTTATCATTGTCGAACAACAATATCTCGTTTTACATATCATGAATGTTTGTACGAGTTTTGTCTAACCTGTGTGGTTCAGCTGCGCACTTCTCTGAAGATTCAACAATCTTTGACAAGTTTCACTGTCCTCCCACTCACTCTTTTGTAAGAAACTATTTTTCTTCAAAACACATTGTTCTTAAGAGCAAACAGTTTTGCTTTTGTGTAGTGATAGAGGAATACCAAAACTTTTGGCATAACCTTAACAAAGTAGCACTTATCTGATTTGGGGTTTTGAGTATGTCAAACATATGTCTCATACACCCAAATTTTAAGAAAAGACAATATGGTTTTATGATTGCCATATCATATCTAATATGGTGTCATTTCAACAGATTTGAGGGTGCTCTTTTCAGTGTAAAAGCCGTAGTCACTAACACATAACTTTAATAAGTATAATGGCAAATTGATAAACGTCATATTTGATCTTACCGTGTCATACATGGCTTGATTACATCTCTCGAACACTTTACTCATAGTGGACGCAAGTTATGATACTTCTTCACAACTCATCAGACGTTCGCTAAACTTGTAACTCAAATATTACTTTCTACAATCTAATTGGCAGAAGCTTTATTTTCTCGTTACAATGAATTTCTATTTCACTCTAAAATTCCTTGAACATTTCAAAGATTTCGGACGTATGTCTCTATTGAACAGATATCCACATATCCACTTCAACTCATGAGTGAAGATAAGGAATCCACTGCACACAACTATACTTATTGGACTACACACATCATCATGTATGATTACCAATGGTTTAGTTGCCCGTTCATGTATGGCCTATCAACGGTGTTTTAGTCACATCACTTCGAGACAAAGATCGCAAGCGTCAAGTGATTCATAATCATATGACTCGAAAGTCCATCACTTATGGAAATTCTTCATGCATGTTATGTCACTTGTGATAAACGGCAGTGCCACATCTATGTGGTATTTCTGTCAGTCTTGCGACGTTTAGCGTCAGTGTTATGGATGTTTAGTATTATTATCAAGATTCATAACATACAACCTACTCATAATGTAAGTATGGCCGTTACGTTATTCATAGCTTTGAACAACTCTCTTGCAACAAACATGATTCAAAATGATGTTTTGCAACAAGGCTAAAGTGTAGTAACAATTTACTCAACTCTAAAATGAATTATGAAGATAATCATAGAGTCAACACACGGTATAGTAAACCTTTTACCGTGTTCCCGAGCGTGTCAAAAACTCATCATTAGCTAGTCATAAAGGCTATAGTATTTCTTGCATCGAGTTGCAACAATATGCAATCGATGTGATATTCCGGTGATCAACAGTTTAATCACAATATACAGAACCCACAATTAACTGCTTAATCATGATTCCCAAGAATTACATCTCTTGACCAGCAATGAATTCATCTATAACTCCGTATGACTTTCATTTCTGAGCTGGTTATTCCAGTCTTCTTTCGTTTTGCCTTTATACGTATCATAGTTCTATTTCCAATGTCACTCCTACTCACAGAAGATCATACATGATCAAGGGTGGCGCATGCCATGGACTTTCCGGCGTGTAAGTCTTACTAACACCCTATGGAACTTCCTTTCCCTTAATCCTCATCATCATATGATCAGTGTTCTTCTGGATCCCACACTTATCAGTTTTGTTTAGAGCACAATGAACATTTTCACTAATGCTTACAATCATACATTGTACTAGATATCTTATATCCAACATTAATTGTCTTACAACTGAAAACTTATTTTTCAGTTCCATGAATATAACATAACTATCTCAAACTTTTCGAAGTTCGGGTTTCATGGTGGTGAAGACAATGCACTTAGCTGTCGTGGAATTCTAGCATTTTGGATTATGGACATAAGTCACATCATCCATAGCATCAGCGGGAGAGCATCAAAAATTTGCGATAGGACAAGCTCCTTCTCGACACTATTGAGGATAGTCCTCACAATACGGTACCAATCGTAAAGTTTTTACCAGATAATACAGTTAATCAAAATCAATTGGGAAGGTGGTAACGCGAGCCATTATTCTACAACGATAATGCAAATACTAAGACTTTGTTCATAATTAAGTTGCACTTGTGATTAATCAATTTAATTACTAAGTGCGCTCCCACTCAGATCAATATCTCTCATAATTGATGCTGGAGTGATTCAAGATCCGACCCAATCGTCCGCCATTGATGTGACATCACTGATGACTTAGATTGGACCGGTAGGCCAACTTGCCAATCACAACACATGTGATTCTTGTTCATCTTTCGATGGGCGTGTTCCGGTAGCAAACTTTTATCCAAACCGTCAAGATAACCAAGTGTAATGTGCTGTGTGTTCTTTTAACACACCCGTCTTTTATGCGTCACACCGTGTGCACCCATGTGACATGACCTGCTCCGATGTGAAACATAGTATAGACGGTGCTACAGTTGGAAGAACACTATCAACTTGATATTGTTTTGCGAGAGATCACCCTAATAAAATACGACTATCGCGCATCAAACAAGGGTGCATCAAAGGGATAAACATCACATGCATTTCATAAAATTTTGTGATATAGTATAGCCCTTTGCTTCGTGAAGTCTTCATTGTCTTCACGTCGTCGTGGTTGAAGTCACCGTGTCCAACAACTTTGTCCTTGGCGCTGGGAACATCACCACGGCTTCCGGCATGTGCGTCGGGGTCCACCTCCGCATCGTAGATCATCACCTTTGCATCTATCTATTGCTTTGCCTCGAGCTAATAAACAGTTCTGGCACGCAGGCCATAATTAAGTGACAATCATATGACTCCAGTCATCATGCCGTACCACGACACGCAGGTCGCGAATAAATATTACATAACATATAGCATCTCATACAAACACATTGCAAATCTTGAAGGCTATACCACATCACATGCATACTCTGCAAAAACGAGTTAGATCGCCATCTACACGGGTTGTTGCAACTTTTATCGTGGTTGTTAAGCAGGTTTACAAGGAAAACGAGAAACCCTAGACAAAACAAAAACACGATACTTCTTTTGTTGCTAGTTTAACATACGGGGTGCGTGTAGCAACTAATGCCACAAGCCAAACTTCGTTAAACGCGTGACCCACGTGTGGATTTGAGTTCATAAAATCCACAAGCCCGTTCATCTAAAATTTTCTATAGCAAGACTAGGATGAGATCCAAGGAATTTGATGTAGTCCATGATCAAGGCAACCAGCATACTAAGAGCAGCATAGAGGGATCATGGCAAAACTCAAACCTTGTAGCAAAATCACATCATGCCGTCGAGCAAAGAAAAGATCACATGATAGGGAAGCAAACAAGAAAATCAATGCCTCATATCAACATATGATCTACCTAAACATGCATCTAATCAAGGATCGCTCTGATACCACTGTTGGGAAACGTAGTAGAAAACAAAAAATTTCGGCCTACGAATCAAGAACCCAAGATCATCCAAGAATATTGCATACAAGGATTTAGGTCATGGCTCACCAACCGATGTAGCGGAAGTAGAGTTGGTGAAGCTCGTGGACGTAGTGGAAGTAGATCTCGCAAGTTCTCCCACGAACAGTCCCTCGATCAATCCCACGAACAAGTCCCGCGATCTAGTCCCACGGACAAGTCCCATGAACAAGCTCCTCGAAGAAGGGTCGAAGGTACGACCCCTCCATTAGTATCCACACATCCCGTAGCAGCAATCCAGCAGCGCTCCGCCGTCCAGAGATGAACGCCACCGAGAAAACTAGAGGGAGAAAACCCTAACGGATTCCGATCTAGAACAGCGTCTAAACCGGGGTCTAATTGTGGAGCAACGGGGTTTAGAGGAGGGAGGGTGGCGCATAGGCCTTGGGGATTGATTGTGTGTCTTCCCCCCACCCTTGGCTCACCTTATATAGGTGGCCAAGGGGCCTAGGGCGCAGCTCAAGGAGGTTTGGGAGTCCAACTTGGACTCCCAAGCCTTCCAAACCTACACATACCTTCCCACCGGAAACCTTCCATAATGGTATTTGGAAATCCCACCTGGAGGATCTCCCACCCCTTTTTAGTGTGCCCCCACCACCTGGCCGGCCAGGGCAGCCTAGGTGGCTTGCCCCCCAAGGCCAGGGGCGCAGGGCAGTGGGTGGTACTGCCCGGAACCTTCCGGAACCTTCTAGAAGCTTCCAGGACCTTCCGGGACCTACCGGGACTGTTTCGGGACATTCCGGACACTTTTGGAGCACTTCCAATACCTTCCGGAACCTCTAACGAATGTTCCGGAGCCATATAAATGGGTTTCGGAGCCATCCGGGCAAAGGTTATTATGTCCGGTGAACACAACATATTGTTTAAGCTGTCCACCGATCACCGAAACTATTCCGGTTGATCGTAAACTTTCCCATTTCCATTTTCATATGTTCCGGAACCACCTGGGACTACTCCAGAGAGATCCGAACATATCCTAAATACCCAGAACTACTTCTGGTGCCCTTATGAACTATTCCATAAATCTCCGGAACTACTTTCGGTACCCGTATGAACTATTCTGCTTTGCTTCCACTAAACCTTCTACCATACTAGTATTCTAACAGACTACTGCTCGTTAAGTGTGTGACCCAATAGGTTCGGTATAATGCGGACATGACTCAGAACATCTTCCGGACATAGGTCAACAGCCTTTCGTCAATAGCCAATAATCAACAGCGGAGCCATGGACACCCATGTTGACTCCCGCACATACACGAAGAAACTTCGAGTGAACCATTATGTTTATTCATGTACCATTCCCTTTGCTTCGTGATATACGACAAAGTTAGAGGAGAGATGTTTGGCACCCATGTGTAACAACTTCTTGAACACAAGCCACTCGTTATCCTCTTTGCTCGTTTGTCCATTTTCTCGTTATCGTATTCCGGTATCCCCGTGACTGAATCACAATGCGTCTGGCCAGACTATAATGGATACCGTCATACCGAGTGGGCCCGAAGTGAATATCTTCTTCATCGTGAAGGAGCAAATCCCATTCTTGAACTATCACAGTCACTAGCCACACCATCTGACATACCCAGAACTTATTTTACTACTTCCCATTTACGGGAGGATTCATCTAAGAACCAAAGCATGTCTTCCTGTGTGAAGCAACTCGATACTCTCATGGTCTAAGGAATTACGTATATGATAACATTTCATGATATGACTTATAACGTAGTTACGATGTGATCTCTAAGTATATCATTCAATACTGGGGTCGGTTCAACATCATTGTTCTGCTAACAATATGTTCCCATTGCTACTGACATCCTTGTTACAAGAACAATGTCCATGATTAAGAAAACGTAATCATCATTTAGCACATGAGCTGGTCTTAGAGGCTAAACCAGGAACTCTTGGTGTTTACATTTCCACACATGCAAATGAGTTTTCTTCTGAATCTCACAGTCAGGGTCATTGCAATTATAGCACAGAAATATAAACATTAATTATGAACGTGGAAATATATATATAATAACATTTTATTATTGCCTCTAGGGTATATTTCCAACAATAATTGCATATGAAGTTGATGACGTGTCGTCATCACCTCCATTTAAATTTGACTAGATAGGGTCACACCATGGTTTTAAACTTGATCATATCATCGTTGACTGTGCATTGCACCCATTGCTTACTTGTGTGTTTTTCCTTGCCGGTACCTTACGTTAGCACCTGAGACTGCCGAGGAGAATTACGTGGAGTTTCTCGACACCGAGCCCGAGGACCCTTCTATGTCTGCTTCGACGACCGATTACTCAGGCAAGGGGAGGATTCATACCATTACTTGATACCTTTCTGCCTACCTGCCTAGCTGTAGCCTAGAACGTTTGTTTGATCCTATCCACCTTGCTTATGCCACATTCAAAACCAAACAGCCATGATCCCCACGTCCCAGCAAACCTTTGTATTTCTAAGTTACCGCTGCTCAGCCATTGCTTAGTATGAGTAGGAAAAAACTTGCTGCTTACCCTATGCTACGGTTGGGATATCATGTTATTAAAGAAGTTGGTTGATATTTATTATTATATTGATGTTAATTTATACTTGACGAAAGATGGGAGACCAGGCTGTTCCCGCCAGGTGTTTTGTTCCATTTGAGTCACCTAGGTCCCGAGTTCCGGGTATTGTGTTTCTTGACGAGCATGCCTAATCGTGTGTGGGATTCTATGGGGTCCCCTTGTGTTACCTACCTAGCTCCAAACAATTCTAGTGGTGGCCCAAGCTGTATTTACCTTTTGCAAAATGTGTGTGTGTCTGGTTAGCGCTCCAGCAGATTTAAAATAACTCGGGCCAGCGAGCACAGAGTTCCCTTGTTGGTCCACTCCTGGAAGCTCGAGGGCTGCCCACAGTGATGGGTTAGTAACCCCGACCTCGTCCAGACGGTAGAGGCCGATTTGAGAGCGCGACCGGCTTTCGAGTTGGATGTCGACTCACCGGGGGCCACCCGGAATTGTGCGTTGTTAGTTAGAGGGACTCTGACGTTCCGGAGGTTTAGGCGCCTTCTCCCGCCAAGAAGAAACCAGACGTACATGCGAAGCCTATGATGGACAGTTGGTACACCCGTGCAGGGTTAAATCTTTTCGAAAAGCCGTGTCCGTGGTTATGGACGACTTGAGACCTACTCCTTGTTCATAGAATAACATCAATTTGAATCAAAATTAAAAGCTTGCCTACCGTGTGAGTACCTTGGTTGCTTTTCTTCGTCCAGGGGGACCGAGAGAAGATCCAGGTGGTGTTATGTTTGACGTAAGTAGGTGGATAGCAGACTTATGACGCGATGTCACGTGTATTCTTGGATCTTACCTCTACTCTAATAGTACGATAGCCACAATATATGCTAGTGCGGCTGCAACCTTTACCTTTATCTTGTCTTACCGTAGGGAGTTTGTTATCCTGTAATGATATAATCTCACCCCTGTTTTCCTTTTGTGCTTTACTGCTTTGCCTGATCGGCCGCTGTAGTGGAGTACTACCTTGACCCGAGCACTAGACGATACTTCGTGGAGGTGCCCCCGGAGGATGATGATGAGGACGACCTCGTTCAGTAGATCCTACAGTTGGGCTTCGACGATCAGTGGGTGGGCTCTTTATGTGCAGCCCTCTCTAGGGCAATTTGGATCTTGACCGTACTCGGTCGTGTTTGTCTTCCGCTTGTTGCATGACTTTCTGTTGGGTCCTCGGACCTCTAAGATGTTGTAATAATTCCAGTGGCGATGTATGCCCTGGACTATATATATTTATGTCTTAGTTTAAGTTCTTTGTTCATATACCTGTTGTCGAGAATCCGGCAGCGACACGAGTGCGAGTGTCGTGAGTCGGGAGCGGGGCGCGAAAGCGACTAACTCGAGTTAGCACCGCATCGGGGGCCTTACAACTTGGTATCAGAGCAGGACTGACTGTAGGACCTCTTACTGGCCGAAGTTGAGTCTAGAAACTATTTTGTAGTTATTAAGGAAAAGTCGGAGAGTAGGAACTCTTTCTTTTTCTTCTTACCCCACCCTCCCCCCCTTTTTCCGTGAGGAAGTGAAACGTTGTTTTCTCTCTGCAACTTATCCCCTTTAAAAACAAATCTAGGTTCTCGTTTACATGAGGCTCCGATTCCTCTATAATTTTTTGCTAGCGACGATATGTGTTGGCGTACTTTGAGACCACTGAGCTGCCACTTGGGGTTGACTACTCTACCTCGCTTACGGCGTACCCCATGTGAAACGTCCATACAGGATTGGCGGGCATCCTATGGTAATATGGATGTGGTGTCTTTTCCCCTATGGACGACCGTGATGGCGGGCCGCTCAGGACAGATGTCTCATTGTTCAGGTCTTCAACCGCTCGTATATATTGTTGTGTGCTCGCTAGCAGATTATTATCTTCGATTCGGATGATCTCGGTTTGGGAATTCCAGTAGCACCTAGCTTTCGACTTCCGGGATAACCTTGGTGGAATTTCAGCCTTCGGCTTTCTCATACCTCGTGAGGAAGTTTTGTTGTCAATATTGCTTTATCTTCTGGTTACGTCAATGTTTCAATCATGTTCTCATAAGTGTTCCTGTAAACAGGATGCCAAGAGAGAACTTGCCGCCGCCAGAGAACCCTCTCCTTGGGGAGGCTGTGACCGCAGTGGCTCAGGGCACAACTGCGATCTTACAGATGCTGCAGAACCAGACTGCCTAGAGGAATGATTGACCACAGTACACCACACTACAGCAGTTCCTCGCGATCACCCCCCAGGTTCTCCGAGGCACGAGAGCCGCTGGAGGCGGATGACTAGATCGCAGAGATCAAGAAGCACTTCAATGAAAACACCGTCAGACCAGTGGACTACGTCACCTTCGCCTCCTTCCAGCTTCAGGGTGCAACATCCAGCTGGTACAATACCTACAAGGCCAACAAGGGCGATGCTATCATCACGTGGGAAGATTTCTTCGCAGACTTCAGAGCAGCGCATATTCCGAGTGGCCTGATGGACAGGAAGCGTGAGGAGTTCTTGGCTCTGAGACAGGGTGACAGGTCAGTTCAGGAGTACAACCTGGCCTTCGTCAGGCTCGCCAGGTATGCTCCAGAGGAGGTCAGCATAGAGACTAAGAAGATCGCTAGATTCCGTGGAGGTCTCAGCACAGAGATCAAGTACGCGCTCACCCAGTGCATCCCCACGTTGTTCTCACAGTTCGTGGATCAGGCTATCCGCCAGGAGTCAGCCAGAGCATAGTGGGATGCAGACAGGAAGCGCCAGAGAGAGCACAGTTCCGCAGTGATGGTCCACAAGAAGGCAAAGACTTGGGTCATAGAGGCACCACCGCAGGGGCAGTAGTTTCAGCAGAGGGGGGCAGTTGTCCGCACTTTTGCCCGCCCTCCCGTCCCAGTTCAGCAGGGGCCTCGCTCTACACCACCACACGCGAGGCCACCCAGGCCGCAGCCCTAGCCCAATCCGGGCATGATCTGCTTCAAGTGCAAACTGCCGGGGCACTATTCCACTAAGTGCACTAACCCGCGCTTTGCTCGGCTCCCACCGCCCCCACCTCGCTCTACTCCGAGCACTACAATGGTGAGGGCACAACCACGTGCAATCCATCTGAACAATGTGATGATGAAAGATGCTCAGCAGTCATCAGAGATTGTGCTTGGTAGGTTACTTGTTAATTCTGTTCCCGCGACCGTGTTGTTCGATTCCGGAGCTTCCCATTCCTTCGTCTCTCAGAAATTCGCTGATGAGCAGGTCCTATCTTTGGAGGATTTGCCCAGTTCCTTGCTCATCGTTTCTCCCTGTTCCAGGATGGCTTCGTCTCTCCACGCTCCTTTTGCGAGGATTGATATCCAGGGCTGCATGTTTTCAGCTTCTTTAATCTTTCTTCCGCTTTCCGACATTGATGTCATCTTGGGCATGGATTGGCTTGTGCAACACAAGGACAATATTGATTGTCCGACCATATCCGTGAAGTTGACACATGATTCAGGTGCAGAAGTCTTGTACACTTGTGGCTCTATGATAGGACCAACACAGTTGTACGCCTTGAATGCAGGAGTTGCACCTTTGCTCGAAGAGGTCAGAGTTGTCTGTGAGTTCCCAGACGTCTTTCCGGAGGAGTTTCCAGGAATTCCCCCAGTTCGAGCTATTGAGTTCGTTATTGAGCTAGAGCCTGGTACCCAGCCGATTTCTTGGCATCCGTTCAAGATGTGTTCGAAAGAGTTGGTTGAGCTCAAGAAGCAGTTGATAGAGTTGGAGGCAGGCGGTTTTATCCGTGCGAGAACTTCCCCTTGGGGTGCACCATCTTTGTTTGTCCAGAAGAAGGATGGGACTAGCCGCTTGGTCTAGGACTATCGCGGTATAAACAAGAAGACCATCAAGAACAAGTACCCTTTACCCCGCATGAACGATCTGTTCGAACAGTTGAATGGAGCTAAGGTGTTTTCCAAGCTTGACTTGAGGATGGGGTATCATCAAATCCGTGTTCGTGAGGAGGATATTCCAAAAACCGCGTTCAGCACACGTTATGGGCTGTATGAGTTCACAGTCATGACTTTTGGGTTCTCAAACGCCCCTCCGACTTTCATGAGAGCTATGAACTATTTGTTCCAAGAATGGCTTGATGTGTTTGTGATCCTCTACCTCGACGACATTCTTGTCTATTCCAAGTCAGAGGCTGAACATGAGGAACATTTGCGCTTGGTGCTGCAGAAGTTAAGAGAGCACCGGTATTACGCTAAGTTCTCCAAGTGTGAGTTTTGGCTGGACAAGGTCAATTTTCTGGGCCATGTTATCTCCGCTGAGGGAATTGCGGTTGACCCAGAGCGAGTCCGCACTATTCAAGAGTGGGCTCCGCCAAAGAATGTGAAGCAGCTAAGGAGTTTTCTCGGCCTCGCCAGTTATTGCAGGAGGTTTGTGCAGAATTTCTCCAAAATAGCAAAGCCAATGACTAAATTGTTATGCAAGGACAAGCGGTACACTTGGTCACCAGCTTGCTAGTCAGCCTTCGAGGAGTTGAAAGAGAAGTTGACCACAACTCCAATTCTCACGCCGCCAGATGAGTCACAGCCTTTTCAGGTGTTTTGTGATGCCTCTTTGCAAGGTTTGGGCGGAGTTTTGATGCAAGGAAGGAATATTGTGGCTTATACCTTACGGCAGTTGAAGACGAGTGAGAGGAATTATCCCACGCACGACTTGGAGCTTGCAGCAGTTGTGCACGCTTTGGTCACTTGGCGACACCTCCTCTTAGGGAGGAAGGTGGATGTGTTCACCGACCACAAGAGTCTGAAGTACTTGTTCACTCAGCCAAATCTGAACTTGAGGCAAAGAAGATGGCTTGAAACCATTACTGAGTACACAGTCGATATTCACTACACGCCTGGGAAGGCGAATGTCATAGCTGATGCGTTGAGCCGCAAGGGCGATTGCAATAATATCCAGGTGCAGAAGATCCACCCTGATTTGTGTGAGTCCTTTCGAAGGCTCAATCTTGAGCTACTTCCAGCAGGCTACCTTTCCAACCTTGTGGTTGAGCCCACTATCCATGAGAGGATTCGTGAAGCTCAGCCTGGCAGCTCAATGATACAAAAGATCAAGCAGGGTATTGCCGGCTCAGTCCCAAAGTACGGTTTCTTTTCAGTGCATAATGACGGCACCGTGATGTTCGAAGAGCGAGTTGTTGTTCCCAAGGAGGGAGATCTCAGAGAGGTCATCATGAAGGAAGCCCATGATTCCAAGTTGTCTATTCACCCTGGCAGTACAAAGATGTACGAAGATCTCAAGCAAAGCTTTTGGTGGACTCGTATGAAGAGGGATGTTGCCCGTTACGTGTCTCAGTGTGATGTGTGCAGGAGAGTGAAGGCACAACACCAGAAGCCTGCGGGGTTGCTTCAGCCACTTGAAACTCCGGAGTGGAAATGGGATCATATAGAGATGGATTTTATCACAGGCTTCCCCTTGTCGTAGAAGAAGAACAATGCCATCTTTGTTGTCATTGACAATCTTTCCAAAGTTTCCCACTTCTTCCCAGTGAAGGACTCCATTTCAGCAGCTCAGTTGGCGGATTTGTACACCGCAAGAGTTGTATCCTTGCATGGCATTCCCAAGAAGATCATTTCTGATAGAGGCAGCCTTTTCACCTCTAAGTTCTGGCAGGCCTTTCAAAAGGCGATTGTTACGACCGTGTTGTTCAGTACCGCTTATCACCCTCAGACAAGTGGGAAAGTTGAGCACGTGAACCAAATCCTCAAGGACATGCTTCGAGCATGTGTCATCTCTTTTGGCATGAAGTGGGAAGAATGCTTGCCGTATGCTGAGTTCTCTTACAACAACAGCTATCAGGCAAGTCTGCAGGCAGCGCCGTTTGAAGTCTTGTATGGCCGCAAGTGCAGGACACCTTTGAACTGGTCCGAGACAGGTGAGAGGCAGCTGTTCGGTCCATATGTGATCCAAGAGGCAGAGGACAGAGTGAAGATTGTCCGAGAGCACCTAAAGGCAGCACAGTCTAGGCAGAAGGCCTATTATGACAAAAGGCACCGTGGTGTAGCGTTTTAGGTTGGTGATTGGGCGTACCTGAGAGTGTCTCCATTGAGGGGAACTCACCGATTTGGTATCAAGGGAAAGCTCGCTCCAAGATTTGTCGGACCTTTCCGCATCCTTGAGACTAGAGGACCTCTTGCCTTTCGGCTCAAGCTTCCAGAGAGTCTGTCCATGGTGCATGATGTGTTCCACGTGTCCCAGTTAAAGCAGTGCTTCAAGCAGCCAGAGCAGGCTGTTGACTTGGGCGAGATCCAGCTGAGTGCGGACCTTTCCTACTCAGAGCATCCAGTCCGTGTTCTTGAGACGTCCGAGCGCAAGACTCGCAACAAGACCGTCAAGTTCATGAAAGTTCAGTGGGTGTGACGCCCCAAAATCAGACCGTGTACAGTAATCATACACGCAGGGTACACGACTGAGATTAGGGTGCCAAGGTGATAATATCACAGCACAACACTACACAAAAGGATAAACAAATATATTACAATATAGGGGGTCACGCGGACCCGAATATATAAGTTATACAAGCCATAATATCTGAGTACAGACATAGTTAGTCAAGTTTTGCCTTAAGAAGGCTAGCACAAATCACATCAGAGATACAGAACGAAAAGGCGAGGCCTCCTGCCTGGGATCCACAGAACTACTCCTGGTCAACGGGGAACTCGACGTCGTAGTAGGCGCCTCCGGGGTACTCCTGCTCCTGGGCTCCAACGTCGGCTGCAGCGGCCGATTAGGCAAAACAGTAAAGGAAATAAAGCAGGTGAGTATCTAGTATACCCGCGAGTCTTACGTCCGCTACTAAGCATTATGCATGGTATCAACGGAATGAAGAGGCTGTATATAGTGGACTGAAGACAGAAAATCAGAGCAAGGGTAAGAAGCTAGGCCTATCGAAGTCTAGCATCTTCCGACGGTGTCTTGAAGCATGAGGTAAGAATCAGCCAACAGTTTATATAAAGCAGTAAAGTAACAATGAAGCAGAAGTTGCTGCAACATTGAATAATAATAATAAGTTGTAATAATTAACAATGCCTCCGAGTTCACCTCCTCAACATCCCCTCGAGGAAGAGAACCCGGAACCATACAGTTTAATATTAGTTTCTAGTGGTAAGATCCAGCTTCAGCATAAAGCGTCCTGTTACCGTGGACACGACTATCGATAGATCAATCTTCCCTGCAGGGGTGCACTTGTGTTACGCTACACGCACGGATCTCCAGGGTGGCGGGAACCTTGTTAGGGAACGCTCCATCGAGGCTATTCGACACTTCATAGCCCATCTTTCAAACTCAACAGAGAGGTCATCCGCCGGACTATATCCTATGTACGCGGGGCTTTGGACCCTAACCCCGACGTACTCCTGCACGGTGCGAGGCTGGCCGGTGAAGTTAAAGCAAATCCAAATAAGACACCACCGCGCGAGCAAATAAGACAACACCACTTCCCGGCGCAGGCCGCGGTACTGCTGACGTCTGAAGAGTCCTCGGACGACACTACGAAGCAGGGGAGCCCATAACTCGTAATTCCCACGGGTAGGTAGTGCGTACATGGCATATAGCCAACTCAAGACATTCACTGAACCATTTAGCATTTTAATTAACCTGCGTGACAACCGTTATCGTTGCCTCGACTTAACCGACCCGAGGACAACGACAGCAGCCAGGACCACCAGTACATCAGTGCCTGCCCCGTCGTCCCACCAAGTCACTGCGGTTACCAACAAGGTGAACCGTCTCCTTACCTTGTCTCGCGTGTGCTCCTGGAGGAGCTTGACTTTCGTGGGTTGGTAACTCTCGCGGCCAACGAACAGGGGCCAAGCACACCGGTACTCTGGTCGTACCCTCCCTGTCGTCCCGTCGCAATACCTCTCGCGGGCACCGTTGGGTCGCCCGACTTCTTACCTGTAGGACAACCGTTTACAGGGCCCTATGGCGGTAAAACAAAGTCAGCCTCGAGTGGAGTACAAGGATTGCTCCTTGATAGCTCACACTTGAGGTGACTAGGCATAACCCAGATAGGGGCCTTCGACGGTGTCTGCATTGTACCGTACCCGTGCAGTTATAATATTGGTATCCGTGTTCACTCCCCTGAGTGATCACGGCCCTCTACCTAATCCTAGCTAACAATGCGCAGGGCTCACTGCTGAATAATGCATAATAATAATAGGCAGCATAGGATAAAGGGAGGCACATCAAAGGGCGACAAAAATCAGGCTATGCAATTGAATAGGATTGTAAACGTAGCAGCAGCAGTAACAATGCCTAGTGCAAGAAATGTACGGAAAGATAGGCGATATCTGGGGAAGAGAATGGCTCTGCTTGCCTGCAAGCTCGACGGTAGTAGTAGGGTCGTCGACGACGTAGTCGTACTCAGCAGCGGTGTAGTCGACGGCAGCAGCGGGGTCTACCGAAGATTAAGGGGGGGGAGGAAAAACAGTAAATACACAGCAATAATATACAAACATATGCATGACATGACAGATGAAATGTTACCTGTATTCTAACGCAGTGCAATGTACGTTGCTCGGAACGGGAATTCATCTGGGTATGAACTACCGGCTCCGGGTGATTACCGGACAGGGTGTCCGGAGGGGGAAGGATCAAGCCGGAGGTGTCGTGGTTACCGGAACAACATAAGGGGGGTGTATCTGTGCTAGTTGAACCATTCCGGACAACTTTCGTGATCGGAATAAATTCATCCGGGCATTCTAACAGTACCGGACAATTTAAAAGACAGACGGTCCGGAGGGGGAATGTTCGATGTTCGTTGTGTTAGGGGGGTGTGGTAGACATACGGATAGCGTATTCGTATTCGTTATATTTTTCTGATAAATTTTCATGTATAAAGTTTTTGAATCCGAGTTACGGTTTAAAAGTTATTGAATTTCAAAGTTTAAATCAATTTAAATGATTTTCTGGATTTCTTTTATTATTTATTCAACATTATCCAAAACATTATCCAAAACAGTGCTGACATGTGGGACCCACATGTCAGCCTCTGTTATTTATAAAACATTTAATTAAATTAACAAAATGCCATTGGACCCACCTGTCAGTGACTGATTAACTTAACTAAACAGTTTTAATTAAGTTTTTATTAAATTTTAAATTTAATCAACGAGGGCCCACATGTCAGTGACTGGGGCTGCCCAGTCAGCATAGTTGACTGGTCAACCCAGTCAACTGGACCACGGGGGCCCACTGGCAGCGACCCAGGGGGTTGCCCCAGGGGTGCCACGTCGGAGGCCACCGGCGGCTGGTCTCCGGCGAGCTCCCACGCGGCGGAGCGCATTGGAGCTGCACGGGATTCGTCCACAGGGCACCAAATCGACCAACGTTTGATCCTATGGCTTCCTAGCGATGCGCCGCATCGATCTGTGCTGGGGGAGGTGGACGTGGTGGACGCAGCCGAGTGCTACTTCAACAATGGCGGAAACAGCGCTCGGGCGTCCATGGCAAGTCGAGCTACGTGAAGCAAACGAGCCAACTACCGCGTAAAACAGAACGAGTGGACCAGCAGCAACATGGGGGAGTCGAAATCGTGAGATGGGGCGGCGTAGGTGTACTGCTATGACGACGAATGGCGGCGGCCGGAGTTAGCGAATGGTGGTTTCTATGCCGGAGCTTATCGGGCGGCTACTGGGAGTTGGGGATGGCGGGCATGCTCACTGTGATCACGCAGACGGTGGAAGTGAGCTCGGGGACGAGTCGGGGTGGCCGGAATCGCTCAGAGATCTCGCCGGGGCCGAGGAAGAGGAAGAAGACGTCGCGCTCGCTGTAGTCGATCCCGCCGCAATTCCAAGCGCATGTAGACGAAGTCGACCACCGCACGCACGCCAGACACGTTTTGATCGCACGGGAAGGTCACTGGCCATGGTTGCTCACCACGGCGGCCATGGCGGCTCGGCGGGATTTTTCCCCGACGCGTGAGAGAAGGGGAGGAGGGGAATGGAGGTGCGAGGGTGTCCAGGAGGGAGAGGGCGTCGTCCTTATCCCGTCGGCGCCGGGAGGGAGCAGGTGAAGGGCGGGGCCGCCTTGGCAGCGGCGTGCCCACGGCGGGCTGCCGTACGGGGCAGGTGGGGAGTGGTTGGAGGAAGAAGACAAGGTGAGGTGGGCTGGCTGAGGTGGGCTTCGCCCCAGGAGACATTTAGCGCTTCCCTATTTGTTTTGTTTTCTGTTTACTCTATTACTTTTCTGTAATTGATTTATTAACCCTAGCATTTTTGTAAAATATTATTGGTGTTTTTAAATTAGGTTTACATATTACTGAGGAGCCACAAAAGTTTTTGCAGCAAAATAAATTCATTAGGTATTTCTTTTAAATATTAAATTCCCAAAGTAGGGGTTGTAACGTACTGTTAGAATTGTTTGGAATTTTCTACAACTTCAAAAATTACCAAAGTTGTTCCAACATGATTATAATGATTTTAGGCAATTTACAAAAATAGTTCCATGATTTTTTGAACAACTTTATTTCAGCACTTTTGTTTTATTTTCCATTTAAAGTAGTTTCAACTAGGGTTTGGTTTGTTAGATGAGCAAGGTGCATTTGGCTTTGGGATTTGATCCCAAGGGCTCAAGTACATGGTGCATGGGGTGTTGATCAACCACAACAAGGTTTGATCATGAGAATCACAAAGTTTTATCAGGTACAAGGGAGATCAAACAGTGATAATTCAACAGTGATGATGATTACTGTTATAGGCATCTGAGGGTTTTACAAATCTCCCCCACTACGAGAATTCTCGTCCCGAGAATTTAAGTGGTAGCGAGGAAAAGATCGGGGTATTCATCTCGAAGGCGATCTTCGCGTTCCCAAGTGGCTTCATCTTCAGAATGATTCGACCACTAAACCTTGAGGAACTTGACGGTCTTGTTGCGGGTTCGACGCTCAGACTGATCGAGAATGCGGCTCGGATGTTCTCGATAAGTCAAGTCTTGTTGCAGCTCGATCATATCATGCTCCACTTCGTGGATAGGATCCTTGAAGCAGCGACGGAGTTGCGACACGTGGAAGACATCGTGGACTTGGGAGAGGTTCGGCGGCAATTCCAACCGGTATGCCACGGGTCCACTCCTGGAAAGGATACGGAACGGGCCAATGTAGCGAGGAGCCAACTTGCCCTTGATACCGAAGCGATGAGTGCCCCTCATGGGAGTGACACGGAGGTATGCGTATTCACCAGGTTGATACTCCATTTCACGGTGTTTGTGGTCATAGTTGCTCTTCTGACGAGACTGTGCGGCCTTGAGATTTTCTTGCACAATGCGAACTTGTTCTTCAGCTTCTTGGACAAGATCCGGTCCGAAGTAGGGTCGTTCCCCAGTTCCCGACCAGTTCAGGGGGGTTCGACATTTACGTCTGTATAGAACTTCGAAGGGGGCCATCTTCAAGCTAGCCTGATAGCTATTGTTGTACGAGAATTCCGCGTACGGGAGGGCATCCTCCCATTTCATGCCGAACGAAAGGACACAAGCGCGAAGCATGTCTTCCAGCACTTGATTAACTCGTTCAACTTGGCCTTGCGACTGGGGGTGATAAGAGGTGCGGAGATTCAGACGAGTCCCGAAAGCTTCCATGAAACTATTCCAGTATCGTGAGGTGAAAATGCTGCCACGATCTGAACTGATCTCCAACGGAATACCGTGGAGTGACACAATTCGGCAGATATACAAGTGTGCTAACTGACTAGCAGTGATCGTCTCCTTGACCGGCAGGAAGTGAGCAATCTTGGAGAATCGGTCGATGACGACAAAGATGGCATCGTTACCTTTCTGTGACTTAGGAAAACCGGTGACGAAGTCCATCTCGACTTTGTCCCACTTCCAATCAGGAGGAGGGAGTGGTCGCAACCAACCAGCAGGTTTCTGATGTTCGGCTTTGACGCGACTGCAAACGTCACATTGAGAAACATAGCGAGCGATATCTTGCTTCATGTAAGGCCACCAGTACTGTTGACGAAGGTCTTTATATATCTTGGTACTGCTAGGGTGGATAGACAAGGTAGAGTTATGGGCTTCTTCCATGATATCCGGACCACAGTTAATGAGGGGCGGGCTCACAGGAACTACTAAGCGGCCCTTGAAGTACACAGTATCACCATCATTAGCATCAATGGTAAAAGAGGAGGGCTTTCCTTCGGCGATGTCCTGCTTGATCTTCACAATGTCCGGGGCCAGAGATTTTCTACTCTTGATGAGGGCGTCGAGTTTTGACTCGAGAACCAGATTATTGACGTAACCTTGAGGAACAATCTCGAGATTCAACTTGCGAAACTCTTCATACAGAAGTGGTTGCTGCACCTGAACCTCAAGTTTAGAACAGTAAGCTTTGCGGCTCAAGGCATCGGCCATCACATTAGCCTTGCCCGGGGTATACGAAATATCCATGTTGAAGTCGGCTATTGTCTCGAGCCATCGTTGTTGACGAAGATTCAGGTCTGGCTGAGTAAACAGGTACTTCAGACTTTGGTGGTCGGTGTAGACCTCGCAACGATTACCGACGAGGTAATGTCGCCACAGCTTCAATGCATAAATTACTGCTGCCAATTCGAGATCATGCGTTGGGTATTTGTCTTCGTGAGCACGCAACTAACAAGAGCCATAAGAAATCACCTTGCGCTCTTGCAATAGGACACAGCCTAATCCTTGACGTGACGCGTCGCAATATATCACGAATTCCTTCTGAGTATCAGGGGGAGCGAGCACCGGGGGAGAAGTTAGCTTGTCCTTGAGGGCTTGGAAACTTTCTTGACACTTATCTGTCCACTCAAACTTGACGCCTTTGTGAAGCTGATTAGTCAGAGGCCTGGAAATCTTGGAGAAATTCTCGACGAAACGGCGGCAATAGCTAGCGATCCCGAGGAAACTGCGGACTTGCTTGACGGTCTTGGGAGGAGTCCAGTCAAGAATAGCCTGGATACGTTCTGGGGTGACGGCAATGCCATCCTTGGAAATCACATGTCCGAGGTAGGTTACTTCGGGAAGCCAGAATTCACACTTAGAAAACTTAGCGTAGAGTTTGTGTTCTCGAAGCTTCTCCAGTATAAGACGAAGATGTTCAGCATGTTCTTCTTCATTTTTGGAATATATCAATATATCATCTAGATAAACCACGACGAACTGGTCGAGGTACTCCATGAAAATATAATTCATCAATCTGGAGAAGGTGGCTGGAGCATTGGTTAAGCCAAAGGACATGACGGTGTACTCGTATGAACCATAGCGAGTAATGAAGGCAGTCTTCGGAATGTCCTCATCACGGACTCGGATTTGGTGATAACCCAACCTCAAGTCGAGTTTAGAAAACACCTTGGATCTGGCAAGTTGATCATACAGATCGTTGATCCGGGGAATTGGGTATTTGTTCTGGATGGTGGCTTGGTTAATGGGCCGATAATCTTGGACCAATCGGTTTGTCCCATCGCTCTTCTTGACAAAGAGCGAAGGTGCTCCCCAAGCTGAGGAACTGGGGCGAATGAATCCTTTCTGTAGTGCCTTGTCGATTTCCTCCTTAAGTTCAAGGAGTTCATGTGGCGGCATCTTGTAAGGACGCTTGGCAATAGGAACAGTGCCTGGCTTCAAGTCGATGACGAATTCAACTTCTCTGATCGGGGGTATTCCCGGCAGTTCTTCTGGGAAGACGTCGGGAAAATCGTGAACGACCGGAACGTTCTCGATGCCTTCCAAAGGTGAGACATTCAAAGCATTCATCATAAAGATTTGTGTTTCAGCATTACGGGTAACTCAGGCAGTGTGGTTAACAATCCCACCGAAGGGGTGAAAAAGCTGGACAGACTTGGTGCCACAATACAGTGCGGCATCGTGAAATTTCAACCAATCCATTCCCAGAATGAGGTCTATGGTGGAAGACTTCAAGAGGATGGGCGACGCAAGGAATTCACTTCCTTCGATTTCAATGGTGGTGTTTGGCACAATCATGGTGGTTCCGCATTGGCCAATCGGGGTGCGAACAACCATCGGGGGTTTCATCGTTTCGTACTTGAAGTTATGCGAAAATGCAAATGCTTTCGACATGAATGAATGCGATGCTCCTGTATCAAATAAAACAGCAGCAGGTACAGAATTAACGAGAAGGGTACCCATCACAGTAGCGGGTTGTTACTGAGCTTCTTCAACATTGACGTGGTTAGAATGTCCACGAGCATAAGCGGCAGACCCAGTATTATAGTTGGGGGTCCTGTTGTTGCCACGACCATTTCCACGGCCAGCGGGGTGAACTACCAGTTGCTTCTGTTTCTGGGGACACTCTCTGGAAAAATGCCCAGGTTGGCGGCACGTGAAGCATAATCCATCCTGAGGACGGAGGGGTGTAGCATTGGGTGGTGCAGGCAGAGCTCTTAGCATCTGCGGTGGCGGAGGCAGACGGGGTGCAGCATAAGACGACCTTGGAGCAGGGACAGCTGAATGAGTCACACTGGTAGGGAGCCAGATACGACGCTTCTGCGTTGCGCCCGAAGATGAGCCAACGTCACGGTAGCGCTTCAGAGAGTTCTTGTGCTCCATCTGGGCAGTCTCGACGGTGATAGCCTTGTTCACCATGGTGGCGAAGTTGGCGAAATCATGAACGGCAAGAGCGAGCCTGAGTTCTGGGTTGAGACCACGACGGAACTTCTGCTGCCTGCGAGCATCAGTGGTGATCTCTCCTTCCGCATAGCGAGAGAGGTTGAGGAACTCGCGTTGATAGGCTTCCACAGTCATGTCGCCCTGAGTGAGGTTATGGAATTCTTCCGCCTTACGATCCATGATCCCCTGAGGAATGTAGCGGGCGCGGAAAGAACACTGGAATTCATCCCAAGCGATGGATTCTTCGACTGGCAGGGAACGCTTGTGGGTGCTCCACCACTGAGCAGCGGCGCCTTTCAGGTGATAAGACGCAAAGTTTACATAGTCGGCTGGATCGACATTAGCAGACTCCAGCTCGTGTGTGATGTCGCGAAGCCAGTCATCAGCATCCAGCGGCTGAACAGTGTTGCGGAACATAGTGGGGTTGAGGCGGGTGAAGTCGTGTAGAGTCACGGTGGCATGCTGATGGTGGTGCCCATTCTGATTCGGCTGGGGGAACTGAGCCATGATATTCTGCATGAACTGACGGTTCATCTCGAACTGCTGCATCATCGCGGCCATGTAGTCCGGCGGCGGAGGTGGGTCGTTGGCAGCACGACCACGACCACCACCACCACGACCAGCCATCCTGCTAGAATTTAACAGGGGTATTTCAGAGATGAAAATTTAATGAGATACTGGAATCAAGCCTGAAGTAAAACGACAACGAAAAGGAGGCGTAGATATATAAAGGAGTAGTCATATAAGACATACACGTGTGCACACAGAATCAATCGAAAATCGGGCAGCGTAACGTCGTAGAAATTAAGGAAAAAGGACCCTCTAGGCGGCGCGCAGACCGCGGTAAGGATTACACGACGCGACATAGATTCCACTATGTCAATCACGCCGCAAGAAAACTGTTGGCCACAGGAGTTGATGCCAGAGAACGCGCGGCCTGCCCAGAATGAGAATGGGATCCGCGGTCTGGGATCTGGCGTACGACGCCTACAACACAACTCAATCAATGGGAGATGCACCAGAAAAACGCCGGGTGGAATCAAGAGAACGTGATCCTAATGTCAGCTTTTGTAAAACTTACCAGCAAGGATAAGAGAGTAGATTCCCAGAGCATAGGTAAGGAGAAAAGGATCCTAATACCATAGATATCACACGTAGTGACATCGATGTGGGCCCGTAAGCCAAATATTAATTTGGCAAAATAGTTTTTCAAAGTCTAGACTTAACTTCGACCAGGTAGTGGTGGGGTGGCTTCCTACAGGCAGTCGGCTCTGATACCAACTTGTGACGCCCCAAAATCAGACCGTGTACAGTAATCATACACGCAGGGTACACGACTGAGATTAGGGTGCCACGGTGATAATATCACAGCACAACACTACACAAAAGGATAAACAAATATATTACAATATAGGGGGTCACGCGGACCCGAATATATAAGTCATACAAGCCATAATATCTGAGTACAGACATAGTTAGTCAAGTTTTGCCTTAAGAAGGCTAGCACAAATCACATCAGAGATACAGAACGAAAAGGCGAGGCCTCCTGCCTGGGATCCACAGAACTACTCCTGGTCAACGGGGAACTCGACGTCGTAGTAGGCGCCTCCGGGGTACTCCTGCTCCTGGGCTCGAACGTCGGCTTCATCGGCCGATCAGGCAAAACAGTAAAGGAAATAAAGCAGGTGAGTATCTAGTATACCCGCGAGTCTTACGTCCGCTACTAAGCATTATGCATGGTATCAACGGAATGAAGAGGCTGTATATAGTGGACTGAAGACAGAAAATCAGAGCAAGGGTAAGAAGCTAGGCCTATCGAAGTCTAGCATCTTCCGACGGTGTCTTGCAGCATGAGGTAAGAATCAGCCAACAGTTTATATAAAGCAGTAAAGTAACAATGAAGCAGAAGTTGCTGCAACATTGAATAATAATAATAAGTTGTAATAATTAACAATGCCCCCGAGTTCACCTCCTCAACATCCCCGCGAGGAAGAGAACCCGGAACCATACAGTTTAATATTAGTTTCTAGTGGTAAGATCCAGCTTCAGCATAAAGCATCCTGTTACCGTGGACACGGCTATCGATAGATCAATCTTCCCTGCAGGGGTGCACTTGTGTTACGCTACACGCACGGATCTCCAGGGTGGTGGGAACCTTGTTAGGGAACGCTCCACCGAGGCTATCCGACACTTCATAGCCCATCTTTCAAACTCAACAGAGAGGTCATCCGCCGGACTATATCCTATGTACGCGGGGCTTTGGACCCTAACCCCGACGTACTCCTGCACGGTGCGAGGCTGGCCGGTGAAGTTAAAGCAAATCCAAATAAGACACCACCGCGCGAGCAAATAAGACAACACCACTTCCCGGCGCAGGCCGCGGTACTGCTGACGTCTGAAGAGTCCTCGGACGACACTACGAAGCAGGGGAGCCCATAACTCGTAATTCCCACGGGTAGGTAGTGCGTACATGGCATATAGCCAACTCAAGACATTCACTGAACCATTTAGCATTTTAATTAACCTGCGTGACAACCGTTATCGTTGCCTCGACTTAACCGACCCGCGGACAACGACAGCAGCCAGGACCACCAGTACATCGGTGCCTGCCCCGTCGTCCCACCAAGTCACTGCGGTTACCAACAAGGTGAACCGTCTCCTTACCTTGTCTCGCGTGTGCTCCTGGAGGAGCTCGACTTTCGTGGGTTGGTAACTCTCGCGGCCAACGAACAGGGGCCAAGCACACCGGTACACTGGTCGTACCCTCCCTGTCGTCCCGTCGCAATACCTCTCGCGGGCACCGTTGGGTCGCCCGACTTCTTACCTGTAGGACAACCGTTTACAGGGCCCTATGGCGGTAAGACAAAGTCAGCCTCGAGTGGAGTACAAGGATTGCTCCTTGATAGCTCACACTTGAGGTGACTAGGCATAACCCAGTTTGGCCTTCGACGGTGTCTGCATTGTACCGTACCTGTGCAGTTATAATATTGGTATCCGTGTTCACTCCCCTGAGTGATCACGGCCCTCTACCTAATCCTAGCTAACAATGCGCAGGGCTCACTGCTGAATAATGCATAATAATAATAGGCAGCATAGGATAAAGGGAGGCACATCAAAGGGCGACAAAAATCAGGCTATGCAATTGAATAGGATTGTAAACGTAGCAGCAGCAGTAACAATGCCTAGTGCAAGAAATGTACGGAAAGATAGGCGATATCTAGGGAAGAGAATGGCTCTGCTTGCCTGCAAGCTCGACGGTAGTAGTAGGGTCGTCGACGACGTAGTCGTACTCAGCAGCGGTGTAGTCGACGGCAGCAGCGGGGTCTACCGAAGATTAAGGGGGGGGAGGAAAAACAGTAAATACACAACAATAATATACAAACATATGCATGACATGACAGATGAAATGTTAACTGTATTCTAACGCAGTGCAATGCACGTTGCTCGGAACGGGAATTCATCTGGGTATGAACTATCGGCTCCGGGTGATTACCGGACAGGGTGTCCGGAGGGGGAAGGATCAAGCCGGAGGTGTCGTGGTTACCGGAACAACATAAGGGGGTGTATCTGTGCTAGTTGAACCATTCCGGACAACTTTCGTGATCGGAATAAATTCATCCGGGCATTCTAACAGTACCGGACAATTTAAAAGACAGACGGTCCGGAGGGGGAATGTTCGATGTTCGTTGTGTTAGGGGGGTGTGGTAGACATACGGATAGCGTATTCGTATTCGTTATATTTTTCTGATAAATTTTCATGTATAAAGTTTTTGAATCCGAGTTACGGTTTAAAAGTTATTGAATTTCAAAGTTTAAATCAATTTAAATGATTTTCTGGATTTCTTTTATTATTTATTCAACATTATCCAAAACATTATCCAGAACAGTGCTGACATGTGGGACCCACATGTCAGCCTCTGTTATTTATAAAACATTTAATTAAATTAACAAAATGCCACTGGACCCACCTGTCAGTGACTGATTAACTTAACTAAACAGTTTTAATTAAATTTTTATTAAATTTTAAATTTAATCAAGGAGGGCCCGCATGTCAGTGACTGGGGCTGCCCAGTCAGCATAGTTGACTGGTCAACCCAGTCAACTGGACCACGGGGGCCCACTGGCAGCGACCCAGGGGGTTGCCCCAGGGGTGCCACGTCGGAGGCCACCGGCGGCTGGTCTCCGGCGAGCTCCCACGCGGCGGAGCGCATTGGAGCTGCACGGGATTCGTCCACAGGGCACCAAATCGACCAACGTTTGATCCTATGGCTTCCTAGCGATGCGCCGCATCGATCTGTGCTGGGGGAGGTGGACGTGGTGGACGCAGCCGAGTGCTACTTCAACAATGGCGGAAACAGCGCTCGGGCGTCCATGGCAAGTCGAGCTACGTGAAGCAAACGAGCCAACTACCGCGTAAAACAGAACGAGTGGACCAGCAGCAACATGGGGGAGTCGAAATCGTGAGATGGGGCGGCGTAGGTGTACTGCTATGACGACGAATGGCGGCGGCCGGAGTTAGCGAATGGTGGTTTCTGTGCCGGAGCTTATCGGGCGGCTACTGGGAGTTGGGGATGGCGGGCATGCTCACTGTGATCACGCAGACGGTGGAAGTGAGCTCGGGGACGAGTCGGGGTGGCCGGAATCGCTCAGAGATCTCGCCGGGGCCGAGGAAGAGGAAGAAGACGTCGCGCTCGCTGTAGTCGATCCCGCCGCAATTCCAAGCGCATGCAGACGAAGTCGACCACCGCACGCACGCCAGACACGTTTTGATCGCACGGGAAGGTCACTGGCCACGGTTGCTCACCACGGCGGCCATGGCGACTCGGCGGGATTTTTCCCCGACGCGTGAGAGAAGGGGAGGAGGGGAATGGAGGTGCGAGGGTGTCCAGGAGGGAGAGGGCGTCGTCCTTATCCCGTCGGCGCCGGGAGGGAGCAGGTGAAGGGCGGGGCCGCCTTGGCAGCGGCGTGCCCACGGCGGGCTGCCGTACGGGGCAGGTGGGGAGTGGTTGGAGGAAGAAGACAAGGTGAGGTGGGCTGGCTGAGGTGGGCTTCGCCCCAGGCGACATTTAGCGCTTCCCTATTTGTTTTGTTTTCTGTTTACTCTATTACTTTTCTGTAATTGATTTATTAACCCTAGCATTTTTGTAAAATATTATTGGTGTTTTTAAATTAGGTTTACATATTACTGAGGAGCCACAAAAGTTTTTGCAGCAAAATAAATTCATTAGGTATTTCTTTTAAATATTAAATGCCCAAAGTAGGGGTTGTAACGTACTGTTAGAATTGTTTGGAATTTTCTACAACTTCAAAAATTACCAAAGTTGTTCCAACATGATTATAATGATTTTAGGCAATTTACAAAAATAGTTCCATGATTTTTTGAACAACTTTATTTCAGCACTTTTGTTTTATTTTCCATTTAAAGTAGTTTCAACTAGGGTTTGGTTTGTTAGATGAGCAAGGTGCATTTGGCTTTGGGATTTGATCCCAAGGGCTCAAGTACATGGTGCATGGGGTGTTGATCAACCACAACAAGGTTTGATCATGAGAATCACAAAGTTTTATCAGGTACAAGGGAGATCAAACAGTGATAATTCAACAGTGATGATGATTACTGTTACAGGCATCTGAGGGTTTTACAAATCTCCCCCACTACGAGAATTCTCGTCCCGAGAATTTAAGTGGTAGCGAGGAAAAGATCGGGGTATTCATCTCGAAGGCGATCTTCGCGTTCCCAAGTGGCTTCATCTTCAGAATGATTCGACCACTAAACCTTGAGGAACTTGACGGTCTTGTTGCGGGTTCGACGCTCAGACTGATCGAGAATGCGGCTCGGATGTTCTCGATAAGTCAAGTCTTGTTGCAGCTCGATCATATCATGCTCCACTTCGTGGATAGGATCCTTGAAGCAGCGACGGAGTTGCGACACGTGGAAGACATCGTGGACTTGGGAGAGGTTCGGCGGCAATTCCAACCGGTATGCCACGGGTCCACTCCTGGAAAGGATACGGAACGGGCCAATGTAGCGAGGAGCCAACTTGCCCTTGATACCGAAGCGATGAGTGCCCCTCATGGGAGTGACACGGAGGTATGCGTATTCACCAGGTTGATACTCCATTTCACGGTGTTTGTGGTCATAGTTGCTCTTCTGACGAGACTGTGCGGCCTTGAGATTTTCTTGCACAATGCGAACTTGTTCTTCAGCTTCTTGGACAAGATCCGGTCCGAAGTAGGGTCGTTCCCCAGTTCCCGACCAGTTCAGGGGGGTTCGACATTTACGTCTGTATAGAACTTCGAAGGGGGCCATCTTCAAGCTAGCCTGATAGCTATTGTTGTACGAGAATTCCGCGTACGGGAGGGCATCCTCCCATTTCATGCCGAACGAAAGGACACAAGCGCGAAGCATGTCTTCCAGCACTTGATTAACTCGTTCAACTTGGCCTTGCGACTGGGGGTGATAAGAGGTGCTGAGATTCAGACGAGTCCCGAAAGCTTCCATGAAACTATTCCAGTATCGTGAGGTGAAAATGCTGCCACGATCTGAACTGATCTCCAACGGAATACCGTGGAGTGACACAATTCGGCAGATATACAAGTGTGCTAACTGACTAGCAGTGATCGTCTCCTTGACCGGCAGGAAGTGAGCAATCTTGGAGAATCGGTCGATGACGACAAAGATGGCATCGTTACCTTTCTGTGACTTAGGAAAACCGGTGACGAAGTCCATCTCGACTTTGTCCCACTTCCAATCAGGAGGAGGGAGTGGTCGCAACCAACCAGCAGGTTTCTGATGTTCGGCTTTGACGCGACTGCAAACGTCACATTGAGAAACATAGCGAGCGATATCTTGCTTCATGTAAGGCCACCAGTACTGTTGACGAAGGTCTTTATATATCTTGGTACTGCTAGGGTGGATAGACAAGGTAGAGTTATGGGCTTCTTCCATGATATCCGGACCACAGTTAATGAGGGGCGGGCTCACAGGAACTACTAAGCGGCCCTTGAAGTACACAGTATCACCATCATTAGCATCAATGGTAAAAGAGGAGGGCTTTCCTTCGGCGATGTCCTGCTTGATCTTCACAATGTCCGGGGCCAGAGATTTTCTACTCTTGATGAGGGCGTCGAGTTTTGACTCGAGAACCAGATTATTGACGTAACCTTGAGGAACAATCTCGAGATTCAACTTGCGAAACTCTTCATACAGAAGTGGTTGCTGCACCTGAACCTCAAGTTTAGAACAGTAAGCTTTGCGGCTCAAGGCATCGGCCATCACATTAGCCTTGCCCGGGGTATACGAAATATCCATGTTGAAGTCGGCTATTGTCTCGAGCCATCGTTGTTGACGAAGATTCAGGTCTGGCTGAGTAAACAGGTACTTCAGACTTTGGTGGTCGGTGTAGACCTCGCAACGATTACCGACGAGGTAATGTCGCCACAGCTTCAATGCATAAATTACTGCTGCCAATTCGAGATCATGCGTTGGGTATTTGTCTTCGTGAGCACGCAACTAACAAGAGCCATAAGAAATCACCTTGCGCTCTTGCAATAGGACACAGCCTAATCCTTGACGTGACGCGTCGCAATATATCACGAATTCCTTCTGAGTATCAGGGGGAGCGAGCACCGGGGGAGAAGTTAGCTTGTCCTTGAGGGCTTGGAAACTTTCTTGACACTTATCTGTCCACTCAAACTTGACGCCTTTGTGAAGCTGATTAGTCAGAGGCCTGGAAATCTTGGAGAAATTCTCGACGAAACGGCGGCAATAGCTAGCGATCCCGAGGAAACTGCGGACTTGCTTGACGGTCTTGGGAGGAGTCCAGTCAAGAATAGCCTGGATACGTTCTGGGGTGACGGCAATGCCATCCTTGGAAATCACATGTCCGAGGTAGGTTACTTCGGGAAGCCAGAATTCACACTTAGAAAACTTAGCGTAGAGTTTGTGTTCTCGAAGCTTCTCCAGTATAAGACGAAGATGTTCAGCATGTTCTTCTTCATTTTTGGAATATATCAATATATCATCTAGATAAACCACGACGAACTGGTCGAGGTACTCCATGAAAATATAATTCATCAATCTGGAGAAGGTGGCTGGAGCATTGGTTAAGCCAAAGGACATGACGGTGTACTCGTATGAACCATAGCGAGTAATGAAGGCAGTCTTCGGAATGTCCTCATCACGGACTCGGATTTGGTGATAACCCAACCTCAAGTCGAGTTTAGAAAACACCTTGGATCTGGCAAGTTGATCATACAGATCGTTGATCCGGGGAATTGGGTATTTGTTCTGGATGGTGGCTTGGTTAATGGGCCGATAATCTTGGACCAATCGGTTTGTCCCATCGCTCTTCTTGACAAAGAGCGAAGGTGCTCCCCAAGCTGAGGAACTGGGGCGAATGAATCCTTTCTGAAGTGCCTTGTCGATTTCCTCCTTAAGTTCAAGGAGTTCATGTGGCGGCATCTTGTAAGGACGCTTGGCAATAGGAACAGTGCCTGGCTTCAAGTCGATGACGAATTCAACTTCTCTGATCGGGGGTATTCCCGGCAGTTCTTCTGGGAAGACGTCGGGAAAATCGTGAACGACCGGAACGTTCTCGATGCCTTCCAAAGGTGAGACATTCAAAGCATTCATCATAAAGATTTATGTTTCAGCATTACGGGTAACTCAGGCGGTGTGGTTAACAATCCCACCGAAGGGGTGAAAAAGCTGGACAGACTTGGTGCCACAATACAGGGCGGCATCGTGAAATTTCAACCAATCCATTCCCAGAATGAGGTCTATGGTGGAAGACTTCAAGAGGATGGGCGACGCAAGGAATTCACTTCCTTCGATTTCAATGGTGGTGTTTGGCACAATCATGGTGGTTCCGCATTGGCCAATCGGGGTGCGAACAACCATCGGGGGTTTCATCGTTTCGTACTTGAAGTTATGCGAAAATGCAAATGCTTTCGACATGAATGAATGCGATGCTCCTGTATCAAATAAAACAGCAGCAGGTACAGAATTAACGAGAAGGGTACCCATCACAGTAGCGGGTTGTTGCTGAGCTTCTTCAACATTGACGTGGTTAGAATGTCCACGAGCATAAGCGGCAGACCCAGTATTATAGTTGGGGGTCCTGTTGTTGCCACGACCATTTCCACGGCCAGCGGGGTGAACTACCAGTTGCTTCTGTTTCTGGGGACACTCTCTGGAAAAATGCCCAGGTTGGCGGCACGTGAAGCATAATCCATCCTGAGGACGGAGGGGTGTAGCATTGGGTGGTGCAGGCAGAGCTCTTAGCATCTGCGGTGGCGGAGGCAGACGGGGTGCAGCATAAGACGACCTTGGAGCAGGGACAGCTGAATGAGTCACACTGGTAGGGAGCCAGATACGACGCTTCTGCGTTGCGCCCGAAGATGAGCCAACGTCACGGTAGCGCTTCAGAGAGTTCTTGTGCTCCATCTGGGCAGTCTCGACGGTGATAGCCTTGTTCACCATGGTGGCGAAGTTGGCGAAATCATGAACGGCAAGAGCGAGCCTGAGTTCTGGGTTGAGACCACGACGGAACTTCTGCTGCCTGCGAGCATCAGTGGTGATCTCTCCTTCCGCATAGCGAGAGAGGTTGAGGAACTCGCCGTTGATAGGCTTCCACAGTCATGTCGCCCTGAGTGAGGTTATGGAATTCTTCCGCCTTACGATCCATGATCCCCTGAGGAATGTAGCGGGCGCGGAAAGAACACTGGAATTCATCCCAAGCGATGGCTTCTTCGACTGGCAGGGAACGCTTGTGGGTGCTCCACCACTGAGCAGCGGCGCCTTTCAGGTGATAAGACGCAAAGTTTACATAGTCGGCTGGATCGACATTAGCAGACTCCAGCTCGTGTGTGATGTCGCGAAGCCAGTCATCAGCATCCAGCGGCTGAACAGTGTTGCGGAACATAGTGGGGTTGAGGCGGGTGAAGTCGTGTAGAGTCACGGTGGCATGCTGATGGTGGTGCCCATTCTGATTCGGCTGGGGGAACTGAGCCATGATATTCTGCATGAACTGACGGTTCATCTCGAACTGCTGCATCATCGCGGCCATGTAGTCCGGCGGCGGAGGTGGGTCGTTGGCAGCACGACCATGACCACCACCACCACGACCAGCCATCCTGCTAGAATTTAACAGGGGTATTTCAGAGATGAAAATTTAATGAGATACTGGAATCAAGCCTGAAGTAAAACGACAACGAAAAGGAGGCGTAGATATATAAAGGAGTAGTCATATAAGACATACACGTGTGCACACAGAATCAATCGAAAATCGGGCAGCGTAACGTCGTAGAAATTAAGGAAAAAGGACCCTCTAGGCGGCGCGCAGACCGCGGTAAGGATTACACGACGCGACATAGATTCCACTATGTCAATCACGCCGCAAGAAAACTGTTGGCCACAGGAGTTGATGCCAGAGAACGCGCGGCCTGCCCAGAATGAGAATGGGATCCGCGGTCTGGGATCTGGCGTACGACGCCTACAACACAACTCAATCAATGGGAGATGCACCAGAAAAACGCCGGGTGGAATCAAGAGAACGTGATCCTAATGTCAGCTTTTGTAAAACTTACCAGCAAGGATAAGAGAGTAGATTCCCAGAGCATAGGTAAGGATAAAAGGATCCTAATACCATAGATATCACACGTAGTGACATCGATGTGGGCCCGTAAGCCAAATATTAATTTGGCAAAATAGTTTTTCAAAGTCTAGACTTAACTTCGACCAGGTAGTGGTGGGGTGGCTTCCTACAGGCAGTCGGCTCTGATACCAACTTGTGACGCCCCAAAATCAGACCGTGTACAGTAATCATACACGCAGGGTACACGACTGAGATTAGGGTGCCACGGTGATAATATCACAGCACAACACTACACAAAAGGATAAACAAATATATTACAATATAGGGGGTCACGCGGACCCGAATATATAAGTCATACAAGCCATAATATCTGAGTACAGACATAGTTAGTCAAGTTTTGCCTTAAGAAGGCTAGCACAAATCACATCAGAGATACAGAACGAAAAGGCGAGGCCTCCTGCCTGGGATCCACAGAACTACTCCTGGTCAACGGGGAACTCGACGTCGTAGTAGGCGCCTCCGGGGTACTCCTGCTCCTGGGCTTGAACGTCGGCTGCATCGGCCGATCAGGCAAAACAGTAAAGGAAATAAAGCAGGTGAGTATCTAGTATACCCGCGAGTCTTACGTCCGCTACTAAGCATTATGCATGGTATCAACGGAATGAAGAGGCTGTATATAGTGGACTGAAGACAGAAAATCAGAGCAAGGGTAAGAAGCTAGGCCTATCGAAGTCTAGCATCTTCCGACGGTGTCTTGCAGCATGAGGTAAGAATCAGCCAACAGTTTATATAAAGCAGTAAAGTAACAATGAAGCAGAAGTTGCTGCAACATTGAATAATAATAATAAGTTGTAATAATTAACAATGCCCCCGAGTTCACCTCCTCAACATCCCCGCGAGGAAGAGAACCCGGAACCATACAGTTTAATATTAGTTTCTAGTGGTAAGATCCAGCTTCAGCATAAAGCATCCTGTTACCGTGGACACGGCTATCGATAGATCAATCTTCCCTGCAGGGGTGCACTTGTGTTACGCTACACGCACGGATCTCCAGGGTGGTGGGAACCTTGTTAGGGAACGCTCCACCGAGGCTATCCGACACTTCATAGCCCATCTTTCAAACTCAACAGAGAGGTCATCCGCCGGACTATATCCTATGTACGCGGGGCTTTGGACCCTAACCCCGACGTACTCCTGCACGGTGCGAGGCTGGCCGGTGAAGTTAAAGCAAATCCAAATAAGACACCACCGCGCGAGCAAATAAGACAACACCACTTCCCGGCGCAGGCCGCGGTACTGCTGACGTCTGAAGAGTCCTCGGACGACACTACGAAGCAGGGGAGCCCATAACTCGTAATTCCCACGGGTAGGTAGTGCGTACATGGCATATAGCCAACTCAAGACATTCACTGAACCATTTAGCATTTTAATTAACCTGCGTGACAACCGTTATCGTTGCCTCGACTTAACCGACCCGCGGACAACGACAGCAGCCAGGACCACCAGTACATCGGTGCCTGCCCCGTCGTCCCACCAAGTCACTGCGGTTACCAACAAGGTGAACCGTCTCCTTACCTTGTCTCGCGTGTGCTCCTGGAGGAGCTCGACTTTCGTGGGTTGGTAACTCTCGCGGCCAACGAACAGGGGCCAAGCACACCGGTACACTGGTCGTACCCTCCCTGTCGTCCCGTCGCAATACCTCTCGCGGGCACCGTTGGGTCGCCCGACTTCTTACCTGTAGGACAACCGTTTACAGGGCCCTATGGCGGTAAGACAAAGTCAGCCTCGAGTGGAGTACAAGGATTGCTCCTTGATAGCTCACACTTGAGGTGACTAGGCATAACCCAGTTTGGCCTTCGACGGTGTCTGCATTGTACCGTACCTGTGCAGTTATAATATTGGTATCCGTGTTCACTCCCCTGAGTGATCACGACCCTCTACCTAATCCTAGCTAACAATGCGCAGGGCTCACTGCTGAATAATGCATAATAATAATAGGCAGCATAGGATAAAGGGAGGCACATCAAAGGGCGACAAAAATCAGGCTATGCAATTGAATAGGATTGTAAACGTAGCAGCAGCAGTAACAATGCCTAGTGCAAGAAATGTACGGAAAGATAGGCGATATCTGGGGAAGAGAATGGCTCTGCTTGCCTGCAAGCTCGACGGTAGTAGTAGGGTCGTCGACGACGTAGTCGTACTCAACAGCGGTGTAGTCGACGGCAGCAGCGAGGTCTACCGAAGATTAAGGGGGGGGGGAGGAAAAACAGTAAATACACAACAATAATATACAAACATATGCATGACATGACAGATGAAATGTTAACTGTATTCTAACGCAGTGCAATGCACGTTGCTCGGAACGGGAATTCATCTGGGTATGAACTATCGGCTCCGGGTGATTACCGGACAGGGTGTCCGGAGGGGGAAGGATCAAGCCGGAGGTGTCGTGGTTACCGGAACAACATAAGGGGGGTGTATTTGTGCTAGTTGAACCATTCCGGACAACTTTCGTGATCGGAATAAATTCATCCGGGCATTCTAACAGTACCGGACAATTTAAAAGACAGACGGTCCGGAGGGGGAATGTTCGATGTTCGTTGTGTTAGGGGGGTGTGGTAGACATACGGATAGCGTATTCGTATTCGTTATATTTTTCTGATAAATTTTCATGTATAAAGTTTTTGAATCCGAGTTACGGTTTAAAAGTTATTGAATTTCAAAGTTTAAATCAATTTAAATGATTTTCTGGATTTCTTTTATTATTTATTCAACATTATCCAAAACATTATCCAGAACAGTGCTGACATGTGGGACCCACATGCCAGCCTCTGTTATTTATAAAACATTTAATTAAATTAACAAAATGCCACTGGACCCACCTGTCAGTGACTGATTAACTTAACTAAACAGTTTTAATTAAGTTTTTATTAAATTTTAAATTTAATCAAGGAGGGCCCGCATGTCAGTGACTGGGGCTGCCCAGTCAGCATAGTTGACTGGTCAACCCAGTCAACTGGACCACGGGGGCCCACTGGCAGCGACCTAGGGGGTTGCCCCAGGGGTGTCACGTCGGAGGCCACCGGCGGCTGTTCTCCGGCGAGCTCCCACGCGGCGGAGCGCACTGGAGCTGCACGGGATTCGTCCACAGGGCACCAAATCGACCAACGTTTGATCCTATGGCTTCCAAGCGATGCGCCGCATCGATCTGTGCTGGGGGAGGTGGACGTGGTGGACGCAGCCGAGCGCTACTTCAACAATGGCGGACACAGAGCTCGGGCGTCCATGGCAAGTCGAGCTACGTGAAGCAAACGAGCCAACTACCGCGTAAAACAGAACGAGTGGACCAGCAGCAACATGGGGGAGTCGAAATCGTGAGATGGGGCGGCGTAGGTGTACTGCTATGACGACGAATGGCGGCGGCCGGAGTTAGCGAATGGTGGTTTCTGTGCCGGAGCTTATCGGGCGGCTACTGGGAGTTGGGGATGGCGGGCATGCTCACTGTGATCACACAGACGGTGGAAGTGAGCTCGGGGACGAGTCGGGGTGGCCGGAATCGCTCAGAGATCTCACCGGGGCCGAGGAAGAGGAAGAAGACGTCGCGCTCGCTGTAGTCGATCCCGCCGCAATTCCAAGCGCACGCAGACGAAGTCGACCACCGCACGCACGCCAGACACGTTTTGATCGCACGGGAAGGTCACTGGCCACGGTTGCTCACCATGGCGGCCATGGCGGCTCGGCGGGATTTTTCCCCGACGCGTGAGAGAAGGGGAGGAGGGGAATGGAGGTGCGAGGGTGTCCAGGAGGGAGAGGGCGTCGTCCTTATCGCGTCGGCGCCGGGAGGGAGCAGGTGAAGGGCGGGGCCGCCTTGGCAGCGGCGTGCCCACGGCGGGCTGCTGTACGGGGCAGGTGGGGGGGTGGTTAGAGGAAGAAGACAAGGTGAGGTGGGCTGGGCTGAGGTGGGCTTCGCCCCAGGCGACATTTAGCGCTTTCCTATTTGTTTTGTTTTCTGTTTACTCTATTACTTTTCTGTAATTGATTTATTAACCCTAGCATTTTTTTAAAATATTATTGGTGTTTGTAAATTAGGTTCACATATTACTGAGGAGCCACAAAAGTTTTTGCATCAAAATAAATTCATTAGGTATTTCTTTTAAATATTAAATGCCCAAAGTAGGGGTTGTAACCTAATGTTAGAATTGTTTGGAATTTTCTACAACTTCAAAAATTACCAAAGTTGTTCCAACATGATTATAATGATTTTAGGCAATTTACAAAAATAGTTCCATGATTTTTGGAACAACTTTATTTCAGCACTTTTGTTTTATTTTCCATTTAAAGTAGTTTCAACTAGGGTTTGGTTTGTTAGATGAGCAAGGTGCATTTGGCTTTGGGATTTGATCCCAAGGGCTCAAGTACATGGTGCATGGGGTGTTGATCAACCACAACAAGGTTTGATCATGAGCATCACAAAGTTTTATCAGGTACAAGGGAGATCAAACAGTGATAATTCAACAGTGATGATGATTACTGTTACAGGCATCTGAGGGTGTTACAGTGGGCACATCATTCGGAGAAGGAAGCAACGTGGGAGCGCGAAGATTATATCCGTTCTGAGTATCCTAAGTTGTTTCAGGCTTAGATCTCGAGACGAGATCCTGTGTTGGTGGGGGAGTGTTGTAACAGCCCAAGAGTGGCATTCCTCTGTTCACCATGTATTTGTACCTTTCCCTCTTTTGGTGTTCAAGTTGTGATCATGTTAAGTGTGACTTTTCATGTGAACATGGGGGTCATCAAGAAGTTGTTCCCACTTGTCTTTCATTTTGTGTGAATTGATCAAATGCCAAAAGAATGGAATTGAGCTATGTTGCAAATTCATGTGTGCCCATTTGAACTCCAAACTTTGCCAAGCCAATACTTTGGGGTTTAGGGAATTTTTCATGATTTTATAACTATTTTTTCACCTCTGAAAAATAGGGAGGAAAAATGCAAACATTTGAATTCAAATTCAAAGATTCAAATTCCACTTGCTCCAAAAATGGTCAAACCATTTTTATAAAATCAGGAATATTCCAGGAAGAATTTTGGTGCTGGAGTTTTGTTTTTTTATCTCTCCTTTTCCTCTCTGTAAAAGTCCCAGGGCTTGCATGGATTTTTTAATTGGAAAAGGGTTGCTTTTCTTTTTATTTCTCCAGGGATCCTGTCGGCCAGGCCGGTCCAGCAGGCCTATTTCCTCCTCTTCCCGCAGCCCAGCCCAGCGAAGGGGTACGGACCCCCCTCCGTAGCCGTTGCATCTGATCCACGACTGGGATATAACGGAGCATGACGGCCGCCATCCCCTCCGTTTCCTGTCAGGAGCGGACGCCGAGAGAGGAGCGACGCCGGAGCCGTTTCCCTCGCCGTCTCCGACCGTCTTGTCGACCCGACGCCCCCTATAAGAGCCCCTGCTTCCCCTCGCTCGGGATAGCCCTCCCCTGTTCTGCCATGGGAGCCGGTGAGGAGCTCGAAATACGTCACCGCCTCGTCGCCTCGTCGAGCGCGTGCTCTTCCTTTGCGTTCCCTTTCGTCTTCCTCACACCTTCCCGTCGGCAGGTCGGAGCTAGGAGGCAAGCCGCGTCCTGTCGCCGTGGTCGTCCGCATCGTCGCCTCTCTGCTTCGACGACGACCCCCCCGTCCGCTTCATCTCCAGCGCCACCGAGTTCACCTCCAAGCACCCCTAGGTGAGGACGCCGCCGTCCCCTGTTCCCCGTAGTGCTTCGCGTAGTAGCTCGTCGTGCTCCCCTGTTTCCGCCCGCCGTGAGTTTCCGGCGAGAGGCAAGTCGCTGTTGTCGCGTCCCCTTTGCAGGTGTGAGTAAAAATGGGTCCTTTGGGGTCCCAGCGTTGAGCGCGCTGCCTCCTTCAAGCCGCCAGAGCACCGTAGCCGAGGCGAGGCCGTCGTGAGTCGCCGGCACCGCCGTGCTATCGTCGGGTTCAGTTTCGTCAGGCCGTCGCCGCCTTGATCTCCCGTCGAAGTTAGCGAACCCCCTGGTGCGAATTAGTTGCAACACGAGGCCGGATCCTGCAGCTAGGTGTACCAGCTCCAGATCCCACGCACTGGAGGCGTCGAAGGTGGCCTGTGCCCGAGGCCAGCCCCACCGGAATACCTCGCCGTCGTCAGATGCAACGCGGGTCTGAACTTCACTGTCAGAGCGCCTTTTGAAGCCTCACCTTGCCTGAATCGGGGTTCTGTTTAGATCCCGCTCCGTAGCGTAGTGGTAGGAGGGCTGGGTGGTGGAGTGCAACGGCGTGGGTTCGAATCCCGTCGGGTGCACAACCTTTTTTTTTTCATTTGTTTGTTCAGTGGATGATTGGCGTGATGGGCTCGGCCCAGTGCGGGCAGTGTGAGGTGGAGCAGATGCCCTTGGGCCGAGGCTACCCGAGGTTGGCCCAGTTGGCATCCCTCTGTTTCTTTTTTTACTCCTATTTTCTTTTTTTTTGTTTTGTTTAATCCTTCCTCTTGCAATTTGAATTCTGTTTGAATTCAAATGCTTTGTTCCCCTAGCATATATCTTTTTGGGGTAGAGAAATTCACTGATCATCATGGGCACCTTGGTTTTTGAGTTTGAGCAACATAGAAATGCAAGTATGTGGAGGGAAGAGTTTACCCACATGTGATCATGTCATGTTGATGAGGTGCTGCACACTCTTTTGCCTTGCCCATGTACCCTTCTTCTTCTTCTTTGTCGCAACTCTTGCCATGTGCAGCACCCTCAAGTTGCCATGTGCCTTTTTCCCCTTTGATACTCCCCTTGGTGTCAACTTCGCCGACACATTCCTTCGTCTCCGGAATCGATAATTATTTCACGATGCTTACTATTGTTTTTTTTGTTGTTATTGTTTCATGCCATGTCATGTTGCCATGTTACTTACACCAAGTTAAGGCTAAGACCAAAGCCATTGTAATGCAAATAATTGCATATGAAGTTGATGACGCGTCGTCATCACCTCCATTTAAATTTGACTAGATAGGGTCACACCATGGTTTTAAACTTGATCATATCATCGTTGACTGTGCATTGCACCCATTGCTTACTTGTGTGCTTTTCCTTGCCGGTACTTTACGTTAGCACCTGAGACTGCCGAGGAGACTTACGTGGAGTTTCCAGACACCGAGCCCGAGGACCCTTTTACGTCTGCTTCGACGACCGATTACTCAGGCAAGGGGAAGATTCATATCATTACTTGATACCTTTCTGCCTACCTGCCTAGATGTAGCCTAGAACGTTTGTTTGATCCTATCCACCTTTCTTATGCAACATTCAAAACCAAACAACCATGATCCCCACGTCCCAGCAAACCTTTGTATTGCTAAGTTACCGCTGCTCAGCCATTGCTCAGTATGAGTAGGAAAAAACTTGCTGCTTACCCTATGCTACGGTTGGGATATCATGTTATTAAAGAAGTTGGTTGATATTTATTATTATATTGATGTTAATTTATACTTGACAAAAGATGGGAGACCAGGCTGTTCCCGCCTGGTGTTTTGTTCCATTTGAGTCACCTAGGTCCCGAGTTCCGGGTATTGTGTTTCTTGACGAGCATGCCTAATCGTGTGTGGGATTCTATGGGGTCCCCTTGTCTTACCTACCTAGCTCCAAACAATTCTAGTGGTGGCCCAAGCTGTATTTACCTTTTGAAAAATGTGTGTGTGTCTGGTTAGCGCTCCAGCAGATTTAAAATAACTCGGGCCAGCGAGGACAGAGTTCCCTTGTTGGTCCACTCCTGGAAGCTCGAGGGCTGCCCACAGTGATGGGTTAGTAACCCCGACCTCGTCCAGACAGTAGAGGCCGATTTGAGAGCGCGACCGGCTTTCGAGTTGGATGTCGACTCACCGGGGGCCACCCGGAATTGTGTGTTGTTAGTTAGAGGGACTCTGACGTTCCGGAGTCCCAGGCGCCTTCTCCCGCCAAGCGGAAACCGGACGTACATGCGAAGCCTATGATGGGCAGTTGGTACACCCCTGCAGGGTTAAATCTTTTCGAAAAGCCGTGTCCGCGGTTATGGACGACTTGAGACCTACTCCGTGTTCATAGAATAACATCAATTTGAATCAAAATTAAAAGCTTGCCTACCGTGTGAGTGCCTTGGTTGCTTTTCTTCGTCCAGGGGGACCGAGAGAAGATCCAGGTGGTGTTATATTTGACGTAAGTAGGTGGATAGCAGACTTATGATGCGATGTCACGTGTATTCTTGGATCTTACCTCTACTCTAATAGTACGATAGCCACAATATATGCTAGTGCGGCTGCAACCTTTACCTTTATCTTGTCTTACCGTAGGGAGTTTGTTATCCTGTAATGATATAATCTCACCCCTGTTTTCCTTTTGTGCTTTACTGTTTTTCCTGATCGGCCGCTGCAGTGGAGTACTACCTTGACCCGAGCACTAGACGATACTTCGTGGAGGTGCCCCCGGAGGATGACGATGAGGACGACCTCGTTCAGTAGATCCTACAGTTGGGCTTCAACGATCCGTGGGTGGACTCTTTATGTGCAGCCCTCTCTAGGGAAATTTGGATCTTGACCGTACTCGGTCGTGTTTGTCTTCCGCTTGTTGCATGACTTTCTGTTGGGTCCATGGACCTCTAAGATGTTGTAATAATTCCAGTGGCGATGTATGCCCTGGACTATATATATTTATGTCTTAGTTTAAGTTCTTTGTTCATATACCTGTTGTCGAGAATCTGGCAGCGACACGAGTGCGAGTGTCGTGAGTCGGTGGTTCTTTATGCGCTACTAACTTGAGCGGGGCGCGAAAGCGACTAACTCGAGTTAGCACCGCATCGGGGGCCTTACAGATTGTTTAATTTACGCAAAGTTCTTTTAATGTAGTTGTCTGTTGCTTTGAGTTTACACTTTGGGTGGGATTCGCAACTTAATACCAACGAGATGTTCTGGATAGATATCTCAAGGTGGATGATTCGTAGTAGATGCAGATGGATTTCGGTCTACTTACCTTGGTGTACTTCCCATTGCTTTTGAGCCCTTTATTTCTTTGCAGCATAGTTAGCATTGCGGTGCCTTGATAATCCTGTCAATTTCCCAACTGTGATTTGTTTACCTTGCTTGCACTTTTATCGTCTTTTGGGAGAGAGACATCACTAGTGAAAATCACGGGACCCCGTTCCATCTTCACATTATTGTTCACACCCTCAATTTACTTTCAGCTTTTACTTTCCTTTGCACGTTTTATCTCTTGCGTTGATCCTTTGTAAACGACAAGGCCGAAGGAATTGAAAACTCCTCTGTACTCGTTGGGAGCAAAGTTATTTGTTGCTGTGTGCAGGTCCACGACAACACCCTAGTCAGGAAGCAATTTCTGGAGACGTTGCCACCTACTTGTATCTCCTTAGTCCTACTTGTTCGATAACCTTGGTATATTCACCGAGGGAAACTTGCTGTTGCACTGCATCTCAAACCTTCCACTTGGGGTAACCAACGAGGGGCGAGAAGCCATCATCAATCCCCCCAACATGAGCCCCCAGGATTGGTGTGCTTCTTCAGTCTACATAGCAATATGTTTTTATTTCATCAGTCTTCGTAGGGAGGACTCTCATAGCTGAGCCGACTCATGCTTCTTGATAGCCAATGCCGACTCCATCTTGTTGTTTTAACAATGGATCCGAATCTTAAGTGTTTCTTGGAATCTACGAACAGTTTATCCCGATTTTGGCTGCGCAATTAATTCCCATTAGATTCGTTTTCGAAAATCGAGGGATTTCCTTCCGTTAGCCACCATCATGCGACGCCTCGGGTTCGGGGTTGAGGTCCCTTATAAATAGGCCTCTCATACCCATTTATTTATTTTATCCCGTCCGCATCTCCTCTTCATCTTCTTCCTCGCGCACTGAAGGACGTGAGTCTCATCTTCATCGCTGCTTCGAGCTTCTTCTTTCTCAGCGCTTGCGAGAAACGAACTGGGGCCGTGCCACTCCCGTGGGTCATTCAAGTAAGTCCTCATCTTGTACCTCACGTTTCGATTTCTTGTTCATCGCCATTGCTGCAGAACTTCAAGCTTTACCGTTCGATTGATTGAAGTAGCTTAGCAGAAGATTTCACCATGCATGTTGGTACATAGGTTGAGATTTCCTATAGACTGTTCCGCGTCAATTGCTTGATCGAAAAATATTGCAGATCCGTAGTTCCCAATCGCTTCGGGTTTTTCGTAGGTTACAGATCCGTTCGTATTTTTAGCCTGTTTTCCTCGGCTCCGAATCTGTTTGTTTAGTTGACGTAGAGTTGAGTTTGGTCCGACTCCACAAATATTTTAGCTAAGGCCATCCCTTGCTTGTTTTTAGCCAATTTCTTAGTCGGCTCAGCATATATATTCTTTTACCTGCTAGGTCCGACTCTTGCACCATGGGCAAGAAAGTTGGTGCCCCCAAGAAGACGCCAGGCAAGAAGCCAGCAGTCCCAAAGCCACCAGCTCGGACACTACTAGAGAAATAGCTATACATGGAAAGCTTATTAGTGGCGCATTTTATATGTAATGCGCCACTATGTTGTAAGGGGTGGCGCACTGGTAAAAATGCGCTACCCATAAGCTCTTATAGGTGGCGCATTTTCCAAAATGCGCCACCCCTAAGAGTGGGCCATCCCTGGATCCCCTTATACGTGGCGCATTTTGAGAAATGCGCCACCCCTAAGAACCTTATAGGTGGCGCATTTTGGAAATGCACCACCCCTAAGAGCTTATGGGTGGCGCATTCTGGAAATGCGCCACCCCTAAAGAATTATTAGTGGCGCATCCAGAATGCGCCACCCATAAGCTCTTAGGGGTGGCACATTTCCCATATGCGCCACTACTAAGAAAAATCTGCGCGGGAAAATTCCCAAATACACCCCCCCTGTGGACCGCCTTTTCAATTTGGAAAAAAATAAAAGAAAATGATAGAAATGTCAAAAAAATAAAAGAAAATAACTTTCCCAAATGATATGTGGTCTAGTTGTTAGGAAAATTTAAAAATATGAATTTCGACTTTTTTTGCAAAATCTCTCAGGAATTTTGTAAAATGGACTTAACTTTTGCATACGACCTCCGATGAAAAAGTTTTTTATATGAAAAATCATCTACTCGAAAAGTTATACCCAAACTTTTTAGAATCCTCAAAAACCTAACAGAAAAACCTATTGAACATTTTTAGAATCCTCAAAAACCTAACAGAAAAAAAGTTACGGGCGTTTGAAGATCTGGAGGCCCAAAAAAAGAGAAAAAATTGAATTTTTTTTGAACTTAGTAGTGGCGCATTTTGTATGAAATGCGGCACTAGTAACAGAATTTTTTTAAATTTTTTTTTTTAATTTTTTTAAAAAAAAAAAAAAATTCAAAATAGGCTAGAGGACAAATCGGGAAGTTAAAAAAAGTTGAAAATTTTAGATAGTAACTTTAAAAAATAATATTTTTTTTTAATTTTTTTTAAAATCAATTTTTTTGACAAGTTCAAAATATGCTAATGGTCCCATCGAGAAAGTTTCAAAAAAATGGTGAAAATTTTAGAACACCCATGAACATTAACAAGGTCCTAGACATCAACATGGTTTAATAGGATTTATATGTTAGATATATCAACAAGTGCCTGCTAGGTGAGCTGGAGTGAGAGTTGAATAGAACCGAGAAGTTAAGCGTGCGGGGGCTGGAGTAGTGCTAGGATGGGTGACCCTCGAGGAAGTTTGACCACGGAGGTTAGTTTGACCTGAGATTAAGCATAGTGACCGGGCATTAAGCATACTAACCTGAGATTAAGAAAAAAAAAATAAAAAAAAAAATTGTTTTCCAGATCCAGATTCAAAATTTTAAAAAATTAATAGTGGCGCATTTTCAGAATGCGCCACCCCTAAGGTTCTTAGGGGTGGCGCATCCAGAATGCGCCACCTATAAGCCCTTATTAGTGGCTTGTAGTTAGTGGCGCATCCATAATGCGCCACTAAACAGAAAAAAAGGACGCCACTAAAAGGGCATTCCCTAGTAGTGGTAATGCCGAGAAGAAATTGGAGCCGGCTGAGAAAAAGATGGAAACTCTGAAAGGCAGTATTCATCGACTCGCATCAGCAATCTTTGGTAAGTCGGAAAAACCTTTGGTACTTTTTGCGTCCCTGATTTTCATTGTTGTTAGCTGACTTCGTCGTTTTTACTTGTCTTTTGTAGGCAAAGAACATGATATTTTGAACGAGTCACCTGCCATGAAGCTGACCTGCACTTTCACCCTTGTCAAGCAATTGTTTGAGGGTGCCTGTAAGGCTATATGTGCAAGTCAGCCGAAGCCCACAAATATGAAGAGGGTAACTGATGTGGTTGGGCCCTTCTCAGTCGTCCCTGAGTGGGTTAAGCTTGTCAAGAGGTCGGCCTGCTGCATGGGGGTGATGAGAGGCTTGGATCTTGCCAAGGCTTATCATCCCAGTCTGAAGCCGAAACTTTTGGCTGCCGTCTTTCCTGACTTTAAGGCTGACGGGTCCAAATTTTCAAAGGATGACCATAGCAAGATTCGTAAGGAGACTCGCTCGACTTACACTATGATAGCTGATGGGATGGAGCTTTCTTATCTGGAATCCAGATATGACGGAACGAACAAATGGCGCCGGGTTGATCTACCTTCTCCCATAGGGTTTTTCCTTCTTTCGGCTCCAAAGAAGGTCTCAGAGCCGGCCGACTCTGTTGAGCCGACTCCAGGTGGGGAAGAAGATGATCTGAAGATGGATGATGTATCCGATGTTGACTTGGCTGAATTTTCTAATGCGCTTATATTGTGTGCTGGTGTTGCCGAGTCGTCTTCCCAGAGCAAAGCCGGAGATCAAGCATAGGTTTATGCGATCGACTTTAAAAACTGTTGATTCATTTGATGTGGCCGTGGTGCCGAGTTTGTAATATTGGGAGACATGTTCTGCGGTTTGTGACCAGTGTGTGGTCGAATACTCTCATAACATTTTGCCTTGAATTTGCCTTGTGGCTTTTAAATGCTTTAATTTTGGGCCTTGGCCCCTTTTTTTTGTTGACTCATAGTAGTCGATTCTTGGAAGAGCTTGATTCGACTGAGTTATGCTGGTGTTACCTATTTGGTAAGTTTAGTGTTTGAAACGCTTTGAAGAAAGCCGGTTTTTGTACTAGCTTTCCAAGGTTACAGCCGAGTCACATGCCTTTATGTTGTAAGCAGAAGAGGGTATAGTCCTCTGTCGAGTCGGCGTATATTCCATAAGGTTTTTATAGAGGAAAACCTGTAAAAGTCGACATATAAAATGATGCAGAAAAGAAAAAAATGCTTTAATTCCAAATCTTGATAAATTTTGAGGTGTAATCCCCATGAGTCGGTATATGCATCTGGGTGCTGTGCCGAATCACATAGGTCTAGCTCTCATTCTTTCTAAAAAGAAAGAATTGTTATGCATAATTATGAAAATGAAGTATGATGCTTGTATGCAAAAAATGTAATTAGAAGGCTCATATAGAAGCCGACTCACGCCTCATCTTTTCGCGTTGAGAGAAATTATTGGTTCAAGAGTCAAAACTTCTCTGTAAGCCGGCACATATGACTAGCGTTTCCGGTACTTAAGACCAAACTCGATAAGCGTTTCTTTAAGCCCCCAGAGTTTAGACTAAGTCAGGTTTGTGTTGGTTATATGAGCTTGAGCTATACAGGCCAAAATTTGAGGGCGTGGTTGGCCAATTCATGTGTATGCCGGGTATCTTCGGATAAGAGTCGATGGATGTCATAGAGCCCCCCTATTTCCCCTGAATAGGTTATACAGATATGGAGTTATATATATATATATATATATATATATATATATATATATATATGCCGAGATTTCTTTGGATAAGAGTCGATGGGTGCCATCGGACTGCCCTATTTCCCGTGAATAAGCAATATACATGCTCAGAGCCGATAGAGGGTTGATCAAGCCCCCAGTTCTCTGAGATAAAAATGTAAAAAATATGCAACGTATGATGCAAGATGAAAGATATGAATGTAATAAAGTAAAGAAAAAGTCGGTATGACAACTAAATTGGAGAGAGCCCATGCGACGAAAGTCGACTTTAGATATTAGATGTGGCGAAAGCGTAGTGCGACGAAAGTCGACTTAGATGCATATTATATGGCGATAGCCTAGTGCGACGAAAGTCGATTTTAAATAAATTTTATATGGCGAGAACCTAGTGCGGAGAAAGTCTACTTGTGTATATGTATGGCAAAAGCCTAGTGCGACGGAAGTCGACTTGTATATATGTATGGTGAGAGCCGGTGCGACAAAAGTCGACTTGTATATATGTATGGAGAGAGCCGGTGCGACGGAAGTCGACTTGTATGTATGTATGGCGAGAGCCGGAAGGAGGGACCGACTCTTACTGTTGACGAGTCCATGTTCTTGACCTCTTGTAACTGTATGAGCCAGTTGGGCCGTTGTCGTTCTGACTCGCCCTTAGGACGTTTTCCTCGACTAAGTGTCTGTAGTCTTGCATAAAGTAGCATTGGTTCCAGGTATGATTAGTAGGGCAGCCTAGTTTGGAGTGCCTTGGGCAAGTTTCTTGCATGGATTTCTCACAGTCCCGGTATCTCACATCCTGCTTTGGTGGTTGTTCGTGGCTCTGGGAATAGTTGCTACCGCGTTTTTGTGGGGTCTGGTTGCGCCTGCGCTTTTTATTGCGCGTCCAACTTTGACTTGGTATTCCCTCATATCTGGCTTCATTAGACTCGGCATATCCGACCACAGCATCCACATGTCCCCTCAGGTCTTCAGCTACTTTCTTTATGCGTTTTAGCGCGTTGGTAATAGGTGTAAGCCGGTGGCCTATCGACTCCTGGATCCTGTCGTGCTGTAATTTCTGTGAGAGCCAGTCCTGTGCTTCTATGAGGTTTTGATGCTCCCAAGCTATCTCTTTTTGCAGCATCGTGGCTTTTTCCTGGTATTCCTCTAGTTCCTGGTCAGAGTCAGTTCCGTTTCGGCTTAGCCGCTGCCGCACATTGGTGGCTCGTGTGTCTGAGCCATTTTTGATTTCTAATGGATTCTGGACGTCATCGGTGTTGTTGTAGTTATCATAAGCCGGACTCCTGTCTTCTGAAGAGTGTCGTCGTCTTCGTGCATGTGCTATGTAGACGACTTCTTCCCGGGGGGATTTGAGGTAAGGAGAATCCGGATTGTATTCCTCTAGGTCGGATCCGAGTCTACCTTCTTTCAACGGATCGAATGGACCCGATATCTCCATACTTATCCTCTTCTTGATACGAGTCGGCATCAGAGAAATTTTTCCTGTCGCCATGGGTTGGGGTCTCAACAAAACACTCCGGCTCTGGAGACTCACCAATAAACCCAACGAAGGCGTGACGAAGATTGGTGTTTGGTCGACTCAATTTTTCAAGGGGTATTTCTTGTGAATTGCCTGTTTGCTGGTAGATGGCTCTACGTTTTCAGGCTGTAGGGCATGGAGAGTTGAAGACTCGAGGTCACCATGAGGGCGTCAGGGTCCGACTCTGGCTCGGATCCATCATTCCGGCCGATGAAGATCTGGATAGATCTGATTGGGACCCGATACCCAGATTCGACGGAATCAGCTTCAGGGCCCCAGGTTGAGTCATCAATGAAGATTCCCGCATCGGCTTCTCGTGATCTGTCCGGGGAGGAATCCTTCCATGCCTTGCAGAGCTCCCTCCAAAACCTCAACGCCTGCATGCGCAGGCCCCATGGTGGGCGCCAACTATCGTGGGAAAGTCACGACAGATGTTCGAAGAGTCAAACTTGACATGGGACCTTTGCTGCGATGTTGATACGAGGAGGGAGTCGACATTGACAAGAGACTCAGTGATTTACCCAGGTTTCAACTCCTCTTTGTCTCGAGGTAAAAGCCTACTCCTGCTTCTTATTATTACGTGGATCGACTTCTCGAATAGAGGAGTCGATGGATTGATATAAGAGAGAAAAATCGCAACCTTAGTCTCATGGAGATCTAGGTTACGTCGGAAGTGTCTAGTCCTGACTTGTACTAAGCTGCATTCTCTCTCTGGACCCTGTGTACCTCGACTTATAAAGGCGCCGGGTCCCGGGGTTCCGCGAGTCCGACTCCTACACGAGGCGGAGTCCTATTCTACTTTACAATCATACTGAGTGCTATACAAGGTAAGTCGAATTCCTTCTATGGCTTCGATCTTCATGCTTGGCATGTCCGTCCCATGGCCGGGTCTTCTTTGGTGGGTCTTCCTTATGTAAGTCGGCCCAGAGGTTTATGATGTTGGGTCTATGGGCTTGATCCATCCCCCCGACACTTATACTGATACAACCATGTCCCCACCCAGCAAACCATGTACTGCTATGTTACCATTGCTCGTTGCACGGCCCCTTCTTAGTATGCATGCTTAGGATGCTACGAATGTTACCCTGTTACTCCTTGGATTGGGCTATCCCACTATTTTATTGTTGTGGATGATATGATTATTATGATGTTGACTATATTCGTCAAAGGATGGAAGGTCAGCCTATCCCGCCTTGATGCTTTGTTCCATTTCAGTCACCTAGGACCCGAGTTCCGGAATCGTGTCTCTTGATGAGCGTGCCTAACCGCATGGGGGATTTTATGGGGTCCCCTCTTCTTAGCTACCTAGCTCCAAATATTTCTAGTGCTGGCCCAAGTTGATTTACCATTTGAAAACCGTGTGCGTAACTGGCCTGCAACCAGTGGATTTAAAACAAACCGGACCAGTGGGATGGTATATCCTATTGTTCCACACTTGGCCAGCGAGTGCCCAAGCATGGAATATGACACGGTAACCCGAACCCAGTTGGGACGGTAGAGACCAAGGCGAGAGCGCGACCGACTCCTGAACTGGATGTCGACTCACCGGGGGTGACGAGGATTGACCTCGGAAAATCCCATGGTTAAGAACCCTGGGTAGATCATAGAGGAGATGTGCAGGTTGGCGATAGTCGTCGGCTAACAGGAGAAAGCACTTCCTGCTCGATTGTATTATAATGGAGGCAATTACAGTGGAGGTCCAGGCGAGATTGCTCGGGATCGGAGGTGTTGCTATGAGATTCGATGCCCTTGACGTCCCCTCTCCCAGCCTTTATATACTAGGCGGGGTCGCAAGGAGTCAGTCTAGGTTTAAAGAGAGGGTTTCCTAACCTATCTTCAGTCTTGGACGCCATGTCGCGGTTTCCATGATCTTCGAGGACACCTTATAGCGGTTGCCTCGAGTGGGCCAAGTGTGGGCAGGTCGAGGCTTCCAGCGGGACCTCTAGCTTGATACGCACCAGGTACCCTCATATGTAAGAGTCGTGGGGTCACCCCCTCGTCAGTAGCCCCCGAGTGCCTGGGGGAATCGAAGAGTCGCGCAGGGACTCGAATACATAATTATCTTCATGCGTGCAGCTTAACTACGAGTCGTCGGCTGTTAGCCATAAAAGATAGTTCATTCGAGGGATGATAAGCTAGAGAGGCCCAAGGTAGTCGAACGGTCGAGCCTTGGTGAATTGGTACCAAACACCTCAAAAGCCCAAAATCAAGCCGCGTCCCTGATGGCTTCTCGCCCCTCGTTGGTTACCCCAAGTGGAAGGTTTGAGATGCAGTGCAGTAGCAAGTTTCCCTCGGTGAAGATACCAAGGTTATCGAACCAGTAGGACTCAGGAGATACAAGTAGGTGGCAACATCGCCAGAAATTGCTTCCTGACTAGGGTGTTGTCGTGGACCTGCACACAGCAACAAATAACTTTGCTCCCAACGAATACAGAGGAGTTGTCAATTCCTCCGGCCTTGTCGTTTCCAAAGGATCAACGCAAGAGATAAAAGGTGCAAAGGAAATTAAAAGCTGAAAGTAAATTGAGGGTGTGAACAATAATGTGAAGATGGACCGGGGTCCCGTGATTTTCACTAGTGATGTCTCTATCCCAAAAGACGATAAAAGTGTTAGCGAGGTAAACAAATCACAGTTGGGCAATTGACAGGATTATGAAGGCAGCGCAATGCTAACTATGCTGCAAAGAAAGGAAGGGATCAAAAGCAATGGGCAGTACGCCAAGGTAAGTAGACCGAAATCCATCTGCATCTAATACGAATCATCCACCTTGAGATATCTATCCAGAACATGTTGCTGGTATTAAGTTGCGAATCCCACCCAAAGTGTAAACTCAAAGCAACAGACAACTGCATTAAAAGAACTTTGCGTAAAGTAAACAATCCTTGCACCCGCAGGTACAAGCACCGTTGTTTTATCCCTGGTGGCAACAACACATCCCCTAGTCTCATGTTTCTGTCACTCAAGCTTGACATCAAGGGGCTGAACCCACAATCGAGCATAACGCAAGGAGTTGCAAATAAAATACTTGGCCAAAGCAAATACCGCAACGTATAACATGCAAGAATTTACTCAAGAACAAAATATAAAAAGAGAAGAACCAAATATATTACTCATGACAATCTGAACATAGTCTCATAATCCATCAGATCCCAACAAACTCAGCATAGCAACAGCAGAAATTACATAGATGCCTTGATCATGTGAGGCAGCTCACGAGGACTCGAAAGTGGAAGCACAAAGGGGGGAGAGATTCATCACATAGCTACTGGTCACGGACCCATGGTCCAAGGGGGACTACTCACGGCACATCCGGGAGGCGTCCATGGCTATGGATGGTCTCCCAGAGGGGGTTCCTCCTTCCGGTAGGGTGCCGGGGCAGCTTCTCCAGGCAGCCCCGATCTTGAAATGGCGGCGGCGGCGGTACACAGGGGAGTTCGCGAGAAAGAAATTGATATTAGGGGTTTCCACCCCGAGGGGTAAATATAGGCGAAGGGGGGCGTCGAGGGGACCCACGAGGCAGTCAGGAGGGTCCCTGGCGCGGCCCAGGGTGGGGCCTCGCCACCTGCCCTCCTGGCTGCCTGGTGGTGGCCCCCCTTCCCTCTCTTGGTGATTCCGGAAGCTTCTGTTGCTCTGATTTTTTTATATATTTTCCCGGAATTTTTGGGGCACTTTTAATGGCCGGAAAACCTGAAATACAAAAACAGCAGAAAACCGAAACTGGTAACTGGGTGCACTGAGTTAATAGGTTAGTCCAAATATGTTCAAAAGTGTACGAAATTTCAAGCAAAACATGGCAAAGTCACACAAAACATGCATGGAGCAAGCAGATATTATAGATATGTTTGGGACGTATCAACAACCCCAAGCTTAATTCCTTCTCGTCCTCGAGTAGGTAAATGATAACAAGCATAATTTCTGTGGTGACATGCCACACAACCAAATAAGGACTTTTAAGTAAAGCAATCAAAGCATGCAATTCAGTTCAAGCCTTAACAAGCAAGAGTCTATATTAGCATTGACACAAGCAACAAAAGAACAAAGGGTGCAAGAGCTCTCGCTGTCCGTGACTCGAATGTCTCCAAATGGTGTTTGCGTGCAAGCAAGGGACTGGGAAGAAAGAGAAAAAAGGTTGTTGAGAACAACTATCTACTAAATTTTCACACTTGGTCTCCTTTGTATTCTTATCTGGACTCGTCCCCAGACCACTAGCCAGGTACAAGTCAAACTGATCCACTCCCTTTCGATATTTTGAGCACTCATGCAATGGATGAGCGTGAGCAAGAAAGTCGACACCTAATAGGCGAAACAGAAATAAGGTGGAGGAGGAAGACAAAAAGGTGTGGAAGTCTCACATCAATGAGGACAATCATAGGCGAGAGAAGGCCATATGATAGATATGATGTGAGGAGTAGGGATTGCCATACAACGGATGCACATGTGAGCTAAAAGCTCTCCAAGGGAACTAGTGGGGGTGCATCTAACTTGCTTGCTCAAGAATACCTAGAGCTCGTTTGAGGAGGCTCATCATTGGAATATACAAGCCAAGTTCTATAATGTGAAGGGTCCCCACATAGCTATATGCATGATGATGATCTCTATGGAGTAGAAGGGATAGAAGATGAAGTACTAGTTTGGATCTCTCAAAAGAAATAGTAGTATGCCCCCTTCTCTCTTTTTATTTTTTTTCTTTTATTTTCTCTTTTTCTCTTTTTATTTTTATTTTTTTGGTGGTCTCAATGACTCTTTCTATTTAACTCTCATTTGTCCTCTTTGGGATCTTTTGATTTTGTCCTCTTTGGGATCTTTTCCTCACTTTAGGGGCAATACTCTATATTTTATAAGAATATATGAGATCTTTCACACTTTACAAAGGTACTCACATAAATAAAATGTAACTATCATGATGCAAATGTATGCCTCTGCCAGGGTAGTAGGATATGCAATGATACTAGCGCGTCATGTAGCAATGATTAGGGAAAGGCCCAACTAGCATGCGGCTCATCGATCAAGCAAGTAGCATGTATGATATGAAGATCAAGTCATGAGAAGGTGGATGTTACATGGAAATGTATCTCGGAAAGGCTATGGAAATGCCTTGTAGGTAGGTATGGTGGCTGTTTTGAGGAAAGATATAAGGAGGCTTATGATGACAGAGCGTATCATGCCAAGGGTTTGGATGCACCAGCGAAGTATGTGCCAACTCTCGAGGTGAGAAAGGGCAATGCACGATACCGAAGAGGCTAGAAAAAGTGTAGGTGGGTAGAAGTGTAAACTTTAGAATACTCACATTAGTCCAAAGAACTCATGCACTTATTATCGGTAACTCTCAATCTAATCAGGAGGTTCACAAAGAGACAGGTATCCCGAGGAGGAGTGTATGGGGGTTTGGTTATCCTTGCGCATCCTCGACTCATGGTACGTGAGTGTACTCTAATATTCGAACCCTCCAGAGGTTAGTGATCCATCTAGTAGCTAGAGTTCTCAACAGGGGTTTTTTGGTTTTTGAAAAACACACGGATTGCCCAAAATACGACATCTATCACTAATAGGCAAGAGTTCTTCACACCATATGTTCAAACATTACTCTAGTCAATACCTCAAAACTATTGCAAGTTACTACTATAAAGAGAACAACAACTTTAACTGCCTACTATCAGTCAAGAAACAGAACTCAGCGAAACAGGGAAACTCTCTAACAAGATAAAACATGCAACCTATAGAAAGATCAACCTAAGACAAAAGAAAATCTCTAGAAAAACTAAAGCACTACAACTAAACAGAACAACAACTAAGAAAAGAAAAAGAACAGCTCACATCTAAAAGAATAGGAATGCAAATCCTATGAGGAGTTCTAGTTCAAGCGGAGCGTGAATCTCTCCCACACAAAAGAGTAATTTGGGGTCTAACTTGTTACTATAGCAAAGAAAGCAAAATAAACCTAGAAAAGTAAAGAGCGAGACGCTCCAAGCAAAGCACATAACGCATGAAGTGATAAAAATATAGTGCAACGAGGGACAAACTGATGATTGTTGATGAAGAAGGGGATGCATCGGGGGCATCCCCAAGCTTAGACGCTTGAGTCTTCTTGAATATTTATTGGGGGTGCACATGGGCATCCCCAAGCTTGAGCGTTTGACACTCCTGAATCTTCTTTCATCACCTTCCATCGCGCACTTGAAAACTCCCTTCATACATAACTCATTGTTGGCTGATTAGAGAGGTTAGTACCCTAATAAAATAACTTTCCTCTACTGCAAATAAAGATTTCCAGGAAGAGTTACTGTTTCTCTTGCCTGCCCAAAAAAGTTTGCAAAGAAAAAGAAAGATTAATGATTGCAAAACTGCGAAAAGAAAAACCGGGGTAGAAGCTGAGAAAAACAGAACAGCAGAGAAAGGAGAATTTTTTCGAGGTACTTCTGCAACTCAAATCAAAAAACTTTGAACAGACGCCTAAAAGGTAATTGTATGGAGCATGCTGTCAAAACAATTCAGATCAAAAAGATGATCTGGTGATTTATTGAGAATTTTTCCGTCAAGCAGACAGAATCTGTTTCTGGACAGCAAGCACCAACTTTTGACCTTTCTTGCAATCTGAGGCTAAACTTGGCACAAAGCTTGGAAATTAAAGATACAATGATGTTGCTACAATAGTGACAATCATCAAGACCACTAAGAACAGAACAAAAGCAAAAAAGAAAAACCTAAATTCGTTGCGGGCTGCCTCACAAAAGCACTTCTTTAGAGCCATTAGCTAGGCTTAAAGCAGAAGATCAAGTCTTTTCAAAAGAATAACTAGCCCGTGTGACGGACTCAAAAGGTAACTTAAACTTTTTCCTAGGGAAATGTTCCATCCCTTTCTTGAGAGGGAATTGGAATTTGATAGTTCCGTCTTTCATGTCAATGATAGCAACAACTGTGCGAAGAAAAGGACGTCCCAAAATAATTGGACAAGAGGGCTCACACTCAATGTCCATAATAGTGAAATCAACGGGAACATAATTGTCATTGACAATGGTAAGAACATCGTCGATCTTCCCCAAAGGTTTCTTTACGGAAGAATCAACAAGACGAACACCAAAATAACAAGGATCAAAAGGTTTCCATTCAAGCATATCATACATTCTTTTGGGCAAAACAGAGGTACTTGTTCCAACATCACAAAGAGCATAACAAGAGAAGTTATTCAATTTAATTTTTATCATAGGATCCCAACCATCTTCTAGCTTCCTAGGTACGGAGGCTTCTAGTCTAAGCTTCTCCTCCCTAACTTTGATTAGAGCATTGGTGATATGCTCTGTGAAGGCAAGATTGAGTGTGCTAGTGTGGGGGTCTCTAGACATCTTGTGTAGGAAACCAATAACTTCTGGTAAATTGCAGTTGTCAAAGTATACGTCACTAATATCTACCAAGGAAGTAGTGATATCATTTAAGCTCACTTGTTTGAAAGCCTCTATGTTCATAGAGGTTTCCTCTTCTAAGGTTGAGGTGGTAGCATCTCCATTGATAGGTCCAGTGGGACTAGGGGTGTGATGGGTGCTAGCAGTTTGGACATCCTCAACTACTTGGATAGTGGCTACTCTGTGGTAGGTAGGAAGGATCTTAATTATCTCTTCTTCCTCCTTTTATCTAGCCCATCTCTCTTTTGGTTTTCCCAACATCCTAATGTTTTCATTAATTTGGACTTGGATAGCATTCATAGGAGTGGTCTTCCTCTCCTCGGGGGGAGAGGTTCTAATCTTCAACATCTCTACATCATGGGCTATGTTGTCTACCTTCGAAGAGAGGATATCTAATTTATCTAATTTCTCTTCCACACTCTTGTTGAAGGCTTTCTGGGTAGTGATAAAATCTTTGAGCAAGGTCTCTAGCTCTGAAGTGGAGTTTCTGGTGGTAGGATAAGTGTTGTTCCCATAGTTGTTGGATGGGAAAGGCCTGGGATTGTTTCTACCAAAGTTACTCCTATAAGCATTATTGTTGAAGTTGTTTCTAGAGACAAAATTAACATCTACTTGCTCCTGAGCAACCAAAGAATTTAAAGGAACATCTTGAGGATCAATAGAAGGTTGCTTGGTAAGTAGAGACATGATAAGGTCAACCTTTTCATTTAAAGAGGAGATCTCCTCGACAGAGTTTACCTTATTACCAGTTGGAGATATCTCGGTGTGCCATTGCGAGTAGTTCAGCATCATCTCATCTAGTAGCTTTGTGGCAGCACCAAGCGTGGTTGACATAAAAGTTCCTCCCGCGGCCGAATCTAACAGGTTCCGCGAGGTGAATTTCAAGCCTGCATAAAAAGTCTCGATAACCATCCAGGTAGTCAGTCCATGTGTGGGGAAGTTCTTGCCAAGCGTCTTCATACGTTCCCAAGCCTGGGCAACGTGTTCATTATCCAATTGCCTGAAATTCATAATGTTACTCCGCAATTGAATAATTTTAGCAGGGGGATAGTACTTCCCTATAAAATCATCTTTGCATTTGCTCCAAGAATCGATACTGTTCTTGGGCAAAGATTGTAGCCACTCCTTGGCTCTTCCTCTCAAAGAGAAACGAAAAAGCTTCAGCTTGACGATGTCTCCATCCACTTCCTTGTACTTCTGCATGTCGCAGAGCTCGATAAAGTTGTTTAGGTGCAAGGCAACATCTTCTCCTGCTCCTGAGAATTGATCTTTCATAACAAGGTTAAGCAGAGCAGGTTTAATCTCATAAGAAGGTGCTGAAGTGGCAGGTGGAGAAATAGGAGTGCAGATAAAGTCACTATTGTAGTGAAGTCACACAACTTAGTGTTTTCATTGGAACCCATAGTAGCAGCAGGTATTTTTGGTATTTTTGATTAAGGACACAAAAGTAAAAACTGAAAGGTAAACTAACAAGACTAAAAAGCAAAGGTAAAAGATAGTGTGCAACTCCCCTATCTTGTAGACTTGAGTCCCCAGCAACGGCGCCAGAAATTTGCTTGATGGCTTCTCGCCCCTCGTTGGTTACCCCAAGTGGAAGGTTTGAGATGCAGTGCAGCAACAAGTTTCCCTCGGTGAAGATATCAAGGTTATCGAACCAGTAGGACTCAGGAGATACAAGTAGGTGGCAACGTCGCCAGAAATTGCTTCCTGACTAGGGTGTTTTCGTGGACCTGCACACAACAACAAATAACTTTGCTCCCAACGAGTACAGAGGAGTTGTCAATTCCTCCGGCCTTGTCGTTTACAAAGGATCAACGCAGGAGATAAAAGGTGCAAAGGAAAGTAAAAGCTGAAAGTAAATTGAGGGTGTGAACAATAATGTGAAGATGGACCGGGGTCCCGTGATTTTCACTAGTGATGTCTCTCTCCCAAAAGACGATAAAAGTGCTAGCGAGGTAAACACATCACAGTTGGGACATTGACAGGATTATGAAGGCACTGCAATGCTAACTATGCTGCAAAGAAAGGAAGGGCTCAAAAGCAATGGGCAGTACGCCAAGGTAAGTAGACCGAAATCCATCTGCATCTACTACGAATCATCCACCTTGAGATATCTATCCAGAACATCTCGCTGGTATTAAGTTGTGAATCCCACCCAAAGTGTAAACTCAAAGCAACAGACAACTGCATTAAAAGAACTTTGCGTAAAGTAAACAATCCTTGCACCCGCAGGTACAAGCACCGTTGTTTTATCCCTGGTGGCAACAGCACATCCCCTAGTCTCATGTTTCTGTTACTGAAGCTAGACATCAAGGGGCTGAACCCACAATCGAGCATAACGCTCTCTCTTGGAGTTGCAAATAAAATACTTGGCCAAAGCAAATACCGCAACGGAGAACATGCAAGAATTTACTCAAGAACAAAATATAAAAGAGAAGAACCAAATATATTACTCATGACAATCTGAACATAGTCTCATAATCCATCAGATCCCACCAAACTCAGCATAGCAACAACAGAAATTACATAGATGCCTCGATCATGTGAGGCAGCTCATGAGGACTCGAAAGTGGAAGAACAAAGGGGGGAGAGATTCATCACATAGCTACTGGTCACGGACCCATGGTCCAAGGGGGACTACTCACGTCACATCCGGGAGGCGTCCATGGCTATGGATGGTCTCCCGGAGGGGGTTCCTCCTTCCTGCAGGGTGCCGGGGAAGCTTCTCCAGGCAGCCCCGATCTTGAAACGGCGGCGGCGGTATAGAGGGGAGTTCGCGAGAAAGAGATCGATATTAGGGGTTTGCACCCCGAGGGGTAAATATAGGCGAAGGGGGACATCGAGGGGACCCACGAGGCAGTCAGGAGGGTCCCTGGCGCGGCCCAAGGTGGGGCCGCGCCACCTGCCCTCCTGGCTGCCTGGTGGTGGCCCCCTTCCCTCTCTTGGTGATTCCGGAAGCTTCTGTTGCGCTGATTTTTTATATATTTTTCCCGGAATTTTTGGAGCACTTTTAATTGCCGGAAAACCTGAAATACAAAAACAGCAGAAAACAGAAACTGACAACTGGGTGCACTGAGGTAATAGGTTAGTCCAAATAGGTTCAAAAGTGTATGAAAGTTCAAGAAAAACATGGCAAAGTCACACAAAACATGCATGGAGCAAGCATAAATTATAGATACGTTTGGGACGTATCAGTCCCTCGACACGAACTTGGAAAACAACTAGTGCCTAGCAAGTCCATGCCGCTGGCAGGTCTTATAGGATCAATGCCGTCGGTCTCAGAAAATATCCTTGACGTGTCCGTCATTGGCTCAACTCCTCCATGCATCGCGCATGGGAAAACATCGGGAGTGAAGTCGCAGCTGTTGCAAGTGCCGGCCCGGCCGACTGTGCAGTGGGGTATTACCTACGCGCTAAGCTTGCGTGGAATCTGGGGTGCAGTGTATCGCCACCCATGCATCATTTTTCTGAGGCGCGGAGCCTAATTTAGATATGTACCCACTTGGAAAACAAATCAAGTGGACGGGTAGTAGTCACCCGCGGAGTATTGATAAGCTCTGGTGAGGAGTCGATAAGGGCTGCACCCACTGGGATGGTCATCGAGTGGGCTGATCACGTAAGCACCCATGCAACACTTCGAGTGCTCGGGCAGAGTGTTCTTTCATGCATTTTGACCATTTCCTGCCTTTTTGTGTGAGTAATTACTAGAGCATTTCATCATCTTCTGGGTGAGGGAGCACCCGAAATCTATGGATGTATTAATCCTTGGCGGGGTGAATGAGTACTCGAGGACGTTGCAGCCTGCAGGGTGAGGGAGTACCTGAACTCTATAGACACGTTTTGCTTGCGTGCTCGAGGTTCAACTTTTGATATGGTCTTGCATAGACAGGACGCTCCTGATAGGAGTGAAATTTTTTAGATTAAAATCAAAAGTTTTAGTGAAAACCAACCTTTGACAGGCCATGCATGAGGATGCGTCCTCAGCACACCTTACTGGGAGATGACATTGCTAGGCCATCTGACAAGTTGGGCGGTCATGCATAGTGGGCTTGACATGACGCGATGTCCTCAGTAATTTCGCTCCGCGTGATGATGATCCTCTTTTTTGTGTGGAGTGGGCAATGTGTTTACTGCCCCGGTTGAGTTTTCCATGCCACACGATTGTGATGGGATCGGGCCACGTGGTGGGCCTCTGAGATCGACGGTGAGTGGATGGCCTTTGGGCGGTGGGTTAAATACCAAAGGGCTGAGTAAATTTAGGTTTTTACCCAGCGCTCGTCCTTTGTTGCTTCTTCCTCTGCTTCCGCTTGTTATCTTCTTCTTTGTGTCGTCTTCTTTGTTCTTTCTTTGGTTTGTGCGGATAGATCCATGTCCAAACGTCCTCGGAGTGCAGCACAAGAGGCAGCAAGGATGACTGGGAGGTGGGAGCGTTCCGTTTTCTCCACTGCAGATCTGGATGTGCTGGTGGACGATGGGCTTGTGGTGGAGGGTGCTGCTCGGATTTCTGGGGAAGAGGAGGTGCCCGCGCCTCGCCATGATGAACGGGTATGCTTACAGAGCTTCTTTCTTCGTGGCTTTTCTCTTCCCGTTCGCCCGTTCGTCTGTGGGCTGCTCTTCGTGTATCAACTACAGTTGCACGATTTGACCCCTGACAGGATACTGCACATTGCGTGTTTTATTACGCTTTGTGAGAGTTTCTTGGGGATTTATCCTCATTGGGGGCTCTGGAAACACCACTTCATTGTGAAGAGGACCAAATTCTGAGTATGCCATGGGGGGGGGTGGCATTTCCATCAGGGAGAAAAGCGCCTACTTTGATCTGGAGAAGTTGGATTCCATCTATATGTGGCGGAAGAGATGGTTCTATATGAAAGACCGGCATGTTGAGGGTCACCAGTTTGGGCTTGCCCCTTCAATCCGGTTGCGCGAGTGGCTAAGCGGTCATCTTGGTTGCATTCTCTGACTTCTGGGGAAGTATCTGTTGTAGAGCCTTTAGTGCAAAAGCTTGCTGCTTTGAAGAAGGGGATAACTGGGGCCAGATTATCTCTGTTTTTATGAAGAGGCGTATCCAGCCGCTACAGCATCGTGCGCATCCCATGTGGAGGTATACTAGGTCCAAGAACTCGACGGGGTGCTCTCTTAAAGACATTTCAGGTGATGACCTTCTCTTTCGGATCCAGCAGGTCACCAAGTGCACTAGTACTGGTGTGGTGAGCTCCATTCGTCCCTATGACACCACGATTCCTTTGCCTGAGGTAACAGTTTGAAGCTTTGTCGGTGTTGCTAAAGTTTGAGCAGTGTCTGTTGTTTCATTTGGTGATATTTTTGTTTGCAGGGCCATGTTTCCTTGCTAACCAACCTACCCCATCCTGAGGACGCGGATATACTTGATGAACCTGATGCAGCCATGGGGGATCCTGCGCCTGTGGGTGGTGGTGATGCTTCTCATGCTGATACCGGTGAGTCCGCGGGTGCAAGTGTTGGTGGTAGACCGTCGGCTTTTGACGACGAGGACGGACCATTGCGCTTCAAACGCAATCGCTCCTCGAGTGCTACTGAGAAGACCGTGGAAGGTGGCGGGCTTCCACCATTCGCGCCTGTTGTTGCGCCCTGCCCCCCTTCGGCTGCTCTGAAGAGGAGGAAGTTTGGAGTTCTGCTTCGAGTTAGTGCTTCTCTGCTTGGGTGCGTAATTTCTTTTATCGGGATGGTTTATGTCGCTGGTTTTGAGCTTCCGTTCTGATGGTATATGTTTTTCAGGACTGCTCCAGCTCCAGCTACCTCTTCGACGAGTACTGCAACTGCTGATCTCCAGTTGACTGACTCTGGTGCGGCGGTTGGTCCGCCGGCTTCTGCTAGAGTTCCTACGGCTTCTGGTGCGGGTGCGAAGTCCGCGACTGTTGCGTCTGGGTCGGCTGCTGCGACTGAAGGTGACTCTCACCAGGACACATAACCCGCGGTTCCTGAGGAGTATGTTTTGCAGAGAAAGGACCCCCCTGTTGAAGAGAAGGCCAAGTTCTTTGACCGCATGGCTCAATAGGTGCGTGATTTTCTTTTCATCTGACTTAAATCGAGGGCGCGACAGCGCTCCCGATGGGAGTATTCCTCGAGGCTGCGAGTAACCACTTGTGGTTGGTCGCAGTCTTGAGCTTCAATGTCTGTTTTTAGTGCTTCTACTTGCTATTGGGGGCGCGACAGCACTCCCAATGGGTGTAGCCCCCGAGGCTGTGAGTAACTACTTATGGTTGGTCGCAGTCTTAAACTTGATTGTCCCTGGCTTGATTCTGACTTCTGTGCTTCTTTCTATTTCAGCCATTGTTCCGTATGTGTGAGTAGGTGCTGACTGATGCTGATCGTGCCCGGGGTGCTCATGTTGCGGCCCAGAATATCCTGAGTGCCATGCACCGTGAGCGACTTTCCTTCCCTGATGATTTGTGGCGTCCTTGCTTGGTTGGTGCTTGAGTGACCCTTTTGCTGTAGGTCGTAAAAATGCTGTTGAAAAGCGTGCTGTTTCCGCGGAGAAAGAGCTTGCTTCGCTTCGAGATGCCCTGGAGGCGAAGGAGAGGGATTTGCAGGCAAAGCGCGACGAGCTCGAGCGGCTGTGGCAGGCTGAGGAAAAGTTTCAGCAGGTGGAAACTGCTGAGTGCAGTCGCCTCCATTGTACTGTTTTTTCCTTTGGATTGACTTCCTTTATCCTTTTGCGGTAGGCCACCCTAGGCATTTCTCGGGCTTGGAAATTGTTGAAGGACGGAGATCGCGAGAGGGCTTACGAGTCCGTCTGCTTGAGGCTTAAGGACGCAAAGCGTGAGATTAGCCGCCTCAGGGGTTCTGTGGCGGTCCATCACTCTAAGCGTGAGCGTGCTGAGGCTGCCTTGAATGGATTTTCTGCCTGGATGGGGAGATTATATGATCCTTTAAAGCGTGAGGCCTCCTGTTGGTGCTGCTCGATTGCCTGAGTGCTTTGTCTTTGTGATTTTTGCTGATTTGTGATCTTCTTTGCAAACTGCTGGCGGGTCGATTTCGCGAGGAGGAGGCGGCTGTGTAGTTGGAGTTGTCGCGCTTGGATGACCCGGCCGTGCAAGCTAAGAATCCCTTTTGGACGGATAAGGCACATGCGCGGTTGTTTGCCGTGCTTCGACGGCGGGTTGGTCGGGTGCCCCAGGCTCTTGAGTACTGCTGTAAAGTACTTGGTGGTATCTTCTCGGAGTTTTATTCCTTAGATCCTGTCCCGTCCGGAGTTGAGAAGATGTGTCATGTGTTTTCCCAGCCCGCGAGTCTTCGTCGAGTTGTAAATCATCAAATTCATGCGGTAGCTCAGTGTGCTTTCGCCTTAGTTCATAGTCATTGGCCAGGGGTTGATATTATGATGGCTTCTCGAGGTCCTCCCCGTGGTCGGGATGAACCAATGGGCGAGCACTATGCTTCGGCGGATGAGGCCACGAGTCTGGTTGTGAAGGTGTGCCAGGAGAATGATCATCTCCTGGGTTCCCTTTGTAAAGTGAAGTCGGAGCCTAAAGTGTAGAATTTCAGGGTTCTTTTAAATTCTTCCTTTTGTAATGCGTTTTGTTGCCGCGAACCTCTATAGCCTTCCATTCTTGGGTGCGAAGATGAACTATGCATTTGACTTGGGGGTAGCTGCTGTAATTGGACCCCGAGTGCCAAGTATGAGGTTGCGTAAGAGAATAACGCCTCGGGGGGGGGTGGTTTCTGCGAGCGATCCCCCGAGTGCCATGTATAAGGTCGTGTAAGAGAAAACGCCTCGGGGGGTGGCTGCTGCGAGCGAGCCCCCGAGTACCATGTATAGGGCCGCGTAAGCGAAAACGCCTCAGGGGGGGGGTGGCTGCTGCGAGCGAGCCTCCGAGTGCCATGTATAGGGTCGTGTAAGCGAAAAACGCATCGGGGGTGGATGTTGCGAGCGAGCCCCCGAGTGCCAATTGTGATAATTTTTGGGGAAAACATTAGGAATCTTTCCCTGGTGATCCTACATTAGGGGGCTGTCAAAGGACAACCCTTTTATTTTGAGTGATAGAAAAGTAAAGTTGCTTCTAGACAGCTTGATGTGTTGTTGTGAGGATATGTTTTCACAAGTCTTCGGTTGGTGCGCTGCTTTTTACTGGAGTGCTTCTTCTTTCTCGTCGACTCGTCGATTGTGATGTGCTCACAGGTTTATGATATCTTGTGGAATTCTCTGTCGAAGCGGTCTGATCGGACGAAGCTGCCATTGATGGTGATGACTCCCCTTAGGCCTGGCATTTTTAGCTTGAGGTACGCGTAGTGCGGCACCGCCATGAAGCGTGCGAAGGCTGTTCGGCCGAGGATGGCATGATAATGGGATTTCTAGTCGACCACTTCGAAGTCTAGCGTCTCCTTCCTGAAGTTGCTTGCATTGCCAAAGACCACTTCCAAGCTTATTTTTCCAAGAGGGTAGGCTGCTTTGCCTGGCCCAATTCCATGAAAAGTTGTGCCAGAAGATTTGAGTGCTGAATTCTGGATGAACATCTCTTCCAGGGTCTTGGTGAATATGATGTTGATTCCACTGCTGCCATCCATGAAGACCCGTGACATGTCGTAGTTTCCGATTCTTGCTTCGAGCACTAGTGCCGCGTGTCCTGGGCGTGGGATTGATGGCGGGTGGTCCTCTCTTGAGAAGGTGATGTCGGTCTCGGACCCGCGGAGGTACTCTGGTACCGCTGGGTGAGAGGATACTGCGAGAAAAACCTATCTGGTGACTTGCTTCTATTGCCTGTTTGATGGTCTTCCTTTCTGGATCATGTAGATGCGACCGTGTACCTCTGGGTATTCTTCTTTTGCGTAAGGCGATGCGCGCCGTTCCTGGATGGCTGCTACCTATCTTGCTGGTGCTGCGGGTGGCGTCTGATTCATTGCGCACGGGGTCTTCTCCGTTGGCCTAGTTGTTGGCGTGTTCTAGCAAATGCGCGAGTGTTCGGACTTTGAGCTGCCCGAGTTGCTCTTTGAATTTTATGCGTTGTAAGCCTCTTCTGAACGCGTCGATTGCACTTTCGTCTGATATGTTTTCGGCTGAGTTTTTGAGTATGGTCCATCGCTGGATGTACGCCCTTAAAAATATTCTCTGGTTCCTTGCCTGCATGCTCTCAGCTCCTCGAGTGAGGCCGACCGCTTGTAGGTTGACTTGATGTTCTCGATAAAAGCGCTGCGGAACTGGTTCGAGGAGATGATGGAGCCCCGCTGTAGGTTCTTTAGCCAGTGCCGTGCTGAGCCCTCGAGCATCATCTGTACGTACTGCATCGCAGTGGTCTTGGTTCCTCGCTGGAATTTCACGGCTGTGAGGTAGTCGTCGAGCCATGCTTCTGGTTCTTCTAGCCCGTCGTACTTGTGGGTTGTGGAGTTTAATTTGAAACCTTTGGGCATGGGTGTCTCGCGTATGTCTCGGGAAAAACATAGGTCTCAGCAGGGTTCCCGATCTTCGTCGGATGCTTGCTTGTCCGAGTGTTCTCTGTGAGCCGCACGTCCGCGTCTTCCTCTGTCGATTTTTTTTGTGTGATGTCGTCGCGTGCGTTGTCGTGGGAAAGTCACGGCAGATGTCCGTAGAGTCGGACTTATCATGGGACCTTTGCTGCGAGGCGAATTCGACGAGAGAGTCGACATAGACACGGGACTCGGCGATTTACCTAGGTTCGGCCCCGTCGATGCGGTAAAGACCTACTCCTTCTTCTTGACAATTGTGGGATCGACTCCTCAATAGGAAGAGCCGATCTTATCGATTACAGTGATGATGTTTGGCAACCTTAGTCTCGTGGAGATCTAGGTTATAGAGCGAGTTGTCTAGTCCTGGCTTGAGGTAAGTTCTGGCTCTGGCTCCCGTGGAACTCGGCTTATAAAGGTGCCGGGTCCCGGGAATCCTAGAGTCCGACTCCTACACGATGTGGAGTTCTATTCTACTTTACAAGTTTTCTACGTGCTATAAAGGGTAAGTCGAATTACTTCTAGGGTTTCAATCTTCACGCTTGGCACGTCAGAATCCTGGCCGGGTCTTCTTTGTGGGCCTTCATATGTAAGTCGGCCCAGAGGTTTCTAATGCCGGGTCTATGGGCCTGATCCATCCCCCCGACATTAGCCCCCAGGATTGTTGTGATGCTTTAGTCTTCACAGGAATCTTCTTTATTTTCTTCATTGCCTCCAGCTCTTCATGGATCAAGGGCCGGCTTTATGCTTGGCGTTGATTGGGAATCGGAGTCGTCTCTCTTCAATCTTGCTTCGATTCCTTTATCTCCATGAAGTCGACTCTTTTGGTTGAGTCAACTATCATTTGATGTTTACTAGGAGTCGACGCCAACTATTTTTAGCTTCTAATTCTCCTTTTACTTGAAGATTTTTCTTTTGACCTTTGGTCAAAGATCCGATTTGGTTTTTATGATCACACTGCCCAAAACGCCGGTTGGAGGCATTGATGTTTGTAATGGGAATCGAGGAGTCTTTCCATAAATGTTATCTACCACGGGCAGTTATCCCGTATCATTTATGGTATTAATTGATCCTCCCCATGAATCTACTATAAATATTCCTTGCATAGTTTGATCCTTCAAGCGCATCCATCTTCTTATTCCTCTTCCTGTTTTCCCCATGGCACCTAAGCTAGAAGCATCTTCTCCTTTGGCATCCAACGGACCCGATCCACGTGCAAGTACTCGAGGTCGCGGCCATGGTCATGGCCGTGGGCGAGGTTGTGACCGTGGTAGAGGTAGAGGAAGAAGTATACGTGCTGCCTCTCCTTCCGAATATCCCCTTCTTCTCCTGAGAGGAGTGAGTTCTTGGTTAATATCCGGACAATTCGACGCTGGATCAAACTTCCTGAGTCTTTTACTCAACTTTTGATTGACTCAACGCCTTCAGGTCTTTGGCTCCGATCTGATGGATGTCCTCATGGGCCTGTCTAGGTGACAGTTAGATTTTCTAGCCATGGCACCATGTTTTTTGAGAAGGGTTGGAAAACTTTTCTTCGGTCTAGGAATATCTCAAGAGGAGACACCATTGTCTTCAGATTTAATGGTGAAGACACCTTGTGGGCTAGGATTTTTGACTCGGATGGAGACCGAGCCTGCTTTTGTATGGAGAGCTCCAGTGATGACGAACTCCTTAGTGAAGAAGAAGCTTCAATGGAGGATGATGTCGACTCTCAAGAAGATGTCTGAAGCTGTAGATTTTTCTTCTTAGCAGAATTTTGCCGAGTTTGGCTTTTGCTTGTAAGGTTGTCTGCTTTGATGTAAGACCCAGTTGCTTTGATGAATGAAAATTATGAATTTTCATTGAGTCGATGAGTCCATGAGTCAGTTTTATTCCTGACTTTGAATATTTTTCAAGATGTATGGGAGCCGATTATTTATGATAGTGTATGTATCTGTAGCCCCCTGAGTCGATTCAGAATAGTTGAGTATCCGTAATCGACTCATAGGATAGATCGACTTGTAGCCCCCATGAGATGGTGTGGTCACGTTTACGTGCCGTACTGGGACATCAAAGAAGTGTTGCTTCTCAAGAGTTGGTATAATTATCATGGCGTTTGAGCCGTTGCAACTGAAGTCGACTTTATGTATGGCGAAAGCCGTTGCGACCGAAGTTGGCTTTATGTATGGCGAGAGCCGTTGCGACTGAAGTCGACTTTATGTATGGCGAGAGCCGTTGCGACCAAAGTCGACTTTAAGAATGCAGAAGATGCAATGTAAAAGGTATAGTCCCCATGAGTCGGCATGTGTGTCTTGACACGCTACTGCATTACATAGAGAAATTTTTTGAGTTGTAGTCCCCATGAGTCGGTGTGAACATCTTTTGTGTCATACCGAGTCATAGAGAATTTTTTGAGCTATAGTCCCCATGAGTCAGTATGAGTATCTTTTGTGTCATACCGAGGCATAGAGAATTTTTTGCTCAAGGTGCATCTTTTGGATGACATATAAAATAAAATAAAGTATGTGATGATGCTAATGCAAAAAGAAAGTATGAAGGCTCATATAGAAGTCGACTCTGGATTCACATGCCTCATCTTCTCATATTTGGGATAGATTATTGGGTTATCCAGGAGTCGGAACTTCTATGTAAGCCGGCTACATATGACTAGTGCTCCCTGTACTTGAAGACTAAACTTGGTAGGCGTTGCTGTCAGCCCCCAAGGTTTTTAGGCTAATCCGGGTACACGTAGATCGTATGAGCTTGAGCTATACAGGCCAAGATTAAGTCGTGGTTTAGCCAGTTAATGTATATGCCCCGATTTCTTCGGATAAGAGTCAATGAGTGACATCGAGCTCCCTTACTGCCCCTGAATAAGCTTATACACATGTAATTTTTACATATATATGCCGAGTTTTCGGATAAAGAGTCAATGATTGTCATCGAGCTCCCCAATTCCCCTGAATAAGCAATATACATGCTCAGTACCAATAGAGGGGTTGATCAAGCCCCCAGGTCTCTGAGATATAATAATGCAAAATATGCAATGTATGATGCAAAAAAATAACATGAAACAAAAATGTAAAGAGTAGTTGATATGGCGAGAGCCGGCGCGACAAAAGTCGACTTAGGTATATGAGGTGAGGGCCAGAGCGACTAGAGTCAACTTATGTATATTTTGATGGCGAAAGCTGGTGCGACGAATGTCGGCTTATATATATTAATATGGCGAAAGCCAGTACAACGTGTGTCGACTTACATAAATGTACAGTAATGTTCCTGTTCTACTCAAGTGTAATATGGACGGAGTTGTGCGATGTTCCACGGCCTGGGAGTCTCCTCCATGCATGTGCGCTTGTCTTCCTTCTCGCGTATATCCACTGGGTAGTAGGATCCATTGTACAGGTTGTTGCTGACCACGAACGTTCCTTCCCAAGGAGAGGACACACTTGTGCATTCCATCTCTTTTATGTATGAGTCAGAGCACTAAATCACCTTCCTGGAAAGTCCGACTTCTGATGCGGCGGCTATGGTAGCGTCGTAGATCTTGTTGGTAAATAGTCGACTGAGCTGCAGCCAAATCTTGTTTTTCATCGAGAATATCCAAGGCATCTTGTCTTGCTTTCTCATTTTTTGCTTCTATATAAGCAGTGACTCGTGGTGAGTCGTGACATATGTCACTAGGGAGGACGGCTTCTGCTCCACAAACTAGGAAGAAGGGCGTATAGCCTGTTGACCTGTTGGGAGTCGTTCTGATGCTCCATAATAGTGAGGGTAACTCCTCCTCCCAGCAACCCAGCGTCCTTTTCAAGGGGACAACGAGTCGGGGTTTGATGCCTTGGAGCAACTCTTGGTTGGCTCTCTCGGCTTGTCCGTTGGACTGTGGGTGAGCCACTGATGCAAGGTTGATTCGGATGTGCTCGTTCTGGCAGAATCGTTGCATAACCCCTTCTGATAGGTTAGAACCATTATCAGTGATGATGCTGTGGGGGTAGCCGAATCTGTATATGATCTTTTTCAAGAATTTTAGTGCTGTCGCAGCGTCACATTTGCTGACCGGCTCGGCTTCCACCCATTTGGTAAACTTATCCACTGCTACTAATATGTGGGTATTTTTGTTGGCTGACCTTTTGAAAGGTCCCCCCATATCGAGTCCCCATACTACAAAGGGCCAAGTGATAGGTATCATCCTGAGTTCTTGAGCCGGCACGTGAGCTTGTCTTTCATAGCGCTGACATCCATCACATTTCTTGACTATGTCCTCTGCATCCGCATGAGCTGTGAGCCAGTAGAATCCATGTCAAAAAGCTTTAGCTACAAGCGAACGAGATCCGGCATGGTGTCCGCAATCTCCAGAGTGTATTTCATTGAGGATGGATCTACCTTCTTCTATTGAGACACATCTCTGAAAAACATCTGCGACACTCCGCCGATGTAACTCACCATTGATGAGTACAAAGGATTGGCTTCTCCTGACGATTTGTCTGGCCAACATCTCATCTTGAGGAAGGATTCCTCGAGTCTTGTAATTTAAGTAAGGTACGACCCATGAGGGTGTAGCATGAATTGCAGCAACCAAAGACGGCTCTGGATCTGGCTCTGCTATGTCTTGCTCTATTGGTGGTTGTACAAACGTTTTTGTTAGAACATCCAGGAATACGTTTGGAGGGACCGGCTTTCGCTGAGAGCCGAGTCGGGACAGAGCACCTGCTGCTTCGTTTTCCCTACGGTCCACATGATCCACCTGGTATTAAACGAAAAATCCGGCTTTTCTTTGCACTTCTCGTCGATAAGCTGACATTATCGGATTCTTGGAATCCCATTTTCCTGACACTTGTTGAGAAACGAGGTCAGAGTCGCCATAGCATTCGATCCAACTTACGCTCATTTCATGAGCCAGTCGAAGCCCATGAAGTAAGGCTTCGTGCTGCATTGTTGGTGCAGGTGAACTGCAGCTGCAGAACATAGAAGAATTTTTTCCCTTTAGGTGAGGTAAGGACCACGCCGGCCCCTGACCCTTGGAGCTGCCGGCTTCCATCGAAGTGCATCATCCAATATTTGGTGACTGGATTGTCCGAAAATGTTCGGATTTCTGTCCAGTCATTGATGAAGTCGGCTAGCGCCTGGGATTTGATGGCTGTTCAAGGCTTGTATTTGATGTGATAAGCCCCCAACTCTATGTCCCACTTTGCAATCCTTCCTGTGGCTTCCCGGTTTTTGATGATATCTGCAAGTGGTGCTGAGTTGGCTACAGTTATGGGGTGCTCCTGAAAGTAGTGTTTAAGTTTCCGACTCGCCATGAATACACCAAGAACCAATTTCTGCCAGTGAGGATAACGTTGTTTCGATAAAGTCAAAACCTCACTGACGTAATAAACTGGACTTTGCAGGGGGTGCTCTTTGCCGGCTTCCATACGCTCAACAACATCCACAACGCTGACTGCTGGATTGTTGGCTGCGATATAAAGTAACATAGGTTCCTTTGGCTTGGGAGCCTCCAAGATTGGAGCCTGGGATAGTTGCTTCATCAATAACTCTAGGGCCTGATCGGCTTCGTCATCCCAGACAAATGTTTCTGATTTCCTCAGAAGTCGATATAGGGGGATTTCCTTTTCACCGAGCCGGCTTATAAACTGAGTCAGAGCGGCTACACATCCTGTGAGTCGTGGGACTCCCTTTACTGAGGCCGGCTTCTGAAGAGTCATGGTAGCGTTGATTTTCTCTGGGTTTGCCTCAATACCTCTCTCTGATACTATGTATCCAAGGAGCTTAACTGCAGGGTACCCCAAAGGTGCATTTGCCCGGGTTTAGCTTCATCTGCTACTTGCGTAGATTTTTGAAGGTTTCCCGTAAGTCATCGATGAGTGAGTCGGCCAATTGGGATTTGATCACTATATCATCCACGTAAGCATGCACGTTGCGCCCAATTTGATCTTTGAGGCAACTCTGCACTGTTCGCTGATATGTGGCTCCCACATTCTTAAGGCCAAAAGGCATAGAAGTGTAACAGTAGATCCTGAAGGGAGTGATGAAAGCCGTTTTTCTTGATCCTCAAGGGCAATTTTGATCTGGTGATAACCAGAGTAGGCATCAAGGAAACATATGAGCTCACATCCCTCAGTCGAGTCTATGATCTGGTCAATACGAGGCAACGCGAAGGGATCCTTCGGGCAGGCATTGTTTAAGTCTGTGTAGTCGATGCACATGCGCCAGGTCCCGTTCTTTTTCAAAACGAGGACCGGGTTTGCGAGCCATTCTGGATAGAAGACTTCCATGATGAACCCGACGGCAAGGAGCCGGGCTATCTCTTCCCCAATAGCGTTTCTCCTTTCGTCGTTGAAACGGCGAAGGAATTGCTTGACCGGCTTCAGTTTTGGATCTTGTTTAGGTGGTGCTCAGCGAGTTCCCTCGGGACACCTGGCATATCAGAGGGTTTCCATGCAAAGATGTCGCGATTCTCACGGAGGAACTCGATGAGCATGCTTTCCTATTTTTCGGATAACTCTGCCCCAATGATGAACTGTTGAGAAGAGTCACCAGGGACAAAGTCAACCTTCTTTGTATCCTGAGCCGGTTGGAACTTGGGGTGGTTGTCGGGAGTCGGTTTCTTCAAGATTGTGGGGTCTGCCGGGTCTACCTTTTCTTGGTATACTGACAAGTCCTCTTTGGCGCGTGTCGACTCAGAAAATTTGACGTGCTGTTCGTCACACTCCACTGCCCTGGACCGACTTTCATCGACTGTGATTGGACCATTAGGACCCGACATCTTTAGTTTTAAGTAGACATAACATGGCCGAGCCATGAATTTGGCGTAAGCCGGTCTGCCTAAAATGGCGTGATATGGGCTCTCGAGTTTTACCACTTCAAAGGGTATGAGCTCGGACCGGAAATTTTCGGCGTTTCCAAAATCCGTCTCTAGGTAGATCTTTCCTATCAGACTATTCTGTTGAAAACGATGTTGGAGGGTTGCAACTGTTTTTGGGTCAGCCCCATCCTGCGGAAAGTTTCGTAGTAAAGGATGTTGATGCTCCTTCCTCCGTCGATGAGCACTTTGTCAAGTGTATATCCTCCAATTTGTGGAGAGACTACTAGAGCCAGGGCCCCCGGGTTATCCACCACCGGGGGGTGATCATCCCTTGTCCAAGTGATTGGCTGTTCTGACCAATTAAGTCACCTGGTCCAAGCCGGCTCTGCAGTCACAACCATAGAGGCTCTCCGTTGCAGCTTCCTATCCCTCTCGCAACTGCTGGTGGTGAAAATGTGATATGCTGCACAGTCATGGAGTTGTTTCGGGTATGCTTGGAATCCAGCTAGCCCTGACTGATTTTGCTGGGCCCCTCCTCCGGGTCCTTGGTGTTGAGGCATTGCACCGGCTCCTTGGTAGCCAGGATTTTGGCTGTTACCGTTCTGGCCGGCTCCCCCACCTGACTCGGGAGGTCCCTGGTTCCCACGCCGTGCAAATTCTTTCATGAAATTGCAATCTTCCCAGGTGTGGTTGGCTGGGCGACCGAGTTTACTATGGGTCGGGCAAGGACTCTTCATAGCTACTTGAAAGCTGTTTGGGCTAAAATTTCCTTCCGGCTTGCTGTAGTTATTTCCCCCCTGCTTCTGTCTTTGGGAGCCGACATTTGTGTTGGCGACCAAGTCAGAAGTAGTCTGATCAAGTCGCCGCTTGGTTTGCTGACTCTGGTTTTGGGATGTTTTGCCGCCATTTTTGTTCTGGCCGGTTTATCCTGTTCAGGTTCAGTATCCTTGGTTTTTTCAGACTCGGCATATTTTATAACCGTATGTTTGAGTCGGCCAAGCTTGTGTACTAGGGGCTTGAACTTGCAGTTCCTTTCCAAGACAATGACGGCTGTCTGGGTAGTGATAGTGTCCGAGGAGTGGATTATTTCTGCTACCCGTCGTTCCCAAAATCAGGGTCGACTCTACTTCCTTCTGGACACAATGTTCCAGGTCAACAATTCTGGTGGCTCGCCGACATGTGCCTTGGAAGTTCTTGATGAACTTTTCCTTAAGATCCACCCAGGAGGTGACATCATTCTCTGGGAGGTTTTTGAACCATGTGAGAGCCGGCCCTTCCAACATCATTGTGAGTTAACGGGCACAAACTCCTTCGCTGGCTTGTAACATGTCCATGGCTAGGTCATAACTCTCGATCCAAGCTATCGGGTCCATGTCCGCTGTATAGTTCGCGATCTTACGTGGCCCCTTGAAATCTGATGTTAAGCGTGTATTTCGTAGAGCTGGCACCAGGCATCGGTTGCCCACGGATCTGCTGATGAACTCGGTGTCTTGATCTCGGGGTGGAGGTTGGGCCACCGGCTCTACGCGGCGTTCGGGATTGAAGCCGGTTGGTATGTATTGGATCCTTATTGCCCCCCGAGTGTCCGAGGGTGGTGGAGCTCTACGCCGACGATGGCTGCTCGAGCCGGCTGGAGCCGGTGAATCCTCTTGCCGGCTCACACTTTGATAGGGGCTCTCATGTAAATATTGGAATCCCTGTGAGTACTTGGCTTGCTATGTTATTTCTGTTTTGAGCAGATCGATTGCCCCTCGAGTGGCTTGGTCCACCGTAGTGTCTCCGTGCACGGGCACGCTGGCGAGGAACCCTGTCGCTGCCACCATGTTTGCCATGGGGTTATCGAAATGATCCGGATGAACTCTGGAGATCCAGCGATGAACCCAACAAAAGTGTGCCTTAAGCCGGCATGTCGCCGATTTGAGGTTTCCAGGGGGACTTCAGGATCTGGATCTGGCTCAGATCCGTCTGTCTTCCCAATGAAGATATGAATAGACCCGATCGGGACCCGATAACCAGATTCGACGGAATCGGCGTCAGAGCCCCAAGTCGAGTCGTCGATGTAGAGCTTTCAACGCCGGCTCCTAGTGATTCGTTCAGCCACGAATCCTTCCATGCCTTGTAGATCCCCCCCTAGAATCTCAACACCTGCGAGCGCAGACCCCACGGTGGGCGCTAACTATCATGGGAAAGTCACGACAGATGTCCGTAGAGTCGGACTTATCATGGGACATTTGCTGTGAGGCGAATTTGAGGAGAGAGTCGACATAGACTCGGGACTCCGCGGTTTACCCAGGTTTGGCCTAGTCGATGCAGTAAAGACCTACTCCTGCTTCTTGACTATTGTGGGATCGACTCCTCAATAGGAAGAGCCGATCTTATCGATTACAATGATGATTTTTCGCAACCTTAGTCTCGTGGAGATCTAGGTTATAGCGCGAGCTATCTAGTCCTGGCTTGAGGTAAGTTCTGGCTCAGGCTCCCGTAGACCTCGGCTTATAAAGGTGTCGGGTCCCGGGATTCCGAGAGTCCGACTCCTACACGATGTGGAGTTCTATTATACTTTACAAGTTTGCTACATGCTATATAGGGTAAGTTGAATTCCTTCGAGCGCATCAATCTTCACGCTTGGCACGTCAGACTCCTGGACGGGTCTTCTTTTGGGGCCTTCATATGTAAGTCGGCCCAGAGGTTTCTAATGCCGGGTCTATGGGCTTGATCCATCCCCCCGACATGCGTCCCGTCGTCCATCGTCGCTGCGGCGATTGTCGCGGTTTTCCCTATCTCTGTCTCTGTTTTTGTCGTGGCGCCTGCGTCGTCCGTCGTTGTTGTTATCATCGTCGTCGGGCGAGCTTGGATCCATGTCGGGAGTCTTCTCGCGGAGTTCTCGTCTTGTGCTCAACTTTTTGAGTGCCTAGGCCGCGATGGCGTTGCCCATTACCTTGAGTTCTCTCTCAGTATTGCGATTTGCGTTTTCTTTTTCGCCGCTTCTAGCGTGATGGAGGTATGCTTGGGCTGTGATTAGGGCTACGGATGGCGTGAACTACTTTTTTCTTCGTCATCGTCTTCAAGCCAGAAATCGTCGTCTAATTTGCAAGCGACTTTCTTCTTGTCCGTATGTCGTAGGTTGCTGAATCTGGATTTACGCCGAGCGTACGAGTTGTGATCAAAGGGATCGCTCGAGTGCTTTGGTGATGTCTTGAGGGTGGTCCGTGATTCATTCCCGGTCTTTCTTTGGTTTTCCAATTCGTGTCGCAACCGTCTCGTCTTCTTGGTGACATCACTCGCAAACTTGTTGTAAGCTCTGAGCTCGTCGCGGGTTGCGTTCTCTGGGAGGAGTCTACCATGTTTTACTGTGTATTTTACTCTGGCGATTGCCTCCTTGGACATGTAGATTTTTGCAGTGGGTTGATCGTGCCTTGTGGCTTCTGAGGCCGAGTGCCTGCTGCTTTCAAGTATGTCTTCCTGTTTTCTGGGTTATTTTCTTGGTATGGTTCTTGGAGCGCCGAGGGTGACTGTAAGCTGACCCGTGCCGTCGAGATCACTATTTTTGTTGTTTGAGTGGGTTTCCCTGTGTCTTGTCGGATCGTCTTCCTTGTCCTTGTCATCTGAGGTTGGATCGTGGGTATCTGCCATGAATACTTGGAATGACATCCGAGTCGCGAGCTTGGTCTTTTCATTCATCTGTTCTTGCTTTGCGGATGCTAAGCTTGCGCGGCCACGGGTGTCTTCGTGGATTGAGCAAAGGTAGCTTGCCCAAAGGACTCGTGAAGTTGATGGGTGGGTTTCCCGAAGGTTGCGCGGAGTCGTCGGGTGGGGTGGCGTTGCCTTTTCAGTCGACGTCGCCTTGGATGCTGTAGATGCTTCGAGTGCTCGAATATCGTCTGTGAGGCGGAGGGTGCCCAAGTGGTTGGTGTAGATCATGAGCGTTCTGAAGGTCAGATCCGTGCCTGCGCGGAGGTCAGTGAAAACTGATCGCGTGATGGGAAGATGCGCGATGAAGCCGAGGGACCCGAACAGATCTGATTTTGCTCGAGTCGTGACGGTGTCGAGCACCGGGGTGGTCGACGAGCCGTTGATTGCTGGTCATGGGCCCGCCGAGATCGTTGCTCCAACCTGCGTCTTCCTCACGATCGGCGCCAATTGACGAGGATTGACCTCGGCAAATCCTATGGTTAGGAACCCTGGGTTGGATCGTAGAGGATATGTGTAGGTTGGCGATACTCGTCGGCTAATAGGAGAAAGCACTTGCCGCTCGATTGTATTGTAATGGAGGAAATTACAGTGGAGGTCCAGGCGAGATCGCTCGGGACCGGAGGTGTTGCTATGAGATTTGATGCCTGAGACGTCCCCTCTCGCAGCCTTTATATACTAGGTGGGGTCGCAAGTAGTCCGTCTAGGTTTACATGATCGTCGAGGACTCCTATCTTCAGTCTTGGATGCCAAGTCGCGCTTTCCATGATCGCCGAGGACTCCTTATGGTCGTTGCCTCGAGTGGGCCAAGTGTGGGCCGGTCGAGGCTTCCAGCGGGCCCTCTAGCTTGATACGCACCATGTACCCTCATCTGTAAGAGTCGTGGGGTCACCCCCTCGTTAGAGAGCCACCCGGAAATTTACGTTGTTAGTTAGAGGGACTATGACGTCCGGATCTCTCGGAACAACTCTTAAATGAGTGTCTTTAACGGGCCCAACTGAGAGAGCTGGCGTACATGCGAAGGTTATAATGAGAAGTTGGTACACCCTTGAGGGTTAAATCTTTTTGAGAAGTTGTGTCCACGGTTATGGACGACTTGAGACCTACTCCTTGTTCATAAATAATATAAAATGAATCATAATTAAATCTTGATCAACGTGTGTGTGTGTGTGTGCCTTGACTGCTTCTTCTTCATCAGGATGCGAAGAGGAGGACAAGGATAGAACAGGTGTTATGACTGCGTAACTAGGTGGATAGCAGAATTGTTGGAGGCGATTCCTCATCGAATGCTTCGCTTCTCATCTTACTCTAAATAGATCGTTAGCCACTTCATATACTGCTAGTGCGGCAACAACCTCACCACTTAACCCATCCTTACCGTAAACTACTAGATATCCTAGAATGACGAGTGATGAGGTCCTTGCTGGGTCAGTTGACCACTACAGTTGGATGCTGAGTACTTCTGTACTCATGATGCTACCCCAAAATCATGGACCCGTTCCTGCCGTGGTGAGGGGGAATGTTGCCTTGGTGGCGTGTACCCCGGGGGAGTCGATTGATGCGTATCCTGGAATAGTCTCCGTGCCTGGAGATCAGCAGGGATCCGACTCAAGGGTCCTGCGGGGCGTGCGTTGGCGAGACTTAGTTTCTGAGCTTCTATCAACTCTGACTCGTGTCGTAAGCGCCTGGTTTCTTGGGCGAGTTGGGTTTCTCTTTCCACCATTTGTACGTTCTGGGAGTTAATTTCCCTCCGTATGCTCATTACCTGGGCCTTGAGTCCGTTGACCCTGGTTCTCCAGGCCTCCTAGTTTTTCGTGGTCATTGGTGAGACTAAGGCTTCGTCCAGGGCGTTTAAGGTATCAGTGAGGGCTTCTGCTCCCATGATAACTTCTGGATTCTCCCTATCTAGATTAGGGGCCGTGTTGTGAGCCGTCTCTGCATTCCGATTCTGCGCCGCGCCCTGAGCCGGCTGACTTCCCTGTTCTTTGGTGCCTTCCATAAACACTGTCACTCAGTATGGAGGCTTGTACTGCGGGAAGTCGGGGTCGTATTCTGCTGTTCCCGGGCCGAGTCTATTGCTCCCGGCGGATCGGATGGAGCCGGTATCTTAAAAGCTTATTTCACTAGGATGCGAGTTAGCGTCAGATGTTTCTTCCGAGGTGTCGGGTGTCAGGGACTCGACAGAGCGCGCCGACTCTGGAGATCCAGCGACGAACCCAACAAAAGTGTGCCTTAAGCCGGCATGTCGCCGATTCGAGGTTTCCAGGGGGACTTCAGGATCTGGATCTGGCTCAGATCCGTCTGTCTTCCCATTGAAGATATGAATAGACCCGATCGGGACCCGATAACCAGATTCGACGGAATCGGCGTCAGGGCCCCAAGTCGAGTCGTCGATGTAGAGCTTTCCACGCCGGCTCCTAGTGATTCGTTCAGCCACGAATCCTTCCATGCCTTGTAGATCCCCCCCTAGAATCTCAACACCTGCGAGCGCAGGCCCCACGGTGGGCGCCAACTATCATGGGAAAGTCACGACAGATGTCCGTAGAGTCGGACTTATCATGGGACATTTGCTGCGAGGCGAATTTGAGGAGAGAGTCGACATAGACTCGGGACTCCGCGGTTTACCCAGGTTTGGCCTAGTTGATGCAGTAAAGACCTACTCCTGCTTCTTGACTATTGTGGGATCGACTCCTCAATAGGAAGAGCCGATCTTATCGATTACAGTGATGTTTTTTCGCAACCTTAGTCTCGTGGAGATCTAAGTTATAGCGCGAGCTGTCTAGTCCTGGCTTGAGGTAAGTTCTGGCTCAGGCTCCCGTAGACCTCGGCTTATAAAGGTGTCGGGTCCCGGGATTCCGAGAGTCCGACTCCTACACGATGTGGAGTTCTATTATACTTTACAAGTTTGCTACATGCTATATAGGGTAAGTTGAATTCCTTCGAGCGCATCAATCTTCACGCTTGGCACGTCAGACTCCTGGACGGGTCTTCTTTTGGGGCCTTCATATGTAAGTCGGCCCAGAGGTTTCTAATGCCGGGTCTATGGGCTTGATCCATCCCCCCGACATGCGTCCCATCGTCCATCGTCGCTGCGGCGATTGTCGCGGTTGTCCCTATCTCTGTCTCTGTATTTGTCGTGGCGCCTGCGTCGGCCGTCGTTGTTGTTATCATCGTTGTCGGGCGAGCTTGGATCCATGTCGGGAGTCTTCTCACGGGGTGCTCGTCTTGTGCTCAAATTTTTGAGTGCCTAGGCCACGATGGCGTTGCCCATTACCTTGAGTGCTCTCTCAGTATTGCGATTTGCGTTTTCTTTTTCGCCGCTTCTAGCGTGATGGAGGTATGCTTGGGCTGTGATTAGGGCTACGAATGGCGTGAACTACTTTTTTCTTCGTCATCGTCTTCAAGCCAGAAATCGTCGTCTAATTTGCAAGCGACTTTCTTCTTGTCCGTATGTCGTAGGTTGCTGAATCTGGATTTATGCCGAGCGTACGAGTTGTAATCAAAGGGATCGCTCGAGTGCTTTGGTGATGTCTTGAGGGTGGTCCGTGATTCATTCCCGGTCTTTCTTTGGTTTTCCAATTCGTGTCGCAACCGTCTCGTCTTCTTGGTGACATCACTCGCAAACTTGTTGTAAGCTCTGAGCTCGTCGCGGGTTGCGTTCTCTGGGAGGAGTCTACCATGTTTTACTGTGTATTTTACTCTGGCGATTGCCTCCTTGGACATGTAGATTTTTGCAGTGGGTTGATCGTGCCTTGTGGCTTCTGAGGCCGAGTGCCTGCTGCTTTCAAGTATGTCTTCCTGTCTTCTGGGTTATTTTCTTGGTATGGTTCTTGGAGCACCGAGGGTGACTGTAAGCTGACCCGTGCCGTCGAGATCACTATTTTTGTTGTTTGAGTGGGTTTCCCTGTGTCTTGTCGGGTCGTCTTCCTTGTCCTTGTCATCTGAGGTTGGATCGTGGGTATCTGCCATGAATACTTGGAATGACATCCGAGTCGCGAGCTTGGTCTTTTCATTCATCTTGTTCTTGCTTTGCGGATGCTAAGCTTGCGCGGCCACGGGTGTCTTCGTGGATTGAGCAAAGGTAGCTTGCCCAAAGGACTCGTGAAGTTGATGGGTGGGTTTCCCGAAGGTTGCGCGGAGTCGTCGGGTGGGGTGGCGTTGCCTTTTCAGTCGACGTCGCATTGGATGCTGTAGATGCTTCGAGTGCTCGAATATCGTCTGTGAGGCGGAGGGTGCCCAAGTGGTTGGTGTAGATCTTGAGCGTTCTGAAGGTCAGATCCGTGCCTGCACGGAGGTCAGTGAAAACTGATCGCGTGATGGGAAGATGCGCGATGAAGCCGAGGGACCCGAACAGATCTGATTTTGCTCGAGTCGTGACGGTGTCAAGCACCGGGGTGGTCGACGAGCCGTTGATTGCTGGTCATGGGCCCGCCGAGATCGTTGCTCCAACCTGCGTCTTCCCCACGATCGGTGCCAATTGACGAGGATTGACCTTGGCAAATCCTATGGTTAGGAACCCTGGGTTGGATCGTAGAGGATATGTGTAGGTTGGCGATACTCGTCGGCTAATAGGAGAAAGCACTTGCCGCTCGATTGTATTGTAATGGAGGAAATTACAGTGGAGGTCCAGGCGAGATCGCTCGGGACCGGAGGTGTTGCTATGAGATTTGATGCCTTAGACGTCCCCTCTCGCAGCCTTTATATACTAGGTGGGGTCGCAAGGAGTCCGTCTAGGTTTACATGATCGTCGAGGACTCCTATCTTCAGTCTTGGATGCCAAGTCGCGCTTTCCATGATCGCCGAGGACTCCTTATGGTCGTTGCCTCGAGTGGGCCAAGTGTGGGCCGGTCGAGGCTTCCATTGGGTCCTCTAGCTTGATACGCACCATGTACCCTCATCTGTAAGAGTCGTGGGGTCACCCCCTCGTTAGAGAGCCACCCGGAAATTTACGTTGTTAGTTAGAGGGACTATGACATCCAGATCTCTCGGAACAACTCTTAAATGAGTGTCTTTAACGGGCCCAACTGAGAGAGCTGGCGTACATGCGAAGGTTATAATGAGAAGTTGGTACACCCTTGAGGGTTAAATCTTTTTGAGAAGCTGTGTCCACGGTTATGGACGACTTGAGACCTACTCCTTGTTCATAAATAATATAAAATGAATCATAATTAAATCTTGATCAACGTGTGTGTGTGTGTGTGCCTTGACTGCTTCTTCTTCGTCAGGATGCGAAGAGGAGGACAAGGATAGAACAGGTGTTATGACTGCGTAACTAGGTGGATAGCAGAATTGTTGGAGGCGATTCCTCATCGAATGCTTCGCTTCTCATCTTACTCTAAATAGATCGTTAGCCACTTCATATACTGCTAGTGCGGAAACAACCTCACCATTTAACCCATCCTTACCGTAAACTACTAGATATCCTAGAATGACGAGTGATGAGGTCCTTGCTGGGTCAGTTGACCACTACAGTTGGATGCTGAGTACTTCTGTACTCATGATGCTACCCCAAAATCATGGACCCGTTCCTGCCGTGGTGAGGGGGAATGTTGCCTTGGTGGCGTGTACCCCGGGGGAGTCGATTGATGCGTATCCTGGAATAGTCTCCGTGCCTGGAGATCATCAGGGATCCGACTCAAGGGTCCTGCGGGGCGTGCGTTGGCGAGACTTAGTTTCTGAGCTTCTATCAACTCTGACTCGTGTCGTAAGCGCCTGGTTTCTTGGGCGAGTTGGGTTTCTCTTTCCACCATTTGTACGTTCTGGGAGTTAATTTCCCTCCGTATGCTCATTACCTGGGCCTTGAGTCCGTTGACCCTGGTTCTCCAGGCCTCCTAGTTTTTCGTGGTCATTGGTGAGGCTAAGGCTTCGTCTAGGGCGTTTAAGGTATCAGTGAGGGCTTCTGCTCCCATGATAACTTCTGGATGCTCCCTATCTAGATTAGGGGCCGTGTTGTGAGCCGTCTCTGCATTCCGATTCTGCGCCACGCCCTGAGCCGGCTGACTTCCCTGTTCTTTGGTGCCTTCCATAAACACTGTCACTCAGTATGGAGGCTCGTACTGCGGGAAGTCGGGGTCGTATTCTTCTGTTCCCGGGCTGAGTCTATTGCTCCCGGCGGATCGTATGGAGCCGGTATCTTAAAAGCTTATTTCACTAGGATGCGAGTTAGCGTCAGATGTTTCTTCCGAGGTGTCGGGTGTCAGGGACTCGACAGAGCGCGCCGACTCTGGAGATCCAGTGATGAACCCAACAAAAGTGTGCCTTAAGCCGGCATGTCGCCGATTCGAGGTTTCCAGGGGGACTTCAGGATCTGGATCTGGCTCAGATCCATCTGTCTTCCCAATGAAGATATGAATAGACCCGATCGGGACCCGATAACCAGATTCGACGGAATCGGCGTCAGGGCCCCAAGTCGAGTCGTCGATGTAGAGCTTTCCACGCCGGCTCCTAGTGATTCGTTCAGCCACGAATCCTTCCATGCCTTGTAGATCCCCCCCTAGAATCTCAACACCTGCGAGCGCAGGCCCCACGGTGGGCGCCAACTATCATGGGAAAGTCACGACAGATGTCCGTAGAGTCGGACTTATCATGGGACATTTGCTGCGAGGCGAATTTGAGGAGAGAGTCGACATAGACTCGGGACTCCGCGGTTTACCCAGGTTTGGCCTAGTTGATGCAGTAAAGACCTACTCCTGCTTCTTGACTATTGTGGGATCGACTCCTCAATAGGAAGAGCCGATCTTATCGATTACAGTGATGATTTTTCGCAACCTTAGTCTCGTGGAGATCTAGGTTATAGCGCGAGCTGTCTAGTCCTGGCTTGAGGTAAGTTCTGGCTCAGGCTCCCGTAGACCTCGGCTTATAAAGGTGTCGGGTCCCGGGATTCCGAGAGTCCGACTCCTACACGATGTGGAGTTCTATTATACTTTACAAGTTTGCTACATGCTATATAGGGTAAGTTGAATTCCTTCGAGCGCATCAATCTTCACGCTTGGCACGTCAGACTCCTGGACGGGTCTTCTTTTGGGGCCTTCATATGTAAGTCGGCCCAGAGGTTTCTAATGCCGGGTCTATGGGCTTGATCCATCCCCCCGACATGCGTCCCATCGTCCATCGTCGCTGCGGCGATTGTCGCGGTTGTCCCTATCTCTGTCTCTGTTTTTGTCGTGGTGCCTGCGTCGGCCGTCGTTGTTGTTATCATCGTCGTCGGGCGAGCTTGGATCCATGTCGGGAGTCTTCTCACGGGGTGCTCGTCTTGTGCTCAACTTTTTGAGTGCCTAGGCCGCGATGGCGTTGCCCATTACCTTGAGTGCTCTCTCAGTATTGCGATTTGCGTTTTCTTTTTCGCCGCTTCTAGCGTGATGGAGGTATGCTTGGGCTGTGATTAGGGCTACGGATGGCGTGAACTAATTTTTTCTTCGTCATCGTCTTCAAGCCAGAAATCGTCGTCTGATTTGCATGCGACTTTCTTCTTGCCCGTATGTCGTAGGTTGCTGAATCTGGATTTACGCCGAGCATACGAGTTGTAATCAAAGGGATCGCTCGAGTGCTTTGGTGATGTCTTGAGGGTGGTCCGTGATTCATTCCCGGTCTTTCTTTGGTTTTCCAATTCGTGTCGCAACCGTCTCGTCTTCTTGGTGACATCACTCGCAAACTTGTTGTAAGCTCTGAGCTCGTCGCGGGTTGCGTTCTCTGGGAGGAGTCTACCATGTTTTACTGTGTATTTTACTCTGGCGATTGCCTCCTTGGACATGTAGATTTTTGCAGTGGGTTGATCGTGCCTTGTGGCTTCTGAGGCCGAGTGCCTGCTTCTTTCAAGTATGTCTTCCTGTTTTCTGGGTTATTTTCTTGGTATGGTTCTTGGAGCGCCGAGGGTGACTGTAAGCTGACCCGTGCCGTCGAGATCACTATTTTTGTTGTTTGAGTGGGTTTCCCTGTGTCTTGTCGGGTCGTCTTCCTTGTCCTTGTCATCTGAGGTTGGATCGTGGGTATCTGCCATGAATACTTGGAATGACATCCGAGTCGCGAGCTTGGTCTTTTCATTCATCTGTTCTTGCTTTGCGGATGCTAAGCTTGCGCGGCCACGGGTGTCTTCGTGGATTGAGCAAACGTAGCTTGCCCAAAGGACTCGTGAAGTTGATGGGTGGGTTTCCCGAAGGTTGCGCGGAGTCGTCGGGTGGGGTGGCGTTGCCTTTTCAGTCGACGTCGCCTTGGATGCTGTAGATGCTTCGAGTGCTCGAATATCGTCTGTGAGGCGGAGGGTGCCCAAGTGGTTGGTGTAGATCTTGAGCGTTCTGAAGGTCAGATCCGTGCCTGCGCGGAGGTCAGTGAAAACTGATCGCGTGATGGGAAGATGCGCGATGAAGCCGAGGGACCCGAACAGATCTGATTTTTCTCGAGTCGTGACGGTGTCGAGCACCGGGGTGGTCGACGAGCCGTTGATTGCTGGTCATGGGCCCGCCGAGATCGTTGCTCCAACCTGCGTCTTCCCCACGATCGGCGCCAATTGACGAGGATTGACCTCGGCAAATCCTATGGTTAGGAACCCTGGGTTGGATCGTAGAGGATATGTGTAGGTTGGCGATACTCGTCGGCTAATAGGAGAAAGCACTTGCCGCTCGATTGTATTGTAATGGAGGAAATTACAGTGGAGGTCCAGGTGAGATCGCTCGGGACCGGAGGTGTTGCTATGAGATTTGATGCCTTAGACGTCCCCTCTCGCAGCCTTTATATACTAGGTGGGGTCGCAAGGAGTCCGTCTAGGTTTACATGATCATCGAGGACTCCTATCTTCAGTCTTGGATGCCAAGTCGCGCTTTCCATGATCGCCGAGGACTCCTTATGGTCGTTGCCTCGAGTGGGCCAAGTGTGGGCCGGTCGAGGCTTCCAGCGGGCCCTCTAGCTTGATACGCACCATGTACCCTCATCTGTAAGAGTCGTGGGGTCACCCCCTCGTTAGAGAGCCACCCGGAAATTTACGTTGTTAGTTAGAGGGACTATGACGTCCAGATCTCTCGGAACAACTCTTAAATGAGTGTCTTTAACGGGCCCAACTGAGAGAGCTGGCGTACATGCGAAGGTTATAATGAGAAGTTGGTACACCCTTGAGGGTTAAATCTTTTTGAGAAGCTGTGTCCACGGTTATGGACGACTTGAGACCTACTCCTTGTTCATAAATAATATAAAATGAATCATAATTAAATCTTGATCAACGTGTGTGTGTGTGTGTGCCTTGACTGCTTCTTCTTCGTCAGGATGCGAAGAGGAGGACAAGGATAGAACAGGTGTTATGACTGCGTAACTAGGTGGATAGCAGAATTGTTGGAGGCGATTCCTCATCGAATGCTTCGCTTCTCATCTTACTCTAAATAGATCGTTAGCCACTTCATATACTGCTAGTGCGGAAACAACCTCACCACTTACCCCATCCTTACCGTAAACTACTAGATATCCTAGAATGACGAGTGATGAGGTCCTTGCTGGGTCAGTTGACCACTACAGTTGGATGCTGAGTACTTCTGTACTCATGATGCTACCCGAAAATCTTTTCAAGGTTCTTGATCGACAATAGGTATGGTGATCGATGTTTCACGTGGAGACTCGACGATGACTAGTTAGGGGGATCCCGGCGGAGAGCCTGGACGCGTGCGGTTGGGACTGGTGTGTTTTACCTTTGCCGCTAGGCATTTGATTGTAGTCTGTAACAGCCCGGTATTTTCATACAAATTAAAAAAATTGTTTGTTGCCTTATTTTTTTGATTTCTAGAGTTGTTTGTAGTATTTTCTTCTCCTAATCATTAATCGGTGAATATCCCCCCTCGTTCTCGTATCGGCATGTGTGACGAAACCTTTTTCCCTAAGGACACATGACCTTTGCGACACCGGGTTCACCCGAGCACCGTCGCAACTTCCGGCACAAGTCCAACCATCTCCATCGGAACGAAAAACCCCATTTAATAATTAAATGGATTATTTAATTGGGCGCCGGAAAATGCTCTCGAAACGGTATCAAAGTGAGGTACGACTGACGGGCTCGCCGCGTTGAGCGCGTGGTTCGAGATTTCGTCCGAATCAGAGGTCGTATGGACTCCCGGGAGTCAGAAACGTGGAGTATCGGATGCGGGACAGAAAAACCGAGGGTGTTTGCGTAAACCTGGCATCTAGGCGAGCCTATATAAAGACCACCTCTCTCCCCTAGACCTTCTTGGGTACCCCCTAGTCTAAAATTGCAGTCACCCCCTGGAATTTCCCAGATTCGCCCAAAACCACCCCCAGATCCGAAACCCTAGACCCCATCCCTCCAAAGCCGTTGATCTATGAGATGGAGGGCTCACAGGCGGCCACGTCACCCCGGAGGCAACCACCCAGCCTCCCACCACGGTTAGGGCCCCGCAGGGCCCTAAATCTCGCTGTCGGGCCCGCCAGGCCCATCTGGCCATGGAGCTGCCGCGGCGTCGCCGCGCCGCCACCGGCCACCCCGCTGCCTCGCCTCTCCTCCTCCGCGCGCCTCCCTTTCTCCCTCCTCCTCACCCGATCCTCTCCGTCTCGCGCAGGAAGACGCCGACGCCCTGGCTGGAGCCGCGCCGCCCACCATGGCCAGCCCGAGGGGAGCTCGACCCCCGCACCGCAACACCTCACCGCCGGCACCGGAGTCCGGCCAGATCCCGCGCCGCGTCACCAAGATCCGCAGCCGGGACCTCTCCTCGCCGCAGCTCCCCGCCTCGCTTGCCGACGGGATTCGCCAGGCCGCCGCCGCTGCCGGTCTCGATCGGGGACGAGACGGCCCGAACCGCCACCGCCGCCGTGTGGGCCGGCGTGTCCACCTCGGCCCACAGCCTCCTCCTTCGCCCTGGGCGAGCACAACCAAGCCGCCACCCACCGCGTCCTGTTGGACTTGGCCCATGGTGAGGCCGAGCCCCTTTATTTTTTTCCTGTGTGTCTATTTTATTTTTCCAAATTTCTTCCAAGTCATTTTACTGCTGTTGTGATCTGTTTTGCGACTAGATTTGCGAGTAATCTGTAGATCGTATGACTTGGCGCCCAAAATGAAAAGTGCTCAGTTTTGTGTGCTCTAATTTATTTTGCTTTAGTGAGTTAATTGATTTGAGGCCATGTAGATGTTGTTAATCACTGTTAAAGTGGGCACCAGATCGTTAACTGCTACTACTTTCTGTTAACTGCTGCTATTGTTATTTTATTGCAACTTTCGTTGATCATTGTGTCACATCCATGAGACCTATGTTATTCATTCTTTCTTGTATGTGTTAAGCATCATGAGTAATTCATTTAGATGCATCCCTTTGCCATGTGTGCCTGCTATGGCTATTTTACATCTTGCTCCAAAGTGGTGACCTGGATAACATGTGCTGCTGTTTATGTTTAGTTGCAACTTTGATGCCTTATAGTTAGTGATCCATGCTTCATATGCAGTAGCTACAATGTAATTATATTATACTTGTTATGTGTACTTTGATGTCATGTGTTTTATTTTCCATGATATGGTTGTTGTTCATATAGTTATCAAGCTCCTAAAGTGCAACCCTGCTGTTTGTTGTCACATGCCCTGATTTTCACTAAGTCCCTAGACCAGTAGTATTTTCTTGCTTTTTGCATGGGTTAAAATTACTTGTTCCTGATGCTCATATCCATGAAACTTTGTTGCCTACCTTCCTTGTCATGGATACTGTTGATCCACATCATTTTGGGGCATTTTTGCATTCAGTAGCTAATTGTTACATTGCTCTAAAGTATGCTCCCTGATGTTAACATCATGTGCCCGTAACTTGTGATGCTTGTATCTTTTTAACCGTAACTCCGTTTGGAGTGTTCTTTACATGTAACTTGACGAGAATTTCATGCAATTTTTGTTTATGCTATTGTAAGCTGTTGTTAACCAACCTAAAATTTTGTTTAGGGCAGAATAGTACCAAATGCTTTAATCATCATGGGGCACTTAGTGGAATGCCATGTTTAAAGTGTGCCTCACTTAAATTGACTAGCATAGATAGTTTACCTTATGCTTCACCTCTTGTCATGATTGTGTGATATGCCATGCTTGAGTGGGATGCCATGTTAACAACCTTTGCTCATGTTGTGTAGCTAAATAACTTGAACCATTCTAAATATGCGGTATCGTTGTGTGTGACTAGTACTCCACTTAACCTGTTAGTAACCGCTCTCGACGATAGATATGCTACCATACATTGTCTTATGCTGCCTTCTTGATGTTGTTTGCTGATGATTGCTTCGTAGAAATAGATGCTTGCTCATCGATTTCCTTTTCCAGTGTTTACCTCTTGTGTGCTTCCGCGCGTACCTCTCGGAGACGATGCGAGTTTGCGATCGACTACACCTTCAGTTTCGTCTTCTCAACAGGTAAGGGGGAGCATATATCATGCTTATTACTTTCATCTCACTCGAGCCTTGGTGTAGGACAGAACGATTGGTTGATCCTACCACTTCATATTCATGCTTCTAAAATAAACCCAAACAGCCATGTCCTCCACATCCCAGCAAACCTTGTTCGGCTATGTTACTATTGTTCGCTGCTCAGCCACTCCTTAGTATGCATGCTAGGATGCTATCAACTGTTCCCCTATTACTCCTTGGATTGGGCTATCACATTATTATATTGTTGTGGATGATATGATTATTATAATGTTGACTATATTCGAGGAAGGATGGAAGGTCTAGGATAGCCCACCCCGACGCTTTGTTCCATTTAAGTCACCTAGGATCCGAGTTTTGGGTATTGGTTCTAAGACTGAGCATGCCTAACCGCGTGTGGGATACTATGGGGTCCCCTTTTCTTACCTACCTAGCTTCAAACATTTCTAGTGGTGGCCCGAGCTGATTTACCATTTGAAACCCGTGTGTGTGCTTGGTTGGATCCCCTCACACTTTTTAAACAACCCGGGCCAGCGGAGACATGGTTTCTCGGTTGGTGCACACTGATGAGCTAGGGAAGTCCCCTGCTGTTCAGGTGAGGCCAACCCCGAACTTGGCCATACGGAAGAGTCCGATCCGAGGGCGCGACCGGCTCTTGGATTGGGTGTCGACTCCCCGGGGGCCACCCAGATTTGTGCGTTGTTAGTTAGAGGGACTTGTCGTTCCGGATCTCTTGGGACTAAATCATAAAATGGATGCCTGTGATGGGTAGAAACTGAGAGAGATGGGCGTGCGTGCGGAGCCTTGTAATGTGCAGTTGGTACACCCCTGCAGGGTTAAATATTTTCGAGAAGCCGTGTCCATGGTTATGGACGACTTGGAACCTACGTCTTGTTCAAAGATAACATCAACTGAATCATAACTATAACTTGAGCAATGTCTGTGTGCCTTGATTGCTTCTTCTTCGTCGGGATGCGAAGGGGAGGACAAGGATAGGATAGGTGTTATGATTGCGTAAGTAGCTTATAGCAGACTTGTTGGAGGCGATTCCTCATCGAATGCTTGGTTCTCATCTTACTCTAAATAGATCGTTAGCCACTTCATATATTTCTAGTGCGACTGCAACCTCAACCACTACCCCCATCTTACCGTGAGAAGTTAGTTACAAGACATGTTGATATAGCTCACCCCGTCTTTTATCTCTTACGCACGTTATGAAAACGATCTTGGATTTCACAGGAGCTCAGCGAGCCCTCTTCTGGACGCCTTCGCGGAGACTCGACGACGACTAGTTAGGCGGATCCTGACGGAGAGCCTGGACCCGTGTGGTTACGGGAATGGTGTGTTTTACATTTACCACTAGGCATTTGATTGTAGTCTGTACTCAGACATGTATCTTCTGCTGATGTAATTTATTAAGGCAGCTCTATGCCGATTGTATGAGATGTTGTATCCATGTAGCTATAATGTTGTGGTATCATGTTGGAAATCCTGGCAATATGGAAGTGTCATATGTCGCGGTGGGACCGATATGTGCTTCATCCCCGAATCTGGATGGAAACATCTAGATCTGAAAAAGTACCGCATATCGGGCCTTACAACTTGGTATCAGAGCCTTACCGACCGTAGGATCCCTTCTCTGGCCGAAGTCGAGTCTAGACAAAAAATATTTTGTAGTTACTAAGTTAGTTATCGGAGAGTAGGATTATTTTTCCTCCTTACCTTTGCTCTGGTCAGGACAAGTGCCGTAAGTGTTTTACTCTTGCCTTATCTCCTTCAAATTCTCGGATCTTGACGAGTGTGGAGTATCGGAACCGTTGCAATGCCCTGCTTGCAGCGTATTGTCTCGATTCCGATCTCAGGTTTAGAAAATCCTGTAGTACCGTTAGTTTTCCTCGACTCTGGATAACATCGTGATCATTCCTTGCCCTTCATCCTCTTGCCTAGTAGCCTCACGATTGAGTGAGCATTCTTCCCTTGAACGTCATTTCTCACTATTGTTATTCCCCTTGATGTCCTGATAGTTTCATTCCCCGACATTGCCATCTCTCTGCGGAAATTTATCTTGATGGAAGTTCGTCGTCGACATGGAGCAGAGTCCCTTGTTGGTGGTGTTGAAGATTACCGACTCTCTTTTCTCTCCCCCCTCTCCCCCGGATCGTCCAGGATCTCGGAACGAGATCACTTGTTGGTGTTGTTGTATTGTAACAACCCGGGATTTTCACCCAAATTTAATTTTTTTGTTGCCTTATTTTGTTGATTGCTAGAGTTTTTTGTAGTATTTGCTTCGCCGAATCATTAATCGATGAATATTCCCCCCTTGTTCTCGTACCGAGACGTGTGACTAAACCTTTTTCCCAAACGACAAACGACCTTTGCGACACCGGGTTCACCCAAGCACCGTCGCAACTTCCGGCACAAGTCCAGCCATCGCTGTCAGAACCCCAACTAGGGTAAGTGGTAGGGCTTGCTTGACCCTTTGCATCATGTAAAGAAAATCAAAAGAAATTAAAAAATGGGGAAAAGAAAAGCCCTGAGAAATTAATTCAAATGCCCAGATAAAAATATTTTTCCAAAAATCATTTGAACATTTGTAAAAATCCTATAAATGATGGTGATCATTTCAAAAGTGGTTTGGGTTCATTCCCATGCCCAAGGAATTTTCTAAAATTCAAAATGTGCCTTGGAAATTAGATTAACCCCTAATTGAATTGAAATTCAAATTAATTGAATTTCAAAAGTGCCCAAATTCTAAAAGTGACTTGATTCTGGTCACCTAGGATTTATAAAAATATTTGGGCATTTTACTAAAATGCCTAGCTATTTAATTCTAGGCACAACAAAAATTACAGAAAAAGAAAAGAAGAAGAAAAAGAAATAGGGAAACCCCCTAGCCTTTTGGCCGAACTTACCTGTACCGGCCCAGCAGCAGCCCAGCCGCAGGGGGGCACATGTGTCTTCTTCGCTGGCCAGGGAGGCACGCAGGTTGCCGGCGAGCGAGGTGCGGCCGCTAGGCAGCTGCCTGCCTCCCCAGGACACGTCTTCACGCCCTGGAGACGCCCAGCTGCGTCCTGATCCCTTTTCCCCCTCTCCAGAGCTTCTCCCTCTTCCTCCCTCGCTCATTTCTGCCACCGCCCGAAGGCTCGCCGGAGCACGGCCGTGCGCACGCTGATACGTCCCAAACGTATCTATAATTTCTGCTTGCTCCATGCATGTTTTGTGTGATGTTGCTATGCGTTTGATACACTTTCATATCTTTTTATAACATATTTTGGAACTAACCTATTAATGGTTGCAAGAGTGCACAAATTCTTGTTTTTGTACTTTATGTGTAGGAATTACTTGGATAAAGGAAAAATCACAAAAAGGAGCCTTGTAGGAGTTGGACTCTAACTTTCCCGAAATCTGTCCCCACCAGACATGTTTTAAAGATCGCCTCGGAAACGCTAGAAGACGACCTCAAACGGAAAAACGTAAAACTACAAAGTTGTAGGGAATGTTTTTCCAGTGGATTTAGATATAAAATTCGGCCCAATCGGAGTCCGGATGCTTCCATAAACCCCGAAATACAGAAGACGTAATCTGGATGACGGGAATCCGAGAGTCTATATAAAGAGAGGAAACCTAGGTCAAAGGGCACCACGAAAATTGCTCCCCCTTGGTAGCCGTCTTGAGGGGAGATCAATCTCCACAGCAGCACCATCTCCAAGGAAGAAGAAGGAGCCAAGGGCCGCTGCCCCCAAGGGCCGTGGCCGCCGCCGTCGCCGTCTCCTTCATCTCCTCCGGGCTGCACCTCTCCATCAACAACTCTCCCTCTCACCATGTCCATATGTGAGTAGTTCAATGTGGTTTCTCTCTCTCCCATGTCCTCTCGGGGCTAAGGCTTGAATCTTGATCTATGTGGTTTCTCTCTCTCCCATGATGTGATCTTTGTTGTGATCATTGGCTATGTTAATATAGGGTGATCCCATGATATTTCCCCTTCCTCTATGTATTGGATTGATGTACTCAATTGATCTTATCTAGTATAATCCCCGAGACCAAGGTGACAGCGGCCTATTGGACATGGGTTAGGATAATATTATCATGAGTGATTTTCTCTTTTGTGTGTTGATTGAAGATTGAGAGTCTTTTGGTGCTTGTCTTTGACTATCCTTTAGATATGTTGTGGTGATTGTGGTACTCTGTTTGGATGGCCGCGGTGACATTGGGAAATCCATAGATTGAGAACTACGAACTTTGAGGTGTGCTTTTGTAGCCCTACATAATTCTCTTCATCTCTTGACCACAAAGGAATGAACTCCGAGTGCGTCTCCATTGCATGTTTTATGAGAAATATCATGTGATTAGACTATGTTAATGTTGTTGACAGTTACCACTAGTGAAAGTATGAAGCCTAGGCCTTGTTTCCATCATTGTTACACCGTTTGCACTCACTTTTGTTACTTGTTTCTTTGTTGTACTTTTTATTACAGATTTATATTAGTTCGTTTTATCACACCTATCACCCATATTTTACCATCTCTTCGCCGAACTAGTGCACCTATACAACTCCTAGTTTTATGAGGTGTGTTGGGGACACAAGAGACTTCATGTATCTTAATTGCAGGGTTGCTTGAGAGAGACCATCTTCAACCTCTACTTCCTTGAGTTCGATAAACCTTAGGTCATCCACTTGAGGGAAATTGCTGCTGTCCTACAAACCTCTGCACTTGGAGGCCCAACATAGTCTACAAGAATAGAAGCGTGCGTAGACATCAAGCTATTTCTGGCGCCGTTACCGGGGAATTAAGTGTTTGAAGGTATATCTTTAGATCTTGCAATTAAATCTTTTCGTTTCTTGTTTTTTTTTCACTAGTTAGGCTTATGGAAAACTGCAATGTTAGTTCGCTGCTTCGGGGAGGCCGCTTTACCACACCCGTGGTAGAGAAGTATCCTCCACCTAATGAATGTATCCCATTCAAAATACCACTTGGGATAATTGAAAAGGTTATGAATGATCATAATGCAGGGGATGGAACAGTCCATCCTAGTGTTCATCTGTTGAACCTTACAGAACTTTGTGAGTTATTTAAGATTTCAGGTTTGACAAGAGATGAAGTCATGAGGAAATTATTTACCTTGTCACTGAAAGCAAAAGCATTGGAATGGTATAGGCTACTACATGATTC